>OX155657.1:10017500-11330000 GCA_944567765.1 Carterocephalus palaemon | reverse complement strand
AACCTAACCTAACCTAACCTAACCTAACCTAACCTAACCTAACCTAACCTAACCTAACCTAACCTAACCTAACCTAACCTAACCTAACCTAACCTAACCTAACCTAACCTAACCTAACCTAACCTAACCTAACCTAACCTAACCTAACCTAACCTAACCTAACCTAACCTAACCTAACCTAACCTAACCTAACCTAACCTAACCTAACCTAACCTAACCTAACCTAACCTAACCTAACCTAACCTAACCTAACCTAACCTAACCTAACCTAACCTAACCTAACCTAACCTAACCTAACCTAACCTAACCTAACCTAACCTAACCTAACCTAACCTAACCTAACCTAACCTAACCTAACCTAACCTAACCTAACCTAACCTAACCTAACCTAACCTAACCTAACCTAACCTAACCTAACCTAACCTAACCTAACCTAACCTAACCTAACCTAACCTAACCTAACCTAACCTAACCTAACCTAACCTAACCTAACCTAACCTAACCTAACCTAACCTAACCTAACCTAACCTAACCTAACCTAACCTAACCTAACCTAACCTAACCTAACCTAACCTAACCTAACCTAACCTAACCTAACCTAACCTAACCTAACCTAACCTAACCTAACCTAACCTAACCTAACCTAACCTAACCTAACCTAACCTAACCTAACCTAACCTAACCTAACCTAACCTAACCTAACCTAACCTAACCTAACCTAACCTAACCTAACCTAACCTAACCTAACCTAACCTAACCTAACCTAACCTAACCTAACCTAACCTAACCTAACCTAACCTAACCTAACCTAACCTAACCTAACCTAACCTAACCTAACCTAACCTAACCTAACCTAACCTAACCTAACCTAACCTAACCTAACCTAACCTAACCTAACCTAACCTAACCTAACCTAACCTAACCTAACCTAACCTAACCTAACCTAACCTAACCTAACCTAACCTAACCTAACCTAACCTAACCTAACCTAACCTAACCTAACCTAACCTAACCTAACCTAACCTAACCTAACCTAACCTAACCTAACCTAACCTAACCTAACCTAACCTAACCTAACCTAACCTAACCTAACCTAACCTAACCTAACCTAACCTAACCTAACCTAACCTAACCTAACCTAACCTAACCTAACCTAACCTAACCTAACCTAACCTAACCTAACCTAACCTAACCTAACCTAACCTAACCTAACCTAACCTAACCTAACCTAACCTAACCTAACCTAACCTAACCTAACCTAACCTAACCTAACCTAACCTAACCTAACCTAACCTAACCTAACCTAACCTAACCTAACCTAACCTAACCTAACCTAACCTAACCTAACCTAACCTAACCTAACCTAACCTAACCTAACCTAACCTAACCTAACCTAACCTAACCTAACCTAACCTAACCTAACCTAACCTAACCTAACCTAACCTAACCTAACCTAACCTAACCTAACCTAACCTAACCTAACCTAACCTAACCTAACCTAACCTAACCTAACCTAACCTAACCTAACCTAACCTAACCTAACCTAACCTAACCTAACCTAACCTAACCTAACCTAACCTAACCTAACCTAACCTAACCTAACCTAACCTAACCTAACCTAACCTAACCTAACCTAACCTAACCTAACCTAACCTAACCTAACCTAACCTAACCTAACCTAACCTAACCTAACCTAACCTAACCTAACCTAACCTAACCTAACCTAACCTAACCTAACCTAACCTAACCTAACCTAACCTAACCTAACCTAACCTAACCTAACCTAACCTAACCTAACCTAACCTAACCTAACCTAACCTAACCTAACCTAACCTAACCTAACCTAACCTAACCTAACCTAACCTAACCTAACCTAACCTAACCTAACCTAACCTAACCTAACCTAACCTAACCTAACCTAACCTAACCTAACCTAACCTAACCTAACCTAACCTAACCTAACCTAACCTAACCTAACCTAACCTAACCTAACCTAACCTAACCTAACCTAACCTAACCTAACCTAACCTAACCTAACCTAACCTAACCTAACCTAACCTAACCTAACCTAACCTAACCTAACCTAACCTAACCTAACCTAACCTAACCTAACCTAACCTAACCTAACCTAACCTAACCTAACCTAACCTAACCTAACCTAACCTAACCTAACCTAACCTAACCTAACCTAACCTAACCTAACCTAACCTAACCTAACCTAACCTAACCTAACCTAACCTAACCTAACCTAACCTAACCTAACCTAACCTAACCTAACCTAACCTAACCTAACCTAACCTAACCTAACCTAACCTAACCTAACCTAACCTAACCTAACCTAACCTAACCTAACCTAACCTAACCTAACCTAACCTAACCTAACCTAACCTAACCTAACCTAACCTAACCTAACCTAACCTAACCTAACCTAACCTAACCTAACCTAACCTAACCTAACCTAACCTAACCTAACCTAACCTAACCTAACCTAACCTAACCTAACCTAACCTAACCTAACCTAACCTAACCTAACCTAACCTAACCTAACCTAACCTAACCTAACCTAACCTAACCTAACCTAACCTAACCTAACCTAACCTAACCTAACCTAACCTAACCTAACCTAACCTAACCTAACCTAACCTAACCTAACCTAACCTAACCTAACCTAACCTAACCTAACCTAACCTAACCTAACCTAACCTAACCTAACCTAACCTAACCTAACCTAACCTAACCTAACCTAACCTAACCTAACCTAACCTAACCTAACCTAACCTAACCTAACCTAACCTAACCTAACCTAACCTAACCTAACCTAACCTAACCTAACCTAACCTAACCTAACCTAACCTAACCTAACCTAACCTAACCTAACCTAACCTAACCTAACCTAACCTAACCTAACCTAACCTAACCTAACCTAACCTAACCTAACCTAACCTAACCTAACCTAACCTAACCTAACCTAACCTAACCTAACCTAACCTAACCTAACCTAACCTAACCTAACCTAACCTAACCTAACCTAACCTAACCTAACCTAACCTAACCTAACCTAACCTAACCTAACCTAACCTAACCTAACCTAACCTAACCTAACCTAACCTAACCTAACCTAACCTAACCTAACCTAACCTAACCTAACCTAACCTAACCTAACCTAACCTAACCTAACCTAACCTAACCTAACCTAACCTAACCTAACCTAACCTAACCTAACCTAACCTAACCTAACCTAACCTAACCTAACCTAACCTAACCTAACCTAACCTAACCTAACCTAACCTAACCTAACCTAACCTAACCTAACCTAACCTAACCTAACCTAACCTAACCTAACCTAACCTAACCTAACCTAACCTAACCTAACCTAACCTAACCTAACCTAACCTAACCTAACCTAACCTAACCTAACCTAACCTAACCTAACCTAACCTAACCTAACCTAACCTAACCTAACCTAACCTAACCTAACCTAACCTAACCTAACCTAACCTAACCTAACCTAACCTAACCTAACCTAACCTAACCTAACCTAACCTAACCTAACCTAACCTAACCTAACCTAACCTAACCTAACCTAACCTAACCTAACCTAACCTAACCTAACCTAACCTAACCTAACCTAACCTAACCTAACCTAACCTAACCTAACCTAACCTAACCTAACCTAACCTAACCTAACCTAACCTAACCTAACCTAACCTAACCTAACCTAACCTAACCTAACCTAACCTAACCTAACCTAACCTAACCTAACCTAACCTAACCTAACCTAACCTAACCTAACCTAACCTAACCTAACCTAACCTAACCTAACCTAACCTAACCTAACCTAACCTAACCTAACCTAACCTAACCTAACCTAACCTAACCTAACCTAACCTAACCTAACCTAACCTAACCTAACCTAACCTAACCTAACCTAACCTAACCTAACCTAACCTAACCTAACCTAACCTAACCTAACCTAACCTAACCTAACCTAACCTAACCTAACCTAACCTAACCTAACCTAACCTAACCTAACCTAACCTAACCTAACCTAACCTAACCTAACCTAACCTAACCTAACCTAACCTAACCTAACCTAACCTAACCTAACCTAACCTAACCTAACCTAACCTAACCTAACCTAACCTAACCTAACCTAACCTAACCTAACCTAACCTAACCTAACCTAACCTAACCTAACCTAACCTAACCTAACCTAACCTAACCTAACCTAACCTAACCTAACCTAACCTAACCTAACCTAACCTAACCTAACCTAACCTAACCTAACCTAACCTAACCTAACCTAACCTAACCAGTTGCACTCGAAATCGCGTGAGAAGTGGCACGTTTGTACTCTGCTCCGCGTTAAAAATTCGTAACTTCGGAAAAAATCGCGCTAGAAACTTGGTTTTAGTGTGTAATTGTGCGTTAGGAACCAGTGCTAAAGGTGACATAGGTTGTTGGATCATTTTGTGTAACCACGAAGTACAATTAAGTGAAAACCGGCGAGATCTCCGGGGAAAAAACAGTTTTTGGGCCGGTGCTCGAAATTTAAAGCGACAACCCCAACTTTTTATTCTACTGTAAGAGGAGTCTCTAGGGCCGCCAACAGCCTACCAAGTCTGCCTTTCTACCGGTGAAAAACAGCGAAGATATTGAAGAAAAAAGAAAGTTGTTGCGAAGCTAACTCTGGAACTAAAAGCTCCCGACTAAAGTTTTACACAAATTAGAGTAGCGTTTTAACGCGATAGCACCCCCCAAATCGAACTTTCCAAGAAAAACCATCAATTCGGGGAAAACCAAGACATTTGCGGTTCCACATCTTCAAAACAAAAAGTTAACCAGTGTTTTTGACCCACTTCCGATCGAGGAAGGTTGGACGTGAGCAGCCTGTCAAGATTCTCCGTCTCAAGAAGAAGAATACGCAGTTTTGACCTCCAATTTTAGTTAAGTAAATCCGTAGTTATTCAAATTCTTGCCAAATTACTTTCCACTTTCTAACTTTTTTGTAAACTTGTAAACCTATTTGTACTTCATAGAAAAGTAAATTCAGAATATTACCAATACGAAATTAAACATAGTTAAAACAAGTAGTTTAAATCATCTGTAATAATCCAAAATAACCACTTAAAACATTTTAATTTAAGAATAGAGTGCAACTAGTATAAGTTTTAGTCCAATCTTTGAGTAGATGGCGCTGAACCAAAGTTCCTAAACTTGCATTTACGGTATAAGCATATATAATACTAACTGACAACTCTGTGGCTATTGCCCAGAATTGATAAACTTAGGTTTTAGCTTCCTTCTATTATTATTATCTGTTATAGTGTTATTGCGTAACAGACCCACCCTTATTGGGGAACCAAACACATACCTCTTTTGAGGCATAAGTACATTATTACAACAAACTCTGCGGGTGTGTCCTGCGGGTGTGTCTCTGCGAGTGTGTCCTGCGAGCGTGTCCTTGCGGGTGTGTCCTGTAGGTGTGTCTTTGTGGGTGTGTCCTGCGAGTGTGTCTCTGCGAGTGTGTCCTGCGAGTGTGTCCTTGTAGGTGTGTCCTGCGGGTGTGTCCTTGCGGGTGTGTCCTGCAGGTGTGTCCTTGCGGGTGTGTCCTGCGAGTGTGTCCTTGCGGGTGTGTCCTGCGGGTGTGTCCTTCGGGTGTGTCCTGCGAGTGTGTCCTTGCGGGTGTGTCCTTCAGGTGTGTCCTTGCGGGTGTGTCCTGCAGGTGTGTCCTTGCGAGTGTGTCCTGCGAGTGTGTCCTTGCGGGTGTGTCCTGCGGGTGTGTCCTTCGGGTGTGTCCTGCGAGTGTGTCCTTGCGGGTGTGTCCTTCAGGTGTGTCCTTGCGGGTGTGTCCTTCAGGTGTGTCCTTGCGGGTGTGTCCTGCGGGTGTGTCCTTGCATTAGACTGACATAATCTTTATATTAAATTAAACTCTTGTTAACGGCATACACGGACGCATACCTCCAATATGTTCGGCTTCAGGACTCCTCCATCGAAAAACGACAACCCATCCCAAAATTCAGAGGAGGGGGCTCTCAATGTTAGACGCAGCACAGGCGAGTGTGAAGCAGCAAACGCTGATCCTGCCCCATCAATGACAGGCATGACGAAGCAGGCCGACCCTGCTATAAATCCGAAAGATCGGCTAACTCCAACGCAGAATGCTGCAGCCGCAACCGGACTCGGAACATCAACCGGAACCAACAGCCCACAAAAACAAAAGAACGCAGACCGTATTGTGGAGGCAAGAGCATGCCTACAAAAGGCCAAGCTACACCTTAACGCCTCGCGCAATACCAAAACTGAAATAAAGAATGGTGTCATCGAGGCTCTGGAGCGCCTGTATCAGCTTGTGAAGGAGGCTGAAGCAGCTCTAAAATCAAAAAAGCCCAAAGAAGGAAATAACAAAAGCGTGGGGCTAGAATTAGTGCCTACAGTCACTGACTCTACCTTCACAGTCAGTGACGATCTTAAGCTATTAAGCAAAATAGAGGAACACGGGAAATTGTTAATGGAAAATAACAAAAAGATGGAGGAGCTAAGACTAGCGATACAAACACAAACCACCGGAACCAAGCCAAATACTGGGAAGTGCAACCAACTTGGTTCTAAAACATTACACTCGGTGGTTGTAACGTCCAAAATAGAGACGGAAACTGGGGAAGAGGTACTGGAGAAAATTAGGAAAGTTGCTGATGCCAAGGAAGGATGGGTGAAAGTCGAAAGAGTTAGAAAGGCAAAAGATAGGAAAATAATAATTGGATTTAAGTCTAAGGAAGAAAGATCCAAAATGATTGGCAGAATGCAGAACAATTCCGTGGATCTCAGCGTGGAGGAGGTCAGAAACAAAGACCCACTGCTGATCCTGAAGGACGTCCTCAACTATAACACGGATGAGGACGTACTCAAGGCCCTGAAAAAACAGAATCCCGGAGTTTTCTGCAGCCTCGACGCCGGGGAAAGTGAAATGTCAATAAAATATAGAAGGAGGACAAGAAACCCACACGCGAGCCACGTTGTGGTCAGTGTATCCCCAAGTATATGGCGCAAGGCCGTCGACAGAGGGTACGCGCACATTGATCTGCAGCGAGTCAGAATAGAAGATCAAACGCCCCTAGTCCAATGCACCAGATGCTTGGGCTACGGCCATGGCAAGAGGTTCTGTACGGACCCCGAGGACTTGTGCAGCCACTGCGGAGGGCCTCACCTGAGAGCCGACTGCGCTGAGGTACAAACAGGCGTGCCCCCCAAATGTCACAATTGCCACAAAGCTAAGATGGAAAACACTGAACACAATGCCTTTAGCAACGCCTGCCCAATAAGGAAAAAATGGGATGAGCTAGCTAGATCCTTAGTTGCATATTGCTAAGGGCAGCCAAGACACACAAAAGATCTATAAATTTATCCAAGCCAATTTACAAAGGAATAAGTTAGCCACAAACGAATTATGGCTGGAAGCCACCTCAAGAGGCGTGGCTGCGGCACTAATTCAGGAGCCATACGTGGGTAGACTCTCAACAGTGAAGGGATGCAGGGGCATGAGAATTTTCCAAAACGCCAATAATGGGAACGGGACGGTCAAAGCTGCAATAGCCATATTTGATAATGACCTGAACGTAAGGCAATACCCAGAACTCACCACAAATAACATAGTTGTGGTAGGGCTCCAGACACAGAAGTGGGAGATCGCCCTTGTGTCCCTTTATTTTGAGCCAGACACGCCCATTGACCCATACCTAGAACACTTGAAAAAGATCAATGCCGCAATTGGATCAATAAAATGTCTGATAGGTGGGGATACCAATGCTAAAAGCTCATGGTGGGGCAGCCCAATCACTGACGACAGAGGAGACGAGATGTTCGGAACTCTGGAAGAAATGGACATGACTATACTAAATTCCGGTACGACCCCGACCTTTGACACGATAAGAGGAGGCAAAAAGTATAGTAGCTGGGTGGACCTGACGGCCTGCTCGACCACCATGTTGGACCTGGTTGAAGGCTGGAGGGTGGAAGAGGGTATGACGAGCTCGGACCACAACGGCATAACCTTCGAAATTAGGTTACAGAAATCGAAGGGAATAAAAATACACAGAACAACTAGATTATATAACACCAAAAAGGCTAATTGGTCTAAATTTCACGAGAAATTTAGCCAATTAAGGATCCTAAATCAAATATCAATAGCTGAAATAGACAAAATTGAAACAACAGACACATTGGATATAACAATAAATAACTACACGAAAGCAATTAAAGAAGTATGCATTGAAGCAATTCCTAAGAAAAATAATACAGAAAAACTTACCCTACCGTGGTGGTCTGTGGAACTCGCCGATATGAAGAAGGATGTCGCCAGGAAGAAGCGAAGAATCCGATGCGCAGCTCCAGTCCGCAGGCCAATGGTGGTCGAAGAATACCTGAAAAGCAAACAAGAGTATGAATTAAAAGCAATAGACAATCAAGTGAAGAGTTGGAAGAAGTTCTGTGAGAAGCAGGACAAGGAGGGAGTCTGGGAGGGGATATATCGAGTGATAGGTAGAACAACTAAGAGGGAGGAGGATACTCTGCTGAGAAAGAACGACAAAACGCTAGACGCTAATGGCTCGGCCAGATTTCTTGCGGAGACATTTTATCCAGACGACTCTACAGAGAAAGATAATAATAACCATATCGCCATAAGACAAAAAGCCGAAAGAATAAACATTGAAAATGGACACGATGACGTACCATTCACAATGTCAGAATTAATGGCATCTTGTGGGTCCTTCAACCCCAAGAAGGCGCCGGGAGCGGATGGGTTTACGGCGGAGATATGCAATCATGCAATAAACAACGACCCGGATACGTTTCTGGCCTTACTGAACAAGTGCCTGAAGCTCCACCACTTCCCGAGGGCCTGGAAGGAGGCGGCAGTCATAGTGCTCAAGAAGCCCGGAAAAGACGATTACACCAGCCCCAAATCATATAGGCCTATAGGACTGCTGCCTATTCTCGGCAAAATCTTCGAGAAGATGCTGGTGTGGCGTCTTAAGTTCCATCTTCTGCCGAGGTTTAGCGAACGGCAGTTCGGGTTCATGCCACAAAAGAGCACCGAAGACTCCCTCTATGCCCTTATGAACCACATCCGTGATAAACTGGATCAAAAAAGGATCATAACTTTGGTGTCATTGGATATAGAGGGAGCATTCGATAGTGCATGGTGGCCTAAGATTAGAGTCCGTCTCGCGGAGGAAGGTTGCCCGGTGAATCTGAGACGCATCATTGACAGTTACCTTAGAGATAGGAGGGTCGAAATCAGATATGCAGGAGAAGTGTGCCACAAAAATACCCAGAAAGGATGCGTACAAGGCTCCATCGCCGGTCCACTGCTCTGGAATCTCCTACTAGATCCCCTCCTCCACAGCTTGGAAATCAAAGGTTACTACGTACAAGCATACGCAGATGACGTGGTTCTCGCTTTTGAAGGTAATACAGCCACAGAAATAGAAGGACAGGCTAACGCCGCCCTCGAACATGTTCGGGCGTGGGGTGTCGAAAATAAGCTGAAATTTGCTCCACACAAGACCAGCGCAATGGTGATTACCCGCAAGCTTAAGTTCGATACCCCTCGCCTGAGCATGGATGGGGTCCCCATCGCAATGTCCAATGAAATTAAGATACTCGGAGTTACAATTGACAGTAAGTTAACTTTCAAGACACATGTAGCAAATGTATGCAGGAAGGCGATCAACGTCTATAAACAGCTCAGCAGGGCAGCCAAGGTCAGCTGGGGTCTCCATCCAGATATTGTGAGAGTAATCTACACTGCAACAGTAGAGCCTATTGTCCTGTATGCTGCCAGCGCCTGGGCGCCGGCCGCCGAAAAGTTGGGAACGCGGAGGCAATTAGGGGTCGTTCAGCGCGGCATCGCACAAAGAATGTGCAAGGCCTACCGCACGGTCTCGTTGAACTCAGCGCTGATGCTGACCGGACTGCTTCCACTGGATTTAAGAGTCAAAGAGGCGGCTCTGCTTTACGAGGCGAGAAGGGGACGGAATCGACTAACACTGGGAGACAGAGAAGTGGAGCGGATGGTTACAGCATCAGTGAACCCGCACCCTGCGAAACGCGTCGACCTGGAGCTGGGCTGTCTACCAGACGAAGAACTAGCGAACGTTCATAACAACTTTGAGGTTCGTATGTATACGGATGGAAGTAAGATCGGGGGACGGGTGGGTGCCGCTTTATCTATCTGGAAAGGTGAAACCGAAACCGGATACCGTATGCTTGCTCTCCCGACATATTGTTCAGTATACCAGGCTGAACTTCTAGCAATACGAAACGCGACTAGAGAGATCGTGAAAATGACGGCATCTACGTTTGGAGTTTTCAGCGACTCAATGGCAGCACTACTCACTGTGAAAAATCATAACTGCCTCCATCCCTTGGCAGTCGAATGTAGAGAAAATATAAAAACTTTGTCTCTCCAAAATAAGAGTGTTTCCTTGTTCTGGATTAAAGCTCACGCTGGGATGGAAGGCAACGAGAGAGCGGATATGTTAGCCAAGAAGGCGGCTGGAGACTCGAAGCGAAAACCGGACTATGACAAATGCCCCTTGTCTGATGTGAAAAGGAGACTCCGACTCGATTCGGTAGCCGAATGGAACCGTAGGTACCTAGAAAGTGACACGGCATCCATTACCAAACTGTTTTTTCCAAACGCAACCGAGGCATATAGGATAGTTAGGAAAATATGTATGACACAACACATAACGCAGGCTTTGACCGGGCACGGTGGCATAGCAGAATATTTATATAGATTTAAATGTAAGGAAACAGCGATCTGTATTTGTGACCCCGCAGAGATGGAGACCGTACCACACATACTATGTTTTTGTCCACAGTTCGGAAAGAAAAGAAATGAATTAGAACAATTATTGCAAGCTAAAATAATACCCAGCAACTTTGGGGCGATAATCGTCGGTAAATTCAGAGAGGAGTTCCTACACTATTGCACAGAGGTAATAAAGGTAGTAAACAAGAGAAACAAGTCATAAAAGTAGTGAAAGTAAGTTTGTAATAATATTATCATGCTTATTATAAGAAGCATATAAGCAGTAGAAATAATAATAGCAGGAAGTGGAAATTATTGTATCCTATGTCAGTAACTAAGACCGCCGGAAAGCTGTTACAAACCTGTAAATAAAAGAAACATAATAAGTTTAATAAGATTTAATTTAAATTGAAACAACTTAAGAACAAATAGGAAATAAGCAGAGGTAACAGAATACAAGAGATAAAAGAAATGATGATAAATAATTGAATATAAGAAAACAATGTAAACAAAAATAGGATGTAAATAAAACATAAATGTATGTAAAAATAAAGTTAATGAGAAAGGAAGTAGAGTAACATAAGTTTGATTAAATAAATAGACAACATAAAATAGATAAATAACAAGTAGATATGTAATAGTGTAAGGGAAGTGAGTAATATTAAGGTTGATAAAATAAATAGACAACATAAAATAGATAAATAATAAGAAGATATGTAATAGTGTAAGAAGGGAAGTGGAGTAGCATTAAGGTTGATTAAATAAATAGACAACATAAAATAGATAAATAACAAGTAGATATGTAATAGTGTAAGAAGGGAAGTGAGTAATATTAAGGTTGATTAAATAAATAAACAACATAAAATAGATAAATAATAAGAAGATATCTAATAGTGTAAGAAGGGAAGTAGAGTAGCATTAAGGTTGATTAAAATAAATAGACAATATATAATAGATATTATATAAATAACAAGTAGATATATAATAGAATAAGAATATAAAAAATAGGATGTAATAGAATATAAAAAAAAAAAAAAAAACAAATGTTAGTAGAACAAGTTAAAGAGAGGAAGTAGATTTAAATAGTGATGATTGTATCTGTATTTGTGTTTGATTAGATAATAAGTAGAATGTAACAATCTTTGTAAAATGTCTTAACAAATAAAATAAAGTAAACAAGGTCTCTGGCGAGCAATGCCAGGGGATGCTTTTATTGTAGCTCGCGGGCCGGGCCTGAGTGCGCCCGGACAGGGAAAAAAAAAAAAAAAAAAAAAAAAACCTAACCTAACCTAACCTAACCTAACCTAACCTAACCTAACCTAACCTAACCTAACCTAACCTAACCTAACCTAACCTAACCTAACCTAACCTAACCTAACCTAACCTAACCTAACCTAACCTAACCTAACCTAACCTAACCTAACCTAACCTAACCTAACCTAACCTAACCTAACCTAACCTAACCTAACCTAACCTAACCTAACCTAACCTAACCTAACCTAACCTAACCTAACCTAACCTAACCTAACCTAACCTAACCTAACCTAACCTAACCTAACCTAACCTAACCTAACCTAACCTAACCTAACCTAACCTAACCTAACCTAACCTAACCTAACCTAACCTAACCTAACCTAACCTAACCTAACCTAACCTAACCTAACCTAACCTAACCTAACCTAACCTAACCTAACCTAACCTAACCTAACCTAACCTAACCTAACCTAACCTAACCTAACCTAACCTAACCTAACCTAACCTAACCTAACCTAACCTAACCTAACCTAACCTAACCTAACCTAACCTAACCTAACCTAACCTAACCTAACCTAACCTAACCTAACCTAACCTAACCTAACCTAACCTAACCTAACCTAACCTAACCTAACCTAACCTAACCTAACCTAACCTAACCTAACCTAACCTAACCTAACCTAACCTAACCTAACCTAACCTAACCTAACCTAACCTAACCTAACCTAACCTAACCTAACCTAACCTAACCTAACCTAACCTAACCTAACCTAACCTAACCTAACCTAACCTAACCTAACCTAACCTAACCTAACCTAACCTAACCTAACCTAACCTAACCTAACCTAACCTAACCTAACCTAACCTAACCTAACCTAACCTAACCTAACCTAACCTAACCTAACCTAACCTAACCTAACCTAACCTAACCTAACCTAACCTAACCTAACCTAACCTAACCTAACCTAACCTAACCTAACCTAACCTAACCTAACCTAACCTAACCTAACCTAACCCAGTTGCACTCGAAAACGCGCGAGGAGAGGCACGTTTTCGCCCTGTTCCGCTCTTAAAAATCTGTAACTTCGTCAAAAATCAAGCTAGAAACATGGTTCTTACATGAAATTGTGCGTAATGTGACAGTGCATAAAGTGAGACATAATACAGGATACTTTCGTGACTACTGGAAGTACAATCGAGGAAAAACAGGAGCCGGTTTCGTTGAAAAAACAGTTTTTCGACTCGCGCCCGGAATTTAAATCTGTGACCTAATCTTTTTATTCTACAACTAGAAGAGTCACCTGACCCCCCAACTTCTCACCGAGTCTGCCTGAAATCTGACTTAAAACAACGAAGTTATTAAGGGAAAACGGAAGTTGTTTACTTCGTTAACTTCGTAAATAAAAGTTCTCGGAAAAAGTTTCATACAAATTTGAGTGGGATTTATAAGCAAAGGAAACCCGAAAGTGGAAAATTTTGGAAACCCTTAAGGAAAAAAGAAAAACCAAGACATTTGCGGTTTTGGTTCCTCGAGTTCAAAAGTCTATCGGCGATTTCCACCCACTTCCTATCGAGGAAGGTGGGACGTGAGCAGCACAAGGAGGATCGCCGAACGAAGAGGAACATAATACAGTAACGTTTTTAACCCTACGATAAGTAATTTTTAAGATTTCTAAGTTTTTAGAAAAAATTTCCAATCTCCTCAGCGTTCCCATAACTTGGTAATCAAAATTGTACTTACATTTATACAAATTTACAAAATCTTTTTAATTGTCAATACTTATTAGCTAAATCTCAATCTATTACATATTTAAATAACGTAAATAATAATAAATAATCATTTAATTTAGGCAATTGAGTGCAACTAGTCTAAGTTTTATATGATTTAATAAGTAGATGGCGCTGAACGTTTACAGTCAAACAATCTGATAGTAAACACTTTGTTTAATTACACTTATAAAACAAGAGACAAGTCTGAGGCCATTGCCCAGATATTTACATAGATTTACTTACTTTATTTTATTTATTTAGCGCCTACTGTAATTTTCTACTTTGTTATTGTGACTTCCCTTATTGGGGAACTAACTTACATAATTATCTCTATTGAGATCTTATATTTACAACTTAAGGACATAACCGAGGGCTATTGCCCCGGTTTGCTAGTAAGTAAGTTTATATTTATTGTCTGTTAGTTATTGTGTGTTCGCGATTTGTGCCTTAATTACTATTACAATATTTAATTTGTTGTAAGAACGTCTGACACAATTGTCCTACGTGACACTGGAGGGCGCTGTTTGGAGTTCTGAATCGCTCCACTGAAGCGAGTCTAGGCTAGGTAGTTGACACGTAAATCACACCATCCGACGCTAGGTGGCGCTTTTCAGGGGTCTAAGTCGCGGCATAAAAACCTAAACAGTTAAAAATTATATCCGATTTGATAATCTAGCGCCTATTGTAATTGTTCATATTGTTACTGTGACTTCCCTTATTGGGGAACTAACATAGATACCTCTATTGAGGTCTAATATTTATAACATAAAGACATAACCGAGGGCTATTGCCCTGGTTTGCTAGTAAGTTTATAATTATTTTCTCCTTTAATTTATTAATTGAGTGGTTATTGTGTATTCGTGTTTTTGTTCTATATTTACAATTATAATATTTGTTGTATGTAATACGTCTGACACTATTGTCCTACTTGACACAGGAGGGCGCTGTTTTGAGTTCTGAACTGCGACACCGAAGCGAGTCAGGGCTAGGTAGTTGACACGCAGATCACTCTATCCAGCGCAAGGTGGCGCTGTTTGGAGGTCTAAATCGCGGCACAAAATCTAAAAAGTTGAAAATTTTATCCATTCTTTTTATTATTTATTATTATTTATTATTTAAAAAGACTAGGTTTTAAATAATTATTAAACATTCTATAAAAATTATATACATTATTCACAAAAAACACAAACATTTTAAACACCACATTCTTTAAATTCATTGACTACAACACAATTTACAATGGACACAACGCTCATTAATGCACCGAAAAAATCAATCAAAAAACCTGTGATCCAAACATCACCTATGCACTTCTCCTCACCCCCCCGCAGCGAGCTGTCTCCGTCACCCTCCACATCGCAGTGTCCGCCCACAGAGGGGCGCCTGGTGGACGCAATAGAGGAGTTATCCAGCCGGGCCGAAACTAGTTACAAAGACACATGTAATGAACTTAAAAAATCTGGAAACCTGAAAAAGGAAATAAAATCGGAAATAGAACGTAATTTGGGGACCATGCTGCAAGTGGTGAAGGAGTTGGCCACTCTCTGCCTGAGCAGCAAATATAAAGACGACTCAAGCAGAACGGCTATGGAGGAGCTAAAAGAGGAAATGGGACAGACGAGAGGGAAGTTAGAAGAGTGTGCGCTCTATACACGCACACTCTCTGAACAAATTGCATGTTTAGATAGAGGAAAGTCTCTCGCCCCACCACCTCCCTCCACAAACTGCTCAACGCGCAACACATACGCGGAAACGACCGCGGGGGCAAGACAGGCCATGCACTCAATCATCGTCACATCGACAGATGAGCAGGACACCAGCAGCAATATAATAGAAAAAATAAGGTCCACCGTAAACGCCAAGGAGAGCCGCATACGGGTGGACAAGATAAGGAAGGCGAAAGATCAAAAGGTTGTCGTGGGCTGCGTCGACAAGGCGGAGCTTGAGGCAGTGAAGAGCAGACTGGGTGGCTCCGCGGCAGGTCTTAAGTTCGAGGACGCTGTCAATAAAGACCCCTTGGTGGTGTTGTTGGACGTGATGTCTTACAACACGGATGACGACATCACCAAGGCAGTGAAAAATCAGAATTCACACATCTTGGGCGACCTCAAGGCGGAGGACGTGAGGATCTCTGTTAGGTATCGGAAACGAGCAAGGAGCCCACATGAGAATCACGTGGTGCTCCAAGTGTCCCCCCCAGTGTGGCAGCGACTGACCGGGGCCGGCCGCGTGCACGTGGACCTGCAGAGGGTTCGTGTACTCGACCAGAGTCCACTTATCCAGTGCACCAGGTGTCTCGGCTTCGGCCACGGTAGGAAGCTGTGCACTGAGGAAGAGGACAAATGCTCGTACTGCAGCGATCCCCACCACCTGCGGGCGGAGTGTCCCACGCGCCAGGCCGGGGGGCCGCCCAGATGCAGCAACTGTAGCGCAGCCAAACTCACGCAGGTAGACCACGACGCCTTCAGCCCCGCGTGTCCTGTGAGGAGGCGGTGGGACGCGATAGCGCGATCCACCGTGGCCTACAGTTAGCGTTCTACTGCGGACTAAATACACTTTTAATAGTTACATATACATCACAGACACATTAGACAACATACCTCATTATAAATAAATTACTAGTATTATATATATAATTATGTATGCATATAAATATGTTAAGTAATATATACTTAAATATCAATATTACGGACAATAGCATATTATATATATTAAGTGTATTGTATGAGTTATAACCGTATATATGGAGAGAAGATTAGAAATACGAAAGGGCTACAAATATATATAATAATAGTTATGAACTATAACGAAGATTATATACTAAAATTCCACCCCGCGTTAGGCACGAGAAAGACCTTTCCAACGACCCCAAAATCTCGAAAATACACCAACGGGATTCGAAGATACGGCGGTCATAAATTGTATTGTAATGTTCTCAAACTGAATCAAGCTGTAAAGTTGTGTAATTGTATTATGTTCTAAGCTGTCAAACAAAAAAAAAAAAAAGAATAATAAAAAAAAAAAAAAAAGAGGAATGTACAAAAGAAACCTGATCAGAAAAATTATTAACATCAGAATCGTATCAGAAAAGAATGTACATGAAAGGAAAAAAAAAAAAAAAAAAAATAGGTCCTGTAGTTAAGTAAGCCAAAAATGTAAAAAATGAACCCTCGATGCCGCGGCCACTTGCAGGTCAAACGAAACAACCTGCAAGTGACAGCGACAACGAGGACAGCGGAGCAAATGTAAATGCAAATAAAATCAAAGAAAAACAAAAAAAGGCACGGACGAACCGTCTGTGGAGATGTTGCTTTATTAAAAAAAAAAAAAAAAAAACCTAACCTAACCTAACCTAACCTAACCTAACCTAACCTAACCACCTACCTAAAGGTACTCCACCTACACAACAGGCGCAGTCACCAGGCTATTCTTCCCGGATGTAACCAAAGCGTATAGGATAACACGCAAGATGAACATGAACAACTGCATCGCCCAACTCTTCACCGGACATGGAGGCTTCAAAGCCTACCTCCACAGGTTCGGTTTGAGCAGCGACCCATCTTGTGTCTGCGACTCTTCTACCAGTGAAACAGTCGCACACATCATTCTGGACTGTCCAAGATTCACTGGTAAGAGATGGGAGTGCGAAGTCAAGCTCGGTTTCATCCTGGACCTACATCGCCTCAAAGAAGTCATCGACGACGACGAGCGCCGTCATCACTTCCTGGAGTTTGCGCTGCATGCTGTCAAGACAGCGGGCAGGGCAAACGGCTCCAGGAACTCCTAATCACCGTTCTGTCTGCAACTCTCCTCCCACTATCATGGTGTGGCGAGGATGGAGTTGCGGGCAGGGATGGCGCCGGGCGATTGTGACGGTGTGACAGTGAAAGTGCCTTAAGTGTGGGCAGTGCGCAGTGCGACAAAACAATGGAATTGCAGCACCCATCGTTCTATCTTCAACTCTCCTCCCGCGTTCACAGTGTGGTGAGGATGGAGTTGCAGGCTTAGAGCGCGCCGGGCGATAGACAAAGTGAGACAGCGAGAGTGCCAACTGGACAAGTCAGCCAAAACAGACAGAGACTGAATTAGAATAAGAAATAGTATAAAGTGAGAAGCAGGCGAGGGACGCAGGATAAACTATCGTTCGGGGCCTGAGGGCCCCGTCTTTGATGAGTCTTAACACCCACGGCCACCCTGCGTCCCTCACTAGCATAAGAAACAGTAGCATAAGGTTTTTGTCCCCTTCCGTGTTTGTCCCCTTGCATGTGGTTCTCTAGAGACACCCCCCCCCCCCCCCCCAGTTCCGCCCCATGTAGCCGGGACCGCTCTAGATACTGCGTGTCTACAGCGGTTCTTTGCGCTGCAGCGGGTGAGGTGAAGGAAAACACTAAAAAACCACCCCGTTCCGCCCCATGTAGCCGGGACCACTCGGGACACCATGTGCCCTCAGTGGTTCTTTGCGCTCCAGCGGGTGAGGTGAAGGAAAACACTATAAAACCACCCTGTTCCGCCCCATGTAGCCGGGACCGCTTTGGGCACCACGTGTCCTCAGCGGTTCTTTGCGCTGCAGCGGGCGAGGTGAAGGAAA
Organism: Carterocephalus palaemon; assembly: GCA_944567765.1. Classification (NCBI taxonomy): domain Eukaryota; kingdom Metazoa; phylum Arthropoda; class Insecta; order Lepidoptera; family Hesperiidae; genus Carterocephalus; species Carterocephalus palaemon. Next base: position 11,311,572 of record OX155657.1, on the reverse strand, counting down.
ACACTATAAAACCACCCCAATCCGCCCCATGTAGCTGGGACCACTCAGGGCACTATGTGCCTTTAGTGGTTCTTTGCGATGCAGCGGGTGAGGTGAAGGAAAACACTAAAAAACCACCTCCCATCCCTCCCCATCCTCGTCTCTAGGGATCCACCTGCATGCCAAATTAGCTGTTAATTTCATAGTGTTATTTTGTGTCTGTCCTAGTGTTAATTAGCGTTTTTATTTTTCCAGTTATCTTGAATAGTGTCAAACTGTGTGATTGTCCTAGTGTAAATTTGCGATCTTAGTTCGTAGTTTATGTTTGTCTGTCTGCATAGAGTTAAAATGTGTGATTTTGTTTATTGTATAGTGTTAATATGTATTAGTTATAATGTGTGTCGTATTTGGTGTCAGTTTTAAATCTAATAGAATAAATAAGCGCGGGAAAAAAAAAAAAAAAAAACACAGAGATAAGTTAAATAGTTCTAGAAACCCCAGTCAGAAAGCACTGAATGTTCAATATCAGTGAGTTAGCATAGCCATGGGTGCACTGCGATCAGCACAGGCAAACTAAAACAGTGAAGGAAAACACATATCCATCGAAACCCTAGAGCCGCCACCGATCGCAATGTACTCATGGAAGGAAAAAAAAAAAAAAAAACCTAACCTAACCTAACCTAACCTAACCTAACCTAACCTAACCTAACCTAACCTAACCACCCTATAGAAGAATGATGAACATAGAAGGAGTCAAATATATAAAATGTATACAGTATAATAAATAATGTATTATTATTGTAATAGAAGAAAATTGTATTATTTATAAATTTAACTAGGAAAATTTATATAACAAGAAAATAGTATTATTTAATATTTTAAATTGAAAATTGTATCATACGAGTATATAATGTTAATAAGAATATTGTATTAATTAATTAGGAATCTATTTCGTAAACTACCTACACTGTAACTGAAAACTAGAATTAAAAACAAAACTTTACTCCCCCTAGAATAAGTAAAATGAAAACTGTACTGTAATCGTTATGTAAAAAACGTCTCTGCTCAAGGCAGAGAGTGGAAACAAGTAGCTCGCGGGCCGGGCCTGAGTGCGCCCGGACAGGAAAAAAAAAAAAAAAAAACCTAACCTAACCTAACCTAACCTAACCTAACCTAACCTAACCTAACCTAACCTAACCTAACCTAACCTAACCTAACCTAACCTAACCTAACCTAACCTAACCTAACCAAACCTAACCTAACCTAACCCAACCCCTTTTTTTTTTTTTTTTTTAACGCTGGAAAATCCTCATGGATACCCGACAGGCGCGGGGGGGCGCTGTCGGGTTATGCCGGACTCTTACCGGCTAAAAACCAGCGGTGTTCCTCCTCGCCGTCTTCCGGAGGAGCTGCGGGAACGCTTTCGCATACTTCCGCTGCTCCGCCGACGGTTGCCCGGGATTCGGGGCCCATCTTGTGGGGCGCTCACCTGTGGCGCCACTCACCATTCAACCTGGCGTGCCGGAACACGGGACACGCCAGTCGTCTCGGGGGTCTCCTCCACTGGGCGATGGTACCCCCCGGTTCCACCGCCCGGAGACCCACCTTATGGGGGAAGGCGGCGCTCATGCGCCAGGCGCCTCCGACCCACTCTTTTACGGCGGATTGGGTTGGACAGAGGGTCGTCTTCCCTCACCCGCTCCGCCGCCTCCTTCTGCGCCATGACCGCCTCACAAAATCGGAGCACCGCCTTCCACGCTCTGTCGCTGCCGACCATGGCTCTCACGACGCCCGGCAGCGACAGATCGCCCCCAATCACCGCCGCGAGCGTCGCCCGCGGCTCCACCCACTCCGCATTCCGCCAGCGTGTGCTCCGCTGTGTCCTCTGGACACCCACAGGCGTGGCACACGCTGGTCGGCTCCCGACCCGCCACCCTGCACAGGTACCTGCCGAAGCAACCGTGCCCAGTCAGGACCTGCACAGTGCGGAAGGTGAGGGCCCCGTGTCGGCGATCGACCCACCTTTCTAGAACGGGCCGAATCGCCTCCACCGTCCTTCTGCCGGCGGTCGGCTCCGCCAGCCTGTCCTTCCATTTCCGGAGGAGGACCTGGCGGTCGAGTTGCCTCTGACGCCCGGCCTCCTCCGGCTCTGGCTCCAACTCATCGGCTCGTGCTGCTGCGCTGCGGCGCCAGTACGCCGCCGAGAGCACCTCCGCGTCCAGGTCCCATGGTGGGGTCCCGGCCAGGACGCATGCCGCCTCGCACGAGATGGTGCGGTATCCTCTCACCACCCTGATCGCCATGACCCGTTGCGCTTGGCGGAGGAGAGTCCTATTTTGGGCGCTCAGGGTGTCCGCCCAGATCGGGGCCCCATAGAGGGCCATCGACCGCACCACCCCGGCGTACAACCGCCGGCATGCGACTGTCGGCCCGCCCAGGTTCGGCAGCAGCCAGCTCAGAGCTCCGGCCGCTCGCAACAACCTGGGGACCAACCGCCGGAAGTGCTCCCGGAAGTTCCAGCGGCTGTCGAGGACGACGCCCAGGTACCGCATCGTCGGCTCGACAGCGATGGAGACGCCGCCGACCACCAGCCGGGATCCTGCGGGAGGGGCGCGTCGGGCTCCGCGGAAACACAGAGCCTCTGACTTTTCCAGCGCCACCTCCAGCCCCAGCCGGCGGATTCGGGCCACCACTTGGGCCACTCCGGCCGTCGCCAACAGGGCCGCGTCGTGGTACGTGGCGCCGCAGGACGTGACGAGGGTGTCGTCGGCGTAACACGTTACGTCGACCCCCCGCAGATTGGCGCCCCGCAGCACCCAGTCGTAGCCGATGTTCCACAGGAGTGGCCCGAGAACCGATCCCTGTGGAACACCGCACGTCATGACCCGGCGGCCCCACCCATCGCGCGTCGGGTACACCACTTCCCTCTCGGAGAAGTAGTCGAAGAGGAGACGACGCAGGTAGTCGGGCACGCGATGATAGCCCAGAACCCAACCCAACCCAACCCAACCCAACCCAACCCAACCCAACCCAACCCAACCCAACCCAACCCAACCCAACCCAACCCAACCCAACCCAACCCAACTTAACCTAACCTAACCTAACCTAACCGGTTTTCGGAACTTTAAAAATTTCAGACATTATTATTTTCCGTATCAACATGCATACCGCTGTCCCTTCACCGTTGTTGTTTTAGTAGTATCGTCCCCCCCACGTTCGGCACCAGAAACATAAAATTCCCCTAGAATTTTCCAAATTTTCCCCAAAAATTAGTAAATTTTCCCCCACCGTTTCCTCAATTTTCCTCCAAATTCCAAAATTCTTCAACGGGTCGATAGGTCTCGGCGGACTGCATCCGGGGAGCCCAAATTTGTTAATTGTTAAGTTTTCAGAGGCGGCATAAAGCTGGAGTACAGAGGCGGTCAGTCTCTTATTAAATTAACTTAACCCTGACTCCACTGAACAGTGGTAAATTAATAATAAGAGTATAACTTATATAAACTTTGCGTGAGCAGAGATAGACCCAGAATCAACTTGACTTAGTGACCAAATTTTAGTCTGACCAGTCAACAGGAGCCCTTTACACCCCTGCTGACTTATTAATAACCCACGACAATATCTACATAACATATACTACAATATACAGGGTGTCCCAGAATGAATGGATAATCCTTGAGCCCCGCACAGAACAGCTCTCCAGCGCTTAGAAAAAAATATCAAAAAAAAAAAATTCCAAGTGATACCCAAAATATGATTTTTTTTAGAAAAACATACGTTATTTTAGCTTCACTTCACATTCATTTACACAACTGCCACAAATTAATGATATTTTTGGCGTTTTTGGTGTCATTTTATTCCTGATAGACTATACTACTAGAAATACATCAAATAACATAAGTATCTGTGATACTTTTTTTATAAAAAAAATAATAACTTGAATTTTTAACATGAAATTTGATACCAAAATAATTTTGACATAGTTTGAGTGTTTCATGTAAAAAAAAAGTATGAAAACGTAAGTGTCCAGCTATTTTAAAAACATGCGCAGTTAATACAGATTAAATAATGGTATAATACATCATTTTATCTAATACTACTACGAAGTTATTGCTATTGAGATGCAAAACGAGTAAATACGACTAATATTAAAAAGTTAATGTCTTAATACATTTTAATAATAATAAAACATTTCAGGTGTCGCTGCGACCCATAGATGTCCCACTGCTGGGCACGGGTCTCCCCCACAGACACTGCTGCTGCGGGAGGTCCAGAGCATACTCCACCACGCTGCTCCAATGCGGATTGGTGGAGGGGTTAGTGGCCAACCCAGTGTCGAATGTTCTCAAGCCACTCGAAGGTCTTCGACAAGGCTTAACGACTGTTTCGTAGGAGGTAATGGAATCCCATTGGTTACAGAATGATGGCTGCCCTGCATATTACGGTACAAACGTCCGGGCTTATTTAAATGCCACGTATCCAAACAAATGGATTGGTCGTTTGGGTCCTATTCTGTGGCCTCCTCGATCTCCAGATTTAAACTGTCGGGATGTTTTTTACTGGGGCTGTCTAAAGGAAAAAGTGTACTCGAAAACAATTTCAAATGAGGAATTACGCAGCCGTGTTCAAGAGGCCGCTTCAAAAATAAATGAATGACTCTACGCACGGTTTCTTAGTAGAGCCTATAAAAGAAGATGTCGAGCGTGTATTAGAATCGGTGGCAGACAATTTGAACACCTGTTGTGAATAAAGATTGATGTAATGTACACCTGAAATGTAGCGTCCATAGCCCAATGGCTCGCGTCGATTCAATGTGACCGAAAGAGTTAAGCAACGACGGGCGCGGTCGGTTTGTGGATAGGTGAGCGCTAGTGGAAAAATTTCACGGACGCTACCGTGCTTCGGAGGGCACGTAAAGCCGTCGGTCCCGGTTGTTTTCAATGCTGGAAACAGTCGTTAAGCCTTGTCGAAGACCTTCGGGTGGCTTGAGAACATTCGACACTGGGTTGGCCACTAACCCCTCCACCAATCCGCATTGGAGCAGCGTGGTGGAGTATGCTCTGGACCTCCCGCAGCAGCAGTGTCTGTGGGGGAGACCCGTGCCCAGCAGTGGGACGTCTATGGGTCGCAGCGACACCTGAAATGTTTTATTATTATTAAAATGTATTAAGACATTAACTTTTTAATTTTAGTCGTATTTACTCGTTTTGCATCTCAATAGCAATAACTTCGTAGTAGTATTAGATAAAATGATGTATTATACCATTATTTAATCTGTATTAACTGCGCATGTTTTTAAAATAGCTGGACACTTACGTTTTCATACTTTTTTTTTACACGAAACACTCTCAAACTATGTCAAAATTATTTTGGTATCAAATTTCATGTTAAAAATTCAAGTTCTTATTTTTTTTATAAAAAAAGTATCACAGATACTTATATTATTTGATGTATTTCTAGTAGTATAGTCTATCAGGAATAAAATGACACCAAAAACGCCAAGAATATCATTAATTTGTGGCAGTTGTGTAAATTAATGTGAAGTGAAGCTAAAATAACGTATGTTTTTCTAAAAAAAATCATATTTTGGGTATCACTTGGTTTTTTTTTTTTATATTTTTTTCTAAGCGCTGGAGAGCCGTTCTGTGCGGGGCTCAAGGATTATCCATTCATTCTGGGACACCCTGTATATAGCAATTATACAAACTTATAATTAGTGACTTGTTAAGCTGACTTACCTTATTGGGTAATTTTAATTGTATTATTAAATAGTATAGATAGGTTAGGTTAGATATCATTATTAATATAGCAAAATTTTATATATATACATAACTTAAATCACATGTATATTAACTTACCAACGAGCGAAATGTTTTACACACCAAAAAAGAAGACCGCTGAAGAAGCCGGGACCCAAAAAGGACCGGCAAACAAAACTAAACCACTCACATTAAACTTTACGCAACCACCCAGCAGCGAGACTACTGACACCGCGAGTAATACACACACAGAACCGCTGGACGGAAAGCAAAAGGAAAGACAACAACTGTCACCACTTTCACCTTGTACATCCGGGCGCCCACTCGTAGAAGGTAGCCTGGCGGACACGGTGAAAGAGTTGACAAACCAGGCCCAAACCAGCTACAAGAATACCTGCGAGGAAATGAAAAAGTCGGGGAATCTGAAAAAGGAGATCAAAGCAGAAGTAGAAAGGAATATGAGAATTATGCTGCAGGTGGCAAGAGATCTAGCCACTCTCTGCTTGAAAGATACACAGAAAACAGAGGCGAGCAAAACAGAGATAGAACTACTTGTCGAGGAAATGGGAGAGACGAGAGAAAAGTTAAAAGAATGTGCGCTTTTTACACGCACACTCTCTGACCAAATTAAAAAGCTGGGCAATGAAAAGCCCCACACACTACTTCCCCCCTCCACAGACCGCCCCACACGTAGTTACGCAGGAGCGACTACAGGGGAAGATAGTAAAATCCCTCAACCCATGCATTCCATCATAATCACCTCCTTAGACAAGGAGGACACCAGCAACACATTGGTTGAGAAAATTAGGACGGCAGTGGATGCTAAAAAAACTTATATCCGGGTCGATAAAATCAGAAAGGCGAAAGACCAGAAGGTCGTCATGGGCTGCATCGATAAGGCGGAGCTAGAGGCGGTCAAGAGCAGATTGGGTGACCCTGCGGTAGGCCTCAAGATTGAAGATGCAATTAATAAGAATAGATATAGATAGAATTTTGTATTAAGAAAATAAACCAATATATTGGAACAAGAAGCAGTAGCAAATAAAACGATTATATAAATTGAAATATACATAAATAATTATATAGTGTGTTACGTGTTTTATCTGTATGAAATAGGTTCTACTAGACACTAGAGGGCGCTGTTCGGATCTCTGAACTGAAACTTGAGCTTAGGCCAGGCAGTAGATACGATAGTTACTCTATTTGATACCAGGGGGCGCTGTTAGGAGATCTGAATCGCGTCAAATAAGTTGAAAATTTTTATCTGTATTGATAAAATTGTAAGTTGTAAAATAATAATTTTCGATAGGCAATAAATTATTATTCAATATTTTAAAATTATACACATTATTTGTTAACCAACTATATATTTGGGAACCAAAAGCTTCCGGCGGCAAAATTTATAAATACCAAAGTGTGTATGTTCTACTCCTATCGAAAATAATTCTAAATAAATTCAAATAGCTTAAATATAATACTAAATTGACGAAAACGAGTGGTGCTTGTATTAAGTTTTTGTGTATTGCAAATTAGATTTATTTAGGAAATCTGACACTAGATAGAGCTTTTTATGTTTTTGAACGTTCACATTATAATTTTAATATTTACTTTCATTATAACGTCTTCTCATTGCAACATAGCAAGATCACACTATTTGTTCTATATACTGACCTACATACATCCAAAAATTCATGTAAGGCGTACATTTTATGTTACTTGAGATTACAAGCGATATGTCTGCGCTATGAGCCAATAGGTTGCATATTTATCTAGGTACCTACTTCATAATGAATACTTCATAATGAATGCCCGTATATTGTTAAAACGGTGTGCACATTCTGCTACAAGTGCTGATTCTGCAAAGAGGACGATGAGGCCTCTGCCTCTCCTCTGTGACATGCACAACATACTCCGGTGCACAAACGAAATGTTCATCTTGGAGTTGATTGTGTACTTATCGCCATCCAAAAATTCCTAGCTATCTTAGAAAACACAAACCCTAAATTAGCTTGGCCTCAGAATCTCGCAAATCTCGCTTTAGGGTCTAAATATCATAATACAGCTTGCTGACTATCCCGGAGCCTGACTTTAGAATTCGAAAACTGAGATTAAGCGAGTTCGTTCCAATGATACTAACAAAATTTTGTATTGATTTTGCCTTTATGTACTGGCCGGCTCAGCTCTGCAGGCCGGGGGCAGTAAAACCACCTTTCACAGGTAAACAAAATGTCACGACGAATAAATAAATATATTTTTTTATTGTAAGGGACGATATCATGCGGTTAACCGACTGGCGGTTCATTCGGGCGATCTGTACCAGACAGTCGATCATTGGATGATTGCAGGCCAGGTTTTATAGGATAGGATTAAAGGAATAAAAAGGCTGGCATAAAATATATCTCTAGCTTTAATATAACATATCACATATATGGCTCGGCAGTGGGGCAGCGTGGCTCACTGCTTGGTGGCGGCCTCGTGAAGCTTCTTCTGGACCTCCTCGGTCTGCTTCACGAAGTCGTCGTAGGCCTCCTTGATCTTGGGCGCCAGCTTCTTGTTGGTCTCCTCCACGTTGGCCGCCACCTCCTTGGCCAGCTTCTGCGTCTCCTGCGACGTTACAGTGTTAGCGTTAGCGTTAGCGTTAGCGTTAGCGTTAGCGTTACCGTACTACGAGTAGTTCCGCAGTCTAGTGGTATGTTGTCTAGTTGAATAATGATGATTCTTATCATGAAGCAATTTTCAGTCCATATAAAGTCATTCATACTTTCCTAGAAGTAGTCGTTCTATGGGAAAACGTTACTTACCACTACGAGAATGACAACTTCTATCTAACTAATATCTATTATAAGAAGATTAGATGAATAAAGCCTTCATACATTGTGTCATACCTAAGGGCATACAATAGTACTCGTACCTATCAATTTAAACGTTCCTGGCGAAGCGAACAAGAAACACTCTCGTCCTTCCTTATTGGATGCAATTTGCTATTCAATTCAATTCAGCCGGGATGACGTACTAAAGGCATTAAGTATTTTATATAAATAAGATCCTGTTGTTTCCGAGACATCATGATATCGTAGCAACATTTAGATCTGTATAAAATGTTTTATCTCAGAAGCGCCTGAACACCCACCCGGACTAGAATTTTTCGTGTGAACGTGTTGTCTTTAACAATTGCCCGAGAGTGTCAGTTTCGCAGTCAGGGCCACTGCTGCTCCACCTCGGGGTGCGCCTGCCTGGCTTCCCCGCAGGGTGCTGGAGTGTCGGGTATACCTGCACGGTGTTCTGCACGGCGGTCTGCAGCTTGTCGCGCAGTGCGGCGGCCTGCTGCTCCACCTCGGGGTGCGCCTGCTTGGCTTCCCCGCAGGGTGCTGGAGTGTCGGGTATACCTGCACGGTGTTCTGCACGGCGGTCTGCAGCTTGTCGCGCAGTGCGGCGGCCTGCTGCTCCACCTCGGGGTGCGCCTTGCGCAGGTCCTCCGCAGTCTTCTGGATGTTGGCGCGCGTTGTTTCTAGAGCCTCCTTCGCCTTGCCGCTAGCATCGTCGATCTAGAACAGGAGATTACCTTGGTTTTATGTTTTTTTTGTATATAAATAAAACGCAGCACCGGTCCGCTGTCCATAACAACTGACAGACCCCGAAGTAGTCGGTCATAGATGATCAGGGCTAAGATGGGCATCGCAACAAAAAGTGTTACTGTAACAGCTATCTCTAACTAACAGCTCTCATGGCAATACTGATGTAAAGCTATTGATTTTCAATCAATATAGTTGACACGTAATTCGCCGGGGCTCGTCATCAGGTTGCTCTTGAGGACCCTGAGGATGCGGAGACGAGTTACATCATCGCGAAGGAAATACTATCTAGTCGCGGAGTCGCTTTATCTGTGAGCACTAAGTAGCACTAAGTAGACGCAATGAAAGAGATCGACTTGCAATTAGTTATCTCCGCCCGCCCCGACCTTGACCGCGGGTCGCCGATAGCTCAGGACACTGATACCTCAGCTTGTTATTTAAGCAATGAATTTGCAAAGATAATATACGTCAGCTTGGAGACAACATATTTTATACTGCGATTTACGAAAAATCCAACAAGTTTTACCAACCACCCGAGGTAAAAACAAATAATCTATTTAACTATAATTGTCCGTACGTATAATTGTCGAGCGTACCCGTAGGTACTTCACAAAATAATAGAGATCTCAGAATGTAGGACGAAATTTTTTTGGTAAAAAATAAAAGCTACCACGGGCATTGAAGAAGTATATACCACGCAAGAAGAAGGAAATAGTGTTACGGTGCCACAGACTGGACAGACTGGTACCAGTGAGTACCAGTGAGTACCAGTGAGTACCAGTGAGTACCAATGAGCACTCGCGAGGGACAAGGAGGACACTCACGGCGCCCTGCAGGCTCGTGGAGAAGGCGGACAGCTGCTTGAGCACGACGTCGGAGCCCTCCTTGAGCGCCTTGTTGACCTCCTGCGTGTTCTTGCTGTTGGCGAGCGCGTTGAGCTGCTCGCTGAACATCTTCTGGAACTCCTGCGCGTGCTTCTCGAAGTCAGCTAGCGCGCTGGGCGCGTCGCGGCGCACGCGCGCGCCGGCCTGCACACAAGGGCGACACTGAGTTACACCATTTTTAAACTCATTTTTGACAAATTTTAATACGAAAACTAACAAAGAACTACAGCTGAATAAAAATAAAATCGTTGACTTGATATAATTTATTTTATTTAAAAAATTTCTAGAACTCGTGATATTTTAATACAATTATTCAATTTAATTTGAAATCTTATTACCTTCTTGGAATAGGTACTGAATTTCACGATTAAATTTAAGTCAGGATTGAGAACAATGAGAACTGAATAAAGGCTCCTGAAATATCGAATTTAAATGGTGAAATAATTCACACTAATGTTTTACCAATGTTAAAACTGAAATTTTTAATTCGTGAATTAAAAATTTCAGATACTTGTCTGTATCTGTATAGTAAAATAACTCACCAGAGCCAGGCAGGCGAAGAGAACTATGAATTTGACGGCCATGTCGAGATGTGGAAGGAGCGGTGTGTCGTCGGGAGCCTTAGCCGGGGGACAGTGCGGCGAGCGCGGGCGGCGCCGGAATATATGGCGGCGCGGCGCGGCCGGGGTGCGCGCGCGCAGGCTCCGCGCCCGCCGCCGCACACCCCGCGCAGTCCAGCCCGGCCCGCGCCCCCGGCCTGCGCAGATCAACTTTGCTGGTTCATCAGCCAACCCTTACAGCTAGGCGTCCTCAAAGATTTCTTCATTTTAGGCAATTATTATACATCAATAGTTTTTCATTATATACCATATTAGAGCATTGAAAATAAGTTGATCGAGCAAAATGAGTTTTAAGTTCATAGCTAAAAAAGGTTTTTGATAGGTAGTCTTCTTAACACCTATGCTCAAAAATACAGATGATCTTCTCTTAGGCTGTGTCTCACTCAGCTCTCGTCAGCCAGTACCTGCCTAACTGCCCACCTGCCTACCTGCCTCCCTGCCTACCTGCCTCCCTGCCTACCTGCCTCCCTGCCTACCTGCCGTGGCCACCCTGCGCCACCCGCGGCAGGTAGCATATTGTATTACCTTACATTTCTTTTTCAATCCCAATCGTTTATTTTTTACACGCAGGAAAGGTTACTCCTAGACTGTGCTTACAGGTAGGTACATATTGTTCAACAATTTGTTGATCTTTTGTCCCGGCGAGAGGACGAGGTATAAGAAATAAGAATACTGAATGAGCAATAGGACAACCGCCGGCCAGCTGCGAGGCGAGTGGAATATAACAAATAAATAATAACAACATCGTTTCAATCACGGTGAACAACGGTTCAATCACTCGTAAAAAAGGTCCTGGAGAGAGACGACGACCCGGAACACGGAACACAGGGCGCCTCCAGCTGGACTGGACTGGTGACCTGAAGAAATCTACTGGGTTCAGATTGCACAGGACCGAGAGGTACTTAGCACCGATTGAGGGAGACCAATGTCCAGCAGTTTATTTCAGAAGGTTGATCGATGGGTGGATGGGAATTACACAAGAAACCTGGAATAGCAATGGAAGCACCGCGGCCCGCGGCCCGCGCCGGGCGGGTGCAGCTGCGGCGGCGATAGCGCGCGCGCAGATACGGGGAATTATAAAGTATTTATCAATAAATAAAGTTCCCATCAGTTATACCGACAACGAATAGAACATAAGTTCAAAAATAAACAAATGAAACCAATAAAAGGGCCACTGCTGGCGAGCCGCAGCAGAAGACGCGGAGGCTGGTGGTGCCTTACGAGGACGAAGATGATATTAAGTGACAGAAAACCTAAAAGAGATGGTGGCGGCCTGCTCTGGGTGCAGGCCATCTCTGCCGGGTAAGGCAGTCTTGGGCCACACGCATCGGCAACCGAGCTTGAGGGTCCTTAGAGCCTTGTTCAAAATAGTTGGCAGCGAATGGGTCGTGCTGCATGCTGGTTTGCTATCTTATATCAGTACAAATAAATAGTTATTAAGGAAAAGCATAATATTAATGAAGATGTTTGTGTTGTAGCCGGGTTCGGGGTAATCGCTAATTGGCGATAGGATGGTAAACAAGCCGCCGCGCGCCGGTCAGCTAATGGGAGCTATCGACGCGGACATCGGACCTGCTGACCACGCGCCCGCTGCCGGAACAAACACTCCCGCTGGCGCATAATCTGAAATCATATCGATCGGAACAACAATCGAAAATAGAATGTAGAGAGCGATGGGAGGGACTGGTGTGCGGGGCCGGGGCTGCCGGGACTGCCGGGACAACCGGGTGCCAGCGTCCTAGATGTAGGTCTGCTGAAGATTTGGCGATACTGCGAGTCCTGGAGCTCGTTAGATGATGACATTAGAATGAAGGGCGAAGTCCGGCCGGATTATTATATGCGGTCGCATCGCGCTATTTTCGGCGGCGCCCATCAGTATGCGGCTCTGCGCGATCGTGCCGGCTGCCGTTATGTCATTACATTGTTATTGTTATTGTTCGCGGGCTCCCCTTTGTCTGCATAATAATATGGAAGCAACGCCAACATATAATAATACAATACTGGTACATCCCGTGAGTGATTGACACTTATGAATTGAATATTTTCTGATGTTACATAAATGCGCTGCGCCGGCGAAGCTTATTGTAATGCGATAACGTTGCACGTCAAGGACGGCGGTCGCCGTCTCCACGGTCAGGGCGGGGGGACGCCGGGAGGAGGCCGGGAGGAGGCCGGGAGGTGGCCGGGAGGACGGCCGAGAGGAGGGCGGTCGCCGCGTCACGTGCTCATCACGTTCGAGGGAGTCGTTGATTACAAGCACTGCTAGCGGACCGAGAGCGCAGATAACGTTGTTGTGGTTCTGCAGTCATCGTCACGCTGTCGGGGCGAGGCTGGGACTCATGCAAACAATTCTGTTACGATTCCTCGGTCGGGAGGCTATCCTGGTAACCCGGAGGGCAGATGACGCCCGGAATATAGTAGCTGGATGGCTTGAGACAGGTCTACGTGGCTGTGTAGAATAGTGGATCTTCCAGCAGTAAAGAGAGAGCCGATGTATAACTCGATAAGAGGTTGCAGTGATGCTGTATTCGTCCGGTTCGGCCTCGGAGCGAGCCGACATCTTGCTATCCTGGCGGGCCGGCGATAACCTCGCACCAGGGGCAAGCAACAAGTTAATAGCTTTTCTTGAACTTCGTAGTGGAGATAGTATTATTGTCGGTTTGACATTGAAGTATCGAGAACCGAGGGCTCAGCCATGCCCTTATCAGCCGCCGGAGCCGTGGCAGCACGACTGCCGCAGCCTCGCGACACGAGGGGGGCCCTCGCTGGGCTGGTAGCAGTAGAGAGAGGAGAACATTACGGGGAACTCTCAGCAGTAGATGAGTCACCGGTCCGGCGCTAGGATCGGAACCCGAACCGAACGGTCGATTGAGAGGGTTTTGTCATTTTTGTATTATGAGTAAGTACGTCTACGATAACGACCGCAATTCGTTTGACCCCATGGATAATGGTAATCTTACCCATATTTCTTGAAAGCAAGAAAAGTGGACTAATAAGCGTGGACCCTGCCCTATATTGTGTTTTGTGTTTAGGATATGTCAGCCGAGAGCGGGCCTACGCAAACAAAACGCAGTGCCCACCTACTTAATGCTTGTGTTATAGTGCGGATGGCGGGTGCAGCGGATATAATAGATGTGGATGTCGATTCAATGAGCGATTATTGTCCGGCGGCCATTGTGCGGGCGCGCAGGTCTTTCGCAGGTGCGCGGGGCGCGGGGGGGCGGGGGTTGCCGTGCAGGTACCTGGTATACTGTTTGGCTTGGCGTGCAAACTAGCGGCCAAGGTCTGAGAGGAAGCGGCACTTCGGTAAGGCGCCCCTCAGACTGCAGACATCATCGTCAAGCACCACCCGTCTACTACGATAGGATAGGAACAATCGATTTTTACTATGAAAGCTATTCAGTGCTGCATGTGAGCTGTTCGTTATTCATTATTTTAGGTATCAAACCAATCTAGTTTTATGTCACGAATCACAGCTGTGGAGTCCGCAGTCCAGCAACGCAGATAACATCGCCAGTCTTATCAGTGTGCTGTGACTGTGTGGGCTGTACTTAGAACTTAGTACTAGTAGTACTAGTGGACATTTCTTTATTTATTTGTATGTGCAGTTTAAGTTAAGTACTTACTTTGTTCTTAGTGCGCGCGCCGCTCTAGTGTTGGCCGAGTGACGTCACCCGTCGGATCCCGGATGCTTCCTATCTGTATTTATCGAACAGTTCGGCGGCATGTTTGTATGTTTGTCTTTCCGTCGCTAATTGAGTAACTGTTAATTTCCGTGAGTATCCTCGTCAACAGAGATAGCGCCTTGGACGCCAGGCGTGCGCTGACCGCGACACATTGTGACCATGCGTCACCTCGCCGCCCAGGACTACTAGGACTAACTAGGAGAATAGGACTTTGATGCTGTGATGATTGATTTATTTGTTATGACCTTTAAATCCTAGGTTATAAAATCGAATAAATCGACGGCCACGTTGGTCTAGTGGCCGCACGCGCGACCGCTGAGCTAGGGTCCTGGGTTCGACCCCCAGCTCGGGCGCGAACTGTTGGGTTTTTCTAACGAATTCCCGCTAGCAGCTCCCGATTTGTGCCCGGTGTGTTGCAGTAGGCTCACTACATATTACGTGGGATTTAAATATAACTGCGACAAGTGGGTGTATACACACCTCTGCCTAGCCCTCCGGGGAGATACAGGCGTGAAGTTAGGTATGTTAAGATAAGAGGTATGAGTAAAAGTACCGCAGAGCATCTATTTTACTACGTTGTACTGCCAGCGGATACTAATTTAGGAAAATAGAAGATAGATTATGTTAAGCTCCATCTAGCGTGCACTTACAGAGTTTCTAGCTGAATCTAACTGCACGCTGCGGCGATGTGGGCTACCGTGTTAACTGTCAGCACGACTTATCGAGAGATGGCGCTGTTATTTAATAGCATGTCTTGTAGCGCCTGCTGCATTTTGATAGCAATTAATGTTCGTGTAATGTTTTCTCTGCTTTTAGTGGGGAATATTTTTAAAACTATCATACAATACAATACAATTATATATGTTGATGAGAAAAAATATCTGAAGCCGTGTCCATGTATAATTTGGCCAATCCCCTTAAAACATCGTATCTTTGTACTGCGTAAAGGCACAGAATACATAATGTATTGTATAGGCTCAATAGGTAGATATCTCCTTTGATGATCCGACGAAAACCGACACGACGCTTAACGAGACCGCGTTTCTTGTTTCGACAAAACCAAATAAATCTATACACCTGGATATCCCTCTCCCCACCCTGGATGGTCGGTAAATATCGGAATCAGATTGGCGCAGATAAAACCAAGATAAAAAGCGTAGTTCAATTACGAAAGAACACACACTGCCCGGAGCCGATTGTCAATCTGATCACCAGCTTCGTGTTCTGCAATTATTCTCAAGCTTAAATTGCGAAATACAGTAACAAGAATTGTGAGTAAGAGATTAGAAGTACTCGATCCGATTGCCTTTCGACAAAAGTTGACTTAGATGGCCAAAAATAGCAAACAAAAGACACAAACGAAGACCTTGACTCGCTTTGGAAACACGCAAAAGCTCAAGTCACAGAAATAGTGCGTTTGACACAGCGAAACACAGCAGTCAAATACCAGCACTGGATGTCAGATTAAAAATGGAAACTTGAACTGAGAAAGGGAAAGGTGAGATGTGGTGGAGAGGCGACTACTAAGAATACCGTGGTCGGCACATCGCACCAACATCTTATCTTGAAGGAACTCAAGGCGACGGAGAGATTGGCATCCACGATACGTGGGAGCCATGAAGTACTTTGTTCACGTATACCGCAACGAAGACTCTTTGGTGCGCCTTGCGGTTCGGGGACCACAGGCGCACCATGGATGGCAAAAGGTCACGAGGAAGATCGCCCACTCGTTGAATAGCATAACATGCCTGACGGAGTGTTCCATCGTCGATTGTACCCGCAACCGCAACTCAAGTAACAGAAGCCGGTGGAAGCGCATCAACAAAACTGCAGTAGCCAAGGAGAATGATGACCTACCACTGCAACTGCAACAGTCATCGTAGGTCCACGACCATTCCGACAAAAGCGTACGACTAACAAGAAGTTATGTCATGCTTATGAAATAATCAGTTCCGACGGCTTTACGAAAGTTTAACGTTTCATATCGAAGGCACTCCATAGACGGACAAAGGAAAATAAAAGTCACCAGTAAACTATAAAAATACGATTTATTCTAGAATTGAATAGGATTATAGACTAAGCGAATAGGGGGGAGGGAGGCGGTCACCGCGGTCACCGGTGCGGCGGCAGGAAGCCGAGCGCGGTGAGCGCGGCGTCGGCGGCGGCCACGAGCGGCGCGCGCCAGCGCCAGATGGCGGTGTCGCGCTCGGGCTGCGCGCGCAGGTCGGCGCACGTCTTGCTGAGCGCCGTGACGCAGTCGGCGCGGTAGTGCTGCAGGCGCGCGTGGCGCGTCTCGATGCTGTAGGAGGAGCACGGCCCGCCGAGGCACGCCAGCGGGAAGTGGTTGTGCAGCGCCAGCACGCGCTCCGTCTCGTGGAACGCCTTCACGTACTGGCCGGGCTTGGTGAAGTTGTGCGTGCGGTACACGTGCTGCATCATGTGCAGGTAGCGCGGCGCGCCCGCCTCCCAGCCGTGCGCGTGCCGCAGCGAGTCCAGGAAGTACAGGTTGGAGGCGTGGTAGGAGGAGCGCGCCGGCTTGCCCGCGGCGGGCGCGGCCAGCGGCAGCACGCGCCGCATGAGCGCGCTCCAGTCGCCGTCCTCCAGCGGCACGATCAGCTCGTCGATGTCGAGCAGCGCCAGCCAGCGGTAGCGGTACATGTGCCGGTACAGGCAGTCGTTGTACGGGATCAGCTCCATCTGCCGCTTGTGCGTCGTCTTCTTCTTCAGGTACATGTGCTGCAGCCCCGGCAGGTTCGGCTGGCCGCCGGGCAGCGTGACGGGCGTCACCTCGGCCACGCCCAGCGCCGCGTAGTACTCCAGCACCTTGGTGATGTTGGGGTGCACCTGGAGCTCGTAGAAGAAGATCTTGTCGGCGCCGAGCAGGCGGATCATCTCGATCCACTCGACGAGGCGCACGGACAGGTCCTCGTGCAGGAAGTCGAGCCCCTTGACGCAGACGGCGAACTCCTTGCGCTCGGCGGCGGGCGGGCGGTCGTAGTGCACGCGCAGGTTGTTGGTGGCGCGGTCGCACGGGTTCAGCACTAGCGACACGGAGGCGGGCGCCAGGTGGCGCACCTCGGGCGGCAGCACGCAGGCCAGCAGGTAGGGCTGCAGCACGCGGTCGCGGTAGTTGCCCCACTTGCTGTTCCACACGTACTTGTACTCGAGGTTGCGCACCACCACGGGCGCGTCGCGCTCCTCGAACCACAGCTGGCAGTGCGTGGCCAGCGTGGGCTTGATGCGGTCGTGCACGGCCAGCACGCGCACGGCGGGCCCGATGCGCGACGTGTTGCGCGCGTCCAGGTAGGCGCCGTACAGGTGGAACACCGAGTCGTTGGCGCGCATCGACTGCCAGTACGTGTTGTGGAACTCGAGGTCGTAGATGGAGGGGAAGGGCGCGCAGTCCTTCTTCTTGAAGAACTTGTTCTTGTCGTCCTTGTGCTTGTGCCAGTAGGCCAGCGGCAGCGACGGCAGGCGGCGCTCGGCGTCGGCGCGCAGCTCCTCCTCCGAGAGCACGCGCGCGTCGGTGGCGGGCGCGGCGGCGGGCGCGGCGGGCGGCGCGGCGGGCGCGGGCGTGGAGGCGGCGGGCTCGGACTGCAGCAGCAGGCGCGCGGGCGGCGCGGGCGGCGCGGGTGCGCGGGCGGCGGGCGGCGCGGCCAGCCGCGGCAGCGCCAGCGCGGCCAGCGCGCACCAGCCCAGCAGCGCGGCCAGCAGGCGCGCGCGCCGCCCGCCGCCCGCCGCTCGGGACCACCAGCCCCGCATCTCCTGGAAAACACAAACATTCACCGCTTCATATGTGCCATTTGCGCTTACGACTAAAAAATATGGAAGGTTTTAATGTAAGGCGTTATTATTTCTTCGGAAAAATTAAGGTCAAGATTTGGACCTCTACAAGACCGTCTGTAATATCCGAAATTTAAGAATTCTATAAATATATGGATCGGGGAACCTGGCCGGCCGCCATCCGCCGCTGCTACATGCTGCTGCCGGACCAGATAAAACTTTATTGCTTTAAACTTCTAATTTCCTTGTCACTTGTAGATAATCATATCGTAGGTCTCGCTTAATCCTAGCTTAGCCTAGCTTCCCAGAAGACATTACTGGATAATTTGGCTCATTAATACGAGATGGATTTGGCCTAACATGTGCGACATCTGCGATGCCGATGGCTAGCGTCAAAGGTTAGTTAGACGGGTGTATTGACGGAAGTCCTCTAACCATAAACTTGTCAAAAACATTTGGTAAGCACGTAGAGGGAGGATTATGTTAAAATATCTATGATAGCATCATCGTGAGCTTCTCGTTCGGTGACGCTGTAAAGGCCACAGGGGTCAAACATGAGTAGCGGACGAGCCAGCTCGCACATGTTTGCCTGCTTGCATATTTCTGTAATCGTTTAGTTCGAGTAAAGACTTCACCTCCCCTCAGTGACGCGTCGTTCATTGCAATTGACTCGAACTAAACGGATTACAAAAACATGCAAGCAGGCAAAACTGTGCGAGCTGGCTCGTATAAGTAGGTGCTCCAATGCTCCATAACAGTTCCGTGACCCTTCCGCCGCGACGGCGGCAATCGTCCGCAGTCCGCAGGCACTGCAGACTGCAGGCACTGCACGCACTGCAGGCAGGGGTGAGCCGTCTGAACCGACCGGCCGCGCACGGAATCGAGAGCACGAGCGACGTCACACCGCGACTGCCGCGCCGCGCCATTACGACAGTTACAACACATGGACCAAAAAAGCAATGAAGATTGGTTCGCATCCGAAACGTGCTGACTCGTTTGAAAAAGTTTGGCGAGAATGTTTGATGTATTTTCTAAGTCGACCGGCCGTCAGCTGTAGCCGAGCAGCAAAGATGAGGCGGAGATGAGGTCACAGAGGGTGCGCTCACCGCCGAGCAAAAACTTGTGGCGCCGCGTTCGGCACGACCGCACGGCACGACCGCACGACACGACCTCCCGACCTCGACGTCTTCACGTCTGCCTCGGTAATTCCGATTTTTTTCTAACCGCCGTGATATTAACTTGTGTATTTGTTATAAGTCAAAAACCAAACAACGTCTATCGGATTAATTATATGTTCTGTCAGATGCCAATTCATCACAACATTATTACTTCTGATACATCCGCGTGTGGATGAGCCCGTCCAAGTCAGTCAACGTATTCAAATTGCTATATTACTCGTAGATTTTCTCCATTGAAAATCTTTCACAGATTCTTAGACCATGCATACATTGTCACAGATGAGATTACCTATGAGGGCCTATTTTTTGAGGATATGCAAGCTGAGGACCGAGCGTAAGTCCAGCAGCGAGGGCTCTGGACGTCGTCTGTAACGAGAGCCCGCCGCGCCGCCCGCCATTAAACTGCAGACTGAAACCGAAAATGTGGATTCTTTCCTCTCGACACGAACAAGCAGCTACATAACCCCGAGGCGCTCAGCTTGCTCGAGCTCGGGACTCGCGACAGATACAGTACAGTACAGGCGAGCCGTCAGCCGGCGCCGGCCCAGCGGCACTGACCCGATCGTTTTCCGTCCGGGCTCGTCTACTGTACGGTAGGATGTATCGATGGCCGCGACCTTCACCGCGACCGCCTCGGCCGCACGGCCGCGCCGCACGGCCGCACCGCACGGTCGCGCCGCACGGCCGCAGCCGCTGGAGGCGCGCGGCGCGGCGACGTGTTTAATATTCCTTGCGCAGGCGCCGTTTATGCGGCAGTAATGCGTTCGCGACCGGCCTGCCAATGCCGGAGCTCGCCATAAACAACAAAACTGTTGACGGAGTGTATTCGGAAACAAGCTCTTATAGCAGGCGGTAGTCGACTGAGTGACCCAATTCAAAAAAACCTCGTCCGTGCGTTGGTAGCTCGTAGGTAATCGGATATACGGTAATACAAGTTTTTACCTTACTAAACCCATACTACATATTTAATTCGAATTCAAAGGCTACATCCAAAGAATTCGGAAATATATTAACAATACAAGCGGTTCATGCGTTTCGCCGGCCAGACCCGGCCAGTGGGCAGTCGGTCCGGCGCGGCGCGCACCAAGTATCTGTTACGCACTAATTGGCTCTCAGCGTGAGTTAGTTTTTTAGCGCCGGTCATTTTCTTTCACTGGATTGTCTTGCAGGGGCTGGTGCTCCACTGGAGGAACCTTCGCATGCCGAAAGGTAACGCGTCCAGGATGTTTTCCACGGGAATACAACAGACGCAAATAATAACACAGCGGTGAAGCATCAGCCGCGAGGGCGAGGGATGGGATAGGTACGAACTGCTGCGATACCACCGACATACAGGCGAGTAGCTCCCGAAGATTTCAAGTTTGTTGCTCGCCGCAACGATCAGATTATCTACGAGTATATTATTAGGTATATTTACTGAGCATCAGCTCGGCTGGCTCGGCAGTGAATAAGCAAATGAAAGAGAGCCGCCGAGAGCCTGCGTGGAGGCTGTCGCAGCGGTCGAGTGGGTCTCGGAACTGTCGAGCAATGGGAGTCGATTGCCGATACCCACACAATGCGTGCAGGTTAATGCTAGAGTCGTACAATCAGGGCGCAGCGTGGCCCACGGCGTCGCCCGGTGCGTCCGCATGCATATAGTGGCTATATGCACATTGTTCGCAATTATCGAATGGTGGAGTGGCCGACTTGCACAATAATGTGCTAGAACCTAGAACCCGCCCGCCCGGTTGGTACGTCATCGAATATTTTATACTTATCTATTAGAACAGTTCGCGGACACATTGTTCACGTGTTCGGATCGGATCGTTACGATTTGTTCAAGGAAGATGTTATCACCCCCATAACACATACTCGTACCAACGATATAGTTAATCGTATCAAGCCTTACTTTGCAGAAATACATTGTTATAAAGTTAGTTTTAATTACCGGGGTTAGATGGCGCGACATGTCTCAAAAATTGCTGTTTTGTCTATAAAACTACGCGCAATCGGTCAAATAATAATTTAGTGTGAAGGTGAAAAATAATAAATGGGCGGCGACGCGCGACGGCCGCCGAGGGCGCGGAGCGGTGGAAATAGTGATCTTGCTTTGATTGATGGTGACGGGACCTTGACGGGACACTGTCGTCGTTCATTCATTCTGTTGGAAACTACGCATCCCGCCTGAAGATTAGGATAACCTGATTGAATCGCGTTATGTCGAGCCAGCCCGCGCCGGCGCCTGCGACTCCTGCGAGTAAGAGACGAGAGGCTGCGAGTGGATCCGAGTCCGGCCCTTAATTGCTTCGCGTCACCTCCGGCGGAGTCCGGCGGCGCGCAGCTCCTGCCCGCCTGTTACCGGGGGCGGAGGGAGCGGGGGGAGCGGGGGGAGCGGGGGGAGCGGAGGGAGGGAGTCCCTTCTTGATAGTAAGTCAGCGTTCATGTGAGGTCACGACAAATGAGTAATCTGAGGAGGTATCCAGACATCATGGTAGCGACCTCCTTCTGTAGGTATTTGTTTAGGTAGGAATCAAGGCCTTGATATATTAAATTTGTGCGTTTTGTTTTTCAGCTCCCTGAGATGTTAGGCGGGAGATAGCGGATAGCGTACTGGATTACATTTGGGAACTCTGGAGCCCGCTTTCATTGCAGCCGCGCCGCGCCCCGGAAACACAGGTTTTTGTTAAGTACCTACCTAGTCTACAGGAAATGAAATAAAGTAAAGGGAGGAAGTGTAATTTGTGTAATTAACGCGTGGGTGTGTTCTCGGCGCGCGGAGGAACAGTTTCGTGCGACGCCGCGACGGCAACAGACAGAAGCGCCTCGCGGTTTTTGCGAAGACGCCAGGGCCCCGACCTTGAGCGCCGACAGTTCCTACTACAGAAAGAACAGATAAAAGAGGTCTGTGGTTCCTACAGTGAGGGCGCTCGTCCGGCGCGTCAGGAGCTAGGGCTGCCAGTGCCACGCGCTGCGCTTATATTTACATTTTTTCTTCACCAAATTTGTGGGTCTAGGTCTAGGGTGGTGTAGTCTAGAAGAAGAATTTTACAGAATCGCTATATAATATATTATATATTAATATATTATTTTTGATGATTTGATGATGATTGTATTTAATTTAATTTTTTATTTGACAAGACAATGTATAACTATACTAGCGCATTAGGGACATCCCTGTAAAGCTAGATATAAGTTTGATTTAAATAAATAAATAAATAAAATAAATAAATAAATATAATATCTTCAAATGAAACCACTCATATTATATCGATCGAACTTCACTTAGAAGTTCGTTTGATCATATAAAATATCTGCTTAATCGGTTCACTTATCCTAAACTAATCAATTTCGGGATTGGCTGGTATTGGTAAAGCCATGAGCAAATAAAAAAATGTTTGAAAACAAGTCCTTATTTTAATATTACTTACTAATTAATTTAATTTCCTTATCGCGGCGAGCTGGTTTCGATATGAAATGTAAAAACAATGCTGTCTGATTTTTTTAAAATAAATTCGCAACCCTACTCGTAGCTAATTCGTCGACAAGAAAAGCGTAATTTGTCTGATAAATAATCATGACAATACGAGGAAGATTACAAAAAACCCTAATCGTTCAGACTCATTGTATTTTTTTAAATGAAGCATAGCGGACAACTCATACAAATGTTGTATTTTTTAGAGCAAATATTTTTTGGAAAACAATACATCTTACGACTGCCCTGTCGGTATGTTTTGTTTTTTTAAATAAATTAATTACATACTCAATGATCGTTTTCAGACGTCGAGAAACGCAAACTATGAAAAAAGCGGCATAGCCAAGTTCCTTATTTATATCATCCGGTGAAAAATTTCAGAATCCGTTCATTTTTCGTGGACAGTATAATACTGAATGCCGATTTCGTCAATTTTGTATAGGTATTATGAAAGAAAGAAAAGAAATTATCAGTCCTAGTTGTAGTTATAACTCACTAATCCCTTATAACTCACGTTATAAAGGGTGAGACGGACAGCCCAGCGCGACGGCAATAGTTTGGATTGAAATTGGATTTTGAAATGTTCCTGCGCTGGTATTTCCTCTTAAGTACGTAAGTGGTTGTGAGAAACGAAGCGAAACAGAGGACCAATAAATTCGATTCGATTGTCGATTAATGGTACTGCGAATCGATTACTAACGCTAACTCTAGCTCGAGTATGTACAACCATTAGCTTGCATTATAAGCTAGTAAGAGAAGTGGGATGGGTGACGTCGCTGCGACCCATAGACGTTCCACTGCTGGGCACGGGTCTCCCCCACAGATGCAGCTGCGGGAGGTCTAGAGCATACTCCACCACGCTGCTCCAATGCGGATTGGTGGAGGGGTTAGTGACCAACCCAGTGTCTTCGACAAGGCTTGACGACTGTTTCCTGTGAACGCCGGTGTCCTTTAAATAAAATATATACCTAGCGTAGAAGACACAGAGTGTTTCTGGTGCCGATGCTCACCTGCGGCGGGCGGGGGCGGGCGGGGGCTGGCGCGGGGCGCGGGGCGGGCCCTGCTAGTCTGCAACAACACACACACAGGCCGTCAGTCAAGTTACATACAGGCACTCGCGCGCGGCGCCACGCACGTACCAGGCACCAGGCACTGCACGCACAGGACCGGAGCCGCCGCGCGGGCAGCGGGCAGCGGGCAGCTCCTGCTAGTTGCAGATAAATTTACATCCAATTCCATTTTGGTATATATTTGGTATTCGGTAGCTTGAATAAATAATTTAATATCTTTGATATTTATTTATTCCAAACTACTCAATCCGAGGCCAAACATTCACTATACTAAAAAAGGTAGACGCTACGGCTGGAATAACGTGGTGGCATGCTGCGAGGGAGGAGTGCAGGTATTCAAGTGGCTAAAACTGTCCGTCTGGTGAGTGAGTCAAGCGCTGCACTGACAGCCGGCCGAGCTGACAGGTCGCAACAAAGACATACTAGGCGATCCCCGCCAGCGCCCTGGAGAATCCGACGGGCGGAATGCGAGCCGGCGGCCGTCCGGCGGAGGTGACGGCTCGACGAGTGGATTTGTTTGAAGCTGTGTTGTAGTAGTATCTAGTATCCAGCGCCGCCGACCGCCACGACAGGCACGAGCTGTAGGCTGCGTATTGACAATTGTTACTTGCGCCTCATCTCTCCCTCATAAAGATTTTATTACCTGCGAGCGTGATACGCGAAACATGTATTCCGATGCTAGTGTTAGTAAATATCCTGGCCACCAAGGATGTGTCCACTCATCCCCGACCGCGGCCCCCGTCCAGCAGGCGCGCATGTTCCTCACTTCGCAATCTTCGCACGCGACAACCCTGTCACTAAGCGGGACCGTCCCCGGGGCGGCGGGCGGCGGGCGGCGGCGCGCGGAGGGAGGGCCGTAAAAGCTCATTACAGACGCCGTTAGCACGCGAGTGCGCGCGCGCAGGCCTACGTAAGGATGGGCTTAAAATGCCCGAAAAGCTTGTAAAAATATATAGAAAATTTTTAGCAAGATTTTATTTTATTATTGTATATGCATATTAGACCCGCCATTATGTGTCAGTAGTAAAGGCACGCAACAGACACAGCTGTGGCGGGTGCAGAGCTTAAGTTGACTGACCAGACAAAATTGATTCAATGATATTAAGTAGAGTAAATAATCAAAAGTAGGTAATTGTGAATCATTATTTGAATCAGCGAAAGCGACAGCCAAGTTATAATGATAATGTGGTATTTAAGCGGACACGTTTTCTAAATGTCGGTCGCTATTAATTAAGGACGCTCACTTATTGTTATTCGAACTCGCTGCTAATAAATTAAAAGTTAATGCCATCACCGGCGGGCGGCGGCTAAAGGTGAACGCTTAAGGCAGGCGCACACTGCGGCCGCGCGGAGTATTGAACTATTGACGTAATAATAATGGCTGCAAAAAAGATTGATGTACTGACCTCACCAGAAATGCACTAATACTCGTATCTCGTGGAATTAGAAAGGGATTCTGATACAATATGAAATATTTTTTAAACTGCTTCCAACAAAATGACTAGGTACGACAATTTAGTAATTTTGTGAGTTTTATTTAGCAAACAGTGGATTGCCTTAAAGCGCGACGCTATTATGTAATACGTAATAAAAATAATAAAAATCGAAAGATCAGCCACAGTGGCCGCAGCAGTTGGTGGCGGAGCGACCGCTCGACCGCTCGACCGCTCGACCGGCCGCCCACGCGCACGCTAGATCGCTCATAGGATTGGCGAGGTCGGTGTACCGGCATCCATCCGCGGCCGCCCATGACAACTGTGATTGACTGAACAAGACTAATAGGGACTGGGATGGTTAGTCCAGTTAGCTGAGACAGTTAATTAGGACATTAGTTGGTCAGTCCGTTATTGGGCATGAGGACTGGGGACTGGCCGCTGTATTGCAATAGCACGGGGCCTGAACACACCTGTGAAAAGTGGGGAAATACAGGCGTGAGACGTGATGTTAAGGTATAATGATGGCGCTCTGGTCGCTTCTATCTACTTATAGAATATCCGGTCAGTGTTCACCGCATTGAAGAAGGACAATCACAGTCGATGCATCGCACCTGACCCGAGCCACACGATGTGGCCGAGCCTCTAGGCCCGCGACACTGTACGACACTGTACGACACGTACAACACTCCCCCCGCCACGGAAGCCGATCAGCTGACCTCTCATCGTACCCGAGTCAGGCCGAACAGTCATGATGCCTATGTACTCGTACTGCTCTCGGTGACCCTCGACCTTTACCGGTGATGCTGTTAACGATACCGCAGTGGACGTGGTGTGGACCGCCGCCGCCGTATGCCGTGACGCGGCGTGACGTGGCGTGACGTGGCGTGACGTGGCGTGACGTGGCGTGACGTGGCGTGACGCGGCGTGACGCGGCGCCTGGCGGAGCGACAATGAACTGCTAGCATGTGCATTTACAACTGAGTTTACAATATCACACGCAGGAATTTGCTAATTGATGAAATTTAGTGAAAGAGTTGTTGCCCCGGCGGCAGTAGCGCGCTGCGGCGCGGCGACTGGCGGCGACTGGCGGCGACTGGCTTGTGCGTCACTTACGAGTATGTTCACTTGCGATGTCGACGTTTATACGACGGTTTTAAACGAGAAAGAAAGGAGAATAGGTAAGGAAGTGCCCAGCAACATAATCACTACTCACCAACGACGAATGATCACAAATGAAAGCCCCAGCAGGTCTATTAAATTAGTTGAATGATTGCATACAAATTTTCCTTATTGGGGCAGTTACAATAACAACAATGTAACGCAAGAGTTCCAATTGAAGGGTGAGCGAACAGGACAGATGTAATACGAATGGAACGATAACTGGCGCGAGCGGCGGTCGGGCGAGCCGCGCACGAGCACGGCAGACGGGCGACGGGCGACGGCAGACGGGCGACGGCAGACGGGCGACGCACGGGCGATTGTGCGACCGAAGGATGAAGGAAGGTGCGAAAAAGGATGTAGGTAGGGTCCTTTGCTGACCTCTACACCTTATACTTATTGATATTGATGTGACACTTGATTTAAATTATTCTCGAGTAAATGGTTTCAATTAAAGTTATTTATTGCTGTACGAATGATATGATGTGCTATGAGGTGAGCACGCGCGGATTCCATGCTACTACCGAACGCGTACTGTAGGTACTGGCTATAAAATCCGCGCGGCTCGCGGAAACCGTCGATGCAGCGGAATGTACGACTTGCACCGTACAGGTAGGTATCCAGCAACACGAACAACACCAAATGCAAGCGTCGGCTACCCAGATATCGACTGAGATTGTCATCGATTGGATTTCGTCGAGTTTACAACATTAAAGTTATCGATATAACTGCCCCGGATTCACTGGTTATCAGATTTACCACCGACGGCACTCATTTAACAATTACCAAAAATGTTAACTATTTATCATCTTGAATCATTTTTCATTTGCAACTGGTGTTTTAGTTTTATATTGCTTAATCCGAATTCTAAATCACTAAATAAGATTTGATGTGGCCCTCGTTCCTCGTTGGTCTAGCGGTTCTGTCGGCGTTCGGCAAGTTATTTGAATGTGTAATCAATACTCGCATTATGCAGCAAATCCGTGTGCAACTCCACGATTGCCAACACGGTTTCAGGCCACACCGATCTACAGCAACTAACATGATCAATTTTGTTGCTGATGTCACTAGTAACATGGATAGAGGCACACAAGTTGATGCCGCATATTTTGACATAAAAAAAAGCGTTTGATCGAGTGGATAATGATATCTTACTAATAAAGCTGATGAGGATGGGTTTTACCCCCAACTTACTAGCTTTTTTTGCATCATACCTGAAAAATCGTACACAGTATGTCCATTTAAATACATTTAAATCACAACCTTATTTTACTAGATCTGGAGTAAGCCAAGGAAGCAATCTTGGCCCTACTCTCTTCCTAATCATGGTTAACGACTTGCCGAACGTCCTCAGTGCTTCTAGGTGTCTGATGTTCGCTGATGACCTGAAATTGTACCATCCTGTTACGAGTAGCGCTGACTGTTTAGCTCTGCAAGGAGATGTCAATAAGGTTTTGCAATGGAGTATGCAAAACCGGTTGGAGTTAAATGTGGATAAATGCAAATGTATTACATTTTCTAGGTCGCATCTCCCTCTAACCTATGATTATACTCTCCACGGCAAGCCGCTAGAGCGTACTAACACAATACGGGATCTCGGCTTGTCTCTCGATTCCCAGCTTAATTTTAGAAATCATATACTCGATTCGTGTGCCCGAGCCTACAAAATTCTCGGGTTCTTAATAAGAACTGCTGCGTACTTTACAGATTGTAAGGTAGCGCTCACTCTTTATAAGACCTATGTACGTAGTAGATTAGAGTATAATGCAATCGTTATTTCTCCGCATGAGAAGAAATATTCTCTCATGATGGAGAAGATACAGCGTAAATTTGCCAGATTTCTGTACAAAAAAAAATATGGATATTACCCATTTAGATACCCTTCCCTTTTTGTTTCCGGTATGATAGACCTTGACACACTCGAGCTGAGACGGAAGTTGCACCTCATGGTCCATTATTACCTTTTATTGAATGGCAAGATTGACAACCCTTGGGCACTCGCATGCTGTCATCTAAGAGTGCCCAGGGAGTACATGTGTGGGCTATACGGCGGTAGGAAGCCTGGCCGGCTGCTGGCAGTGCCCGCGACGCGTTGCCGCCGCACGGCCGCGGCGCCGCAGTGCGCGGCTCCCACCCTGCTCAACCAGTTTCTAGCCCAAATGCCTGATGGTGACATGTTTTTTAATAGTCATATAAGATTCATTAGCCTTTGTAGGCTATATCTGTGTCATTATAATTAATTTCTCCTACTTTACTTTCATTTAAATTATTGTCGTAATATTATTATATATGTTATCATAGGTTTAAGCTGTTTTCAATTGTATATGTGCATGTAGTGTTTTAGGATTTCCTGTAAATTACATGTAATAATAAATAAATAAATAAATAAATAAATAAATAAATAGTCGAGCAAGTTTCGCTGATAAATATTTGTACTCGGGCCGTGGATGTCGAGTCCGCCGCGCACGTCCGCGCAGAAATTGCTCTATTTATATGAACACAATATATTTACAACGCGGAAGAATCATATTGCTTATTATAACGGGCGGACTTCATGCCTGATGCTCTATCATTCCGGACATCGGAAGTTCCTCGCACGGCGGCTTCCCGTGCGCTGGCGCAACAGGCCGCAGCGCCTGCCAACTGGGGCAGTGGGCCAGCGTGCCCGCACCCGCCCGCACCGCGCCGCAGACACCTATCACTCAATTAATCTTAGCCCTCGCACATAACACTCTGCACCCATTTCTTTGCTCTCCTTGAAGTTATGTCTTAACAAATTAAAATATGCTCTTAGCATACAAACAGAGCTAAAAACAGTTAATATTATTATTTGTAAAGTGGTGTGTGTGCGCGGGCAGCAGGTCGCGGGACCACGCGCAGCCCCGCCAACAACTCCAGCGCCGGCGGCGGTGAGGGACCCGCATTGTTCGCTTCGACCCGTGGGATCAACTTCCGCACGGAAAGATAATCTTGAGTCGTCTCCAATACCAACAAATGTTGGTTATCGTCTATCGATTGCGTCATTCAAACAAGAAACATGATAGTTTGTGTCATGAAACATTGCTAGAATGCGAGCCCGCAACAACGACACCAATACAACGATTGGCGGTAAATATCTAACTATCGTACATTTAAGGACAGGTGAAGATTCACAGGTTGTTGCGAAATACTCCGCGCCCGTAATACCTGCTTCCAGCGCAAGCTTTGTCAGGCTGCCAGCGACCGCGGGCGGGCGGGGGCCAGAGGGGGCCAGGCGGACCAGGCGGGGCCAGAGGGGGGCGAGAGGGGGGCCAGGCGGGGACACCAGAATAAGAAGCAGCTGCAACTAGACGCGGGGCCAATACAAAGCTGCACTTGCAAAATAGGCGCTGAGTTGCGTAACGATGACGCGAGAGATGTTCGAGACGAAGACATTTGTAAGCAGCGTTCTAATTGTACTAAATTTGAAAGGAACTCGGTTATGTGAATGCAAAGAGTCAAAACATACGAGTGCAGAAATAGGAGCTACTGAACCACGCCGAATGTAGGTATGGGTCGTTGTGTGATTTCCGAATAACGTAACGTAAACGTTATTGATATAGCGAAAACGTTTCCGACAACTATCTATTTTCATAACTATCTATTTTTTTTAAGCGGAGCGTTTACAAGTTGCTTTACGTGACACGTTTCACACGTTACAAAATAGAGACGATTATTAACTAGAAATTAAATATAAAGTGAACTTCCCTTCATACTTTTTCCTGGCTTAGGACTGGCTGTACTAGATAAGATACATCAAATTCAAATGTAAATTATTTCTTTTCAATTCTCACAGCATATTTACAGTAAATTTGATAAATCACAACAAAAGAGCCGTACAAAATACTCAAAATAGCGCATGACTCATTATCACAAAAGTCAAAATACTACTAAATAAAATAAAACAAAATCATTTTTTAACCATTTCTCCGGTCATAGGTCATAGGAGTCAATTCACACACGCTACACCTGAATTGAAAATAAAATAAAACTAATTCCTTACACGTAAGGTGTATTATTGTCAGTTGTAAATACGAGCAACGAAAAACTAAAATGTAGTTGTCTCGTTTTTACAATGGCTTTTCATTTCATTCGCACATACCACAACGATGCGATGTACCCGTTGCAAGTGTGCGTTTGCGTTATGTTGTAAGATCGCGAGCCGATATGATAGCAGAACCATAGCGAATAAAATAGATAGTTTTGGAAATAGATAGTTTTGTAATATTGACATAACGTTACCGTTGTCTATGCCCGATCACCGTTTTGACAACTATCTATGTGTAATAACGCCCACCGCTAGCCGAATGAGAGACATGCTATTAGGCCATGATAGCTTTGACTTTTAAAATATCGAGATGAAATGTTCCAAGCAAAACAAAGCGTCTGAGAATAGTCGGCGCATGAATTGGCATAACAAGTGGCTACTTAGCATCAGCGTGTTAACGTGTCACGACGTAACTATACCTAGTATATACCTTCAGTAACATTCATTTTTCAAATAGATGTTTATATAAAACTAGTGGACCCCCGAAGCTTCGCTCGCGTAGAATTAGACCCATTAACCACGTCTTTCCGCGATCGGGTTGCCCACTTGACTTCAAAAACGGCTAAGTTTCATACTAACTTTGTACCCCCGTTTTACCCCCTTAGGGGGTGAATTTTCAAAAATCCTTTCTTAGTGCTCCCCTACGTTATAAAAGGAACCCCTGTGCAGAAATTCAAGTTTCTAACCCTTATAGTTTAGGCCCTGCGTTGATATGTCAGTCAGTCAGTCAGTCAGCTTCTCCTTTTATATATATAGATATCTAGCATTCAGTTGACATTTGAAATGCTTTCATATCTCCGCTCGCAACAGAAACAAAGTTCCCGGTTTAAAACACTCCAAACAACTCCAGTCGTTCGGTCCATCAATTCAATTCCAGCCCCGAACTCTGGCCTCGCATTAAGCAGGCGGCTGTCGTCGAGGACATTAGACAAGCTATGATACAGGCGGTTGGCGCGAACCAATTGCCAATGGAGTGCGCTCGCTGGCCGCTGGCCTCGCGAGGGTCGCCTGGCCGACCAGACCAGTGCGACCCTGGACTTCAATCGCTGTCTGAGTGTTGGACGGTGCCAACACTGCCAACATTGCTACCATGCTGGATAATATTCAATTTTGGATTAATTAACCACGCAAAAAGTGGGGTTCAATTTCCAGACGTGGTACACTTTCCACGTTAAATGATGGCAACTTCTTGGCATGAGTCCATGCTCATAGCTTTTAAAGTTTTACAGTCATTTCTCACGGATACTCGATCCTAAAGACAGAAGACAATAACTGGAGTACCGGGAGTGTTCAGTGCCCCACTACGAGTACACGAGTCTTGCA
Source organism: Carterocephalus palaemon (assembly GCA_944567765.1). Classification (NCBI taxonomy): domain Eukaryota; kingdom Metazoa; phylum Arthropoda; class Insecta; order Lepidoptera; family Hesperiidae; genus Carterocephalus; species Carterocephalus palaemon. The sequence continues at coordinate 11,279,610 of OX155657.1, read as the reverse complement.
TCGTGATATTCAACTTTGTTCCCTTGGACGAAAGTACTGAAAGATAAACTTTATCGTTCAACCTCCAGTATTCAACCTTCCCGAATAATCTTATGATTATGTAGGTCGTGAGGAGTGGACTCATGGACTGACTTGAATAGTATACGCCCGCAAGCGTTCAGTCCGGTTTAGTGTCGTGTGAGTGAAGCCGGGCGGCGCGCCTCCGATGCCAACTGGGACGAGAAGCGATCTCGCGTCCGCGACTCCGCGTATCGCGGTAACTAGAATCAAGGACGCACCGGCGACCTCCGGTGATGCCTCTGTATCTGTGGCGATGACTTCAGAAAATCAGCCGACACTAAGTGAACAGCAACTTGCAGCAAGACTGAGGAGGTCGAATTTATAAGTATTAATACAGTCAAAATCTGTTATAACGACATCCAAGGGACCACCCATATATAGTCGTAACAACCGACGATGCTTTCGAAGTAGGTAACAAAATACATATTATATGCATGTATGAAGTTAAATTATATTTCGTTTATTTCAATCAAAACATTTAATATGAAAGAACAATATAATTTTTCGCGAATTAATACGCGATTATTCTTCGATATTAATTTGTTTTCTTTTTGTTCTGGACATGTTAAGAGTTTCGCAATTAACTCAACAATATGTTTTGGTGTGTCTTGTGTACAGATAAGTAACAAACTAAACTGACTGAAGAGATATGATGAAGCGGGCCTGGACTCTACTGCATGCAAGTGTTTTGTTTCTAAGAATTACAAAAGACCTTAAACTCGACACGTGTTTACTTTTACCATAATAGCCATTGATCATTATACTGGGCCTATTCAAATTTTTTACAATTTTAACAATACAGCTGAGCTGGTCGTTCTAAAGATATAATTCTCCGAAAACATTAGTTAAATGTGGTCGCATAAAGCGGTATGTCGTAGTAAGCAATAACGCAAAAAGCGATGTTTTTGATAAGAGTGTCTCTAGCATTCAGCCAGGACCTTTGATTACGGTCATTATAACCGGTATGTTGTTCTAAACGATGTCGCCATAAACGGTTTTGACTGTATTTAGCTTTGACGAGCGCCTTGTGTTTTGTAGGAGTGTGTACATTGTACACTCGGTGGGTACATCTGCGGCGCGGCGGGCCCGGTGCTGCGTGTGAGGGAGGTAAATTCCTTGTTAACTATTTATTTGTAGGTAAGTGTTCCTAAATTAGGATAAGATTGAATAATACGCGACCGTTGAGTATAACCAGGTATAACGCTCCCACGCATTTCTCTGTCCACGTAACGCAGCGATAACACGAACAATGAGTTAATGAGCGGCGGAAGCGGCCGCCAGATGGGAATCTATTATATTATTATGGTATTTGGGAAGTTTGGGTATCAATGGCTTGACGTTTTACGGTTCAAGAACGAACGGACGTCGTCGGCCGGTCCGACCTCTGCTGTGTATCTCGAACAGACAGTTTCATTCAGAATTAGGGGAGATTGCTCCAGGGGTAAAAACCGTTCGTGACTTCTCCCCTGTCGGGCGTGGGAGCCAGTGGCGTTAGTAGTTACTTCCCCGCTGATGCTCAGGAGGAAGAAGGTCGAACGTCTTTTAGGCAGTGGTTAGGCTTCAAGGGGCGCGCGATCAGTGGCGTTATCCTCTTTTCTGAGGATGTTGTCCATTGTCGGTACGGGTGAACATAACGGTGACTCCAGCCCGCAGTCGCGCGGTGTGCGGGTGGTGTACGGATGGTGTGTGGGTGATGTACGGGTGGTGTACGGGTGGTGTGCGGAGCTGTACTCACGGGGCGAGGGGCGCGGTCGGTGCGGGCGCGGAGCTCACGGGCCGCGCATGTCCTGCGACAAACACAGGCACGTTAGAACAAAACAATCTATCGGTTACGTTAAATTTAAGTTACATTCCTAGCCAGGTTTCCCTATTTTTAGAGTATCACCAGGAAAATACAGGCGTGCAGCGATCCCGCTCGTGTGATCTGAGCGAGGGTTTTGGTCTGACTGGATGCTGTTATGCAGAGATCGTAACCGCTTAATCAATCTTCACACAAAAACTTTTGCATGCATGACACGTTCAGCCCGGCCGCGGGCGGCGGCACAACAGGTGCAGCAGACACAAAACATTCCATCAGCGATGATCATTTGATAACTTCAATGTCTCCGCTGGCCGGACAACGCGTCGCAAGTGTCGCAACGCAAGGTTGATAGAATGACGAGATGTCACTCCGGGCAGCACGCGGTGCCGGCAGTGCTCGGTTCAGTGCCGTTAAGTGCGGTTTGATACACTAAAGGAAACCTCAAACAAATATAATTTGCAGGATGAAAGCCTAAAGCGTGTCACACATTACGCAGATACGATAATATTTTATCTGCGTATAAAAACTTATATTATCTGAAAGTATCACACACTTCGCAGATACGATATATATATACGAAATACACTTTTTTTGGTGCGGATCATATTATACAGTATGATGAATTCTGATACAAATGCCATTAATATGCCAATGAGTTCGCGTTTATTGCTTTTTGATTTATTAGACAGCTCCTCAGAAGAGGATTATGATTTTGAATTTGATGCCCGTGTTGCGTTACAATGTACTAAAAGGCGAAAAATTTGGGTGGGAAGGCATATAAAACTTAAAAATGATCGAGGTGAATTTAATCTGATAGATCCTTGAAGAGATTAAATTCAAATTTACCATCCATTTCCGAAAACCAAGGGCGACATTTATGGCGATTCATGACTTGATCAAAGGGGATATAAAAAAAAAAAAAACTAAAATGCGAGAATGCATTTCTACCGAAGAACGACTGGCTGTTTGTTTAAGGCAGGTAAGCAATTAATATTTTTACAGGGTTTAAGGGACAACTAACAACAAAATTCGGGAGGATTTTTATGATTGAGAAAAATTTCAACACAGAAGTTTTTGATTAGCTGTCACTCTAGTTTACTATTGTAGGTATACATATATCAAAGTACAATAGGTACTTGACCCTGCGTAGTGTGTGTTGCTCCTTGAGTTTAGTATAGAGACCGATATGGACAGATATGCGCTCAGATACAGATATCTTACCGCATCTGCGTAGTGTGTGACACGCTTAATACATTTTCCATCAGACATACAACAAAACTTCAGGGGTGTAAGAAATAAGTAAGATGAAAATAGATTGTCAGAAAACTAGCAGAAACAGAAATATTGTGCTAGCTAGGCTCCCACAAGATTGAATCTTTATGTTTATGTATAGTTTATTTAGCTCTCCCTGCCTTTCATTGAATGTACCAAATCTGTTTCCTAATTTGGCATAGCGTTTTGTATGCATTAAGTGCATTTGTACCTATGACCCGTCCGTCCCACTAATGCGTTTTTTCGTTTTTTTTTTAGTTTCAACCTTCAGTGGGTTTTGGAACTACGAGAAGATGCAAAATGCAATTGATCGCTACGCAATCATGCTGTTGTAAAACTCAAACACAAAGGCCATTACTTATGTTAGACAATAACATAGCATTAATTGAAGCAACGTAGTACAATGGGATGCTAACTCGAGTGCTTCCTTCGAACTTTCCACGACGGTAAGGCCGTCGAAGGCGACTAGCCAGTTCTAACGTGCTACATTTTGAAGATTGTGTGTAATTATAACAGGCGGTAGAGTCTGTAAAATGGAACCTATGTAGACAATATGCAATTTCCACCGTGTGATAATTATTTTCGCTGCAAACCCCGTCGGCACCGCCCGCAGCCCACCCGCAGCCCGAAGGACACAAGTTCATCCGGCCTTCGGAGGCTCGGAAGGCCGCAAGGCGTTTACATAAACGCAAAGCGCCGGCACTGATGGAGTTTGAACATGGCCCTGGCCACGCTCCCGGAGGGCTCTAGCCTGTCTGACCAGTCTGACTAGACTACAACGGCATCCTGCGCACGGGACACTTCCGGGCGCGGGGAAGGAGGGCAGGGTGATGGTTCTCACGGAGCCGGGTGAGGATCCACGTTACTTGGTCAACTGTTCTCCTATCGAGGAACGAGCAGCACCTCGCGCTCGGCCGTGTTGGTACAGGTTTTTTTGTTTGAACAGCCGCGAGAATTTGGATCCCGGGCAGGTCCTGACCAACCGAGACTATGAGGGAACCAACGGATAACCGATACGGTCTTATCCGTAATTGGTAACAAATTATACCTACAACGCTATAAGAAGTCCTGTTAATATCAGCTGTAGAAGCAGTACGAGCGGAAGAGCTCGCGGCGAGCACTCGAGACGGTCTCGCGATAGACGATAAGGCCATTCGATTCCCATCAACGATAGCGAAACATTGAATGTGTTTATGTAAATATCACTGAGAGTTGCGTTGTTTGTTGACGCAACGCGAGGCGCCGGGCGCCCGAGATCGACGAGCAGTCTGGCCACTGGCCAGCGTTCAAGTTCTGGGTTTCGTTCCCGACTGGGGTACGTGAATCTAATAATAAGTTATTGTATTTAATTTCATTGTTTCTCGAGCCTGAACTTTAGGCAATTTTCACCAAAAGCCATCTGGCTAATATGTAACAGAGAAAGGCTATAGACGCTATAAGAGTATGAGAGACTATCTTAGTCCTCGCTATATTCTTCAATCGCTGGAATGGGATGCATCGCAATAGACTGCGGCTACTTTAGCCGTGATATGATTTGCAACAGTTGGTAGGATAGTAGTTGGGATTTTGAAATTCAAGATCCAATCTCAATATGATAAATCTTTGATATTCATAATGCTTTATGTCAACGCATCGAACTAACTCCCGCTACCGTCTGAATTTCTAAGAGAAAATATTATTTTTGTACAAATATGTTTATTTTTATAATTTTATACGTCCAGCTGTTCTAAATGTAGCGGAGACGGCCGCTCCGTCCGTCCGTCCGGCCGACTCGTGTCCCGGTATAAATAATGTTGTTGTCGTATGTATATAATGCTAGTATATTATAAAAATAGCTTGTTTTATTTACAAGCGGCGGCTGGCGACGCGCGGCGCTAGCAGACAGGCTGCAGGTGCAGGTCGGTGTGTTGGTTCGTTGGTTGTCGACGCCGCAGACCGCAGGCGCCGGCGCCGGTGCAATAATTAATTCCGTGTATAAACTGTGCGTGCACTGCGCTGTGTCCTGCGACGCCTCTCGTTCAAGTCCGTTCAACTGTCCAGCCTTTTTTTTTTTTTTTATCGCTGTAAAATCCTCATGGATACCCGACAGGCGCGGGGGGGCGCTGTCGGGTTATGCCGGACTCTTACCGGCTAAAAACCAGCGGTGTTCCTCCTCGCCGTCTTCCGGCGGAGTAGCGGGAACGCTTTCGCACACTTCCGCTGCTCCGCCGACGGTTGCCCGGGACTCGGGGCCCATCTTGTGGGGCGCTCATCTTGTGGCGCCACTCACCATTCAACCTGGCGTGCCGGAACACGGTCAACTGTCCAGCCTGCGCGCGCGCACGCCTGCCGCCTGCACTCGCGAGCTTGAGAAACAAAGAGACGATGTGGCGAGATTAGAAGTATGGGATAAGTTTGACCTTATCCAATATTTCTAATCGCAAAAAAAAAATTTATAAATGTAAGATTGTTTAAAAACAATAGATTGTTTACCACGATAAATTAATTAATTAATTAATACGTTTACGTCTCCCTTTAAAATTTTTACTTTTTAGGGTTATAATTTAATTTAATATTAAATTATTGATAAAATAACAAACTTAAAAAAGAGAAAAAATAATAATAAAAAATTTTGGTCAACAGAGATTTGAACCCGCGCCGGGCGAGCGGCGGTCACCACCACGGAGCGGGTACAGACAGACAGACACGCCACGAGATACTACACATCGAACCGGGGCCGGGCGGCACCAGTATTATCGGGCGCGCAGTTTGTTAAAATTGAACAGAACAAGGATAAGTCTTATATTATTATGTAAGTCACAAAATTTTAGTTATATATATTGTTTATATTGTTTAGGACTTTGTGAGTTAATCCGGTACTCACGCTACACATGTACTACAGGAAAATAATACGTCGGGACTCGGTGGTTATCAGTTGTTACAGTGGTGTTATCACGGGTGCTGGATCTGCTGTGACTGAGCTATTATTTCAGAATAAATAATGATTAACTTGCTCTAATCACTAGATAACAGTATCAGCACGTTAATGATCCAAATCAATATTTCTAACACGTTATTTTAATTACTTCACGCAGTTTTGAAGGGTAGGTGGAAGTACCTGCCCGATATTACAGATTCAAAACATTGAAACAGGTACGTATAATCAATAGATATTCTATTGTAACAGTAAACTTAAATTAAAGGATTTGACGGACAGTCCTAGGCTCGAGGAGCGCACTGCCCCGCACTACCCAGCACTACTCAACTCAGCACTACCCAGCACTAATCAACTCAGCACTACCCAGCACTACTCAACTCAGCACTACCCAGCACTAATCAGCACTACCCAGCACTACCGAGCACCCCCAGGGGAGCTAGTGACGTCACTGCTCTTCGCCGGGCACACGTCTAATTCGAACTGAGAGGAAGTAATGGAGCGCGGCGCGGATCACACACTTCTTATCAATTGCGGCAGACGATGTCAGTGTGCCAAGCAAGGCCGGGTCAAGCTTTGTTTATAAACAACGCACGCGCGCCCGCCGGACCCCGCGCTAGTGCGATAGCGCAGACATTAGTTACTAACATTTACTAATTTTAATTTAAATCGAACAATCTGTCAGTTGAAAGGGTCTGCCGGTCTGCCCTGGGTCGGCTTCCACCAATATATGAAACGTGAACTGCAATGATGAAAGGTGACGTGGAAACCTGTTGAAGAACACATCAATGCCTATTCGACAATACAGTCATAGCATAAAGTCTACCGAGCGACTCTTTATACTATGATACGGTTTAAACTGAAAGTCACTTGCCCTTTAATAGGAGGTTTTCAGATGCCCGATCCTTTTAAAAACACATGTATCAAACACAATTTGATATCCACAAAACTTATTACTGACACGCCCACACAGAGAACACTCGGCAGCCGCCAGTCGCGGCTGGTCGCGGCTAGTCGCAGCTGGTCGGGGCTGGTCGCGGGTGGTCGCAGCTGGTCGCGGGTGGTCGCGGCTGGTCGCAGCTGCTCGCGACTCTACAGGCGCCGAACGTGGACTGAGCACTTCGCATGGAGCATGGCGGGCGCAGATAGCGCGTGATACTGATAGCTGTATCTTATCGGCGGCATTCGTGTAAACTGTGTAAAGCATCGAAATCACATTACCGCATTTACCACGAGGCGAGTGCTCGGAGGAACTCCAGCCTAATACCACCAACATACGACCTCACTCACCTGTCTCACTCCACGCCGAGCTCTGAAGCTTCATAAACACTGAATCGACTGCTGGCCTACTACCACCGTGCGTTACTCGCGGTCTTTTTTACGGCGAACTGGTCTTCTGTGGAATGAGCTTCCGACTGGGGTTTTCCCTTCGAGCTACGACATGGAGCGCTTCATAAAGAGTGTGAAACGCTCCCTTCAAGGCAGGCAACGCACGTGACCACTTACCATCAAGTGGCCCGTGTCTGTTTGTCGGTCTATATCTATATATATAAAAGGAGAAGGTGACTGACTGACTGACTGACTGACTGACTGACTGACTGACTGACTGACTGACTGACATATCAACGCAGGGCCTAAACTATAAGGGCTAGAAACTTGAAATTTTGCACAGGGGTTCCTTTTATAACGTAGGGGAGCACTAAGAAAGGATTTTTGAAAATTCACCCCTTAAGGGGGTAAAACGGGGGTGCAAAGTTAGTATGAAACTGTGCCGTTTTTGAAGTGAAGACGCGGGCAGACGTCGTTAATGGGTCTAATTCTACGCGAGCGAAGCTGCGAGCGTCCACTAGTTATAAAAAAAAACGAATTAAACGACAAAATGTCATACTTAATATCGGGTATATCTACGAAAATGGACGTTTTATTGAGTTTTATTGGACTCACAAATTGCCCATATCTTATTTTAAGTAAGTATAGATAGGTACATATATAGATAGATAATGATATGTTAATTCTGTGTTCTACACTGGGTGTGCCGTAGCTTAGGTAAGTACTCTGCAAATCAATAAATGAATACTCCGTGAGCAAACGAAACAAAACTGCATCGTATGCCGCCTCGATAGACTAGGGCAATCGAAGATCGACATCGATAAGCATAATAAGCAGGAGACGGTGTGGTTAGGTGGCGGCAGCAGCGAGAGGTGGCGAGAGGTGGCGGGAGGTGGCGAGAGGTGGCGGGAGGTGGCGAGAGGTGGCGCGGGGTCGCGGGGTCGGGAGAAAGCGCTGGAGCTGGCCCGGCGGAGGAACTACCCACGCTTTGCTGCTTCCCATTGCGGGTCGAAGGTAGGAAACAGGATTTGATATCGTTATTCGATTGTGAAAAATGTAGTAGGTATCGTGTAGTGGACGCAGGAGGCGGTGACGGAGTAGGAGCAGTGGTTTCAGCCGGCAGCGCGCCGCTCCTGTGCAGAGAGCAGAGGAGAGAAAAGGAGCTGCACGCTGAGACATTATGACATTTTAATTTATATTATATCATTTGTGATACGGGCGAATGCACTAAACACACACTAGTGCAGAAAGGCCGCCGCGGCTAACAACATGGCTGGCAGGAGTTGCTTCATCGTTATTTATTTGCAGTTACTTTTGGTAATTATATAAAACGGTCACAATCCCCCGAGCTGACCTTGAGACGTCCGCCATTTTGTTCAGTTTTAATACAACTTTATACTTTAACGACTCCACTTTATATTTTTTGCGGATCGAGGAAGCGCTCGGCCGATTACCATGCTCGCTTAGTGCGCGCTCGTAAACAAATACCGAACTAGTTTTTATGAGCGGAGTCATTGGAATTAATTAGGTTCGAGCGAAGAGCGTGTGCCGAGCAAGAGAGAAAACGCATATATTACAGCCGACACACATGGGGACGCGGCCATAGAGTGGCTCTTAGGAACGGTCATCTGGTAAATGATTGTTTGTGCGGTACAGACTCATCTCGAAATACCCGGCGCCGCGGCCGCGCGGGCGACGGCTCGCGACCTACATCAAATCTAAAACACAAGCAAACTAGGACAGTGTGAACAACTGCGTGCCCGCCCTTGCTGCTCCGCTAGTATCAGCAACTTTTAGCTCCAATTTTGATTTAACGGTTCGGAAGCCTATTTACCTGCCAGTCGGAAATTTATAAAACATTGAACTGCATAAACCGCTGTATCGAGAAGATCTGGACGACGCATACGTATTCGATTCAATATATTGTTGAAACACCGCAACAAGAAACAGCCTTGACAATATAGGCAGGAAAACAGTTATAACAATATCTAAGATCCAACAGTAAAATATAGTGGGCGTCCACGAGAGTAATGCGAGGGCGACGGCGGCTCCAACGGTATCTTATTTTTTTATTTATTTTAAGCTTCTTGTACACATGTACAAAGGGCGTACTTAATGCCAGGCGGCATTTTCCACCAGTCAGCCCTTGGTGATGGTTAAAGCTTGGTGGTAGGTGGACAGCTTAAAATTAAGCTTGTTTAAAACTTTGATAAATTTAAAAAACAGACATACTTAAATTGTACATACATACATACATACATACATACATACATACAAACATACATACATACATACATACATAGATACATACATTTACATACATACATACTATTATATTTACATAACTAATGTATATATATAAACACATAAACAACTGATTTTAAAATTTGAACACAAATACAAACATTTGCTAAAACTAATCAGCCTGGGCAGCAGAAAACATATGCTCACGTATTTTCCTCTTGAAGGACCATAAGTTAGTCGCTTTCCTAATTTCTTCAGGTAGGTTGTTCCAGTGTAGTATAGCCTGAGTAGTAAAAGAGTAATGAAAAAAGCCAGATTTATGCGGTAGAATTCTAGCCCTTAAGTTTGTAGATGATCGAAGTACCCTGTCATGAGTGTCACAGACGTACTGAAAGTTCTCCTTAAGATATGGAGGGAAAGCTGAATTATTTAGGATGTTAAATAGGACATGGAGAATTCTGGAGTTCCGTCTTTGTCGAATAGGGAGCCAATTCAGTTGGCGACGATATTGGGAAACATGGTCATACTTGCGTAGACCGAAAATATACCGGATGCAATTGTTGAGGAGGCGCTCTAATTTATTCAGAAATTCTTCATTGAGGTCTGGATAACACACGTCACCATAATCAATTATGGGAACTACTAGCGAGTTAACTAGCATGAGTCTAGTTTTCAAAGGAAGAAAATTTTTTAGTCTGTATAAAGAATGTAGGGCACCAGTGACTTTTTTGCTAGTTTCGTTTATATGCACTCTCCAGGACAAGCTGCTATCTATATGTAAACCTAAGTTTTTGACAGATTCACTCAGGGGAATGACAGCGCCGTTGTAGATTATGGGATGCAGGGTGGTTTGGTCAATCTTAGCCAGGATCCTTGAACTGCCCACAATAATCGCTTGACATTTCGATGGGTTTACCTGCACCCCATAATGTTGTGACCATTCCTGCAACTTTGTCAAATTCCGGTTGATTATTGAAATCGTGTTTTGAAGGCAATCTGCGTCCGAAGTTACGTATAGTTGGAGGTCGTCAGCATATAAATGGTACGAGCAATCCAGAAAGGGTATCGTATGGTCGCTGCCATCGGGCACCAGTCATCCTAGCATTATCATAACCAGACTAGCGGCCGCGACCTGCGACAGCGCCCGTTGCTATACCTGCTGGTCAATACGCTCAAATATTGTTCTTACTTTAAAAAAAAAGAATAAACTATATAATAAACCAAATATGTCACAAGAATAAACTCCTATCAGATTAGTTGTGTGACCGGCAGCAGCTCGTATGATAGGCGTCTATTAATCAACTCCTCATTACACGCACTACGTAAGATCCCCGCTTGTCTTATATACTCGTAGATCTAAGGTTCTAAGGAAAACTTTACAAGGGAACACTCGTAGCTAGCTAAGCGAAGCGTGTCTGGTTGTAAAAATATCAAAGAGAATGACGAACGAAATGACGACGCAATATAAACACGTTAGTTTGCTGACGCGGCGCTGGGCGCTGGAAACATTAGCAATTTAGTTCTGCTCGTGCAAACAATGAACAAAATTAATTGTGATTATTAATAACGATGACGGTCATACAAATAAACCTAATTTCAGCAAAATTGTAGCTAGCATAAGCGGCTATCGCTTACGTAGTATAGTACATTTTTCTAGACTCAGATGGAATTTAGTAATGATTCAGCAATGACATGGATTAAATAATGACATACAACTGTACCAGCGGTGTCGGGTGTCGGGTGTCGGGCGTCGGGTGTCGGGTGTCGGCCGAGTCAGGCCTGTTGCAGGCGTCGCTATCAGTTCGTATCAGATCGTAATGGACTGTCGAGGTCGTTCCTAACTGTAGACTATAGAGTGTATGTTCACATTTAGTTGTATTAGAGATCGCAATATTATTAAAGATAGATACTAGTGTTGCATCAGAGGTTTAACTTGGTCAGAATTATTGGATAAGGAAAAAGTTAGACAAATTATTAATGAATGCGTTGTTTGTAAGCAGTGTGAGTGTTTCTTGATAGACAAATAAAATGAATTCAATCGGTCTGATCCGTGTAGTAGCAGAATGTTACAGAGCGTACCGTCTACTGCCGTCTAGTCTGCCATCAGTCTAAAGAGATCTAAGATTCCTCCGACCACGTATAGAATAATAACGGTGGGGGTCGTCTGACAGTCTCGAATATTGTCCACGACTTATATGATTTGAACACAAGCCATGGAAACGTGACCGGATGGCGATGAGGTGCGCCGTCAACTGAAACGGCTCATTCTAGTGCACGGCTTGTATTACAAGTGAGGATCTGTAGCAGCTAGCGTGGCCGGCGCTGAACCCGAGCCCGGCAGACTAAACAACGCGGCCGGTGCGGCGCTGCAGCGGACACGAGACACCCCGAGCGGCGAGTCAAGAGAGTGTCGGCACTGACGAGTAATACCACTTTATGGAACTACTAATAAAACTACCGAATAAACATATTACGTCAGCAAATAAACAGAGCTACGACACATACAATTCCTACAAATATTAGTATCGACTTGAGTGCACAACTCTTTCCGAGTGTCGGCCAGCGAGTGTCGGAATGGATAACGTCTTTTTACATAACGATATTTTTAAAACAGGCTATCAAATTCGGCCTAACATTTGCCTTGTTCACCACTATCGCAGAGTGAATTGCGTGCTACTGCGACTTATCCTCAGCGATATAACGGACATATTGGTACATAACCTAGTGGCGAGGGATCCACCACTTGGTGAAAATGAGATAGATTGATTTGAGGATGCAACGAAGTGCAGCGAAGTGATAAGTGTCGCAGGTGGAAGCTGTGGCGGCACGGAAGCGAATGTCGAACATCTGGAGCGAGCGGCCGCAGCGGCGGCGGCTCCTGTCATCGATAGCAGGGCGCATCCCTTCAGAGTCGTTGCATTGTAACTATTTCAATAAGTCCAGTAAACAATTTGGTTTTTGTAAATTTTTATGTCCGTCATTGTACTCGATAACAACATTTTTGGATTCAGAACGATAAGTTATGAAAGGTACGACAGTAAAAAGCATTGATTAGTAATGTTTATAATACTAGTTAGAACAGCGTGGGCTTCATAGAAATTCAAGAGGAAATTATACTCAGCACGCATTCCAGTCATGATTTGACGCATATTAAAAAGTAAAGTAGGTACGCCTTCACACGAGCATGACGACTTGACGACTGGCGAGCGACGCGGGCGACACGGGAGCCCGCCTCGGCCATGGAGAAAATAGTTCTATGATACACTTGAAGATTTACATGTTACAATATATCGAAATAGGTCCATTGTATAAGCATTCAGCTGGCATTACTAAACAGGAAAATCATCTAGTCTAGATAGGCATGGTGTGACAGTGTGACAGCGTGGCAGTGTGCAGTACGCAAGTGAAACGGGTCTCCTGGGATGCGCAGGCACAGTTTCTAGTTCCGGACTAGAATTTGTTACATTTTCTTTAAATCCTTTATCTTTTATAAGATTAATATCTGAGCCCAGTGAATATCTTTGGATATATTAGATCTGAGCAAATGCTACCGCCAACACCCTACCACAATATTATCAATATTAAGTGAGTCGTTAATACGTCTGCGCCCGCGCACTCTTATCGAGCTAAGTATAATTCCGCCGCTCGCGAGCACCTCGCGCAATTAGCTCGTAAAACACTATTACATCGCCGCCAATCATACTATTTATTAAACCGCGACATTTGCAATAAAAACAACTTCACGCATCTGACGCAGCGGCCGTTTTTACCATTTACAACCTTTTGAGTTTGGAATAAAGGTTTTATTACAAGTATTTGTCAACTTTATGCAGATATGAGGCAGCTCTCCTTGACTCCTTTAAATTAAGCAAATAAAAGTTCCAAACAAGTAGTTGTCGCCGCAGTCGCCGCAGTCGCCGGCACCGCAGTCGCCGCAGTCGCCGCAGTCAGTAGTCGCAGGTGTCCGCAGTCGCCGGAGCCACGTTATCTCGCTCGCTTCCGCCGACGAACTTCACAAATCATATTAAACAGAATCTAATCTTATCTAAAGCATGGCCGGCGATAACAGAATCTAATTAAAAACAAACGTCAATCCAAGGAAGGCTGATTATGAGATCTAAAATCGAAACTTTCAAGGTCAATCAAACATTAATAATTGTATTGCGTTTTAGGTGTATAATGGGAAAAACATATTATACTGTTATGATAGAGAATGGTGTACGGGACTACAGTGGCACAACTGCATGAAGCCAAAAGATTCCACAGAATGTTATATGTGTATGTTTAGTAACAGCTTGCTTGTACGCTGTATGCACGCGCAGTAATCGAATATATCTCAATCGCATTTATCATATTCGCCGTGCATCAATTTGCACTTTGTCGCAAGCGAATTGTCTGCTACTTTACATAAGTGGACTGAGCAAGCGGCGCTCGCGAAACATACTCGTATCGTAGTTGTAGTGTGTCGCGACGAGCCGGCCGCTTCTTTCAATGATAATTAAGTGCGCCAATAACTACAGCTAATCGTACAACAGTACAAAATATTTAAACGCAAGCAGTCGCCCCTGTCGCTGGACTGATGAATTAATTGCCTTTTCGTTACACTTTGGCATACGATATTATGCTACTTAGACAAGATTGGAATCTTCAAATATGGATTTTTTGTGGGAAATTGGCTTTTCGCTTACTGGTTAGATACTATTATCTTGTTATTTTTTGAGAAATTGATTTGAATTAATTGTATTCATAAACAAAAAGTAGTATGGTTCCACGTGTCGTGTAAGGTCGTCAAATCGTAGCGGCGGCGCGGCGACTGTTTGGCAATAGCTGTCGCGGCGCTTGTCTTGCGACCTCCGACGCTCTTTGGCTTTGCTTAGTTTCCAGTTTTGCCTTAACGGTGAACTTGCTGCCTAAAGGTCTTCACTCGCAGCACACTTGAGGTGACTCAGGCCACTCAGCCGTCCAGACGCAAGCTATACTTAGACGTCATTCGATCATTAATTAACTACTTCACTTGAAACCTTGAAAGCAATTTCGTGGTACAATTCAATCTAGGTACTATCGTTTTAATCTTGTTTAAGTCTACTGTACTTTCAAACTCCTTACAACTTATATTTCTGAGGCAATAACAATTTAGTTTCTGTTATTGCGCCCGTCACGTATTTCTACAAACTATTTAATTGTTGCTTGCAATGTTTTTTGCTTTGATTGTTTGTCGAATATCACGAATTATTCCGCTTCCGTTAAAGATAATTTAACCAGATCTCCAAGTCCTCGAGTGTTGTTGTCGAGCGGTACCGCTCTACCGCTCGGCGCTCCATCGAGCCACAATGGCGTATCGTTCAATTGAGACGATCTTCTACATCTACTTTCAGATGTTGGGTAACTGCACTTATCTAAGTGTGTGACCCACTTAAGGCGTCCGACCGCTTCTCCAATTGAAAGCTTTGATACATCTACTTTATGAAATAAATAATCAAGTATCTTCGTGGCACATTTAAATATAGATTACGATTCTAAATTCAAGGATTACTCAAGTAACTTAATTAGACATGACTTCATTCTCATAATTACTAAGTATTTCTGCGTTTTATATATATTTTAATGAAACGTTTAATTTCCGGTCTTCTAATTAGCATCGCATAATTTACTATTCATATTTATATAATTTTATAGATAAATCATCGCAACGTATATCAACCACTTAATGTAGGCACTTACTTATTAAACTATTGCTTTAAAAGTATATTGTGTAAGTTAACCTAACAGTTTCAGTGTTTGGGTCAGCCGAGACTTCTATTTGCACTCTCTAGTGCGTGCGCGCGCGCCGCTCGCCGCACGCATCACGGTGTTGCGGTGTTGCGGTGTCGTCCGCAACGCTAGCTCCGCGTTATTTATGCAAATAAGGAACCATCGGCATCTTATCGAAACTGGTTTCGTCGTGTCAAATATTTTTATGTTTCCGACTAAGATTGCGTCCGAATGTGCTTGCCTTGTCCGCGGAGATGTAGGGCTACGCCGAGGCTAATGTCAAGTTTATAGCTGGTTCAGCTGGTCGAGTGTTGCCCGGAGCCGGCGGCCAGCTCCCCCACCGCCCGCCGCGCGGCTGCTTCATCAATCATCCATGCTCGTCAATTTCGCGGTCTTTAATTATAAAGCTAATTTTGTACCTACTTATAACGTACATTATATTTTTGGTAACACTTACGTACAAATATTAGTGAGTATGAAACCAATATGTGATACATTTTATTCAACTAATCTATATTCACGTGGTTGACTTAAAATAAAAAAACAAAAATCTTCGTCCAGGCTTGTGAACCGGTTTTGTTTTGATACTAAGGAAATTAAAATAATAGCCAAGCAGGTAAGAGCGTAAAAGCGACAGATAATTCAATTTTAGAAAGGAACTCGTCGACAATGCGAGCTGCGAGCTGACATGGGTGTCGTGCGGCTGCGAAGGATAGCCGGCTGGAGAGATTGTAGTCGCGGCGGGGGGCGGCGTGACGTGGCAGCTGCCGCCACTGCTGGCCACTGAGCTGGGGGGCCTAGCCGCTATAGCGAGACTAACCCCGACATTGAGGCTGAACTAAAATTAGAGAAACGAGACGAAATATGTATTTCTAAAAGAATTATCAGCGTTTCCAGGGATCCTTAATTTAAATAATTAATCTTAATTAAGGAAGGTGGTGGTGGATGAAGTTGTTACAGATTAATTCATCAGTTTAAGATTTTCATAGTCTTCATAAAGAACCAGCACCAGTCATTTCTAATACAATGTAATCTGTGCGTACAAAACACGCAAACATGATTTATGGATAGAAAATGGCGTCTACCGATCTGATTACCGTCTGACGTGCCGATGTAATTTAAGCGATCCTATTTCCTATAATGGTATAATGGTACACCACGCACGAGAACCTTCACGGTTCATGGTCAATTCTAAATAGCATTCATTCTTAAGTTAATCCACGTCAGACGCAGCCAACAGTGAACTGCCCCCACTCATTTCTCAACTGTTTATTAATGTCTACTACACTACCAAAAATTTGCATGTACCTCTGCTCGCAGTCTTTATCTACGTCAATGTTAAGTAACCCGTAATTATGCTGGTATTATCTTTGGCGTGTTAGAGAGCCATTGTTTCCAGCAGCGGCCAGTGAGGCAATACGGGCCGATAGAGTGCAGTTCAATGTGATATGTGACCTAAATCTGCGGCAATTCAAAAGCGCTTTGAGACGTGTAATTTCGATCATCTTGGACGAGTAATAAAGGAATTGAGTGAGCAACAGACCACGATAATTATGCACGTTTTAGTACTTTGGTTCACTCCAATAGCCTCTCCTGCGGCAATTAAGATTATTTACTGACTTAACGATAAACACACGGATCATCCCAGTCGAGGCAATACTTCCGGACGGGTGTGCTATTGGATAGCCTTCCGACAGCCAGGCTGAATCTCGCTGGGACTGAAACTGGGTCTTCCCAGTTCTTATACCGGCGAAGGGATTAAAGTGTTTGAAGTTTTGGTGTTTACTCGTCGCGCAATTTTCATTTTAGTAACTCTTTCCTCAACTCCCAGCATAATATTAATTGTATGAGACTGGTCTGAAAAAGTAATTCTTTACTGATTTGTTCTTACCTACTACCTATTTTGTTTCCTTTTTTTCTGTCTATTTAGCATCGCAATACATAATATATACATACATACGAGCAATTTTACAATATAACTCCTAACACGATCGTGCAATTTAAGCTTTCATTAGACTTCGTTATTAGAACCTCACACAACACAACCGTCTATAACTTTAAATGCGTCACCGAACGATCACCGCTCCCTGCCTCGCTGCCAGTCACTGCCTGCATTACCGTTCATTACCATCCTCGTTCGTGCGAGGAAGCGACCGCTCTTCGCTCCCGGTCGCGAGGACGTCGCTGACGTCACGCCGATTACGTTGATCGCTATCCGTATCGTTATCGCTATCAACTCTGCTACATCATCGGTTCGCGGCACACGTACAACACAGTCGGATTTCCGAGACTACAATTTCGTCCAATGCCGGCCGGAGGGCCTTGAGCCGAGCAAGAATGTTGCAGATGCCGTCACGTTTAGTTTAGATCACCTTCCCTAATGAGCTGTTTTGTAAAGTCCTAACGACGTCGTAGACTTGACTGCTTTGCTTTACAAGTACAAAAGCTAACATTTTAGCTCGCATTATCCGATAGAGAATCTACTCACTGTTATTGTCAGTGACAGCTTTGTTTTACCCTTTCGTGGAAACCGAATTGTTGAAGGCGCAGTTGAACAAGGCAGCCATTGTCACTTCGTGTGGTGCCTCGCCACCCTGGCGGGTTGCCGGGCTGGCGGGCTGGCGGGCTGGCGGCCGGGGGGTGGGCTTACCTGTTCCGCCGGTCAGTCGGAGAGGGCGGCGCGGGCCTGCGGGCGCGCGCTCATACCCGCGCGGTCGATGACCCGGTGCTAACAGTACTGGTCGCGAAGCACGGGACACTCACTTCACTGGCGGACACGCGACTGCACGCTGCGGGTGCCGGGAGCGGACTGCGGCCGCGGGTGTTGGCTGCGCCGCCGCGCCCCGCCCCGCGCCCGCCGGCTGCGCGCGCGCATCCGCATGCAAACCGCGTTCACGAACCCCTTGCTTGCCTCCACACACCCCGCCTCGCCGTTGCACTTGCATATTTTACGGCAGACGCAAAGGCAAACAATAAAGTCAGTTCAAAGATAGAAGCACTCATCTCATAGCAAGTAGGAACATATTTTGCTTAAATATGATTTACTTCAAGTCCAGTTCTAGGACTAGCCAAGGAGTCTACCTCGTCTGACTGGCTGTGATTTGGCATCTTTGGAGAAGGAACAATTTAATCTGAATCTTGACGTGGCGGCACTGGCGGCATTTACAACATCTAATATTTTTTTAGTTTCATGCAGTACTACACTTAAGGGGACATTGCTTATTAAGCTAGAACTAACGGAAGAAGAGGGGAATACTGGGTGCAGAGAAATGCCGGGACGCCGTCCAGCAAACACGTACGTGACATACCGTAAGGATAAATGGTTATGCTAAACCAGAACTTTCTGAAAATGCAGTGCTTCCATTGAACATTGTGTTAGATGTAGGTAGTGGAAGCGTTGTGGGTTGCCGGTCGGCGGGGTCTCGGGGCCTCGGGGTCGGGCTGCCTCAGCCGCGACCTCTCGGCGAAAGCCGGCGCGAGGCTGCGTGACGTAACGCTGAGGACGCCCATCTCACGCCGCGCGGGTTAGGATGCAGTAGATATTATAATGGGAGAGCCATTATAATATCTAGGCGGCAGAGGGACGGCCGGTTGTGGCTTCGAAGTTAAAATTCAAAACTCAATTAAACTCATTGTTTTGATAGCTTTTATTTCGCATGTTTTTGGTTCCATGGAGCCACTATCCACTTCCTTTTTTTTGTCTCTCCTAAACTGCGCCACTTCGACAGTTTTTGTAGTTGGTTTAATATCACGCAACTACATTTGAACTGGGTATTTCTTTCTTGCCTACCCGTTAAGATGTTTGTTTGTAACGGGTACATGCACGCAAATGTTGTAGGCATTCGTATTTAGTTCATTTTAGTTTAAGACCCTAAAGTTAAGACCGTATAGTACAAGGTTGCCTAGCTATTCTATACAATATCGTAGACGTAAAATGGGTAAATGAATAAAGCCTATCATGAACCTAACCCAACTGCGTCACTTCATACGAATTTCTCAAAAATATTAAAATTAAATTTCACTAGATTTTTTTTGTCAGGGGTGTTGCTTGAGCCCATGGATGCCTGCGTCACCCCCAGCGGTCAACTCCGGAATTTTACGTGTCTTAGCACCATTGAAGTTAGGATAGATTTTTTCAAAAAACGGGACCGCCGAGAATTGAGAGTGGTGGCCAGAATCTCCTCAGAATCAGAAGCCAGCAGGTATTCATTACAATTCCCAGGCATTGTATGAATGTAATTGACAATAATGATCATAATATTTCATGTATTTCCTGGACTAGACGGCCCAAGTATTCTATACATTGTATAGAATAACTAAATTATACATATTTTCGGTAGAATCTATATATATAAAAGAAGAAGGTGACTGACTGACTGACTGACTGACTGACTGACTGACTGACTGACTGACTGACTGACTGACTGACTGACTGACTGACTGACTGACTGACTGACTGACTGACTGACATATCAACGCAGGGCCTAAACTATAAGGGCTAGAAACTTGAAATTTTGCACAGGGGTTCCTTTTATAATGTAGGGGAGCACTAAGAAAGGATTCTGAAAATTCACCCCCTAAGGGGGTAAAACGGGGGTGCAAAGTTAGTATGAAACTTTGCCGTTTTTGAAGTCTTTAGACGGGTAGACGTCGTTAATGGGTCTAATTCTACGCGAGCGAAGCTGCGGGCAGTAATCGATACAGATTCCGATTCTAGGTTAGGTTAGATTCTGTTCTGGTTTATAGCAGCGTGGAGCGGCGGCCGCGGGCGGTGCGCGGTGGCCGCGACAGTTATACAAATGTTACATGTTTGCAGCCGAGCCTGCAACAGGCGATAATTGGTGGCTCTGCCCGCGCGGCCGCGGCCTGCTCTGACGGCTTGCTGCTGCCGCCGGGCACTCTGTGTTATGAAGTGTTCCGGTACTCATTATGGTCCAAGTTAGTTTACAGTATTACCTATGGTATTAGTACGACAACATTACACGGGTTAGTAATACCGTATTACTAACGTGTTATGCTGTAAGTAATATTGGAAACTGTTATGGCTTCGCAAGGAAGTGGCCTGTATTTGGACGTTTTTAAATAATCTACAAATCAAAGAGCACAGTCATTCTGAGTAACCTATTATGTATGTATAATTTTCGTTCCGTAGCAAAACCATTTTGAACCTTTCCCGATTCCTTTGTCTGATTCCAATGTATAATTTAATAGTATTATACCACCGGCCGGAATGCCTTTGTCAAAGCTCATGTTAGTTTAAACTTAAAACAAAAAGTAGAATCCTTTCGCGAAGAGTGCGGCCGGCGGCCAGGTTTTTGTCCGGAGCCGGGCCGGGGGCGGAGCCCGGGGTTCCGTTGCGGGAACCGGTTCGCCTGGCAACACTCCAGCCTAACCATAGAGCAAGGAAGTTGAGCAACGTAGTCGTTTATTTTTAATGGGAATCCTTTTAAGCGACGCCAGATTATATGGGATTTCTACCAACTAAAACCCTCTCGGTGGCCTTCCTCAGCGCTTGTGGAGGGCTCCGGGATCTCTGTTAAAAGCACCGGTACCGCGCTGTGCCCGTGACAGGCTCGTCTCAGACGAGACATCAAAAATCTGCGGGCGTCCACCAGTGAGCCAATAGTAAGAGCCCTTCTGCCTAGCAGTCGCTTTTGCATTCGACGAAGCGGTCCTGAAACATTTTCGTTATTTTAATTATATTATAAGAAGGAACAGGAAACATAAAATTTGATTTATGTAAAATATAAATGCTTCTAGTAGTGAGCTTACGAGCTCCATAACATGAAGAGCTATTTTAAACCGGCAATCAAGATAGTGGGTTAAGTGCGGCGACGGGAGCAGAGCGCTGAAGCCTGGGGCTGCGGCCCGGGGTCTGAAGCCTGGGGCTGCGGCCCCAGCGTGTTGATGGCTTGCATCACCAATTTGAAGAAACTGAAAATACTAATTTGTTTCAACAAAATATGAAGCCCTGCTGCACACTGGAGCACTTAAACAGGCACGTGTGTCATTAGTCATTTAAGTTAGTCAATAAAGATACTCTATACTGAACGCTTTATCTATACTGAAAGGTACTACTGGTAGGTTAGGTGAAGCTTCAGCTGCTGATAGGTATCTGTAGTGTAGAGGTATAGCTGTGGTGCAGCAGAGGTCGCGCGCCGGAAGCCGCTCCGAGGCGAATCTCTTTGATAAGGTAATTGCCCGCCGCCGCCGCCCGCCGCCGGCACAGACCGACCGTATTGTAAGATCTCCTTGATTCGGACCTATTGAAGCGAATCATTTGTAAAGCAGGAAGCTGCATTGATGAGACGCTGCCATCGAATTTGACGACAAAGTCATAGAAATGAGGCTAAAATAGTTTCTAGTGCCATGACAGCCTGTAAACCTGTTAATTATCGTAAGCAATTAAGGCTTCGAAGAGGCGCAAAAGGCCATGTTGGGCTAGCGTCTAACCGGTAATATATCGGAGACTGATCTATCGGAGCACGAGCACGAGCTGCAGGCATGGCCGGCGGCGGGACTCCTCATCATCAGGTAGACCGAGACTCCGAGCGGGTGGACGGATCACGGAAGACCTGAAGAAGCGGGAAGCCGCTGGATTCAAAAGGCACAAGACTGGGAGGAGTAGTACCACGGAGGGCGGCCGATGTTCAGCGAACTAATAGAGGCTGATGGATGGATGGAAAGGATGCCTTTTTCGTTGGTGTAGGGTCCCTCCCTATACTAATGTGTTCTTAAGAAGGCCTCGAGTTCCACGTGGGCATTACTCTAGACTTTTTTTCTTTGTATTCACTTTGAAATACAATAGCTATAGCATTTCTCCCATAACTCACGAGCATCACAGTCTTATTGTTTGTTTGTACACTACTACACTACGCTTCAAAGCGTGTTCCTCGCGCGTCGTAAACTTGAATTCGTAGTCGTTACGAACAGAAGACTGCAGTAAACCAGACGCCGGAAACGGTTCGCTCGCTCTTGCTTTCTCTTTCTGACAGAAAATAACAAGACACACATATTATGGCCCTGATTCAAGCTCTTTTACTCCGACCAGTATACCGGGATTGTACTCAGGAAGACGGCCTGAACTAGTGAGCGCT
The DNA here is from genome assembly GCA_944567765.1 of Carterocephalus palaemon. Classification (NCBI taxonomy): domain Eukaryota; kingdom Metazoa; phylum Arthropoda; class Insecta; order Lepidoptera; family Hesperiidae; genus Carterocephalus; species Carterocephalus palaemon. Next base: position 11,257,142 of record OX155657.1, on the reverse strand, counting down.
ACTGACACCGTGTCCAAGCTGGCTGTTGCCGTCGCCCGCGGACACATTGGACACATTGGACACAATGGACACGACACCAAAGAGGTCGCCAACGCGTCGCTGGCCCCGACGGAGGGCTCTCTAAGGAATGTTTATAGGTTGTATTTAATTATCGGGCGCGGCAGCCCCGCCAGGGCACCACTGCCGGGCAGCGGGTAGTCAGAACAAACATTAACAAAACCTGGACTAGCTTAAAGTTGATTAAGATTCCGGTAGGATTATAGCCACGGATTGGGGTCAGCGCAAGCGTCAGTATCGCGCGCGCTGATAACTGATAAGCGAGATTGTAGAGATTATAAGATACCTGATCTATTATCTCGCGACACGCCACAGTGCGTTCATCCTGCTGTATGTGGCTGTGCGCCGGCGGGCGGCGAGTGCGGGGCAGCCCTCCCCCTCCCACCCTCTCACTCCCCCACTCTCCCCCGCGCTCCCCCGCGCTCCCCGCCCGCGCCGTGACCCACAAAACGCAAATAGCCGGGAGTTCATTAACTAGCGTCGCCGCCGTGACTCAGCCGCTGAAGGTTCACCATAAACAAACAAACAAATTGACTATTAAAAGAATAGTATACATAGATAATATAGCTGTGCATGATGACAGGAGACTGGCCAACACATAACATGTTCAAAGTGTGCTCGAGCTAGGCTTTCACAGTCGTGCCACAGACAGAGGAATGATGTAGGACCACAGAACAGAAGATCTGTTCTGTGTGTAGGACAGCTAGGACAGGGTATCGTTATACTGCGCTAGCCTGCCGCGGGTCACTGAGGCCCCTGTACTGTACGGGGCTGACAAGGAAACCTTTATCAGAAAAGTTTCACTCTCTTGCGTCAACTTAAATTGAAACATTGCTGAAATTCAAAAGCACAGCTAGGCTGTCCGCCACCGGTTGCATCATCTAAGTTTCAAAACTCAAAAGTCTATTCTTCTGTAACGCTGACTCGTGCGTGTTTACTTGTAAATTAATTCGTGCAATTTCAATTCAAATATTTTATTTTTAAGTGTCACTATTTCGGTCGTCCGCCCACCCGCTGGTCCACGTCAAGTAATGAAAAGGTGTTTGGAACTTTGGACGATAATATCTTAACCTAGAATATAATCTTGTGTCGCAATCTGTGCCGGCCCACTCTGAGACTCCTCGGTATCACTCCTGCAGAACATTTCTCAGCCTCAGCTCGACATTACCCTGGAATTAAATTAAACTAGCTGCTGTCTGCGACTTCGCCCGTGTTACAATAGCTTATGCTACTCGGTAACCATGTAGCTTGTAGCCTACCTGTCCATTCCACCAGGCTTTCAGTAACAAATACACCCAGATTGTACACTTCGAATCCCACGTATTCCCGGTAGTCTTGTCGTCAGTCCACCTGATCGAAGGGCGCTCAGTAGCAGTAAGTACCTACTCCTTGGTGTAACATTATATCCTGGTATTTGATTACTATAATAAAGGGTATAATGAGTCAACCTTAAAAGATTCCGTCATACATGACTTAAATAAACGTAACTAACCGTTTACGCGCGAAGCTCTCAAAAAGAATATTTTTCCCGTTTTTGCAACATTTTTTATTGATGTTAGAAGGACAAATGCTCGTCGACAGTAATTGAATAATCTGATACTTCCATCCAATGTTATCGTTATCGGGGATTCTATTGTGGAACCGCTCGCGTGACTTGATCGCTCGACTGCGACTCATATTCGTTAAATAGAAACGATAGCGTACCACAGTCTATCTCTTGGCGCTAGTCGAGTGTTTGGTACAACTTGTTACATTGTAGTGATTTAAAAATACTGAATTTCTCCACTCGATCGAGATACGAGTCGCAGTCACGCGAGCGGTTCAAAAATAGAACCCCAAGTGGGTGGAAGGGCCACATGCCACGTGCGACACCCGACACCAAGCAGAGCTCGGGCCGCGGCCGCGGAAACAACATAACCTGACACCTGTATGACGCCAAAGGGGTAGGCAGAGGTGCGTAAGTACACACACCATTTTTTATCGATATAAGATAGCAAACGAGCTTGCAACACCAGCCATCCGCTACCGCCCATGACAACTATGACTGACTTGGAACACGACTCAAATAAGGAGTGGCAATCTGCAAATTTGCACTTGGACAGACTGATAAAGATTAGAATGGGATTCTAAGAAATCACCCGTGCCCACCAGTGGGACATGAAAAAGGCGTGGCGATGGGGAGAAATGAGGAGAAAGCTTCTGCAATTTTTCTCGACGACTCTAATCTTCATGGCCGCCACGCGGGTGAATCTATCCGACCGCTCTTAGCTCCCTCATACATCCAGCTTAACTGATATGTAGCCACCTGATGAGCTACATACACGTTAACTGAGCTACCGTATTGAGTTACCGACAGGATACCGTGCGCAAGATGTAGCGGCGGAGGCCGGCGCGGTTACCCTGCCCCCGCGGCGACCCTGCCCCGCGGCGACCCTGCCCCGCTGCGGCCGGCGGCGCTCAGGCGCTTCCAACCCTTGGATATGTAAGGAGGATTTGTAAGAATCAGTAAAAACATGCCAGGAAACTTGGCTGACTCATAGGTCTTGATGTTCTCCAAGGCATGCGAAGTTGGCCTCCGCAGACCTTGACCTCCCATTCAGAGGGGATTTCATGAGAGGAACGAACGACAGCAGTGACGGACAAAATATTTGAGTCTCTCTGATGAGCGGAGCCACGCTACACTCGGAAGGCTATGAAAAGTGGTAAACCGTAGTCGCTCCCCGCCAGTCGGAAATCGATTGCTCTAAAAACAATAATGCCACGACTGAAGCGGGTGTAGCGGTGGGACTGGCCGGCCCCGGGCGGTAGGGCGGCTCGTGATGGGGTCTACCATCGCAGTATTATTGCAAGTAACGGCGTGTCACCAGAAGCCACTACTACGTTGGTGTGATTTTATTTTGCGTCTACGATACCCACCTTCCTTCCATCTTTTATGGAAGGGCAACCTTTACCTATGTAACTACTTACTCGTACATACGAATAGGTTTATTATTAAAATGTAATCGGTAAGCAACCACATAAAATAGCAAGAATTAATATACAAAATGGTTGCCTAACAGAACTATTATAGCCAGTTAATGTAGTTTTTGCGCGCGATGCGACGCACGCGCATTGTAATTGGTGACCTTTCGCGACGCGTTCGAAATTCAATTACGGCCCTCGCGGTGACATCAGGCATTCCTGTTTGTATTCAGCGCGCCGCGGCCTCTGTCCGCGTGTACTCTGCGCATTAGCACGCATTGTTTTTCTGAAACAGAGATTTGTTGGCCAACGAATCAATAGATTAGAGGCTGTTTCCACTGCTCGCACTTCACAGCCGGCACGACCACGATGCTCGCGTATTACAGTACAGTCAATCCACCTGCTCTTGCCATATCTTCAGTTAAGGTACGTTAATACCTCAAATCACATTCATATCAATCTCATCATTCAGGAAGGATCTGTTCTCAAATGCAAATCATTGAGTATTTACCTACTATTTTATAGATTTGAAATGCATCTATTGAATTTTACAGAATACTTCCAAGGAGAGAGAGAGAGAGAGAAAGAGAGAGAAAATTTAGTGTCCGAAAACATAATAACTAGGTACCTACACAATTTAAACGCTCTAGCTACTACATATGGAGCATCCATCCCTGTATCCACCAGCCTTTCAGAGTCTACTGCTGGATATAGGCCGCTGTTTTCCGCCGTTATTCAGCCAGTCGTAATGTAGTCCGTGCTAAAACTGTGTCCTGCGGCAATGGAAACACGCCTGCATAGCAGGCACTTGTCAAAACTGAACGGTTGTCGGGGATTTCCTAATTTTGGTATGGGCTATTGATTAACGGAGGGAGCGCAAGGCCAGCGCGGTCTCGCCGGTGTGTCGCCGGGCCGCGGAGGCTCTCTTGACCTATTCATCAGCTATTGTATGCAGGGGTACTATAATATAAAATATTAACGATAAATTAGGTACGCGAAAATATTTTGCGTGATTTGATTTCTCTAGGATTAATTTAACTTAGGTGCATGAAATATAAAAAAAAGGATGATTGTAAGAATTTTTGCTTAAAACGGAACGACAGAGTATGCAGAGGATGTAGAGCATGCTTTAAAATACTAGGATCATTACTACTTCCACTGTTATGATATAGAAAGCAAACCGTTCGTTTGCTTTCCGGCTGCACTTCTTGAAAGGCCTGGTGAAGGCAGGGGTGTGTGCATGCAGGCGTGGAGCCCTCCCGACTGCTCCCGACTGCTCCCGACTGCCGCCGGGTGTGTAATTCGTCCCATCAGTCGCATAGAATAGCGGGTGGGTCTATTGTCGTTCCACCACAATGCTTTAGTTCGCTGTCTCCGCTCGGAGTGCGAGGGCTGGGTGGCTGGGTGGCTGGGTGGCTGGGCCCCTGTCCGTTCTCCGGACACACATCCAGACTTCGAGTCGAGTACACAGCCGAGACAGCATTGATGACAATGATTGATTTCGCAACGAGGAAGGGAGGGTCAGCTGTCGCCATCTCGCTCCAGCGCGCCGCAGAGCAGAAGTGACACTGAGACAGGATGTGTGAGGCCTGTTTGTATTACATATTTGTATTATTTGTATGAGTAAACAAATAAACACGTTAGTACACGGAGCGGGTGCGCGCGCGCAGGCGGGCAGCCTTGTCACGCGATAGGGAAGGGAGAGGTCGCTGAAACTTAATAAGAGTATGAGCGAGAAGGCCGGGCGACAGGCGATCGAAATACGTGTTGAAGCCGCCTGTGAAGGCTGCGGCGCGCGGCTGCGGCCTGCGGCTGCGACCTGCGGCTGCGGCTACACACTTGGGAATGATTTTGGTAGAAAATTTCCATTTTATCTCCATTATTGACTCTTCGCTGCGACCCATAGACGTCCCACTGTTGGGCACGGGTCTCCTCTCAGAATGGGAGGGATTAGGCCTTAGTCCACCACGCTGGCCAAGTGCGGATTGGCAGTCTTCACATACCTTCGAGAACGTTATGATGAACTCTCAAGCATGCAGGTTTCCTCACGATGTGTCCTTCACCGTTATAGCAAGTGACATTTAATTTCTTAACACGCACATAACTTAGAAAAGTCATTGGTGCGTGCCGCTGGGGTTTGAACCCGGACCGCTCGAGTGAGAGGCGAGTTCGATAGCCGCTGGGCTGGCACCGCTTATTTACTCTACATGGGTTTAATTTGATTCGTATAGTGTTTTGTGTGAAAAATAAATAAAAATAAAGTATTTTATTATTGTAAAGCTAAGTTTTATATTATTCCTCTGTGATTTCTCCAGGTAGCCCCGGTCAGCTCGGGCCCGGGCACCACACTTACCAAACACAGTTAAGACTCCAAAGTCATTAAAGTCTAAGACATGTAGGTATACCTATTTCCTTTACTGTAGAGCGGGTGATATTATCATCCATAGGACACCACAATGTCTCGCGTCGGTTCAATGTGATCGACCGAGTAAGGCAACGACGGGCGCGGTCGACTTGTGGATGGGTGACGGCTAGTCGCTACCGTGCCTCAGAGGGTACCTTAAGCCTCGGTTGTTTTCAATTGTAAAAGCAAGGTTCGAAGATCTTCGGATGGCTTGAGAACATTCGACACTACTCGATGGCCACTAACCCCTCCACCAATCCGCATTGGAGAAGGTAGAGCATGCTCTAGCTAGACCTCTCGTAGCGACGTTTACGACGTTATCGTGTATCGAGTGAGGAAAGCCCGTACTTCAAATACATACTGTAAAATACTTACCTAACATAATTATATTTTTTTAGGAATTCTATTATTCATAAATTGTATTCAGAATTATATTATTCATGAGTAATACACATTAAAAAACAGTTTATCCGCATGCCTTTCCTTAATCATGGAAGTTCGTATTAGCGCTGGCAGCAGTTGAGCCGGCCGCACGCCCCCGCCGCAGCCGCACGCCGCAGCCGCACGCCGCAGCCGCACGCCGCAGCCGCACGCCGCAGCCGCACGCCGCAGCCGCACGCCGCAGCCGCAGCCACACGCCGCGATGGTAATCAATCGTTCATAAATCAGGCCGTAATAACCGTCCTGGATGGAACTGGCTCTCGGCCATGGGAACCGAGCAGCGAGCGTCGAGCGGGGCGACACTGCTAGGGCTGCCAACACATCTGGAGGCTCTGACACAATGGCTCTCGGAGCTCTGTTCAGTTCTACAAGAACGCGACGGTCTTTAGGTTTTCATTACAATTGTATGAGGTGCTTACTACACCGCTATAGGAACCAATACCAAATCACCTAAAACAATTAGTTGGCTGGACTTGTCTGACTTCGGCCATTAGGATTATTCACATAGTAAGGATGAGCGCGCTCAAGTCGTGAGCTTTTCAGTGTTGCTTCCGTTGTATTTTATAGGGCAGATTATCTCGTTTATGATTTTGAAAGAAGACGAAGACAATTATATAAGTGCATGCAGGGGACAACCCTAGCATGTTGCCCCGACGCTCCTATTACCTTCCAGCCCCCATCGCAGTCCATCGCAGCCGAGTGAGTTATCTATATATATAAAAGGAGAAGGTGACTGACTGACTGACTGACTGACTGACTGACTGACTGACTGACATATCAACGCAGGGCCTAAACTATAAGGGCTAGAAACTTGAAATTTTGCACAGGGGTTCCTTTTATAACGTAGAGGAGCACTAAGAAAGGACTTTTGAAAATTCACCCCCTAAGGGGGTAAAACGGGGGTGCAAAGTTAGTATGAAACTTTGCCGTTTTTGAAGTATTCACCCCCTAAGGGGGTAAAACGGGGGTGCAAAGTTAGTATGAAACTTTGCCGTTTTTGAAGTCGTTAGACGGGTAGACGTCGTTAATGGGTCTAATTCTACGCGAGCGAAGCTGCGGGCGTCCACTAGTAAATAAATATACGGCGACGCAGCTCATCGGTGGGAACACAATAATCACGCAATTATGATATTTCATAGCAACGTGTCGGCTGAACATAATGCTTTGTTTGTCCTGGCGCGTCAGGCTTAAGGATGACATTCGCATCCGCTGCAAGCCCAACGAGCTACTTAATATCAATTCCAATGGCCGGTGTAATTATACCGTGACAAGTGACAAGTGAAGAGGCTACGGCCGTGACAGGCCGGTTCCGGTAAGGCTGACTGGGGGATCAGATCCTTAGTCGCGACACGGAATACATAAAGGGTAAAAACTTAAACGAGCTAATTTAAAATTTTTCACACGGCGACTCGACGACTTGAGCCTGACGTCACCTGCCAGCCAACCTGCTGAAGCTATCATCGTTTATATGAAAATAGATTTATTAGTAAAGCGAACACAAACAATAATGTATAATTTCATCGTCACCGTATTGGCCGCTGCCGCACTGGTGGCCGCTGGTGGCCGCTGGTAGCCGCTGACAGCCAAGATAAACGTTCCTTCCAAGTGTCTCTTACTAACTTTAATGTGCTTTATTGGTTTTATTGTTATTTAATATTAACGTGATTGATTGCGCTGATTGTAGGTACAGATATCGGAGCAGTCCAAGACAGCGCTGCCTGCGGTAATTATTAGCCGCGCCTCGACAGGTCCACTGCGGTCCCGTCGCCGTGTCGTGCTGCGGGCGCGGGACTCGAGCATGCATACATACGAGTACATGCTAGTTACCGCGGGTACCGCTAGCCGCTAGCCGCTAGCCGCTAGCCGCTAGCCGCTTGCCGCTAGCCGCTTGCCGCTAGCCGCTAGCCGCTAGCGAGGCCAGCAATTTCATTAAACGCCGTTCATAGTACTTTATAGCCCAGCCAGAGGGCTCGCGAGCGCTGGCCGATGACAAATTACTGACGCCTATAAATATTTTAATACTAATGTACCTATATCAAATTATTAAATTGTAAATATTCAAGAGTAACTACCGAGTTTCTTGCCGTGTTCTCGGTAGCATCGATTTGGTGAACCGGCGGTAGATACAAAATGTAATGACGTTCGTTAACCGTATACAAATACCATGTAATGAAAAATAAATGAATCTGGATCTGAAACTATGCTTCTGGTAGTTTCTATCGACCTTAGAACTCGTTCCGCTGTGGTCGCTCTCATTGATAGATCTCGAGCATTGTAACGCCTCATTTGTGTCTCATAAGTATCGCTGATTCACCCGTCCCTTGCAGGCGCCAGCAGCACAGGGCGCCCGCGCAGGCAGTGCCAGTAGAGACCCGAGCACGCCCTGTCTCGTACTCTCCACAGACGCACAGCACAGGCTACAACCACAGACTAAAACTTCAAACAGACGATCGATCCGACGAGCGAACCACAGCGAAGACCTTCTGCAGCTGTAATCGTATGCGGCTCGTGACCCCGCGGCCCGCGGCAGCACATAGTTCAGCACTATTAATTAGAATTTATTCTGTTCATTATAATGACGAGGTTAATTGATGCGATAGACTTGTAAATAGACCACGAATAGAAGGAAAATGCGGCGGGAATGGAGATGGACGCAGTTTAGAGCTGGTTACGCTTCGTCAAGGGTGCATTGTATTTTATTAACCGTTATTTTAGAATAAAGCTATCACATATAAACTGTTCTGCTTGTCACTAAAACTTTACTAATTTACTGGCAACCATGTCTAGTTTTTGGTGGAATCTACTTCTTGAAATTAACCTGATATCAGCGCAGTCATCTGGCTTTAGCGGGACTTTCCGCACATTTATTTGCCAGCCATAGTATACATGTCTCAGTAGCGTTGTCTGTGGTTTCACCAGAGCCTAATCTATTCCTGCGTATCTGTACCTGCTGCGAGGCGGACGGCGAGGTGGAGCTAACCGCAGAGGTCGGGAGACAAGGTTAAATGTGTGTCGACGACCTTCTCCGTTACGCTTTCTTCCTGCCAATCCCAAGGTATGAAAATCTAATGAGCTTCGTAATTCAGCTTCTGGAGATTTTGTTACTGGCTTCAATCTCACATTAAGATGGCCGAACTACAGCGCAGCGCCTACATCAGCAGCGACTGGCGCTGCGCACGAGACGGTCGACATTTTGTTTAGTTTATTTTATTATTCAATTTAATTCGGGCATTGTGTGTACAGGGTTAGTACCATAAAGAACTCTGTGGTTAGTTCGTTCGTAATTCCTATGATATATGGTACTAATGCGGTGACTGAGATAGCTCAGCATTACGGTACCAGCCGGCCGTCTGCCAACCGAGCGCCGTTACCTCACGATTAGATTATCTGATAAAGTGGGATTCCACGCACTACGTGATCTTGCGACTCGCTATTTCTTGTATAATATGAATGTTACGCGACTAGCGACTGGCGACTAGCGACCGGCGACTAGCGACTGGCGACCTGCGCAGGCGACCTTTCTCTGTCTGTCGATTATTAGAGAGATTTATGTGAAATGCCATTTGTGGCCCTTTCGATTATGAAATACCGCTAGACACTCGCAGAGTTATGAACTGATTAGATTAGAACGTTAGATGAGCTTTCAATACCTACCTTTACCCTTTAATTACATAATATAACATCACACCTGAATTTCCTCGAAGGTGTAGGCAGAGCTGTGTTATGCGCCCACTTTTGACCCGTTATACTGCCATACGTCGGGCACAAATACAGACGTTTTTTGACTCCTTATTTGAATTCTAATTCGCTCGATTAAATACTACCCAATTTTAATGACCTCATTGTCTCGGCAAACGCGGGATCGCGCGTTTCACAAAACACGTAGGTACTTGATGCAGCAGGGACTGTACGGTTGTCTTGCTGTGTCTTGGACCCTCCAAAACCCGTTTATTTTTACCATGTATCTTACATTCTTTCCGCGCCTATCCGCTCCGATCTTTATAAAAGTTGCACACGATATCTCGTTTCGGTGTGACTTCTTACCCCAGCATCTTGAGTTTACGATTCTAAGAGTCGAGCACTGTGTTAATAAATAAGATATTACGGATCTTTATCAGTGTACTTAGGTATATAGGTAGGTACTCGTCGTAAGTATTACAATATTTGTAATTATAGTAAATTGCTATAAATAAACACGTTCCCGCCGCAGCGCGGGCGCTGCAGGTGTGCCAATCGTAAATGCGTATCAAGTTAAATAGGATAACTAATGACTTAATTGCACATAAATTTGTGTGTTGTGTTGTGCTCGCGTGAGATGCGTACGAAAGCTGGCTGCGGGGGCTATTCTGAAAAGTCTTCGTTTCCCCGGATTGTCGGCGGAAGCCACTACTGAGGGAATAATACCTACTCTTTCGTTGGCCTCAACTAAGCTGTCCGATTAGCTTTATGTTTGTAAATTGGTTTAAGCTAAACTATTATGTATTCTGTGGTTTATCTGTGGTTTAGGGCAAATTATGCTACTTAATTCAAATGTGAGTTCTGTTCCGATGGTACCGATGACATTGTTCTTTTATGGCGAGCGTGATCGGAATAAGCATGGCTTAGCTCCGGACGAAGAAACATTCTAAAACATTTAATTTTGTTTGCCTAACTCTCTGTATTCTGAAGTTGCATCCATGTCCGCTGTGTCCGTCAACTTACTGACATTTTACTTAAATTTGTTGAAACGTTCTTACCAAAATTATAACACTTTTTCGAATAATAACCGTTTATTTCAAGATTTTACAAGATCTCATATACATTTGTTAGTATTACTTAGCCTATGTTAGTAGATGTACAGTTATTAATACAATAATCATAGAAATAAAATGAAATTAAAATTAAGATTAAAATAAAAGAAGATTAAAATTTGTTAGTACCTACAGATTAACCTACGTTAGTACCTAATAGTTACTTCAGCAGACTAATAGATGCCCTGGATCTTTATTTTGGAACTATTTTTGAGCCTTGACGATACACTATACGGAATTGTTTCTGTTGGTCGAAAATTGTCGCAAACCATTGTACGACGAGAGACGAGCGATTCGAAAATAGGGCTCAGAGGCATGCGGGTCAGGCGGCGTAATGCCTTCTAGGAGTCTCGGATTCTCGGTAACAAGTTATCGCGGCTTCCATTCGAGCCTAATATGTTCCTAATGGCGTCCGCACCGCTTCTCACGCGCGGCGCCGGTTCCTGGGATGTCATTGTGGATGTGCTATTTTGCTGTGCGAACAGGACCGGTGAAATTGGTGGATAGGTAAGTAAGCACTTACGACAGTTGGCCAAAGAGACGAGACTACTGGAATGTTGAAAACATTGTGAACTTTTCTTTCCGAGCGTTAGGTTAAAGGGTTACCGGTAATCACTAGAATTCTAAGAAGAAAATAATACCATACTGGCCACGTACTCAATAACATAGTTTTTCTATGATTTATGTGACGTAGTTTATGGCAGCAATCAAGCAAACAGATAGCTAAGTGGAACAATAGAACAGCGATATCTGAAGACCATAACTCAGCCTTTATCTAATATATCAGCAGGCAAGTGCGTATGAACGTAAGCGCAAACAAAATAATATCATCTATCTATATATATAAAAGGAGAAGGTGACTGACTGACTGACTGACTGACTGACTGACTGACTGACTGACTGACTGACTGACTGACTGACTGACTGACTGACTGACATATCAACGTAGGGCCTAAACTATAAGGGCTAGAAACATGAAATTTTGCACAGGGGTTCCTTTTATAACGTAGGGGAGCACTAAGAAAGGATTTTTGAAAATTCACCCCCTAAGGGGGTAAAACGGGAGTGCAAAGTTAGTAGGTATAAAAGTTTTTCGTATATACCTACATTATTTCAATGAAATTTTGTATTTAGGTTATGTTACATCTGATTCCACGCGAGCGAAGCTGCGGGCGTCCACTAGTTGCAAATAAACCAGCAAGGCAATTATGCACTCGCCTTGAACGCTGTCATCCGAGCCCCGTGAGCAATCGCACGCAGGTAAACTCCACATTCTAGTACTTACAGAGGACTGACGCTGAAGGTATAACAATAAAAGTTGTATTGTGTTTGTCTGATGCACTGTCCGCGAATGTGCTGAAGTGTCTACTTCAGCACGATTGCCTTCGGGAAGCGTGTCTTCTACCTAAGAAGCATCCAGCCATCCATAGGAATCGACCGAGGGGTCACATAAATTCTTGACACGCGTAGATAGTCTACCCCGTGGCGTTTCATCCTAATCATTTTAGGAAGGTTAGGGTTAGGGGGTTAGGTTAGGATTTAGGGTTTTAGTACTGAGCTGCCATGACTGTTAGCAACCGTGCCTGTGAGACGCTGCGACTTCAAAAACCCGGGCAGGTTGCGTACATCCCAGGCAGAGCCCAAATGAAGGGCACCGCGCTAAAAGGACTCCGGTTGCGTTCCATTGGAGATCCCGGAGTCCTTCACAGCGCTGAGGAAGGCCTATGCGGTAAAAATCCCACATAACCCTGTGTTGCTCCAAAGGCACCGGGTACCTTTTGAAGGTTTCCCCATCGACAACAAAAAAAAACGGTTGCATAAACGTATTTCCCAACGGGAAACTAAAAAACTTGAACTGCGCGTACCACCGCGTACAGATTCCACTGCCATGTGACTATGCCACAGTAGATAGCACGTAGAAACCAATTTAAGGATTTGTGGATTTTGTGGAGTATGGTGCGGTGGCGGTGGCGGTGGCACTGTCGCCAGGCCCCGGCGCGGTGCCGCCCGCAGGCGAGAGTGCCGCTCGGGAGTGTTTTTGCGCGGATCTCCGCATTGTGAGGCTGCGCTGCGTGGGAAGTGCCGCGCTTGCTTTCGCACATTGTTCGGCGTTGCGTCATCTGGGTTAGCGCTGCTAAGGTTAGCGCACAGCCCGCAGCCCCGGGCGCCGCCGAGTGTCGCTGAAGGCGGTGCTCCGGAGGACGGATGCTGTACCGCGGACCGCCTTGAACTTGGTTGCAACCCATTGACATCCCGCTGCCGGGCCGGGTCTCTCAGCAACTATGAGAATAGCTGGAGCGCACTCCACTACACTGCTCCGGTTAGAATCGGAAGCTCTATGTCTGTTTTGGATAACTCAACGTTCATTTTAATTAAAACAGACTAATATATAAAACATATCGTGGGATCTTGTACTATACATGAGTAATACTTCAGCATCCAGCCTACTAATAAACAGCAATGAAGAGAAGCTGTAAAGGTTGTCTCTTGCCTCTGCCGGTCGAGGCCGAGGTATATATTATAATATGTTATTATAACGGGTTACTAGCCTCCCTACAGCCTGTCTCGCGTCGGGGACCTCGTAACTCAGCACACTAATTTATAGAAGTTTAAATTACCTGCACATCACGCTCCATACGCAAAATAAGTACCTACAAGTACCTAGTTATAGTGGTTCCGTGGTATTAATCACGAGCAACACTCTCATTACCCGACATAACGAGTCCATTATCCGCTCTCGTGTGCCTAACGCGATTACAATTTTGTCATTAAGTACGATAATATCTGGTACGGTGGGGCGGTGGTACGGTGGGGCGGTGGGGCTGTTACCATAGCCAGGAGCAGAACTGCCCGCGGCGTGACGCCATTGTGATGATACCGGTGTCAACATTGTTGCATTAGGCACGCCAATTGATCCCCAGATCAGATAGAGAATAAACGAATCAAATCGCATTGGAGCAGCGTGGCGGAGTATGGTCTCGACCTCCCTCAACGGTGGCTTTGGGTGCCTCTATCTAGTGTCACTAAACTGATACCGACTTATAAAACAATAACGACTTGTTTTCATCTCTATACCGTGTTCGGAAAGAAGCTACCGCCGCCAGGCTACGAATATATAATTTGCCATCGACGCGGCGACGTCGCCAATTTGGTCGTTCAACTAACCGTGTGATTAACTTAATGGCTCGACCGCTGCCCATGTTGTTTAACGTTAGGTAATGTCACGCCGCTTCGGAGGACGTAATAAAACGGACCAGTAACCATTAAATTAGATTAGACAATCTTCCATTTTGTGAATCAGCGGGCTGAATTGAACAACTTATCTCATTTATATGTTTTGAAAGGTAATAAAGTCATACACATAAAGTCTGCTACAATAGGTTTTACAAACAATGATGTTGGAAGTCAAATAGATGATAATAACAGATAGGTAAAGAGATTGTGTGCCATATGTTTGCTATATTATTATTGCGAGTGTATTATCCTCTCGCAATGTTAATATTAAAATTATGAGAATATTCAAATGTCTCTCTATATTTAATCGTATGGTCAGATAGCCGCAGTTACTAAGAAGTATTTGGCATTTGCAGTGTTAGCTGCCTTGACTGTCCTTCATGCCCGAGAGTTCTCCGAGATTTCCGCCAAGCATTTACCGGCGGATATCTCTGTCTCTGTGTGGGGAGCAGCACAGGGCAGCAGATGAGGTAGTGAGTTCGTGTCTGATGATGATGATGAGCACGTATTGCTTTGCTTCTCTTAAAAGTACACGCGAGATTCGTCTGAAATTTACCGTTACCGCTACTAACATATACCTCACCCACTCTGGGCTATTCTACAGATTGGCAAGCATTGTTTTCTGAGGATTTAGATTTTCCCAATGATCTGCAAGCAACCGCCAAGTCACGCACGAGTCCTGTCGTTGCGCATTGTGATGCATTACTTAGTATTTAGTCACATCACATTAGTTAGTATGCGGCGGCGCGCGGTCGCGTATCGATCGACCTTGGTGCGCCTGCGCAGGGTGCCAGCTGCCAGCAGCGCGACGCGGCCTGAGCGGTAAACGCCGGAAGACGGCCTACAGGATAAACTGAGCTTAGACCGATCAACTGCCTTAGTTCCTGCGTACTTCTTGTCCAACTATCCAACTAAGTACATAACATATCTATCTACTACGTCTTAACTTGTTTAATCGGACGAACATTTAAGTATTCTACTTCCCTACGGGCATAGAGGAAGGCCAGCTACGGGTACTAGCAAGGATAGCAGATAAGAAGATCTGCGTCTGCCTACTCAGATTTACTCGTGTACTAGAGGCGAGCAGCAGCCGTAGGTGGGTAATAATAGTAAAAGTAAAAAATACTGATTCAACAGGCTGCTTGCTTATTTCTTGACTCGCCTTGACCTTAGGCAGAAGGTTGATCGCATGACTCGTATCGTATCAGTTTATAAATTAAGTAATATGAAATGTATTCGCATTTACCTATTCTGAAAACGGTGAGTGCCGCCAAGCTGACTGTAGAATGTCATTCGACCAGCGGGGTTCATTTTAAACAATTAATAATCTCATTCTGTAACGGCGAAGGGACGTGTCGTTGCCGTTCTGATGCTTGATCCAGGGTTATGATAACAGATTGAACCTAACACAGAAGTCTCATTTTGTTCTTCTGCCTTTCTCATCTCCAGCACTTCGCAGGCAGATCAGGAACATGACCCTGCCTGACCACCAGCCATCGTATTCGTTGTGCGATGCCCCGGCCCCCGCCACGCCACCGCCGGCTCGTGAGTCGGAAGTCACGAATGTTACGTCATCGCGCACGTCTCTTCAATTAATATTTGTAAATTTACCAAATACATCCAACCTCTCGCCGTTAGCTGCGGTTGAGATAATTGGGAAGCTGGCATGGCCGCGGCAGTCGCCACACGGATCATCTGTCATTGGCAACGACTCCACTCAACACTCGCATGACTGATCGAATCCATGACCGCCTTTGTGGCTAATTCGGCACTTTAAGACGCGTTCAAGTATTTCATATTGTGGTCCAGATTTACAAAAACGTTGCAGCTTTCAGTTTATTATTATATATTTACCTCTATGCATTGTTAGACAACTTAAAACTATCCAAGCAAGAAGACTAAAAATCTGTATATTTTGATCATTTATCAGCCTTTTAAGGCCCACCGCTGGACATAGGCCTCTCCTAGGCGACACCACTCCGACCGATCATGTTTGATCCTAATGTTTTTGTTTTGTCCCATGTTTTTTTTACAATCATTGTGAGCAAGTAACTAAATTGTAATTAAGTAAGTAAGTTTTTTGTTACTTTTTTCATTTATCCCAGCTTTGCATATTCTTGCCTTGACTAAGTTTAAGTTAATGGTCTGTAGCAGATCAATTAATCACCGAGCATTATCCGTAAGATGTGGCTATTGATGTAATGATGAATCAATTAGCCTCCTCCGCCCTCGCGTTGCGCAAGGGTTGCACTAATTGTTTCTCGTCGCAAGATTATATTGTTATCCTACCGATGCAATAAACCTTCGAGCTGATAGCGTTTCCCAACTTCTTCTGCATGGAAAATAGCCAATTACCTACGTACCTACTTATATTTTACGAAACGATAATTATTAATTTCCATAATTTCGGGGCCGTTATTTCTTTATTTCGAGACATAATTTATAGGTAGTCGTAGGTAACAATTTTCTAAATCGCAATGAAGACAGCAAGCTCAGGCCTGATAAGTAGGTGTGTGTAGATGAGGGCTTGTGTGCTGACTGTTGCTGGGAGTGGTGGAGGTGCTGGACAACGGTGGAAGGCTCGACGTATCGTTCAGCTCTGCTGTGGGTGCCCGTGCAACTTGCGCCTAGCTGCTAGGAAAATAAGCTGGAACACCGAATGTTTTATTTGGCCAATAACCTCATTTGATGGGATACTCTACATGTAATTACTCGTAATACTGATTACGGAACAGGAAACGACGTAACGTGAGGCGCGAGTCACGGCCGCGGCCCGGCCACGCGTGACCCGGCCAGCGCTGGGCGGCGCGGCCCACGCCCACGCCGGCGGCGGGCCATCGGGTGAGGCTTTGTCGCGCGGAGCTGACGCGTGACCTTGACTTCCTGCCCCGCGCAGGCATGACGTACCGGCTTTCCCACGAGCTCGTTGAGATCAAACACATCAAACACATTTCAAAGGGAGTGGTGGGTAGGTCTGTCGGAAGGTAGGTGACTAATGGAAGTTCTTAACGTCATAGCACGCATCCATAGCACGAATCCATACATAAAAAACACTTAGTGAAACCCGTTTCCACCAGTGCTATGCTGTGTGGCCCAATGAATGATTGGTCATTGGTGGACAACAAACGCTTCCATAGCTTGGTGGACAAGCTGAGAAGTATTACATAAACATTAATTTAATTTTACGCGCGTAAACCTACGCGCCAAAAGTTGACGTTCGGCACGTTCTAAAATTAGGTACATTGAAGTAAATAACAATATGCGTTACATAAATCCGAAACGTAAAAATTTTGAAAGATTAAATACATTTTGGTTGAATACTATACCAATAAATTACAATGTGTTTAAAGATTTTAATTTATTATAATGATGGTCAAAAATAATATTCTTGAACGTTACGTAATTATGTACTGGCAACAACGTAAATGTTTGACAATCAGCTGTTTCTTTTTTTAATATGTCAATGTCAATCTGCGCCCTGCTGTCAATTGTCAATTGATATTTGTTTTCAACTTGATTCGCTCATAGATTTTTACATACACGTACCTAGCAAATATATTAATTGTTAGAGAACGAAAGTGAAAATGCGTATGATAACATTTAGTGTTCTGAAAAAATGCAAGATCAAAAGTGCGCTGTATCGGTTGTCGGCGCGGACGGTGACGCTCAGCTCCGACGCCGTCACGCCACAGTTTGACTTCAATAAGCTGGCAGGTACGGTCACAGGATCCATGAGAAGGTCCATTAACCAAGCTAGTAATTAGGTAAAAACCAGGAGGACTATTTTGACAGGTTACATTAATGATGTTACTTTACATATTGTACTATGAATAGCGGCCCTTACAAAGCTCTCTAACAAGGTGGACTGATGATCATAAAAGACTAAGGAAATCCGTTGCATTCAGAAGGCACAAGCCAGAGCAGTGTCCATAAGCGGGTTCTAACTTCTATGTTGTTTATTTTGAGAGACTGACTCGTTATTAAAAACTAGTGGACGCCCGCAGCTTCGCTCGCGTGGAATTAGACATTCACTAACTTCAAAAACGGCAAAGTTTCATACTAACTTTGCACCCCCGTTTTACCCCCCTAGGGGGTGAATTTTCAAAAATCCTTTCTTAGTGCTCCCCTACGTTATAAAAGAAACCCCTGTGCAAAATTTCAAGTTTCTAACCCTTATAGTTTAGGCCCTGCGTTGATATGTCAGTCAGTCACTTTACATGTCCCTCTGTTGGTCATGGGACACCTCTTGGAGATTTTTTGTTGTAATGTTTTTATAGCCTGATAAACAAGCCTAAGGGCTACCGGATGTTAGGTGGTCACCCAGAAGCTATTCCAGGCAAGCCACTACCATCCTTATTAATTCATAATTCCTAACCTAAGCTTTCGTTATTCTCAAATTAGGCCATAAGTGACTATGCTAGCCTAGTATAGATTTATCAATTCAAAATTGCTTCAACAATTTATTACATACTAGCTTTACCGGTGGCTGTGCCTGGGACTTGTAATATTCCAAGCAGAATTGACTCTCCAATCAAGTAATGTTTTAATTTTAATAATTATAACTATTCTTTATCAATAGTAAGCTACACCAAAGATTACCACTTATCAATGTCTAGCTTCACATAAGTCCGGCTGATCAAAATCTGAGTTAGTTCAGTTGATAGTGAGTTATCAATTAAAAATCGAATGATTATTATTGGTTTTTGTCCATTTCCATGGAAAATGTGCAACTTTCCAGGATAAAAAGTAGCCTTTATAATTTTCCAAACCCAACACTAATCTATGCAAAAAATCATTTTGATCTTTTATTCCATTGAGGTGAAGAAGAAGTACAAACCAACACAATGTCCCATTTATATATTATAGTAGTGTGAGTTGTTTACATCCAGCCATCAGGCTTTCAGGGTCCACTGATAATTATTGACACAACTTCTCCAGATCCTCAGCCCTCTTAATCCAGTGTTTTCTCACTGTCTTCTGCTCCTCTTTCTACCGGGTCATCATGATCTCCTTTTTATACCTATCGAGTATCAGTCTGTCGAGTGAATGAAATGGCCTGACTACTTGCCAGCCATGATTGTGAGATAACTCACGAGTGTAAGTCATCGAGCTAATGTATGTTCCAGGCGACCCTAAGTACCTAGAGATCCTGCCGTCGTGGCCGGCGGGGCGCGAGCGCGCGCTGCGCGAGGCGGTGGCGCGGGACATGCGCGTGCTGCCCAACTTCGTGTCCGCAGCCGAGGAGGCAGCCCTGCTGGCGGAGCTGGAGCCCGTGCTGAAGCGCATGCGCTACGAGTTCGACCACTGGGACAATGTGAGTGCTTGTTGAGGGACTTCTCATCCTCACTACCTTGTGTTGGCCTCGTGTCGGACATGGCCCTCTTTTACCTTGACAAGGTAGCCTAATTTATTACTGAATGTTTCGTGAATATAGATATTCATAGTTGAAAATGTTACCGGGTTATCCTGTTCTAGCTCCATCAAAATATTTGGAGAGTGAAACGTTTACATTGTATGGACCTTGGTGTGTGTCACTCCTCTCTCTCCTGTGTTGCAGGCCATCGAGGGGTACCGCGAGACGGAGCGCGGCGCGTGGCGCGACGAGAACGAGGCGGTGCTGGCGCGCGCGCGCGCCGCCGCCTTCCCCCCGCGCGCCGCCCTGCTGCCCGCCGCGCACGTGCTGGACCTGGCCGCCGCGGGCCACATCCGCCCGCACGTGGACGCCGTCAGGGTCAGTACCGCGCCGCCGCCCTCCCCCCGCGCGCCCCCCTGCTGCCCGCCGCGCACGTGCTGGACCTGGCCGCCGCGGGCCACATCCGCCCGCACGTGGACGCCGTCAGGGTCAGTACCGCGCCGCCGCCTTCCCCCCGCGCGCCGCCCTGCTGCCCGCCGCGCACGTGCTGGACCTGGCCGCCGCGGGCCACATCCGCCCGCACGTGGACGCCGTCAGGGTCAGTACCGCGCCGCCGCCCTCCCCCCGCGCGCCCCCCTGCTGCCCGCCGCACACGTGCTGGACCTGGCCGCCGCGGGCCACATCCGCCCGCACGTGGACGCCGTCAGGGTCAGTACCGCGCCGCCGCCCTCCCCCCGCGCGCCCCCCTGCTGCCCGCCGCACACGTGCTGGACCTGGCCGCCGCGGGCCACATCCGCCCGCACGTGGACGCCGTCAGGGTCAGTACCGCGCCGCCGCCCTCCCCCCGCGCGCCCCCCTGCTGCCCGCCGCACACGTGCCGGACCTGGCCGCCGCGGGCCACATCCGCCCGCACGTGGACGCCGTCAGGGTCAGTACCGCGCCGCCGCCCTCCCCCCGCGCGCCCCCCTGCTGCCCGCCGCACACGTGCTGGACCTGGCCGCCGCGGGCCACATCCGCCCGCACGTGGACGCCGTCAGGGTCAGTACCGCGCCGCCGCCCTCCCCCCGCGCGCCCCCCTGCTGCCCGCCGCACACGTGCCGGACCTGGCCGCCGCGGGCCACATCCGCCCGCACGTGGACGCCGTCAGGGTCAGTACCGCGCCGCCGCCCTCCCCCCGCGCGCCCCCCTGCTGCCCGCCGCACACGTGCCGGACCTGGCCGCCGCGGGCCACATCCGCCCGCACGTGGACGCCGTCAGGGTCAGTACCGCGCCGCCGCCCTCCCCCCGCGCGCCGCCCTGCTGCCCGCCGCGCACGTGCTGGACCTGGCCGCCGCGGGCCACATCCGCCCGCACGTGGACGCCGTCAGGGTCAGTACCGCGCCGCCGCCTTCCCCCCGCGCGCCGCCCTGCTGCCCGCCGCGCACGTGCTGGACCTGGCCGCCGGGGCCACACCACTGAAAGTTGTTATTGGGGTCCTATATAATACCTATGATGTTATTCTTGTCGGGTCATATCGAAGCCGGGTGTCTGATCATTACTTTAGTGTAGAATTGTATCTCTGTACTGTGTCGCATCTGTTTGCAGTTCTGCGGCGACGTGATCGCGGGGCTGTGCCTGTCCTCGAGCGCGGTCATGCGGCTGCGGCACGAGCAGCAGCCCGAGCTGGCGCTGGACGCCCTGCTGGAGCAGCGCTGCCTCTACATCATGAGGTGATCTCATCACCTCCCCCTCCCCCTCCCCCTTGACCTATACACAAAGGAACACCCCAGACTCCGGTCAAACTTGACAAAACTCCGGTAAATCCAGATGGCGTTGTCGACGTTTGTTATAAGTTTACGCAAAATTCCGCATGCGCTGCCATCAATGTTTATTTAAATTAATTTAAATATGGAAACACAGATGGGAGCACCTATCGGCATAGAAGTTGAGCCGATTGATCATAGATGGCAACATGCGTCGGGAAATGCGCAGTATTATCTTTAGGAGATATTGAGGGTTTTTCTTGCATCAAATCACTATTAGTAGCTTGGGGTCTGGCGTTGTGCCCGGCGCATGGAACCGGGCTCACCACATGGGACCTTAACATAACTGGTGTGAGTGTATTTGTTTTGCCTTCCTTTTCGGGGACATTATACTTGCGTGAATAGTTGTCATATTGTGTGTGTGTGTGTGTGTGTCGTGCAGCGGCGTGGCGCGCTACGAGTTCTCGCACGCGGTGCTGGGCGGCGCGGACAGCGCGTGGCGCGGGCAGCGCGTGCCGCGCCGGCGCCGCGTCGCCGTCATCCTGCGCCAGCGCCCCGCGGACCCCGCCGCCTGACCCCACCGGACCCCGCCGGACCCCGCCTTCCCCACCGGACCCCGGCTACTGCTGCACGACAGGCCAAATGCCAGCACAACACCTCTACAACCTTAGCTGTTCTGGCAAGTCTTGGTGGAAGAGCGGCTCATGTTCATGACTTGCTTATCAAAGTTTTAGCGTTATCTAGTCTTCGGACAGGGTAATAAGTGTAATTACTTCCTATATATTTACGTGTTTGACATGAAAATATGATAGAAATATTTTTGTGCACTGTCAGTATAAATTAGTCAAATTATACATAGGTTATTATTATTATAAAATGATTTTAATAAATTGTTACGGAAAACATGTTATTTTAATGCAATAAATTTACCAAATATATTTTAAGATTATGGTCTTTGATTGATGTATAAAATTGTGAGTGACTTTATCAAATAAAAAGCGTTTAGACGAATTTAAATATTTAATTATAGTAAACACTTATACTATCAATATACTAAAAGTGAAAATCGTATGCAATATTTCTTAAAGGTAGGACATTACTATAATATTAACAGTATTCTTTATTATACTAACATAACCCTTTACAACAATAATATTATTTTAATTAAATCAAACTAATGTTTCGGGTTCAAATAGCTCAGTCACGGTCACTAGACTAATATCACTTTAATAAGTCTGTAAGCTTACGTAAACAGTATAGAACTTGGATAGCCAGTCATGCAGCGCCATCTCTTATCGAGTAGCAACATTAACTATTTAACTTTCCTATTCATTCAAGGATCAATAGCTCATACTTTGCCTTATATTAATCAGTTTAGAATAGCATTATATCTCTTCTCTTTAAGTAGTTCGTAACTAGACTTTCGTTAAGCGTGTCATAAGCCTCATAGCGAAATAAATTATTTGACTTTGACTAACTTCCTGTCGGCGGAGCATTTAAGCTGCTAATAATCTTACAGCGTAGTTATGGCGGTCGCGTCGCTTGTCCGGCAGTCGGAAGTCGGATAGGTTCACCAGACTTGAGCGATACCATTGATACAGATTCAGATTCATTTATTTTTCATTATATGGTATTTTGTATACGCTTAATGAACGTCATATTGTTTGCCCATGTTAAGCCATCGGTCACGCTTATAATCGTAAGATAAAATTTTTAAGCCACTTCGACCTCCGATGGCCTAACAACTTATTGGTTAGGCTATAATGTGTGAAACGCCGGTAGTCCGCACTGGGGCAGCGTGGTGGCGCCCCCTGCCGGCGGCCGGTCAGTCCCTGTCCGCGAGCTCGTCCAGCGCCTCCATCTCGAGGTACTCCACGTCCCCCTCGCCCCCCTCTCCCCCCTCCGCCTCCCCCTCCCCGCCCCCGCCCTCCACCTCGGCGTGCCAGCTGTTCTCCTGCGACTGATGGAAACGAAACGACTTTGTTAAGAACTCGGTAATAATCCGGCCGCTCTAGTACCTGCCACCTACCAATGTGGATATTAGATACCTGAACAATGAAACTGAACTTAACTATCTCGTTATAATTTATTACTAACCAGTACACACAAATGCAAGAATTTCAATATCAAAATGGCGTCAGAAAATAGTAGGCTATTAATTTATTCTCCTACGGGGTCGAAGTTACACTAATTGTCCTCAAATAAACTCTGGAATATCCGCATTGGAGCAGCGTGGTGGAGTATGCTCTAGACCTCCCGCAACAGTGTCTGTGGGTCGCAGCGAAACTCTGCAATAGCAGTAGGCTTGCCACTTACTTACATGGACTTAATGGAGCATAGCTGCTGGAAACTTGGTGCAGTCTACCCTTAGGGGACATACAGGCGTGATGTACATAACATTCCTATCTTGGTTGTCAGTGATAAATAAAACCCTGATTTGTTCGCCAGCCGTATCATATTTCCCGCACTGATACTCCATTTCTTTCACGCCGCGAGGAATACAGTTGCGGTAATCTTTACATTAGCCAAGAATAACCAAATGTATGAAAATTGTGTTTTATGTAAAGTAAACAATAACAATATTGAAAAATATTTTTTAATACAGTTGCTCAAAAAGTGGCGTATTACAGGGACGTATAGCGTTCGGGAAGTGAGCTATTACACACTCGTGCTTTTTCTTTACCTTTTCCGAACTCGTGCGTTTTCTTTCCCAACTGTCAAAATAATGTCTATTAAAAAGAAAAAACCAACCACGAAGTTTTTAATAAAAAAAAAATCATAGAAGTTTTTATGATTCATGCAAATATTTCTAAAAAGAAGCTACTAATTTGTTTCAATATCAGATTTAATGATTTGATTCAATGAGTTAGGTTAGGTTTCACTTCATTTCATCTCATTAAATTTCATGTCAATAAAAAAAATCTACTGAAGTCTTGGCTGTATGGGCATAGTTCCCTTTGCCTACCCAGAATGGGTGAAGAAAACAAAAAAAAATCTCTGCAATACTCTGTATTCTTTTATTCTTTTTCGGTTGGCGCCATTTTCCGAAAATGTTCTTTGCGAGTTTAGTTTGTGTTTTTATTATTTTATTAAATTGCTTCATTTTTTCGCAACTGTATTAAAAATAGTTGTTCAGTACACGTGCGGAACCGTCATTGCAACTTGTTCCGACTGTCAACCCTCGCCTTCGGCTCGGGTAGACATTTGTCGGAACTCTTTGCAATGACAGGCTTTCCGCACTTGTAGCGAAATATACTATACCGGCTGGCGGTCGCGGCGGTGCACCCGCGCGTGCCTCTTCATGGCCGCCGCGGAACCGAACCTGGGACGACAGAAAAAAATCATGTCAAGTCATTTAATTATTCAATAAAATAGAAAAGAAGCTATTTATTTATTTATAATATCGCAGACGTTCAGCGAGAATGAATAATTATGTCATTCAGTGACAATCCATGGCACCGCATTTACCGTGCCCCCCGCAACACGGGGCCCATCAAACATCGCTACCAGCGGTCACTCGGCCACGAGCCGACCGCGCCCCTCGTTGTTTAACTCGGTTGATCACATACGATCGACGCGAAATAGGTAATAACAACTCTCCTGAAGTTCTTAACTGAGTTTGAATGAAGAAGACAAAACTAAAAGCTAAAATATGTTTAATAATTAGTTATGAATAAGGGGATAGCCCCTGTATACACAGTACGTACGTGCGCGGGCAGTGCGGGCAGGCGGTGGCGGCGGGCGCGGGCGCGGGGGCGGGGGCGGGTCCGCTGTGGCTCTTGCGGATGTGGGACATCAGGTCGCTCCTGGGGATATCGTGGAACAGTTTATATTTAGTGGTATGTTTATATTTATTGCGATTGAAACAATTACCTCATTGTTTGTGGCATGCAAGCTTTAGTGTATATGGAAGCTAGGTTTACTCCGGGTTCCTCCGGGCGGCTCGCCCGCTGGTGATCAAATGGTTACAACGGCATGTCCACTATAAGTTTAATTAATGATGTGCTTGTTCCAAATCCAAAAACTGATATAATATGTACTTTTATAAAGAATTACTGAATTTCTTGTTTTTCTTACCGGTGTAGCATCAACTTTGCGAACCGGTGGAAGATAAAAATTGTAATGTCGTTCATGAAGTGTACGACCGAATGCACGATCGTTGAGCGCCGAGGACCAGCTGCGCAGGAGTCAAATTGCGGGTCTCGTTTACGGTGCGAGGTTAGCGGGCCGCGCCATGTCTTGCGATGCGATTGGCTCGTCGAGGGGCGCAGCGCCCGCGACGACCGCTCCCGTCCTTGCGTCGGAGTATAGTGTGGGATGCGCACTATTGGGTACATACAAATATGATGTGAAAATGAATGCGTGTGTGTACCTGTTGGCGAAGCGCAGGATGCAGGCGTCGTAGCCGCACACGAAGCGGTCCGCCTGGCGGTGCGCCAGCGCGTGCGCGTGCAGCGCGGCGCGCGAGCCCGGCCGCGCGAAGCACGCGCCGCACATGAGCGGGTGCGCCGCCGCGTGCGCGTGTGTACCTGTTGGCGAAGCGCAGGATGCAGGCGTCGTAGCCGCACACGAAGCGGTCCGCCTGGCGGTGCGCCAGCGCGTGCGCGTGCAGCGCGGCGCGCGAGCCCGGCCGCGCGAAGCACGCGCCGCACATGAGCGGGTGCGCCGCCGCGTGCGCGTGTGTACCTGTTGGCGAAGCGCAGGATGCAGGCGTCGTAGCCGCACACGAAGCGGTCCGCCTGGCGGTGCGCCAGCGCGTGCGCGTGCAGCGCGGCGCGCGAGCCCGGCCGCGCGAAGCACGCGCCGCACATGAGCGGGTGCGCCGCCGCGTGCGTGTGTGTACCTGTTGGCGAAGCGCAGGATGCAGGCGTCGTAGCCGCACACGAAGCGGTCCGCCTGGCGGTGCGCCAGCGCGTGCGCGTGCAGCGCGGCGCGCGAGCCCGGCCGCGCGAAGCACGCGCCGCACATGAGCGGGTGCGCCGCCGCGTGCGCGTGTGTACCTGTTGGCGAAGCGCAGGATGCAGGCGTCGTAGCCGCACACGAAGCGGTCCGCCTGGCGGTGCGCCAGCGCGTGCGCGTGCAGCGCGGCGCGCGAGCCCGGCCGCGCGAAGCACGCGCCGCACATGAGCGGGTGCGCCGCCGCGTGCGCCGCCAGCGCCGCGCGCGACGCCGCCCGCAGCCCGCACGCGGGGCAGCGCGGCGCGCACGACAGGGAGTGCGCGCGCAGCGACGCCGCGCTCTGACAACGAAAGCGTTTCATCAAATGGAGCCAGGTGTCCGGCTCGAAGGACCAAATTGTTAAGAGATTGTTGTTCGTTGTAGGGTTGCCGGTCTAGGTTTAAATCCGAAGCCTAATAATGACTGAATTATACCATGAGCGTTATAAGAAATTAAATGTCGAATTCCTCATGTTTCCCATGTTCTTGAAGGAATGTGGAATGTTCTAATTCGCGCATCGCCAAGGTGTCAACCTTCCGAGAGACCTCAACCCGACAATGGCACAAATGTACGAACGTCACCGACCCACGGGCCGAGTGGGCCAAGATACCTGGCAGACGGTGTCGCAGAGGTGGCAGACGAGGGGCGCGACGGCGTGCTCCGCGGCGTGGAGCTGGAGCGCCCCACGCGTGGGATACTGGGCGCCGCACGTCCAGCACGAGTGGCGCGCGTCGGCCGGGTGAGTGGCTTCGTGCAAGTGGAAGTCGCTCACGCGCTGAAATAAAACATGATAATAATATAACATCACGCCAGTATGTGGCCCCGCTAAGGGTAGGCAGAGGCGAGCAGTACACACTTTTCAATTGTTTAGGTCCATTGTAGTAGGTGAGACTTGCCCACTACTAATGAGAATTTGAATTTAGAAAATCCCTACTTTATCTGATTGAACCCTGATTACCCTCTCTGACTTCTGATATACTCAAAAGCTTTTTAAAAAAAATTGGCTAGTTGTGGCTGAGGTGGTAGGCCATGGCCACGATGGACGAGTCCCAGTAGCGTCCCAGCAGTGGGCTGACTCACCTCGAAGGTGAGCGGGCAGACGGTGCACTGGTAGCCGGGCTGGCCGGCGGCGTCGCGCGCGCGCTCGGGCCCCGCCCCCGCCGCCCCCGCCGCCGCCGCCGCCAGGGCCTCGCGCTCCACCATGATGATGTCATCCTCGCTGTACGCCGCGCCCCCCGCGCCGCCCGCGCCTGATTTAAATTTAGAAAAAAAATTGAATTTAGAAAGGTAACACTTCTCTAGGCACTAAGACTGATCACTAAACGCTATTGGCGCAGGAAAGACAAGATTAGAAGGAGCTGGAGAAGGCCTTTGCCAAAAGAGGTATCCAAAAATAATGATCAAGAAACATATCTCAGTAAATGTGTTTGTGATTTCCTTGTAAATGCACCTGGAAGAAAGTTTGCAGATTTTTTTGCAATAAATAAATAGTCTAATAAAATTAAAATACACTTGGGGATGACCATCTCAGTTGCTACCCACAGTGCACTGTCTAAGCTTTAGGTATAGGCCTCCCTTTACTGAGTAAAGGTCTAATTGTCTATTGGTCTGGTCTAATTTGGCATCCGATCAGATCGCCTAAAAGTCTACCCTAGAGGTCAGATGATAAGATAAAGATATCTCTAAGATATGATTTAAATCAATCTGTATAACGAAACATTTGAGTACACCATGTACAAAGTGAATATTAAAAAGACTTACTAATGGGGTGAGTGTATGGCCATTTATTGCTTTAACTGGGGCTCAGATATTTCTCATTCTTCATCAAAGGGCTCGGAATTATTAAGCATTCTGAAAACACAGTATCATGAACTACATAAAATCATCCTTTACCCCCCACAACGATGAACACATCAATCTTCTGTGTGAGCTCGTGCAGCTTCTCCCGCAGCGCGCGGATCTTGTCGCTCAGCGGTTGCGCGGTGCGCCCCGACAGCGCCGAGCTGAACTCGTACGCCTCCACCGCCCGCCGGATGCAGCCGCTGCAGAGACGCCCTTCCGGGATCACCTGCCAATAGAAAAGAAACGGTAGACAAGCTAGTGAATGGACTCACCTATTGGGCACATTAACCTGACAGGAATGGTCACATCAGTACATTTGACGACACTGGGGGTCACCTGAATCATCAAGCTCAGCGAACTTCCTGATGTCCTGGCAAGTACAATTTACAACGTACAGTCATTACAATACAATCCCTTTTTAAACAAAAGCTTGTTAAATCAAAGCTAACCTAAAAAGTGAATCAAGGAATAGAATGTTCACATTACCTTATTATTGTTGAGGTGCAGCAGCATGGCCCGCAGCGGCGTCTGCAGGGGCGGAGCGCCCGCATCGTGCTCCTCCGGTGACAGCAGATCGCCGCCGGTGCCGCCGCAAATTGCACACGTCTCACAATCCATTTCGTCTTTCACTGTATCTGACGACATAATGGTGTAAACCATCTAAAAGGTGTGGAATGAAACAAGCTAATTTGGTTTGTGACAAACTTATTTAATGCAATTTTGCTTATTCTTTCGGTGAACCAAACCAAACAATGTTGTTCGTTCTGTGTTGTGTTCTGTGATTCTGTCTGTCAACTTTATTAATATCTGTCAACTGTCAATACTACGTCAACATGACATACCACAATAGTACTACATTTACCGCGGTCACTCACATGTGTGCAAACGTTTGACATTTGTACGAATGTTTGCACGAATGTGAAGGACTGTCAGGAATTCATATGCAAATGGTTTCGCAAATAAGTTCACGAATGTCCAGTGTTGCTCGCGAATTTGTTATTAATTATTCTCTTCCAGGTACCAATCACTATTTTTATAGCCTGTTTTTAAAGGACTTCTTTTCAAGGTCCAAAATAGAGGGTTCACTTTGCAATAATTCAATATATTCCAATATTATTATCGTTATTCCAATCCATTTTCAATACAAGATGATAAGAAAGCCACGAACCACGATAAATTAGCACATCCGTCACCTTTCCAATCGTGTGCGCAACTTAACAAAGCCAAGTTATCCAATATTAACTGCTACACATGCGTCAGAGTACTATGAAATAATAGCTTTTTTTTCTTTTTTTCAACTGGTCACACCACGCATGAAATGTGTGGGAGACTACGCGAAGGTTCGCGCGCTTTGATTTGATGTTTGTCAAAAAACAGACACAGCTTGGAAAACCTCAAATGCATCGAAAACTTCGCATAAGCATTCGCGAAGGTCGTCCTACACATGTGGGTTCGCGTATGTGCGCATATGTGAGTAACCGCCTTTAAACACGACCACAATTATTTTTTTCGAATGGACTTTTATTACAAATCAAATCATTTATTTGTCACAAATATGGGTACATATAGCTGGTGGTAAAGAACAGGGAAACATTTGTCCGCCATATTTTGCCTGATACATACAGACTTTTAAGGCGTCACTGAGTAAGCCTAATTCTTTGAAGCAAAAGGTCAAACCAAAAGAGAATGAACTATTTCAAGGGTATGGGTGCAATTTTCTAAGCCACTGTACAGACAGTCTGCCACTGGGGTACGGTCCTCGGCTTCGTTCTATCGTTAAGCCTTGTCGAAGACCATCGAGTGACTTGAGAATATTCGACACTGAGTTAATCACTAACCCCTCACGGTGGAGGCTCCACCAATCCTTTCCCTACGTGATCGTATATCTATCGTGATAAAAATAATTAGATCCGGCAAGGAGTCTATTGCATTTTCTAGTTAAAAGTATCGCAACTGTGAATGCAAGCATCACACTTAGTTACAAGATGCATGCCAACAGGTCCAGCCGACAATTTTCGAGGACTACACACGTGTCTCAGGCGGAAGAGTCCGGTTTACAGGTTTTATTATCTACAGGTAAACAATTACCCAGATTTATGGGATTTCCCTTTATCTGGATTCCCTCACGCTAGAGCGTAGCGCCCACCGCTCCGCTAAAGAGGAGAAGGGTATCAGTCATCACCGGTACATCACCCCGCGTGTGAACTGATTGGTACCTACATATATTTTTAGGATATTTTTATGCAAAGTCTTTGCGGCGTTCGCAGTTTTCAGTCTAAAATTAAATCATACAGGACTTTTTTCAGCAGGGTCAGCATATAAGTATTCTGTGGTCTGCCACTACTTGTGAGTATATTTTTTCTGTGGTCTGCCAATTCTGCCAATTCTGCCATTCAAATAAATCTTAATCTTTCTTGCTTGTTGTGTTGTTTGTTTGTTTTGTGCCAAGCCAAGTTTCGTTCGCGAAAACGTAATTGTATCCACTTTAATCTGTAGAATAATAATCATTTTGTGAGCTTACGTGTGATATTTTTAAAGTCAATCTTACGCAATGTCTATCGGAGTGCCTATTAAAGTGCTTCACGAAGCCGAAGGCCATGTAGTGACCTGTGAAACAAATACCGGCGAAGTTTACCGGGGAAAGCTAATGGAAGCCGAAGATAACATGAATTGTCAACTATCGCTGGTCACAGTGACCTACAGGGATGGTAGAGTCGCTCAGCTAGAGAACGTCTACATCAGGGGGTCAAAAATTCGATTTCTCATATTACCGGACATGTTGAAGAATGCTCCAATGTTTAAACGACAAGGGAATAAGCCGTCTGCGGGGCGCGGGAAAAGCGCTATTTTACGAGCACAAGGTAAGGAATAATATGTTTGACAGAGCCAGCTCTATTATTAACAAAAAAAATTCGCTAATAATCAGCAACATCAAAACATACGCGATAGCTAGGCTATATTTCAAAATGTCAACTACCACTTGTTGTAACAACAAGCAAAACATTTTCTTGTTTTCTTATATCTCTAGGATTTTTGAACATAAAATGTAATAGAAATATATTGTTTGGTAGCACTCTACACTTTTATGCCTTTCAGTCATCTCTAGATATCAGACAGAGTAATATTTCGACTGAGGGTAGTAGTCCTAAAATCATTAAAAAAATCAAGAGATACCTACACATTAAAAGCACTGCCTTGCACATCACATCATTAAATATGTAAGCATGAGATTTGTCCGTAATGTTCTCAAAGAGGCATATGAAGCCTACCAGTTTGCTCGTGTTCAATAGACTGCTAGATACTCAACTTGTTCCAGAAAAAACCCTTGCTCATGTGTATGTAGTTTGAATGTCACAGTGATACACATTAACACTATATTATTTCAAATATAATTCTGTCTCACTGTTGGTCACGGGTCTCTCTAAAAGCATGCAGGCTTCCTCACAATGCTTTCCTTTATGAGATTTTTTTTAAATGTACATTACCTCCATATTTATTGTGTTGCTTGGATTTGAACCCTTGAGTGTGAGGGGAGAAAGAGGTGATAGCTTGGCCTGTCCCTGCTGCTTAGGCATAGATGCAGTATCTACTTATAATACAGAAGGTATATAGAGTCGGAGAGAGTTGAGAGAGAGATATAGGTTCCTTATAGGCTCTCACACCTTAATGATAGGCTATTGTTATAATCTCTTGGTTAACTATTAATGGTAACGTTGCGTGTGGTGTTCCAGCGGCGGGGCGCGGGCGGCCGGGCGGGCGCGGCGGCGGCCACCGCGGCGGCTGGCAGGGCGGCTCGGGCCCCTCGCGCCGCTAACTGCACTAGCGTAACCTGTAACACCAACTACGTAGCTTAGGTCACCACCCAGTGACGTACTGACATATTCATATAGTTCCACCAAATATATTCATTGGCTAATACAGTTTCCAATATTCATACTGTCCATTGTCCTTTAATATATGTGCTAGCATCTAGCACACACACATCATTCATTTAAGTTGATGGAACTATTTGAATGTGTTGTTATTACAGAGCCCTAACATATTAATGGTAACAATTGGGCTCCAATATTCATGTACCCACTAATGAGCAAACTCACCAGTTAGCAGTCTCTGTCCTTTTAGATGACAAACAAATATTAATGAGTTTTGCTGGAAATGTGTATTTTAACTTATTTTATAAAAATACAACTATTGTATTGTATTGTATTGAAGGAGACAGTAGAGCACTGAATACACACCCCTCTGCAGGGAAACCTTATTATTTGATTATTAGATGAAAGTCATTTACAAGTTGGATATAATTCTGAGGTTATTAACACTTTGTCAGACTATTCCACCAGACAATAGAATATTATTGTCATCATGTCTAATAGTGTGGCCGCCAATGTCTTAACTTGTTGTAAAGCTGGGAATTGCAGGCAAAATGTCACTAACATGGAACAGACAATGGACATGTGTTTTCACATGGAGTGTATTCTCTATTTTTATAGAATTGGGACATCTACAAATTCATTTGAGAATAAATTTATTTAATGTATACAAAGTGGTGAAAAGAATACACATTGATGATTTTCGTATACCCTTGTTGAGCCTTGTTGTATTTCGTTAGCTATACATGTATCATTCGCGGGGTAAAGTACTCCTTCGCCACTCCTACAGCAGATGCGCTGAGGAGGTCGCTTGTCAATGCGAGGATAAGTCGACCGAAGAGGTCACTACACAGAATGTAATTTCAAAATACATTGTGGCAAGAAACCTTATTCATGTGATATCTGTAAGAAAAAATGTTGATCAAAGGGGTCATCGAGTGCTATGTAAACTCAAACATTCTGGCGAGAAGCCCTACTCATGTGATATCTGTAAAATTAATTTTGTTAAACAAAGTTAAGAAGTAGTCGTTCGAGACTGCTGTCTGGTGAGAAACAACCTCAGTGAGGATTTCCTGAATATTGGGCTCAGTCAATTTATTGTCAGTCATGTGTGTGCATTTGTATTAAGCTGCAGAGAAAACTGGCTAGGACGTGGTCTATAGAGACTGCTGTCTGGAAGCTGAATGAAACTCATGTGATATAAATCTGTAAAATGCATTGCCAAACAAATACAGCGGCAAGAAATGCATGTAATATGCACCGCAAGCGTATCTTGGCAATGAGTAATGTGTAAGTTTCATTGTGTACCTATAAGTTTGAATGAGGGACTGGAGTTAACAATAAAACTCGTTTCGGGTATTTGTAGTTTTATTCACGTCCATCACATATTAGATTAACTTAAATATCAGTTACATCCTAGTAAAAGTCTCATTCAGTCACTTATTTCCTATATTTGGGATCATTTTGTTAGCATCAAATTATAGTTTTCTGTGAACATTTAATACAAATAAATGTTGCAGAAGTAGATTACCAACTTACAATGTCTTTTAAAAACATTTTCAATTCTTTTAAAAATGTTTTTATATTTAAAACATTGCTATAATTTTGTTAACACTGGATATTGCTTCGGTGTCCATTTAATCCGCATTTTTTTAAATAATTGCATTGCTGCATTGTCACCAGTCCTTGATAAATGTGCAGTGTCAAATTAATACGACATTTCGAATTGGGCGAAAATCATGTTCAAAGATACCGTTACCTACATACACATATACACATACCTACATACCAAGCTAATAAAAACGTGTGAAAAAATAACGTAATATTGTACACGGATTTTCGTCCAAAATTAGTTGTAAGGTAGAATACTATCTACAAATATCTAACCCTACAGCGTCAGTTGCGAGAAGAGACCCGCAACCCTGCCTGCCTGCAGTGGGGGGTAATGGGGCTGCTACGTGGCAATAGGTGGCGCTGCACCACTGTTGTGCTTGCGAGGTGGGTGGGGCGACAGACACGGACCTCGAGCGAGCAGCTTCAAGAAACAGCTGCCGGGCAAACTGAAGAGTTGTTATAAAACTGACGTTCGCAATACAGTCGCTGCAGTTGGTTAGCAGTCGCTGCCTAAAATGCAGGCGAGGAGTGCGTTTCTTTCTGCAGTTGAACAGCGGCTTCGAAGCGATCGGCGCCGGGCGAAGTCCTCGGACTGTGGACTAGTCTGGCTAGAGCAGTCGGCTCAACCGCCATCTGCTGCCCTCCTCTGCAAGCAGGTCCTCCTTTGTGGAAACCGTTTCGCTATTGGGGGTATTCATCCACAACTATAACAGTATAGATGACAATAGGTACTTCACGCATCGTCTTAGACCCTAATAAATATCTCTACAACTCTAGCTAACGCCGATATCTGTACAATAGAATAGGGGAAGTTGCGGTCCCATCACGTGTCCGTCTTGTCGGGCTTGCGCGGGGGCTGCGGGGGCTGCGGGGGCGGGGGGCGCGCGCCCAGCTCGCGGAGCAGCGCCTGCGCCGGCAGCTCCACCAGCAGCGCCAGCGGCACGGCCGCCGCGAACGACAGGCACGCCACGCCGAACCACTCCAGGATCTGAGGAGGCATGACGTCACATTAGATATTTAGGAAGACTAATGAATTCTTGAAGCAAGCGGCCTGGCAAGCAAGATGGCCTTGTCGGTGACAAGTTTCGGAGACGACGAGTCCTCGAGCATATCACCCGTCGCCGCCACGTAGTTTCGTATGTGCGTTAAAAAATGCTGGAGCAATGTCGCGGCGAGGACTATACCGTTATTGCAAAGTAACAGTTACAATCTTAACGTACAAAGGAGGACTGAATGCTAGAGCATTCTCTCCTAGTCAACCTTTGGGCGATAAATAATAAATATCGTGTTAAAACAATAAGCCAAATACTCACGTAGGCCTCGCTAGACTCGCGCAGACCAGGGTGAAAAGAGATTCGTCGATTCGTTGCTACACGGTAGCGAAGTAAGCGGCATCCGCCCGTCGATGACGTGATACGGCGCCAATCGTCGAAAGACCACGCCGACGTCGGCCCACGTGCTGCTGGCTTCGCGAATTCGGCGTTATTGAGCAAGGTCTGCCACCCCACTACTTGACTGAACGCGAGTGTGAAACATTTCCTTCAAGGCAGGCATCGCACCTGTGATGCCCCCGGTGTCGCAAGTGTAAGCGACGGTGACCATTTACCATCAGGTGGTCCGTATGTCTGCTTGTCCGTCTATTCTATATCATAAAAAGAAAAACGTACCGCGTTCTGGCGGTCGATCTGGACGGGCGCCAGGCGCGCGCCGAGCAGCGCCTCGTTGAGCGGGATGTGCAGCAGCAGCGCGCCGAACGACAGCCGCGCCAGCACCGCGCCGCGCGAGAACCACGTGCGCCACGGGGCTGCAACCACCACCCACAGTGTCACCACTCGTCACACAGCTGATCAGCTGATGCTGCTCGCATGAACACTACATTCAGCTATCTGTCAACATCTCGCTGCGACCCATAGATGTCCCACTGCTGCACACAAGTCTCCCCCACAGACACAGCTGCGGGAGGTCTAGAGAATGCTCCACCACGCTGCTCCAATGCGGATTGGTGGAGATCTGTCAACATGTCTGATGAAAATTAACGTTTTCCACGAGGTTAATAGGGCGGGTGTCCCTGCTGAGTGAGAAAGTGATGTCAGGTGTTCACATCACACACCTTCGAGAACTGTTCTAACGGGCAGACATTTAATTTCTTAAAACGAGCTGTTGGCCTTCGACGCAACGAATCAAATACTGATGTTTTGGTAATAGGTACACCATAAAAACAGGCTGAGGCCACCTGGAGGCAAACGAGCACCGTCGCCCGTAGGTTGCAATTGTTTGTCCGTAGTCAGTTGCATTGTTTTGCAAGTCAAAAGCTCCTCCCGCGGCCCGATACCCACACGGCACTCCATTGATGGCCCCCAGCAGCGCGAGCGCCGCCAGCGCGCTGAAGACGGGCCGCTCGAGCGCGGCGAGCGCGGCGGCGGCGGCGCGCGCCGGCGGGCCCGCGCCCAGCGGCAGCGGGGAGGCCGCCGCCCACCAGCCCGCCGCGGGCGCCGCCAGCACCGACGCCCAGCGGAACACCTGCCACAAACGCCGGCTTGTTATTATTGAACCACAATAAAGCGGAACAAATGGCGAGCTGCATGATGCATTCTCTACCGGCTAACAACTACAATATAGAGAGAGATCTATGCTGAACAGAAAAACAATAATAATGGAGAGGAATAAGCGGTGCGGGTTGTGTGCGATATCCACACATGAGGTGTACGGCATCGCCCAAAGGAATCCCCCTCGGCAGAGCGAGTGCGTGTGGACTGTGGACCTACACCCACCGGGGTTTGAACCCATCAGCTGGGGCGCTGGGCGGTCTGGTGATGAGGTTAGTGCGAGCAAAGCGAGCTGTGTCTAGTGTCTAGTGTGCTAGGGTCGCTGCGCTGGCGTGACTGCTAAGCTAGCGGTCTTGAGTTCGAATCCCGGTTTTATAACAACATCACGCCTCTATTCCTGCTAAGTTGTGTAGTAGGAACACCCATATTTCACCATTTACGTTTAGGTCTAATGTTATAGTTGGTGAGCATTTTGCCTTACATTAAACCGAGCTACGTGTGTGAATTTTTATTTAAGATAATCTATTTTAACAGTCCGACACGGAGATCGAACTCAGGCCCTCCTCCGGTCACGCTCCCTACCGCTAAAGCAATCATGTAGGTGCAGGAGCTAGGAAGACAACATTTCCGAATCTCATGTAGGTATGGGATGCAACAAATTACATGTTACATGTGATACGGTAATCTACAGATACAGATTGACATGCGATCAGTTAATAATACAGGAAACGTAGTAATTGAATGAGTGTAGGTTAGGTCAGTAGGTATGATTCTCCAAGGTGTATTTATTTACCTAACTAGTGGACGCCCGCAGCTTCGCTCGCGTTACACATTCACTAACTTCAAAAACGGCAAAGCTTCATACTAACATTACTTACTGTTGATAAAATAATATTTAGTACGCGAAAATAATACTACGACTATGCAAATTCATAAAAATAAATAATTTTCTCAAAAATATCTTTGACTTTTTTTGCTCTTTCCTTAAAATACAATATTTTTTAGAGTGTACTATATATTTTCATATAGTATTATAGTTTATATTGAATAAATACTATATTTAGTTGAAAAAATGTTGGCAACCCTACAACCGGCACACATAGCCAATTAAAGCGGGTGTTATCTAAGAGTTGCTCAGCTGAGCATTGCTCAATAAGGATAGGGCGCCGTCCAGCCGGCCGTTGCGAGACGCGCTCAGTTGCTTTAGACTTGATTGCCTCACGATGAGGAAGGATCGGGTTGGGGTATTTGACTGCATGCCAATCAGGCCATCGCTAAATAATTATGAATCTGTTTAAGCCCTGATACAGCTTCTGACCCTTGGTTCTGATCTAATACTACTACCTGTAGTATTTCCCGACTATACCTGTAGTAGTATTACAGTACAGACGGTAAGAACCTGTACTTACCGTCTGAAAAATATGGAACCACTAGGTGGAGACTAAACTTCAAACGTTTCCAAAATAATATCCATATCCTGTATGCTCGTGATTCTTATAACACACATAATTTCCTTATGTTACGACAGGTCGCAAGCGCGACTCCTGAGCTAGAGGTAATGGGTTCGATCCGCGCGGGCAACTATTGAGTTTTCTAACTTGAAATGCATGCATGCTGAATGCAGCTTGGAGTGTGTAGTTGTGTCCGCTATATGGCAATAAGCTCACCGATGGTTCACCCGGTAGCAAAGCTAGTAGGAGTAAGTGTGGTGGTTCACCTGGTAGGAGGCGAGCGGGCGGCGCGGCTGGCCGGCGTGGTGCACGTGCGCCAGCAGCAGCCCGGCCAGCGAGCCGGCCGCGTTGCCCAGCGGCGACTGGTACAGCGAGTTGAACGACGCGTCGCCGCTGTACTTCACCCTCACCGACCTGCGGGTCACCATCCCAACTTGTGTGATGATCGTTTCAATGACCAATAATAGTATAAAAAACTTGGTTGTGTCTATAATATTCAGTAAACTGAAGATGTGCATGACGTGTGTTAAGGTGCCTATGTATCATTATATTATTATGATACATGGGTACCAGTGACGTTTGATTCGCACGGGTACCATTCGGCAGACGGACCAACGGACCAACCCACCAACCACCCATGGCCCCGCCGACCTCATATCATGAGGGCCGAATCATGGGAGACAAGCTTCCTAAAATTATTTTCCTCCTCCTTGTCCCTTTCTCCACTCGACTCTCCCCCGCGGGGGCTGGACGACACATTTTTGAAATGAGCTGTTGTCGTCACTCACTCGGGCCTGTGCACGTGCAGCGTGGGCACCAGCCGCCACGCGTAGGCCAGGCCGAGCGCGGCGGCGGTGGCGGCGGCCAGCAGCGCGGCCAGCACGGGCACGGCGCGGCGCCGCCCGCGCAGCGCCAGCGTCAGCGCCAGCGCCGCCGCGTACAGCTGCATGTCGGCCGCCAGGTACCTGACGAGCGCACCACACAGGAATTATTGTAGCTCGAGACCAGAATAATGCTACGATAGCTCCTGCCTGTCGTCAGAGGCGATTAAAAGGGGCATTCTGTGGTTGCGGGCGACTAGAGTGGGAGACCGAACCATTCATCCTGCCGGTTCACTGGGCAGAGACGACGCTGTGTGTATTTGCACGGCGATGTAGACGCCTGTAAACGTTTGAACGTCTCGTCTATGAGACTCAATATTACTTAGTGCCTTCTACCTGAGATTGCGGAGTCATCAACAAGCGCTGGGAAAGGTTATCAAAGGGGTTTTGGCGGGTGAAAATACCATGAAATCCGGAATCGCTTCCACGATGTCCGGTTATCTTCAAAATAGTTAAAACTGTACTCTATCATCTACCAACCTTCGGAAGTCCTAATGCTAGTCCCTAATTTTTTCTTAATTTTAAAGATCAATACAAGAGCGCTCACCAAGTCTGTATGAGGCACTTGTCGTCCTTGTGCACCAGGTTGTTGAGGTACAGCAGCTGCGTCCACCACTTGCGGCGGCAGACGGCGGCCTCCGCGCCCACCAGCGGCGCCCACTGCGGACCCGCGCCCAGCCGCTCCCACCAGCTGCTCGCGAACCACACCACGAAGAAGTAGCTCGGACTTATCCTGCAGGGAGACGAAGGTAAGAAATTAAGTAGTAGAGCCTATATTCATTCGTTTTAGAGTTCGCCTTAGGCAGTACCACCGCCGCAACGGTAACCTGTACCACTTCTGCCGTGTAATAACTGTTTTAAAGCAATTGTTTTCCAGCTAGAAAAGTGTAGCTTCTGGTTACACTAATTAAGAAGCGACCGTCTTAGTCCTCAAGGTTAGCAACGCACCTGTGACCGGACTGGACTATTACTTACTCCTAAAAAGATTAACTGTCCTCGACCTTAACCTGCTCGAACACCGGTTGCAAATTGCACAGTTTGCAGCTTAAGATAATCTAATCCGCGATTTATGACCGCTAGCACTGCATGCATCAAAGGCCATGTTAATCAGACAACAACTCATTGATGAAGTCTTCGCGACTGTAATCAAAGCCGTTCCCTGCAGAAAACCATTGAGCCTCCTGACCTGATGATCCTATTAAGCATAGTGGAGGCGAAGGTCTTGAAGGGGTTCTCCGGCGTCTCCTGGCGCAGCAGCTTGTGCGCGAGCAGGAAGCTGGCCATGAGGAAGAAGATCTGCACCACCAGCGTGCTGTTCGTCATCAGGATCACGTCGCCCGCCAGCCGCATCTGGGGTATTAACACTAGCTTATCACGAATGCAACCCATCGCGTAGTGTTGAAAGTGGTCGTTGAGGCAATGTTGGTAGTAGCTTGCTTAAAAATATAGAAATAAACACACGGTACATAATGTTCGCAACATATCTGTGGGAGAGTAACAGTAGAGTAATAAACAGAGTCAGCTCAGTCGGAGCAGGCCCTCGGTGGTTGCCATAATCTGGTGGGCGAATATCGAACTTAGAGAATAATACAAGGATAGATAGGAAATCAATAATAATATCAAAATTTCGATGCTTGATTCGAAAAGCATTAAATTCCGTTTTTATCTTCAGACATGATAACGCCTCAAATTGTGAAAAGAGGCCTGCATGAGACCCTACTCAGTGAGCAAGAGTACCCGCAACTCACCTGTTCGTACGTCCTGGTGTCGGAGACGTAAGACAGCGTGCCGATCCAGCACACGTGCTCGATGATGACGCACATGAGGCAGAACACGCGCAGCCCGTCGAACACGGCCAGCGAGCCCGCCGCCGCCGGCGCCGTCAGCGCGCGCCACGACCGCGCCACCGACCAGCTCAGCGCCCACCCGAGCCCTGCACACACACACACACACACACACACACAGTAGACAGACGCTTTTAGATTTTACTCTTGCTTTGTACAATTCTGCTATTTGCAGCAGAATTGTACAAAGCAAGAGTAAGCATGCACGGAAGAACCAGCAAGGAGATAACATTTGCGTTGACCCCAGAGGCGTCACGTGAACGTGACGTTCAGCCCGTTCGGGGGAGAGTTAAGGAACTAATGAGGAGTAAATAATATTTACGGAGTACCTACATCTCCCAAGATTCCGGAGGAGGACAGTGCGGTGTCTTCCTCTTGCCGCCCGCAACCCCAGAACTCCCGTTTTGATCGTTAAGAGCCTCAGTAGTCTCTTAAAACAGGCAGGGGCTACCACAGCACTATATATCTTGAGCTATTACGATTCTAGGACAAATTATAGCCTACCTACAACAGAATACCAGTTAATGTTGATATTCTTCAAGTCCTATTATTCTGGATCATGGACGTTCCTTTGACGCTTGATCCGCGTTAGCGCGCATACAGCATTGCTGCCACTCGCTTGCTTCAGCTCTTAGGTGTTAAAGATGCAATGATGATATTATTGAACCAGGTAGAATGGGAGGTCACCAAAGTGTTGTAACTGCTATGTACATGTCACAGACAAATAAAAAAATCGAGATGACCTAGTGCTTAGTACACTACGAGTAACGTAACTAAAAGTCGTAATCCGTTGCGCAGACTTACCGCAAATGCAATTATTTGCGTATAAATTAAACAACCTATTAAATTAAACGAAACTCCCGGCAGATGAGGTTGAAGACATAAAAGTATAAAGTGAAAGTCTACTTGTATTAAGAGATCTGAAGTAGGTGATGATATAATAGGTTTTAGGAGTGTTTAAACGTTTTAATCCGATTTTTTACGCTGAACCGACTCTACCGACTTGGATTGGTGAATTTTACAATAAGAGGACTTCAATAAGAAATTAAGAACCTCCACAACACAAAAAGGATCGAATTTCAGGACAGAAATGGGATTAGGGCTGTCTTCTAAAATACACTCCTTTACACTTTGGCTTTTTAGGTGTCGGTTGTCGTGGCTAAAACAGATTTGAGGCAAGTGGTTACCAATTTTGGCAAACTCTCCAATCAAATCAAACCGAATCAATTTGCAGAATATGGTTAAATTAGTTGTTACAAATGTAGGTCAAAAGAAGGTACGCTTATTCTTACCTATTTTAGGCATGAAAAACATTTTATCCTTAAATAATGTTACGTGCTAAGGGTTCGAAGGATTTGGAGAGAAAGACCTGCTGACTCAATGAAGACTTTATTCACTAGCACTAACACAAAGCACTAGGTCAAACACTAAACACTAGGTCCAACACAATGCACTAGGTCCAAACACAAAGCACTAACGATGTCCTAGGTCGTAAGCCAAGTCGTAGGTTTCACTTGTATCACTCCGGTATCACTAGTTTTCACTTCGAAATCGCCTCGAAAGTAGCTCGAACTGAACTCAACTCACGGCCCTCCCCGCGACTATTTATACGTGCCGTCGCGAGTACTAGACGATTCTGGAAAGATACCGCGTGTTCCCGAACACGCGAGAATACAGGCCCACTAACGCCATCTAGTATCGAGTCGGGATATCAAGTTGTCTATGCGTTCACTGAGTGGTTCCGCCAGCGGCGCTAGATGGCGCTAGCTTCCCTGTGCCTTCGTAACACCACTCCCCTCTTAGCGATGCTCGTCCCGAGCATCGTTGTTACTGCCATGGTAACGCGCCAGACGGTCTATGTGTACCACTTTGAATGCCCCTCTTGGTTGCTTTTGAATCCTATAAGTCACATCATTCAGTCGCGTAACCACTTTGTATGGACCGTCCCACTTGGTCTGCAACTTTGGAGATTTTCCTTTCCGGCGAGTTGGGTTATGCAGCCACACCAGTGACCCTTCCTCGAAGCCGCTCGTGTTCGATTTCCGGTCGTATCTGGTTTTCATGCCCTCACTTGACTTTTTCTTTCCCTGATCCCGGGCAGGGGATGAAGCCCCTTGCTTCTTCAGCTCCTCTATTAATTTCTCGATCCTTTTCATCCTTGCCACCTGGGTCTCTTTCTGCGGGCAGTTGAGCTGAAGATGGCCCCTCTCACCACACTTGTAGCACATGACTCCATATCTTTTCTTCGTAGGAGCCTTAACCTCCTTGACTTCCTCAGAGACCTCGCGGATCTTATGGGTCTGCCGTATGTCATGGCGAACAGCCTCGACCTCCAAAGCATGCGCCAGTGCTTCCTTTAGCGAGGTATGGTGACGAAGCCTCACTGCAGCTCTGACCTCCAGGTCTTTGATTCCGTCGACAAATGCTTGAAGAATATTCGTGTTTACCATCTTGGTGTCGGCTCCCGGGTATGCCTTCCTGACGAGTTTTTCTATTTCCAACGCCCATTGCTGTAGTCCTTCTTCTGAGCGTTGGACTCTGTCACGCAGTT
Source organism: Carterocephalus palaemon (assembly GCA_944567765.1). Lineage (NCBI taxonomy): Eukaryota > Metazoa > Arthropoda > Insecta > Lepidoptera > Hesperiidae > Carterocephalus > Carterocephalus palaemon. The sequence goes on along the minus strand of OX155657.1, from coordinate 11,214,624 downwards.
GGGCACGGAACACGTGCTCCAGGTGTCGCTCCCCGTATCTGGATTCAAGTGCCTCCATCAGGTCTTGGAACCCATTTCCTGTGTGTGGCAGTGCTTCCAGGACCGACAAAGCTTGCCCTCTGAGCGCAACAGTGAGAGCGGTCAGGCATTGTTCTTCCGTCCATCCGTTGGCAGTAGCAACCATCTGGAACTGCCTACGATAAGCGTACCAAGAAGTAGTGCCGTCGTATGGTGGCACTTTTACTCTTGGTCCTTGCACCACTCCGGTAGTTCCTCTAGACATCGCAACTCCCATGGTTTCAAGCCGCACTACTTTCTTTTGTAGTTCAGCGAGGCCGGTTTTCACATTTTCAACATCCAACCCCAACCCAGTAACTCGTTCTTCCACTACGTCGAAATCTTTTCGAAGCTTAATCATCGTGACGCTAACATCATTTATAGCCCCAAGCACTTTTTCCTGGAGGTCTTTTTGTTGCTCTTGTAAAGCGCCCAACTTCCGTTCCTGTGACTCTTTCATTTCCTGAATTAATTCAAATAAACTTCCTAATTGAAGAGCCACTTGAGGGGTGTGGTCAGTGGGCGTGGCCTGGTAGGCGGGGCCAATGGGCGGGGCCTCCGCGGCTCGTTGTGCCCTTGTCCGGACGCCCTCCTGGGAGTCCTCTCTCGGAGTCAATGGCATCTCCAAATCCCACTTCTGACACCAGTTGTTACGTGTTAGGGTTCGAAGGATTTGGAGAGAAAGACCTGCTGACTCAATGAAGACTTTATTCACTAGCACTAACACAAAGCACTAGGTCAAACACTAAACACTAGGTCCAACACAATGCACTAGGTCCAAACACAAAGCACTAACGATGTCCTAGGTCGTAAGCCAAGTCGTAGGTTTCACTTGTATCACTCCGGTATCACTAGTTTTCACTTCGAAATCGCCTCGAAAGTAGCTCGAACTGAACTCAACTCACGGCCCTCCCCGCGACTATTTATACGTGCCGTCGCGAGTACTAGACGATTCTGGAAAGATACCGCGTGTTCCCGAACACGCGAGAATACAGGCCCACTAACGCCATCTAGTATCGAGTCGGGATATCAAGTTGTCTATGCGTTCACTGAGTGGTTCCGCCAGCGGCGCTAGATGGCGCTAGCTTCCCTGTGCCTTCGTAACAATAACATAAAAATTAACTCTCGAGCAAATAAATTTGCAAATTATTTATCTAGTAATAATACGGTAAGTGAAGCTGGGATTAGATAAAGTAACCAGAGACTTTTGCGCAAGCGCAGCGGGCGGGAAGCCGGCCAGGTCGCGTGTCCGCTCGCCTCACCCAGCGCAGGAGCAGCTCTGACCCACTTCACTTGGAGGTATTGCTTTACTTGCACCCGCTGCTGCTGCTGTAGCTCTTAGTAGTTATTTTCATTCATAACATCACGACTTATTTCCCCAAAGGGGTATGCTGAGGTGAAACTGCAGGCACATCTCTGTAAGGTCTCAGAAAACTATTTGTGTCGCTTGAAGTTAAAATAAAGACAGATACCTAGATAAGTAGTTCAGGTACACTACGGGTATTCAAAGTCAAAGTCAAATAATTTATTTCGCTACGAGGTGATTAGACACGCTTAACGAAAGTCTAGGTAACTAAAAACTACTTAAAGAAAAGAGATACAAGTATAATGCTATTCTATTGTTGTTCACTTCGATTAAATCGTTCCCATAATTACAATCGAACTTTACAGAATTCATTGATTGTAGAGTATAGTGCACAACTTAGATAGACATATTCAGCATCATATTTTTTAACACTTCAGAGGTCTTTAACCCTGTTGTAAGTAGGCACCTAAGAATTTAAATATATTTTAATATGTTTATCGTATTCAAAAAAATACATGTATTTTTTGCCAGGTAATAACCTATGTATTAGCGGTCACCCATCCACTAACCGACCGCGCCCGTCGTTGCTTAACTCTTTCGATCACATTGAATCGATGAGACCGATGCACAGAGTGCTATTTGTAGTGCAGATGTTGTAATCAGAACAAAAAACATTAACAAAGCTAGTGAAAGAATCTTTATTTTTCCGCGCTGCGCCCTTTGACTGGAGCGCAGCATTCCTCTGAAGAAACCCATCGAGGTTAATGTGAGGGAAGATTAATATCCCCATTGATGCATCGACCCAGCTCTAACCAAACATTCATCAAACAAACGACCATATCACTCATTCGTTTTAACCATAAAGTTATCTAAACAGCCCATCAGAAGTGGAATCTTCCATCTGAAGATACGAAACACTAATATTGAGAGTACCTTTTATGATGGTAGGTTTCCCAATCATAAAACTCGTGGAACGTATATAATCACTTTAATAGCGAAATAAAAAAAAATTAATGAACTTGTGAAATCAACATCGAGATAGCATCAAATACTAGTGGACGCCCGCAGCTTCGCTCGCGTGGAATTAGATATAACAAGAGTTTCGTTTACACCTAGTAATATTATAGGTATAGCCCATGTCACTCAGTGAAGATGCAGCTTTTTAATTGTGAAAGAATTTTTGAAATCGGTCCAGTAGTTTTTGAGTGAAAACATTACAAACAAATGTTTCCTCTTTATTATATTAGTATAGACAACATCAACTGACCCAAACCCAGGCCTAGAACTCCTTCTTTGTCGCCCATTCTCTAGTCGATCGTATGCGATCGAGTGCGCTAAGCAACTCTCCCATAGAGAATCCCATTGAAGGTGTATGAATCTGTACAGATTATAATTATTTAGAGTTCCTGTAGCGTCCATAGCCCAATGGCTAGCGTCGATTCAATGTGATCGACAGAGTATGACAGAGTTAAGCAACGATTGGCGCGGTCGGTATGTGTTAGATGATGGTGGCTTGTGGCAAATTTTCATAGGCGCTACCGTGCTTCGGAGGGCACGTTAAGCCATCGGCGCGGGTTGTTTTCAATGGTAAAACCAATGGGCCCATGAGAGACAGTTGCCACAGTGAAGACACCGAAGCTTCAACACAACACACCGATTGGGATTGGGATGGTTAGTCCAGTTTTCAGAGGGATATTATATGAACTTTAGTCAGTCTATACCTTTTAATCAGAAATCACTCACCTTTCTTAGCCTTGTCCGACAGCATCAGATCCAGGGTAGAGCTGAGGGTGGCCAGGCCCAGGAGCAAGGCCACGCAGCCCGCGAAGGCCTTCTGGTTGGCGTCGAGTGGGCGCGGGGCCTCGGGGCCTCGCTGGCAGTAGTCCAGCTGGTACAGATGCGCTGTCAAGTTGTACTCGCTCATCGTGCTCTGGTTCACGCACGCGGCGAACCTGGTGGAAGGACACTCATAACAAAAATTTTTGAAAATATAGTCTGTCTGTCCGTCTGTCATCACGCATGTAACCTGGTAAAGTTATTATTTTATTCCGGGTTAGTTTTGGGGTTATTTTAATTCCCGAAAAATATTGTGGTTCCCTAGGGATACGGAAACAGGACCGGTCGGAGTGGCGTCATTTAGGAGAAGCCTATGTCCAGCAGTGGACCTCAAACGGCTGATGGCTGGATGGATGACGGCATGAATTGTAATTTGTTAAATCTCATCCGATTCATTTCAAATTTGCAACAATAATTTCTTCCTTCAAGGAAATAAAGGCTAGATGTGATTATGCTATGCCATGGAACTGCATGGGGAAATCTGAAGCCATAGAAGATACAGAGAAGCTGTCTTAGGAATCAAACCATCTTTCTGTTTTTTGTCAAGCGTGAGTTGTCTTTAAGTAGGTATGTGCTGTTGGAGTGGAGAGTGCCATAGTCGACTACGCTGGCCAAGTGCGGACAAACAGAAAGACAGACAGTTTTCATCACAATTTTTTCCTGAACCAACAGCAGGAAATGTTTAATTTCTTGGAATGCACGTTGACGCATGCCGCTTGGCTGTATATGCAGACGCCTTCGAGTAAGTGGTGGAGTTTGATCCCCATCACCGTTCTTAGGCTATCCCTTGTTGCCATCGAGCTGGCAGGCCAGGGCAGGCGAGCAGTACTGACCAGGCGTGGGGGCTGCGCGGCGGGCCGGGGGCGCAGCGCCGCGTGACGCAGAGCCCGCGGTGCAGGCGCGTGTGGTTGAAGTGGTGCACCCAGTTGTCGGAGAAGCGCTGCGACACGATGGACTCATTATTATTTACTCTTTGGTACACAAAAAGCAAAATACACAACCACTTCTTCTTCGTTTTTCTTCTCCTTTGCTCATTCCCACTTTAGGTAGGGTCAACATACACAACCATATTTTACGAAAAAATATTACAAAAGCGAGGTGTTGTTGTAGGCTATGCACTGGAGCAGCGTGGTGAACGCAGCTTACTAGCTGTGAGAAGAGACCCGAAGTGCTAGTTTTAGCAAAACATTGACATTTACAGATAATGGCAGATTGATAACTGATGTTGAATCTCTCTAGGCATAAGCTGCAACCCGTAGACGTCCCACTGCTAAATACGGATTTTCCCTACAGATAAATCTACGGAAAATCTAGAGCATACTCCCCCACGCTGCTCCAATGCGGATTGTTGTTGGGTTTAGTGGCCAACCCAGTGTTAAATATTCTCAAAAGCCACTCAAGTTTTAACCATTGAAAACAACCTGCGGCTCTGAAGCACGTTAGCGCCTATGAAATTTTTGCCACTAGCGGTCACCCATCCATAAATCCACCGCGCCCATTGTTGTTTAAGTCCGTCGATCACATTGAATCGACGCGAGCCATCGGGCTATGGACACTACGCCTCTGCATAAATCAAACTATGTGTTCTCGTTACATTGCGATGCTGCGCGAGCGCAACCGCTTAATACTTGGAAATTAGGAACAACAATCGAATTCAAAGTAGAATATTCGGAACAATAAACATTCACATATTTTGATGGCGTTGAATTTTGCGAAAAAATTCCATTATGTAAGCAACGTGGTAGTTGCAACACGGCTCGCACTTGACTCGGCCGGTGACTGGTCGGCCACTATCCCACATGGGTAGGGCCCAACTGTGTCGCAACTCCTCACCGGACACCAGGCTTAAATGGAAGATTGAATAGACTGAAAATGAAGGATACAGATTGATGCGAGTGGAGCGGCAGTGGGGGATAGGTGTCGCGCCTCGGGAGTGGCATTTATACGACGATGCACCCAAGGAGATGATGTACTGCATGGAATCAGGGGTCGTACTGAAAACCAATGGTCGTGGTCCGCCACGGCTAATGCTGAACGACCCCTTTTTGACAAATTCGTACTACTATTTAATTAACTATTAACTTCACTCGTATGTAGCCATGTCCTAGAATCATGCAATCAATATTTCACCCACTTCCACTGAAGCTATCGAGCTGAAATTCGGCACACATATTTGGATCCGATGACAATGCACGCTTTAAAAAAAAAATGTTATTAGTACTATAATTTTGTAATTGTATGTAATTTGTTAAATTAAACTACATATTTCCATTTCTATGAAGGGGATACAGTGGGCGGAGGAAGATCCGGTTTACTACCACGTGAGCGCAGCGGGCCACTACAGCAATCTCGTAGCATTCTACATAAACATATGGTATGCACGTAGCAACCAAAAGGTAGACGCTATTAGCACTGACTCCAGAAGCGTCGTCCAGCGCCCCAGGGCCGCGGGGGAGCGACGAGAGGTGAACGGAATAGGGAGACTATTAAATAATTTGTAGGGAGTTCGTCTCACAAGATTAGGCCCTCATGACACGAAGGCCGGCCATGGGTGCGGGAGGTCCGGTGGCCGACCATCAGGTCCATCGTGCGACTGAAAGATCGTACATGATATTTACAAAATACGGAAAAATCAAACTGAAGTTTTGTTAAGCAAACAGGTACGAACAAGACAGAACAGAAGGGCCGTGAGGGTTCCAGCTACCAATCGGTAGCTCCAGTGCCTAGGCGTATATACATATCATATGATTTGCTGAGTGGTCCGGTTGGGTAACATGCTAACGCCCAGTCAAAGCCAATAGTGTTACGGAACACGCGGAGCCGCGCTCCGGTGATAAGTTATTTTTCTCTATAATTAACGCCATTTTGTGTTAAGAAAACTGAAGCTCCGCGCGATGGTAGCGTGAGTAGAGCGGAGCGACTCTTTATACTATGGCGTGAGTGTCGCACAAGCACTCTGCTCTGCTTTTGTTGGCGAGTTCTGGACACCAAACTTAATTTAACCAACACATATTCTATTAATGTGGTGAGGTCTTCGGTCTGTGTTCTTCGGGACACTTCGCACCTTGGACTGGCAAGTCCTCGAGGGTTACCTGTCACTCACTTAGAACGAGACCCATATTATCAATTACCTACTAACATTTCTATTATACTAAAACCAACTAACTGTCACTAACAGTCCTAACCCTCGCAACCACTGACGAGCTGACTTACTCATATTCTTATTAACTCTTTCTTACTACTGGACTAACCATTTTCAGTTATCCTCTTCGAAACTTGTTCAAATTCTTATAAACAAACTCTTTAAAATATTATTGAAGATTTGTTTACAGTCTGACAATACGTAACACGATCAGTGTCAAGATACGCCCAGGTGTTTGTTCGTACAATGCGCTCCTTTCGTAAAGCGGGCCGCGATCGGGAGTGTGTCAGGCTGTCAGAGCCTAGCGGTCGTTGCCCCGGCCGGCACGTGGCCCTTTCACTCTCGGCCGCCGCGCCGGTAGTGTTATAGGAAATAGATTGCATGGTGTTAAGCAAGCGGCGACTGGTTGACCGGCGGCTGGGCAGGAGCGTGTCGCTCTAGCAGCGAGCCGAGGCGAATCTAACCAGGGGCTCGGGACATGCCGTGGTGGTACCTGCATGGTGGTGAAGAGCGGGTGGGGGCGCGTGGCGGGCGCCAGCTCGAAGCTCCCGCGGCAGTACAGCCCGCCCGCCGCCACGCAGCCCGCCCACTCGTCCAGCCAGAACAGCTGGGGCATGCTGTAGTACTCCGAGTCTGGATACAAACGAGGGCAATATTAGTACAGGTCAAAGCTACGTCATCATCACTGGACATTAATTTCATCGTCTCGATTGTGATAATGAATATCGGTGGCTATTGCCGCTTGAAGAAAACTGTACTGTAAAGTTTTTAGAAGTGGCCAGTTAGAGATCTTTGGTTACTTTATGTGATACTAGTGGACGCCCGCAGCTTCGCTCGCGTATAATTAGACCCATTAACGACGTCTGCCTGCGTTCGGGTTGCCCACTTGACTTTAAAAACGGCAAAGTTTCATACTAACTTTGCACCCCCGTTTTACCCCCTTAAGAGGTGAATTTTCAAAAATCCTTTCTTAGTGCTCTCCTACGTTATAAAAGGAACCCCTGTGCATAATTTCAAGTTTCTAACCCTTATAGTTTAGGCCCTGCGTTGATATGTCAGTCAGTCAGCTTCTCCTTTTATATATATAGATATTGCATTCATTTGTCATTTGTGTTTGAGAGTTGGCGGCAATTCCAAAAGTCACCACAAAAGGCAATTTTGAAATTGCCTAAATTTTTCGGACACAATAATATAATGGATGCCGAAGGATGCAAGCTTCACTACTTGTTAGACATGGAGAGGAGGTGTGGGTGTGCGTAACATTCAAATGTTTAAAAATGTATGTTAAGTACATATTTTGTCAACTTGAGTTTTCAAAAGATTGTCAATAGAAGAAAGAAGATCCAATGTCAAGATAAAGAGAAACATTTCCAAAAGGGGGAACAGCGTAAAAAGTAAGTAAATATTGGTAGAAAATGGCAGAATTATAAGATGAATAGAGCAAAGTGACTAAAAAAATTTTCAGAAGACTATCAGCAATTGAAGAAAATTTTAAATATAAAGCTGAATTAATGGTTTCATCGGAGCACCAAATAAACTACGATCAGAATTGTTTGCTTTTCAATTTAGTCTAGATACTACCTTTGAATTAGACATTCAAATCTAAGAAAACGGTTATAATAATTAAAAATGCATGCCGCGATATTATAAGTGCATAGAATAACTACATAGATATAAACACTACACTAGCCAGTTTAGGTCTAATCTTGCAAAATAACTTGTAGGTACTTGCAACACTGCAGATTCTCTGTATTTCACCGCAGTCACAGAATACTTAATAGTACAAGTCCTCAGTCTTAACTTACAAATCTTAAATTAAATTAACTATTGTGACGGTAAACCTGCAAGGAAATTCTAGTGCAAGAAAATGAAAGTAGACAAGTGACTAGTAGATACGCTAGACGTCCAGCCAGAGACTAGAAATTCCCAGAGGCGTGTGGCAACAGGCCGCATTGCACCTAAACATTTTCAAGTTGAGGGATAGGTAGACCTACCCCTTCGAGAATATACAGGCGTGATGTTATGAAAAGGAAATTGTAATATAGGGGATTCTGCTTGCCCTGCATCTTGTGAATGGATTGTTCAGCTTACATAATTACTCGTATTTGTTATGATAAATGTGAAAGTGGGTCCGCGTGTTGCTCAACCAGCTCAACCTCGGCTCAATCGTTGATCCGATTGACCTCAAATTTAGCAAATGGGTATTTGAATCTAGGACAGGTATACCTGAGTTGTAAGATCGGATGATCTTTGATTTAGTTGTAATATGTTTGAAGGAGTGTAGTCCGCGGCTGTACTTGTCTTATTCTTTTCAGTGTCAGTGTCACTATTTTGTTTATTGAAGCGGTAGAGATTTTTTGTTTTTGTGTTTGTTTGTTTATTTGTTTAAACGCGCTAATCTTTGGAAGTACCAGTCCGATATAAAAAAAATCTTTTTGTTATATGCTACATTCATGAGAAATCGTTTAGGCTACCTACCATCAGGCTTAACTTCTCAGTTTACCCTAAATATTGATATTTGTTAAGCAAGTCGGAAGGGCGAGCGCTCCTAAAAATCCTTAAACAGCGTGCGCCGTCTTCCTGCTTCGTCATTGGTTCTTACAATGTTTTACAAAAATATAGATTATTACTCAATCTAAATAAAAGTCCGCATAGCACGTACCTAACTGTTTTTTATATATAAATCACAATTAGGTATTTATTGAAGAAAATATACTATTTTTATATATATTATCTTCAATGGTAGAGTTTATCCGATTATTTCCTTGAGAAGAACAGGAACTATAAACGAAACTTTTGTTATATCTAATCTACGCAAGCGAAGCTGCGGTGTCCACTTGTGAGACAATAAAAGTGATGATACCTATTTAAATATATGAAAACCAACATTAAAACTGATATAATTATAATTTCGTTTGCACCTTTCCGGAAGTCGGTTAAAAATGGACAAAGTGTATGTGTTGTATAGACGCACGGTTACAATTTCTCAGGATTTTGGATCACGGGATCATATTATAATACCCGCGTGCAAATATTAATTATTTATAAATTACCTATTTAAGAACATATTACTTACATATTGACGATGTTACTCTAAAGTAACAATCTAAATTCATCTTATTTCATTACCATTTTCCCATCACATTAATCAAAATGATATAAAAAAGTACGAACATAATATATGACATGTTTTTCCCTATCTCTCCCAGTTTTGCCAATTACGAGCAATTAATTAGAAGAAACTGATCTCGTTTTCTTAAACCCCTCGCTCGCTGCATACTAACATATTTTTTGCCAAACATAAATTTACCATCGTCGTTTCCAACATTTATAGCAACAACCCAGGTATTTTCACAGCTCAACTAAACACTGCACAAAACACTTAGCTTACCGGTAAGGTGGTACATATCTCTCCTCTCCGCTCGGGAAACCTCATCCAGGAGGTCATCGCTGGTCAAATTATCATCCAGTTTCGCGACAAAACTGGAGATGAAGTCCGAGTCGTTGGTCCCGGCGTGGTCCCGGTCCCGGTCCCGAGCCCAGAGGCCCGCGTGGAAGTCGTCGGCCGCCACCAGCGTGGTGCATGCGAGCAGAGCGGTCAGCGCGCGCACCGCCATGCTGCCCGGCGAACACTGAGACCCCACCACTACCACCGTCCCACAGTACCACAGCTACCACTGCTACCACCGCTACCGCGTCGCGAGGTGCCGCGCGGCGGGGTGTTCACTGCTTATTCAAGTGCACGATTTTTGTACGTCCTGAATAAGTGAAGACCACAGATCTTTCAGGGTTAGGTACGCACGACACAGAACCCCTTTAGATTCCGTACATAAAAATACGTAGGTTCTTAATCAATGCTTTGATGCTTTTTTTTCTTGAAATTGGGGATCCATAAAGGGACCACGTTTTCTTCAACAAAATATTTTTATGTTTTATGTCAAATATGACCAGTTTCAATTCTATTTGTGACCAATGCGGCTCAACTGAAAACGACGTAAACTGATTTTGATAATGATGAGGTTGAGATACAGGTTTAAAAAAAAGTCGAAATTTTGTCGAGCTTATTATGATATTCAAGAGTAGTTGGATGATAAGAAGGCATGGGACTGAATCAAACTCTAACAGGCTATCACTATCACTTCCTTGTATTAATCATCCATACTCCATACTAATATTATAAATGTGAAAGTGTGTTTGTTTGTTTGTCCGGCTTTCACGTCGCAACGAAGCTATTATATGGTATGGTTTTTGTGTGTGGAGATAGTGAGGAGGTTTGTTATTTGCTAGATATTTAGTTCCGGATGTTGTAAATAGATGGCGTTAGTACAATTCAGTTAAGTAGTTAGTATAGTGGTTAAGTAGTTAGTATCATTTAATCGTGGAACTGTCACTATTCATCCACCACAAATGTGTCATGTATGATAAACAACTCATTGTTAATTCCCTTTGACCACGCGGGCGGCGCCGCGGGCAAAAGCTAGTACTAAATATTATAAGCAGGTGGCATATGGAGTGATTCTTGGCATACACGATTGGCTGTCTCGTGTCTGTCCTGATCATGTCATGGTCATACTGTACATTTTTCTGTACAAAGGAATTTGAATTTTAAAAAAGTACTTACGAAAGTTTCTTCCTCCGGCTTATTTCTTTCTCGGTCTACCTAGGGCATAGAATAAGAATATTGTAAATTATTATTTTTAAGGCCGATGACCAGATAGATAGGTACTGTCTGTCTATCGTGACCTTCGGTCTTGGCTTAGTGGTAGGTAATTATTTTAAATGAGCCTTATGGTTAGTGAGGCACCCGAGTACTTCTGTAACCGTGTGTTCTTGTCCAATATGAGTGTTGATAGATTTTTATATGATACATAATGATTTTTTATTATATTTATTCGTATGTGATAAAGATACACGGTTGACGGTAACAATTTATTATTATTGTAGGACTAACTATTATTTATAAGTAAATAAGTGGTTTGCAATATAGCACTTAGGTAGTTTATTAATCAATGGAATAGCAAAATGTACTCTGTGGAATAGCATTTTATCTCTTTTTCTTTAAGTAGTTTGTAGGTAGTTGCGTAGCGTCCAATCACCTCATAGCGAAATAAATTATTTGACTTTGACTTTGACTTTGAGTGACTACTGAGTCCCTTCGAAAACAATACATTTAGGTAAACTATTCGAATTTTATTAAAAAAAACAATACAACAGTAAAATCAGTTTTTAATTCTAATAAACAAACATGAAAGTGAAATCTATGGAACAAAATAATTATCAGCAAACATTATTTTAATAAAGAAAATCAACTTACAGAGTAACCTCCTTCAAACTATCCGTTTAAACACTAATTAACACTAACACTTAAAGTCCTTGAGCGATGTTACCTCGACGACTGACAACCGACAAATAGGCACGTCTCAAGCGCGCGCCTGTTTATATACCCTCGTTTTAGGGTGTTCCTTACTCGGCCTCTCCTGATTCTGGGTCGTCCTCGACCACATTCCTCAAAGGTCCTCCTGCAGAAATCTCACTCGCTTGGCCACCTTCCTGACCTTCATCTTCAAGTAATGGCATAGATGGTCCAGCTATAGCGTTCTGGTCACTGTCACGCTGACTTTCTGATATTAAATTGTGACGTGTGTGTAAAATGATGACATTGCCATCTGAAAGATATTGCTTGCATTAGTTTAGAGTCCCACCTTCAAAGTCGCGGTAATAGAGCAGTAAAAGCGAGACATACACAACAAGAACAATAAATAACAAAAGTAAAGATGTAAGATTGTCGGCGTCCCGACCATTTCACATCCTTACTGCATATTACCATCGTTGGGCGACTAACGCCTTTGAGGGGTGACTGACACCAGTGCGACTAACGCAATTGACGACAAACGTCAGTGGCGACTAACGCCAGTGCGACTAACGCAATTGACGACAAACGTCAGTGGCGACAAACGCCGTTGCGACTAACGCAATTGACGACAAACGTCAGTGGCGACTAACGCTGTTGCGACTAACGCAGTTGACGACAAACGTCAGTGGCGACTAACGCCGTTGCGACTAACGCAATTGACGACAAACGTCAGTGGCGACAAACGCCGTTGGTGATCGGTGAGGGTGCAGAGCAGAACCCTCATAAAGCAGTAGGTCCACGAGATGCCATATGCGTCTCGGTGAGTGACGTCGGGCGTCACTTCTCACTGCTACTTCTGAAAACAATCACCAGAACAATCGACAAAGTAAGGCAATCAAACAGTTCGAGAAGCGTCTCGAAGAGAAGTCTCGAATTCGCCCTTCCACGGGACCATGTATTGGGCGGCGCCTTGAGTCGATTTTCCATTGCTGCCGCTAAGTAACTTCAGTACATAGCGCCCGTTCGGTAGAACCTTAATGACCTGACCGTGACGGTCCCCGCATTCCAGGATCCAGCTTGCCTTTCCACTTGTCTGTTTGAGTTATGCATACCCCAGAAATGCATGAGTGATATGCTGTTGTTTTAGCAACCACAAGGGAAGATCAAATAAAATAAAACATGTTAAACAAGTACCCACTTCGGCATCATATACACCAAATAAAATTAAGTATGGAACGTACTCACATCAAAGTAGCGTAGGTACACACATATCGCAGGTACCGACAACCTTACCCTTCGACGGTTGAGCAGAAAGAGGGAGGAGAAGTTGTTGGCCGCGTTTAGCTTTTTATAGGCACGGTCGGGTAGTTGACGGCTTAGTGAGCAGCTAATAGTTGGTATTAGTCGCGACTTGGTTTGGTATAAATCGATAGAAACGAGACTAGATCTCCGGCTGCCAAGTTCGCGTTTGCCGCCGCGGCTCTAATTTGAGGGTTTTCGATACCTCGTATGACTATAAGAGTCCTAAGCTCTTCGGATAAACCCTTTACTACCCGCAAACGCAACAATGTACGTCTCGCATACTCAGCGTATGTCGTGTATTTGTCGGATGTCATGTTCATACATTCGAACAGAATGTTAGCGTAGTCCAACTTCCGAGGGCAGAGAGGCTTAAATTCAACTTTAAAGTTTGACCAAGTGCGGTCACTTGTGACCCATTCATTTAACCATATTTTGGCGTCGCCTTTTAAACACGATGCCACACGCGAAAGACACTCCTGGTCCCCCCAGCCGTTCGCAGCCATAGCGCGATCGACCTCTGAACACCATAAGTCAATGTCATGTATGGATGGATCAAAGGTTGACACATAGTAATCACGCGAGTTACTTGGCCTTAGAGATTTAATGGCTTCCGCCAGAGCGGTAATAGAAGAAGTTGTCACAGTATCGGAACTGCGAACGGTGGGGTCCCGATTGTGAGCGGATGGCAAGCCCCCGGAATTGTCCACGCACGTCTTGGAAACATCGCTCAAGTTAACTAAGCTATTCACGCACGACGCGGAGTTGTCATTATTAGCTACGTGATCAATAACTACCGGTACACTTTTTACAATGCTGTTACCCGGTTCAGCAATGTTATCGGGGGTAGGCGTCACGCCATTATTGCTAGACTGTTCGACAGCGTTTAATCTCGTTAATATGCTATTGAGAGTGTCCTGCAGCGTGTCGCTGCCAACCGGACGTGACACGGGTGAGCGTCGAGGAGGCGTTCTACGTGAACTTCTCGACTCATGCCTCGATCTACGATAACGAGTACGAACGTAGTCGTAACGCCCGTGCGCACTACCCTCTGAATCATCCCGGCTACGCGACTCGCGAGCCAGCCGGCTCCGTGATCTATCACGCGACTCGCCACGGGCCCTACGAGACCTAGGTGTTGATCTATCCCTCGCATGGCGTGACCTACTTCTAATTTTAGATCGATTACGGTTCGTTTCCTTAGGCATGATTGTTAAAAACAAAAAACGAAAAGAAAATGAAATATGCGGTAGTTCAACAAAGTGATATAAAACAATGTAAACAAGGTAATTATTTTGTTCCTGGGCAATCGAATTAATAGAGATCTTTATCCCGCTTCTGAATTTAGGTAAACTATTCGAATTTTATTAAAAAAAACAATACAACAGTAAAATCAGTTTTTAATTCTAATAAACAAACATGAAAGTGAAATCTATGGAACAAAATAATTATCAGCAAACATTATTTTAATAAAGAAAATCAACTTACAGAGTAACCTCCTTCAAACTATCCGTTTAAACACTAATTAACACTAACACTTAAAGTCCTTGAGCGATGTTACCTCGACGACTGACAACCGACAAATAGGCACGTCTCAAGCGCGCGCCTGTTTATATACCCTCGTTTTAGGGTGTTCCTTACTATACAGATAAAAATAATTCCTAGTTCATAATATTAAGTATATATTAAATTGCCATTTTCAAGAAGAAAATAATTTTAGCGATGGGTCAAAAGTTAAAATTGGATCTGTTTGCGAGTTCCAATTAGGTCGTAGGCTAAACAATTTTTGGAACTCGACATTCATGTAAATATTGAATGTTATTGTTTCATACTTAGAAGTCGCTTTGTTTTCTCGCATCGTAAGCAAGCCTTTAAAGACTCGTGCATTTGAGAAGGAAGGAAATGAATAAAATTAAATTATGATAAAAAAAAATCACTTATCATGATTTGATTTGCATGATCTTCATTCCAACCTACCTATAGACAAACGATCAGATCAGATTTACCAAAATAAGCTCGAGTGATATAGGTACATATGTATGCCCAGCAGTGGGACGTCTATGGGTCGCAGCGAATGTTTACATGGACATGTGCAGGAAGCTAAATGTTATATACCATGTATTAGAAATGTTACACACACTAACATTGGTTTGACATACAACATTTGACACAAACATATACATATTTAATTTTTGGTACCTGGATACGATGGCATGTTATTTGGCAACTGTTACCTTGAATCAAACGTTAATAAGTATAAGTATAAGGGCGTAGTAGCCCTGCTTTGAACAAACATTGGTTTGATTTAGTCTATGATTATAGGAAATACCTTATTAACGTTAAAAATGAATTATGGTAGAATTTCGTCCACTCGGCGGCCAGTGTTATCTTTAATTTGTCTCATTATAACTTGGCACAGCCTTGGTCAGCTGAACTGGAGTTGCGACGGTCAGGGACCGGAAGCCGATACGATACGATATCGCCGGGCGGTCGCCGTGGGGGCCGGCGCTGCTGTGGAGGATGCGATAGCTGCGGGGCGATGAACTTGTGATAAGTTTCGCTGACACCCTAGTCTAGTCTGAGACCCAATGGGGTTGAGCTGCACGTGCGCCACGGGATCTGAGACCCAATGGGGTTGAGCTACACGTACGCCACGGGTCGAGACCCAATGGAGTTGAGCTGCACGAGCGGCACGGGATCTGAGACCCAATGGGGTTGAGCTGCACGTGCGCCACGGTATCTGAGACCCCATGGGGTGTTTGGTTCTTAGACTACAGTCCATAATGTCCAGGGACCATAGCCCAATGACTCGCGTCGATTCCATGTGATCGATAGAGTTCAGCAACGACGGGCGCGGTCGGTTTGGGGATGGGTACAGATACTGGCAAAATTCCATGGGCGCTACCGACCTACCGTACCCTTCGACAAGGTGGACGGACGACCTGAAGAAGGCAGCGGGAAACCGCTGGATTCAGAAGGTACAGGACCGGTCGGAGTGGCGTCGTTTAGGAGAGGCCTATGTCCAGCAGTGGACCAATAAAGGCTGATAATGATGATGACCGTGCTTCTGAAGGCACGTACAGCCGTCGGTCCTGGTTGTTTTCAATGGTGAAAACAATCATCAAGCCTTGTCGACGACCTTCGAGTGGCTTGAGAACATTTGCCACTGGGGTAGCCATTATCCCTTCCAATACACCAATTCGCATTGGAGCAGCGTGGTAGAGCATGCTCTAGACCCCCGCAGCTGTCTGTGCGAGCACCTAACAGTAGAACGGGTATGAGTTATATCTACGTAGCCATACTAGTCGACCATAGACACCGGTAGTAGGTAAAAGGCAAAGATAATTGATTGATAAAAGATTGTGAGGAAGTCATGAAGTTCTTCTTTGAAAAATTCAAGGCGTAGATCCCACTATTAATTCTATATTGGTCACTTAAAGTGATAACGATTCATTGTATGTACACATTTCATCATCGTCCGAACTATGCGACAAAATGAGCACACTGAAAATCAGTGCTGCAGCTTAACCGGTGCGGCACATGCTGAGTGTGTTACGTTTTTCGCCTAGACTGCAACGCCATGATTTGTTTGTTTGTTTGCTTTTGTGTTTGACTTTTTCGTACTTTTTTTTTTGCATGTATGTTTTCATTATTTTGTTGTAGTCAAGAGCGAAATAAATTTCATTTTCATTTTCATTTCATTTTCATTTTCATTCTCATTTCTAGAAGTTATCCTTGCTGATTCATTTCTACCATCGACCACGGCGCTAAACCAAACTGCCTTGTTCTAAAGCGAAAAAAGGCACGCATAATATCCAGTAGCGCAATCAGAGATGGAGAAATATAAACAAACGTTACATAATGAGCAATTATTTGATAACGAAATAGATATGAAGCGCGTGCGAGCGAGACAGGTAGCGCCGCTGTGGGAGCTTCGCATCCCTTTCTCCGCTACTGAAGCATGGGGCCATTAAACTCGCTAGTATAGCTTTGTAGCTCTTTTCTCCTTGCAGTTGCAGATGGCATGGGCCGTACTTTCCTAGATCACTGCTCAAGTACGGTGAAAGGGATTAGTGGCCAATTGTTGATTGATATTAGTCCATGTTACCTATCCTTTTAAATCCTCTTAAATCACCATATTAGCTGTTATTATGTAACCATTTCCAGTAGCATTCATAGGCTTGCGTAAATCTTGTGTATTCGGCCGAGTTAAGTAATGAAGGGCGCGGTCGGCTTGTGGAAGGGTGACCGCTAGTGGCAATATTTCATTCGCGCAACTGTCGGAAGGCACGTTAAGCCCTCGGTCCCGATTGTTTTCAGTGGTAAAACAATTATTAAGCCTTGTCGGAGACCTTCGAGTGGCTCGAGAACATTTGTAGCTCCATTTGAGTTGTACCTCAAACACAACACAAACGACGTAGCCATACTAGTCGGCCATTTTTTTTCTTTTCTTTTTACACAACTCAGCAGTTGTGAGTCGGCTTGTTAAGCTATGAGCCGCTACTTGATAACAGTGATCCAGTTTTTACATCTTATACTGATATTAAGTAGATTTTGTACGCCACGCCTTTGTTTCCCCGAAGGGGTAAGCAGATGTGTGTAATACAGCCCTTATTGCTCCTCATATGTAGGTCCTATGTAATTTGTGGTGAACCTATTGCCATACAATGGGCACCAATCCTAACTTTGATCTGGGAAAAAAAACCCCAACTGTTTGCCGCGGTTTTCATGGCCCAACTCCCGCTGCGCTCGCGCATATCCAGTTTATCTGTCGCAACAGCAACATCGCTTTACGTCAGCGCTGCAGCGACCGCCGACCACCGACCGCCTGACACACTGCGCGTTTCCGCTCTGCTTCCCTGCAATACACTCACTCCGCTAAAACGCATTTGTAAAACCTTTGCACTCTCACATTTCATGCTGGTACTCGCTGGTATTATCATTAATGTAATTGTACATACGTGACCTGCTTGTTATTAGTAACGAGTGCCTGATTACTTTGAAAAGCAATTTCTCACAAGGTATATTATTGCTATCAAACATTTAACAGGCGGACGACCAAGTAATGGTAGAGAATGTAGAGATATAGATTTGTTATGAGAGTAGGCTTAGGTGTTAAGAATTATGTTTGTATGCTTATATCTGCTGCCATTTATGCGTAGCTATAATCTAGAAAAAATGATCCATAGCGTTATACGAATATACGACACTGGTAAGTATCTAAAACTTCAGCATAACATACATCAGTACACGGTCTAAACACTAATAGACCAGTGCAGAAGCCTTTAAAAATAATAAAAAGTGAAAAAAATAGTAGTAGAAAATAACCTATTAGAAAAGGAGGAGAGTATTATAAACATTAAAGGAAAAATAAATTCCGGGAGATCTGAGGTAGGGAACGGGAAGGGGGGGGTGTTTAAGGGGGAAAAACGGTTTATGTCGATTTCCGGCAAAACTAAAAGTCCTATGGAAAAAAGTCAAATGACAAAGTTGTAGATAGTAAAAAGATCTAAAACTTTTATAATTACACTTTTTTCACATAACCTCAAAATGTATGTGAAAAGTTCAAAAAACCAAGTTTTTGGTTTTTTATTTTTATCTTTTACAAAAAATTTTTCTTTTTCACGAAATTTGGTGAAAACTTACCTTTTTATGTCCCAAATTCGCTGTAATTTATTTGATTAGAAATATTTATTTTTTCAACCTTATTTTGAATTAATATCGAAAAAGAACCCTAATTTTCAATCGAAAATTCACCCGTCAAAATATCAGCTTTTTTCAAAAAGTTGGTATGCTTTCTGTTCGTTAAAACCTCTACTTTCAGATGGTGAAAAAAAAAAAATCTTACTATAGTAAATATTAAAAATCTATAAAAAGTGAATATAATAATAATAATAATAATAATAAAGCCTTTATTTCTACTACAAACTACAAAACAAACTACACAAAATAAACAAAACTACACAAAATAACTCGTAGTAGTCGCCTCGGCGGCGAAGGCCTCCCCTAAACCTCTCCATTCTGCTCTATCTCTTGCTGCGGTCATCCAATACTTTCCAGCTCTTTGGGTGAAAATATCTCGCCATCTCCTTTTTGGCCTCCCTCTCTGTCTGAAGCCTTAACTTGGTAACCATTCTGTTACTATTTTCGTCCACCTTGAGCTGTCCATTCTACATATATGTCCCGCCCATCCCCACTTTAGCCTTCTGATCCTCGCTATGGCATCGGGTAGTTTAGTTTTATCTCTTATATATTTATTATTTATTTTATCTGATATTCGGACTCCTAGCATGCTTCTTTCCATTTTTCTTTGACTGACAGCAATTTTCCTTTCGTCTTCCTTTCTTAAGGCCCAAGACTGGCAGCCATATGTAAGCGTTGGAAGTATAGCAACTTCATAGACTTTCCTTTTTATATTTATATTGATTTCTTTATTTTTCATTATTTCTCTGTATCCCCAATATTTCTTCCAAGATAGAGCGATTCTTCTATCCACTTCTTTGCTTATACAGTCTTCAAATGCAACCAACTGCCCAAGGTAAATATATTCCTTCACATACTCTATTTTCACGCCTTCCACTATTACATCTATGGTCTCTCCATTTGTTAATATTTTGGTCTTAGATGTATTTAGTAAGAGTCCTACCTTCTTGCTTTCCATCGTGAGCTCTACTAACATATTTTGCAGTTTGGAAGGGTTTCTCGAAAACACTACGATATCGTCTGCGAAGCGCAAGTGACTTAGGAACTCTCCGTTGATTTTAATTCCCTCTTTTTCCCAATTCAAACGTCTAAATACTGACTCTAACACTGCCGTGAATATTTTCGGAGAAAGAGGGTCACCCTGCCTGGCGCCCTTCATTATTCGAAACTCATTTCCTTCTTTTTCTAGTCTCACTTTTGCCGAACAGTTTGAGTATATATTTTTGATGAGCCTTATGTATTTTTGATCCACTCCTTGCTCAAGCAGGGACGCCCATATGGATTCATGGGAGATTGAGTCGAAGGCTTTTTTATAATCAATGAAGCACATATATAGAGTCATTTTATACTCATTGAATTTCTCAATTAACTGTGTCACAACTTGAACATGGTCTAGGGTAGAGAAATTCCTGCGAAAACCTGCTTGCTCTCTGGGCTGACTCTCGTCTAGAGTCATTGTTAATCTGTTTACTAGAATTTTTGAAAAAATTTTATACAAATTTGTCATGAGGCTGATTGGTCTATAATTACCAAGATCGGAGCGATCGCCTTTTTTATGTAATAGTATTATCACAGATTTTGACCATTGCTCTGGTGTGGTTCCCATTTCTACAATATTGTTAAATAGATTTTGGAACGGTTTAAGAAGTGGATATTTTAAAGATTTTAATGCCTCATTTGTAATGTTGTCGCTTCCAGGAGTTTTGTCATTCTTTTGAGTCTTTATTGCGTATTCAATCTCTGACTTTAATATGTATTGCGGGTTTTGTTCTGTGCTGGTCGAGGTGTTCAATGCATTTGCTTCATATAGCAGTGGACTGTTGTTTGCGTAGAGATCTCGGTAAAAATCTGATGCCGCTTTAAGTATATCTGTCCGTCTTGTTAGGGTGTTTCCACACTTATTCTTGAGGTTTGCTGTCCAACTGGATGTTTCACATAGTTCTCTGTATGCTTTGCGTAGAGCTCCATCTCTACCAATGTGTTTTTCAAAAGTTCTCTTACGCCTTTCTTTTTTCTCTTTCGAAATTAATCTATTAATCTTTTTACTTATTTTTGTAATCTCGATCTTCGCTTGTTTTGTTCTTTTATTTTTATACAACAATTTCCTTTCTTCTAAAAGCTTCTTTATGTGTTGCCTTAATTCTTTTATCTCTATTTTTTTTGTCTTTCCTTGAGGAACCTGGGACAAGAATAGCTTGATTTCTTTCTCCAACATGTCGTATTGTTTTTGAATTTGCGTCGAGGTATCCAGACATTTTGTAAACTTGTTTTCCCATGTTTTGGCGTTTTCTTCCGATATCATAGGTATATCTTTTTTACTACAAATTTGAGGTTGAAATTTCCTTCTATTTCGGTTGATTTTCACTGACAACTTGCAGCGTATCATTCTATGGTCTGTATGAAAGTTCAGACTATTTAAAATATCAAAACCGAGAATGCGGGCTGGTTGATTTGTAAGGATATAGTCAATTTCATTAAAATGTTTCCCATTTGGCGATTGCCAAGTCCATTTCTTGTGTGGTTTTCTTTTGAACATGCTATTTATGATCTTAAAATTTTTCTCTTGAGCAAACTCTACCAACATCTGTCCATGAGTACTTCTTTCCCCATATGAATATTTTCCGAAAACATTTTCTTCTCCTTTTTGCATTTTCCCTACTTTTCCGTTAAAGTCGCCCATTAATAAAACATTCTTTGGGTGTACAAAGTCTAAAGCTGACTCTACCGACTGATAGAATAACACCATATCCTCTTCTGTATAAGCTTCTGTTGGTGCGTATATCATAATTAATGACAAAGTATTATTTTCGGCTAGTCTGATTTCTACAGACGCTACTCTATCTGAGAAAGCTTTGAAGCTTAATATTTTATCTTTCATGTATCTTTTTATCAAAAAACCAACTCCATTTCTTCCTGCCTGTGCAGATGTATGATAGAGTATAAACTCGGGATGTTCCTCTATCGTCTCAATATTTCTTCTTACTTCGCACAAGCCAACAATATCCCATTTTATTGGTTTTAGTGCGTATAATAGCTCTGTTAATCTGCTATCAGATAGTAAAGTTCGAACATTCATACATGATACTAATAAGATCTGGGAATTTTTATCGTATTTATTGTTTTTATGGTTAAGGGGGCTTTGGTCATACTCCTCCACGGTGACCAACCGGCTTGGAAGAGGTGGGGGGGCGCTATCTAGTTTTTTTGGGTTGCATTTTTGCTTGTTCCAGCTAGAGTTTGTAGTGGAGGGCTTAAGTAGCTTTTTATATCATGTGCTCTATTTTTATTTAATGCTTGTTTACGTTTTTCTTCATAGCTACTCTGTTCCCCGATGGCCTCTTGTTTAGGTGACTCAGATAGATATCTCTTGTTCGGGTTTCGTTCAGATTGTTTTTGCGTTTGAATTGGTAATGATATTATTTTGTCGTATCGTAGAGCAACTCTTTTACCGGACTCCCGTTCTCTTTTTAAGACCTCTTGGAGCTCTTTTCGTTTTTGTAACACCAAAGGAGAGAAATCTTCTTTAATATAGATATCAGAGTTTTCCAAGGATTTTTTACAACGGAGTAGTTCCAATTTCCTACTGGTTGTTGTAATTGTCACAACAATCGGTCGGATCTTTCCGTTTCTCTTTCCTATTCTTCTCACTGTTTCTATCTCCCATTTTGGACACGCAATTTTCATTTTTTTGTTTATAATATTGAGAATGGAGCTTAGTAAATCTTCATAATTTTTCTCTGTTTCAGGAACTCCAAAAAATACTACATTTTTCTTTCTTAATTTATTATCTAAGTACTCTATTGTTTTTTGTTGCTGCTCTATTTTTTTTTCTAGTTGAATTGTTCGTGACTCTATAAGGTTAAATTTTTCATCTATGTTCTTATTGATAGATTCTTTGATATTTTCCTCCATTTCCTTCATGTCTTGCTTTTGTTTGTTTAGATCTTCTTGGATACTTCGTAAGATTAGCTTAATTTCTTCCATATTTTGTTCCTATGTATAGGCGCCCTCTGTCGGTAAGTAGCTGTATTAGTTAGTCAGGTAGGTGTCACTCTGGCGTACGAATTCGCAACTATGGATGACTTTGGTTGGTAAGTCGACCGGCCGATAGATGGCGCTGGTTAGTGATTCTTAGGAAACAGCTGTGTAATGTTTTGCTTCTTTTAAGGTTATAATTAAACTAATTCCGTTTATATTCTTCCACTGCACCAATTTCCTATTTATTTGCACTCATTAACATTTGAAATCGTTTTTAACATTGATTGTTTTCCGTTGATTATATTGTTTGTTGAGTTTATAACAATGACAGTTTGTTGTTTTTAAACACTTGTTTCTCGAAAAGTACACAGTTTTTTGATTCACGAACATTTACACTGATGATTCACAACTTATTTTCTTCTTCAACACAAAAAGAGACACTACTTTCCAATAAAATACTTTTATTTTGCAATTTTCTCACAGAGCTAATGTTGACGCAAGCACAGTAGCGCCAGTGAATAATGATGTAAAAAATGTATATGTGTAAGACAAAAAAAAGCAAAGGAAGGAAAAGAAGTAATTAAAGATTGCATTTTCTGAGAAGATTTACTATTGTAAGATATTTTTTCACCATCGGAAAGTAGAGGTTTCAACGAACAGAAAGCATACCAACTTTTTGAAAAAAGCTGATATTTTGACGGGTGAATTTTCGATTGAAAATTAGGGTTCTTTTTCGATATTAATTCAAAATAAGGTTGAAAAAATAAATATTTCTAATCAAATAAATTACAGCGTATTTGGGACATAAAAAGGTAAGTTTTCACCAAATTTCGTGAAAAAGAAAAATTATTTGTAAAAGATAAAAATAAAAAACCAAAAACTTGGTTTTTTGAACTTTTCACATACATTTTGAGGTTATGTGAAAAAAGTGTAAATACAAAAGTTTTAGATCTTTTTACTATCTACAACTTTGCCATTTTGACTTTTTTCCATAGGACTTTTAGTTTTGCCGGAAATCGACATAAACCGTTTTTCCCCCTTAAACACCCCCCCCTTCCCGTTCCCTACCTCAGATCTCCCGGAATTTATTTTTCCTTTAATGTTTATAATACTCTCCTCCTTTTCTAATAGGTTATTTTCTACTACTATTTTTTTTTGTTTTAAAAGCTATCGAGACTGGTCTATAAGGAGAGTGGGTCCAGACATAAATATAATTTGCAGTAATATTTTCTATATGAAAGATTTGCTCAGGCTCAGTTCTGTTGATGAGAGCTTATTAAATTCTTGAAAAACATTTTTAGAGTTTTCTCTGCATCTGACCACAGAGAAAAAAATATACTACGAGTACATGCAATTCAATTGTTTAACTATTGAACAAACCCCTGAGTAAATTCATGTTAGTGACGTACCAGGTAGGTTGCCTTTTATTTGTGCGCTTTGGAGAAGCAATTAATTGATAACCTGTTAGCCTGTTACCAGCGCTTGACCTATAAAGGTGAGACACTTAAACTTGAACTGATTAATCCGTATCCTTTGGACTGCTCTGCATTTATATATTCGAGATGTCACTCGATGTTCACGTTTTAATTTTATTTTAAATTATAATGAAATTATTTAATTTTGATTTATACATTATTAGGTATTATTATTTGTTGACTGAATTATTAATTACAGTACAATGTTAGATGTAAGATATTGTAAATAAATAAATAAATGTTTCTACCGGCATGTATTCCAAATTAGTTTCAATCAAACAAGTTCATACAATGATGAAACGATACCCCGCTCGGCTGCAACGCACAGCATCCCACTGCAGGGCGTGGACCTCAGCGCGAGCTGGGAAGGCCTCGAGCGTACTCTACCATGCTCGTCCAGTGTCGGATTGTCGTGAACCGTGGTCGTGTCGTGAACACCCCACTGTCCGAAGCGCCTAACGTGTCCGTCAAAGCACGTAACCGCTCAAATTTTTTTGCCATATCAAATATTTAAAATATAATACTGTGAATGTGAAAAATATTCACTAGTTATACGTGCGAATAGTGTTGGGAAATAGTGTCCTGCCCCGAAACGCTCTTGACCAAGCGACTGCTCTCTTCCGCCAGAGCCTGGTCCATAGTCGTAGGCAACGTCACAGGTCACTGCCCATTTAACAAACATATTTTAACATAAATACTTTATCTATCCTAATATTATAAAGAGGAAAGATTTGTTTGTAATATTTTCACACAAAAACTACTGGACCGATTTCAAAAATTCTTTCACCATTAGAAAACTGCATCTTCACTGAGTGACATAGGCTATATAATATTACTAGGTATAAAAGAAACTATTGTTATGGCTAATTCCACGCGAGCGAGCTGCGGTCTTCCACTAGTGTTCAATAAAGTCAGTCGCAACTGCGCACCCTATTGGTTAAAACGGTGTTAATTTCTCTTAGTCGTTCTCTTGATATACCTAGTCATGCGTTCCTCCTGATATAAAGAAATGCCAACCCTCCCACAGCTCGGCCTCGACCCAGGCTACGCTGACAAATTGAATAAAATCGCTAATTTCCATAAATATAAAGTAGAACAATGCGGTCTGCCCTCTGACTCGCGTGTCACAGGGCAAATTATATTTAAACTAACCGTTCAAAGTGAACCTTCTCCGGTTACAATAAGGCTCACCTCACGCTAATGACACTTGACTTGCGTAATCAATACAGCCTTAATCTTTGCCCATTGCCGAGTAAAGTTCAAGCTGTGATTGAGTCCCCTGAAAGTTCCGGTCGCAGGTCAGCCGGTGCTATGTCAAGGTTGGGTTGAGTCATTTAGTTATTGGATGATCATTGTCGCGAGCTCACGAGGAGGCAGTGAGCTGCATGCTTGCATTGATTTTCCTCACTTACCATACTAACACACACATAACACACACGTAACATGATACCACACCTATCCAACCAGACCATAATTGCTTTAAAAACAATTATCACACGGCAGAAATGGTACTAGGTACCGTGGCGGGCGGTGATACTGCCCCGGGCGAACTCTATATGGGTCTAGAGCCTGAAAAAGGAGATAGGCTACTTTTGAATTGGTAAAAAGTGTAGTAAAGGGTTGAAAGGGGGATGAAAGGTTGTATTTATATTTTAGGCTGTTGATTTATTATAAATGATAAATGAATGATAAATAAATATGGCATTAAAGTTTGTAAAAATGTTACCATTAAGGGTGTAAAATAAACATAGGGGATGACACATTTACGGATTCATTACGCTAAAGTTAACGCTTTAAGAATAATCTATTATTATGTCTGATTCCACGCGAGCGAAGCTGCAGGCGTCCACTAGTAGAACATACATGTTCGTTTTAGTAAATATGTGTACAACATTTCGCGCGCGGTGAACTTACCAGCTAGTACCTACCGTTTGACCATAAATGTTATGGTTATAACTAAATAGCACATAGTAATGCTCTTTAATAACCTCGCGTAAAGTCTGTAAACCTGAACTTGAAAAGTGGTGGGTTTTTTCTTTTTTCGCATGGACTCTTGCTGTTGGCCACTCTGGCCTCTACAGCGTCACCGAGCAGGGTGGAGTGATGTATTCTACACTACACTGAGGTTATGGGTTCTTAGTTGAGAAGAGAACGTGCAGTGGGTTTCTGGTGGGTTGCAGCCGCTATGATCTAAAGTAGGCCATAGTATTCTGAAGAGAGTCGCGGAGTTAGTATTGTTAGCATCTAAATTGACGTAGCAACACGTAGCATTAATATTAGGAAAAAGGTGGAACAAACAAGAAATAAAGCGAACGAGACACACGGAGAGTGTGTCCATGCATAAAATTCATATTTATACGAAACATATGTTACGCTATGTTATAAGTAGTCGTAAATTTTGTTAGTTTTATTGATTTTATTTCGATCCATTCCTAATCACCAAATAATGTTATAAGTGGGTAGCAATATTTTGTATCTTTTAATTCTTTTTGTCAACCATTTTTAAATTTAAAAACAAAAATACTGTTCTTTTTGCAAATGTATGCAGTGCGAATTCTTTAATTGGAAACTAGAATATTTATTGCAAAAATATGAAACAAGAATAATTTTGTTTAAAACAGAAATGAGACATAAATTTTTTACACAAATAACTTAATAATGATAAGTAATAATAATTCAAAAAGACAACTAAATTTTACAAATATAATAATATGCTAGGTTTTTGATCCCATTTATTGCCGGAGCATATAGTGCAATTGATTTTCAGTGAAGCCTGGTGGTGTTTCGTGATTGTCTTCTACAGTACGAATCACAGAACAGATAACGCTGGATTTCAATAACCTATCTACGGATAGATTTAGCTATCGGAGATAGAAATTTGACATAAGTTCCATATAAAATGTGTCGAATTTCTATCTCCGATAGCCAAATATATCTGTAGATAGGTTATTGAAATCCAGCGTAAAACTGTTCTGTGGTTCGAATCTATACGTCAGAGATGATAATTCGTCGGTACAAAAGTCAACTAGCCAAAGTGTCATTTCGGCAGTAAACTGTAAACTAATCTCGCATTGATTAGTTTACCTATGTAGAATTTTTACTTTTTTCAGCTGTGCAGAAAAACGATTTGTAATATTAACATTTATATTTGACATGCCACATGTACAATATTTTGCCACAGTATGCGTTGTGTCAAGATATTGATGTCATGCAAAAACTGCCAAAATTACACTTTGGCTACTTGACTTTTGTACCGACGCCATTGATATACAGGGTGTCCCAGAATGAATGGATAATCCTTGAGCCCCGCACAGAACAGCTCTCCAGCGCTTAGAAAAAAATATCAAAAAAAAAAAAAACCAAGTGATACCCAAAATATGATTTTTTTTAGAAAAACGTACGTTATTTTAGCTTCACTTCACATTAATTTACACAACTGCCACAAATTAATGATATTCTTGGCGTTTTTGGTGTCATTTTATTCCTGATAGATTATACTACTAGAAATACATCAAATAATATAAGTATCTGTGATACTTTTTTTATAAAAAAAATAAGAACTTGAATTTTTAACATGAAATTTGATACCAAAATAATTTTGACATAGTTTGAGAGTGTTTCATGTAAAAAAAAAGTATGAAAACGTAAGTGTCCAGCTATTTTAAAAACATGCGCAGTTAATACAGATTAAATAATGGTATAATACATCATTTTATCTAATACTACTACGAAGTTATTGCTATTGAGATGCAAAACGAGTAAATACGACTAAAATTAAAAAGATAATGTCTTAATACATTTTAATAATAATAAAACATTTCAGGTGTCGCTGCGACCCATAGACGTCCCACTGCTGGGCACGGGTCTCCCCCACAGACACTGCTGCTGCAGGAGATCCAGAGCATACTCCACCACGCTGCTCCAATGCGGATTGGTGGAGGGGTTAGTGGCCAACCCAGTGTCGAATGTTCTCAAGCCACCCGAAGGTCTTCGACAAGGCTTAACGACTGTTTCCAGCATTGAAAACAACCGGGACCGACGGCTTTACGTGCCCTCCGAAGCACGGTAGCGTCCGTGAAGCGTGACTAGCGCTCACCTATCCACAAACCGACCGCGCCCGTCGTTGCTTAACTCTTTCGGTCACATTGAATCGACGCGAGCCATTGGGCTATGGACGCTACATTTCAGGTGTACATTACATCAATCTTTATTCACAACAGGTGTTCAAATTGTCTGCCACCGATTCTAATACACGCTCGACATCTTCTTTTATAGGCTCACCTAAGAAACCGTGCGTAGAGTCATTCATTTATTTTTGAAGCGGCCTCTTGAACACGGCTGCGTAATTCCTCATTTGAAATTGTTTTCGAGTACACTTCTTCCTTTAGACAGCCCCAGTAAAAAACATCCCGACAGTTTAAATCTGGAGATCGAGGAGGCCACAGAATAGGACCCAAACGACCAATCCATTTGTTTGGATACGTGGCATTTAAATAAGCCCGGACGTTTGTACCATAATATGCAGGGCAGCCATCATTCTGTAACCAATGGGATTCCATTACCTCCTACGAAACAGTCGTTAAGCCTTGTCGAAGACCTTCTGGTGGCTTGAGAACATTCGACACTGGGTTGGCCACTAACCCCTCCACCAATCCGCATTGGAGCAGCGTGGTGGAGTATGCTCTGGACCTCCCGCAGCAGCAGTGTCTGTGGGGGAGACCCGTGCCCAGCAGTGGGACGTCGGTGAGGACGTCTATGGGTCGCAGCGACACCTGAAATGTTTTATTATTATTAAAATGTATTAAGACATTAACTTTTTAATTTTAGTCGTATTTACTCGTTTTGCATCTCAATAGCAATAACTTCGTAGTAGTATTAGATAAAATGATGTATTATACCATTATTTAATCTGTATTAACTGCGCATGTTTTTAAAATAGCTGGACACTTACGTTTTCATACTTTTTTTTTACATGAAACACTCTCAAACTATGTCAAAATTATTTTGGTATCAAATTTCATGTTAAAAATTCAAGTTCTTATTTTTTTTATAAAAAAAGTATCACAGATACTTATATTATTTGATGTATTTCTAGTAGTATAGTCTATCAGGAATAAAATGACACCAAAAACGCCAAAAATATCATTAATTTGTGGCAGTTGTGTAAATGAATGTGAAGTGAAGCTAAAATAACGTATGTTTTTCTAAAAAAAATCATATTTTGGGTATCACTTGGAATTTTTTTTTTTTGATATTTTTTTCTAAGCGCTGGAGAGCTGTTCTGTGCGGGGCTCAAGGATTATCCATTCATTCTGGGACACCCTGTATATGTTACCACTAACTCAATGACCGACGCAGTGAAACCTAAGACGACTCTTGAAAATGACCTGCTAAACATTACCATGGTTGTCAAGAGGGGGTGCAGTGGCGACTGACTGAAGGCGAAGCTGACCGTCGCACCGTACTTCCCGGGTTCGAATCCCGGCCGAGGGGAGTCAGTCACAGAGCCCGCGGTGGCTGCGGTAGTGCAGAAGACGGTCATCCCCAGAAAATTTTATATTTCAAGCGTAACTTTAACCAAAATCAAGAAATCATTATTTCGTTAGACCTACTTGCAGCATGAGAGAATACAACACGGAATCTTATGCATTCTAAATTAGCAAAAATTGAATTTAAAAAGAGAATACGCCGACCCTGGCTCTCGCGGACACCTTACACTCTAAATGTTTGTTTCGTTTTTGTTGAGTGCGTCAAAACGCAACCTCCAAAAACACACAGAAGCTACACAGTTTCCCTGTAATTACAACGCGGAATAGAAAGTACGCAATTCGGGCCAGTTTTGGGTTCAAAACAAGTGTATCTACGTATATGACTGCAATTACGATTTTTTTATGTCATTCATGATATTGAATATGTTAGCCAGCGGTTTCCTTGTTTAAAATGTAAAAGGGCGCTCGTGTATCGTTTTTCGGCGTATCATGCAATCTTATAGTTACCCTGATCTGCTCTTCAATTAAAAGTCCGGTTTTGTTGATTGCAATTCTCAATAACAAACAATAGACGAAGAGGAGACCAGTCAGTTGCGTAAATTAGTTCATAGATGACATCATTCCTTGGATAAAACTATTATCAAATCTCTAGAAGGTCTGCGTGGTAGAAATATGCTATATCAATGCCTACTGCCTACTATACATATTTTCATTCATTCATGCGACAAGAACAGTATCAAAATATTGTCAAGTGACAGTTTCTAGGTATTTTACATATTTTGTTTTTTTATCTTGTGGATCGGTGACCGCTAGTGGCAAAATTTCATGGACGCTACCGTGCTTCGGAGGGCACGTAATGCCGTCGGTCCCGGTTGTTTTCAATGGTGGAAACAGACGAAGACATTCGGGATTCTTGCGAACATTCGACTGGGTTGGCTGCTAACCCCTCCACCAATCCGCAGCTGTGTCTGTGGGGGAGACCCGTGCCCAGCAGTGGGACGTCTATGACTCGCAGCGAATGGATGAAGTCCATCAATGAACGATCGACCGCCCGGCTCTCCATCAGGCTCGTCATCCCTAATTTATTCGAAGATATTTTGGTGATATGCTGCAGAGCCGAGCCTTGCAGCGGGACGATAAAGGGATGCAGCTTAACTTATCATGATACGAGTATAAGCGATTTTGTCTCGTTAAATCTTTTATCATCATCATCATCACCCTTTCTTTGTCCCACTGTTGGGCTCGGGTCTCCTATCAGAATGGGAGGGATTAGGCCTTAGTCTACCACGCTGGCCAAGTGCGGATTGGCAGACTTCGCATACCTTCGAGAACGTTATGATGAACTCTTCGACATGCAGGTTTCCTCACGATATGTCCTTCACCATTATAGCAAGTGACATTTAATTTCTTAAATCGCACATAACTTAGAAAAGTCATTGGTACGTGCCACTGGGGTTTGAACCCGCTGACCGCTCGAGTGAGAGGCGAATTCGATAGCCACTGGGCTGTCACCGCTTAAATCTTTCATAATCACAACTAATTTTATTAGCAAGAATGAGAAAAAGCCATTACATAAATTACAAAAATATTGAATCTAAGTTTTAGAAGTAGACTAGTTGCAAAATAATTAATAATAATATGGACCAAACTACAAGGAACTGATAAAGAGTTATTAATACTTTATAGTCGAATTATAGCGTACTTGACATTTAGTTTATCTTCCTAGGCTTTCGTATTGTTGAGAGCCTTTCTTAGTAAATAAACCAACAAAAATAGAACTGAATGGACAATTGCATGGCAAGTGACGTCAAACCAGCGTCGAATTGTCCAACCAATTAGTTTCGGAGCATGGAATTATAAACTACGTACTCTGAGAGATCCATGGCATAACAGCTCGCTTTGATCGCGTGTATGTAATCGACCGAGTTAAGCAACGACGGGCGCGGTCGGTTCATGGCTTGGTGACCGCTAGAGGCAAAATTTCTACTGTAAAAACAATCGTTAAGCACTGTCGAAGGCATTCGGGTCTTTGAGAACATTCGACATTGAGTTGGTTTGCTTACGTCGTTTTCCTTTAGATACAGCGAGTACTAGAGTTTATCCGTTTAATGGATAAGATAACTAATGGGCAGGCGGCACATACAAACATCGATGAACCTTAAGCGAGGCTTGAGTTACGTATGGGTGTACCCACCTTGCTTCCTATGGCGCCACACCCCGTCGTGGATCCTGGCCTCCTCGAATCTCCCTCCACCTCGATCTGTCTGACCTCCTTCGTCCAGGATGTTTTCTTTCCCACTCTCCCGGTCCCCGTTCTATCACATTACGCCGTAACATCACATTTCACTATAGCAGTTAAGTTTAGGTCCCATGCACTATGTGGCGAGTCTATTGCCACATATCGGGCACAAATCTGGACTCCGTGCTAGGAATATTAATTTAAGAAAAACCCAAGAAACTTTGCCTAGACAAAAGTACCTAACCGAAAACCACACATTTCCAACCGATACACTTGATCAATTAATTGATTCAAAAACAGTGCACAGGCGATGGTAGACCCCGAACTCCATTGATATATATGTTACCACGAACTCTAAATAGGTTTTGTATTGGTTCTACCGCCTGAAAAGTAATACATGTAACAATTCTTCAAACACAACTAACAGACGAGCGTGAAACCGGGCGCTCGCGTAACAGACCGAACTTCAAACACAGGGCTGTCGCCGCTGTAGTGGCAGTACATGGCGCAGAAACATTTTCTCGACTTTACTCTTACTCGAACGCATGGCTGGTATGGGCACAAACAAACAAAATTACCAACTCCACTGTTTCACTGCACTTCTGATTGCACTAATCACCACTATTTATCACCTTACTTTACTCATATATAGTCATTTAGTTTTAACTTCTCGCACTTATATCACAGAACTGCCTTTTGTCAATGGCGCTTGCTAGCATCAAATATAAAATCAAATTTGGAACACTGCTTTTAAAAATTTCGAACGAATTTCATTTCAAATATTGGTTGAGGATTTTTCTTGACGCTGAGAATTGAATTTAGAACGCAAGTTTCCATAGAGTAAGTAGACAGAGATAGTAAATTGTATCAGGCGTTACTTTGCTGAAATCCATTGTTATTAAGTTAGTTTAATTGGTTTAATATCAGTTACTTAAATACCATTGATCGTCTTAGAGTCAACTTGCCCTGAGGATGCTTCGTGTTGGTGGCAGTACATATGTTGGTGTATGTTTTCATTGATGTCTGTGCATGTTATTCTATGTGGAAGGGGAGGGAGGAAGGAGGAGAAAGTAGGAGAAAGAGCAATGCACGCGTAGAGCATCATTAAGGAAGTCGTAACCATATCCATTTATAATAAGAGACATCATTGTATTGGCTTAAAACGCGATGCGTTTGTACCGACTACCACAGAATAAATACACAGCAACCGTCATACAGCCTATCCGTCTTCCTCGTAGCGGGCGTAGATGCCCCGTAGCGCGGGGTACCTCTATACCACGGCGCTACGCTTTCGAGAATATAGAGATACCTACTGCAGCTAAAAGTAGATACAAACATGCAATTAAATCCTAATGGTTACTGCAGTGGAACACATTCAGCTTTTCAGTGTGTCCGTTTTTGTTAGTGTAGGGTTATGGTGAAACTGCAATATTTTTTTATTTTTTATTTTTTATTGATATGGTTAGCATATAACATTTAGGTGTTAGAAAGCCTACGACTGGCGCGGTCGGTTTGTGTTAGATGATGGTGGCTAGTGGCATTTTTCGTTAGTAATTGTTAGTTAGTCTCTTGAGGACTAAGATGGTCACAATCTCACAACGCTTTAAAAACAACTACCACCCGCTAGAAATGGTATGGTAGGTACCGTGACGGTGTATCACACCAAAGAAAGGGTTGTGTACTTGTCTACGAAAGCGGGCAGCGTCCTTGTCCCTTCCCCGCGCCCTTTCGGTGTGCCGGAGGTATTATAGGCGGTCGGCGGCGGCGGCGCGCAGTGGCGAGCGAGCGAGGAAGGACGCTATGGCGCTGCGGACAGTGCTCGGTGCGGTGTTAGTGGCGGCCGCGACGGCTCAGTACTCCGGTATAGTGTACAGCTTGTGTATAGTGCTTTGGTGTTGTGGACGGGATAAGTATCGGGTTTTCTTTATGGGAAATTTTATTTGCTTAGTTTTTTATTCAATACTAGTGGATGAGTATTGGGTTTTCTTTATGGGAAACTAGTGGACGCCCGCAGCTTCGCTCGCGTGGAGTTAGAGATAATAATAGATTAAAAGGTAGCCTATGTCCTTCCTCAGGCTCTAAACTATCTGTGTGCCAAATTTCATTTAAATCGGTTCAGTAGTTTTGGCGTGAAAACGACACACACAGACAGACAGAGTTACTTTCGCATTTATAATAATAGTATGGATTTTATTTGCTTAATTTTAAGTACTAGTGGTAGCTTTGCTCGCGTCAAATTAGACATAACATTAGTTAGTTATATTATATTATATAGCATATGTCACTCAGTGAAGATTCAGCTTTCTAATGGTGAAAGAATTTTTGAAAACGGTCCAGTAGTTTTTGCGTGGAAAAATTACAAACAAATCTTTCTTCTTTATAATATCAGTATAGATTTCTCATATCTTCTTAGTCATGCTACTTGCCTATTGCGTAATATAGTAAGCAGCGAGAAAAAGCCAATTAACCACGTCAAAATTACGTTTTGTGTTTTAGTAAGTTGAGATCGCGTTGCGCTACGCGCTTATCACACACCTGCGCATTCAATTTCAATGGAATTAATCAAAACTAATTCAATATAATGCATTAGAAATCTCAGAAATGTACGTTTCCGCAGAGGGCAATTATATTTTTCAGTTTAGTTGAGTAGTAAAATTAACCAAGACTGTCACACCTTGACGACCGGCGCCAGCCCCGCACCAGCCCTGAGAGAAGTAGGTTGTTTGTCAACAAGCAAAACCTCCTCTCCTCCTCTCCACCAATCCGCATTGGAGCAGCGTGGAGTATGCTCTAGACCTCCCGCAGCAGTGTCTGTGGGGCAGACCCGTGCCCAGCAGTGGAACGTCTATGGGTCGCAGCGATGCAAGCAAATGCTTATCCAAAATGGAACTAGAGGATAACTAGATGCAATTCTGGTTATCAAAGTCTGGAACAAGTCTCCAAACATAAATAACTGGCTCTGGGTTCTGTTCAAAACTAAATCAAATGTTTTTGACATAACTGAGGATTAGTGATTGGTTCACGGCTGGGTCAATATTAGTGTGGGCAAGCTAATTGGGGTTATCAATTTATTGGCTCTTAAAAAAACCCTAAATTGTTTGACGCAAATGAGATTATTATTAGGTATTTTGTAAATGACACGAGGACTACAGGTTGCTAGGAATTGTTTGCTTTACATTCATTTGAATACTAGTAGATGCCCGCAAAATCGCTCGCGTGGAATTAGACATAACAATAGTTTCGTTTACACCTATAATATTATATAGCCTATGTCACTCAGTGAAGATGCAGCTTTCTATTGAAAGAATTTTTGAAATCGGTCCAGTAGTTTTTGAGTGAAAACATTACAAACAACAAATTCTTTCCACTTTATAATATTAGTATAGATAGCTATTTCCCGCGGTTATCCTCGTGTAAAAAGTAGTCTATTGCACTCCAGAATAATGTGGCTTTCAGTTTTCAGAATCGGTTCAGCAGTTTTTAAGATCATTCGCTATTTATTAACAAACTTACAAAGGCTAACTCTTGAATACTAATTTATAAGTGTAGATAAATCCTTCAATAGTTTAGTTTGTGTCTGTGCGGCGTTAGCGGTGGTATCCTCTTGCAAGGGATCTAAACATAACTGGAGAAAAATCAGGGTTTAATGTTCATAAATGTAAAGGATATTTAAAAATGTCTGTGTAATGAGGTAATTTTATTTTAAACACTAGCTTTTACCCGCGGCTCCGCCCGCGTGGTCAAAGGGAATTAACAATGACTTGTTTATCATATAATTTTACTAACGCCATCTATTAACAACATCCGGAAATAAATATCTAGCAAATAACAAAACATCGATCTTCCCATGGATGGGGTTGTTTTACCGAGGTAAAAAGTAGCCTACGTCACTCTCCACCCTCCTCACTATCTCTACACACAAAAACCATACCATATAATAGCTTCGTTGCGACGTGAAAGCCGGACAAACAAACAAACACACTTTCACATTTATAATATTAGTATATGGATTTCACGTAAATATCTCCTGCTTTCTTAATACACTTATTTGTATTGTACTTTTAAAACGTTCTTTTAAAAGATTAAATAAATAGCGGGCGTCTGCTAGACAGTGATGGGAGGCTGCCATGCTTGTTAAGTGTTTGTAAATCTACATGTTATCGTGGTCGTCATAAACATTATTCAAATGAACTAGACACCGCGCCCTGGCTTGTAAGACGGATCAAAATGTATATTTGACACAAAGGAACTTGCAAAACTCGTCCACTGACGTAGTTGTCGCGGAGAAGACCGTTTCCGTATCACAAGTAGCCATAGCAGCCAGCAACAGAACGCTTGCAGACACAGCCCCCGGAGGGAAGGAATCATCACAACTTTAACATCCATCACTCGTACAAATATTTTGTCTGTCCCGGCCGGATTCAAACACGGGATTCGCGGTTTTCAGGTTCGCTCTACACCACGAAGTCAACGAGAAGTAATCGGTTAAAATAAATAAGAGAAAAACAATGAGGAATCACAATAAAGAAAGCAAATCTTGGGCTACCGTAAACATTAAAACTTATTTTTAATAGACAAAAATTATACTTTAAAAAACTTGTATTTTTTTTTAAAAGCTTTTACAACTTTTTATTTTATTTTCGTGCATTGTCATCGGAACCAAATAATGTGTGCTGAATTTCAGGCATACATAGATACATACGAGTGAAGTTAAATAAAAGCTTTTAAAAAAGGGACGGCACTCAGCGTTGACCCTAGTAGAGCACGGCCGCTGGTTTTCATTGCGATCCATAAATGCGACCGCTATGTTGTTGTTTGAAAACAAACACTAATTGAACGCATTCGAACTGATGGTTCTTAACAATTGATCAAGGGATGTGGTGGGTGGAGATTGGTTTGTTAAATATAATAAATGAGGACCGTTAGACTCTCCTGCACTGTTAAGTGATGTATTATTCAGTGCCTTTTAAAAGTACAGGTTTGTTCAATCAGTATTTGAGTAGCTGTAAGTTTTCCGAATGAGTAACTATAGTATGTATATTAAAGGGTCTACCACCTAACTATAAAACATACACGATTTCATTCTATCTAAGAGGATACTCAAATGCCTATGAAGATACCTAAGGCTCGCTACCTGAAAGTTACTGCCTCAACGAATGCATTGATTCCCTCCAGCAAAAAGTCACGACGACAGTGTAAATAATAATTTAATGCAGACTTTAAGTCCGTCTGTATAGTATTTTGGATGTCCTTCTGACGTGTCATACAGAAACTCTAAATTAAAAACTTGTTTTAACTATCTTTAAGACGCTAAAATAGTTCCAATAAAGTAACCCTCCATTGCGTATCGCCGAGCTGCGTCTTCCGCGTTACTCAAATAGACCCGGCCTTAATGAAAACAAAACACGAGATTCCACTATGTATTCAGAGCAAAACAATAAAACAATTACCTTCCTTACGGTTACTGGCGAGCTGGTCGAGCTTGCTTCTGGTAGTGCTGGCTCCAGCGCGCTTACAAACATTGTGATCACTGCAAGGACGGACTTCAATGCTATTAAGTTAGTTTAATTTGCTTTTCTATGACTTTGCGTCAAATTTCACAATTCCTCTCTATCACAATTATTCTTATATTTGAGCGTTATTTCTCTTTCGAGTGTTCTAAATAAGTGTTTCGATTTGTTTACATAAATCAGTAAAAACCTTGACTCTGAAAGGAATTGGACGCGCCAAAGTTCTTCGATAATGTGGACTGAAGGAAAACAGCGGCTTTCATAAAATTTAACTTTTAGGCATCTTTTGATGCTTTGTTACATCGAAAATATAATAATTTAATCATTTATAAAAATATCTATGGTACAATTGTATCTTCTAATTTGGAATTCTCAATTCAATTTTTTATGTTTCATACAATAATACACCTGAAATGATTCTGTAAAACAGACTTCCTGATATTTTTTCCCAGTAGTGGGACGCTAACGGGTTGCCCAAACCCGCATAGAAGTATGAGAACAAAGCAAAGAAGTATCTGGAAACATGAATTTATACCTATATATTTTATAATTAATTAGTTTGGATCGAGTTATTCAGCAGGTGTGACGGAACCCGACATTATGGCAAGGCGCGCGCTTGACACGTACTCCTGCGAAGGTCAAGTTTAACATTTAACATTATTGTCTGGAAAATGTGTCTTTTGAATTTCGAACACAGGAATGTATAGAGTTAATGAGAGACAGATAGATAGCCGCACGCCACTGTGTTTCTTTGTCACTGTTGGGCTCGGGTTTCTCTCTTTCGGGTCTCGGAGTGGGAGGGGTTAGGTCGTAGTCCATCGCGCTGGCCAAGCGCAGATTGGCAGACTTTACATGCCTTCGAGAACATAAGGAACTCTACAGCATGCAGGTTTCCTCACGATGTTTCCTTTACGGTAACAGCAGGTGACATTTAATTGCTCAAATCGCACATAACGTTGATGAGTCATTGGTGACTGCAGCTTGGGTTTTTTTTAACACTTAGTATGGCAGTCGAATAAATAATATAAGTTTTGTTACTTAAATTAATTTCTGACAAACAAGGTCAGTTTGTAGTCCACCTCGCAGCTCTAGTGATCGACGTAACTTTAGTACTAATTTTTTTTAAATTAACGCTATCAGTTACATATGTATCTTTGTATTCAAATACATAATATATATAATATAGTGGGTTCAAACCCACTCTCGAGTGCAAGGCGGTTCGCCGCTGGGCTGCGACCCACCAGCTACAGCTGCCGTATAGTAAAGCTAGCTTGTGATCTGTGCCGCAGTTAAAGACTACAACAAGCTGCCTCGTCTGTACCACCTGGACGACTACGACGGCTGCCTCGCGCGAGGCGGCCTCTACTGCCTCGGCACCTTCCAGCTGGCCAACGAGAAAAACCCACACTTTGACTTCATTAAGGTAAGTCTGCAGCTCATTAGCGTCCCCCTCGCTGCGACCCATAGACGTCCCACTGCTGGGCACGGGTCTCCCCCACAGACACTGCTGTGGGAGGTCTAGAGCATACTCCACCACGCTGCTCCATTGCGGATTGGTGGAGTATGCTCTAGCAGGTTGGGAATCATCCAGTTCGTCTTTTGATGTTGTTGATAAATATTATGTTCATCGACCACACGACACTAAACAACAGCCCCTGGCCTGCAAAATTACCTGCTGCCAGCGCCTGTCCCGGCCACCCTCTGGAAGGCCAGGACAGGCGCCGGCGATCTGTCGACTGCCGTTATTGGCGTTCAGTCGACTGCCGTACTTCAGGCTTCATTCTCATTCTTCAGGCTTCTACGAGTATTACTCAATATGTTTCTATCACTCTCGCATCTTTCTTTGTGTTCTTTGAGGCTTGTCGCGCATCTCAAAAGCCAATGCTCATTAAATCGGTGACCGAAATGAATGTATTGTACGAGTATATACTCGTATGTACCCCAGGAGTACTCCGCCGACTCGCGCAACTTCGACCGCACGCTGCTGCACCGCGGCTACTGCGTCAGTTCCCGCTGCCCCGCCCCCGCCCCCGCCGGGGAGGACAACCGCACGCGCCGCTTCGAGCGCTGCATGGACGGCATCGCCCGCAGGAACGGGCTGCGCACCTCCCTGCGCAAGCTGCACTACTGCAAGACGAGAGACGACAAGCCGCCGGAGACCGGCATCGCGCAGCTGCTGTTCTTGGCTGTAGTTGGTCTTCTCTTGCTGATGAACCTGATAGGAACCACGTACGATCTCATCACGGATGGAGGAACTAGTGAGTACTTAGCGATCACTTGACTTCTTAATATGAGCATTCTTCTAGGCTAACAAAACTAGTGAGACAGAGGTGCGTCACTGTCCCAGAACGGCAGCGCTCTTTGCAATTTTTTTGAGAAAATTTTCCAAGGACCTTTTCCTTTAAATTTCTACCAGAATGTGAAGCGTAAACCTACGGACCGTTGTGAAATTAATACTTACTAATAAACTACCTAAATATCTGAAACATCTGAACTTAAATCATCACAGATTCTATGACACAGGGGCCCTCAGCCCTGGTGAATCTCGTCAGGGCTATAGTATTACCAAAAGTGGAATAAAATGAAGAACCATTTGGGTATCTTGGGTTAATTTGGGTATCTACATACCTTAGTGGAATGTATTGCAGAGAGCCGGCTGCTGACGGCGTGGTCGGCGCGCGCCAACTGGCGGCGGCTGGTGGCCAGCTACGAGGACGGGGACCCGCGCCTGGCCTCGCTCGCGCCGATCCAGGGGATCAGGTACACGCGACCAGGGTTGCCGTCGAATAACACTACTTGTTTGTTGCATGCGATATCTCAACATCATCATCATCAACATCCCCCCGTTGCAACAGTTCATTTCCAGCGGTGACCGACGGCGGCGATCTACTGGGGAGTTGCACGATGACCCTATCTGATTTATTTTGGCTTTGATAGGCTGCAATTAACGCGCAGGTTCAATCCTTGGTTTGCACTAGCTTCTTTACCGTCATTGAGGTAATGATGAAGAAAAAGATTGCGGTAATGATAACCTAATATCCTTAATCCTTATCGAATTATGAAATGATGATGAGGAGGATTGTTGTAATGATGGCGATGTCGTTGTGTTCCAGGGTGTTCCTGATCGGGCTGGTCCTGATGACGCACACCTCGCTGATCCACCAGATGCTGTACCTGTACAAGCCGACGGACTTCGAGGAGGTGAGCGATTCCTTTGATCTGAATACTTCCACTATCGTCGTGTGATAGATGAACGCCGGCTCAACAGGCATTAGTGACCTGATGGAAATACGTTTGATGAAATAGCTAAATTCGTTGCTAGCACTATGCAAGCAGGCGCTTTGGCCCCTGCAAGTTGCAAAGAGAGTTGTTTTCATTGTATATTGAAAAATTTATGATTTATTAAAGAACAAGATTAAAGATGCAGTGAACAATCCGTCAAAAAGTCTGTCTTTCGTGTACTGATTATGATTAGGTAAAAGCTCGCAAATGTTTCTATAATTTTATGTTTCTATACATGGTTTTTATAAATGTTGACCACCGCCCGAAGTAGGTACATAAACAGTCCGTCGTTCTAAAAACAATCACAAATTATGTATTTATATCATAAAAATATTGTTATTTAAGCTTTTTCCCACACACATAACATCACAAAAACACTACTTATGACATCATGCCATATCGTTCATAAATACAGACTAAACCTCAAATAATACATTGTTATGAACCAAACCTTTATTTGTTAGATGCAATTAATAAATAATAGTTCTTTTGTGATTAATTATTTTTTAATATTTCTTTGTTTACTGTTAGTTTAATTTTAATGTTATTTGTTATTTTAAATTGAGTTTGCTATAAGTTTGACCAGTTATCCTCATAGAAAAAAAATTAAAGAAAAATATCTTTATCTGTCAAATAAACACCCGCGAGTCGGTATGTACTACTGTACCGGGGTACACTTACATAGTTTAGCAGGGGGCAAGGGGTGGAAAGCTTAATTTTCTAAGTTGTTTCAATATCTACTTACATATAATTATTGTTATACGTCCG
Organism: Carterocephalus palaemon; assembly: GCA_944567765.1. NCBI lineage: Eukaryota > Metazoa > Arthropoda > Insecta > Lepidoptera > Hesperiidae > Carterocephalus > Carterocephalus palaemon. The sequence continues at coordinate 11,173,187 of OX155657.1, read as the reverse complement.
TTTGGAGGCGGCTCAGTCGATTTAAACTGGATTCCTGTTACATTAGGATAGCTTTTAAGGAAAACATGCCATTGACGCACTCGGTGACGTTCGATACTAAAAATGTAATAATGATGCATATGAAATTGGATAATTTTACAATAATTTAAGACTATTGTAAAATTATCATTATTATCATTATAACATAGGCGTGTTTATTAGCTACTTGCTTCCGCCCGGCTCCGCCCGCGTCAGATAGTGTTCCGTGCACAGAACAGATAAAGGAGGTTCCGTGCATGCCTCTACCGTCAAGCGATGACTTAAGATATAAGTATAGCCTTTATCACCGGCTAACCAAAGACCACTTACCACTCTCCATAATCTTATCATTCATCTTCAGCCGCACTCCGTCCGCTCACACTCCGAGAGTATTGGCTCAAGCGACTTGAACTGATACTGATCACCAGGAATAACCTGAAATCGACTTTTTCGTAAGGGGGTAAAACGGGGGTGCAAAGTTAGTATGAAACATAGCCGTTTTTGAAGTCAAGTGGGCAACCTGAACGCGGGCAGACGTCGTTAATGGGTCTAATTCTCGCGAGCAAAGCTGCGGGCGTCCACCTTATCTTATAAAAAGACTTGCGGAATATTAGTAATGCTGCCACGTGACCGCCGCAGGTGCTGTCCCACCCGCTGACGATGCTGGTGCGTAACGGCACGGCGCTGGTGCAGGCCTTCATCGTCATCTCCAACTTCCTGTTCGCGTACAGCCTGCTCATGCTGCACAGGACCCACAAGCTCACCATGGCCATGCTGCCGCTCGTGCTGCTGCAGAGGATCACCAGGTAACACACGCTGCGACCCAGACGTCCCACTGCTGGGCACGGGTCTCCCCCACAGACGCAGCTGCGGGAGGTTTAGAGCATACTCCACCACGCTGCTACAATGCGGATTGGTGGAGGGGTTAGTGGCCAACCCAGTGTTGAATGTTCTCAAGCTGCGTCTGTGGGAGAGACCCGTGCCCAACAGTGGGACGTCTATGAGTCCCAGCGATAGTATTTAAATTCGTTTTTGTGTTTTTGTAATGTACCTTTGTTTAGTTAGTAGCAACACGTAGTAATGTAATGTCATGTAGGCACAGAGAGTTGTATCAGGCGTTACATTGCGTTACATAAATGAAGGCAGTTGTCTGCCCTGCGACAACCCGCGGACAAGGCGCGATGGTGAATCTCATATGTCTGTGATGTCCTTCACCGTTACAGCAAGTGACATTTAATTTGTTAAATCGCAAAGTCATCGGTGCGTGCCGCTGGGGTTTGAACCCGGACCGCTCGAGTGAGGCGAGTTCGATAGCCACTGGGCTGTCACCGCTATTTTGTCATACTCCGAGGGGTTAATGGGATGTTCAAGTTATAAAACCCAACTTAGCCCGGGTATCGAATCTTTGACCTCTTAGCAGTATCGCTACGACCGAAGCGCGGTCGTCAGCCCTCAGTCCGTCACCAGATCAACAAACAAATTAAATAAACGCTACACACTCACTCCACATCTCCACCAATCCGCATTGGAGCAGCGTGATGGAGTATGCTCTAGACCTCGCGCAGCAGTGTGTGTGGGGGAGACCCGTGCCCAGCAGTGGGACGTCTATGGGTCGCAGCGATACTCACGCCCCCGCGGCAAGTGGCAAAACGCTAGTAGAATAGAAATAGAATAGATTAACGAATGTATGGGATTGACATTCGCTTACGACTAATTAGTCGTTAATTACGTTAATTACGACTAATTAGTAATTAGTTAGCGAATGTCAATCCCATACATTCGTTAATCTATTCTACTAGCTTTTTTGCCACTTGTTTAGGCCTCTGGCCTGCATATCTTCCCTGGCTGGGATTCGAACCTGCGACCAGTGGTTGCGCAGTCAGTCACTCATCACACCACCGCACACCGCACCACGGAGTCGTCAAATTGTTGCTATGTAGAAATATTTAAAACATTATGCAATAAAGAGTATAGAGGATGACTAATCCGGTCCATTGAATTTGAGTAACGAGATAAGCGGCTGGAATACTAAAGAGTTGACCTGTTTTCTAAGCATTTCATGTTTTTTAGGGTTCCGTACCCAAGGGTAAAACGGGACCCTATTACTAATACTTCGCTGTCCGTCTGTCCGTCTGTCACCAGGCTGTATCTCATGAACCGTGATAGTTAGACAATTGAAATTATCATGTATGTTTCGTATAGAGGGATCATTTCTGTTGCCTCTATAACAACACATACTATATATACTGTTATTTTTTTTATTTTAAAAAAGCTTATTATAACTTTTTATTTTATTTTCGTGCATTGTCATCGGAACCAAATATGTGTGCCGAATTTCAACTCGATAGCTTCAGTGGAAGTGGGTGAAATATTGATTGCAAGATTCCAGGACATACATAACATACATACTTAAATACGAGTGAAGTTAAATAAAAGCTTTTAAAAACAGATAAAATAAAAATTTAAGGAGGCTCCCATACAACAGTCATGATTTTTTTGCCGTTTTTATAGAAAATGGTAGGTACAGATCCCTTCCTGCGCGAGTCCGACTCGCACTTGACCGGTAATTTACGGTTTTTTAAAAACAGGTTTAGATCCTGCCAGTAATAATTCGAACCCGGTCTAGTTTATTTCTTTAATTGTTTGCTTATTTGTTGTCCTTGCTCTCGCGGTATATTTTTATGATTACGTAATATTAAAAAAATATGTTGGTTGTTTGTGTTGCGATGCTCATATTGTTTATTTATATCACACTTTATTATTAAACCTTATAAATATTATATTTCAAAGGGCGGACTAAATTCGTCCTTTCCTTCGTTTATCCATTCAAAGCTGTTCAATTAAATCGAAGCTTAGGGCTTTAAAAATGAAGCCAGTTTCATTAGGAGAGTAAAAGCTCCAACTTGGAAAGTAAAACACAAGTTCCTGTAGATGTTAATGATGATGATTACAAACTTCGCATCATTACATATCTTCCCATTAACTTTGTCCATCATCAGGTTAGTTACCTTCATTTATTAATTCATCATCAATCAAAACTCAACAACTGCTATAAAAATGTAGTTGTTGGAAATGAGATTTCGGGCAGAAGACTATTGAAGTTCGTGCTTACAACACAGACAGACTATCTGTTAAGTGGTCACCGTCGCCTACAGACACGCGCGGATCACAGCTATATCTGAGCTCCTGGGTTCGACCCCGGCTCGGGCAACAACTGTTTGGTTTTTCTAATTTGAAATGCCCGGTAGCAGCTCGGAGTCTGTACTGCCACTGTAGGGCAATGGCCTCACCACCTATTACATGGGACCTAAACATAACTGGAGAAAAGTGGGTGTATAGACATCTCTGGCTATCTCTTCGACGAAATAAAGGCGTGAAGTTATGTTATGTAATCACAGGAACGTTGCTGGCGTTGAATCGTTTCACACTCTATCTAAACTATCTACTACATCTAAATTATGAAAAAACTGAAGAACTCATTTCAGGACTTTAATTCTATCACTTGAGATACACACAAACACACACACACACACACTGTACACACACATACTATATAAAAATATATTACGTAAAGTAATTTTGTAAATGAACATATTATAATTATAGTTCCATGTCGTAAACAAATGGAAATATCTCAGGTAAGTGCCGTTGAAAGTCGTTGGCCGAAAAAAGGACAAAGAAGGTATCGTTTCGATGTGGACGACTGTAACCCTCTGGATTCCAGGATAATGCCGGTGTACCTGCTGGTGGTGGGGTTCGCGGCGACGTGGTGGCCGCTGGCGGGCGACGGGCCGCAGTGGCCGGCCGCGGTGGGCGCGGAGAGCCAGGTCTGCCGCGCCAAGTTCTGGGCGCACGCGCTCTTCCTGCACAACTTCTACAAGGCCGACGAGACCTGCTTGATCCAGACCTGGTATGGATATCTGTTTTGTCTACCTTTTTGGTGAAAGGGAAATCTTTCAAACTTTCAACCTACTCGGATATCGTGAGAGCAAATTTTGGTTATATAGGACTAGTGGACGCCCGCAGCTTCGCTCGCGTGGAATTAAGACGTAACATAACCTAAATATACAAAATTTCATTGAAATAATGTACCTAGGTATATACGAAAAACTTTTATACCTACTAACTTTGCACCCCCGTTTTACCCCCTTAGGGAGTGAATTTTCAAAAATCCTTTCTTAGTGCTCCCCTGCGTTATAAAAGGAACACCTGTGCAAAATTTCAAGTTTCTAGCCCTTATAGTTTAGGCCCTGCGTTGATATGTCAGTCAGTCAGTCAGTCACCTTCTCCTTTTATATATATAGATTTCTACTGGGGAATGCAATCTTGTCTCAGAGCTTGTAGAAGCCAGATCCTGAGCTGTCCCTTGCATTGGCGTGCAGCCAAGCATAAAAACTAAGCACAGGCACAGATCTCTCTCACAGCCTCAGCTGATCAGGTCTATAGCATACTCCACCAAGCTACTCCAATCCGTATTGGTTCGGGTTAGTGGCTAACATTGCGAATCTTCTCAAGCTACCCAAAGGTCTTCGATAGGGCTTAGCATCTGTTTTACAATTATTGAAAATTACTGGGAGCGACGGTATAACTCTTCCGAAGCGTGGAACCCATGTCATTTCGCCACCAGCGGTCCCCCATCCCATACCAGTTGATATTGCTTGGTCTAATACGTACTTCCAAGTACTAGAAGCAAATGACGAAGACGGTTATAAAAAGTCGCTACTCTTCTCTTGGTCTCTCTGCAGGTTCCTGGCGGTGGACATGCAGCTGTACCTGCTGGCGGCGCCGCTGATGCTGTGGCTGGTGCGCCGGCCGCGGCTGGCCGCGCCGCTGCTGGCGCTGCTGGCCGCGCTGGCCACGCTGGCCAACGTGGGCCTGGCGTACGCCTTCGACTGGAAGTCGCTGCTCTACGTCATGGTGCCAGAGTGAGTCGCTCCTGCCATGCTTGGTTGCTACTTCCGGTGCAAGTCATCATAAATATTGTCTTCTATTATAATTATGTAGAATATGTTGTTGTGTATGTTGTTTGGCGGTAATCTTGCGATACGAAACTTAGGCAAAGAAGTAATACTTTGTCAATCCTGCCAAAAGAAACGGGCAAGGAATTACAACTGGAAAGTGCACTGTACTGCACACACTCTTTCTCAAGAAACTCTCAAGAAGTATTATTTCCATGTTCATGATTAATCTATACATTGAATAAATAGAAGCAGAATATTGCACTTTCGGAAGAGGAGGAGGCAACCAAGGAGACAGTTCACCTGCCACATGCATTTATAAGAGTTGAATCTCTTAAGACTATTTGCTTATGTGTAGATAATCAGTGCTATTAAACTTGCACACAATCTTAATTCCCCAGGAACGTGCGCACGACGTTCCGCGGCGTGCCGTCGTTCAGCCGGTCGTACATCGCGCCGTGGGGCAGCCTGGCCTCCTGCTGCCTGGGGCTGCTGGCCGGCCAGCTGCACTTCCAGATCCAGGAGAACGGGTACAAGATCACTAAGCACAAGGTGAGATGGTGCCGGATCAAAAGTACCTACAAGCTAGATGGCTTTCATTTGGTGCCTTTATGGTTTGAGGGTTTCGTAGAATAGTACAATCGGTGCCTTTACTTGATTTTGTAATGACGAGTATGTGCGGAAAGTGCACTGGCTCAAACATTCCAGAGTTATGGTATGTTCCTGTACTGCCGGGCTACTTAAATCCACCATCTCAAGTTTTAGCAGCATTTCTTGGTTGTTTTACAACTTCCACCACGTCACGTCACGCCATTCTTTAATCACACATAATTTAGAATAGTGCGTGCAGCTTGTATTTAAACCCACAAAAAAAAATTTTTTTATTTGTCAAATTGTCAAAAAATGTTTTGGGCAACTGATGACTTCTTTCCAGCCTTCAAATGAAACCGAGATAGAGTGCGCCGCGACTGCTCATAGCACGCATTGACTTGTCGTGGGTTCGAATCCCACTCAGGACAAACATTCGTGTGACGAACACTTGTGTATGTTCTGTGTCTGGATGTTAATATCTATGTAACTATAGCAGTCTCTGACACCCATTAGTGCACCTAGTTTGGGGTCAGGTGGCCGTGTGTGAGAATGTCCATGATTATTATTATTATTATTTATTCTTTGGTCTACATTAGTCACAATGGCTGACGTGTTACACTTAGAGGAGTATTCTTGAAGGGCATACTCGCTCGTCGCCTCCCCCTAGCTTATCCCCATCTTACCTGGTTCCCGGCAGTGGCTGATGTGGGTGTACCACATGGGCGTCCCGCTGCACGTGGCGTGGATCCTGGGCGGCAACGTGGTGCGCGACCACACCGCGCCGCTGCCCTCCGCGCTGTACGCCGGCGTCGAGCGGCCCGCCTTCGGCCTGCTGGCGGCCGTGCTGCTGCTGGGCTTCGTCAACAACGTCGACAGTGAGTCACGTGTTACGTTACGTTGTGGACGGAGGTGGGCGAAAATGAAAGGCTTTTACATCTGTTTATGAGCCAATTATAATCGCCACCGCGCTATACAAAGAAGTAGACAGAACCCAGTATCCAGTATCAGGCCTGCAAGACAGGTTCTTCAGAATAGTTTAGCGCAGTGGACATGGCGGGACGTTGACCTGGCAACCGGTCACACTGACACCATGACACCTCATAAAACTAAATTCACCCTCATGCACTTCTGAGGTCTTCTGCTGTGCTATTTCCCGCTTACTATGATTGATGATGAGCAACTCTCTTTCATTTATCGATCGTCGATAATCTATCGAGAAATACCTCTAGTCCTATATTTCTGAAACGTACTCCACCGCGCGGACCAAGTGGTGGACGAGGTGTTTCAGCAGAAGTGTCGCCAAACATTGAATTAAAGGGTATCACTTAAATAGAAAAGAGCACCTCACGGTATACCATGTTATTTACACCAGTGATGCGATGTTTCCAGACTGGTACCGGCGCGTGTTCGCGTGGAGCGGCTGGCGCGCCATGGGCCGGCTGTCGCTGTCGGTGCTGATGGTGCACTGGTGCGTCAACATGATGGTGTCGGCCGCGCGCCCCACGCTCACCGCCTTCTCCGTGTTCACTGTGGTACGTCTGCCGCCGGTGGGCCCTTCCGTCGGAGCCCGGGCTGTCGCCGTCGGTTCTGCAGGGGAATCGTGAATGAGCATCATTCTGAATTTTTTCAAAAAAGACGTAAAACGAGCTCCGTCAAGGCCGGCAAGTCCTCTGATCTTGCTCGTGCTTATGGACGGTGCCAACCACTTACCTATCTATCTATCTATATATATAAAAGGAGAAGCTGATGACTGACTGACTGACTGACTGACTGACATATCAACGCAGGGCCTAAACTATGAGGGTTGGAAACTTGAAATTTTGCACAGGGGTTCCTTTTATAACGCAGGGGAGCACTAAGGATGGATTTTTGAAAATTCACCCCCTAACGGGGTAAACGGGGGTGCAAAGTTAGTATGAAACTTTGCCGTTTTTGAAGTCAAGTGAGCAACCCAAACGCGGGCAGACGTCGTTAATGTGTCTAATTCTAAGCGAGCGAAGCTGCGGGCGTCCACTAGTTTTTTTATAAATTTTTATTGTATGAATTGTATGTTTATTGCAGACGGGTGATTCCCTGGCGACTTCCCTGTGGTCGCACTTGCTGGCGATCCCCCTCACGGTGCTGGTCGAGTTCCCCGCGCACCGCACCTTCTCCGCCCTGGTCACGTGACCCCCCGGCCCAGCAGATCAGCAGATCACATTCAGCAGACAGTCACTACTTTAAATAGTTTTTAGGGATATGTCAGTGATGGCAATAGTTGCAGATGGAGTGGGTAACATTCAAGTTGGTGTAACTTGAGTGTTGCACACTCCATTATCTGCTGCGTCAGTCGGACACGGGCCTATTCTTCCTGTGGGACAGAGTAGGAACCGATGCGTTGGTTCATCGAAACTTACTCGGCTTGAAAAGGAAGGAATAGCGAGTTTCGATTTTTATTTAGTTTTCAACCAGAGATGCAACGCAATGAAATTGCAATGTAATAATATCTTAAGGTTTTTTTTTCGGGAAAGTCCTTTGATAATTAACAAGATATGTATTTTAAGGTTTATTTTCTTACTTGCCGTGGGCACAATTAGGGTTAATTTTAATGTAAATACAAAGAGTAGACAGTAAGAGTATTTGACAGTAGTTCCAATATCAATGGAATACTTTTGAGCCAGTACTTGAGATTCGAGCGATGTCAATTTACTTGGCTGCAACTAGATTCCGTACTTATATCATTTACACCCACCAGGGTTCAGTATAGGCTGGCGAGCCAGTGGCTATCGAGCCCACCTCTCGCTCGAGCGGTCCGGGTTCATCCAAGCGGATCGCATCAATGAGTTTGGGCGATTTAAAATATTAAATGTCACCTGGATGTACCGGATCCTGAGGAAACCTGCATACCTAAGTTTTTCATAATGTTCTCGAAGGCATTTGAATTCTGCCAATCTGCTCTTGGCCAGCCTGGTAGAAAGGCCTAACCCCTCCCAGTAGGAAAAAGTAAGGGTTGTTAATACCTTAGTTAGAGTTTGGTTTCATCCGGAAAATTCAAGTCTACATATATATGTTTTAAGCGATTCATTGAATGACTACGTTGAAGCCGCCCTGCCGTGTACGTCCGTCCAGCCACTTTGTACCAGTGATAGTAATATAAGTGTTATTTTAGTAATAAAATTAATAATAAATATGAATTGTTGTTTTATTAGCAACCCAACTGATACACATCATCGGCTCCCGTCGCATAGTATAACGTGGCAATGGATTGTTTTTCGCCGAAGGGTAGGCACCTTGTCTGTTGTTTCCTATACACCTTTAACCAGTTATAGCTAGGGAGCTGGTGGAAGTGTTTTTTATATGATTTAATCGTCTGGCAGAGGTTGATTATATTAGAGTACTGAGTAAAATGATCCTTTTAAACTATTTCTACCATCCATTAATTCCTGCAATATCAAATAGGAGCTTGCGTAAAATGTTTAAAAAAATAAGTGTCATAAATGATATCATCGTTTCTGTCGATAGTCTTATTGAACTTAATTTAATATACAAAAAAATACATAATACTAGCGGCAGAAGTTTTTCCTGCTGTGTTTTAGTGATTAATTTTTTATCTAATTAAATATAAATATCTTAATAGATAATATTATTATTAACATCCAGACACAGAACAAACACAAGTGTTCGTCTTTTTTTTATTATTTCTTTAGGTAGTTTGTAGTTACCTAGACTTTCGTTAAGCGTGTCTAATCACCTCATAGCGAAATAAATTATTTGAATTTGACACAACATTTCTCAACATCTTCTGTGTACTAAAGGACACGTTAAACGGTCCGTGTCGTTCTCGCAAGCACGTTTGGGGCCTACCAAGCACCCTGGAGCAGCGTGGTGGAGTATGCTTCAGGCTTTCTCAGTATGAGAAATCGTGCCCAGCAGCGGGCCTTTAAAGATAGCCGGCATTAATTGTGGGCTACATCCTTGTATTTAAGTGATTAATTTTCTACGGACAATAACTTCAATTTACAATCTATTTTGGGATGCTTTTTTAATTCTGTTTTATCTAAGTCTGTTTGGTCTTTAATTAAAAATAACTTAAATTGGCGGGTTTTCCCAGAAGGCTCTATTAAGGATAATAATAGTGTATTGTGAACACTGTCAACTATTTATTAAGTAAGTTTGATTTTTTTTTCAGGTTACGTAGTCGGGTTTAGTTATTGACTTTTTTTCAATAATATTTTTAAATCTATATAGGTACATATATAAAAGGAGAAGCTGACTGACTGACTGACTGACATAATAATCAAAGCAGGGCCTAAACTATAAGGTTAAGAAACATGAAATTTTGCAAAGGGGTTCCTTTTATAACGTAGGGGAGCACTAAGAAAGGATTTTTGAAAATTCACCCCCTTAGGTGGTAAAACGGGGGTGCAAAGTAAGAATGAAACTTTGCCGTTTTTGAAGTTAGTGAATGTCTAATTCCACGCGAGCGAAGCTGCGGCCGTCCACTAGTATATTTATATGATGAAGATGTAAAATAATTTTTAACTATTCAGCACTTCATCAAAAATTTCAATTTCAGTAGCCTTTATTAACAATTAACTTAAAAATCAAATCGGTAATTAATTGTTTTGCTTATCAGCACAGTGCTCCAGCGCTCCTATTTATGTCATCCATCTGTCATTTAAATTCTTCACCCCTTTTTCCCGCTCTCGTAACCGCGTGACTTAAATAAAATAAATTCACAACCAACTCTAAAAACCGACTAAGTAATTGTAATTACTAAGCAAACTAGGGGAAATGATACTACCGATTTGTACAACAAGTTTCAATTTAAAAGTAATTTACATAAGGCGGGAAGGGACGAACCACAGAGAAAACAAAAGTACCTAAAGTAAAAACATTTGAGTCTACAAAGCGAAAATCACATTCAGCCAACACAAACCAATTCACGTGCGTCCTGTCCACCGCAAGCTGAGTAAGTTTCGGAAGAATTTGAGTTACCACGTATCGAAGATGTGAGGGAGCCAGCAAGCAGGTATTGATACTCGAGAAAACGGTTTCCTCGAGTATCAATACCGAGGTCGACCTATCTCGTATTTTGCCGAGAATCTTTTCCTACTTCGGAACGAATCTAGTATTGCCCGAGTAGATGATAAATCTAGATATTCCAGTTTTTTCTCAAGAACTTGTTTAAACGAGTGATTTATGAAGTGGGTGTTGTGGTGTGGGCACCGGTACCACAGCCGGATAGCTGCTGGACACCGTTACTTAGCTAGTTAATCAGTACATTAATTAAATGCAACCTATGGAAATGGCGTCATAAATAATATTTGCATTGATATTCCGATTTTAAGCTAGCATTTTTATGGATAAAAAGCAAACGAGCCTGCAGGGGCACCCATCCGCTGGGACTGGGATGGTTAGTCCAGTTAGCAGAGGGTGTTAATAAGAACATTATTTGAGCAGCTCGTTAGTGTGATGTATGGGAATATAAATAAGTGGGCAATACGTAACCAATAATTATTTTTTGTATATTGCTTGTTGCTTTAACGAAGGTACGTGCGTACCTTCGTTAATCTCTAGGATTACATACTCAAGTAACGGATAACGGCTTTTTATTGTGTTCCCCAAATACACCCTCAGGACTTGGTACCCGTGTTGTTAAGGACTTATCAGTTAGTTGTATGAAGACCGGGCATTGACTGTTATTGATAGTTAACCCTGTTAATCATTGTTAGAAAGAAATTGTTAATTGCCTTTAATAATTATTAGTATACAGTCTCGTCGCAGCGATCTTAGTGCTCAAGGGTGCTACCTCAAGCTAAGGGTAATCGGAAACCACAACTTTCTAACCGGAACATATTTGCTTTAAAAAAATAACTGCACGGTAGACTCCGTTACTATATTGTCACGTCGCACTACGAGTCATAATGCAATGCAATTTTACCTCAGGTCACTTTATTGTCCTCTTGAACACTGGCACACACACACAATAAAGTACACCACTGTTTAACTGCACTTGACACTTCTCACTGCACTAATCACCTACAGCCTAGACATGTATATTCCCATACATCACGATATACCCCTAAGAATATTCTTGAGAAGAATACTTGGACCAGTGTTTTTAAAATTTCGAACTTACTCAAGTTCATCGATCCCTCTCACGAATGTACTGGAAGATGTCACATTTGAATTTGGAACGCAAGATTACATAGAGCAGCTTACGCACAGTGATATTTCCGCAGAGTAATGAACTATCTTAGCCACTTGGAAACGATATTATAATCGCATATCGCGTATCGTCTGCCTGTTTCGATCAAACCTTTGTTTGTTTCCTCTTAAGTGACATAAGCGCTTTACATGTTAAGCACATAATGGGGATATTTTTTTATCAATATCGCATTAATATTCAGACAGGCATTGACTTAGGATACCTGTCGAAAACACTATAATTAACTAGGTGTGCCAGTATCCTATTTATCAATTATGAATTTATATATTTTTCCTTTTGGCCACCACCGTACCATTGTTTTATTTTTTAATGTTTCTTATTCTTGTGGTGTACAATAAAGCATATTTGTATTTGTAATATTTGTGAAATTCGTAGAATAGAGGTAGAATAGTTCAACGTTAGTCTGGCCACCAGGACAGGCTAACGTATAGGCTTCACCCTTGTATTAAAGCAATTAATTAAGTTGAATAATCACGCTGGGATTCCGGCCGACATAATAATATACGAAACCTAACACTTCTTGACAGTCAGGGTCATTGACCGCGCGTGGAATCGCCGAGTTTTGTACAATTCGCATGAGGTCAGATGCATATCATATCGACGCAGGGACACTGGGGGCGAGCGACGGCGCCCGGAATTACTGCCAGAAAAACCCACGACGCAATGATTATATACCTTTTGTTTAAATGTTGTATATGTAAATGGTGTGTCCTAGCCTTCAAAATTACTTTAAAACTACTACTTAACTATTGTTTAAATGAATACTGGACAAACCGTTCAAGTCCCTATTTAAAGTTGAGTTGAACTTCACTTATTCAATCAAATTAAGTAACTTATTAATTTAACTAACATAGAAGATTCGAGCTGTGGTTGGAAGTATGCAACACAACAGAAAACATTTCAACGACAAAATTAGATTTTCATTGAGGTTTTGTTCAAGTCTGATTAAGAGACTCGATGAGTGAGATAGATTCGCAGCTAAAATTAAATAAAACAATTATGTTCTTACTGTTTGTTCCGTAACTTTCAACCCGCAAGCTCAGTCCAATAATTTACTCCTGTAACCATTAGGAAATGGTCGTGGAATATGAAGTTCGGAACGAAAGATTCATCTTTCGGCTCGCGTTTTTAAACAACATACCTTGCAGTACAAATGAATGTAAATCCCATGTAAATCCCTCGCTGATTACTTACTTTAGCTAATACATGCTGCGTTAAGCTAGTAGATCATGTACATACAAGGCAGTCGCTAGTGCTACCACGTAATTATTTTACTTGACAATAGGTAATTTGGTTCTACAGTCACTCGTGCCTACACCTAATTGACTTATGATTGAAGTTATGCCTATTAAAGGAGAATGTAGCTCTTAATTCTTGTCATGTGCACCTTATCATCAACTACAGATTATAATCTATATAATAAAAATGAATCGCAAAATGTGTTGGTAAGCGCATAACTCAACAACGCCTGGACCGATTTGGACAATTCTTTTTTTAAAATGTTCGTTGAAGTTCAAGGATGGTTTTTACGGCGAGAAAAATTTGAAAATTCATCCCCTAAGGGGGTAAAACGGGGGTGCAAAGTTAGTATGAAGCGTAACGCGAGCGAAGCTGCGGGCGTCCACTAGTATCTTATATTAATGCTTATCCTGAACTGCCGGTATCAACTGCTGGCTGATGTTGTCTGCGCTAATCAATGTAACGATACAAGCCTCAGTACGTCTAAATACCATGTATTTTCATATCGTTTACAATGTTTGATTGTAAACAAAGTTAATTTTAATCAGTGATGCCACGGATATGATGATAATATAACATGACATCCCTGTATTTCCTGAAGGGGTAAGCAGAGGCACGCCTCTGGCTACTAAGAAAAAGTCGGTATACTACACATACAACTCCGCGCCACTACTAGAAATTTCAAGTAAGCAAAAACCGAAGTCAATAAGGTTCTAAAAGATACAAAATGAAACATGTTTCCCGAACTCTTTCGAATCGAATGTTTTTAGATCTTTAACCAGTAGTCGGTACAGCTGTACAGTGTACAATCATCACCATCCATCCAGCCTTTGGGAGTCCACTACTAACATAGGCCTCTCCTAATCCCTCTCCTAATTTGCTGTGGCAATCTTGGGATAATTGTATACTATTGAATCATTTGTACACTCACTCTTTCTTCCTATGATTGTGTGTACAATAATTGGGTGCAATATCGTGCGTATGTACGGCGGTCGACGACCTCGGTGTGGCTGCGGCGGAAACGGCACGGCACAGCCTGTAAAGTATTTCAAACTAAATAAAGATTTTATACCACCGAAGCAAAAAGAGGAATAGTTTCAAACTGACACATGGGGAAGGACGAAATTATCATATTTACATTCACTGCATTTTCTTAATTTAACTTACTATTAAGTGTCGATTTCAGAGTTAGTTGGGATTCAAAAAAATCTTCTCAGCCGTCTGAAGATTCATTTTTAGTATTCTGTAATTTTGGCTGGTAAAATATACAGCCTGAGACGGTTTGTGTTAAATTGTTACAGGGAATATATGCGTTTGCTAATGGTACGCAGAATCCTAAATCCCCCAACACGCGAGCGGACTCTCGTGGCGGAAAGTTCCTCCCATCTTCGCCAGCTGCAAAAAGCTTCCACAAAAACTTGTGGAAGCTTTTTGCGCGCCTCATTAAAGGATTACTATTTTTTATTTTGCTTGATGAGCGGCACCTGTTCCGGGTTCGGATTTTCTTTCGTAGCGGTTATTTCAGCGGTTCATATCGAATATATGGAGGCATGTACCCTAAGACTTACTACCGGTCACAGCCCGCTGCGACCTATAGACGTCCCACTGCTGGGCACGGGTCACCCCACAGACACTGCTGCGGGAGTTCTAGAGCATACTCCACCACGCTGCTCTAATGCGGATTGGTGGAGGGGTTAGTGACCAAACTGTCATTTTACAATCTAAGGCTTAATGTACTCTCCGAAGGACTGACCCGCCTGTGACAATTCGCCACTAGCGGTCACGTCAGATCAAAGCTCTATTTTCTCGCATAGTGTCACATGTTTGGATAAGACTTCAACGCGTGCTGATACATCACTGCACTTGTTTTTATTCATCAATTTTTTACATTAATGCATTTATAGGTACTATAAAAGTCTCAAAATGTTCATTCAGTTTTATCACAGAAACAATTATGTATATTTTTTTACAGTTTTCAAATGTAAGTAATAAAATTAGTAAAAATTTATTTTCATAAAAACCTTTTTATAACTTTTTTTTTATTATCGTGCATTGTTATTAAAACCAAATATGTGTGCCAAATTTCAGCTCGATAGCTTCAGTGGAAGTGGTTGAAATACCCAATAATACTTTACCCGGAAATGGAACCCAGGTCCTCTAGGTAACTAGACGCGCGAGTCGTGTTGAACCTAGTGATAAGACTGCAAGCACAGCATCGCAGTAACAATGCCGAGGCTGCCATTTAAATATTGGAAGCGTTAAAAAGTCGACAGTGGATAGTGTTGACAGATCTACTAAATAGTTTTTTTGCATTTATTGCCATTATTGAGCCAAATACAAAGAGCGGACATATGCCCGACGGTTTATAAAATAAAAACGACTATTTTTATAATATATACTATATATACTTTTATATTTGTAGTGTATGCGATCTATATATAATCTGTTAAACATGACGTTGTCTCGAGCACACGGGAGTGACGTAAACAGTCACGTATTAGCCACGGGTGAGAACGGACGTTTGCTGACGCACTGGTGTGGTAACGAGCCAATTAACGTACCCTTTATGACAAGGGTGACACGGAGCACTACATATGGCGACGAGAATAAAAGGTTAGTGGTAAATTAAAAATATTAAAAATATTTTTTCGAAGTACGAAGAGAGGAAGGTTGAATAAGTATGTAGGTACATAAATAAAATTGGATGGTCTAAGAACTTTATGCATTGGATGTTTATTACTTTATGATTGATTGTTAAATTACTGATGGATCAACATAAAATAAATATACATACCTCTGTCCATAAGGATCCCGATTACCTAATCATCGTGTCGCGGCATTGCTATGCGGTAGGCAGGTATCGCGGCAGATTATTGTAAACAATTTATTACAGTTTTTATTATTCATAAAATTGAGTTCGAATTCCTAGTTGTTCTAGTCAGTACTTCAAATGTATCGCGACGAACAATATACACTTCGCCTCATTTGAGGTGGGACATTGTGCGCGCTCATTACAAAAAAAAAATAGGCTACTCTTACAAACTCATGTATGATTCGCGTCCTACTCTTCACTATAACGCATCGCACTCAGTGAACACTTAGAATTATGTATCGTGTAGGTATGTAAGTTACATATCGGCGGCAGGGTGAAATTAGGTGGTCGAGACGTTAAGTTCTATAAACTATTTAATTTTCTTCAATAGAAAATTACATTTTAACTTATTACTAAACTAAATCTAGAGTGGTGAGAGACCCGTCCAATGTTAGGCACGGAATGTCTTGTTCGTGGGACCGCTACGCGACCAATCGAATTGTCCGTACGTAACATGTATGTAACCGCCATTGTTTTCCAATACATTACAACTACTTACCGTAAACTGTGTGGTGGTTTTATATTGTTTTGAGTAATATTATACCGGAACAACAGCGGCAACACTAGTTATGCTATTATTTATTCGAGGCTATGACTTTAGTAATCAATAATTTTAATGAATTACAACTAAAGCTGGTAATTTAATAAGCCATACCTAACGGTACTAAGTATTGACCTAGATAGGTTGATTTCTTGTATTTATTTATTTATTAGAGTTAAGGCATCCCAACAACATTTCACAGATTATTATACGAATTACATTAAATGGTGTTGTGTGCCAGAGTGAAAATGTCACTTACAAGGAAGCACAACTTACACAGAGAACATGCATATTATATTATAAAAATAAAAAATAAAATAGCCCTTTATTTCCATGAAAAATAATACAAGCACAATAATTACAATTTTCGTTACACAAATTTCACAAATACTTTTAATTTCAAAAATAAAATTTTATTTATATTTACCTAGTTATAATAAAAATTTAAATTTCACAAATACCTATGAATTTCAAAAAGAGTAGGTAGGCTCTTTGTTGTATTACCTGTGTTGTATTTCATTCCAATACATAATAAAAAATACGCTTTATAAATAGATTGAATTTACAGCATTTTTTATGTAAGTTACTACAAAAAACTCGTTGCCTTTGGCCAAGGCATATTATATTAAGTTATATTATTATTATATAAGTTTCAAGTAGACAAGATGATATAGGCTCTTATTTCAGTGATAACAAAATCATAAATAAATAAATTGTATCATAAACTCATAACCAGGTACTTACACCTACCTGAAGGATTGTTCTTAAAGGGATAAAACGTATAGATTTTAATCTGTACTGTGTGAAATGGATTGCCTACCTGAAGAATTGCTCATATGGGTGTAAAACGAAAAGATTTTAATCTGTATTGTGGACATGTGTGACATGTAACATGGATACAGATACTCTTCGGGGATCATCGAGATGAAGGGTACCTACATATCCTATGTTTCTATTAATTAATTCGACTGCAAACATTTGTTGCTAATATGAAGCAATTCATCAATTCTATTCATCCTTTAAGTAATATATCTGAGACTACGCTGCGCGGGGCCACCCACACCGCTTTATTTTATAAATGCATTATTTTCCTTAGACGGACATTTTAAATTCGTTATTGGTATGTTTTGAATGGAATTTCCGATTTTAACAATTTGTATTTTACAGGTATTGAAACGGTCTTTAATAAAATATCATTTAATGCGATAAGGACTGATACAGAGGTATGAATAATGTGGTTTGATTATATTGAGCAAATTATATCAACTTTTAAAATGTAAAAAAGTTGTTATAGTGGCATAACTACAGTAGTTGGATATATGGTATCGCGACACTTTTGTAAATAATGAGGTGTCTGCAAAGTCGTAGTACATTATTTAATTTTTATTCTATCATCAATAGTTTTCGCAGATAGCAAGAATATGTTAGGTAGTACGAACCTATAAATCGTGCGTGATCGTGTGTTAGGTAGTACGAACCTATAAATCGTGCGTGATCGTGTGTAACTGGTAGTACGAACCTACATGAAATTGTGAATCGTGCGTGATCGTGTGTAACTGGTAGTACGAACCTACATGAAATTGTAAATCGTGCGTGATCGTGTGTAACTGGTAGTACGAACCTACATGAAATTGTAAATCGTGCGTGATCGTGTGTTAGGTAGTACGAACCTATAAATCGTGCGTGATCGTGTGTAACTGGTAGTACGAACCTACATGAAATTGTGAATCGTGCGTGATCGTGTGTAACTGGTAGTACGAACCTACATGAAATTGTGAATCGTGCGTGATCGTGTGTAACTGGTAGTACGAACCTACATGAAATTGTGAATCGTGCGTGATCGTGTGTAACTGGTAGTACGAACCTACATGAAATTGTGAATCGTGCGTGATCGTGTGTAACTGGTAGTACGAACCTACATGAAATTGTAAATCGTGCGTGATCGTGTGTTAGGTAGTACGAACCTATAAATCGTGCGTGATCGTGTGTAACTGGTAGTACGAACCTACATGAAATTGTGAATCGTGCGTGATCGTGTGTAACTGGTAGTACGAACCTACATGAAATTGTGAATCGTGCGTGATCGTGTGTAACTGGTAGTACGAACCTACATGAAATTGTAAATCGTGCGTGATCGTGTGTTTAGGTAGTGCGAACCTACATGAAATTGAAAATCGTACGTGATCGTGTGTTTAGGTAGTGCGAACCTACATGAAATTGAAAATCGTACGTGATCGTGTGTTTAGGTAGTGCGAACCTACATGAAATTGAAAATCGTACGTGATCGTGTGTTTAGGTAGTGCGAACCTACATGAAATTGAAAATCGTACGTGATCGTGTGTTTAGGTAGTGCGAACCTACATGAAATTGAAAATCGTACGTGATCGTGTGTTCAGGTAGTGCGAACCTACATGAAATTGTAAATCGTATGTGATCATGTGTTTAGGTAGTGCGAACCTACATGAAATTGTAAATCGTACGTGATTGCGTATCAGGCAGTAAATGCATTATGATACTAGTTGACTGTATGTAGATGTGGGGATGAATTAATAATATACTGTAAACTTGTAGTTACCAAGATTTACTTCAGTTCTAGGTCGCCCCATATCTACCTACCACGAAAATTACAAACTTATTGCCAGCTCCGGAAAAGCTGAATTTCGAAGGAGACAACGCTACAGTTGCTTTAAGATTTAAGCAATGGAAAAGATGATGGTCACCAGGTTATTTCCCTTTTGCACAGGATTCGTAGGGGGAATACCAGACAGGTCTGTCACCTTTCCTCCTCTTGCGCGGCGCTGTAGGCACTCCTGCGCTGAGGGAATTCGGAATAAGGGGAGATCCCCTCTATCCGGGAAATTGCTCCAGGGGTAAACCCCGTTGGTGACTTCCCCGCTGTTGAGCGTGAGAGCCAGTCGTACGTCGCGCACGCGACTAGCCGTATGTCGCGAATTCCCCCTAGATGGTCGGAGGGAAGAAGGTCCAACAGCTCTCTATGTAGCGGTCGGCCTTCAGGGTTGCGCGCGTGCAGCGGCGCTGTCCCTCTTAGGTGAGGATGTGGCCCATTGTCGGCGCGGTTATACATAACACGTCCAGCCTGCTGTCGCGCGCTATCACCGCGTTCCGGACGTAGCGCCCCGCTCCTGTGATTTCTCGCAGGGCGAGGCTGGGCCTGGAGACGCTTGCGCTGCGTGGCGCCGCCAGAGCATACCATGCTGGCGCCGCGTACGTACTCTTAAGCCTAGATCGGATATAGCACTTGTAATGGGAATACCCGTGTCTGCACAAGATGCATCGTCGGACGGGCGCATTTGATGCGTCGTGTTACAGGTGCGCTAGGCGGTCGCGGTGCTACGGTGACAGCTGCAACAGCCAGTGGTTACAAATGATTGGATAATGCCTACCTACTAAAGAAAAGTTACATCCTGAAAAAGTCCAAGGTGCAGCCGAGGACGGTGCACGATCGACCCTCACTAAGCGGTCAACTACCCGACCGTGCCTATAAAAAGCCAAACGCGGCCAACGAAGGGTATGGTTGCTCAGCCGTCGAAGGGTAAGGTTGTCGGTACCTATGCTATGTGTCGGAAACTACGCTGCTTTGCTGTAAGTACGTTCCATATTTTAAGTAGCACAATTTGATGCTACAATTAAAGGTAGTCCCTCACTCTTACCACTTTGTGGTATGCAAATGTCATAGTAGGTAAATTAATGGGTCACTTAGATTATGCTGTCAAAAAAAAAAAAAAAAATTAACAAGTTTTGTATAGGTTCGGATATCTTATTATAAATTCTAATACACATTCCGTAGGCATTGCTTTGGAGGCCTGCATTTTGGGAAAGGCCTATGTCCGTATCAATTAATGTCTATTTTATACTGATATTTTTCTTTACTCAATACCTTTTTGTGACTTATGTATTGGGATAGGGCCATTGTAATGGTGATAGAAAACGGCACGCCGAGTATCCAACACTTTTGAAGGATGGATGTAGTAGTAATGTAAGGAATGTACTTACTCGTCGTGAGATAGGTACCTAGCTCATTTATTTCTAGTTGTTTCATAAATCTACGAGATCTACATATGGATTTTTAGAGCGATACTTTATTAAATAAAAAATAAATAAAAATCATGGACCCTAAACTGGGTACTGACCTGTGCTATGGGTGTCGGAGTCTCATATGCATGTATGGACATTTTAAAAACATGCTTGAATATATAGTATCGACATCCGGATGGTGTAACATGCCAGTTTACAAGATCGAATACAATCTTAGGCTTTGTGAAAACACAACTAGAAACCTAGTACTTCCTACTGACTGCAATTGCGACTATATAGTATATGATATCCGTTGATGACTAATCCAAAAAACAATACTCATTATATTACAAATACGCCACCAACGCATCAAACGCGGCGCGTGTCGTGTTTATGTCTGACATGAAGCGACTTGCTGACGGTTGCTGGCTGGACTGTTACTAACGATCTGATCAACTGGTGTCCTTCATAGGTTTATAATACTTAATAGATTGGCAATGCGAAAGAAAAATAACATAGATACTCATATTATGTTAGAGCGAAAAAGATAAGCGAGACCATTGCGTACACGCTATCAGCCGGTATAAGCCCAACGTCAGTTGTAAACGAAACAAATTTTATTACTGAACGATTCGTGAGTGTCTATATTCATGGTTGAAGTTACCGGCTTACTCACGTGTGGTTTGAGTCGAGAATGGTCCGACTGGTTTCGGTCTCTTGTGATGATCATCTTCAGGAGTGAACGTGCTCGCGGCGGGCACGGCGTTCACAAACAAATTTTGCTTATTTTTCTAAATCTTACGTTTGAAAGCGTACATTTGGTGTTAATTAGACAAATAATTATGGTTACGTATACAGTACCAGAAGGTAACTCATCTTAGAATGAAAATACATAGAAGTATGCATTTCATATGTAAGTAAGATTGAAATATTTAATTCTCCAATTGCAATGTTAGTGAACTTTGAAAAAAAAAAAAAAAAAAATTAATTTAATTAACAAATGGATGGGTGGTGCTGCGAGCTCGTTTGCTATCTTAATGTGGACTATGTTCTCGATTATTAAATTTATAATAAGGAAGGGATGTAGTGTATGCGATCTATATATAATCTGTTAAACATGACGTTGTCTCGAGCACACGGGAGTGACGTAAACAGTCACGTATTAGCCACGGGTGAGAACGGACGTTTGCTGACGCACTGGTGTGGTAACGAGCCAATTAACGTACCCTTTATGACAAGGGTGACACGGAGCACTACAATATTATTTTGTTTTTCTTGATTCTATTACTTGTATATTGTTGTAGTTGTTAGCGAAATAATAATAAAATTCAAATTGAAATGATATATAAATACAGAGATGTTCAAAGAAAAATCTAGTAAAGTATTCGGTAACCCAATAAACCGGTACTGATACAATCATATTATTATCATGAAACACTCTCAAAACAAGCCAGGCAGCTACGAGTAATATGTTCAGAGAATATTCACAGGCATTGTATTCGTAGAACTTGTAAAGCATGTTTCTGATGAACATGTGTACTTTAAGTGTCTATAAATCTTACACAAATTTTAATAAAATTTTAAATAAAATGTAATTTAAATATATCGTAAAGCACACGTCATTTCTATTATATTTACTTACTAGCTGACCCCGCAAACGTTGTTCTGCCATATGAATGCTAATGCCTACTGCCTATGCCTAATGCCACTCTTAATCAACAACACATTTATTTGGATAAAGATTAATATTATTACGTTGATATAACTCTTAACAAATGCATTAATTTCGACCAAATTTGATTACCATAAAAACGGTTTTAGTGAGTTAATCTTAAAAGATAGACATATACTGTCATGGACATTTTTTTAGATCATTTCAAGAGGAATAATTATTTCATACATATATTTTTGGTATCTTGAACCGTTTTCGCAGCGCACGCAACGGAAGCCCTCAAGGATGAATAATTTTCCCCGTTTTTTTCACATTTTCCATTATTTCTGCGCTCCTAATAGTTGCAGCGTGATGTTATATAGCCTAAAGCCTTCCTCGATAAATGGTCTATTCAACACAAAAAGAATTTTTCAATTCGAACCAGTAGTTCCTGAGATTAGCGCGTTCAAACAAACAAACAAACAAACTCTTCAGCTTTATAATATTAGTATAGATACTATATAATATATTTACATATACACGGGCCGCACTAAAAATCAGCATCATGGTTCCGCTATGGTAACCATGGTAACCATGACACACGCTAAGTGCGGAACTTTTTGTTTTCCCAACGCTGCATCACTGATAAAGAATATAATACATAATTATAATAATTTATGCTTTTTAAATATGTATTTTTTAGAGTTTCATTGTTGTCTTTGGAAGCATACCTTCTTCTGTCTGTCTCTTAACAGCAGCTTAAGCAGCAGCGGCGGCGGCGTCGCGGCGAAGTAAATTAAAATAGAAATTGTTAGTTGCCCTCGCTGCGTTGCTAATAACGCTTTAAAATTAAATAAAATAAGTTCACTTCGAACTTGGAAATTCAACAAAATAATGTCACAAATACGCAAAAGATTCTGGTTTTTTAGGTTGATAACTTCCTACGTTTCGTAAAAAATATGAAATAAATTAAATAAGAAACACATACCTATTGAATTATTTTGCTTCAACTTCCCTGAGAATCATCTCGATATATTGCGAAATATTTGAGAAGTCATTGTCTTCTGCGGGCTGGCAAAAGCCTACTTTCAGCAAGGTTTTCTCACACTTTACATGTGATGATAATATTACAAAAAAGTTAAGTTAAATAAGTACGTACATGGATTTTTTCCGGTCAGTTGGTAGGCATAAAAATATTTTAATGATTATAATAGTGATTAGTGCTTGAGATAATATTTTTTACTATGGGAACATAATTAGATTAATTGTTAGGTAGGTACAACTAGCTGCAACCCACAGACCGCCCACTGCTGGGCACGGGTCTCCCCAGACACAGCTATCTGGAGCATACTCCAGTTAGCTCCGGTCAGTCAGCTTCTCCTTTTATATATTATTATATAGATTAACTAAATTAATACATACATCTATCCCAGGCATTGAACCAGAAACCTCCGTCACTCATGCACCCATCATGGTGACGTGCATACTGCAGTGTAACGGTGAGTGTACTAACTAGAATAACTAAGTACATATTCCGTGCGCGCCTCGTGCTAGCGTGACCGGCAACAATACCATTTTCAATGGAATGGGAAATTTTATACATCGGGTTTTCTTACTGAAGGAATTTTTTTATGTCGTGAGCACTTATAACATGAGTAATGCCAATTAAAGGTCATTGGCTGACGGAGGTGGCTGTAAGAGTCTGCGAAGAGATGTAGTTGAATCGCAGCACATCTTCCTGTCGCCGCCCGCCGGGTGCACGCTGGTGGCTCTAGTCGCTTCCTTCGGGAACTGCTACGACAGCCCTCCGGTCTCGAGCCACGTATTAGAAAGAAAGAAAAAAAGAAAATGTATTTATTTCGTAAGAGCTGCATTACAAAAATAAATGAATTTGACTTTGACTATTATTACCTGTTTGGGTAATAATAGTCAACCAAGAAACAATTTAATAACCCAGCAAATAAATAAATAAATATATATAACTAAGCTATTACATTACATTACACTCTGTTCAATTGATCTAACCAACCGGCAGACTAACGGACCAACTAAAGTTCATATAATAATGTTGTATTAACTAAACAAACAATCCCAGTTTCGTTTTGAATCATTGTCAAGTTCACAGTTTGTGATGGGCGCCAGCGGATGCTATCTCACATCAATAAAACGTAATATTTGTGCGCTAGCGAGTAAAGGCAATATTGCGTCTTAAAGATAACTATTGAATATCGTTCGACTCTAATTGACCGGCTTTTTTTTGCCAAAGGTTATGTTTGCTCAGGCCGGCGCAGCACCGACCGGCGCTTCGCCCCCGTCATCCTCGCCACACCGCCATCATCATGTTATTTTCCATGACATGCCAGAAGCGATTATTGTAAAAGTTTTATACGAATTTAAAAATAAAGTCTTTATATGCTTTTTATAGCAGCTAGCTTGTAATGCCTTGGTTCAAGATATTTATTCGAAGATATTTAAAAAAAACAGCTGTGTCAGCGCAGTGCGTAGTTATCTCACCTCTGACACAAACACAATTAAAACAATTTTATTCACTTTAAACGTAGAATATTTAATGTATTGAAGAAAATATTAATTTATAAAATGTTCAAAAACGAAATTAAATTATGTAATAATCAATAAATTACCTTTTGCAAACGAACTACTGACTGAGATATACATTATAAAATATATTTCATACACTGGCTATGAGAGGAAGAGAGAAAGAAAATGTGCATGCGCACTGCTCCCTCTTGCTCCTAGTGTGATATAGACTACATGCCTGCACTGTGTCTAAGACCTATATAGGTACGAAACGTAACTGGCCGTTATGATGTAGGCATAAAAAGGAAGATATGAGATTGATGGATGATAGGTGTCACTTTTGGAAAATTAATTATTGCTATCTCTCTCTTTCTATTACCCTCTCAACTTCCGGTCGCCTCGCCCGATCCAATTTCCGTAACGCTCTCGTCGAGCATTCACCATCTTACTCCCCAAGTCAAGCGTGCGTAAAGAAGTTTGACTACAATAGGTATCGTTGACAAAAGTCAGACCGGCTAATTAGTGACCGAAATGCCCGCCAGGCAATAAATTTAGTACTAAACTGGAACATCCAGTTGTACCCTGATTAAAATTCGCCCATACCTCTCAAAGGCGCTGTTAATGCGTGCTTGCTTGATATTGCCATATACATAGCCATACAAAATCACGCCAAATATATATTATTGGCGGCAGATTTTATTTATTCTTTTATCTGTGGAATTAATAGAATGACGAAGTAGGATGACAAGTAATTAAACAAAAGACATACTACAAGCTGAAGAAATATTGTCCATGTTATTCAGGGAAATTGGAACATTATTGAAGTAAAACTTCTTTAGGTGCGACTAGGGAGTAACTCAGATTTTTGATTCTGACGGAAGTGACGATTATTTTCTGACGGATGTTCCGGTTATTTTCTTATTAAACTATTAATTTATTTTAATCAAACGAGTACTTTTTTTTGACGGATCTCACGCTTATTTTTAAACTATTAATTTATTTTAATCAAACGAGTACTTTTTACTTTTGGAACGAAGTTCCTTATCGCGTGTTGCGAAAGGGGGCTAGACGGAAAAAATTAAGACTAAAAGTTCTGACACTTTTTGGTGGTAGAACCTATATACGGTACGCTTGCTGCTTGTTTTGAATAGCTAGGTGGTAGAACCTATTTACGGTGCGCTTACTGTTTTATTTTGAATATCTAGGTGGTTGTACATAATAAATAATAAAAATAACAATAACTTATAATAAGATTTACTTCAATCGCGCGTAAAGGTTACACGCACACACTTTTTTGTGTTCCTTCCTTTTTATATGGCATGTTAGTCTGAAGAGACCGCTTCACTTGACTGGGCCAATTAATTAAGCTATTCGATTATGTAAGCTCTACCAAAAATAATCGAAAAACTCCAAAACTGAAATTGAAATAAAGTAATAATTCAAGTTCAAGTCCGCAGGAAACCGTATTTATGTATCGGAGGCCTCTCGGCCAGTATTGGTTGTAGAGCAACTTTTACGTTAGCCGAAATGTTCGTTACATTTAAGGCTTTGAAGGTTGGCGCGAAACATCGCTGCCTTTACTATAATCTCGATCTCAGGGTTTTAATTATTTCTTATGCCTTTATTATTTATTTGATTAGCATAAAGGCATTCAAATCGTTGTGTAGATCCGATTTAAATCTTGATTGCATAAAATTTTTATTGCCAATAAGGTGTTGGATTGTTAAATTAAAAATGTAAGTATTTTTTTCAGTACTTTTCAAAGACGGAAGCAATGAATTTTACGATCTGTCGTTGGCAATGGCAAACGTATTAAAGCAATATTACCAGAAATTGCAGTAGAAAAGACTATGTAAACATGTTTGCACAAACACTTGCCAAAGTTTGCACAAACACTTGGCAAAGTTTGTACTGGGTTAGTCTGTAAAATGTAGATCAGATTACCTTTTATCATTTAATTTCATGATTTTGGTCTTAAAGATGAAGCCTATTCAGTACGTGCTATCGGCAAGGATACAGCGGCGCGCTCACTGGAAATGATAACAACAATCTTTAATAGTTTATGACTTGTTTATTTTTATATTGAGATTTTTCTTGTAAAAATTAAATTTGGGAAATCCCCGTCGATAACTTTGAAGAGAATTCATTTGTAGATGTCTGTAGATTTACATAAATACCTCAATTAAATTTTTAGTACCTATTACAAATATTACGTATTCCATTTTATTGATAGGAATTATATCATTTAGGTCTTCTATCTTTATTGCAACTATTTTTATCTTTAAATTAAATTCGATTATGTTTTTCACATTTTTACCTAAAGAAGGCCACGGGATACCGCTGGATTCTGAAATTTTTGGTAAAACCTCCGTCACATTTAGCTATTGTGAATAGCTATGGTGGGCTTGTTGGCGCAATCGGTAGTGACCAACTCAGGACAAATATTCGTGTGAACACTTAACACCACAGTATTTGTTCTGTGTCTCTGGATGTTAATATTATCTATTTAAGTGTGTATTTAAAAATATCTATGTATGTACATCAGTCTCTGACACCCATATCACAGGCTCGCGCCTACTTTGGGGTCAGATGACCGTGTGTGAGAATGTCCAAGATATTTATTTATTTATTTTCTGTAACGAGCCATGTTAGAAGCTTTCCGAGCAAGCCCGGTTCGAAGCAAGGCCGTACCGCGACACTGGCAGGCGATATATGGCGGGCGGCGCCGCGGCCCCGGCTTAGTCGCTCTTGACATTGGCCGCGAGAGGCGGAAAGCTGCGCAAGCGCACCCTCTGCAGGACTAGTCGCGTCGGTGGTCGGTGCTCGTGTTGGCCGGACGTTCAGTGTTCCTGTGATTCCTGTGATGCGTGTAGTGTGGCTCGGGCTGGCGCTCGCCGCGCTGCTGCGCCCTGGGGATGCCAGGGAATTTACGGGTATGTTATGATCTTTTTAGGTCACAGATGCGTTGCTACCCTTGAGGACCTACGCCTATGGCGAAGTGTATCCGGTAACCACACTTTTACAACGGGAACACAATTTCTTTTAAACAATTATTACACGGTAGAATTGGAAGTGCACACCAACGAGGGATGTTTTAAAATAAATAATTAGCCTTTATCTACAGTAAAAAGTAAGCTATGCCAAGGTTTACCACTTGGCAAAATCTAGCTTTACCCGAAACTCGCCAATTACAATCCGATAGAGCTATCAATCGATTAAAAACTGATCAATAGTGAAGTACCGATTAAAAATCGAACGATTATATAGTATTGTCCAATTCATGTGTAATAAAATCTGGGTTAGGAGTATCCTATGTCACTCTCCTAGCTTTACACTAAACCATAATTTCGTTGAAGAGGAGAATATAGTAAACCACCAAATCACGACGATCCATCATTCCGTTGAGGCGGAGAAGAAGGACAGACCAACTTACCAACAAACAAATTCCTATTTACATATGTTGTAGTAGTATTTATATATTAGTAACGGTACACATGTTCCAATAATTTAGTCATTAACTTCTTAGTTATATTTGGTTTCCGGTTCGCTTTAGACGACTATCTTACCCCTGAACGGTAACAACGTATCTGTGACCGACTATGCGAGACTCTTATGCGCCGGCGGTGCTTCATGCCCATTTGCTATTTTATATCTAAAAAAAAAGGGCAATCAAAATTTAAGTTAAATAAGTTAAAATAAAATAATTAAGTTTTCTCTTTCCTTAAGGGTTGGCTTATTTTATTTACTACTCAATGTCGCATCGGTTGGTAGATGGTAGACCTTGTGATGCTTCATCAGAAGAGAAATCAGATACGAGGTAGAGTCAGCCTCGTAACTCAAGATCTATGAACAGCCCCTGCCAGCGGCCAGGCCTCGTACTGCTAACAAACTATTGAGTCTCTTTGATTCTCTTTGAGTTTCTTTGAGTCTCTTTGAGTCTTGCTCAAAGTCGAACAAGACTCAAGATGGGGTTCGTGCTTCTGTCGTGTACTCCAGCAGCATCATATACCTCCCGTAGCTGAGGATGTGGGGGAGACCCAGCAGTGGGACGTCTATGGGCTTAGCTAGCTTATTGAAGAAATATTGATAGTAACCTAATTAAAACCTGAAATGTTCACGGTTTTCACCATATTACACCAAAACGAACTTTACAATAACAGTAACGGTTTTGTAAAAATAAGTAAGTAGGCAAGGCTTACCCTATCACGTATCTAGGGAACTAGTTGTACAGTATGGATTTCACCATGTTTTAAGTCTACTTTTACATGGTGGCCTTGCGGAGATCTTTCCACTCCTGCGCAGGTTTATTTGCACTATATATTTTTACTTTTTGGAATCGCATAACTCGGTACCAACTTGTAGGCATACGGATGCCAGTGTGCAACAATTTTTAAAAGCTTTTATTTAACTTCACTCGTATGTATCTATGTCCCGGAATCTTGCAATCAATATTTCACCCACTTCCACTGAAGCTATCGAGCTGAAATTTGGCACACTTATTAGGTTCCGATGACAATGCATGAAAATAAAATAAAAAGTTATTTTACAGTATAATTATTATCTGTAATCGCTTCGCTCTCGATACGGCTGCGGGTCCTCTCCCTCATTGGGAAGGCCTGAAGGTTTGTTCCTTTTACTCATTGCCGTAAAATCATCAAACTATACGGAGACGGACGGTAGACGGAGTGGTGTTAGTAGCCGACCCAGTGTCGAATATTCTCAAGCCAAATATTTGATAAGGCTTAACGATTATTATCTTCTAACTTCGCTGTATGTCTGTCGGTCTGTCACCAGGCTGTATCTCAACCGTGATAGTTAGACAGTTGAAATTTTCACAGATAATGTATTTCTGTTGCCTCTCAACAAATAAAAATATAGAAAAAATAAAAATTTAATTAAATTTGTTGTATTAAATTTAAATTTAATACAACATGATTTTCTTGCCGTTTGTATAGATAATGGTACGGAACACTTCGTGCGGGAGTCCGACTCGCACTTGGCTGGTTTTTCCGTAGCGGTGTTCTTATTTTATAGAAGTTCGACGAGATTCAACCGATTCGAATAGTTTAATTAAAGACAGCTAATGGCTGAGATGTTATTTAGTTTAAAACGGACGGCATTCGATTAGTTCGTGGTGTAGCGGTCTCGGGTTCGAATCCCGTTCGAGCCAGACATTTATTACGCACAAAAATTTTGCTTTGTGTCGTTTTATGATCTTAGGCCGTACAAGAGTGACTGTATAAAAGGCCTTGTAAACTAAGTACATACTTTGTACGTTTATAATTAAGTTGAAAATTTCTTTGTTTTAAGATTCAACGAGTTACTAAACTGGACTGGCGGCTGAGACTCAGTAATGCGGTATTGTTTCTGTTGAACGAAAATGAATCGTAGAGCGAGAAGCAGACTGACTGACTGATTGACTGACTGACATATCAACGCAGGGCCTAAACTATAAGGGCTAGAAACTTGAAATGTTGCACAGGGGTTCCTTTTATAACGTAGGGGAGCACTAAGGAAGGATTTTTGAAAATTCACCCCCTAATGGTGTAAAACGGGGTTGCAATGTTAGTATGAAACTTTGCCATTTTTGAGTCAAGTGGGTAACCCGAACGCGGGCAGACGTCGTTATTGGGTCTAATTCTACGCGAACGAAGCTGCGGGCGTCCACTAGTGTACTTATGAGGCAGTAGGACAGGAGTGACTCAGTGTGGACTGGTTGCCGTACACCGTTTTAGGTGGTAGAGCCTCTAGGGAACCAAGTAGGTTTTACACTAATCCTATTTTATTCCATACATAGTTCGCCCGGAAACAATTCAGGTCCGGTTGGAGAGGTGTGGTTTCCGGTTACACTTCTTTACAATCTTCGTCTCAAGGGAAGCAACACATCTGTGACTGTCTTGGAATGCGACTTACTAACAATTACTAACTGGACTATTACTAGCACCCACTAACGGACTAATTATCACAAACAGTCCCCAGTCCTCATACCCATTAACGAACTGACCAACTAATGCTCTAATTAACTCTCTCAGCTGGCCGAACTATCCCAGTCCCAATTTAAGTCTTGTTCACAGTTGTCATGGGCGGCAGCGAATGGGTGGTGCTGCAAGCTCGTTTGCTATCTTGTATCCATAAAAAAGCAATGGTTTGGCTTCCGGTTCGAGTTGAGTTTATTTACGATGCGACCGCGGAAAAATCACCTCATTTAATGAACTTGGAAAAATGGAAATCAATTCTAATAAAACCACCAACTGACCAACTGCGGTATCGAGAAGGATCTCACTTAACGGAAGTGTTTACGATGCTGCTCTTGAGCGAAGGAATTTTCCCAAGTAACGTGTAATGCCTCAACAAATCACGAGATCAACACCCAAAACTCAAGTATTACTTTGTCTATCGTCATCATATCATCTTCATCTACTCGTAAATAAGTGTATGCGCTCTGAGATGTTGATGAAAATAATAGTGACTATCGAGATGTGAGCAATCATGTGACTTGTATAGAGACCGGCATGGAAGTCTAGCGCCTTGATTGCAGAAGTCGAAATTAAGTGACGCAGGGCTAGCGATTTTAAAAGCTTTTACTTAACTTCACTCGTATGTATCTATGTCCCGGAATCTTGCAGTCAATATTTCACCCACTTCCACTGAAGCTATCGAGCTGAAATTTTGCACACATATTTGGTTCCGATGACAATGCACGAAAATAAAATAAAAAGTTATAAAAGCTTTTTTTTTTTAATTTTAACTGTATTATTCAGTCGTAAGCGCTAAGAATCAGCCGTGTTATGTTTCAATCAGCGCTAAACTTTCATGCCGCGAGGAATACCTAGTACCATTTCTGCCGTGTAATCATTTTTAAGTAGTGAAATACCGAGCATAGCTCTCTCCTCAGCTCGCTGAGCGACTTTGAGTTTACGAATGAGGCCGACGGTAAAAAACCCAATTTTAGATCCATAAGTCCTCAAGGGAATTAGCATGTTAGCATAAGCTAATAATACTTTTCCCGACCCGGCGTCGAACCCAGGCCCTCTAGTTAGCAGTCGCGTTCACCACCACTAGACTAACGACTAGTTTCTCTAGCATAAACAATAATAATCCGATTCATAAGTAAAAACCTAATTGTATCCGCCCGACAAATTGCACTTAACCTTTGCAAGTTTCAAAGCCCTTTATCTCGCACCATTCATTAATCTTCAATAGACTCCTAATTACCGCCGAGGCTAAGACAAGTACCTGCCGTCCATAGCCCAATGGCTCGCGTCGACTGCATGTGATCGACCGAGTTAGTAAGCAACGACGACGGTCAGTTTGTGTGGGTGATCGCATAGGCGCTTCATGTTAAGCCCTAGATCCAGGATGTTTTCAGTAGTAAAAACAATCGTTCAACCTTGTCGAAGAAGGCTTGAGAACATTCGACACTGGGTTGGCCACTAACCCCTCCACCAATCCGCATTGGAGCAGCGTGGTGAGTATGCTGTAGACCTCCGGCAGATGGGGGTCTAGAGCAGATGCCCAGCATTGGGACGTCTAATGATGCTCGTAAGTCCGTACAGGTTCGCATATTACATTTTCCTCAAACACTTCTTAAAGATACTTCCGTAACTTATAATTGATAAAGTACTTGCACGGTTATTTATAGATGTGAGTTGTCTATTAATAGCGCGGTGTACAGTCAAGAAGGTTGGAGCGCAAGGTTTGTTTTGAACTGCGGTCGTGAACTCGGGTTTTTGTGACGGTACGATAACGGTGACGTGCGTCGGGAGCTGCGTTCAACTGTGCTCTATGGGATTTATTTAATCGATATCATATCGATATTTCAGTTTTTAAGTTCTTTCAATGTTTTATCAATATGTAATTCGTTTACGGATACCGCTGGACTCAGAGGGCACAGAGCCGGGAGAAATGGCTTTGAACTTGAAAAGACTGATGGATGATACTTTAATAGTAGGTTTTTGGAATAATACCTACATAAACGATAAATGACAAGTGAAATAGCTAAGTAAGTAAGCAAAACATAAACGAAGTAATTTGTGAGAACGTTGTAAGATTTTACGTCACATTATCACTTGCCTGATAACTGAAGATGCTGTCCGCCTCAACGACTAATTAATTTTTGGTAAATTAGGAACATATTTTTCACTACACCTGTCTGGAATGTTACCGTGAACTCTGATTATACAAATTACTACAAACATCTAGAATCGGAAAGCATCATAGCATAGAGAAATTATATGTTCTACAAACTTGATTGTAGAACATATAATTTCTTTGAAATTGATTGTTCGACAAAATCAATCAGACAGGGCAATCGCGGCGTGACGGGCCTGCTGGGCAGTGCGCAAGCACCGAGCGCCTAGCCAGGGAACCAAATAGGTTTTATATGAAACCTAATTGGTTCCATAAAGAGTTCGCCCGGGGCGGTACCACCGCCCGCCACGGGACCTAGTCCCATTTCTGCCGTGTAATAATTGTTTTTAAAGCAATTATGGTCCGGTTGGAAATGTGTGGTTTCCGGTTACACTTCTTTACAGGCGACCATCTTAGTCCTCAAGGGTAGCAACACATCTGTGACTGACTTAGAACGAGACTCCTACTAACAAGTACTAACTGGACTATTACTAACACCAACTAACAGGACTAACTATCACTAACATTCCCCAGTCCTCATACCTACTAACGAACTGACCATTAATGTTCTAATTTAATTGGACTAACAATCCCAGTCCCTAATTGAGTCTTGTTCAAAGTCAGTCACAGTTGTCATGGGCGGCAGCGGATGGGTGGTGCTGCAAGCTCGTTTGCTATCTTGTATCCATAAAAAAAATTGCTCCAGAAATTAACCCGTCCTTTCAATGTTGCAGACGAGGAGTACTACTCGCTGCCTCACCTGTTCGAGCTGGACGACTACGAGGCATGCCTCGCGCAGCGCGGCACCTTCTGCCTCGGCAGCTTCGAGCTGGCCTCGCGCGCCAACTCGCAGCTCATGCGCCTCGTCAACGTAAGTAGCTGCAAACCACAACGTCCCACTGCTGGGCACGGCTCTTCCCACAGACAGCTGTTCCAATGAGGATTGGTGGAGGGGTTAGTGGCCAACCCAGTATCGAATGTTCTCAAGCCACCCTAAGGTCTTCGACAAGGCCTAACGACCGTTTCCAGCATCGAAAACAACTGGGACCGTCGGCTTAACGTGCCTTCCGAAGCACGATCCATGAAATTTTGCCACTAGCGGTCACCCATCCACAAACCGACCGCGCCCGTCGTTGCTTAACTTTTTCGATCTCAGTGAATGGGCGCGGAATAAGCGGTGACAGCCCAGTGGCTATCGAACTCGCCTCTCACTCGAGCGGTCCGGGTTCAAACCCCAGTGGCACGCACCAATGACTTTTCTAAGTTATGTGCGATTTAAGAAATTAAATGTCACTTGCTATAACGGTGAAGGACACATCGTGAGGAAACCTGCATGCCTGAGAGTTCATTATAACGTTCTCGAAGGTATGCGAAGTCTGCCAATCCGCACTTGGCCAGCGTGGTGGACTAAGGCCTAATCCCTCCCATTCTGAGAGGAGACCCGTGCCCAACAGTGGGACAAAGAAAGGGTTGTGATGGTGATGATGATGATGATGAATCGGCGCGAGCTATTGGGCTATGGACGCTACCGTCATAACTGTATCTCTCGTTCCAGCAATACAGCAGCGACCCGCACCACTTCAACCGCAGCCGCATCCACCGCGGCCTGTGCCTGCCCGCCAGCTGCGGCCACGTGGACCACCCGCGCCCCGAGCGCCGCTTCGAGGCCTGCGTGGACAACGTGACGCGCACGCGGCACGGCCTGGAGGCCCACCTGTACCGGCTGGAGTACTGCGAGGCCAGGGACACGCCGCCGCGCATGCCGCTGGACGAGGTGGACCTGGGCTTCGCCTGGCTGGCCGCGGCTATCCTGGCGGGGAACGTGTTGGGCACGCTGTACGATCTGTTCAGGAATAAGGATAACAAACGTGAGTGTTGTGTGCGCCGTTTTTAAAAGCTCGTTAAAAGTTAACTTCACTCGTATGTATCCATGTCCTGGAATCTTGCAATCAATATTTCACCCATTTCCACTGAAGCTATCGAGCTGAAATTCGGCACACATATTTGGTCCGAGGATGCACGAAAATAATAAAATGGTAAAAGCTTTTAACAAAAAAAAATACAGTTTAATTAAACATATAGAATAGAAAACTTGGAAAGCAAAACTATGATCGATCCAGCGGGTGAAGCTAGATATTGATAAGTCGTTAACTTTGGTGCAGTTTGATTCTTAATATATTTTAAACCGTCCTTTAATGTCTATCAGCGGAGCCGCGAGGATAGCTGGTTGAAAAACTCATGGTTACGATATAAAATGGCGCCCGTCGGTAACTAAATTTCGACCTTTGATTTGTGGTCTGCGCTAGTCTTTGACGCCGGTATCTCTACGCGTTAATCAAATTATAAAAATTGAAAATTTTGAAAAGAGTAACACCGAGTTTCTTGCTGTGTTCTTTTCGGTAGCATCAACTTTGTGAACCGGCGGTAGATAAAAAATGTTACGACGTTCATTAAGCGTATCCATTTAATGAAAAATAAATGAATCTGAATCTGAATCTAACGCTGCGCTTGTGTAATAGTATGTGAATAAAGTTTTTCCTTCTTTCTATATCTCTATAACGGCTGATACAGTAAAGTATTAAAAGGTGTGCCCCTGTTTCGGCAGCGAACCGTCTGCTGTGCGCGTGGAGCGTGCGCGCCAACTGGGCGCGGCTGGTGGCCACGCACGAGGACGGGGACCCGCGGCTCAGCGTGCTCAACCCCGTGCACGGCATCAAGTGAGCTGGCCTTCTCCCTCCTTCCTCCCCTACCTCCTCCCACCACGTGCCGCCCTCGCTTCCGCAGGGAAGGCCTGGCGATCCAATGCGGATGGTCCAATGATGGGGGTTGCCACTTTGTTGGTGATCTCGCCTCACTCGAACAGTCCGGCTTCAAATTTAAACCCCCTAAGCCTAGTCCTTTAGTTAGTCTTAGTAGTAGTAGTCTTAGAAAAAAACACAATTTAACATCGTACGAGTACATACAGATATTTCAATAAATAAGGACCGAATCCCGAGCCCACAGTCCGGCAGTCAGGCTCAGGAATGTGGAGTGTTGGCTTTGACGAGGATTCAATGTGATCGAAAGAGTTAAGCAACGACAGGTGCGGTCGGTTTGTGGATGGGTGACCGCTAGTGGTAAAATTTTATGGACGCTACCGTGCTTCGGAGGGC
This sequence comes from Carterocephalus palaemon, assembly GCA_944567765.1. NCBI lineage: Eukaryota > Metazoa > Arthropoda > Insecta > Lepidoptera > Hesperiidae > Carterocephalus > Carterocephalus palaemon. The sequence goes on along the minus strand of OX155657.1, from coordinate 11,137,251 downwards.
ACGTGAAGCCGTCGGTCCCGGTTGTTTTCAATGCTGGAAACAGTCGTTAAGCCTTGTCGAAGACCTTCGGGTGGCTTGAGAACATTCGACACTGGGTTGGCCACTAACCCCTCCACCAATCCGCATTGCAGCAGCGTGGTGGAGTATGCTCTAGACCTCCCGCAGCCGTGTCTGTGGGAGACCCGTGCCCAGAGTGGGACGTCTATGGGTTAAGATTACTCGTAGCTGGTCAGTTAGTCAGCTCCCTGATATAGCTGCTAAAGCATAAAAAACAAGTCAAGTGTTTGCCTGGTAAGTGGACTAACAACCCCAGCCATTACGATCCTTGATCATACTCTGATCTGATCTGATCTTGTGCTGTTTGCTCGTTGCTAGTTTATGTTTCCCATGAAAGCCGTTCCTCCAACCCCCTCTTGTTGCAGGGCCATCACGCTGATCTTCGTCATGATGGCGCACTCCGCCATCGCGTACCACATGACCTACATATACAACCCTGACTTCCTTGAGAGTGTACGTATGCCATATGTTTTCGTATGCTGGCAGCCTATCATATGTTGCAGCCCTTTTTATTTTTGTCTAACGAGCAAGAAACCTTGAATGGATTGACAGGCGCTGGGATTGACAGGCGCTGTCAGACTTGTAGTAATGACTCCCCATTAAAATTTGTTTTTAAAATTCAAAACTGCGCTAAGTAATTAAAATAAGGTGTTAGAAATATTGATTTAGATATTTAACGTACCTGATATTGTTATTTAGTGATTAAAACAAGTCTATCATTATTTATTCTACAACCATAACTCAGTGACAGTGACCCGTGATAAAACCACTCGCAAAGTTACGACGTATTTATTTTCCTACTGTATTATTCAGCGTAAGTACCTACTGAATGAAGAAGTCCTAAACAAATATTTACTTAATCGACATAAGTATCCTTGTTTTGATTAATTTTAATCTTTACCTACCCTCAAACTGCGTAACCGATATTATTAATACAGTCGTTTGTTCGATATTATAGTATCTATCTAGTGGCGTATTTTGTACTCTCTCGATATTGATTGCCGCTCGGCCAACGTGGGTTCAAATCAGTGTTGACCAACTTGTTTTTTATGTAATATTGTAAGGTTATTTTTTGTTTTTCAATAATTTAATATTAATTTATTAAAACACTAAAACGTAGAAAAAAAATTAATAGGGAGACGAAACAATTTATCGTAGTAAAAATCTATTATTATAAACAAACAAAATAATTTTTTTAGCGATTTGGACCATTTTATCCATTATTTCTAATCTCCAGAAATTTTTCTCTGCTTCTTGAGCTTTCTCATTGTTTTGTGTTTAGTATCACCACTTAAAATTTTTTTTGAAAATGAACACATGCAGCACTACGGCTCGCCAGCTGGAAAGCTACTTCAGGTCGCGCTACAAGAGCTTAGCGTTAGCGTGTACAGGCAGTAGTTCCAGCAATTGGTAAAAGAGAGAGAAGATAGTGAAGTAGAGACTACAGAAATTATTAAGAAAAACATTTCTATCAAAAATGATATGGTTGAGCTACATGAGCAGCTCCAGAAGAGTCGAGAAGAACGGGACCGTCTCAAACGGCAATCAAGGGACTTTTACCAGTGTTGTACTGAATATGATACTACGCCCTTGGTTACAGATGAAATTATTTGGGAATTAACCTGCGACCGGTCACACCAGTTGGTCTGCCGTTATCAACGAATAATTAAGCATGGGACATCAGGCCATCTCATGGCATAATATTTTAAGTTTAAATAATGATATTCTTGATAATATATCATTAAATCCTCCAACTCTAACTCCAACCTGTTCCTCAACTTCTACATATTAAATTGTAACGTAAGTCATTGCACTGCGGTTCGCTCGGTTTATCCGAAATTTTATGATCGTTAAATGGATCTGACATTGGTGATAGTAATTAAAATATATTTAAATTCGAGGCCCAAGGAGCTCATTAGGTTGGCGTCGGTTTTGCACAGGATATAGATACTTCCTCATGTGTATTTAACTGGTTAAGGAGTCAATGTATTCCTACCTCATAAGATGCGTGCAGAGGGGCAGCACAGAGAGACAATAATTCAACATGACGAATTGAAATTTCGGAATTTCATTTTCCGAATTGCCTTTTCGTGTAAAAATAGACAAAAAAGGGATTTTCAAAAACTAACAATGACAATCACATAACGAACGTTGATTGGCTAATGTTAACGTTATGGACTTGCGCTGATTGGTAACTAAGTTGTCCTTCTATCAGGACTTTTCAATGTTCTACCAGCCCTAAGGCTGACCCTGTATGGCTGCACAGAGCCTGGGGAAACTTTGAATTCATATTCACGCCGAATCTATAAAATACTCGTAAATATATTACATTAAACAGAACTCTTGACGATACATTATTAGATATGCGTACCGATTCGACTGCTTAAAAGGAAAAAATAAATATTTATGGACGAAAGAAATTCAGGTTTCTTGGGCAGACCGGCCGGTGATATGGTACTAAAATGTGGTACTAAATTGTGATTGTTGTTTTTTGATTAGTTCGAAATTCAGTCCGCATTTTATCCCTAAAAATGTTTTATAAACATATTTGATTTAGAGCGGTCATGTGTTTTGGTTTCAATTAGTTTCTTTGGCCAATCTGACCCTTTCTAAATCATTCGTCTTGTTTCTCGTTATGCGTTCTTGGAGTACCTAAATATCGATTTAGAAAATTTAAAAAGATATACGTATGCCTATAACATGTTCGAGATGGAGTGTACACATATACCAGTAGAATGTAGTGCATTAGGACTTCACACTTGATGACACCAACTTCGATGTTAATCTTTCTGAATGCGACGACCTTATGACTTGAATTAACCTTCCAGAAGTTTCTAGCATACTTAGAACATTGGAGTCACGTGTTGATTGGCAGACTTCGTTAACATTATAGTGACCACTCAGGCATGCAGGTTTCCTCAGGTTTCCTCAGGTGAAGGAAACGTCCCTTCACCGTCGTAGCAGGTGACATTTATTTTTTCTTAAATCGCACATAACTTAGCAAAATCATTGGTGCGCTTGAATTTGAGCCCTGAGTGGTGTGAGGCGAGCTCGATAGCAGAGCTGCCTCCGCTGCCGCTCTGATTCACAGACTTCAGCTGGCTTTTTCGCTGTCGTGACAACTATAACCAAGCTAATCAGCTGCGCGTCCCCAGGCCAGCCAGCACCCTCTCTCCACGATCCTGCACAACGGCTCGGTGATCGTGCAGACGTTCGTGATGCTGTCCTCCTTTCTGATGGCATACAACGTGCTGCTGTGGGCGGAGCGCGAGGGCACGGTGCCGGGGATGCGGATGCTGCCCAAGGTGCTGCTGCACAGGATCACCAGGTGAGCCATCGGGGTCCTGCAGATGAACTGATTGACAGATTGAACAGATTGACAGGCCCGTTGGCGCAATCGGTAGTGACCCTGTCTGTTGCGTCAAAGGTCGTAGGTTCGAATCCCACTCAGGACAAATATTCGTGTGACGAACACTTGTATTTGTTCTGTGTCTGGATGTCAATATTATCTATTTAAGTATGTATTTAAAAATATCTATGTATGTATATCAGTCTCTGACACCCATAACACAGACTCGCGCCTACTTTGGGGTCAGATGGCCGTGTGTGAAAAAGTCCAAAAAAAAAAAACTATCACCAACCGGAACTGAGCCCTCCAGGGTCAATCTCGGTCTCCAGGAATCCCACTCAGGACAAACATTCGGTGACGAACACTTTTATTTTTTCTGTGTCTGGATGTTATCCATACTAATATTATAAATGGGAAAGTGTGTTTGTTTGTTTGTTTGTCCGGCTTTCACGTCGCAACGAAGCTATTATATGGTATGGTTTTTGTGTGTGGAGATAGTGAGGAGGGTGGAGAGTGACGTAGGCTACTTTTTACCGCGGTAAAACATCCCCATGGGAAGATATCGATGTTTTGTTGTTTGCTAGATATTTAGTTCCTGATGTTGTTAATAGATGGCGTACCTTACGTACACTATCTGCGGTCAGCATTACCTCTGGTTCCTCTTAGTTTCTTTTAATAGTGGAACTGTCATTATTCATCCACCACAAATATGATGAACTACTCATTGTTAATTCCCTTTGACCACGCGGGCGGAGCCGCGGGTAAAAGCTAGTTATTATATATTGTATGTATGTATATAAAAATGTATACGTATGTATATCAGTCTCTGGCGTCCATAGTATAGGCTCGCGCCTAGATTGGGCCAGATGGCTGCGTGTGAGAATGTCCAAGATATTTATTATAGACTGTATTATATTAATGTTCATTCTGCTAAATGTACAGTCAAGTTGCCATATTAGTTGGGTAGTCTGAGCTAGGAACCAAAATATCTGCTGGTTTTTAGCAAAATCCAGGTCTTCTATATGTGACCGAAGTGTGCTTATTTGTTCGCTGAGTTGGTTGGCATTAATTCAAAGTCGTTTCGTCATAAAAAGTACGTAACTTGCATGAATACAAATAATTAACTGCATTTCTATCAAAAACATTAAAACACCTTGACGAGGAGCGAGGTTGCCGGGAATCTGCGACTGGGACAATAATTTCTGAAAAACTGGTGCAAACATTCACACGGCGGCCCTTTCGGAGGCCGCGCTGCCACAACAATGTTTCCTTATTCATATTATTATGACTAATACGTACACATTTTTAATACGGTTTCTTGAATAAATTAATTATGTACCTATTAACTATATCACTGATATATCTGCGTTTCTGCAAAAAAAAGCGAGTGAAAAACTAAGGAAACATGGTAGAATACTAAAGTAAAACTTAAGTAACTTAAGGGCTCCCATTGTATTTGTGACTTCTTATATTATAATTTTTATTTTTGTTGGTTTTTGGACAATATTTTATCAACCATGTTAACAGAGTGGTGTATGTCTCATAACGATTGGAGATAAGACGCAGTTTAGCTGAGACGCGATGTCTGTATAAGGACAGAAAGTGGTTCATCTGGGCGTGCCTCCGTCACGGCGCGGTAAATATTAATCATCTGGCATCACCTAGGTGTTCACCGGTGGTTCAGTCAAGTTCACATGTGTCAGGCGTCAGCTTCGTGTCTTTTGCGCCTTACTCGACCACCCTCTCCTGTTGCAGGATAGCCCCAGTGCACATGTTCGTGGTGGGGCTGACGGCGACCTGGTGGCGGCTGAGCTCCTCGGGCCCGCTGTGGCCGCTGCTGGAGGCGGAGAGCGCGCGCTGCCGCGCCAAGTGGTGGGCGCACGCGCTCTTCGTGCACAACCTCGTGCGGCCCGACGACAAGTGCCTGTGGCAGACCTGGTCAGTGGCTCGTCCCCGGTCGGTGGCGGCTGTCCCCGGGCCCGCCGTGGCCGCTGCTGGAAGGCCTTTCGCATGGTTTAACGACTGTTACCTTACGAGAACGACCATGCCCAACGGCTAGCGTTCTCCACGAAGCACGCAAGCTCCCAAGAAAATTTGCCAAGAGCCGGTTGGCAGTTGCCGGCCGAAACTGGTGCAGCTTAACAATACGACCGGACCAGTTGATAATGATGATCTCCAGGCTCTCAACCAGGCCCGCTGGCATCGGCTGAAGGCCTAGTTTCAGCAGTAGCCCGTAGTTTACTTTGTTGTAACTTTAGTAAGGCAACAGCGGCACAAATAACTAAAGAGTAGCGAAATCAGAAAACTTCCTACGATGTCTTCCGTACTGATATAGCGAGTTATAGATTTGACGGGCCCGGTTGGCGCAATCGGTAGTGACTCTGTCTGTTACGCCAGGGGTCGTGGGTTCGAATCACACTCAGGACAATAAATATTCGTGTGACGAACAGTGTCTGGATGTTAATATTATCTATTTAAGTATGTATTTAAAAATATCTATGTACTTATGTATATCGGTCCTGACACCCATAACACAGGCTCGCGCCTACTTTGGTGTCAGATGGCCGTGTGTGAGAATGTCCCAAGATATTATTTAGATTTATTTATTTTATAGATAATTTCCAAATTTTCCATTTACTGAATAACGCCAGTTTTGCGACAGATGTAAGTCTAAAGTAACTTCCGCGATCGAAACCAACGATTAGCGACATCTTACCGGTTCCTAACCGGCTTGACTCAGTTCCGCTTTTGCAAAAACGTACTAGAATTATTCATTATCGTGATATTGAATGTATCAACTAACGTGGTAATTGTATTGTAATTTATACGAAATCCGAGCTAATGTGTCGTTATCAAGTCTTCACATAAGATTAGTAGCAGGATATGAGATTGTAATTTATTCGCACTGCCGAATAGATATTTGCATAATTGCCATCTACTGATCTACCTTCATTAAACAAACAGATAGCTAATTAATCATTATGTCTATATGATTACGTATGATGATGATTGACTGGCCCGTTGACGCGATCGGTAGTGAACATAACTTCTACGCTGGGGGTCGTGAGTTCGAATCCCACAGGACAAACATTCGTGTGACGAACACATGTAGTTGTTCTTTGTCTGGATGTTAATATCTCTCTCGCTGCGACCCATAGACGTCCCACTGCTGGGCACGGGTCTCCCCCACAGACACTGCTGCGGGTGGTCTGGAGCATACTCCACCACGCTGGTCCAATGTGGATTGGTGGAGTAGGTTAATATCTGTATATGTATGTATTTAAAAAACGTACAAATATGTATGGCTCAGAGCTCTCGCACTCCTGCTAATATTCCTAATTGCCTATCGAAGTTCTGCTTGACCTATGAGAAGCTGAATACTATTCAGTTAAAGGCTATTCAGTGGATAGCCTTTAAAACAATCTCATTCAAATGTTCGACTTTTATTTTTGTCTTATTCTCTACCTGGCTTTGACCTTTTGTCCAAAAAAATTGAAAGCACACTATTATAGTACGGCCCGTTTGCTTTAAATAATTATAAATCATTTCCCGGTCATGTTTTAATTTAAGAAGTAACGGTAATCAATCATTTGGGAGGTTAATGGCTTCACGGCTTGTAGGTACCACCTGTGATGATTTATGCATCTCAAAAACACTGTTTGATTAATTGATTAATTACGCAGTTTTTTGTAGTTCAGTAGTCGAAACACTTTGGTGTTATGTAGAATCAATTTGGCTGGTTTGGCATAATCCGAGATCGATAAAATAATCGAGAGTTAATTATCGATTAGAATCGAACGATTATTTCAATGTTTTGCCCACTTCAGCGGAGATATGCAATTTTTCGGGATAATAAGTAGCCTATGTACCCTGCTGGCTGTATACTACATGTATTCCAAAAATCACAATATCGATCCGTTGAGGAGGAGAAGGACAAGCCAACAAACCAACAAACACACTCTTCCGTTTATATATTAGAAGGAAGTATTAAATAAGGATTATTATATCGTCCACTTCCGACGACAGTGTGACATCTCGAATTATACGATTTTTTGTTTTACTGATATGTATTCTGAATCGCCTTTGATATTTCATTTCAGTATTAGTCATACTTTATTCACATCATCACTACATAGTATAAAACAGTCGCTTTCTCTGTCCCTATATATGCTTAAATCTTTAAAACTACGCAACGCATTTTGATGCGGTTTTTTTTAATAGATAGAGTGATTGAAGATGAAGGTTTATATGTATATAACATGCATAATATAGTAGTATCAGCTTTGCACCCGTGCGGAGCCGGGGCGGGTCGCTAGTACATAATAAAGCTATCTTGACAACAATTTAAGAGTTATGCTCATTTAATAGTTCAAAAGTAGTTTTATGTGAAATTACGGTTTTTGAGATGTCACACTGTCGTCGCAAGTGGACGGTATGTTAGAACAGTGGTGCGTGCTTGTATTTGCCCCTGCACCCTGCACTCGAGCAGCCAATCCTGACGGTGACGCCCGCAGGTTCCTGGCGGTGGACATGCAGCTGTACGTGGTGGCGGCGGCGCTGGCGCTGGCGCTGGCCCCGCGCCCACGCAGCGCCGCCCGCGTACTGCTGGCCCTGCTCGTGGCCTCCATCGGGGCCAACTTCGCCATCGCCTACGCGTGGAGCCTCAAGCCTATCCTATACGTCACCTATCCTGAGTGAGTACTGTGCCACAACTCATACGTCACGCTGCCGGGCGTGGCTCCCGTAGACACGGCTGCTGGGAGCTCTAGAGAATCCTCCACCACGCTGATCCAATGCGGATTGGTGGAGGGATCAGCGTCCGACCCAGTGTCGAATGCTCTCAAGCCACCTGACTCTTAGTACTAGGAGTTTTAGAAAATAAGGATAATGTACATCCTCTCAACATTAATCAGAAGTATAAACTGAGATCTAACTAATTTATAGACAGCCTATTGGAGACTCCTGTAGAGTCTTATTCTTCTTCTTGATTCCTTTTGAGAAGGTCTGATGTATGCTCTATTCGATCACTATTCGGTTATACCGACTGTTAAATCCGTTGTGAATTTTAAGAGAGCAAAAATTCATAAATTAAATTTATTCATCTACTGACATAATTCATTACGGTGATAATTCATTTTAACTGAATTCATCCGGTTAATTGAATTATCAAAACACTCAATGTTAATATAAATAATAACTGGTTAGTTAACACGTGAACTTCTAGTAATGAGTCATGATTTATGATAGCTATAGGCAGGTTTGTAGGGCATAATGTGTTTACCGCAGTTCTGGCAATTACGAGAATATTATCACGCAGTGGATCGGTGGAAGTGAACGGGTTAATTTATGGAAAAAGCGAAAGTTGGTCAGAAAAGCCCACAGCCGTTTGCCCTTGTGTGATGTAGACAATGTGTCGTCGATTGTAGGAAGTCCACGAAGATACCCGACTGACAATTATAAAAAATGGCACTTCACATGACCGTGTGTAATTTTATTCTAACATGAAAAGGAAAACTCTGGTTCTTGTGTAAGTTCAAGAAAATCATTAATAATCAAATATTTTTTAGTTTTCACTCAGATACTATTTACAAAACAAAGAATTTTTAAGATTTTGTTTAATCGTTAACTACAAATCATCTGTTTTGCTTCTTTGCCAAATGTTCCTAAGCTTCTGATTAATATTTTTTTTCCGTTTTTAACATTTGTAGTCGCCCACATTCTTTCATTTATGAAAGAAAGAAAGAAAATCTTTATCTTGTCTCAAACACAATAAAATAAAAAAATAAAAATAACAATACAAAAATAAGCAAAAAAAGGAGAGAGACAAAATAGGACTTCTCTCAGCCTGTGCCGCGGTGCTGAGAGAACCGCGGCTGCTGGTTTTCAGAGTAGTACTAGTGGTATTTAGTGTTTCAGTAATAATTATTTTTTTAGTTAATTAGTATTTTGCCGCCTATAATTTGATTTTAATTCGATCGTTTATCTTGGCTTATCTTAGAACAATATTTAACACGTAAAATAATTCAAAAAGGCCACATTCAGTGACGCGCTAACACAGATTAAGTATGTGTAAGACGAGAATGATAATTGGCTGCACAAATCACGGAAAGGATAGTTAGACAGCTAGCTTTTTCTAGATCCCACGAGTCGTCGGCTTCCTGTTCCTGGTAACACTTGAAACCTACTTCTAGTACTACAAGGTTGACCTCTGTGGGCGCGTGCGGAGGGCAACTCCATACCAAGAATTAGTAGTCAGCCAATATCAATATCTAACGAGGCGCAAGTGGGAGATTAAGGTATACACTCAATCTTCGTATTGTACAAAAAACGTATCAAATCTTTTGTAGGAAGGTTAAGAGGGGTGCGAGGGCGAAGTCCCCACTAAATAATAACATAATACTCAAAAGTAAAAAAAAATTAAAATATCAAAAACCCGATTTCAAAACTAAAAAGCCAGAAATAATAGCTAATTCGTTTGCGAGATTCCCGCAGTCGCAGGTGAGGAAGATCGAGAGTCTGTCGAGAGCATACTCCACAACGATGCTCCAATGCGAATTGATTCGTTTTTTTTTTGTATCAACCCACTTTTGTCTGAAATGACCAGCTGGATTATTTTTGCATTTGCGAAATATTTTTAATTTTTAAATACCTGCTTACAATTTGGCTGATTGCAGGCTGATGCGCCACCAGTACGAGGGGTCGGAGTCGTTCAAGTGGCTGTACACCGCGCCGTGGGGCAGCCTGCCCGCCTCGCTGCTGGGCCTGCTGCTGGCCTTCCAGTTCCGCCGGCTGCAGCAGGACCAGGTGCCGCTGCAGGACAAGCTGGTGAGCAACGGTCTAGCGCTGAAGAGGCTGGGAGGTGACCAGCCGGGTAGTTGCGTAAAAGTTTTCATAAGATGAATTAATTCATATCGTACGATATGAATTCAAACAGCTACGATGTTTGTCATCTATGTTAACAGTTAATTGGAGCAGCTTAATAGAATATGCTCCCGTAGCTTTAACTGTGGGGTGGACCCGTCCCCAACATTGGTGTACGGGCAGGTATGAATAGGGAAATTAAACTGAGTTCGATAGAATGAACAGTGTAATCACTGGTGCCACAATGACAGATGAGAATTAATTTGATTACAATAAGTAATTAGTATGTAGGCGAGAAGATTTGAATTCCCAACAAGTGAGACGTCTACGGATTGTAGGTATCCCTAACAGAGTGTATGTCCCCAGTGGGTGCGCGTGGTGTGCCGGCTGGCGGTGCCGGGCATCCTGGCGGCCATCATGGTGGGCTGGGCCGTGCGGCGCGCCACCTCGCGGGAGGCGGTGGCGCTGTACGCGGCGCTCGACCGGCCCATCTTCGCCGCCGTCGTCGCCACCGCCATGATCGGCTTCTTCTACAAGATCGACGGTGAGTTTGAAACAGATCCGATGTAACTTTTAATTCAAAAATTACGATCAACTTACGAGTTCCTTCCGTCCGCAATAAGCAGTACCTCTGTTATGATCCTGATCTCTGTTAGTTTATATACTCGTATGACAGTGACATGACGTATCGTTGCAGGGCCAATATGGCGGCTGCTGACGTGGCAGGGCTGGGCCGTGCTGTCGCGCATGTCGCTGTCGGTGCTGATGGCGCACTGGGGGTACAACCTGATGCAGCTGGCCGTCAAGACCAACCTGGCGCGCTCCTCCATCTACGAGATCGTGAGTGGATGGATATCAGATTTCTAAATCATGGATAGGCCTCCCTTAGTCTGTGCCACTCTGACAGACTCCACTTTGAAACCAGCGGTTACCCGCTGACTTCCACGGTTCTACAGTCTACCAGCTAGGAAGACGGCCTGTGCTCCATATTCCAAGCATTTTGGAACATTCCGAGAGTCCGTGGTGCAGTAGTGTGACCCTGACTGTCGAACCGCGAGTTTCGGGTTCGAATCTCAGCCGGGTTTGAGCCAAAATTAAAGCCGAAAGCCTCTCCCTTTCCCCCCTATTTCTTAGCAGAAGACTACAAGAAAGCAACGAATGGCATGGTCGTAGGTTTGAATCCCAAAAACAAAAATGTAAATACAATGCACCACTCCGCACTGAAACAGTGGTGGAGTACACCCTGGCCACCCACTTGTGCAAGACCCGTGCAGTGCAATGGGTGGACTTTGCTGAATTTTCATTACCAATTTCTTTTTGCAGGGCGGGCACTGGTTCGTGACGATATTCATGACGTACATATCTTCCCTGCCACTGCATCTGCTGGTAGAACAGCCGCTGCAGAGGTTCTTGCAGGCGATCTTCTCGTGACCCCCAGGGCACAGGATCGGAGCACCGCGCCCGCTCGTTTTCGAGTATTTGGGAGATCGTCGCCGATGGATTCCGTTTTCTAGTCACTGTACAAGTAGACATACAAATTCAATCTATTTCTTGAACAAGAAATCAATTGAGTTTTGGGAAAAGGTGTCAGTCCAGACTATGTGATTTATTCTGCTGCACAGCATCATCCCGCAACATTGAGCAACAAAGTATCGCATAGTTTTTAAACATGTCGAGTCAAGTTCGTCATACAGATCTTTGTTTTGATTTCTTGCTTTTGTTTTTTGGAAACAATTGTTAAGGAATATTCGAGAATTTACCTTAGTTTAACTGAAACAAAATACGATGCGGTGACCACAAAGCTACCTCTATTTCATGATTGCTTACCTACAACTTGTCTATAGGACAGACGGGACAAGCCAGAACCAGATAGTTAGTAGTCTCTATATTCTAGGTAAACTTAGGTAGATATGTAATTAATAAATACTTATTTAATTAGAAAATGAATGCAACGCGAGCAACTGTCTCAGTGTCGATGTGTTGCATTACGAACTGTTACCACCATATGAATTGCCAGTAAACTTATTTCTACTGTTTATGGTAGATTGTTCAAATTTAGGTAAGGATAGTTAATATGTTAAGTGATCCCTCTGTAACGTAACGTACAAACGTAGATATGTTTGATAACAAAAGTAAGACGATATAGGTAAGGTAAGGCGTATATAAAATACTTTACATGTCTGCCAAGCCCTGTAATAGGCACCTAATCTAAATTTTGAACTGAGATTTGAGCCAGCACCAAGCCGTGTAGGACTGCTTTGGCGCTGGTCACACGCTTCACCGGCTTGAGGTTTTAAAACAAGTATTTCCCCACTATTACAGTCAATGTCAAATAAACCATTAATCTTGCCCTTTTACCACCTGTGATATTTATATGCGTAGAATAAGTATTGTAAATAAACATAATAGGTATTAAATAAATATATTTGCGTATGAGCAAGTCATATTGTTTTATTTTTTGTCTCGGTTGTAAAGATACCAAGTTGTAGATATAAGGCGGTAGTATAACTTTGCGGAAATCCATTGAAATAAACTTTTAATATACTTAGCAACAACTCGCGAGCATGATGGTGTATATTATTGCGTACCACCTCCACAATCCTTCCTTTGTCCCACTGTTGGGCACGGGATTAGGCCTTAGTCCACCAGAGTCCGCTAGCCTAGTGCGGATTGATAGACATCACACGCCTTCGAGAACATTATGAACTCACAGGCATGCAGGTTCTCTCAGGCACGGTTGGGTCCTTCACCGTTACAGCAGGTGACATTTAATTATTTCATTTCTGAAATTACACATAACTTAGAAAAGTTATCGGTGCGTGCCGCTTGAGTTTGAACCCGGACCACTCGAGTGAGAGGCGAGTTAGATAGCCACTGGGCTGTCACCGCTTGTATTATACATACATTAATGCATATATGCACCTCCCCCTCAGATACAGAGGCAATAGATGAATCTACACCCTAGCAGTACGACTAGTAGGACCATGGGTAAAGCTTCCCTACAAACCAATTGAACCCAGCAGTGGTGCAACGGGTCAGTGCGGGGCGGTGCAGGTCGGGTGCCATAAATAAAAAGCGTCGATATTAAAATACAGAGTTTATTACCATACAGCGGCATACAGCAGTCGTACAAACTGTACAGGGTACATCAGTCATACATGGTACCTAACACTGCCTACGGAATATATTTCATGTCATTCATGTTAGCGAAGTGGTGAGAGGTCTATATGGCTTGAACTGGTCAGTGCGGCCCATTGTGCATTGGCAGGCACGAAAGAAAAATCTCCAAGCCCTGACTTTACTACGAGTAGGTATATCATTAGTGGTGGAATTTACTTAGTACCTGCGTACTACATGTAAATGTAAAGATACCTCGGGCAAAATGTCCTTTGTAAAAAACGATTATATACTGAACCTTGCTAGAGGAAACATACTGGCATCTAAACGTTAGGATGTTTAAGCTGACGCAAAATTAATTCCTTATTCTCTCAAAAAAGTAATTTTGAGCGGTATAAGCTTTGACTTAACATAACAATCAGACACGTGTAGTGTAAGTAGGCAGACGCCTCTGCTGGGAATCAAATGCAGGACTTCACTCGGTAGACTGCCTCAAGAGTACTCATCAATAGTGTATAGTATAATTAATGGCATGTTTTGTACACATAGTTATGGGAAATAATGGGAATTTACCTCTGCAGCTAAAACGGATTCAAAGGAGTTTCATAATGTGTAAAACTTTCTGTAGATTTTAATATAATTATTAATATTATACACTGAGTATTGCTTACATCAAAAAATTATTACATATTCATAAAAATTATGTATACGATTAGGTATGAAAATCATGACTAATATACCTATTTTTGGTACAATTTTTAATTTGAATTATCCTTAAACCAACTAAAGTGTTCACACATAGGTGAAATACATATCATATTTACACGGCTTGCATCTGGCCAACTGGAGCAGAGCGATGGAGACATTAATATAAATTATTATATTAATACCATGGACATTCACACACGCCATCAGACCCCAAATTAGGCGCGAACCTGTACTATGGGTGCCAGAGAATGATGCGTACATAGATATTTTTAAATACATACTTCGATGTCTAAATAAATCCATAATATTGACATCCAGACACAGAACAAACACTAGTGTTCGTCACTCGAATATTTGTCCTGAGTGGGATTCGAACCCACGACCCCTGGCGCAACGGACAGGGTCACTACCGATTGCGCCAACGGGCCCGTCAAACATTGCAGGCAAACTAAGTATAATACAATAACTAAAGCTACTCACTAACACTCTGGTAGTAGCCGAGCTGCCTAGGCTAGTACGTACAAAACATTGTCTTTTAAAAAATGCATACACAAAAAGTCCGGAGACTTTTCAATATTTAGTGATGATAGTAAGTTTTAGGTTCACTTTCGCTATCTTTTCTTTTCGATTCATTTTCGCTTGCTTCCCTCTTCATACTTGCTTCCACCTGTCATCTCGACCAGATCAGTGTCAACAACGGCCTCTGGCTTATGCTGAATGTCATATCATTTAACTCCATCGATATTATATGTTTATGATATTTTCACATTATCATATTAAAATCAATTATTATTTAATAAATGAAATTAACAAACCACTTTTACAAGCTCGAAAATATCCCTGTAGTTCCATCACAAGGTTTAGGCCCCAAGCCTGAGAGCTTTATAGCCCCAGCATATTATTACAGGTTTATTTACCAACCATTTTTACATTACCAACCATATCGCTTAACCCAGTCGTTTCCGAACTTATTTTGCCCACTTTGAGAATAAATTTTTTTTAGCGCCCCCATTTTTTCACCTACTTAAAAACCACTATAACTTCAAATTAAATTAATTAATTATTGGCGCATCCATTTTTTTTCTGGGTCTCTTACCACCCTTTAGGCCTGCAGCGCCCACAAGTGGGCGTTATCGCCCACTTTGGGAATGGCTGTACCGATCCCTCCCATCATCCTTATCGACTCCCGTCCATCTTCCCTATCTAAGGAGGCACTTCCTGGCGTACTCTACACACTTCAATACGTATTCTAATTTAATTCTATATGCATGTCTTGATTTATAATTTATATACAAATAATTGAATACTAAATATAAACAATGGTATAAATGTGTACATAATCAATTGATATTTATATCCAAAACACTTCAAATGTCAATATTTAAAAGCATACACTTATAATTGTAAATTAGTAGCAACTGCATATTTATGCAGAAATAAAAATAAAAATATTTTTTGTTAGTAATAAAGTAATTTATCACAAAGCTTGATAATTATTGTGATGTAAAGATAACGTCTTATGTTAAATATTCACTAAGATATAAGTAGATTTATGTGCTAAAACAATTGCTTCAGGCAGGAGATAGGAACCTTAATTAGTTACATTCTAGTGTTTAGTTAGAACAACTAAATCAAACTGGCGAATACATCGCTGCGACCCATAGACGTCCCACTGCTGGGCACGGGTCTCCCACACACACTGTTGCGGGAGGTCTAGAGCACACTCCACCACGCTGCGCCAATGCGGATTGGTGGAGGAATGAGTAGGATTACTCAGTTAAGAATCTTACTGGAAGTATCCATGGTAGGTACTTACTTTAATTTTTTTTTATAAATGATATACATATGTACATAAAAATAAAAATAAGAAAAAAGCTGGCACGAACTTCCCAACGAGGGTCGTCCTGAAAATCAGCGGCTGCTGGCTTGCCACAGCCATTTGCTGAGGGCGTCCTATTTCGGCATCGTTATTGTTACATATTTAAAATTAAAATTGTATTGTCTCATGTGTAGTATGTATGTCGAAATAAACTTATGTCTATGTCTATCCTATATCCTGTCAACATGAAAATACTCTGTACTATCAAACGTCATGACCTGGCCAAAACTAAACTGACAGAATCAGAGGGGTTTCGACCAGCGTCCTCACTCAGAAACACTTTTGACACGATCACAAAAGATAAAATATCACATCTACCCTACCATCACGCTGGCTAGGCAGGGCTGGGGTCGGCATGTCCAGCTCATGCAGGAGCGAGCGGCCCCGAAAGTATTGCCGTCCACACTTTGTGGGTCAACGCTGGTTTTGAATGAGGACCCAGCAACTGAGTTATCAAAAATCATATTTTTGTAATTAAACACGGTTTTGACAAAGTTATAAGTTTCGAAGATGTACATTCGAGCAAGTTAATAATTAATCTACCCGAAAGGAGCAAAATTCAAAATTATACCAAGAAATTTTACTCTAAAAATACTTACATACATACATACTTACATACAAGTAAAGTTAAATAAAAGCTTTTAAAAAATTACGTCAATATTACAGTAAGCATTATTTGACTAAATCGTAGTTGTATTGACAATATAAGCTAAAGCTACAAGGACATTCCTCTGCCGTCAAAACGCCATCTTTGTTTCAAACAAAGTCCAATTCTTCATACAAAATCAGCAATGTATATCAAATACAGTCAAACACGTGGCGGAGCACACTGCTGATAATCCATTGCGTGCTCAGTGTGAATTAAACATCAATTCGAATCCAAATTGTTTGTCATCAAACGCAGCAGGTTACACCGTTCCCTTCCCTCGCCGTGAGTCATCCATTGCTCGCTCAGTAAGCTTCGTACCGACTACACTCAGCCTTCAAACACTTGCTTCACTCCGGAGCGTTATCACTACTAACTACACTCGGCGCGCGACAGCCTTCAAACACTTGCTTCGCTCAATAACGAGAAGTTATCACTACCGCACGTTTGCGTCAGTACACGCCGCGCAATGTCCACCGTTTTTTAAACACTTTATCGTTGCACGCGGTCCATCGCCGGGCGGGTGCGCGGGCGGGCGCGGGCGCTACATGTGCAGCGCGCAATGGTCGCCGCCGCGGCACTAGCTGGCGGAGTTGTTGTACTGCGGCCGGCCCGCCAGCTCCAGCAGGTAGCGGTCCATCGCTCGGCGGGCGCGCGGGCGGGCGCGGGCGCTACATGTGCAGCGCGCAATGGTCGCCGCCGCGGCACTAGCTGGCGGAGTTGTTGTACTGCGGCCGGCCCGCCAGCTCCAGCAGGTAGCGGTCCATCGCTCGGCGGGTGCGCGGGCGGGCGCGGGCGCTACATGTGCAGCGCGCAATGGTCGCCGCCGCGGCACTAGCTGGCGGAGTTGTTGTACTGCGGCCGGCCCGCCAGCTCCAGCAGGTACCGGTCGGGGTGCTCGATCCAGTCCGCGGCGGATATCTTCACCTGGAACACACACGTGACCCTAACTAATAGTTTCGTTTACACCTAGTAATATTATATAGCCTATGTCACTCAGTGATGATGCCGCTTTCTAATGGTGAAAGAATTTTTGATATCGATCCAGTAGTTTTTGTGTTAAAACATTACAAACACATCTTTCCTCTTTATAATATTAGAATAGAAGTAAAACTTCTTGACATACGCTTGACTTGGGGAGTAAGCTGGTGAATGCGTGACGAGAGCGTTACGAAAAATGTGATTGGGCGAGGTGAACGGAAGTTTAGAAGGAGATATTTGTTAGTGAAGATACAAAGAGAGAGAACATTCATTCATTCGAACAAATTTGATTACTACGTTAAACAATTCTGAAATACGAAGAACGAGAATTTTCTCACAATTACCTTGTAGCAACTGCGACTTCCTAGTGGAGTCTTCTCTCCTTCCTAGGGGAGTCCCGCGCTACAAGGGAAGCCGGTTGTGGTGGAGGGCCGATCTAAGCCTCCACCATCTGATTATGTCGCCTTTACGTCGTCATGTATGAGTATAAACAATGAAATGGTCACTACGTTAAACAATTCTGAAATACGAAGAACGAGAAAAATGTCTGCCTAAAAATATACGTATACTGCAATCAGCAGCTCCTCGTCGCGTGCCCTGGCTAGCAGGGGCGAAGGCCCACCTGTCGCTGGCGCTCCGCCTCCTTGACCTGCCACTTCTTGATCTCCAGCTGCGTCTCGCGCGACGCCGTGTCCCCGCAGCCCCACACCTGAGCACGACCAATTAATGTTTTTACAAACACATCACTTAAGATTTACAAACACACGACTGTAAAATTAAAAAAAATATTACACGGTTTTGTGTAACTAGTGGGAAACCGTTTTATGGTACTCCACCGCGCTGCTCCAATGCGGATTGGTGGAGGGGTTAGTGGCGCCAATGTCGTATGTTCTCAAGCCACCCGAAGGTCTTCGACAAGGCTTAACGACGTCACCCATTCACAAACCGAGCGCGCCCGTCGTCGCTTAAACTCTTTCGATCACATTGAATCGACGCGAGTCATTGGGCCATGGACGCTACCCCAGGCTCGCGCCTAATTTGAAGTCAGGTGGTTGCGTGTGAGAATGTCCATGATATTTATTTATAGGGATTCGCTGCGACCCATAGACGTCCCACTGCTGGGCACAGGTCTCCCCCACAGACACAGCTGCGGGAGGTCTAGAGCATACTCCACCACGCTGCTCCAATGCGGATTGGTGGAGATGCGGATTGGTGGAGGGATTTATAGAGATAAAAGTATGCAAAGATTTCTGGCGAGCGCTCAAACGAACGAAACCTTTCCTCCTCTTCCGCGGCGCTGTGAGCGCTCCTGCGGGAGGGAATTCGGATGTAAGGATGGTCCTTCTATCCTAGCAATTGCTCCAGGGGTGAACCCCGTCGGTGACATCCCCACTGTTGGGCGTGGGAGTACCTCGATGGCGTCGAGCGCGAACGGCGCGCCCTTGAAGGTGAAGCAGTCGAAGTCCTCTTGCACGGCCAGCAGCGGCGCGCGCGGGTCGCGGCCCACGCGCAGCCCGCGCGGGTACCCGCGGATCGACGTGTTCAGGTACAGCATCTTGGGCGCCTGCTCGATCATCGCGAACCTGTCGGCGAACGTCCATGTAGTGTTTGCGGTGACCGTTGGGTCAATAAAACACGCCCACTCAATAGGAGGCAAAGGTAATGCGTCCGGCGCACGTCCAAACTTGCTCACAGCTAGCGCGTGACTGTCAGGCCGCTGCCCGGACGACCAGTGCCAGTGTCGAATGTTCTCGAACCACCCGAAGCTCTTTGACTTGAGGCTTAACGATGGTTTACAATTTTAAAAACAAAAACGCCCTTTAAATTTAGTCGCGATCCACATCCGACCACGCCCCAAGTTCCTACTCGGTCAGTGTTGGGCACGGGTGACCACAGGTGTAGTGTTTGTGGTGACCGTTGGGTCAATAAAACACGCCCTTGATCACTCAATAGGTGGCGTATGTAATGCGTCCGGCGCACGTCCCAACTTGCTCACAGCTAGCGCGTGACTGTCAGACCGCTGCCCGGATATACGATACACTACAACAGGCGTGTTCCCGCAGCCTCCGCTGAGGTCTACCCGTACGGCGTACTCCACCACGCTGCTCCATGCCGAATAATGGAGTGGCCGACCCAGTGTCGAATGTTTTCGAACCACCCGAAGCTCTTTGACTTAAGGCTTAGCGATGGTTTACAATTTTTAAAAAAAAAGTTCCCTCCGAAGCACGGAAGCGCCCTTGAAGCGCCTCTGAACTGCACTTTATTCTAACGCAGCAAGAGTCCCTATTTCATTGTTTGATTTTAAGGAGTGAATCTTCTGTACTTGTACTATTATATATTCTGTGGTATGACAGAGAACAAGCGGTGACAGCCCAGTGGCTATCGAACTCGCCTCTCACTCGAGCGGTCCGGGTTCAAACCCCAGCGGCACGCACCATTCAATGACTTTCAAAGTTATGTGCGATTTAAGAAATTAAATGTCACTTACTATAACGACACATCGTGAGGAAACCTGTATGCCTGAGAGTTCATCGTAACATTCTAGAAGGTATGCGAAGTCTGCCAATCCGCACTTGGCCAGCGTGGTGGACTAAGGCCTAATCCCTCCCATTCTAAGAGGAGACCCGAGCCCAACAGTGGGACAAAGAAAGGGTTGTGATGATGATAGCACTAGGTTTTTAAGCTATGTGCGATCTGAACTGCACTTTATTCTAACGTAGCAAGTCGTAGTATTTCTTTGATTGATTTTGGGGAGTGAATCTCCTGTACGTGTACTATTATGTACTCTGTAGAGTCCGTGGGATAGCTCACGTGGGGTAGAGCTGCACCAGCGCGCAGTCGGCGCCGCCCTGGTACTGGTGCGTCTCGCGCCACTCCTGCGGCGCGCACGCCACCAGCGTCACGCCCTCCGTCCCCGGCGCCGCGCCGCTCACCACCACCAGCGTCGGGCCCCTGAGAGTCCGTGGGATAGCTCACGTGGGGTAGAGCTGCACCAGCGCGCAGTCGGCGCCGCCCTGGTACTGGTGCGTCTCGCGCCACTCCTGCGGCGCGCACGCCACCAGCGTCACGCCCTCCGTCCCCGGCGCCGCGCCGCTCACCACCACCAGCGTCGGGCCCCTGAGAGTCCGTGGGATAGCTCACGTGGGGTAGAGCTGCACCAGCGCGCAGTCGGCGCCGCCCTGGTACTGGTGCGTCTCGCGCCACTCCTGCGGCGCGCACGCCACCAGCGTCACGCCCTCCGTCCCCGGCGCCGCGCCGCTCACCACCACCAGCGTCGGGCCCCTGAGAGTCCGTGGGATAGCTCACGTGGGGTAGAGCTGCACCAGCGCGCAGTCGGCGCCGCCCTGGTACTGGTGCGTCTCGCGCCACTCCTGCGGCGCGCACGCCACCAGCGTCACGCCCTCCGTCCCCGGCGCCGCGCCGCTCACCACCACCAGCGTCGGGCCCCTGAGAGTCCGTGGGATAGCTCACGTGGGGTAGAGCTGCACCAGCGCGCAGTCGGCGCCGCCCTGGTACTGGTGCGTCTCGCGCCACTCCTGCGGCGCGCACGCCACCAGCGTCACGCCCTCCGTCCCCGGCGCCGCGCCGCTCACCACCACCAGCGTCGGGCCCCTGAGAGTCCGTGGGATAGCTCACGTGGGGTAGAGCTGCACCAGCGCGCAGTCGGCGCCGCCCTGGTACTGGTGCGTCTCGCGCCACTCCTGCGGCGCGCACGCCACCAGCGTCACGCCCTCCGTCCCCGGCGCCGCGCCGCTCACCACCACCAGCGTCGGGCCCCTGAGAGTCCGTGGGATAGCTCACGTGGGGTAGAGCTGCACCAGCGCGCAGTCGGCGCCGCCCTGGTACTGGTGCGTCTCGCGCCACTCCTGCGGCGCGCACGCCACCAGCGTCACGCCCTCCGTCCCCGGCGCCGCGCCGCTCACCACCACCAGCGTCGGGCCCCTGAGAGTCCGTGGGATAGCTCACGTGGGGTAGAGCTGCACCAGCGCGCAGTCGGCGCCGCCCTGGTACTGGTGCGTCTCGCGCCACTCCTGCGGCGCGCACGCCACCAGCGTCACGCCCTCCGTCCCCGGCGCCGCGCCGCTCACCACCACCAGCGTCGGGCCCCTGAGAGTCCGTGGGATAGCTCACGTGGGGTAGAGCTGCACCAGCGCGCAGTCGGCGCCGCCCTGGTACTGGTGCGTCTCGCGCCACTCCTGCGGCGCGCACGCCACCAGCGTCACGCCCTCCGTCCCCGGCGCCGCGCCGCTCACCACCACCAGCGTCGGGCCCCTGAGAGTCCGTGGGATAGCTCACGTGGGGTAGAGCTGCACCAGCGCGCAGTCGGCGCCGCCCTGGTACTGGTGCGTCTCGCGCCACTCCTGCGGCGCGCACGCCACCAGCGTCACGCCCTCCGTCCCCGGCGCCGCGCCGCTCACCACCACCAGCGTCGGGCCCCTGAGAGTCCGTGGGATAGCTCACGTGGGGTAGAGCTGCACCAGCGCGCAGTCGGCGCCGCCCTGGTACTGGTGCGTCTCGCGCCACTCCTGCGGCGCGCACGCCACCAGCGTCACGCCCTCCGTCCCCGGCGCCGCGCCGCTCACCACCACCAGCGTCGGGCCCCTGAGAGTCCGTGGGATAGCTCACGTGGGGTAGAGCTGCACCAGCGCGCAGTCGGCGCCGCCCTGGTACTGGTGCGTCTCGCGCCACTCCTGCGGCGCGCACGCCACCAGCGTCACGCCCTCCGTCCCCGGCGCCGCGCCGCTCACCACCACCAGCGTCGGGCCCCTGAGAGTCCGTGGGATAGCTCACGTGGGGTGGAGCTGCACCAGCGCGCAGTCGGCGCCGCCCTGGTACTGGTGCGTCTCGCGCCACTCCTGCGGCGCGCACGCCACCAGCGTCACGCCCTCCGTCCCCGGCGCCGCGCCGCTCACCACCACCAGCGTCGGGCCCCTGAGAGTCCGTGGGATAGCTCACGTGGGGTAGAGCTGCACCAGCGCGCAGTCGGCGCCGCCCTGGTACTGGTGCGTCTCGCGCCACTCCTGCGGCGCGCACGCCACCAGCGTCACGCCCTCCGTCCCCGGCGCCGCGCCGCTCACCACCACCAGCGTCGGGCCCCTGAGAGTCCGTGGGATAGCTCACGTGGGGTAGAGCTGCACCAGCGCGCAGTCGGCGCCGCCCTGGTACTGGTGCGTCTCGCGCCACTCCTGCGGCGCGCACGCCACCAGCGTCACGCCCTCCGTCCCCGGCGCCGCGCCGCTCACCACCACCAGCGTCGGGCCCCTGAGAGTCCGTGGGATAGCTCACGTGGGGTAGAGCTGCACCAGCGCGCAGTCGGCGCCGCCCTGGTACTGGTGCGTCTCGCGCCACTCCTGCGGCGCGCACGCCACCAGCGTCACGCCCTCCGTCCCCGGCGCCGCGCCGCTCACCACCACCAGCGTCGGGCCCCTGAGAGTCCGTGGGATAGCTCACGTGGGGTAGAGCTGCACCAGCGCGCAGTCGGCGCCGCCCTGGTACTGGTGCGTCTCGCGCCACTCCTGCGGCGCGCACGCCACCAGCGTCACGCCCTCCGTCCCCGGCGCCGCGCCGCTCACCACCACCAGCGTCGGGCCCCTGAGAGTCCGTGGGATAGCTCACGTGGGGTAGAGGTGCACCAGCGCGCAGTCGGCGCCGCCCTGGTACTGGTGCGTCTCGCGCCACTCCTGCGGCGCGCACGCCACCAGCGTCACGCCCTCCGTCCCCGGCGCCGCGCCGCTCACCACCACCAGCGTCGGGCCCCTGAGAGTCCGTGGGATAGCTCACGTGGGGTAGAGCTGCACCAGCGCGCAGTCGGCGCCGCCCTGGTACTGGTGCGTCTCGCGCCACTCCTGCGGCGCGCACGCCACCAGCGTCACGCCCTCCGTCCCCGGCGCCGCGCCGCTCACCACCACCAGCGTCGGGCCCCTGAGAGTCCGTGGGATAGCTCACGTGGGGTAGAGCTGCACCAGCGCGCAGTCGGCGCCGCCCTGGTACTGGTGCGTCTCGCGCCACTCCTGCGGCGCGCACGCCACCAGCGTCACGCCCTCCGTCCCCGGCGCCGCGCCGCTCACCACCACCAGCGTCGGGCCCCTGAGAGTCCGTGGGATAGCTCACGTGGGGTAGAGCTGCACCAGCGCGCAGTCGGCGCCGCCCTGGTACTGGTGCGTCTCGCGCCACTCCTGCGGCGCGCACGCCACCAGCGTCACGCCCTCCGTCCCCGGCGCCGCGCCGCTCACCACCACCAGCGTCGGGCCCCTGAGAGTCCGTGGGATAGCTCACGTGGGGTAGAGCTGCACCAGCGCGCAGTCGGCGCCGCCCTGGTACTGGTGCGTCTCGCGCCACTCCTGCGGCGCGCACGCCACCAGCGTCACGCCCTCCGTCCCCGGCGCCGCGCCGCTCACCACCACCAGCGTCGGGCCCCTGAGAGTCCGTGGGATAGCTCACGTGGGGTAGAGCTGCACCAGCGCGCAGTCGGCGCCGCCCTGGTACTGGTGCGTCTCGCGCCACTCCTGCGGCGCGCACGCCACCAGCGTCACGCCCTCCGTCCCCGGCGCCGCGCCGCTCACCACCACCAGCGTCGGGCCCCTGAGAGTCCGTGGGATAGCTCACGTGGGGTAGAGCTGCACCAGCGCGCAGTCGGCGCCGCCCTGGTACTGGTGCGTCTCGCGCCACTCCTGCGGCGCGCACGCCACCAGCGTCACGCCCTCCGTCCCCGGCGCCGCGCCGCTCACCACCACCAGCGTCGGGCCCCTGAGAGTCCGTGGGATAGCTCACGTGGGGTAGAGCTGCACCAGCGCGCAGTCGGCGCCGCCCTGGTACTGGTGCGTCTCGCGCCACTCCTGCGGCGCGCACGCCACCAGCGTCACGCCCTCCGTCCCCGGCGCCGCGCCGCTCACCACCACCAGCGTCGGGCCCCTGAGAGTCCGTGGGATAGCTCACGTGGGGTAGAGCTGCACCAGCGCGCAGTCGGCGCCGCCCTGGTACTGGTGCGTCTCGCGCCACTCCTGCGGCGCGCACGCCACCAGCGTCACGCCCTCCGTCCCCGGCGCCGCGCCGCTCACCACCACCAGCGTCGGGCCCCTGAGAGTCCGTGGGATAGCTCACGTGGGGTAGAGCTGCACCAGCGCGCAGTCGGCGCCGCCCTGGTACTGGTGCGTCTCGCGCCACTCCTGCGGCGCGCACGCCACCAGCGTCACGCCCTCCGTCCCCGGCGCCGCGCCGCTCACCACCACCAGCGTCGGGCCCCTGAGGGGTAACAACCAACCAACAAGTTACTTCGGACCCCTGCGCAACCAGGCGTCGGGGTAACAACCACGAAATAACTGCCTTGGATTCCGGTTACACTTCTTTAGAGGCGACCATCTTGGTCCTCAAGGGTAGCAACACATCTGTCACTGACTTAGAACGTGACTCCTACTAACAAGTACTAACTGGACTATTACTAACACCAACTAACAGGACTAACTATCACTAACAGTCCCTAGTCCTCATACCTACTAACGAACTGACCAACTAATGTTCTAATTAACTTTCTCAACTAATTGGACTAACCATCCCAGTCCCTAATTGAGTCTTGTTCATAGTCAGTCACAGTTGTCATGGGTGGCAGCGAATGGGTGGTTCTGCAGGCTCGTTTGCTATCCTGTATCCATAAAATAAAAAAAACTCATACGAGCTTGCCAGGGTTGGCAGAACGTTAATTGGCAAGAACATACTTCATCGATTTTCCAAAATATGGAGGAACAATAAAATATAAATCTTAAAATTTCAAGTAGATTAGAAAATATGCTTTCAAATGATATATAAATTACGGCTGTACGGAATAAAGTACCACTTTTGAACATCATCTTTGAAACTGCATTCGAATTGACGTGTGGTGGCAGATTATTCCGGTATTTGGTGAGTTTGTTGCGCTAAATTTGAAGCTGCATTCGAATTGACGTGTGGTGGCAGATTATTCCGGTATTTGGTGAGTTTGTTGCGCTAAATTTGAACCTGCATGCGAATTGACGTGTGGTGGCAGATTATTCCGGTATTTGGTGAGTTTGTTGCGCTAAATTTGAACCTGCATGCGAATTGACGTGTGGTGGCAGATTATTCCGGTATTTGGTGAGTTTGTTGCGCTAAATTTGAAGCTGCATTCGAATTGACGTGTGGTGGCAGATTATTCCGGTATTTGGTGAGTTTGTTGCGCTAAATTTGAACCTGCATGCGAATTGACGTGTGGTGGCAGATTATTCCGGTATTTGGTGAGTTTGTAGCGCTAAATTTGAACCTGCATGCGAATTGACGGTTGGTGGCAGATTATTCCGGTACTTGGTGAGTGTGGCTTGGGGAGTGGGGAGTGGGGAGTGGGTACCTGTAGGCGAGCGTGTGGTGCAGGAAGCGGTTGGCGCCGAGCCCGTGCTCGCGCGACGCGTACAGCGGCACCCAGTGCGACGGCAGCGCGCACACCAGCCGCGCCAGCCACGTCGCCGACGCCGTCGCGCCGCCTGCGACGGGGAGTGGGTACTGGGTACCTGTAGGCGAGCGTGTGGTGCAGGAAGCGGTTGGCGCCGAGCCCGTGCTCGCGCGACGCGTACAGCGGCACCCAGTGCGACGGCAGCGCGCACACCAGCCGCGCCAGCCACGTCGCCGACGCCGTCGCGCCGCCTGCGACGGGGAGTGGGTACTGGGTACCTGTAGGCGAGCGTGTGGTGCAGGAAGCGGTTGGCGCCGAGCCCGTGCTCGCGCGACGCGTACAGCGGCACCCAGTGCGACGGCAGCGCGCACACCAGCCGCGCCAGCCACGTCGCCGACGCCGTCGCGCCGCCTGCGACGGGGAGTGGGTACTGGGTACCTGTAGGCGAGCGTGTGGTGCAGGAAGCGGTTGGCGCCGAGCCCGTGCTCGCGCGACGCGTACAGCGGCACCCAGTGCGACGGCAGCGCGCACACCAGCCGCGCCAGCCACGTCGCCGACGCCGTCGCGCCGCCTGCGACGGGGAGTGGGTACTGGGTACCTGTAGGAGAGCGTGTGGTGCAGGAAGCGGTTGGCGCCGAGCCCGTGCTCGCGCGACGCGTACAGCGGCACCCAGTGCGACGGCAGCGCGCACACCAGCCGCGCCAGCCACGTCGCCGACGCCGTCGCGCCGCCTGCGACGGGGAGTGGGTACTGGGTACCTGTAGGAGAGCGTGTGGTGCAGGAAGCGGTTGGCGCCGAGCCCGTGCTCGCGCGACGCGTACAGCGGCACCCAGTGCGACGGCAGCGCGCACACCAGCCGCGCCAGCCACGTCGCCGACGCCGTCGCGCCGCCTGCGACGGGGAGTGGGTACTGGGTACCTGTAGGAGAGCGTGTGGTGCAGGAAGCGGTTGGCGCCGAGCCCGTGCTCGCGCGACGCGTACAGCGGCACCCAGTGCGACGGCAGCGCGCACACCAGCCGCGCCAGCCACGTCGCCGACGCCGTCGCGCCGCCTGCGACGGGGAGTGGGTACTGGGTACCTGTAGGAGAGCGTGTGGTGCAGGAAGCGGTTGGCGCCGAGCCCGTGCTCGCGCGACGCGTACAGCGGCACCCAGTGCGACGGCAGCGCGCACACCAGCCGCGCCAGCCACGTCGCCGACGCCGTCGCGCCGCCTGCGACGGGGAGTGGGTACTGGGTACCTGTAGGAGAGCGTGTGGTGCAGGAAGCGGTTGGCGCCGAGCCCGTGCTCGCGCGACGCGTACAGCGGCACCCAGTGCGACGGCAGCGCGCACACCAGCCGCGCCAGCCACGTCGCCGACGCCGTCGCGCCGCCTGCGACAGGGGGTGGCAGTTTTTTTTAAATAATAAATAATAATAATAAAATATGTTTATTGCCACCAAATTTTTACAATTTTACTCACTAAAATAAAAGAAAACATTTAGAAAAGCATCTGAGGCAATGGGAGCTGGTTCAGCTGTTTGCTTCTTTGGGACCGAAATCCTGGGAAGCGCTGGTTTTCAGCCAGCCCCTTCTCCCTAAGAAGTTGTGCGGACATGAAAATAAAACTAGTAAACGGAGCAATTACATTGGAAGGCGGTACAACCTCCCTCCAATGTATGCACGGGCGTGGCCAGCTCGATGCCGTCCTGCAGGCCAGCGGTGGGCGGCGTACCTGGCGGCGGGGCGGGCGGGCGCACGGGGCGCGTGTAGAGCGGCGGCGCGGCGCCGGCCAGCAGCCAGGCGGCGGAGGGCGGCAGCAGCGCGGCGCCGGCCCAGCCGCAGCGCTCCAGCACGGGCGTGGCCAGCTCGATGCCGTCCTGTAGGCCAGCGGTGGGCGGCGTACCTGGCGGCGGGGCGGGCGGGCGCACGGGGCGCGTGTAGAGCGGCGGCGCGGCGCCGGCCAGCAGCCAGGCGGCGGAGGGCGGCAGCAGCGCGGCGCCGGCCCAGCCGCAGCGCTCCAGCACGGGCGTGGCCAGCTCGATGCCGTCCTGTAGGCCAGCGGTGGGCGGCGTACCTGGCGGCGGGGCGGGCGGGCGCACGGGGCGCGTGTAGAGCGGCGGCGCGGCGCCGGCCAGCAGCCAGGCGGCGGAGGGCGGCAGCAGCGCGGCGCCGGCCCAGCCGCAGCGCTCCAGCACGGGCGTGGCCAGCTCGATGCCGTCCTGTAGGCCAGCGGTGGGCGGCGTACCTGGCGGCGGGGCGGGCGGGCGCACGGGGCGCGTGTAGAGCGGCGGCGCGGCGCCGGCCAGCAGCCAGGCGGCGGAGGGCGGCAGCAGCGCGGCGCCGGCCCAGCCGCAGCGCTCCAGCACGGGCGTGGCCAGCTCGATGCCCGCGCCGGAGCCGTCGGGGGAGTCCGTCGCGGAGATGTCGCGGTGCCGCGTCGCCAGCAGGTGCACGCAGTATCTGGTGCGTCCACAGGTGCATCAGACAGAGCTAATATATGTCGCAACTTTCGGTTAGATTAAGGAGACATACTCGGTGGCGTGCCGGATGTCGGTTGTTTTTTATGGGTTCCTAAACAAGCTAGTCTTTTTGGCTTATATGAAAGATCCGCCTCGGTACGAGGGGGGAATATACTGGAAGATGAAAATGTGATGAGCGACCACAATGAGTCTTCACAAGTATCCCAAATTTCATGCGATAAAACTCCAGCCAGGTCCAAAGACTGGATGGATGGATGGATGGATGTGTCACCTGTGCACGGGGAACACCAGGCGGCGGCAGTGCTCCTCCAGCCAGCGCACCACGAAGCCGACGCTGTGCGACTCCTTGTTGTTGAAGCACCCCTTCACCACCGCCGTCAGCGTTTTGTTTATCTGCAACACCAGATTTCAGTCAACCTACCAAGTCCTCGTGGCGGAAGAGGCTACTGAAAGGGAGGGAGTCACCCAGCCAACGATCACGGGAAAGACGGTGTGCCACCGCACAACGTCCAGGGATTCCGGAATTCTCCACAAGCGCAGGCGAAGGCTACCGATGGAGATTTAGTGGACGGTTCCGCATAACCCTGTCTCTTTCGCTCCCCAATATCCGGAGTTTTTTTTATAGATTATAACTTAACGAACACACGATCATTCAAAGGTTCCCCTCGCCAAAAAAAGTTCAATCTACGTAAGTACGTACGAGCACCGTATGCATACAGTAATTCTAGACGTGAGACGGAATAGTGCCCTGCAGTGGGAATGCACATGAGTAAGAATACGGAACATGCTATATATAAATGATACAGCTGGAGAGAAACAGATAATCATAGGAAGAAGTCGTTCTTGTTCCTCACCACTCACGGAGGACTCAAGTTCCACGTAAACTGCGAGAGATTGGTCTCTGGCTGCAATTTTAGGTCCACACAGCCACGATTAGCGCTTCAAGAAGAATGTCAAACCTATAATTTATCAGCACCACATACCGTATGCTTGAGTTAAAAAAGTAGGTCATACCAGCAAGCAGGTCTGCGGACCCTCAGGGTAGTGGTCCATGGACAGCTTGTAGCTGACGTAGAGCAGGCTGCGCAGGTCCTGCGGCGCCACCGTGCCCTCCTCCGGGTCCGACGTGAACATCCTGTATAAATGGTGGCATTAAACAGGAACTTAAATTCTGTAATATGCTTCTTGGTCACAAACACGAATAATAAACACATCCGACATCACTCGACACCTATCCCTCTGCAGTTCACTGCTAGCTACAGTCCAGTCCTGATCATTAACCAGGGATTACTTGACAAATGCGAGTTGATGACTGTGACAGTAGGTACAATGATACGCAAGATCCTATTTCCTATTTCGCCTTTTCCATCACCCAGGAAAAGCTGAGAGCTGTTCTAACAAAAATATCTCAGCAAAATACATGAAATTCGCCTATCGCGTTAATTGTATGAATATGCAACATTTATTTTTATAACTGAACCATATTTAATTGTTGACCCAATAAACAGTTGATAAGGTTTATGGGCAGGTTAGTCACGGTGCAGATGATCCGGAAATAACTACACTATCTGGATCACAAGATCACTATCGCACGGCACGATTGAAGATTGAGTCTAGACAGACAATAATGAATTTATGGGCGTATATTGATAACATTGATAACCGGCCTTAGCAGGGAACTCCCAACTTGAACAAATCCCCACTAGAAAGGAGAGATCTCCTTTCAGATAACAAGAACGTTAACAACAGGCTTTCAATAAGCAAGAAACTAGCAGAGGTAGCAAGAACATATTTTTTAAAGCAAATAGACATAGACAATGGTGGAGAATAGTAGCTGGAAAGTTACCCGCTAAGCTCATCTCTAAATTGATATCAATCACTCCGTGGCTTACTGGTCATTGGATTGCAATCGAGATTTAGAATTGATCTGAAACTCCTCCCTCCAGCCCCAACGTTTGTAGGACGTAACTCTCCACAAAAACTTCAGAAACCTCCCCGTTACCTGACGTAGGTCTCGATGATGGCGGTGTCGTCCAGCATGGCCAGGATGCGCTCGCACTGCTGGCGGAAGGCCGCCTGCGGGATGTGCTTGTTCTTGCACTTGCCCGCCTTGTGGATGTAGTTGTAGAGGGCGCGCGCGAGCTCCGGATACATTGGGAACAAGTATTTCTGGAACAATCATTATCAAATATTAATCTGCACGCCATAATAAGAAATGGGTAATAAATACACATTCAACACACCATGTAATCACAATTAAGGCAAATAAAGTAAGAAAGAAAGAAATCATTTATTTCGTCAAGCATTGCAACGACATAAAAATACAATACCTACAAAGAATAATAATTTAAAAGTAATTTAATGTAATGTTTCAGGGCTCAGAGAAATGCAGAGTAATGTGAGAGTGTAGAGTTTTGAGAGTGAGAATCTAAGCTGCAACCCATAGGCACATCTGAGGATGGCTGGAGAATTAGTGGCCAACCCTATGTCGAATGTTCTTAGTCGCCCGAATGTCTTCGACGAGGCTAAACGATTGTTTTACAGATGACGTGCCCTCCGAAGCACGAAAGCGCCCATGAAATTTCGCCACATCCACTTACCGACCGCGCTAAACATTGATTAACTGCGTCGATCATGTACGATCGCCGCGCTTCTGATGTCCTAGAAATGAGATAAGGAGTCCTTAGCAGGGGCTGGAGAGACCGAGAAGTGTGTCTATTTTGGCCAACGAAACTGCGGATATTTTTATTGGCGGGGTCTCCGTTTGTTCGACGATGTTTTTTGTGACGTAAAAGTAATAAACTTGCGTGTGTGTACATACCGTAAATGACTTTTCGGTGACGCCATTAACGCCATCGTCCTTCTGCGATTTCTGGACAAGCAACTGTGGAAGATAAACAATATTTTATGTCGCGAGTCTCATTTGATTTTTATCAGTAGATCTGTTAAGGCTAGTTAAATGCATGGAGAAACGCCTCCTTTAAACCTAATACGGAAAGCATTTAATTCGAGTAAAAGGTTTCAGAAACAGTGTGGGGATTAAATCTTTCGGAAAGCTCTTTTTCCATCGATAAATTTTATGCAATTTCACCTTCGCAAGAAAATCGATATAGTCAGGTGTTGAATCACCAAGATTTGCAATCACGACAACAAATGCGAAAGAATCATTCAGATTTAAAAATCGCATCAATCTAGATCTAATGAATCCAACGAATCAAATGATTGAGGAGCATTGTTTGTGATGATTGTGATGATTGTGCATGTAACCATTGCAGGCGAGCTGCCATTAACGACCAGCATCGTAAATAATCATTTACTGATTACGTGAACAGCAGATGCAGAGCACTTGACAAGCACTAGTTAGGTGCCGCTGCACCACACTGCACCACGCTGCAGAAACGTAGGAGCAAATTTTCTGTGTTACCTAATACATAGTTATTATTATTACGTTAAGATAATATATAAATATATCGTGCATATTTAATTATGTATATATATGTAAATTTATGTACGTAAGTATGTTGTGTATGCTTTTGTATGTATGTTAATATGTAATCAATATAATTTTACGATTATTTATGTTTGTAGTCGTACCGAACCACCTAGCACCCGTTCGGTACAAACCGGTCGAGTGGCACGTTTGGGTGACGCTTTATACTAATACATGGAACTGACAAAGTGAACAAATATTTTAAAAAAAAGTTAAATCCCTGCGGATCTGGCAACATTTCGTGACTTCAAAGGTGATGGCGGCGGTAGGTATGACAATTGTTATAGTTCCGCTGTGGTACTACTATCATTCATTCATACTGTGACAGAACCGAGACAAATGTGGAGCAATGCCGAGTTGCGCAGACGCCACAGAGAATCACAACGCCACAAAAGTCTTTGACAATGAACAATGGAGAATAACAAAGTCAAAGTCAAATTATCTTGTTTCGCTATTATGTGATTAGCCACACTAGAACAAGGATCATTAGTTGAGTAGCAATTCTTAGTAGAGAAAATCTAAATTCAAAATTGCGTATCATACCTACTCGTGGAATTTTGTATCGTGTGTATTTCCAGTCATCTATTTTAATAATTTGATGCTACATTTCAACCAAAATCGGGATTAAACCACTCTTTCCACAGTTAGATACTCGTACATCGAAACTATTATTTCAACACCAGTGGACACACCCGCAGCTTCGCCTGCGTGGAATTAGACATAACAATAATTTCGTTTACACAGTAATATTATATAGTTATCCTATGTCACTCAGTGAAGATGCAGCTTTCTAATGGTGAAAGAATTTTTGAAATCGGTCCAGTAGGTTTTGTGTGAAAACATTACAAACAAATCTTTTCTCTTTAAAATATTAGTATAAATTATTTATTTTATTATACCACCTTACTGCACCTTACATCTGCCTACTCTTCGGGACAATGCGTGAATGTTATGTAAATTTTTCTTTTTAAACCTCTGACTATCATCGGGGGGTTTTCGATTTACCTGGGGATCTCTAAGAGGCGTCAAAATCCGATACCAAGTGTTAATAACTAATTGACATTGAGATGATAGAGAGTGTCTCAGTAATCAGTAATCAGTAATCCAGACGTTAATGATGACTGATGGCCCGCTATCTGCTGCCGGCTCCGGTGCGCTGCGGTGCAGAGATAGCCTACGCTTGGTAGTTTTTAGGGTTCCGTACTCAAAGGGTAAAACGGGACCCTATTACTAAGACTTCGCTGTCCGTCTTTATCCGTACGAATTATCGCATGAACCTTGATAGTTAAGACAGTCGAAAATTTCACAAATGATGTATTTCTGTTACCGCTTCGCTGTCCGTCCGTCCGTCTGTCATCAGGCTGTATCGCATGAACCTTGATATTTAGACAGTTGAAATTTTCACAAATGATGTATTTCTGTTAACGCTATAACAACAAATACTAAAAGATTAAAGTAGGATCACCAGAGTATGGAATGTTCGAGCGCGATCGATGCTGAACTTTTAAACGATCTTAGATAAAAAACAAGTCGCCTAGAACTAGTATAGTGTGGTGTGGAGCTCCCTCAATAAAGGCAATGCGCATAACTTGAAGCTTCCATAAATAGCTCATTATGACGTGGCGGCTACTGCCGTTGATTGCAATTAACAATCAAAGCGACGATACTTCTATGCTCACTTCATCAGAGCTGTACATGACATAATAACGGACAACAAGAATAATTCAACATGCGTTCCGACTGCGTGATATATGGATCTCTAAGTCTTTCTCAACGCTTGTTAGTCGTCATCTGGTCTCCTGTGGAATGAGCTTCCGACTGAGGTTTTCCCTTCGAGCTACGACATGGAGCGCTTCAAAAAGCGTGATAAGTTCCTTCAAGGCAGATGTTCGCTGAACCGGCATCCGAAAAATACATTTACTTTACTATCTTAAACTACAAAGGACTTACACTAGGTGCAGTCTTATGTGTAAATTAGGCTTCGCTCAGCTTTACCCATGTGACACATCCACGCTGGTTTTCAGCGCAACCCTCACATCACATCATTCGAAACTAATACATAATTAATTGATTGACAATAGTACGCTACCTTACAAACGTGACCGGCATTCTTCCTCTTAATCCTGCTGACCTGAATGCCCAGTACGGTGAACCTCAGGTGCTGCACCTTCAACGCCAACCGCTCCATGGCCCCGTTGCGCACTCAATGGCCAAGCAATCACCGTTATCGACTCCAAGCTTTGATTAGATATCCGGAAAAATATCCGGCGGATAAAGAAATTACACTTCGTGTTGCGTTCTGATTGCTTTTGTGACTGATAAACACCTTTCGATGAGACCACCTTCAGACTGGTCAAGTTCAGATTAATCCTTATATTCCTTCACTATTATATTCCAGCACCTCATTTACAACAAAAATAACAGATTAAGGTATGCTTCACAACACTGCTCCAAGGGAAATCGGAGAAAACAGAACCATGGCAAACAGATCAACATTCTGGCCTTAGGAGAAATTTTTCAGAGCTTAGATTCTATTGTTCCCGTTCCTTTACAGTCCTGGAGAGTAAGAACCGTACCAGTCTCGGCTCAGCTTCAGAAACTCTTCCCGAATCTTGATTCCATACCGCACCATTTCGCTCGAAGGCTCTTGACGCTTCACCTTCACCCCGCTTCAGGAAACCGGTCAAGCTCGACACGAGGCCTTCAAAACAGTGAGCGCTCGTTATCTCTGCTCAAGTTTATAACTAATTGAAATGCGCAGACGGCGACACGCTAGCTGCGACTGGATTGAATGAATTAGCAAAGTCTGCGTCTGCACCCGTCACGCGGTGACGGCATCGGGCTGTCCTCGTGCTTTCCGACGCACAAAAACCGCACAGTCACTGCTGCCATGCTGTTGTCCTTCCTTATCGGTGGACATTCAATTGGCCCACATTTGATGTAGAATCTCTTCTTAGAATCCGTCGCGAGGTGTGGGCCGTGTGGGCAGCTAAGGGGAGTGCGGTTCGACGCGATAACCGATTGCGAATCGGCAGACATCATATCCATTCCAACACACTATTGAGAGCATGACATGTAGGTTTCCTCACGATATTGTTCTCAACGGCCATGGAAGATCACATTATATACTTTCATCAAAAGTCAGGTAACCTGGTTGGTAAATCAGAGGCTGCTGTGCTGGTTATGTCCGTAGACTAAAACCCGCCTTGAAGATGGCTTTGGTCATATGACCCGCAAGCCGACACCGGAGGCGACCCCGCTTGGAGGCGGGGCGCAAAAGGCAGAGGCGGTACGTTTATAAAAGCCTAAACGCCTGCCCTGAGGAATCCACTGATATGGGACTAAGAACTATCCAAATAAGCATATCCGTACCTTCATATGGGTTAAGTTAGTGTAGTTTGGTTAACGTAAAATTGGGCACGCCTAATCCCATCAGGCTAGGACCACCACTGTGGTAAGGGCAGGTGGAATTTGAGTGCGAGCATCGTTCTCGTAGCTCCGACACTTGCACGCGAGCTGTGACTAAGTAGGATGGATTACTTAGCAGTCTGTGCCTGCAGGCGTCACGTGGTGACGTCATCGCAGGCTGTCCTCGTGCTATCCCCGACGCCTGCACCTCACCATCACTGTTACGTTTGCATGTATCCTTCCTCATCACTAACTTAATAAATGCTTTACATACTGGCAATAGACTTACCACCTTATGTTGTTAATATGTGGGAAACTCCAAAGTTGTACATCATGAGAGTGACCTCAAGTAATAAAGGTAGATGATATAAAAAACCTGACTAGAACACTTAAAAGTATACAGTAGGTAATATATACAGGTAGTATAATTTAGTTTATCGGCTAGCTACACTACAACCCATAGGCCTCCTACTGTTGGGCACAGGTTCCTCCCACAGCCACAGCTGAGAGCTAAAACATACTCCACGTAGTGCTCTAATGTAGATTGTTTACTCATATAATATTTTTCAGTCAGGCTGGTAATTGAAAATATTAATATTATTGACTTCAAAATATTCGAAGGTAACTTACACCTGTGTGGAAGGTTACACCTGTGTTTACAGTCCCCACGCTAGAATAGATAGTGGATAAACAAAAAACAAAACATAAACCAGAAATAGAAGACAGAAAAACAAACTTGATATTTTATGAAAACAAGATTTCATAAATATCATGTGGAGGGCAAACACAAACAGGAGTTTGATTCATAATAAATGCATCATGTTTATAATCTATGGAAAAAAACTATTTTTACGCTTGTCATAAAACAGTACTTCGAGCAAACAGGTGATAGCTGGAAGAGCTATAAAGACAGACATAGTAGTCGGTGAAACCATACCTATGGTATCAAGACAGGGTCGGAAATTATCAAGATAATAATGTTCATTGATAGTTATCCGATAGTTATTGGATAGTTATCGGATAATTATCCTGTTATTATCCAATAATATAAGGCAGTAAAAGTACTTTTAATTATTCTTTTATTACAAAAACAAAGAAATATTTTAGAAACAAGTATTTTTATGTATCTTCATTATTACTAATAATAATTATTACTACTTAATTAAACTAATCCATGGGATATTATCATCATCGTTGCCTGATTTGTTTACGTTATTATCATTGATCAGTATCTTGATAATTACGTACAACAAGTAGATGTTTATATTTTAAGATTTTAATCTTGATAATCCTAATCTTGATATCCCGTGCTACCCTGTATCAAGATCATTGTTCGTGGCCACTTACAAAAATCTATGCCATGTAAAACCATACATATACTCGATAACACTCATACAAGTGGCAGGTGGTGCTGCATGCTTATTTGCTATCTTACAACCATAAAACAACATAGACAATACAAATACAACTGCAGGAACAAGCATCGCTGTCACAAAAACATGTGGCCTACGTCAAACAATATAGAGTTTGTGGTAGTATTTGTATTATATTGTATTCTATTGTTTAAAATCACACATAACACCATGAGCAATACTTTTAGTATAATTTCTATTAATTAGAGATAAGATTTTATGCTAGATTTATCACCTTCAGTCTCAGACACTCATTATGTTTGTTCAGAGAAGGCAACAGTATTATGTTGTCATAGAAATGTGACACTTGATTAGTTTGAGGAAATGATGAAGCATAATTCTAGACAGTGTGGCTGTGTAATTGACATATTACATATTATCTAATTACCTGTAATACCTTTTAAAATAATATCAAAGATATGAATTATAAAGAATAAAATTACCCCATATTATGGGAGATAAAATTCTGTATACTGGACAGCCTTTGTGTATTTACATCCAGAACACCATCCCACTGAACCATAGAACGGGTCGGCGGCTGTAATTCTAGCGTGCAAACCTAAATTCGCAATTTATTCATTATCACCGGCCTCCGCGCTAATCAGGAGCCTAAAGTGTTCAAGGCCAAACAAAACAAACAATTCAAAACAGCCAACGAATCGTAATTGCATGACCTTCCCCACTCACCTTGGCCAGTTTCTCCACGGGGACCATGGAGGTGACCTGGGGGGGCTCTGGCCTCTCGATGTCCCCGCTGGAGCAG
Organism: Carterocephalus palaemon; assembly: GCA_944567765.1. Classification (NCBI taxonomy): domain Eukaryota; kingdom Metazoa; phylum Arthropoda; class Insecta; order Lepidoptera; family Hesperiidae; genus Carterocephalus; species Carterocephalus palaemon. Next base: position 11,099,722 of record OX155657.1, on the reverse strand, counting down.
GACCTCGAGCCCTTGGTAGACCCTCGTCGGGGAGTGCTGGCCCCGCTGCCAGCTTGCTCGCTCCCAGCCTTCTCGTGACTGTTGTGACTCCCCATAGCGATACACTACACTACACTACACTGTTTTCAGTATTAGATACAAATTCCTTTCTTTATGCGATCAATGACATGCAACAGTTGGAGATGGGAATTAAAATTCGAAATGAAAAATAAAAATTGAATCAGATTGACTTGACAGCGCGAGGAGTGCGCTAAGTACTATACTTATAAATCTGTGGTGCGCTAAAGATAAAGAAAGTACGACGTATAAAATATATTTTATAGCACTCTGTGGGACACAAACTAGCTAGAGATACTACTGTGGGAGTCACCAAATTACTACTGCCCCTACTGTTAAAATCAACGACGACTAGTTTTTTTTGTTCATTAATTAGGTATGTAATAGAAGACATAACACTTTAAAAACTCTCATGGATGAAAGGTAAGTCTATTCCATGTTAAAAACATTGATATCTGTCGAGATAATAAAAACTGGACAATGTTTGTATTAACCATAGAGATGCATCTTGTAAAATCTTAGCTCTATCCAAAGAAAAAAGCTAATCAGCTGTTTTGTGACATTTAAGTTTAACAGTCATTATTCAATCATGAAGTTGACAGTTTTCCTCTCAGCAGCAGACCTTCGTTTTTTCAAGTTTTCAGAGAAAAATCATGATTCTAATAATATCTCATTAAATAACATTTTAATATCTGGATCCTAATAAACATGGCAGTATATGCAGCCCATTTAACGCGTACCTTTCAGGGAAAGCCCTCAATATTTCAAATAACAGCTCAAGAAGCTCTGGGCTCCACCGTGAAACCGGCGCTCAGAAAACTTATTGAGGTTCTCAGACTTTACATATTATATTAAATTCCATTCCATATGCAGCAGATTTAAGCTTTTAGCCTTTAGAGAGTGTTTTAGAGATGCTAATGTAACAGCTAAACCAAAAAAGCAGTATTGGCAACAGGAACCACCTTGATAAAAGTCATCAGACTTGATTTATTTTATAAAGCTTTTCATAACATATTACTTAGCTATTAGCTAGTTTTTGTCACTTTCTGCCAAATTCTGAATAGACTACAAAACTTACTATAGCTAAAATAGGTTTTGTGACTGATTTTGAATGAAACTTTTTCAACCTCTCAGTTGGCAAGGGCAGCAGTGGCTAGTTCCTATTGAATATCAGATGATATTAATTAAAAACCTGGTTTGGATTTATTCAGACTTTCAATAAATGTGCCAAATAAACAAAGAGTAATTAAAAAAATGGTATAATTCTTGGGTTGAAGTTATATTAGATATAAGATATTAAGTTTATAGGATGCATGTTACATTCCAATATATTGTGTTAATTTCCAGTACTTAGCAGCAGTGTACCCAAGCAAGTGTGGGTGGTGCGAGCGCTGGTTTGACGAGCTGTACTTAGTGTTCGACTCCTGCCTGCAGTACCACTACCTGAAGCACTATGGTCAGTACAGTACAACTATACCACTATTGAATGATTAATTAAAAAATTTAAGACACCATATTCATCAGAATCTAATCATCATTTAGATTTTATCAATCAGTTCAACAATGAATAGTTAAAAATCGAACAAATATTACATTGTTACACAAAAGTAGCCTATGTTACTCTACCGGCAGTATACTAGATTGCATTATTCTGTTGAGGAGGAGTAGGAGGACAAACCAACAAACACACTTTCTCATTTATATATTACTAGTGGACGCCCGCAGCTTCGCTCGCGTGGACAGTAACAATTAGACATAACAATAGTTTCGTTTACACCTAGTAATATCATATAGCCTATGTCAGTGAAGATGCAGCTTTTAAATGGTGAAAGAATTTTTGAAATCGGTCCAGTAGTTTTTGTGTGAAAACATGTTTCCTTTTTATAATATTTGTATAGACTAACAGCCGAAATTAATAACCTATCTTTGGATTGATTTGCCTATCTGAGATAGTTATTTGACATAATATGCTCCGTATAAAATGTGTTAAATAACTATATCAGGCAAATCAATGCAAATATAGGTTATTAATTTTGGCCGTAAAAATACTATTTTAATTTGTCAGCCGCCTCCTTCTCGGAGTGTTTCTACGGGCTGGTCCGCGTGCCGCTGGCGTCCAGCTCGGAGTTCAGCTCGGGCGGGCGGCTGCCGCGCGCGCTGGAGGCGGGCTCGCTGGCGCTGCTGGTGCTGGCGCCGTACGCCCGGGACAGGCTGGAGGGGCTGGTGGGCCGCTGGAGGGGGGGAGAGGAGGACGGGCGGCTGGGGAAGGTGGGAAGGGTTTCGCTGCGACCCATAGACGTCCCACTGTTGGGCACGGGTCTCCTCTCAGAATGGGAGGGATTAGGCCTTAGTCCACCACGCTGGCTAAGTGCGGATTGGCAGACTTCACATACCTTCGAGAACGTTATGATGAACTCTCAGGCATGCAGGTTTCCTCACGATGTGTCCTTCACCGTTATAGCAAGTGACATTTAATTTCTTAAAACGCACATAACTTAGAAAAGTCATTGGTGCGTGCCACTGGGGTTTGAACCCGGACCGCTCTAGTGAGAGGCGAGTTCGATAGCCGCTGGACTATCACCGCTTTAAGCGGGAAGGGTTTAGGGCCCATGTAAATCATATATTTCGCTGCGACCCATAGACGTCCCACTGCTGGGCACGGGTCTCCTCCACAGACACAGCTGCGGGAAGTCTAGAGCATACTCCACCACGTTGCTCCTATGCGGATTGGTGGAGGGGTTAGTGGCCAACCCAGCGTCGAATGTTCTCAAGCCACCCGAAGGTCTTCGACAAGGCTTAACGACTGTTTCCAGCATTGAAAACAACCGGGACCGACGGCTTTACGTGCCCTCCGAAGAACGGCAACTTCCATGAAATTTTGCCACTAGCGGTGACCCATCCACAAACCGACCGCGCCCGTCGTCGCTTAACTCTTTCGATCACATTGAATCGATGCGAGCCATTAGGCTATGCAAGCTACTAGCCAAGTTAGTTTGACTAACCTAGTTAAGTTAGTTACACTGTTAATAAATTAATTCCTAATACAATGTATCGTTCCAGACTGGTACGGACCGCTTGCGGCGCGCGGCCGTCCGCGTGTACTCGGTCGCGCACCTGGCCACCGAGTGCTGCAGGCTGGCGGTGCTGGCGCGCTACCTGGCGGGCGGGGGCCGCGCGCCCACGCTGGCCCACTGGCTGCTGGGCGTGGCGCTGCGCGACGCGCCGCCGCCGCCGCCCGAGGACCACACGTGGGCGGACCTGGCGCGCAGCCTGCTCGCCGGGCAGCTGGAGTGAGACACCCCTTGCTTTACACCTGGCCACCGAGTGCTGCAGGCTGGCGGTGCTGGCGCGCTACCTGGCGGGCGGGGGCCGCGCGCCCACGCTGGCCCACTGGCTGCTGGGCGTGGCGCTGCGCGACGCGCCGCCGCCGCCGGCCGAGGACCACACGTGGGCGGACCTGGCGCGCAGCCTGCTCGCCGGGCAGCTGGAGTGAGACACCCCTTGCTTTACACCTGGCCACCGAGTGCTGCAGGCTGGCGGTGCTGGCGCGCTACCTGGCGGGCGGGGGCCGCGCGCCCACGCTGGCCCACTGGCTGCTGGGCGTGGCGCTGCGCGACGCGCCGCCGCCGCCGCCCGAGGCCCACACGTGGGCGGACCTGGCGCGCAGCCTGCTCGCCGGGCAGCTGGAGTGAGACACCCCTTGCTTTACACCTGGCCACTAGCGTCCATAGCCTAATGGCTCGCCGAGGCATTGATATTGTATCAAGTAAAAAACAGATAGAAGCGGTGACAGCCCAGCGGCTAACGAACTCGCCTCTCACTCGAGCGGTCCGGGTTCAAACCCCAGTGGCACGCACCAATGACTTTTGTAAGTTATGTGCGATTTAAGAAATTAAATGTCACTTGCTATAACGGTGAAGGACACATCGTGAGGAAACCTGCATGCCTGAGAGTTCATCATAACGTTCTCGAAGGTATGTGAAGTCTGCCAATCCGCACTTGGCCAGCGTGGTGGACTAAGGCCTAATCCCTCCCATTCTGAGAGGAGACCCGTGCCCAACAGTGGGACGTCTATGGGTCGCAGCGACGAAAAAACAGATAAAGGGTAGACAGTTATCTTCATATAGGTAGGTAGTCTGTGCTCGCAAATGGCACATGTCATTGACATAAGACTGAGAACAATAAAGCAATGGTAGAGTCAATAGCCCAATGGCTTGCGTCGATTCAATGTGATCGAAAGTGTTAAGCAACGAAGGGCGCGGTCGGTTTGTGGATGGGTGACCGCTAGTGGCAAAAATTTCATGGACGCTACCGTGCTTCGGAGGGCACGTAAAGCCGTCGGTCCCGGTTGTTTTCAATGGTGGAAACAGTCGTTAAGCCTTGTCGAAGACCTTCGGGTGGCTTGAGAACGTTCGACACTGGGTTGGCCACTAACCCCTCCACCAATCCGCATTGGAGCAGCGTGGTGGAGTATGCTCTAGACCTCCCGCAGCTGCGTCTGTGGGGGAGACCCGTGCCCAGCAGTGGGACGTCTATGGGTCGCAGCGAGCGAGACGTTTGCTAACGTCTGAAGTTTTGGCGGTGACAGCTGCCAGTCCACAGATAGTGAAATGTTGGTTTTCTTTTTTTTCTTGTTCTAACAGAAAGTTATGTGTTTTCCCAGCAACGCGGTGGTAAGCTTCCCGATGGTGTGGAGCGCCATGGCCCACGGGGTGGAGTACGGCGCGTTCGCCGTGCAGTTCCTGCGCTGGTGGGACGCGCGCGCGCCGCTGGCCACTGCCTCCCTGCCAACCCCCGCGCCTCCAGAGGTAGCCCACTTAGATTCCGCACGGGACGTTATCGTGGACGTCCACGTAATGAGCGGGACGTCAACGATAAAGTTCCGTTACCTCCATGCTATTACGTCCACTGCTGGGCACGGGTCTCCCCGACAGACACTGCTGTGGGAGGTCTAGAGCATACTCCACCACGCTGCTCCAATTTTTGGAATTGTTAGTGGCCAACCCAGTGTCGAATGTTCTTATGTCACGCGATGGTCTTCAACAAGGCTTAACGACTGTTTCCAGCATTGAAAACAACCGGGAGCGACGGCTTTACGTGCCCTCCGAAGCACGGTAGCGTCCATGAAATTTTGCCACTAGCGGTCACCCATCCACAAACCGACCGCGCCCGTCGTTGCTTAACTCTTTCGATGACATTGAATCGACGCGAGCCATTGGGCTATAGACAAGACTGCCTCCTCATTACATTGTGGTCAGGCTCACTACACATCGCAGTTGGTCTGCGAATTTTAATTAGACTCCTCCTTGGACAATGTAGGCTGAATAGACACATGAAATAGGGAAATCAGCTATCGATTAAAAATTTATCGATAGTAAATTCTCGATTAAAAATCGAACGATTTTTTCAGTGTTACGCCTTTTTACTCTCCAGGCACAGAATAAATAATATTACAACTCCAGGCCTTGAACTACATCCGTGCAAAAAATCACATCGATCTATCATTCCGTTAAGGACGAGTAAAAGGACATACCGACCAATACACTTATTTATTTATTGACTAGTGGACGCCCGCAGCTTCGCTTGCGTGGAATTAGATGTAACATAACCTAAATACAACATTTCATTGAAATAATGTAGGTGTATACGAAAATCTTTTATACCTACTAACTTTGCACCCCCCTTTTACCCCCCCTTAAGAGATGATTTTCGAAACTCAATAAAAAACCTTCATAGGTACTGAATTTCATTCGAATAACATCAAAAACGGCAAAGTTTCATACTAACTTTGCACCCCCGTTTTACCCCCTTAGGGGGTGAATTTTCAAAAATCCTTTCTTAGTTCTCCCCTACGTTATAAAAGGAACCCCTGTGCAAAATTTTAAGTTTCTGCGTTGATATGTCAGTCAGTCAGTCAGTCAGTCAGTCAGTCAGTCAGTCAGTCAGTCAGTCAGTCAGTCAGTCACCTTCTCCTTTATTTATTTATTGATTTATGATTTATATTTGCGACTGACGAGATGAACGAAGAACTAACGAATGCCTGTTGTGTCAGCGCGACGAGCGCGCGGCGCGGCTCCTGAACCTGTGCCCGGTGTGCCTGCAGCCCTGGAAGGTGCCCACCGTGCTGCCGGTCTCCGGGTAACTCAACTAATTCTATTCTAATCATTAGATTAAAAACAAGGCGGCCACTGTTGGGCACGGGTCTCTCCCACAGTCACAGTCAGTCAGAAGTACGCCACGTTTCGCCATATTTTTTAAATTTATTTATTTAAAGTCGCGACACGCTCTCACTGCCGCAGGGATGGTACATTTTTTGCAATACGAACACTTGACACTGCTGATGGCAGCCCTAGTTGCAATATTGAGTTTGGGGAACCCCCCGCAGGAGATGCCCCTCAGATTGAGACGCGACTCAACAGTGCGCCCACTATTAGTATTTTTTCCACTAATGACTGAAATTTATACAGGGTGAACTATGTAATCAATGTAAATCACGAAAAACTATGATAAACGTTTATCTGTCATTGTTCGTGCACCCTACCGTTTTATCTTATTACTTGTATCCTCTCTTGTTTGCCAGGCTGTCTGGAAGAAATTGCTCAAAGCAATAAGACAGCCTTTTGCAAAACTTCTTTTTCTTTATTGTTTTCTTTTCTGTTCTTTTTCTGGTGCAATAAATTATATTGTATTGTATTGTATAAATAGAAGAAATTAAATGTCACTTGCTATAATGGTGAAGGACACATCGCGAGGAAACCTACATGCCTGAGAGTTCTTCATAATGTTTTCGAAGGGATGTGAAGTCTGCCAATACGGACTTGGTCAGCGTGGTGGGCTAAGGCCTAATCCCTCCCATTCTGAGAGGAGACCCGTGCCCAACAGTGGGATGTCTATGGGTCGCAGCGAGCGTATAAATGCTAAGGGAGATTTCAATAGTCCCCACTTCCTCGCATCTGCGCAGAGTACAACAGATTATGTACAATTGATAGAAACATAGACATATTCTTCGATTCAATAAAAAATCTTAAAGTTAAAATCTTAAATTGCTGTTATATAGATATATAATAATATGTTTTAATTATATTTAGTTTTACGTCGTACATACAAATGTTTTTCACACCTGTAATTGGCATACGTACCTGCCTTTTCTCCGTATGTACAAAACTGTCTGTCAACCAAATGTATGTACTGCTGTTGGTGTGTAATTAAATAAATAAATAAATAAATAAATGGTCCCCTGCTCCCCAGCTACGTGTTCTGCTACGCGTGCGTGTCGCGCGAGCTGCGCGCGCGCCGCGCCTGCCCCGCCACGCGCCTGCCCGCGCGCGAGGGCGACCTCGTGCGGCTCTACACGCACGTCTGACGGGGCTTAGGAGAAGAAGGAGAAGGAACAAATACAAGAGAGTATCCCTAGTCGTAAGCGAACATTTATATCTATATATATATATAAAAGGAGAAGGTGACTGACTGACTGACTGACTGACTGACTGACTGACTGACTGACATATCAACGCAGGGCCTAAACTATAAGGGCTAGAAACTTGAAATTTTGCACAGGGGTTCCTTTTATAACGTAGGGGAGCACTAAGAAAGGATTTTTGAAAATTCACCCCCTAAGGGGGTAAAACGGGGGTGCAAAGTTAGTATGAAACGATGCCGTTTTTGAAGTTAGTGAATGTCTAATTCCACGCGAGCGAAGCTGCGGGCGTCCACTAGTATTTTATATGTGCCGTCGCGAGTACCTAGACCTCTCTGGAATGTTCCCGCATGTACCTGAACACGCGAGAATATAGATCCACTAACGCCATCTAGTATTAGTAGGGGGCTTCATTTTGTCTTTACATTCGCTGAGTGTTTCCACCAGTCGGCGCTAGATGGCGCCAGCTTCCCTGTGCCTTCGTAACAATACGTATAAATTAGGTTTTGACATCTTTGTATCGTTTGAAAGCAAATATGTATTTCATTTGACCGGCTGTAATATCGTCATTATCATATTGTACTTAGTTACCGAGAGATGGCGCTAAGTTCACTTTTTCATTAAACCGTAAAAAAAATACAAGAGAGTATCCCTAGTCGTAAGCGAAAAGTTATTTATAACGTGTTCTCACGAAAATAGCATACAAAAATATTGTTTTATTTCACTGTAAATATACAGGGTGGAGTATAAACTTAGTGAAATGTATACAGGGTGTAAAATTCATCACGAAAAACTATGACTTATATATTTATATATTTACTTTTACTTATGATTTTAGTGTATATTATTTTCAAGCGGCTTTCCTGGAGAGAACAAGGCATGCGAAACTGTGATATTGAAGATATACTTATGCATTCCTGGGCGATGATGTCATAGTGAACCCCTCCACCAATCCGCATTGGAGCAGCGTGGTGGAGTATGCCCTCCCGCAGCAGTGTCTGTGGGGGAGACCCGTGCCCAGCAGTGGGACGACTATGGGTCGCAGCGATGTCATAGTATAAAGAAGTCGCTATGATGTCATCGCCATCAAAGGTGACCACGGGCCACGCGTAGTGGGGCTTGTTAACGAAAGAAGCATATTAACATAGGCATATGGACGGGCCCGTTGGCGCAATCGGTAGTGACCCTGTCTGTTACGCCAGGGGTCGTGGGTTCGAATCCCACTCAGGATAAACATTAGTGTGCGGAACACTTGTGTTTGTTCTGTGTCTGGATGTTAATATTATCTATTTAAGTATGTATTTAAACATATCTATGTATGTATATCAGTCATTGTACAGGCTCGCGCCTAATTTGGGGTCAGATGGCCGCGTGTGAGAATATCCATGATATTATTATTATTGTTATATAACCACTTAGGCCCTGAAGTACATTTATATTTTAACAACATAGTTAAGTGACTCTGTAAACACTGCTAGGTTAGGTTGATGAAAATGTTGGTTAGGTATATGTACATTATACAAAAAAACAAACATTGATCATAGTTTATTATAGTTCAACTTTATTCCAAAGTATTTGATACACGGTACAAAATATATGGATCAAAATATAATTTTATTGAATAAATCCTGCGATTTGTATGTTTTTTGTAGATGTAGGGGGGTGGAGGGTTAAGGAGGCCAAGGAATGCCGCATGAGCTGGTGCTGTTGTTGTAAATAAGAAATATATTGTTTGTTACTTAATGTCTTTTATTAATATTTATGCTAACAACAGAGTAATACTTAGCTTATCAAATAGTGGACGCCCGCAGATTCGCTCGCGTGAAATTAGACATAACAATAGTTTGGTTTACACCTAGTAAACGAAACTATAGTAGTATGTCATGCAATGAAGATGCACCTTTCTAATGGTGAAAGAATTTTTTAAAACGGTCCAGTAGTTATTAAGTGAAAACATTACAAACAAATCTTTCCTCTTTATAATACATATTAGTATAGATAAAAGAAAAAAGTTTTACTTCTTTGTAAATGCTTACGATGATATACCATAACATTTTCACCAGTTAAGCTTGGATCCTAGGTGTAGGTAGGTCAATTCAGAAAGACCACTATAACAAAGGAACTGTGATTGTAAACTTAAGAAATTATATTAGCGATGTGCTTGTTCCAGGCCACAGATATGTATATGTCCCAGACACTGTATACCTTGAGCTAATTATACAATTGTAAATTTTGTAAAGAGTTAATAATAAATAAATAAATAATAAGTCCGATGAAAACAGACATAATATATCTGATTTTGATACTGTTGTAGTAGGCTGTGTCTAAAGACACAGATAATACATAATCCCACAAAGATTACTTTAGAACGATTGCTGATATTTGTACTCTTTCCTGTATAATTAATATTTATGTAACACCCTGCACACATATTACTATGTCTTGAAATATTTTTCTGTCCTTTATTTACAAATATTCGACCCCATCAGCCAGCACCGCCGACAGGTAAAACCTGGCCAGCTGCCGGCCTGTGTCGGCTTGGAGCGCCACGCCGGGGCTCCGCCCCCGCAGCAGCAGCGGCCGCCGCCCCCCGGCGCCCGGCGGCAGGGCCGCCACGTGAGCCCGCAGCTCGGCGCGGGAGCTGAACGTCTTGTCGCCGTAGGTGAAGCTGCCGGCGGCGACGTCGACGACCGCCCAGGGTTCTGACGTGTCGAAGTAGCCGCCATCGCCCTGTAGAGCGGCTTGGGTTAGGCAGAACGTTCAATTTTGATAGTCACTTAATAGATTAATCCATACTATCCATACTAGTCCATACTAATATTATAAATGTGAAAGTGTGTTTGTTTGTTTGTCCGGCTTTCACGTCGCAACGAAGCTATTATATGGTATGGTTTTTGTGTGTGGAGATAGTGAGGAGGGTGGAGAGTGACGTAGGCTACTTTTTACCGCGGTAAAACATCCCCATGGGAAGATATCGATATTTTGTTATTTGCTAGATATTTAGTTCCGGACGTTGTTAATAGATGGCGTTAGTAAAATTCATTTGCAAGTTCTACATGTGCAAATGCAAATGATAGATGTAAATTAATTAAGTCATAGGCAAATTTGTCATGTATGATAAACAAGTCATTGTTAATTCCCTTTGACTGCGCGGGCGGAGCCGCGGGTAAAAGCTAGTGATTACATATTCAAAGTTGAAGTAACCGGCTCCGCTGCGACCTATAGATGTCCCACTGCTGGGCACGGGTCTCCCCCACAGACTGCTGCGGGAGGTCTGGAGCATACTCCACCACGCTGCTCTTTACCACACCTCTCCTTGCCTCTCTTTACCACGTTAGTGGCCAACCTAGTGTCATCACGGTCAAGTGATTGAGTGATCACTGCCAAGTGATTGAGTGACCACTCTCAAGTGATTGAGTGATCAATGTCAAATGATTGAGTGATCACCGTCAAGTGATTGAATGACCATTGCACTGTCAAGTGATTGAGTGATCATTTAAAGTGAAATACCTCAAATGTAGAAACAGCATAGTGGTTCCCCCGCCTGGCGGTGACAACGGAGACAATGGCGCCGTGCTGGTCGGCGATGGGCGTGCCGGCCACGTACCGGTTGGCAGACTCGAAGGTGGGCGCGCACCGCCACTGCGCCAGCTGCCCGTCCGACGACGTCAGGAGGATGCGCTTCGTGCGGTTTAGGAATACCTGGGAGGAGAACAATTATGAAGACGCTAGTGGACGCCCGCAGCTTCGCTCGCGTAGATTTAGACCCATTAACGACGTCTGCCCGCGTTCGGGTTGCCCACTTGACCTCAAAAACGGCAAAGTTTCATGCTAACTTTACACCCCCATTTTACCCCCTTAGGGGGTGAATTTTCAAAATCCTTTCTTAGTGCTCCCCTACGTTATAAAAGGAACCCCTGTGCAAAATTTCAACTTTCTAACCCTTATAGTTTAGGCCCTGCGTTGATATGTCAGTCAGTCAGTCAGTCAATCAGTCAGTCAGTCAGCTTCTCCTTTTATATATATAGAAGACTAGAACAGCTTCAGTCCGCCACGCGTCGATACATGAAGTGTAGTATTAAACATTGACTTATTATTACTACAATGGTACCTATTATAGATGGATATGGTCTCGCCTTCTGGAGATTGCAAAGTCCTCCACAAGCGCTGAGGAAGGCCACCGAGGGTGTTTTAGACGATGGAAATTCCACATAACCCGATCTCGAACGATGCCTTTGATAGATTTCCCCGCAAAAAACGGCCAGCCCTTCTATTCGACCTTAACCCTACCATCGTCCAAGACCGACCCCAAGAGCCGGACCCCGTACCTTCTCCGCAGTATCCTCGTCCAGCCGCACGTAAGCCAGCTCCTGCAGCGGCGCCAGCAGCTCGTCCGTGAACACGCCGCAGTAGTGGTGCGTGCTGGCCGCGCGCGCTGCCACCTGAAACACAAGCGGTTTTGTGAATGTTGAGCTCAACCCTTGCAAAGGAGACTGGTTTTGACAGATATTCGCTTAAGAAACTGCTCTAGTTGGGAAGGATAAGACAACGGTGTGCGGCTGCAAAACCTCGTATTAAACACTCGAGTAGGTGTTGGTAAATCTACACGTCTCTTCCGGCAAGCGCCTGCTAAAAGCGCGGCGTTGGATATCCCCGTCAGCAAAGGGCCTCGAGGTGGCGCGTGCGGTGTCCCCGCGTGCTACTTACTGGTGCTATCAACACGAGGAGGGGTCTAGAACAGGACCAACGCCGTCGGGATCGCGGAAGAATGCGAAAGCGTACTCGTGATCCCGGCAGAATGGTGCAGAGGGATACCGTGAAGGTACATTGGTGAGTTATATCAGAGGTCTCGGAGTCCTTCGTTTAAAGAGGCATCGGAGCGTGTACATTCGCTGGTCGAGGGTTCCATGTCTATTTGATCCCGGAATGTTGGCTATACCACGCACCTCCTCCGGCGTGCAGCAGTGCACGGGCACGGCGGACCCGCAGCTGGCGTACGTCCGCGAGTCCCGCTCGTGCAGCTCCGCCGGGATGGCGAACCGCTCCACCAGCCCCTTGTACTGCTCGTTCAACGCCGTGCGCTTGCCCATCTCACCTGCAACGAGAGGTTTTAAATCACGTAAGATTAGCAGCACATTTGTAAAATTCTTCTTTTACCGCCTGCTCTTTTATTTGAACCCAGGAGCCGTTGTTGCCGGCAGTTAGGACACTCACCACCCTGCCACGGAGTCATCGAATGAATAGAGGCCTGACGGCATGTGATCACCGTCCAATATAACACGTTCAACACTGGATCGTCAGTGAATCGCATGCCAAGCAAGTTGAAGGGCAATTTCGCACCAATTTTAAAGAGTAATTCAGAGCACATCGAATACAAACTTCAAGTAAACGACACCTATTAGGCTATAGACCGACAAATTTAGTCAGTGTATTGTTCTCATGATGTCGGGGTCTCTAACAAAGTTTCTCCTTTGATAAACAAAGCTTGTTTAATCAGAACATGGCGGACCGCGTATCTGTTGTTGGCTCTGAGGCCTATGGTTTTTGATAATAAACAAACAACATCAAGCTATCATATCGATCATAATTAGCCGATTGCCCAATCCGCGTTATCAAGGCGTGCTCAATGCCCATAAAGATTCTACATGCGACTACAGATAAATTTGGCATTCTTGGCAGCTTGTAAAGGCATCGAGAAAATTCACAATTAACGAAAACTCAAGAAAAATTGATGGACTTTGGGAATCAAGTCTGTCAACATCCCAGTCCGACTGGAACACAGTTTGCTATTGTTATTTAGATGAGTATGCTAGGTGGTTTATTTTTTATTTATCAGAAAAGCAGCCCATAACCCAAAGGCTCGCGTCGATTCAATATGATCGACAGATTAAAGCAACGACGGCCGCGGTCGGATTGTGGATGGGTGACTACTAGTGGCAAAATATCATGGGCGCTACCGTGCTTCGGAGGGCATGTTTGTGAAAACAATTGATTAGCCTCGTCGAAGACCTTCGGGTGGCTTGAGAACATTCGACACTGGGTTGGCCACAAACCCTTCTACCAATCCGCATTAGAGCAGCGTGGTGGAGAATGCTCTATACCTCCCGCAGATTTGTCTGTGGGGGAACCCCGTGCCCAGTAGTAGCAAATCTGCAAGGGTTGCAGCCACTGAGTTGCAGCTATATAGCAGTAAAATTATTTTCGAAATGTCTTCCTAGACCCGACAAAAGTAGGTAAATAGCATTTAGGAAAAGTAGGTAGTAGGTGTCTAACGATGAGGTTTTAGTTGCTAGGTGTTCCAGTTAGCCCCACAGGTACTGCTGATATTGAAAGGATACAAACATTTCCCAGCTAAAAAAACGTTATCATATCATCCAAATAGCTGTGGAGAGTAGGGACATAGTATAAAGAGTCTTCGCTTCGCTCTGTAGGGATTACCTATGATTACCAGGTGTTGGAAAATTAAATAACACTTTAACTAATCACAACCCTTTCTTAATCCCACTGTTAGGCACGGGTATCCTCTCAGAATAGATAGTAGTAGTAGTAATAGGGATTAGGCCACCACGCTCACCGTATAGCAAGTGTCATTTAATTTCTTAAATCGCACATAACTTGGAACAGACTTATTTTTGTGTTGGATAGTCCATTTATCGAGGAAGGCTCTTGGCTATGTGACACGCTACGACCAAAACTATTGTTATGTCCAAGCGAGCAAAAATGTAGGCGTCCAATAATAAAGTGTAACCGTGAACCGGATCTTCAATACACATGGAGATACCCTGATGATCTAAGCCCTCTAAATGCTCAGGCCTGTGTTGATACAGCAGTGGACTTGAATTGATAAATTTCCGAGAAAACTCACCTGAAACTGGTAATTACCGGTAATTAGACTGATTGTACTGCCTGAACGACAGAACCTCGACTGCAAACACTGCTCGAACGGACTGACACGGGCTGTTATCGCTCTGTAGCCGACATTCAAATAATATCTACGTAATCACGTTAAGGCGCCTGTACACTTTCGGTCTGATTGCCGCCGAATATGATGCCTCAGTCACACCAAGCGCGCGATAAGAACTGAGTTCTTTAACTTAGTTCACGACTCAGCTCTCAACTCAGTTCATCTCACCACGACATTGTAAACTCGTCCAGCTCAAAAGAAGAATTACCTGGAAAGAAGTCTTTGCTATTTAATATACAGTCCACTACTCTGTAGTCAGCTACAGTGTTTTAAAACGCAATCCTTATAACACATCCTCCAACTCATTGACTAACATAACGTTATTGTCAGTAAATCGGTGGCTGAAATTATTGTCCCGAACTAAGTGTCAAAGTGTTTAGTGATCTAACACGGACCTATAAGCATCAGGACTCCGCGCCGTCTATATCTAAAATGAAGCACCCAAAGTAAGCCGAACCTCACGCACACAACTACGTCGTAACACGCCGGCCAAATTTCGTGCCGTCTGAATCTGATATGAATGGAACTGACACCATAAAGTATGTATCCAAATCTACATAATTTTTCCAGCAGGTGTGAATGAGGCTTAACAGTCAGATTTTATACGGTCAGCCCGTTTCACGTGATTTTACATAGCGATGTCAGCCTCTGAATAACGTTCTATATAATATTTAATTATTATCTGGTTACTATTCCAACTCAGCCTCGTTTGTCTAGTGATCGTAAGCGATTAGTTGCTAAGCTAGAGGTCCTGGGCTCAAAACCCGGGCCGAGCAAAGTATTATTTGGTTTTTTATCAATAGGCTCACTCAATCAATAGCGATTGTAAGTACCTACTAAGTACAACAATTTAACTTCGAGAATCGGAAGATTCGGAAGACTAAGAAGACCCAATTTTCATCTTAGCGTTATCTGGCTCTCACCGAAGCAAATTGTTTCATTAGGTACCTACATAAGTATTATATTTATTTTATAAAAACGTACCTAGAGATGTTTAATCCTTGCGATTTGAGAACGCTATCTTCACACGAAATGCAAATGTGCAGCACTCCGTCGACACGAAGCCCGCTATACAATAGGAATGCGTCACAAACACTGATTTTTCGGCATTCATTTATTGCTATTGGTCTTGAAATTTGTTAAAAGGAAAATTACAAATAATAATAGCCTATAATGTCTTTGGTCGGTGATTCCCTCGAGTGGAAGTTCCTTACCTGAGACTGAGAGTCACTATACGAAAATAGAGGACTAGGACTAGAGGAGTGATTGTAAGACCCAAAGAGCCAATCGGATCGCTCGAAGCGGCGGCTTGAGCAGGGCCGACCACAATTGGTTTTTTAACCAAAATTCTAGCTACCACAGCGTATAAAACCATACTCTTGAACGAGTAAACGACGCGATTTAATATACGAGCGATAGATAGACAACCAGCATTGCAACGTTATTTATAGAAAGATTTTATATAATGTAGAAATAGGCGATAATATCTGGGTAGCTCAAATTATTTTATAGGTATCATAGGTATAGGTAGATAGGTTTTCCAACCTGCTGGCAAGTTGGTGTCCAAACTAACTTGCCAATCAATTATCTGGGACCGAAGGCTCGACGTGCCCTCCAAAGAACGGAGGCGCCCATGATAACACTAGCGGTCACCAATCAACATGCCAGCCCTTGCTTAACTTGGTTGCGAGCCGTTGGGCTGTAAGCGCCAAAGATATTTGTTTTGCGTATGGGGTTTTCAGTTTTCAATCATTTCAGAAATACAACACTGCTAGTCGTTACTGGTATTTTATTTATTTATCATGTTTAGTAACATTTATTAGATACAACCTTCGATCAATAATGTACGATACAACCAACACGTGCACCTTGTTTGAGGCATTGCAAGATTAGGAAAGAGGCAGATATTTTAAATAATAGTACAATTTACTATATATTATTATTGTAATTATATACCCAGGTCAATTTTGTCTAATAAATAGATATGTGATACTGTTTTATATTGGTATTGCATATTAATTACTGTGTTTTTAGTTCCTGGATTGAGCGAGAGAGATTACTATATAACCAAACATATACGTGGTCGAATCTCCGCGACTGCGACGGACATGTGCGGATAGTAAATTATATCGATCGAGGGCAAGCGGTGATCGCGTGGCCTCGAGAACTCTAATTATATAGGTCGTTTACATTGACATACGCTGTTACAAAAGTCAATACACAGGCAAGGTTTGGTGAGTCCCCGGTCATAGACATTTTTTTTTTTTCGAATGTACTATTGCGGTATGGTCATAAAGATCTTTACGGCGTCACCGAATGGGGTGGTAAGCTTCAATGACCTCAAAAAAGGTGAAGGATTAACTCCTTCATGTGTGTGAGTGCGATTGATCCAAGGGTCTGCCCCCTGGGGCACGGACCTCGGCCAGACAACAATGATATGTTGAAGAATCAAAGTCATCATAGAATTTTTATTTCTCCCTTGATTGATATCATGAATCCATTAAATTCTTTGAAATAAAAGAATTATGGATGTGAAGTGTAGGTAACAAAATAAAATAATTAATGAGATACCAAAATAACAGATACATAATCTAGGGGCAGATAACTAAAATTGATCGGTCCATTATAGAGGGACTTTATTAAAAAATTCATACAGCAATGGAATCACAATATGAATTTCTGAGTCACTTCAAGGTGTTCAACTCTTAAGTAGATTATCAGCAATTTTTGACTCCATTATTTAAACACCGGTTTTCCGCCACTCAACAAGAGATGGCGCTACTGGTATAGATGGAGATTTTCCTTTATGATAATCTATAAAAATAGCTCATCAAATAGTTCATTGTATCTCCTCACTTTTGTGTCAACCACGGAGATAATAGGTAAAAGATTAATTTCTTTGTCTCGACACAAACGCATAATTATCTTTGTTAAACGAAATACAAATTTTATTAGGGCACATACCACCTGCTTTACAAAGAAGTGATGGTACAATAAAACAAGCATGATCTTTATCTATATATATAAAAGGAGAAGGTGACTGACTGACTGACTGACTGACTGACATATCAACGCAGGGCCTAAACTATAAGGGCTAGAAACTTGAAATTTTGCACAGAGGTTCCTTTTATAACGTAGGGGAGCACTAAGAAAGGATTTTTGAAAATTCATCCCCTAAGGGGGTAAAACGGGGGTGCAAAGTAAGTACGAAACATTGCCGTTTTTGATGTCAACGCGGGCAGACGTCGTTAATGGGTCTAATTCTACGCGAGCGAAGCTGCGGGCGTCCACTAGTCATCTGTAATGATTGTAAACGAGTATGACGTCCTGGTCGGTGCCGGCGGCGGCGCGCGCGGCGCGCATGCGCGGCGGGCTGGCCAGGCACAGGCGCGCGCGCAGCGCGGGGTCGCGGTAGGCCCAGCGGCCGCGCGCCGCGCCCACCAGCAGCACGTAGTGGCCGCGGTACGCGCCGCCGAACACGCTCCTAACACAGATTAATTAGTTATACATACTAATATTATAAATGTGAAAGTGTGTTTGTTTGTTTGTTTGTTTGTCCGGCTTTCACGTCGCAACGAAGCTATTATATGGTATGGTTTTTGTTTGTGGAGATAGTGAGGAGGGTGGAGTGACGTAGGCTACTTTTTACCGCGGTAAAATATCCCCGTGGGAAGATATCGATGTTTTGTTATTTGCTAGATATTTAGTTCCGGATGTTGTTAATAGATGGCGTACCTTACGTAGGTACTCTTTATCTGCGGTCAGTATTACCTCTGGTTCCTCTAAGTATCTTTAACTGTCATTATTCATCCACCACAAATATGATAAACAACTAATTGTTAATTCCCTTTGTCCACGCGGGCGGAGCCGCTGGTAAAAGCTAGTTTATTTATAATCATTTGGACACCGAAACCCCCTGCCGTATTGCTAGTCATGGATATTAAATTGTTGTTGTGTCTTTATTTTAAACACGGATAATTTTGGCTATTAACTTTATTAATTTCTTACACACACACAGTTACAACTACAGTTTGAACTTGAATTCATTGCGTTGCCATAAAAAGTAGCCATTTTTTATACGCTAGCCCGAACTAAAAAACCACAGACAAAATATAGCTGCGTTCCGGTAACCACAATTGTGTTGTTTCCAGTGTCCACCTCCCAAAACACAAACCTACAGCGAAGGCATATAATGGTTTCCCACTAGTAAAAAAAAACTGTGTGCGTACAAAGTACACATGTCAGAAGTGAAACTTCTTTGGCGAGATATTCAATTATACACAAAAAAAGAATAAATATAAATTTCTCTCTATCGCCCATCCTCTTCTTCGTCACGAACGTTGCATGCTGCGTGACGCATTTCCGTTTCATCCGTAAAAAAAATTACCCTCATACGCCTAAAGAAGTTTCACTTCAAAAAATCACCTGAAGTCCGCCTGCAGCTTGTTGTGCTTGCACAGGCGGCAGGCCAGCAGCCCGGCGTCCACCAGCACCAGCGCTGGGCCCACGCCCGCCACGTGCGCCAGCAGCTCCCGGTCGGAGAGCGCTCGCTGCACCACCCGGACACCCTCGCGCTCCGCCCTGGCGAACCTACGGCGGACCCTCTCCGCGTCCTGTTACATGTCAACTTTTCAAAAACTTTAATTTTTTATCATACATACATTTTCTTTTCCTTTAAATGAGCCAATATGGGAAATCTGAAAACATAGAGTAAATACAAAGAATCTGTCTTAGGAAACAAACCCTCTTTTTGCAATACATAGATCCCTTCTCACAACTACGAGGGCTGGAGCAGACTGCTCCAGTAAAACTTCCTAAAGGCCTCTGTCATGTTATGTCTGTTTATTTGTTAATAATGGTTCATCTCAAGCCACATGACCACAAGTATTGTTGCTACTGAAGTGCAAAAAAATAAATATCTTACCAGATCAATTATCCTGCTATAGTAGCCATGTTTCCTGTGCTCTTCGTTGACCCCTATCCTAGTTGTGAACATGCAATTTTCTATATTGTATCTGAAATAGAGAAATCAAACTTGGCTGCAATCCATAGCAGCAGCTACAAGACTACATAGGGCACTCTTAGAACTGAGAGAGATAATACAATTTATTCAAACATTTTTGGTTTATTGTCATGCAATATTAAGTCAAGTGATGGTTGCAGTACTGTATGTAAGTTAAGCTTCAACCAATAGACTTCCTGCTATTGGGCTCGTTTCCCCAGCCACTGTTAAGGGAGGTCTAGACTCATTACCATGGTGCTCCAATGCACATTGGTGGCATAACTGTAGTTGTAGATGCATATTAACATAAAATTATTATTTCATAAATTCTGAAATGTAAGTTTGTAAAGTGTACCTCTTCAACAAATAGCACAGGTCTATGGTCCAAGTGGAGTGTCCAAACCCTTCCTCCTGGCATATCTGGTCAAAGTTCTCCAGGATCTCCTGCCGGTGGTCAGCGGACACCAGCATCAGAACGCAGGAGATGCCGCAGTCCCAGGTGTACCGCTGCTGGCAGTGGACCACTCTGTGGACTTCAAATTCAGGAGTGGTTTCTGAAATGTAAGTAATCTCAGTGTAAGAGATTAGTGTAGTCTCATGAAGACAAAAATAAATCCATCCATACTTAATATTATAAATGTGAAAGTGTGTTTGTTTGTTTGTCCGGCTTTCACGTCGCAACGAAGCTATTATATGGTATGGTTTTTTTGTGTGGAGATAGTGAGGAGGGTGGAGAGTGACGTAGGCTACTTTTTACCGCGGTAAAACATTTTGATGTTTTGTTATTTGCTAGATATTTAGTTCTGGATGTTGTTAATAGATGGCGTTAGTAAAATTAATTTGCAAGTTCTAACCATAGCATCTTTTGATCGTGGAACTGTCACTATTCATCCACCAAAAATGTGTCATCTATGATAAACAACTCATTGTTAATTCCCTTTGACCACGCGGGCGGAGCCGCGGGTAAAAGCTAGTAAGTAAATAAATATCCATAATATATATCCCTCAGAAGTGTTTGTGGGGGAGACCCGTGCCCAGCAGTGGGACGTCTATGGGTCGCAGCGATCTCCAGCTCCACTTGTTCAATAATAATGTAATGAGATCAAATTATACGCGGTCACCACCTATCATTAAGTCCGTTGGCTAATTCAAAATTAAACAAAATTTTTAATCGACTTTGATCGCAAATTTGAATAGAAAATTATTGGGGGCCCTTAATTTACCTACCTTTTTCTTCTGAAGTCATATTTTTGTTTGCTGTGCTATGTACATTTTGTATGCTATCATTCAATTTTGTCTTATACTTAATGCATTTCATTATACTGCTATTATTTTTTACTACCTTTTCTTTATTATTTTATTCATATCCAAATGTGTGATTCAAAAAATTGTTAGCTGTTATTCACAGACAGAACAAACAAATACATTATTAAGGCGCTGTTATCAATAGCAATCTGATAACAATTGATAACATTATCATTTTGACATTTTGACCACAGACAAGATAAGCAAGATAACAGATTGTAACAGAAGCCGAGGCTTGTCTCTGCTGTAAGCTCAAAAGATTATAGTAAGTAAGATTTCTTTGCTAGACGATGGCGGATGGTAGGAGAAGAGTAAATCATATTTTGATTATATTCCACCATGCTTTCATGAACTTCCGATTATTGATTAACCTTTTGGGGATCACGGACCACATCCATGAAATTGGATTTCGCCATAGAGATAGCAATATACATAAAGATCTTTGGATTTCGCGTAACATATATGAGAGAGAAATGTCAGCGTCAAAAGAGATATGACAGCTATTATCAGTCTCAAACTGTCAAGAGTGTCAACACTGGTGATAGTTGATAACAAAAAAGGATTTTTTTCAAATTATTTTATTAGTACATAAAAATATTTATGTAAGTAATTGAAATACTGTTGAAAGATTGAATATATTTTATCTTAATTATTACTAATTTATTAAATGAAAATGGTGATAAGAAGGGGTGTCGTAACCTTAGCTCAAATGCGTAAAGCTTCGCGCGTTTCTTGCGGGTTACGGAATCAAAGTACGGCCGCGCCGAAAGAAAATGAAAGTGATAGTCGGAAAACCCACTTTGGCTTCGATACCGTCGAGGAAGATGAAAAGTGGAAAAAAGGTTTGTGTATAATCGTGATTTTAATATAGGTACCCTGATTGCACCATCATTTAGTTATTGAAGCAATTCAAAATTTTATCTCCTATGATTTGATGACGATGAATGATCTCTTCCATTCTGAGAGGAGGCCCGTGCCCAACAGTGGGACAAAGAAAGGGTTCTGGTGCTGCTGGAAGGTAATAGTTACTGCCTTCTGTATTCTCGGTTTGTTTCTTTTCAAGTGTGAAAATGGTACTCTATGATAACATAGCCATAGGTATAGACCTAGCCGATAGCAGCATATGGACCACAGAGTGGGTACATTATTTATAGGAGTACCTCCAACGGATGATGGTGTGCAGTAAAATTGTCTATTAACAGTAGTTGCCAATCCTTGACAGCTCTTAATTGATCACCTTTCTTTTTTAGTTCACAAGGTGTTCGAGACGGTAGCTGAAAAGTACGATGTAATGAATGATGTGATGTCATTGGGCATCCACCGGGTGTGGAAGGACATCCTGATGAGCAGACTGGCCCCCACCCACGGCACCAAGCTCCTGGATGTTGCTGGGGGAACTGGTATGTTGTCCAGGGTATAGGTCCTTTGTTTTATTTATTTCTCACAAAAATAAATGTTCATTCAATCATTCAGTTCCTATACCTACGCCAGCCAAGGCAAGGCATTAAGTACCATCTCCATGATGTAATAACGATGTATGTGATTATGAGTATTTTTCAAGGTATGTCATAGGCATGGGGGGGGTAGAGGATGGCTGGTGCTGCATGCTTGTTTGCTATCTTATTTCCATAGAATCCCCTCCATAACAATTCAGTTAATCTGGAAACAGTTCTATTATGATTTTCTAAACATTTTTAAGATAATGACTGGTCTACAACCTTGTAGGTGACATTTCGTTCAGGTATATAAACTACCTGAAGAACCTGGGTCCCCCGCCGGAGGGTGTACGGAGCAGCGTCACCATCTGCGACATCAACCAGGCTATGCTGGATGTGGGAAGGGCAAGAGCAGAAAAGTAAGACTTCATTAACTATAATAATGCTTTTGGGGAATATCCATGTTGCTTTTCATCAAATAATACAAAATCAAATAATTTTTATTTGCAAGATAATGTACTACATCTACTTGTAGATCTATCTACATCAAACTCTTATCTCGGCTCAAGAGGCTTTCTATATTATACATAGGCTTCTATACTAATACATATTATAAAGAGGAAAGATTTGTTTGTAATGTTTTCACACAAAAACTACTGGACCGATTTCAAAAATTCACCATTAGAAAGCTGCGTCTTCACCTATGTCACATAATATGCTATATATATTACTAGGTGTAAACGAAACTATTATTGTTACCATGCGAGCGAAGCTGCGGGCGTCCACTAGTAATATATATAAAGAAAGACCGCCCTTCGACAAGGTGTACGGACGACCTGAAGAAGGCAGCGGAAAGTGGAAACCACTTTATTCAGAAGGCACATGACTGGTCGGCGTAGCGTCGTTCAGGAGAGGCCTGTGTCCAGCAGTGGACCACTAGAGGCTGATGATGATATAAAGAAAGTAATACTTCTTTGATATAAATTATTTTTTTGTTGTCAAGTTGTGTGTTAAAATACATTTTCTTTATAAGTATCTGCATCGGGATTGGTGGTTCATCCCCTCCCCCCCCAGTTCATAGTCAGGGTCCACAACCGCGCCGCGTTATCAAAAAATTTGGCATTATAATATTTTTTGTCTCAATCAAAGTGTCTCAATGGGAAAAAAATTGGCAATATACATTTTTTCGTCTCAAATCAATCAAGAGACTCATAATGGGTCTCCTTTACTTCAAGGATCAATAGCTCATCCTTTACTTTATATTAATCAGTTTAGAATAGCATTGTATCTCTTCTGTTTAAGTAGTTTGTTTGTTCTAGACTTTCGTTAAGTGTGTATAATCACCTCATGGCGAAATAAATTATTTGACTTTGACTTTGGGTCGTGTTTCCAGACTGGGCTACGGCCAGGAGTGCGGCGTGGACGTGGAGTGGGTGTGCGGGGACGCCGAGAGGCTGGCGCTGGCGGGCGACGGCTACGGCGCGTACACCGTCGCCTTCGGGATCAGGAACTGCACGCACGTCCACAAGGTACGGCGGTTGAGAGGTGTCTTGAGTCCTTGAGTCTGCCCGCAGCTACGCTCGCGTGGAATTAGACATAACAATAGTTACGTTTACACCTAGTAATCTAATATATAAAATTTTCGTGTCACAATGTTTGTTGCAGTACTCCTCCGAAACGGCCTTACCGATTTTTACCAAATTTTATATGCGTATTCAGTAGGTCTGAGAATCGACTAACATCTATTTTTCATCCCCCTAAATGTTAAGGGTAATCCATCCCTAATTTTTTTTTTTCATTTTTAGATAAATTTTTATTTTTGTATTTTTTATGATACAACATTAGAAAATACATACAATCCTTTTCCCAATTTTCAACCCTCTACGATCAACCCCTATTTTTCGATAACAATTTTTATTTTTAATAATTTCCTACTTTTATTGAACACTTTCGATTATAAGTAATGGTAGTGGTAGTGGTAGTGGTAGTGGTAGTGGTAGGGGTAGTGGTAGTAGTAGTGGTAGTGGTTGTGGTAACGGTAGTGGTAGGGGTAGTGGTAGTGGTAGTAGTAGTGGTAATGGTAGTGGTAGTGGTAGTAGTAGTGGTATTTATATGGCAAAACAAAGTTTGCCGGGTCAGCTAGTATTATATATAATATTATATCATTGGGCTATGGACGCTACAATATTCGTATAGATATAGATGAATGAGGGTGTATGTCTGTATGTCTGCAGGTGCTGGAGGAGGCTTACCGCGTGCTGGCGCCGGGCGGGCGCTTCCTGTGCCTGGAGTTCAGTCGCCTGCCCAACTCCGCCATGCAGTGGTATGTTGCTTCACTTGCTTGCCAGTGGCCACTGGCCAGTGCGGCCAGCAGAATGTGTATGCTGGTCGTGACCACCTATACCAAATAGGCCTTCTCAGTTTAGGTTCAACTGAGACCTGCTTGACCAATCCGCATTGGAGCAGCGCGGTGGAGTATGCTCTAGACCTCCCGCAGCTGTGTCTGTGGGGGACCCGTGCCCAGCAGTGGGACGTGGGTCGTAGCGAGGCCTGCTTAGCAGTGGATCGACAGCAGGTACAATGTGGCTGTACTGAGATTATTTTCTAAAATTCAATAACACAGTGGCGCCATCTTTGGCCGACTCAACATGCCCTACTAGTGAAATAGGTCGGTACATAAGCGTAATTTCGTTAAAAATATTTCCGAACCTAATTCGGGCATTTGCAATAGAATACTACCTAACTGAAAGCTAATAAAAGCGGTGACAGCCCAGTGGCTATCGAACTCTCCTCTCACTCGAGCGGTCCGGGTTCAAACCCCAGCGGCACGCACCAATGACTTTTCTAAGTTATATGCGATTTAAGAAATTAAATGTTGCTTGCTATTACAGTGAAGGACACATCGTGAGGAAACCTGCATGCCAGATACTTCATAATGTTCTCGAAGGCATGTGAAGTCTGCTAATCAGCACTTGGCCAACGTGGACTAAGGCCTAATCCCTCCCATCCTGAGAGGAGACCCGAGCCCAATGGTGGGACATAGAAAGGGTTGTGATGATGATGATGACTTGTGTCTTCCGGCGTTAGAGAGGTTCTCAACTCATTTGTAAGTAGGTACATACAAAAATGATGACAATTGATAATGCAGCATTACAAAACAACCCAAAGATGTGTCATGTACATACTAGTGGACGCCCGCAGCTTCGCTCGCGTAGAATTAGACCCATTAACGACGTCTGCCCGCCCACTTGACTTCAAAAACGGCAAAGTTTCATACTAACTTTGCACCCCCGTTTTACTCCCTTGAGGGGTGAATTTTCAAAAATCCTTTCTTAGCACTCCCCTACGTTATAAAAGGAACCTCTGTGCAAAATTTCAAGTTTCTAGCCCTTATAGTTTAGGCCCTGCGTTGATATGTCAGTCAGTCAGTCAGTCACCTTCTCCTTTTATATATATAGATTTATTTTCCTTGTTATTGTAATGATTGGGCACCTGGTCGTCACGTCAGGGCGTACGACCAGTACTCGTTCCAGGTGATCCCGGTGCTGGGGCAGCTGGTGGCGGGCCAGTGGCGGCCCTACCAGTACCTCGTCGAGAGCATCCGCCAGTTCC
The DNA here is from genome assembly GCA_944567765.1 of Carterocephalus palaemon. NCBI lineage: Eukaryota > Metazoa > Arthropoda > Insecta > Lepidoptera > Hesperiidae > Carterocephalus > Carterocephalus palaemon. The sequence continues at coordinate 11,073,929 of OX155657.1, read as the reverse complement.
CCGACCAGGTACCGGTGGCCAGTAAGGCCCAGCCTTGCACGCAGGCCTTCCCTAGCAGGCTAATCCTAACCCACTACTACTAAGCTTGGATTTTATCATAGTGAGAAAAGTAAGGAATACCTAATGATGAGTAAGTTCCACCTTACCTTACCTTGGGGTGATGATTTTGTGTTAAATTAAACAGCATGAGACAAGTTGCTTGTCATTTCAGGTTATATGTAACCTGAGTAACACAGGTACTAACATAACATTAATACTTAGATGCGAGTAGGTCAGTGCAATATTAATGTTGCAATGATTAGGCGCTCATTTTCTAATTTATATAAACTCAGTTGAAATTACCGGCTTACTCATGTGTGATTTAAGTTTAGATAACGTTATGTAAACTAGGTCTAGACTAAAAGTTATCTCATGTTTGTTTTCAGGAAAAATTCAAGTCCATGATAGAAGACGCAGGATTCAGACAAGTCACGTACGAGAATCTCACCTTCGGCGTGGTCGCCATACATTCAGGGTTTAAAATATAAGTCTAATACTTATATGTTTTGTTCACTCATCTGTACAGTACAACACTACTCTTTTATATTAGCACGAAAAAACAAGAACACAATACCATAATCCCCCACCCTATTGAAAAGCGTGGTTAAAGTATAATTCTCCACACGTTGCTTAGCAACCCCGGTTGTACTGTTTATTTTAGTGCTAAGTTAGTCACAGTTGACAATATAACATAATATAATATAACGCATGTATTTCCCCCAAAGGAGTAGACAGGTGTGCAGTACTCACTTTACACGAGTTAAGTAAAGGAAAAAGGACTGTTAAGTTTATCATATAAATAAAGTTTGTAACATCCTAAACCTACCTCAGTTTTATATCACCACTAGCTTTCCCCGGAATTATCTCTTCCGTCCACGGTTGTACAAAATATAATAAGTATAGCCTTTATAAACGGAACCACAATCAGAGAGCCATCATTCGATTAAAAATCATCAATAGTTAATTATCGATTAAAAATCGATGAATTATTTCAGTGTTTAGTCCATTCACGGGAAGCGTGCAATTTATTTATTTCCTACCTACTACATATATGCAGAAAATGACGTCGATCCATCATTCTGTTGAGGCGGAGAAGGACAAACCAACAAACACTCCCATTTATATATTACTAAGGATAAATGTTTAGTAGTAGCTTTCAAGTATGTCTATTGGGCCCGTTGGCGCAATGCGCAGGGTCACTGTCTGTTGCGCCAGGGGTCGTGGGTTCGAACCCACTCAGGACAAATATTCGTGTGATGAACTGTGTTTGTAAATATTATGTATCTATTTAAGTATGTATTTTAAAATATGTATCTATGTATGTATATCAGTCTCTGACACCAATATTACAGGCTCGCGCCTACTTTGGGGTCAAACGGCCGTGTATGAGAATGTTCAAGATATTTATAATTTATCTAGGATGTAGGTATGTACTTAACTTTATGAGGTGTATCCCGTACCCAGGGAAATACTCAGGTGTAATTCTGTCCTATAAAGAAGGAGCAGGTTGAACAAATAAAACTTAACAATACTTTATAAGGAATTTTATTTAGTCCATCAAACTGGCGTTTGGAATGCAGATCCATTACCTAAATTACATTTCACACATTAACATCTACATTATAGTCAGCTGACACGATAGATACAATTTAAAAAATATCATACAATTTTGTCCGGTACATGCCCCCGTGGGGCACGTTGCACTGTCGATGGGGACAGTGTGAAGACGGCGGCGTCTCGGGACGAAAGCTCGGTAAGCATGCTAGAGGGCGCCGGCTGACCCCACTGACTTCACTTTTAATATATCACCCCTGTATTTCTTTAAATGGTAAGCAGATGTGTTTGATACACCCACTTTTTATGACATTTAAGCACAAATAGACCCCCATACTCAATACTTTTCCCATGTAATCATATTCATAATTTCATATTCAAGTCATCTTATAAAACCAATTGCCGTGCGACTGATTGATCAAAGTTTCTGCCCCAGTAAAGATCTATATCTAGTTACCCACAGACTATCCCGGAGGTTCAGTCCAGAAATACTTTTCTGTGTAGAAATTGCCCACCCAACTAACATAGAAACCTGATAAAACAGTGATTAATTAAAGATTATTATTTATATTCAAAAAGGAAAAATTAGATAAAAAATTAGTCGATCACCAATAATTAATAATGAAAAATAAATCTAATATATAACTTCTAGGCGAAATTTCTAAAGGCTTGTACTCATAATTTCGTTTTAGATTTTACAATATTGCCATTTGATTTGATTGAAGAATCAGTCAAAAGTCAGAAGTAAGAAGTAACGTTATATTATTAAGTGTTAACTGTAGCGGGGGCCAGAAGGGGCCAGAAGGGGCCAGAGGGGGCCAGCGGGCGCGCGACATCGATCTGTTAGGTCTAACACTAGGAGCGAAGCCTGGAGGCGTCCAAACAAGTTACTTTGGCAAAAATTTCAAAATCATACCCAAAGATCCTCGGAGTGATCCAGAGATCCGCGCGTCCGATCCGGTCCGTTGCGGTCCGATCCGATCCAATCCGATCCAAAACGTTACAAAACAAGCTAAGATCCACCAGCTGATCCGCTGATCCTTCGGTACGATCCGTTTCCTACCGGCCAGTCCTACAGCGCCCATCCGATCCGATCCGACCGACTCACACGTCCAGCCAAGCATATCCAACGATCCAATCCACAGAGGATGAAACAAAAGAAAATTGCTTTAGTTATACACTCTGAGCCCATCGCTTAACATTACACGCTAACATATTACATTACACTATGTATAACATCCATAAATATTTCAATATTACGACATTTAAACACTGACAGGGTTCAATACACTTGTACTAGTACTATTCACTGATTGAAATCATGATTAACTTTATTACAGACGAGAATATAACAAAAAAAAATGGCCAAAATATCATACAGAGTGACCGTTGTGACTTCCAGTTTGAGACTTTTAAACAACCGTATTCATGTGATATAATGAAGCTAATCATGGAAAATATAGCACGAGTACTAATATAAGCGCCAATATCTGTGAACTAATTTGAGGTCTGGGTACATGAAAATTGTTTATGGAAACTCTATTGTACAGAAAATATTTATGGATAGTCTATAGTCTACGGTCAGTTAGTGCCGCCGAGGCCGCCGCCGCGCGCGCTTGCCGCAGGGTCTCCACTCTCTACGCCCGATACATTATATATTTTCAAAAGACAATAATTACTCTAACGAATGCCATTGTTAGTACGCATGTATAATTAATGATGCATCATATTCAAAAATTATTGAAGTATATAATGATTTATGTTTTAAAACTGATTATAAATGAATGAACTAAATTAAAGATTCGCGCACTAACAATCGACCTCATTTGTATACCTTAATCCCCTACAAAGCAACGAGTACCAATACTTAGAAATTTTAAAATATCCGATTGCCTCCACAGACGTACTCAACATGAGAACACTTGTGGAGGCAACCCACTCGAATAAATTGTCAAACGGTCAATAGTACAACTTAAACGCTGATCTCCGACAAAAAGGCCTTGAGTTTGACAATTACTTTGGATGATAACGAAACTTAGCTAACTTAGCATATAAAATTAATATTGCTCGAATTTAAAATTGGAGGTCGCTAATGCCGTGTTCCCACCTGGAACTGACATTAAAATTTCCGTCAGACAGTTTCCAGTTTTAATCCAAATGGAAGCGCGGCTTTAGGCCATCCGGCTCGAAGGACCATAAAATCGGAGGTCAGCGCTCGACACAGAAGCTTAAGTCAAACGGGGCGCGGTGTGGAGCCCTACCGGCGGGGGCGGAGCGCGCCGCTGCCGGAACCGCCAGCTGCAGATAAAGACGCCTTCACAACATCTCGTCTCACCATCGACGATCAGTAAAGTTTTATAAAACCCTTTTTTAATCTATAACTCTGATTCTACGTAAAACTACAAAGCCCTACATGTAGCAATGAATTCTTTCAAATTGCAGCAGTGATTGCAACTATCTAGTGGTTTATATGCTGAAGAGGAGATAATGTTTAATTATATTGAGTCCCACCCTTAGACCATCAACAAAATCTATTCTATGGATACTGATACAATAAAACCAGTATTAGAACTTTCTGCATAAAATACAACTAGATTGAGATAAAAATTAGTATAAATAATAATAAAGTAAAAATATTATTAGTATTTTCATCAGAATACGATAGGAAAATATGACAATTATGACAATTTGTACTTTACAGTTACTTGCAATACCAACCTACCGTTCAGGCATAAATACCATCCAGAATACTAAATTAAAATTATGTGTCAGTTTAAAGGTCTTGTTAAAGTAAATTACAATATAAAAAAAACAGTAAAAATACAATGTGCTAGTTTAGAGACTTCCATGAACTTTATTACCACATATTATAAAAAAAATACAAATAATGTGATCAGCAAAGCTAATATGATACTTCTAGTCTTTAACCTGAGATACCCATTTAGCCAGAATTGCTTATGATGAATATCATAGCAGAGGTTTATGTGTAATCTTTGCACTGTGAATACCTAAAATTCTCAAATTGTAGGTTATCAAAAATAGATTATACAAATACATAATTAACCTTATGAACTTCCATCAATTGTGTTCATTGGTAGTCGTGATTGTATTAAAAAAATATACTCTTGTTTTTTCAGACTTGTCCAATCAAGTAAACAATCTTACAATGTCTGTATATCGTAGTTTTGAATTTAAATATATGGTAAACATAAAATAAAAAGGGATTACAGAACAAGTAGCCACATAATATTAAAACTAATTACTGTTTATAAATAATTATGTTTTAAAACATAAAAGCTTAGATTGTTGATCAAATAAGAAAACTCAAGAAAAACGGAGTATAGATAAAATATGTTTGCATAGCAATAGACACTAAAATGGTATGTTAATTTTGTATTGTATTTGTATTTGTCATGGTATGTTAATTTTGTAATATGTTTGCATAGCAATAGACACTAAAAATGGTTTGTTAATTTTAATCATGTGCAGAAAAAATATAAAATTTCAGATAAAATATACATGATTATTGCATTCAATAGTTTTCAGTACACACAAGAGAGTTGTGGCAACAGCGAGGTATGAGCTATAATGAACACAAGTAATATCAGACAAATGTATAGTTTTGTATGCTTGTATTAAACAGTGTGGTGGTATCAACAGTGCCGGAGTCAGTTGTAGTAGTTAGCATCACTTGGTACCAGGCAATCATTCTACGCTAATCATATTGACTAGTTGAAAGTCAATTTTAGTCAAGTTTAGTATACAGCGCTCCATTTATTTTAGTTCGAGGGGCTCCAAGTATGCTGAGCCCGCAAACAAAATGTACATTAAGAATTTTGAATAGCGCATAACAGTATAAATTGTGGCTATAGGAGTGTGTCAACTTTTCAATGTAAATGTTAAACAGTGTTAGAGTACTATTACTAACACCAACTAACAAGACTAACTATCACTAACAGTCCCTAGTCCTCATACCTACTAACGAACTGACCAACTAATGTTCTAATTAACTCTCTCAACTAATTGGACTAACCATCCCAGTCCCTAATTGAGTCTTGTTCAAAGTCAGTCATAGTTGTCATGGGCGGCAGCGGATGGGTGGTGCTGCAAGCTCATTTGCTATCCTGTATCCATAAAAAAAAAAAAGTTGTGGCAACAGCGAGGTATGAGCTATAATGAACACAAGTAATATCAGACAAATGTATAGGTATTTCTGTATGCTTGTATTAAACAGTGTGCTGGCATCAGTAGTGCCAGAGTCATGTTAAACAGTGTTAGTGTCGGTTTAGGGTGGGGGGTATGTTACCTGGGTCGGGCGGCGCTCAGTAGTTGTGGTCGCGGTCGCGGGAGCGCGAGCGCGAGTACGAGCGGCGCACCGGCGAGTACGTGGGCGAGCCGCGCCGCCGCGGGGAGTACGACCGGGACCGCCGGGGGGACCTGCACCGGGAACATTATGATCACAACCCTTTCTTTGTCCCACTATTGGGCTCGGGTCTCCTCTCAGAATGGGAGGGATTAGGCCTTAGTCCACCACGCTGGCCAAGTGCGGATTGGCAGACTTCGCATACCTTCGAGAACGTTATGATGAACTCTTAGGCATGCAGGTCTCCTCACGATGTGTCCTTCACCGTTATAGCAAGTGACATTTAATCTCTTAAATCGCACATAACTTAAAAAAATCATTGGTGCGTGCCACTGGGGTTTGAACCCGGACTGCTCGAGTGAGATGCGAGTTCGATAGCCACTGGGCTGTCACCGCTTACAGGAACATTATATCACACATTATTTAGGGGGGGGGCGGGAGAGGCTGAATACACACGCGAAGGTGTGGGAAGGAGGAATTTCAAGCTAGAAAAACCCAATAATACTTTGTCCAACTACGCTGCGACCCATAGACGTCCCACTGCTGGGCACGAGTCTCCCCCACATACACTTCTGCGGGAGGTCTAGAGCATACTCCACCACGCTGCTCAAATGCGGATTGGTGGAGGGGTTAGTGGCCAACCCAGTGTCGAATGTTCTCGAGCCACCCGAAGGTCTTCGACGAGGCTTAACGACTGTTTTCAGCATTGAAAACAACCGGGACCGACGGCTTTACGTGCCCTCCGAAGCACGGTAGCGCCCATGAAATTTTGCCACTAGCGGTCACCCATCCACAAACCGACCGCGCCCGTCGTTGCTTAACACTTTCGATCACATTGAATCGAGGCAAGCCATTGGGCTATGCTTAGTCCAACTAGTCTAGAAGAAGTCAGTCCCAGTTGCTGCAGCAGATGGGGGGTGCTGCAAGCTCGTTTGCTATGTTACATCCTTACCTGTCGCGATCCCCGCTGTAGCGGTCGCCGCCGCCGCCGCCGCCGCCGCCGCCGCCGTAGTCTTCCTTCACGCGGATGTACGACACCTCGCCCTGAAACCGTGCCATACACATTTATTAATACACTATTGGACGCCCGCAGCTTCGCTCGCGTGGAATTATGTCACTCAGTGAATATGCAGCTTTCTAATGGTGAAAGAATTTTTGAAATCGATCCAGTAGTTTTTGTGGGAAAACATTACAAACAAATGTTTCCTCTTTATAATAGAAGTATAGACAACTCATTGACGATCGAATGTGACGTGGTAATTCAAAACGGTACAGCTGTCGACACGAAAGTTCGAAGGGAATAGCTGCGCACGGGGAATCAGTGCTGGGGCAATGACACGGTTGGCCAATCAGCGCTTACGACTGATGGATACGACGCTCACCCCGCGACAGACGATAAATTAAACTTCGACTTGTGCGCATTTAAGTTTAAAGTTACACTTTCGTGCCGCTAACAATACACGCGTCGCGCTCACCTCGTGGCTGCGGAACCGCGAGTCGTCCAGCTTCTTGACGGCGTACTTCATGTCCTCGTGGCGCAGGAACTCCACCACGCCCGTGCCGTCCTTGAACGTGTCCGCGAAGCACACGTCGCCCGCCTCGCGCATGTGGTCCTTCAGGTCCTGTTGCATTATGTAGGGATCATTGAAGTGGAATTACGAATTGACGTATATTCAGGTTATCAGGCTGATATGTGGATCACGCTAACGCGCCCCGCAGGAGACCCGGGGCAGAAGACGTCGACTGAGCACGAGAAAGGCGTCGAGGCGTCACGGTAGCAATGCGCAAGCGACCCCGTGGCGTCTCATTTCGACGCTGAAGGTGCCACTGGATATTCTTGTTGAGCCCCACATACATGTAGAATAGAGAGAGAGAGCAGGATGCGTAAATGTATTTCCCAGAAAAAAAAGGGGTCATCTGTGGATCGTTTGCCCTTGTGTATTTTTTACAATTGCCAGCAATTGGGCGGGCAAGTTACTAGCACGCATCTGAATAAACCGAGCGCCGGAAGAAGCAGCTCGTTTTATTCACGATGAAGGTTCATTAACATGAAAACATGTAGCATATCGTCGTGCCCCAAAAATATAAAAATGCACTCTGTGTTGCATAGAACGATGTCGTCTTATCATGCCAATAAGCACAATATTTAATATCTTCATGGATAGCCACGGCTACGTAAACTTATAAAACTTAGTCCATAATTTTGTTAAGCTAAGCTTACTTAACAGTGGTATCAGCGCGCCTTCGCCCTTTAACGCTCCCCTGGACGCTTACCCTAACTGTGATTTATTCGCGGATGAATGGAGGGATATATATTGTTAGGTTGTCGGAAGTCTGTTCAGTTCTGTGGGCGTGAAGTGTGTAAGTAACCCCTCACCTGCCAAGATCCGGACGGCGGCAGCCCGGTGACGAGAACGCGGTACTCCGAGCGCCGGGCGGGCGGGCCGCGCGCGGGCGGGCGCGCGCCGAAGCGGTCCCCGCCGCCGCGGCCGCCGCGAGCGCCGCCGCCGCCGCCGCCGCGCGGGAACTCCACGCGCAGCCGGTAGCCGTCGTAGTCGTAGCCGTCGCGAGCGCGGACCGCGTCGTCAGCGTCCCTGCGGGCGTGTCGGACTTGCAGCTTTGTTTTTTTGATGTGAAACATCTTTAGGCGGAAGGCAAACCAAATTTTTGGCGTGGCGAGCGTGGCGAATAATATGGAATATATATACTACACAGTTCCGACAAATGACGGTCAGAAATTATTTTATTAAAAAAATATACCTAATAATTAATTATTTTTTTCATAAATGTTTTAGTTCCTGTCATTTAATATGTACTTTTGTGCATATTACTTGTACAAAATAATTTCGATATTTCACATCTGGCAGGCGTCCCGTGACGGCTCACAATTTTTTTTAAATATAGTATGGAGCATAGACGGACAAACAGACATACGGGCCACCTGATGGTAAGTGGTCACCGTCGTTTACGCACACGTGCGACTCCAGGGGTATCACAGGTGCGTTGCCTGCCTTGAAGGAAGCGTTTCACACTCTTTTATCTCATTTGCGATGCGCTCGCGGCTCGAGACATCAACCGCTTGATAGCTTCAGTCTCTGCCGGCCGCTAATAACTATTATAGTAACTTTTCTCGAGTATTTTCATGCTCATGTTGCATGTTATTGCAATAAGAGTAGATAAGTCATGATTCATATTTATATCACATACTTTTAGGCAGCTAAAATTTACATAACAATTTTGGGTTAGCCACTAAACCCTCTGCCGATCCACATTGGAGCAGCACCATGGCGAACGCTCCAGGTCTTCTCAGTAAAGAGGAGACCTATGTCCTAAAAACCTTAAAAAGTAACTCAATTGATTAGTCTATTGATGCTTCAATCTATATGTACATAGTTTCACCTAAAATCTATGCAGCTGCATCTTTTAATTACAAATCAGTGTGAAATAGCTGAACTCATAGAGGTCTCACTTAGGCACAGGTCTCCCCCACAGACAGAGCTGTGGGAAGTCTAGAACACACCACACCATAGACTGCTTCAATGTGACTGGTGATGAGACGTTGGCCAACCCAGCCTCAAATGTTCACAAACCACCCGAATGTCTTTGACAAGACTTACCAATTGTTTTTACTATTGAAAAAACAGGACTGACGGCTTAATGTGCCCTCCGTAGCATCCATAAACTGACTGCACTCATCGTTAACTCTGATGACCACATCACATGGAATCAACGCATGCCATTGGGCTAATAGAAATAAATGCCACATTCTATTAGTAGCCCTCAAGATATTGCAATCCCCTCTCTACTGAAATGCCATGCCTAACTAAGCCACACTGCTCCAGTACTGATTTAGAAGCGATAAATCAAGTATACAAAAATAACTACACTGTTTTTCATTTGGTGTTTATGTAGTTACTTATTTAACATCGTTGATAACAGCACTGCGTCAAGTCTCAATTTATGGACCAACTTGTTATCAGTATCAGTCGTAAATGGAACAATAAGATACCAATGTAATTATTAAGTCCCTACAATTGCCTTGTATGCATGTATAGATAAAAAGATAAAGCATTTTTTTTTAAATACATCAATCCCGATTGCATTCTAAAAACCCAAGTTTTTTTTTAAATTCAATATTGTAATCATGTTGAATTCCAAATCCTTACATGAACATGATGAACATTTCGGATAAAAAATGGAAGCCATACACAATGCTGCAGTAGTATACTCAGTATTCGTTGGTATACAGTTAATTTGAAATGACGCCAAAGGCCTGAAAGGGGCTGTGAAAAGGCAGTTGAGCTTGTATTATGTGGTAGTTGGTAGGTAGGTAGTTTAGTACTGATAAAATGACTCAACAAGCTACAATTGTTAACCTATCGCATCGCATCGATTGATAGATTAGTAATCACACTGCTTTTTATATTTACCTGGGATCTTCGAATTCCACGAAAGCGAACGGCGGACCTTTCCTGTTTTTTAAATCGACAAAAGTAACTTTGCCGAATTTATAGAACAGATCTTGAATATCCTTTGTTCTTATATCTGGGGGCAAGTTCCCAACGTATATTCTGCACTCATTTCTATTACCACCACTTCCGCCTGACATTCTGCTGTTTTAAAACCGGACAATGCTAGCAAAACAAACTGAAATTCAAGAAATCCTCGTTATTTGGGGCTGAGGACTTCGGTCAGTCGGCGTTGGGTATTTGACAAATCAAAGATGGCGAAAACGAAAAGGACGTGGTGCGCGCATGGGGAGGGGGGTGAGAAGCAAGTGGGCCACAAACTAGCTCTATGTCGACCACAGACATCAGTCACTTTTGTAGTTTTCAATAACAAAGCAATGGCGTTTCAGTTGTGTGCATGAGACGTTTATTTTGTTGCTTTTAAAGTGTAATAATAACATGGGTGCCTAACGTGTACCAAATAAAGGTTTACGTATTTCGAATAACTTAAATTAACCTTTTAATAAATATGAGTACTCAGCTCACGCTTCACTAGAAGTCAGGGCTCACTCATAAGTAACTTTTCTTTTATATGCCTAATATTTAAGTTAATCAAGTACATATATTATGTAATTTCTAGAGTTCCCAATAAAACATTCTTATTCTTAAAAAAAAAAAAAATGACGGTGCGAATTAAGGAACATTATAATGTACTCAAGAGCTTGCCACAGGGAGATTGGTTATCTGTCTCTCGTACGGAAATTCATATGGTGTGTGATGCATTTGAGGTTTTTCAAGCTGTGTCGGTTTTTGTCAAACATCAAAGCGCGCGAACCTTCGCGTAGTCTCCCACACATCCGTGGTGTGACCAGTTGAAAAAAAGAAAGAAAAGCTATTATTTCATAGTACTCTGACGCATGTGTCCGCTATTGTGCTACCACACTAACATTTTTGTCCACTTCTTGTGAAATGTTATTTTGTTTACTTTTTCACTGCGAATTTTACAGCCCAAAATACTGCAACCCAATACGTACTTCTCTATTATATACATATATAATATCTTAAACCAACTAAATCTTTTCTTAATCTTCACTTTGCCAAATTTCCCTACAATATTTGTAACATTTCAGCTTGTCAGACACGAAAACCGGCAGGCATAAAAATAGTATTTTTGTCTCTGCCTTTCACGTGGAATAAATAACTTGCGTTCTCGCTCTGGCAAAAATAAGGGATGGTTTATAGGTACTATATCTATGGAATTGACACTCTTACCGCGGTCACTCATATGTGTGCAAACGTTTGACATTTGTACGAATGTTTGCACGAATGTGATGGACTGTCAGGAATTCATGTGCAAATGGGTTCGCAAATGAGTTCACGAATGTCCACTGTTGCTTGCGATTTTGTTATTAAATATTCTCTTCCAGGCACCATTCACTATTTTTACACTTAGGACTTCTTTTCAGGGTCCAAAATAGAGGGTTCACTTTGCAATAATTCAATAAATTCTACAATAAATTAACTAACAATAAATTAGCACATCCGTCACCTTTGCAATCGTGTGCGCAACTTAACAAAGCCAAGTTATCCAATATTAACTGCTACACATGCGTCAGAGTACCACCACCAACCACCATTATTTTTTTACCTTGAATGACTGATTGATTTAATTTCAATTTAAAGTAAACCTAGACTTATTATATGTATTTCTTTTTAACACAATCAGTTTTTTCAAGATTAAATTAAATTTAAACAGTAATTTTATTCTTTAATTTGAGATTAAAATAAATTTGAGAGAGAACAAAACTTATGTCCCGTACATACTTACATTATTGTTTTTTTTGGCAAACACGTCAAACAGTTTGACAAAATGGTTTAAGGAAAGTATGTTTCAATTTAATTTTATTGCAAATAAATAATTTATTTACGCAAGTAATCAAATATTCGTATAAGTAAATTATTGTTGTATCTCTTACTAAAAATATTAAGTGAAAATTTATAAAAACATAGAGCATTCAGGCCATTTGTAGAATTTCCATTTTCAAACAAGTTTAAATTTGGAACGCCCTCTGCCGCAATACGACGTTTGCGCTTTGCTGAAAGAAGCCAGTGAAAGAATCCTCTAGAAAGTAGGCACAGAATCTCCGGTATCAAAATCATTTCGTGCGAATTTGTTCATTTTCCGCAGTAAATGTGAGTATTTATGTTGTTAATTCTTAATTTTACATAATTATTAATTTCTAAATATAATGTGAATAATCGCATTTGGTTTAAATATTTTTTTGATGAGTTTAAATGGGTGATAATCGAAAATCTTTACAAGCTGAAGTGGATTAACATTTTTGCTGATATTTGCTGGAACGCGCATCATATTGGGATAAATTTATTGATTAAACTTCAGAGTAACTATGACAATAGGGTTACGGGGACAATATAGCGGTATTTGAAGGCTATTGAATTTTCTGGCCGTGAGCGCCTTTTGCGAACCTCGCGTAAGTATAAGCTTTTGATGACGGGACTCAAAGCGAGTGCTTCGGTTAGAATAACTAGTAAAAGACATTCGAAGACAGGAGTGGAAGTCAGGTATTTTTAAATTATGCAAGTTAATCCATAAAAGCTGATGAAAATTTTAATCTGCATTGAATTGCGCGCGTTCCGGTGCCTTTGACCTTTCGAACGATATTTATAGCCTTTCTATATTGAAAATAAACAATCGATTACTTACGCGTGTGGAAAATCGTATAATTGATGTCATAGTGGTCATAGTGTAAGCCTTTGTAGATAACCTTAAGCCATAATCTGTGCTGATAGAAAGAGGAGCAATTTAATCTTCAAAGGATTAACAAGGTTGTTTGAATGGTGATTGGTTCATACTTACTGTAGTCAATTCTCAAATCAAAAGTATTGTGGCTCTAACAACAAATATTGGTTTAGTATAGTCATTATTCACTTGTCCCGAGCACTGGGTCCGTCTGCCTGCATGCAAATGTGAACCTTCTATTGGACCTACAATGTTCAATTTGTGCAACTTGTTAAGTGCATATTAAATATTGATTGTGGAGTTGGTATAAATTTAGAAACCAATAAGTGTCGGTACAGTTCTTAATAGGTTCTTGACACACCAATATGTTGTTGGGTTACGATGTTATAAATCACCACTACACCCTTTTCTTTGTCCCACTATTGGGCACAGGTGTCCACTGAATGGGAGGCGGTAGGTCTTGGTCGACTATGCCAAGTGCAGATTGGCCTTCAAATGGCTTCAAGAACACACATAAATCACCCAGTATAATTGTTGTTTGCAGCCAAGCCAGCAAGATGTGCGACCGCAAGGCGGTGATCAAGAATGCTGACATGAGCGAGGAGATGCAGCAAGATGCGGTGGACTGCGCCACGCAAGCTCTCGAGAAGTTCAACATTGAAAAGGTACGTGGAAGTGGAACCATTATCATAACATGAATCAACTAGTATTCTATTCTGGCTACGACATGGAGTTCTTCAAGATGTCAAATGTTGCCTTCAAGGCTGGCAATGCACCTGTGAAGTACCTATCTGGTATAGCAGATGGAGTGAGGATAACCTTAAATCACACAGGAAACCTTTTATCTTCTGTCTTATGTGTAAAATGTTACATAAAAATAAGCCTAGAATGGGTTTTTATCTAGGACATGTTTAATTACTCAGTACAATGATATTCGCAATTACTAATCTAAAACTAAATCCAATATTTGTATTATACTATTGAAGTAATGGATTCTATTTCAATTGCACAAAAATGAAAGGAAATATTAATCTTACATACCAATTACTGATACATGCTATTTAGAATCCCACACTGTGAACACAATGAAATCACATCAATCTATAATTTTGACATAGGGAAATAAACTTGATAATAAAAAAAATGTGGTGTGCAGAAAGGATTTCAAATGAAAACTGGGCTGTGGTTCCCACATTGATAAATTTGCTTTTAATTTGGTGGTTTTGTGGTTTAGTCGTAATATTTAAAATAATATTTGAATATTAAGCATTCGGTTCGTTCTGATGCAATGTTTAATCAAATTATTACAACACACTATGAAACTTACTAGGCTGATTTGTTAGTTACATCCTGAAGTTTAGTTACATCTGTAGGCGTAATGTGGATGGTTCAAGTGTATAGTTTATGCTTACACCATATTTGCCTTATTTGTATTTTCATGTGGAGCCTTTCAATAAACATTTATTATTATAACTACAATGCTTCAGTGGCTCACAGTTTATTGGATTCACCTTGAGCATGCGGCTGGGACTGGAGTGGTACTTCTATTTATAGTTGTGCAGTTGATTGTAACAATCTTTTACTGAGATATGCTGTTCTAGGGTTGTCTTTCTCAATTTGCTTATTATAGATGTTTTATAATTCGTGAATGATCAGATTCCAACAACTTTTCTGTGATCAACATTCTTACTTGGATTGTAATCATTTATTGCTTAGTAATTCTTGCTAACACTTGGTTTAGTCAAAACATTCCAATGAATGCTGGACACGCGAATAATGTGATAGTGTGTAGTTACTCAAGAAAGTTTGTGCTGCAAAAGAATGCTAATGAGTATTATGCGTAGTGTGAGGACTTTAGCGAAGAACTTAGCTAGCTCTGGTCTGGTTTTGGGGAATGGTCAACACATCCAGGTCTGATCTGAGTTTGGTTTATTATTATGGGTCCAAGTGGACGTTTATTTCTATTAAGTCCACAAGTCTATAAAATGTTGCTTTAGCTTAGAAAGGACTTTAATATGGATTGTAACACTTAATATAGATGTCGTTTAAACTGGGATAATTCATTAGCGAATTAATTACATACCTGTGAAAAGGGCAGGGCATGTTTTTATTAAAATTACAATCATGGTATTGAAAATTGACTGCAGATCCTTTAAACACTGCGCTGTTCGACATCTTGCAGTGTCGTCATTGGCTGCTCTGGATGAGTGATCTCAAGCTCCTCTTCTCTAAATCTGAAATAGACATTGGTTGACAATCGCTTCGCTCCTTGCAGGACATAGCGGCGTTCATCAAGAAGGAGTTCGACAAGAAGTACAACCCCACGTGGCATTGCATCGTCGGCCGCAACTTCGGCTCGTACGTGACGCACGAGACGCGCCACTTCATCTACTTCTACCTCGGCCAGGTCGCCATTCTGCTCTTCAAGAGCGGCTAGACGCGGCCCTCGTCACCATCGCACCCTTTAGGTCTCATACATTCCTGGACGTTTGGACGCGCAATGCCCGGGTACGCTCCCTTCGCAAGCACGTTTCGACCACTAGGTACTGCCCGCCGCCGAGTCAACGCCGTACTTTCGCCGATCCCTCCATGCGCCATCGTTTAAACCGTAAGGTATTCCCGTAAATTCGAATAGTCCGATTGGCGCGTGAACGGATCGCGGACTTGCGTCTTGAACCATGTGAATATAATTAAATTCAAGACTATGTAACCAATTAATTTTCTCCAATGTATGTTTGAATTGTTGTCGTAAAGACGTGGCGTACTGGGACTCGGGGGCTGGTTTTGTGTACGCTCTGCAGGGCGGGTCCTTTGCAGGGCGTACCCGGAGTTGAGGGGTGCTTGCGCTGGTGGGCGTCGGCCGCGGACCGCTGGTGCCCTCGGGGGCACTCCGGGCATCGCGCGCCCGCTACCTCGGTAGCCCACTGACGCATTTGGCGGCCCGGGCACTGCATGTCCGGCACTGGTTCCCGGCGCACTCGTGTATGTTCGTATGTTAGCAACGGTATTGACGGATCACTTCTAGTGTATTTATATTAAAGAAAATTTTAGTTAATTTATCCTAGACTATACCTAGCATAGCGTAAAGTCATAATATGTTAGTACTTATCTAAATCGATTGTTTAATTTCTTTGTTGATACATTCACTGGAGATATTTTCAATACTTCTATTATTAAACTTTCTTACAAACCATTTGATTTGTTTTATTTGTAGCGTAGTATCACATCGCGGTGAGGCAGCACTTGTGCACCGCCATATACATATACAATACCCTTTATACAACACTTAAAGCTGGGTCCAGATATGTATCATTTGCCCGATCCGATCATCGTATCCGTATCAGCGTATCACCTATCAAGTAGAGGACGCATTTTGTTTACTCCGTATCAATGTATCTTATCTTGGTATTACGTATCGGTTTCTCCTTTGATGATCGGACAAAAACCGACACGACATGGGTCGGGCCGTATCATAACGGCGTATCGAGATCGCGTATCATCACCCGTCCACATATGCGATCATGATACGCGTCGGTGATACGGATACGGTGATTGGATCGGGCAAATGATACATATCTGGACCCGCCTTTCCTCATAGCCAAAATAGTTTATTTTTGCATTATACACAAATTTCTAGTAGGTATCTATATTGATTACAAGTGAACTTCATACAGGGGTAGGTACTTGAACTTGAAAATGCGCACCGTACCGCCAGGGTAGCGGTGGGTCTGAAAAGGGTTTTCTGTACCGGCGCCGCGGCGGTAGACGGCAAGGGGCTTAAGGAGGAATCAACACTCGCGTGTCGAATTTGCATTACATTACTATGAAGGTTACAATATTGACCTTGTGCTAAAGTGTGGATTGTAAGGCAATTTAAAATAAAAGTCTGGCCAAGGGCGTGTTGTGGAACTCGCGGTTAAATAAAATAAAAAGACGTGTGGCACTCTGAGACTGCCGCGGTAAAGCTATTGCATAGCATTTTTTATCAACTTATGCAATTATTATATTTATTGATTTTATTTATGCAGTATTTTCAAAATCAAAATTAAAAATAAATAGTAGGCGATAAAAATAAAAATATTAAAGAAAAAGGGTGGGCTCGAACCACCAACCTTTCGTAACAACCGAACGCGATAGCCAATTGCGCCACTGAGGCAGGTGATGCGATGACTGAAATTTTTTGCACGACATTTTGAAGGTGTTAGGTTTTATTTTCGTTACAAAATTTCTATAGACCCCTTCACCCCAGGCCCGCGATAGAAGCTATGCAATAGCTTAATAAAGTTGATAAGTACGTATTTTGTATAAACTACTTGACAAGTTCTGGGGTCAAAATATAGTACTCAGTTTGCAGAAATCCATATATAATTTAATGATACACATTGTATGTACTACATAATTATAAGTGACTAATGACTACCATTCACTTCGAAGTGACTAACGTAAAGTTGTAAATGGCTCGCATGCAGTTGGCAGTCTCAAACAGCGTGTCAAGGGGGTTTCCCTTCTCTGTCTTGTTGCAATCCTGGATCGCTTTCTTGTACTCCTCCATACTGCCGTCGACCTCAAAGTTCGCCATCTTGTCGACAAGCAAATGTCCTGCGGCGTCGTTGTACCTGGAAGCGGGACAGTTATCAGAACATCTCTACCAATCCAGGCCCGTTGGCGCAATCGGTAGTGACCCTGTCTGTTGCGCCAGGGTTGTGGGTTCGAATCCCACATAGGACAAATATTCGTGTGACGAACACTTGTATTTGTTCTGTGTCTGGATGTTAATATTATCTGTTTAACGAAAGTAGGATCATAAGAAAACCTGCATGCCTGAGTTTACCATAGTGTTGCTGTTGTAGTAGGCATATAAAGTACGCAGCGTGGTGAACTATGGCCTAACCCCCATTCCTAGAGATGACGTGCCCAGCATTGGGACAGCGAAAAGGCGGTGGATGCATTACTTATTAAGGGAGACGCAGTAGAAGAACTGCTTGTTAGGCAGGTCGTCGGGCAGGGTGCCGTCCATGATCTTCTTGAGGTGCGCCGCGGGGACCCCGGTCTCCTTCTCGCAGCGCTCGGCCTCCGCGCGCGCCTTGAGCACGAGCGGCGCGGGCATGCGGACGTTCGCCTGGGGAGGATGTTCAGCAATCTTGAGAAAAGCAGTTGTATAGTAGGGACACAGTTGACACGCGAACATCCAGCACAACTCATCAGCCCACGAGTATGTCCCTCTGTACCGTGTGGGCACCAGAGTACTTCAGAGTAGGCTACTGGTACCTACGAGTAAGTAGCTCCATCTATATATACTATCTATTATACTATCCTACTATCTATACTAATATTATAAAGAGGAAAGATTTGCTTGTAATATTTTAAACTACTGGACCGATTTCAAAAATTCTTTCACCATTAGAAAGCTGCATCTTCACTGAGTGACATAGGCTATATAATATTACTAGGTGTAAACGAAACTATTGTCATGTCTAATTCAACGCGAGCGAAGCTGCGGGCGTCCACTAGTCTTGTATAAGCATCTACCACTACAAAGATTATTTTGATAGCTTACCTTATCCTGAGTACTCCAGCTGAAGCAGAATACGGCACAGAAGAACGATAAATAAACGATATTGTTATGAGATTTCATTTTTATCAAAAATTTATTTAGGATTTATGAAATTTCAAAATGTAAGTTAGAAGGCAGATGTACTTGGAACTGGAGAAGTATTTCCCTGCAGCCGCTTTTATACTAAAATTTCAGTTGAATTATCTTGTTTTTGTGAGCATAACTAGGTAGTTAGATTACCTAATAAATAATTAAATATAAATACAATTAAAAAAAGTCCATAAACTTGTCCTTGGTTGGATTTATGCCTTTTTGATTGTAGAAACGTGTCTGTTGCCGTGCTTATTAATTTCCACTTAATTATTAAATTTAATTGTTTGAATAGACTACAGGTGAATTTCATAAATGTGATAGGTATTTGTTATTTGTTCTGGTGGCTCGCAAAAGGCAACAGGAGATAGGTATTCAGGAAATTCAACACTAGTCCAGAAGGATCTTACGTCGTTGGACGATGTTTATTTTTAGAGGGTTAATAAATATAAAATAAATAGTAATCTTTACTTACATTACAGCTATCTACTCCTCTTCGTGTCGTGTAAGAGCCTGACAAACTTACAATGTCCTCTCCAAGCTGGGCCACAGATTAGGTACTAAATATGGGTACTGATTATTTTCACTTCAAGTTACATTTTAAGATATTCGAATATATACCGGGCTAATTGTGGGCATACGAACAGTAAATATGAAACTTTAAACACTGCAATTAACATTACGTATTTCACAGACATAATAATAATATTAGATCGACAGGCAAAATTACAATTTTAATTTGTAGTCGCTCGAGAAGTAGTCGCTCTCGAGAATTTGAAAAATAGCGACAGCAAGGAGGAGGAATTCGTAGAAAATAATGTACTTAAAATGATTTTGGTGTGTGGTGCTGTCTGTCCTTTATCTATATAATAAAAATGAATCGCAAAATGTGTTGGTAAGCGCATAACTCAACAACGCCTGGACCAATTTGGCCAATTCTTTTTTTAAAATGTTCGTTGAAGTTCAAGGATGGTTTGTACGGCGAGAAAAATTTGAAAATTCACCCCCTAAGGGGGTAAAACGGGGGTGCAAAGTTAGTATGAAGCGTAACGCGAGCGAAGCTGCGGGCGTCCACTAGTTTTCCATAAAAACGAGTGAACAAAAAATTGTTTTCGAATCTTCGTCCGAAAGTTAGTTTTTCTCTAAATTTATGAGTTAGGTACATACCTAGTTGATATATTAAATATGCTGAAATCAAAAGTGAATTGTTAGGTACCTAACTGTAGAAGTAGATATCTAATTCATGTGGCCATTATTAGGTAAGGATTATTAGGTAGTTAATTGAGATAATGGTTTTAATTTAATTTTTTCAGTAGTTCACTAAATTGAATTCAAATAAAATTAAGTAGGTACCGGCTTAAGTAGGTATACCTTCTTCATTACATAATAGTTTAATCTAAGTAACCAATTATGATTTCAATATAAAAGTGGGTTTAGCAGTTTAAATCTGTTCAATATTTACCTAGTATTGCACCAGTGTGAAGTAGGTACCGTGTAGCGTCCATAGCCCAATGGCTCACGTCGATTCAATGTGTTCGAAAGAGTTAAGCAACGACGGGCGCGGTCGGTTTGTGGATGGGACCGCTATGCGCTAGTGGCAAAATTTCATGGACGCTTCGGAGGGCACGTAAAGCCGTCGGTCCCTGTTGTTTTCAATGTTCGAAACAGTCGTTTAGCCTTGTCGATGGCCTTCGGGTGGCTTGAGAACATTCGACACTGGGGTTGGCCACTAACCCCTTCACCAATCCGCATTGGAGCAGCGTGGTGGAGCAGTGGAACATCTATGGGTCGCAGCGAGCGAAAAAGTATCTCCTCTAAAAGTAACTCGTCTATGAAGTAGGTATTTATTATCTGTCATGCTTCTTAATGTCGACCATGTGTGATAGCATAGAGTAATGACCAAAAGAAAATAGTGAGTACTCAGTAGACCTGGGTACTTATTTGTAAAAGGCCAGGCCAAGTCCCCACGTATAAGGGGACTTCTGGGGTTGCGGGAGCTCGAACCGTCCATCATGTGACCCCGAAAGACGACGCTGTTAGTGGCTGCACAGCGTTGTGTAAACCGGGAAGAGCCCGTCTTGGGCGCAGCGCCGGAGGGGACCGGCGCGTTCTACGAGAGATCCCGGAGCCCTCCTGTAGCGCCGGAGTAGGCCACCGAGCGAGTTTTAGTTGGCGAAAGTCCCACATAACCCGGCGTCGCTCCCACGACGTCCGGGTACCTTTTCAAGGTTTCCCACTCGTTAAGCAAAAAAGAAAAAGTTACTTAGCTCATTAAGAACTTAGAAAAATTAACATTACCATGAAAACGCCACATTTTTTCAAGTACCCGCGTATTTAACTGGGTGTCCCAAGGTTAAATGGCTGTAAAAATACTGTAACATGATGCAAATTGATCACGCGAGGGTTGGAAAATGTTTTTAGAACACACCGGATACCTAAAATACTAGGTAAAATAATAATTGGTAGGTGGTAGAGCCTAAAGGGAACCAAATAGGTTTAATATGAAACTTATTTTGTTCCTTAAAGAGTTCGTTCCGGGGCAGTAGCCCGCCACGGTACCATTTCTACCGTGACAGACTTGAAACGAGACTCTTACTAACAAGCACTAACTGGACAATTACTAACACCAACTAACAGGACTACATGTCACCAGTCCCCAGTCCTCATAAATTAATCATCTAACTGGACTAACCATCCCAGTCGCTATTTGAGTCTTGTTCAAAATCACCAATCCGCATTGGAGCAGCGTGGTGGAGAATGCTCTAGAAGAATCCTCCCGCAGCTGCGTCTGTGGACCCGTGCCCAGCAGTGGGACGTCTATGGGTCGCAGCGAAGCATTCAACCCGCTGGCACGGGGGGTGGCGAAGGGGTTACTTGTTTTTATTAACCTTGATAGATTCATATTCAGATTATGGTGTTGGTATACGCTTAATAAACGTCATTAGATTTTTTACCTACCGCTGGTTCACAATTCAAACGCCTCCAGCTTAAAGAGTGTGGAAGCTTAAGCTTTTAAAGAATATATTTTCTAGTGAGGGAGAGCTCCTCAGCGTGGAGTGAGTCCACTCAATCACGGGTCAACCACTCGGCTCGAGACGACCCCAAATAGAACTGCAGCAAATACTTTTATGAAGGCTCTGAAGTACCTATTACTAAAATCCACTATTCAAATAACACATTCATAGAAAGTCACGACTGTTTTCCACTGGGGCTGGCACAGACAGTGAATTTCTTAAAAAAAATCAGTGAGATGTCCAGAATATTATATTATAATAGGTACATATTATATGAATAGCCGCAGGAATAGCTGCATTCTGGAGGTTTGGGCTTGGAGGTTCAGGTGAAATATTTTCAACATCTACCTAACGCACAACACATAAGCTGCAACCCAAAGGCATCCCACTGTTGGGCACGGCTCTCTTCCACAACACAGCTGAGAAAGGTCTAGACTCTAGCTACACCTTTTTTAGCGGATGCAGTTATGCTCTAGACTCTAGACTCTAGCTAGACTCTAGACTAGAGCATAACTGCATCCGCTGAGAAAGGTGTAGCTAGAGTCTAGACCTTTCTCAGCTGTGTTGTGGAAGAGAGCCGAGAGAGAGACTCTAGAGCATAACTGCATCACGCTGCTACAATGTCGATTCGTCGAGTGGCCAACCCAGTGACGAATATCCTTAAGCTGCCCGAAGGTTGCTTTACAATCATTTAAAACCTACAAATATGAACACTCAGCATCAGTAAAAGTTAGGGTGCCTAAGTTTTGCCAACGTCAGGAACGTTGAAGTAAACTCCCTAATCTCTTCCACCAAAACGTAGTTTACATACAATGTAATCCTTAAACACAATGACATTAGGTTTAAAATTGAATGCTATAGGCCTAGCTAGCTTGTCACTACTTCCAGCGGTTGGTGCTGCGATAGGGTAACCACAACATCCTTCTGTTCACCCGGCGCGGGCGGCGGGCTTGCACACGACTCCAGCTCCGACTGCTACCGTATAAATATGCTGTCCTGGTACCTGGGTGTCATTCGTTACGTGAGTTTCACGGACGAGCCTGCCCTCAGTAGCTACCTAGCTACTACTTTAGTTTCTTGTAGTTCGGGTGAAGACAGTTCGGTAAGACATTTTTATTTAATTTTGTCTTATAATTTTCCTATTTACATTGTATTTCATTTAATTTTGGATTGTACCCAATAATGCTTCCTTGATCATGATCATAATTATCACGATCACGGGAGGATATAATTTTTTAAAATTAGATATGATAAAACTTCATATTAGTTATTTAGTATTATCACGATCATGATTATATTCGAATTTATTTAATTTGTTTTCTCTATGTTAAAAGCTTTTATTTAATAACTTCACTCGTATGTATGTCCTGGAATCTTGCAATCAATATTTCACCCACTTCCATTGGCTGTTCCGATGACAATGCACGAAAAAATAATAAAAAAGTTATAAAAAGCTTTATAAAAAAAACATTTTTTAACAGTTTAATTATATCTATTATCATAATTTTAGATATATCCTGGGAAATTGATCGAAACGCTTTGTGATGTCCAGAACAAAATTCCTTATTGATTCATATACATTAACATTGGGTATCAAAATAATGGAATTAGGTACTATTACTGAGTCGTAGGAATAGAAATTTATTGACTGTAGTATTTAGGTCCAGGGTATAATTCTTCCACAGAGGAATGATATAAGTCTATGTTACGGGAAGAACCGATTATTATCAATAACAATAGGCACAGTAATAAACAAATTTATAATTAGAACTCCTTATGCAGGTTTCAGGCAAAACATATACTAATTATCCTGTTTTGCGAGTGTTATTTGTTTGTATTATTTCATTATATCCTCTTGAATGCTCAAAATAACAACAGTCAAGAATACAAGAATAAGTACTCGTAGGTGCATTTAAATTACGGCGTATTTTTTCCCTTTTTTTTAGCTATCGACCACTGTATATATAGGAGGGCTTATTTGTGTTTTTTTTAAAACCAATAATAAATTGCATCCTGAAATAGTCATCAACTATGATGGCCAGGTACTATTAAAAGCCAACATTTCTAGGGATGACAATAGATTCAAATCTTACTTGGGGTGATCATGTAGGGAGCTTAGATTAGCCCTAGCCAAACTAGCTATTACGGCAACAATAGACACCGCCCGGATTGCCTATCGTGGCTACGCGGCATCTAGCCTGAGGTATGGATTGCTACTATGGGGCAACTCCCCACATATTAAAAGAGCATTTTTAGTCTAGAAGAAGTGTGTTCTTGCTTCATGTGGAGCAACAACGCTAGATTCATACATCCATCCATCCCTCAGCCTTTTTGGGTCCACTGCTGGACATAGGCCTCCCTCAATCGTTGCCACCCCTCCCGATCCTGCAACCTCTGAATCAGATAGATTCATGGAGGCCACTATTTCATCGCTTTCATATACTTACGCTAATATCAATGTACCTAAATATTTGAAGCGTGTTTCTTTGTGATGGTGATAGGGAATTTTTTAATACGGCTGCAGGTGTACCCTAAAAATATCGGAAATGGACAGCGACTGGTTTTAAATAAGATAACACACACAAACTTGGTCGATTGTAATGTGTATGGGATGTGTTTAAAAAATTATAATAAAATTTTTGACGAAATAAAAATAATGACCATTAATAAACTTAGAATCAAATAAAAGAAAAACATAATAAATAACTGCTACTAAAAATTTTTAATCACAAATATGACATTTATTCCATATTTATTACACACTTATTAAAGCTAGCATCATAGGTAGGTAATTATAATTTTACATTCCAAGAAAATATAAAAATGGAACACAATCTAAAAATAACATAAAAGTAAAGAAAGAAAAATTAGAAAAAAAAAAGACATTTAATAGATTAATAAATTGTGACTCTCTAATAGCACCAATTAAATTTTAGATTTTAATTTGTATGCATGTTCGACTTGATTAGGATGCAAAATGTTTAATATTCTAATTCTTATGGTTGTAATTGAAATTATTATATTGTAATTGCTAATATTTATTTACCTTAATTGGTTAAGTTATTTATATGTTACTTAAATTAAATAAGCCTCGCTGTACAGCGGGGCAATGCTGCCAGCGTTCTGGGTACAATGCCCCGCTTGCCGAATGTTTAATTTAAAAATTTTCTTTGTTTAGTTTTAGGTTATTTAAGTGGTAATTAATTGTGTCTTTATAAGAATATTCTTACATATATTAATTGAGAATAATGTCAAACTATACAATAATGTTATGTAGGTACTTGTGGAGGGTAGACGTCAAAGTAAACACATGTTTTTATAAAACAGCTGAGTTAAATTTAATTCTATAAAAGCTAATAAAAACTATTAATGTCTAAATTGTACATGTGAGGACTATCTACCTACCAGCTATTATTTCCATATAATAATTTCTTGCAATAGTCACTTTTTTAAACAAGCACATTTTAATAACCAAAATGGAAGCATTACGTGGTTCTATCGAGGAGTTGGCAGCGAGTTTCAACAAGCAGATGGCAGACTTCCAGCAGGAGCTGAATAAGGCTGGTCCCTCCACCTCCACTGCTACATTGGCAGCTGAGTTCACCGGATTCAAAGAATTTGTTCTTTCTGCACTAAGCACGCTCCAAAAGCAGATGGAGGCCTTCTCACAAGAGTTGGACCGGATTGAAATGAGGAGCCGGCGGAAAATCCTTCTGCTGCATGGTGTTCCAGAGGTGAAGACCGAAGATACATCAGCATTAGTGATGACAATAATAAAAGATAAGTTGCAGCTCTCCGGCTTCTCCAGTGATCAAATTGTTCAATCCCATCGTCTTGGTCGAGCCTCAGAGAAGAGACCTAGGCCGCTGTTGGTCAAGTTTCAGGAGGTGATCATACGTGATAAGATATGGTACGCCAAGACCAAACTCAAGGGCTCTGGTATAACCCTATCAGAGTTTCTCACCAGGAACCGGCATCACATATTTATAACTGCCAGGTCTAAGTTTGGCGTGACTAACTGCTGGAGTCGTGACGGCCGCATCCATGTTCTGGCCTCGGATAAATCATTGCACAAAGTGGAGTGCCTCGCAGACCTTGAAAAGATCCCTTCCGGGCCCGCAGCGACCCTCGCCCCTGTGCAGACCGGGGGCACAGGCAAGTTGGAATCGAAAGTGACACAGCGTTCAAAGAAGATCACTAAAAAGTGATCTCTATTAATCTTATTTATTTAATTTTCCATAATTTTATGTTAGTACTTTCTTGATGCATAGGTATACTTTTTCTTTAACTTATTGCAACATTTAGTTTTGCGTCTTACATTTTTTAGTTTTGCTAATGCCTTAGTATAGGTATATCCACTAATGTCTTTATACATATACGTCTTTGTCCAGTACAATATTATTGTCTGCATGGTTATTTTATTTATTGAAGGTAGTTATGTACAGCATTAAATTTCAAGGAATTTTAATTCAAAATTAAAAAGACAAACCAGGATTTCACTTAATTCGCTGCGACCGCAGCGACCGAGGTGGTGGGGGGGTGGCCTTGTACCTTCGATCACACATCCCTTTCACTGTTATCCGCACTACGTCTCACTGTCAATCTGGGAAAGAAGAGTTTCTATTTATTGAAGTCGTCCTTTCACACTCAAAGATTCTTCTAGGAGTTTTTTACAGTCCTTCACTGACAGTTGATTATTTCAGCTCATTTGAAAATCTTCTAGAGGAGCTTACTCCACTTTATGATCATACTATAATCATGGGTGACTTTAATACATGTTTACTCAAAAATGACCTAAGATCTTCTCGCCTAAAATCTATAGTAGAAGCAGCTAATCTGGAAATCCTTCCAACTTCCGCTACTCATTTCTTTCCAAGCTGTCTGCCTACTCTTCTCGATTTAATGATTGTTTCATCATTGGACCATGTTGAAAAGCATGGACAATGCGCCGCTGATGCATTCTCCTACCATGATCTGTTATTTCTTTCCTACAAAGTGAAGCCTCCTAAAGTTAAGTCAAGGATTATTCTTCAACGCAATTTTGGTGGAATTGATAATAGCCGATTCATGGAGGATGCCTTAAAGATTGACTGGTCCGTAGCTTTAAATGCCCCTAGTGTGGATGAGCAAGTAGCAATATTTAACTCACTTATCACGCAGCTTTATGATATCCATGCCCCTGTCCGACCAGTACGCCTGAAACATGCTCCAGCTCCATGGTTGACGGATGAATTAAAGAGCATTATCCAAAAGAAACATCGAGCAAAATCCAAGTATAAGTCAGATCCCAGTGACTTTAATCGGGATAGATATAGGCTCTTAAGGAATCGCTGCAACAAGTTATGTAGGGACGCACAACGACGCCATATTCACAAATCTGTTCAAAATGAAGACCCAGCTAAAGTCTGGAAATTTCTCCGATCCATTGGAGTTGGGAAAATACGTTCTACTACCTCTATCGACTTTAATTTAGATCTTCTCAATCAACATTTTTCGCATTCTTCCAACATTGATAATAATGTTAAATTATCCACACTATCTTATCTTTCATCTATTTCCACTCCAGATTTCTCCCCGTTTTATATAAGTCATTTTGCAGCTTGTGACGTTAAGAAAAGCATTCTATCGATTAAGTCTGATGCGATCGGCGCTGATGGCATCAGCCGGAAAATGATAATCCCACTCCTAGATCTGGTCACTCCTATTATAACCCACTTATTTAACTCCTCAATACTTTCAGGCTCCTTTCCCAGTTCCTGGAAAGATGCGCAGGTGATTCCCATTCCTAAGAAATCCAAACCCTCTTCTATTTCTGACTATCGTCCCATATCTATTTTACCATTCCTTTCTAAGGTGCTTGAACGACTTGTTCAACATCAATTATCTAAATTTTTATCCTTCAATAAGCTCCTAAGTCCATTCCAATCTGGTTTCCGGCCTTGTCACAGCACAACTACATCATTGTTAAAGGTAACCGATGACATCAGAATCGGCATAGATAAGCAACACCTAACTGTTTTAATCCTGCTAGATTTCAGCAATGCCTTCGGCACGGTAGATGTCGATATTTTGCTGGGAATTTTAAAGTCTATTAACGTATCTCCAACTGCACTTGACTGGTTTCAAAATTATTTGAGGGGGCGCCGGCAGCGTGTCAAAATTCAGGATAACACCTCATGTTGGGTTACTACACCCGCTGGCGTACCGCAAGGTGGCGTGTTGTCTCCACTCCTATTTGCTATATTCATCAATACTATCACTCCTATCATCACTTCTTCCTACCACTTGTATGCAGATGACCTCCAAATTTACACTCAAGCACCATTATCAGATCTCTCTTCGGCTATTCAAAAGATAAACGAGGATCTGGATCGGATTTCAAATTGGAGTAAATCTTTTGGGCTTCATCTGAACCCTATAAAATCGCAAGCTATAATAATTGGATCCACCAGAATAATAACCAGAATAGATTATTCACAGCTTACACCTGTGTCATTGGACGGCATCGTAATACCATTTAGTTGTACGGTCAAGAACCTTGGAGTTGTCTTAGACCGTAGCCTTACTTGGAAACCTCAGATCAGCGAAGTCAGTCGCAAACTATTTACTGCTGTGGGCTCATTGAGACGGTTACAATATTTTCTGCCAACTTCTACCAAAATTGCGTTAGTACACACTTTACTCCTTCCAATTCTTGACTATGCGGATGTCTGCTATCTTGACCTTACAGAGGAGCAACTAAATAAGCTAGAGAGACTCCAGAACTTATGCATTAGGTTCATATTTGGCCTTCGCAAATATGACCACATTTCTGATTTTCGCGTAAAGCTCAAGTGGCTCCCGATCCGTCTTCGCCGGAATTCTCACGTACTTTCTGCTCTCTACTGTGTGCTGTTCAACCCTTCTGCTCCAAGCTATCTCAAAGAAAATTTCACTTATTTACACACTGTACACGGCGATAACCGCATCCTTCGTTCCAACTCTAACTTTCTACTATCCACTCCTTCTCATAAATGCGCATCCTTCAATAAATCCTTTGGTGTACTTGCTGTTACGCTGTGGAATAGTCTGCCGCTTTCCATCAAACAAGCTCCTTCTATTAATTCCTTTAAAAAGCAAGTAAAATCTCACTTTTTTTCCCTTTAACTTTTCCTCCTGCTTCTTGTGTATATTTTATTTTATTATGTGTATCTAATTATATTGTTAGTATTTATATCTATTATTAATTATTTATTAAAAACCAATTCTGTGGTCACATGTTTGTAATCCTCTCGTGACATTGTGTAGTACCTTAAGTTTTAAATTGTACGCCGCTACCCTACTTTTTGTCTCCCATCAACATATCCATTAAGAAAAGTTGGTTGTCTGGAAGAGATCGCTCTAAGCGATAAGACCGCCAGTTGTTTCACCTGATGATTGTTATTCCTTCGCTAATGTATATCTTTATTTTTGGTGTACAATAAAGTATTTTTGTATTGTATTGTATTGTACTTGAGACAAATAAATAATTTGAATTTTGAATTTGTTTTAAGGCAAGATGACGGACGCCAAGAAAAATCTGCTGCTGTTCTTCGACCGGCCCACAGAGCCCTGCTTCATGCAGAAGGGCGAGGAGATGGCCGTCTTCCAGCTGCCCGACAACTTCTACGTGAGTACCCCTGCCCCCCCCCCCCCCCTCTCCTGCCGGCGAAGATAAGTCTTTTTAAGAAAACAATATAATGTTCTCGAATGACGTGATAGTGCACGACTTAAAGGTTCCATCGCTGGAGACCTTCGTGGGAGACTTTCATACAACCTTTCATCCCCCTTTTCAACCCTTTACAACACTTTTTTCCAATTAATAAGTAGCGTATGTCCTTTCTCAGGCTCTAGACTATCTGTGTACCAAATTTCGTTAAAATCGGTTTAGTAGTTTTGGCGTGAAAGCGAGACAGACAGACAGACAGACAGAGTTACTTTCGCATTTATAATATTAGTATGGTTAATAGTATGGTTAATAATGTAGGGATCTTCAGTAATTAAAAAAATAGTTAAGTAATCATCAAATTAGTCTTGAATGATAATCCTAACTAACGTTTGCGTCCTCAGCGCTGGCCCCTGACGCCCATGCGCGAGGGAATTCGAGTTTCAGGTATCCCTGGTTCTCGAGCAATTCACAGGGGTCACTGCCCCATGGTTATAGGACGCACTTTTCAGTGGGTGTTATAATGTTAATCCCATTTGCAGCCGGACAAGTACAAGAGCACCAGCGCGACCCTGTCGGACCGGTTCGGCGAGGGCTCCACGCGCACCGTGCCCATCCGGAACATCGCGCTGCCGGACCTCTCCCTGCCGATGCAGCTGCCGTACAACGACCAGTTCTCGCTGTTCGTGCCCAAGCACCGCAAGATGGCGGGCAAGCTCATCGACATCTTCATGGGTATGCCTTGTCCATCGGTTTTAAAGTCTATACCACCAATCAGCGTAACTACCAATCATGTACCCTCTGAAACCACAATCTTATAACCCGTCATCCATACTCCATCAGCGCCACAAGCTATGCAATCGGTGAACCCTTGGTACTTATATTGAATTTCGCTCGAGGTCTCGCAGTTCGAACCAAAACGCCAAAGTTCTTTAAGACATGTGACTTACAATCCACTCTTAGCCGCTTCTCTAGCTGCATAGAAATCCCGGTCATACTTCGCAAGGATTAGGCCTTTCCTCTATAGTTATGCCAAATGATCGTTGACTCCATCATTGATGATGCTGTTACTACAACCCATAGAAGTGCCACCGCTGGGCGCGGGTCTCCCGCACAGATACAGCTGCTTGAGAATACCTTACCACACTACTCTTATGCAATATTGTTCAAATGTCGAATGTTCATATCCCACCCGAACAACATCTTTAACAACGAATAAACGGGACTGACAGCTTAACGCTCCGAAGCACGGTAGCGCCCATGAAAAATTTGCCTCTAGCGGTCACCCATGCACAAACTGACTGCACCCAACGTCACTTAACCTAGGAGATCACATACAATCGACGCGAGCCTATGGTCTCTACATACATTGATGGGTCATGATTATGATGGAGCTCTAGCAGTCGGTGATGATTGCAGGCATGCGTGACCTGGAGGACCTTCAAGCGGTGTGCTCGTTCTGCCAGCTGCGCATCAACCCCTACATGTTCAACTACTGCCTGTCGGTTGCTATCCTCCACAGGTAAGTCTGCAGTTGTATTTTGCTATCCATCCATCCATATCTACAGGTAAATACCATCTGGTATTGTTCAGATTCAGATTCAGATTCATTTATTTTCATTAAATGGTATGTATTTTGAAAGTCATAACATTTTTTTTTATCTACCGCCGGTTTACAAAGTTGATGCTACCGAGAAGAACACGGCAAGGAACTCGTAGTAACTCTTTTCGATTTTTATAATTTGATCAAGGTATTGAACAAAAAACAAATTGTTCCAGGGAGGACACCAAGGGGCTGAACATCCCGACGTTCGCGGAAACCTTCCCCGACAAGTTCATGGACCCGAAGGTGTTCCGGCGCGCGCGGGAGGTCAGCACGGTCGTGCCCGTTGGGAACAGGGTTCGTATTCCAACAATTTCCCGTACAAATTATTGATAGTTATAGTTATCCAATATTATTTATGTCTCTAATATTCAAGGTCAAATAATCAACATCAAAAAAACTAAGTTCTAACAGCAATGTCCAAATAAATGAAAATAATAATAATTAAGTGCCAAATAATCATTTCAATAATTTAAGAGTTCAATAGGTCTTTCATTTCAACGATCTGGTACATTGGATTATGGTCATCTGGTAGGCTGAGGTGTGTCCAGGCCCCAGGTGGTGAGCCTATTGCCAAGCCTGTCGTCTCCTTGAAGGCCGACCGGTCCCTAGAGATCTTTTGGACCTTCTTCCCCCCGACCATCAAGGGGGAATTAGCGACTAACGGCTCGTAGCAACGCGCGCGCGACGACCGACTGGCTCCCACGCTCAACAGCGGGGAAGTCACCGACGGGGTTCACCCCTGGAGCAATTGCCCGGATAGAGGGTATCCCCCTACTCCGAATTCCCTCAGCGCCAGAGCGTCTACAGCGTCGCGCAAGAGGAGGAAGGGTATGTCTGTGTCTTCCGGATATTATCTTTCTTATTAGCCTTTAAAAAATCAAACGCACATTTTTTATGGGTGCTCAACTCAACGAATCCTTTTTTCCGTCAGATGCCGATAGTGATCCCCCAGAACTACACGGCGTCCGAGCTGGAGCCGGAGCAGCGCGTGGCGTACTTCCGCGAGGACGTCGGCATGAACCTGCACCACTGGCACTGGCACCTGGTCTACCCGTTCGACTCCGCGGACCGCGCCATCGTCAACAAGGACAGGAGAGGCGAGCTCTTCTATTACATGCACCAGCAGATCATCGCCAGGTCAGTAGAAATAGAAACAGAATAACATTTATTTCACACTAGCGGACGCCCGCAGCTTCGCTGCGACCCATAGACGTCCCACTGCTGGGCACGGGTCTCCCCCAGACACTGCTGCGGGAGGTCTAAAGTATACTCCACCACGCTGCTCCAATGCGGATTGGTGGTGTCGAATGTGCTCAAGCCACCAGAAGGTCTTCGACAAGCCTAAACGACTGTTTCCACCATTGAAAACAACCGGGACCCACGGCTTTACGTGCCCTCCGAAGCACGGCAGCGTCCATGCGCCTGCAGCTTCGCTCGCGTGGAATAAGACATAACAATAGTTTCGTTTACACCTAGTAATATTATACATATAGCCTATGTTACTCAGTGAAGATGCAGCTTTCTAATGGTGAAAGAATTTTTGAAATCGGTCCAGTAGTTTTTGTGTGAAAACATTACAAAAAATTTTTTCCTATTTATAATATTAGTATAGATCACAGATAACTTTCCAAATAATATAGGTGGTATAGATAGTTACTGCAGCAAACAACATGACACGAAAAAATAAAGCAACTGCTAGACGCGGCGCTGGTTTGCAGTGCGTCCGTCTGTGTCGCGTGGTGCGGATGATAGTGAAAGTTAGCCAAACTAAATTATCATAATTCACAGTATACATAATATTGCTAATCTCTTCGGACAAAGCACTCGTATAATTATGATAGAACTTCACGTAAGTTCGTTTAATCATTCTTTAGTCATAATTTTTACCGAAAATTTTGAGTTAGGCCAATAATACTTTGCTCGATCCGGGAATCAGACCCAGGAAACACCAAATCACACTTCCTTCCGACCGAATAGGGTAAAAGGGTTACAAAAGACTGACTGCCTTACAAGAAATACTGTTCAAAATATTTTCATTATAAGATGCATCAATTCCACTTTCAGATACAACGCGGAGCGGATGTGCAACAACCTGGGCCGCGTGACCCGATTCAGCAACTTCCGGGAGCCGATCGCCGAGGGGTACTTCCCCAAGCTGGACTCCCAAGTCGCCAGCCGCGCCTGGCCTCCTAGGTATGTCTCCCTATAACTATCTCTCCTTATCTTCAGTTTCTAGACCACGCCTTTTAACCGTTTGTGCTACAATACATTCGATTATATTTTAGTATAAACATTGTTCAAAAATATTAGACAGTACTAAGTACTCGTCCATCATCAGTAGCACCCATGGCCCAGTGGTTCGCGTCGATTCAATTTGAATTCTTATTCTTATCTCCAGGTTTGCCGGGTCTACCATCCGTGACGTGAACCGGCCAGTGGACCAGATCAAAAGCGACGTGTCCGAGCTGGAGACCTGGAGGGACCGCTTCCTGGCAGCTGTCAATGAAATGGCGATCGTTCTCGTAAGTTGATAGAGAATATTTGTAGTAAACGTAAAGGACCTGCCCTCGGTAAAGGGAGGGGGGATAACTGTGACAGATTCTGAACAAGACTCTTATGTGACTAGGGTGGTTAGTCCAATTAGCCCTGCGTGTTGAACATTAGTTAGTATAGTTAACATACCAACTTTATAACGGTAATACCAACGTTGCAGCCGAACGGGCGCAAGATGGCGCTGGACGAGGACACCGGCATCGACGTGCTCGGCAACCTGATGGAGTCGTCCATCATCAGCCGCAACCGGCCCTACTACGGCGACCTGCACAACATGGGCCACGTGTTCATCTCCTACTGCCACGACCCCGACCACAGCAACCTGGTAAGAGGAGAGGAGTACTGGCGTTACATGCATGGCGTATGATACGGAATGCATGAAAGTACTGCATCATTCGCCTTGTTCACGGGTTCACGATGCGAGAACAGGGTGGACTGTGACGTCAATAATAAATATTCCAAGCATTAGAAGTAACGATGCGAGTAGTCGTGACATTCGTAAAGTACATTGGAAGCACTTCTAAATTAATTTGAAAGAATCGGTCATACAATACACATGAAAGTTCACCAGGGAAAAGAATTCAGCTAAACATATTTAGTGAATGCATTTCAAGGCTATGAGTAGTGGAATAGATGCGTTGGGAGGCCTAGATTTGCCGTATTTCTGTCATATCTTCAACTTGTCCAGCTAGTTATCGAAAAATGTACGTGACATTTTCTGCCGGCACTGCGTAACGGAGCTGGTACGGAAGTAGATCAGCCATGCTCGGAACCGTCCGCAAAACTAAACTACCCGCAAGACCTCACTCTTTTGTAAAATATAATTAATTTGAATACCCTGTCTGTCCTACCCCAGGAACTGTTCGGTGTGATGGGCGACTCCGCCACGGCCATGCGCGACCCCGTGTTCTACCGCTGGCACGCCTACGTCGACGACATCTTCCAGGAGTACAAGAAGAAGCTGCCGCCCTACGGCAATGACAGGGTAAGCAGCCTTTTTAATCTACATTTTAAAACAAGACATCGGTACATCCTTGATCATCCTGCACTCTAATGAGGGACTAAAGTTTCCTCAACAGCAGCTAGGCTACGCCAAAATTATATTAAGCTCACAATTGCTTACAGCCCTGTTATGGAATGCCTATCCATAGCTATCAAGTGAATTACACTCCAATAGCATAATATGACAGTTTCCACAACATTCACACAGTTGAGTAGGGCATATCATCACCGATAGTTTGACTGCGACCCACTATTGGATTGTCGGCGAGGTTAGATGTCTACTAGATTGTCAAAAGATGCTGGGTATTGCAAGCTATTCTTTATGCTGGGTATTGCAAGCTATTCTTTATGCTGGGTATTGCAAGCTATTCTTTATGCTGGGTATTGCAAGGTATCCACTAAATCTCTCTATTCCTCCTCCCCTATCATCAAGTATTCATCACTCAACATCCTCCCCAGCTGGACTTCCCCGGCGTGCGCGTGTCCTCCGTGTCGGTGCAAGGCCCGCGCGGCGCCAACACGTTCTCCACCCAGTGGGAGCAGAGCACGGTGGAGCTGGGCCGCGGCCTGGACTTCACCCCCCGCGGCTCGGTGCTCGCGCGCTTCACACACTTGACACACGACAATTTCACCTACAAGTGAGTGCTATACGGTTAATGATCAGTTTTCGCTGCGACTCATAGACGTCCCACTTCTGGGCACGGGTCTCCCCAACAGACTATACTGCGAGGTCTAGAGCATACTCCACCACGCTGCTCCAATGCGGATTGGTGGAGGGGTTAGTGGCCAACCCAGTGTCGAATGTTCTCAAGCCATCTGAAGGTCTTCGACAAGGCTTAACGACCACCATTGGAAACAACCGGGACCGACGGCTTTACGTGCCCTCCGAAGCACGGTAGCGTCCATGAAATTTTGCCACTAGCGGTCACCCATCCACAAACCGACCGCGCCCGTGAATGAAGCGTATATTCGTCTTTGTCGATTGTTGGTGCTCGGTCCGAGCGTCCCATGTTAACGAGGATTGCCCCTCCCCAGCATCGAGGTGAACAACACGAGCGGGCAGGGCCTGATGGGCACGGTGCGCATCTTCCTGGCCCCGACGCGCGACGAGCAGGGCCGCCCGCTGCCCTTCGACGACCAGCGCCGCCTCATGATTGAACTGGACAAGTTCTCGCATCCAAGTGAGTCCCACTACTGTTAATATCTTATATCTTATCTTGCCCTTCGAAGCAGGAATTAGCATGGACGGCATTTTAGAAAAAAATACTACCAGTTGTTGAAAAGAAACACTTGAATTTAAGATTATTTTTAATGTAGCTCTCGTATGAGAAATTTCCTACCAATACTTACCTATCTACCTGTCAACCAAACGGATTTTACTTGTGGATTTTACTGTACATATTACCTTCACCTATACCTATTTACAGTACCTATGTATATTTTACCAGTAAATAGGAGGACCTCATGCCTCCGGAGAGACATAGGCTCTCTTTGTATCCTCTACCGTATTTACCATGAGGTGAGTGCTCCGAGGAATTACATAACCTAATAGGTACCACCAACCTCATTCAACTATCGCACTACACGCCGAAGTCTGAAGTGTCACTCACACCTAATCAACTCCTGACCTAAGACCACCATGCGCTTCTCGCGGTCTTTTTTACGTCAATCTGGTCTTCTGTGGAATGAACTTCGGACTGAGGTTTTTCCGTCAAGTTAAGAAATGGAGTTATTCAAGAAGAGTGTGAAACGCTCTCTTCAAGGCAGGCATCGCACTTGTGATGCACCTCACACGTGTCCACAGGCAACAGTGACTTACCATCAGGTGGCCCGTATCCCTGTTAGGACAAACAGGAATACGGGTGCTATAAAAATAAAATGTTTCAGTCCCAACGGGCACGAGCACCATAACCCGGCCGAGCTTGGAGTCCTCCGTGACCATCCCGTACGAGCGCACGTTCCGCAACCAGTCCGCGCGCCCCGGCGACCCGGGCTCCGCCGCCGCCACGGAGTTCGACTTCTGCGGCTGCGGCTGGCCGCACCACATGCTCGTCCCCAAGGGCACCACTCAGGGATACCCTGTGGTACTCTACGCCATGATTTCCAACTGGAATGACGATAGGGTAAGTCAATTAGTTTATTGTTAGACCTTCCTTATAACGCAGTTAAGACACTTATCCAGAGCATCCAAACGATTTCTTCGATTTTCTATTTTGCATTTTGCTGCGCAAAGGAAATCTAACTGAACCGAGGACAGATTAAGGCTCTACCGCCCGACGAACTCTTTCGTCAGCAGAAAAAGACTTCTAGACCGGGCTTTCCCTACGAGTGAATAGCTGGACCTGGAATATTTACCTTAATTTGGAACACAAAAATGCTGACTTATTTCGCGACCTCTAAAGCAGACGTTTCGTTTGACAGCAGCACAGTTACTTTGACTTTGAAGACATCTCAACGTCTTCGGGATTGTAAAATTCCGACTGGTGTAGATAATTGTTTGTTTTGTGCGCTAAATTTTGTCTGTCTAGGAATATGAGAGAGGGAAGAGTGAACCATGGCTTATGAGAAGATTAATACCGTCTTAAAGTCAAGCACGGTGAAAACTAAACCTTTTAAAGTCTTTAAACCTTTGTGATCACTTGATCATGTTCGAATTCGTTAGCTACAATATATCTTTTTAGGTCACAGTGGCTGATGGGCTGAGCCAAAACTTTAAAAAAAAATTAATAATAATAAACACACTAGCTTTTACCCGCGGCTCCGCCCGCGTGGTCAAAGGGAATAATTAACAATGAGTTGTTTATCATACATGACAACGCCATCTATTAACAACATCCGGAACTAAATATCTAGCAAATAACAAAACATCGATATCTTCCCATGAGGATGTTTTACCGGGGTAAAAAGTAGCCTACGTCACTCTCCACCCTCCTCACTAACTCCACACACAAAAACCATTCCATATAATAGCTTCGTTGCGACGTGAAAGCCGGACAAACAAACAAACACACTTTCACATTTATAATGTTAGTATGGATTACCAGGTCGAGCAAGACACCGTCGGCGCGTGCAACGACGCGGCCTCGTACTGCGGTATCCGTGACCGCAAGTACCCGGACCGGCGCCCCATGGGCTTCCCCTTCGACCGGCCCACGCAGGCCGGCAGCCTGCAGGACTTCCTCACGCCCAACATGGCCGTCAGGGAGTGCTCCATCCAGTTCACCGACCAGACCAGGCAGCGCGGCCCGCAGTAGGTACGACTTGGGATGTGCCGCCGTGCGATTCACTACCGACGTTGTTCTCTTGATACTTGTTTCGTCGTTGCTATGGATTCTTTTTTCTTCTTCTTTTCTTCTTTCGATTCTTTTTCTAGTTTCACATTTGTTAATGAAAGTCACAGTACTACTAAATGAATTAATTACAACGTTGTTGCACCCTTGCGCAAACATCGTTTTGTTTCCCTCTCTTTATTTGAGATGACGTGTTAAATAGTGAATTGCATGGCTGTTTTTATAAGATAGGCACATGTAAGACAGTAGGGTAATAGCACCAATGTACCCCCGATAATAGAAATCCTCAGCTAAGTCACCATCAGTTATGTATAATGTTTGATAATTTATTTATTGATATTGCTGAAAACTGTTATTTATACGAATTTATTTATGATGCTTTATTGTCTAAGCAAAGAAGATTATATCCTATTCAAGTTTGACTGTAAAGTAGGTACATATTTTGTAAATTATTTATTTCACAACCGTGTGATCATGGCTGGTGCTCTTTGTTTTATTTATTACATACTTATATGACATTTCTTTTAAGTTGTAAGTATCTGTAATAGGCATAACTTTTCACCCTCACTCCATCATACATGATATCTGAACGATACGCAATTTATTTATCTTTACGGAAATCCATTGTGAGAATCTAATTATAAGCGGAAATTTGTTTAAAGTAGTTTTCATAGCTAGTTTAATATCTTACACTTAGATTGAATAAATTCAAATCAAATCACACAGATCAAGCCAAGCCAGTGCGATCGGCGCCGAGAGCGCAGTGCGGCCCGTGTACGGGACCGTAGCCTCTGGCGAGCGAGAGTGCGGCTGCAAGGATCGGTACACACCGGAGGACATTGATGCCTTGATCAGAAAGCCCTACTATTATATTAAATGCAATCAAAAACACCACATATTTTAATCTACGAAAAAATTCCAATATGATACGTTAATTCGCTATTATTCATTAAAGTAGTCCATAAATTGGTGTATTTACCCTACCAAAAATTACCTACATAGATTATTACAAAAAAGATTGACATTGGCACTGCAAAACGGACTACGATTTTAATCTTAATTTTAGTTTTAGAAATTGGTCATTTATTTTATGTTAATTAAGTAACTCTTAAGCCTATGTACATATTAGATACCTGCTTGTTTATAAGACTGAATAAATCTAGCCTTTCACAATCTGTGTCTTTAATTTAGTTCTCCCCCGGAAAAAAATATAGATGATTCTATTGTGGTTTACGATATTATTATCACTGATGATAAAAAATCGATTGAATAATAATTGAATGATTTAAAATTAATCTTTTACCACTCAATACATTATGTCAAACCTATACAATATAATTATTATATACCTATAATTTAATAAATATTATCGGAAATATTCGTACATAGCAGAAAAAAATGCTTATTGAGACATTTTGATGAAATAATCCTTCAATGTTAACACAATACATTTTGCAATACACGTCATAATGTTCTCGAAGTCATGTGAAGCCTACCAATCCGCACTTGGCCAGCCTGGTGGACTAAGGCTTAATCTCTCCCATGAGAGGAGACCCGTGCCCAACAGTGGGACAATGAAAGGGTTGTGATGATTATGCAAGTCTGTTGCTGCAATTTCACTAAGTAGTTCTGAATCACCCACATTCATTTCAATTTTCTCACTTGATTTCGGTACATGCCTCACATTAAAAGGGTTTGGGCAATACATAATGTTCAAAAATAATTCTATCGATCTTGCTTTCCTTCCTTTTGTTTCATTAACTTGTAAATCTATTACAGATCTATCAAATTGTAATTAATACTATTAGTCATAAGCGGTTTATATTAATGTAGTTGTCAATCGATATTTAATAGTTGGGTTTTTCGTGACTTCTTGATGAAATATTTAGTTTTCCATTTTTAAGTGGGTTAGTTGCCGCTGCGGGTGTCATGGCGGTGCCAATAAAGGTACATTTTAAATTAATTATATTAAATAATTACTAGTTAGATTTCAACTTTTCAATTGAACACAACTTTTAATACAATTTAACTATAATGTGAATTAAACATTGTTTAATTTCGTTGAGAGAATTCAGAATTCACAATAGTTTTTTTTAAAACGGCTAATTGCAACACTGCTTGCCAGCGCCGAGGCATAGTGCAGAGACTGTGAGATTATTTGTTATTTCTTGATTTAAAGGCTTTTTAATCATATTGTCATGTTTATTTCAGATCTTGGTATTCAGCACCTTTATCTTAGCTGTCTACAGCCAGAGTCATAGACAAGCCGAGACTCAGCCGCAATCGAATTATCAATACCGCGATGAAAGTCCATTATCGACGCTGCGTTTTCTCGACCCGAGGAACCTGCTGGAGCTGGCCGCGAGGCTCACCTACCCCGTCACTTCAGGGGTCAACAGTGTCGTTGGCGGCCTCTTGGGGACAAACAACCGACAACCACCACGATATAACAATCCACCAGCCCCGACGTACCCTCCACGTTCAGGGCCAAGTGATACCGCATCTGACGATCAAATTTTAGGCACGCTTTTAAGGCTACTAAGCCAACAAAATGGAACACCTAACAGTCCAACTAAGCCCGCTGAAACTTTGCAAGATTCCTATGATTCAAGGCCGTATGAATCGGACGAGCAGAGAGAGAATGAACCGAGATCCGAGAGGGATGGCCGCAGCTATGAAAGTGATGAATATGAACCGCGTAACGGTGCAGTTATACCGGAAGCTACACTTGATATGAATTCGAATGGTCCAGAATCAGGTTCTAACAAATTTGCAGCGAGGCAATCTTTAGAAGCAAAAGATCCTTTCAACAAAATTGATCCGACAACATCCGAGCTTCCGAGGTTGGAACTTTCTGGTAACAACGCTGACTCTGTTAAACCGCCTGAACAATCGTTGTGGGACATACCTGGATTATGGGAAATCTTTAATGAATACAATATTAAGCCCGAAACAACGAACACACCGACACCAAACTACTCGTACGCAGTCAAAGAAGGTACATTCAATTTACAAAACAGGCATCATCATCATTCCAATCACAAACCTGGATATGTTGCTTACAGTTATGATTCCACGAACAAACCCAATCAATTTTATTCTTTTTATTCTAACAACAAGCCTGGAATGCACGCGGACCAATCGAAGCCCACAGGAACAGTGTACACTTCCATATCCTCTACTGGGTATTCTTACTCGAATGCTAGCCCAAATAACCCCAATGTTTCTGGGAGTTTGGTACAAGGTAATTTAGGTAACGAATCATCTGGTAATAATCCTTTCAGTTTTCAACCAGCTAATGGACTACCGGGGGCTGATACTCCTGTTTACGTGATCCAATCTGATGGGCCTTCCGGTATGAATTCTCCTGTCAGTTATATAACATCTTATTCACCACAGGTTAATGTTCCTTTTAACGTCCTGCCAGCTAACAGGCCACCAGGAGGTAATATTCCTGTGTATTTCTCCCCACCTAATGGACCGTCTGGAGTGAATGCTCCTGTTAGTTTTCTACCACCCAATATACCATTGGGAACTCCTGTTTATTCTTCCCCACCTAATGGACCGTCTGGAGTGAATGCTCCTGTCAGTTTTCTACCACCCAATATACCACTGGGAACTCCTGTTTATTCTTCCCCACCTAATGGACCGTCTGGAGTAAATGCTCCTACCAGTTTTCTACCACCCAATATACCACTGGGAAATCCTGTTTATTCTTCCCCACCTAATGGACCGTCTGGAGTGAATGCTCCTGTCAGTTTTCTACCACCCAATATACCACTGGGGTCTCCTGTTTATTCTTCCCCACCTAATGTACCTTCCGGAATGAATCCTGCTAGTTTCCTACCACCTAGTGCACCGTCAGGTGTTTATGGTCCTGTCAATTTTTTACCATCTAATGAATCACCTGGAATTAATGTTCCATTTAACATTTTCCCAGCTGAAGGGCCATCAGAGGATAAGGTCCCTTTTTTACCAACTAATGCACCATTTGGAGGATACGAACCTGTCAGATTTGTGCCAGTAAATGGACCACTGGGGGATAATGGTCCTGTAATATATGGAGAAGGACCATCCAGAGGGAGAGTTCCTGAAGCAAAACTTGCTTCGAATGAAAGCCGGTTTGAAGGCAGTTCTCCAATCAGCTATGTGCCCATAAACGGACCTTCAGAGACGCCAATAGGGTTCGTTCCAGCTGACGTGCCGCTAGGAGTGATTCCTCCTCGAGACGCCGGGCTTGCCATGGCAGCCTGATGTTGGATCAGAAATTGGAGATTCGCGAAGGAACACAGATTGGAAGACAATAATGTACTTATAAGAAAAAATTACTGGAAACAAATTTTTTAGATAAGATTTTCTAATTAAAAATATTCATTTTTACTACATTATAGCCTAACAAAATTAAATGAAGGTAAAAAATTGTTGTTTAATTTTTCATGTTTTGATAATCCTTTAGTTCAAAAACCAAAAACAGAGTCGGGGTTCATCGTTTATAATTACTTTGAAAATCAATCTTGATTCTTATTTAGTCCATTTTTATTTCCCATATTCCATTTCCTTAACTAGGTAAGAATTCCATTTAATAAAGTGTTCTCATTCAAAAAAGCAGAATAAAAGATCAGAAACAGTCGAAAAGAAGAAACTCAATAATGACCTCAATAATTCATCCATGCCAAGAAGGTGGGTTGTTCCTGCTGATTAGGGCTTCCTCGTGCAACAGTGACACAATGGTTCATGTTGCACGTCAGCTTTTCGTCAGGACACACACACACACAAATAGCAGAAACTACAATGTGAGAATGCGCAGTTAGATATGATAACGAGACCACAGAACGGCGATAATTTCGTGGTCAGGAACTGTATACAGAACATGTTACTGTGGGTAGGATGAATTAAATAGACCAATTAATCCAATGCTATGATAAGTTAAAATCTAGGAATTAGGAAACTTTTGAATCAGCCATCTGGAAACTAGTATTACTAGTTCCACTTAAAGTGGTACTGTACCTACACTGACCCGTGATTTAAAATAGTCGGGACTATCGCTCCTACTTCTCTTCTAGCCGAGTATAATAACCTATCCGTGACTTAAAAAAGAAAAGCTAGGTAGGTACGCCCAGTGGCTCGCGTCGATTCAGTGTGGTGCACAGAGTTAAGCAACGAAGGGCGCGGTCGGTTTGTGGATAGGTGACCGCTAGTGGTAATATTTCATGGGCGCTACTGTTGTGCTTCGGAGGGCACGTTAAGCCGTCGGTCCCGGTTTGCAATGGTAAAAACAATCGTTAAGGCTTGTCGAAGACCTTCAGGCTTTAGGCAGGATGTTCTTAACATTCGTCTATAGGTTGGCTACTAACCCCTGCACCAATCCGCTTTGGAGCAGCGTGGTGGAGATTGCTCTAGACCTTCCGGAGCTGTGTTTATGGGGAAACCCGTTCCCAACAGTGGGACATTTGTGGCAGGAGAGGTAAGGCCGTTGCCTTAAATAAAGCCAATCGTTCAATGATTTAAAAAGGTTTTATTCATTGACTTCGATTTAATAAGAAATCAATACACATTTACAATTAAGTTCTGAAACTGACGATTTTGAGAATGCTTACAAATTTGAACTTACGAGAAAACCCAGAACCTTTTTTATAATCTTTCTCTGGTTATTCTTCCCCTGATGGAAGGTATAAAAAATTATTAATTGTTGTAATAGAGTTTGAAAACCGAAACTAACAAAATGGCATTTTGTAAGCATTCATAAAATTTACAATTCTTCAGAGCCTGGACTTTCACAAAAGCGTTCCGATTCGAATAATTTTAAAATATTATTATAATAAGAGATTTAAAACCTACCTGGATTTTATATAATAAAAGCACTCCCCTAACCATCTATCACAACATGTAAAGGCAATATAATAATTGGACCATTCGCTTGCCAAGGGTGAAGACGCAAAGTTGTTTCTTAAATTAAATTAAAAATTGTGTATCCCCGATACCAGACATTCTGGATATGCCACGGGATTCAAGGATGAGCTGAGGGTATGGACTATGCGTGGCTTCTTGCGAATCTCTTACTCGATTTCAATAAGTGACGTATGTATTAAATTGTGCTTAGTTTACGCACACCTATCACCATACGTATTTTTGAGATATAACTAACTAGCACACGATCAAGTCGATCGTTAATTAAATTAGATCTAAGTCAAAGCTGGAGAGGCATAAGCTCATCTCTCAGGTTGGTTACGACGGTTGCCAGTAAGGATTTTGTGAAGCGATCACATTAATTTAGGCAATGATATTAGGCAACTTTAGGCAATGATTGCGTATGTCGATTCGTTTGCTCGCAGACGAAAGCACTTAGTTTTTACTGTTTCTATTAAAATTGTTTTCTTATCTTATAATTTTAAACTAACTTAGGTGTGGCTTTCTTCCATTTGAAATTCCTTAAGTCTTATTTTACCTTCCCCAATATTTTTTTTATCACAATACATAACATTTATTAACATTACAATAGAAAATGGGACTTATGAATTTGAGTCTTATGATTAACAAAAAATACA
The DNA here is from genome assembly GCA_944567765.1 of Carterocephalus palaemon. NCBI lineage: Eukaryota > Metazoa > Arthropoda > Insecta > Lepidoptera > Hesperiidae > Carterocephalus > Carterocephalus palaemon. The sequence continues at coordinate 11,029,426 of OX155657.1, read as the reverse complement.
TAAGATATGGAAATTGGTCTAAAAATCATAAGTATATTATTTACGACATATGTTATTTGAAAAACCTCGAGACTTACACTAAAATTAAGTGGTACACCCAAATTATGTGTAATTTCATTCACAATTAAATTCATTTAAAACTCCAAAAATATTATCATCCAAGAGTTTTATGTGCTTCATTTGGTACCTCCGCTTACAATGATAACACAAGCTCTAAAAGTATATCGAGAGATAAAACCAGTATTCCTGGCCATCCCCAAGAACTTCTGAAGCATTTTGTTGCAATATTAAATTGTGCACAACATTTGTTCTGAACGTCCTCGTTCCTGCTCAACATTCTACCGTTGCAGAAGTGGCAAGCTATTTGTTCAAATGATTCTTCACCTACAGGTACATTTTGCTAATCCGAACGTCAGTGCGATTTATACAAGTGTTTTCAAACATGATATTAATCCCTAAAATACATAAACACAAATTTCGATAAACAAATGTAATTAGGGTGATATTTTACATTGTTTATATTTTATGCCAGATGTGTGTCGTCGGTGAGTCTGCCAATTTTGAAGTTAAATATTTAAGATTTCACTACAATCGGTATTGCCTAACTGTATTATAGGATATTGAGGTTTACAAATGACACAATATTAAGTAACATCTGAACTAAACTTCGGCATAATAGAAAACATATTACAGCGTATGTCATTGTGTACCTACGAGTATTTACATATACATACATCTTTCACTAGGAATCTGCCGTCAAAAGTAACATTTGGTTCTATAATCACTATCGTATTTGATATCATACTTATATATTTATATAATATGGTACCCTGTGGGATATACGAGTAATGTTATGAAACATATTCCTTTAAAATATTATATATTTTATATTTATGTTTGTATTCGTAGTTCCAATCAGTAGAACGGATAGAAAACTAGGTCTAAATATAAAACCCTTGCCCGACTGCCTAAGACGGTCTTGAACCTTTGAATAGATGGTGTACAGTATGAAGCGTTTTAAGTAGTTTCAAATTCAATGAAATATGTATATTTTTAAGTATTTAATTGTTAAGTACAAGATACGGAATGACTAATAGAAACCAATTTATTAGGTACAAAAAAGAGAGTTCTTATACATAAACTTATAGATGTTATAATGAGATAGATATTGATTAGGTAGAGATAGAGTAATATTTATATGAGATATATAGATTGATAGATATTTATAGTGACTAATAGTGAGGCAATAGAAAATGCTTATCAAAAGTAAAATGCAATCGTTACTTAAAATATATTAAGAGTTGCTAAAATACAGTTTCAAAACCATGATTCTGATTTAAGTTTGTTTTGTGCCAAATGCATAAAGTATATTCTATAATAAAAATATGTTATCAAGTTAATACAGTAATTTGAGTTAACAATGAATTAGTTTGAAATAGTTATTATTAAACACGAGATGTAAGTACATTTAGTATATCGAACGCTGTACCTACCTACATAGGTAATTAATTATCTGTTAAGTCATAGTCCAGGTATATTCAATAAAAACCACTACTGGCTACATGGACAATTCGTTGGTGATTGGGTTTAAACCTTTACAACCTCATCTTTATCAATAGGGACCGTTACTATGTAACGTTAAGAAGCTTATTGATATTAAATATGTATAACGTAATTATTCTGTTTAAAATGATGAGACGGTGCTTAGAAGAGACTAAAAAATATTTGTGCTATCGTGCTCGGCTTAGCCCTAGTTTATATACCAGTGTTTCAGCATTTAAGCCTTTTATCGGTAAGACAAATAAATCTGTCTTTTACATAATTTTCCTTAGTCAAATATTATTTCCTTGACTAAGAGTTAAATGTACATAATAATATAAGAAAGTATTTTCCCCCTACCTAGGTACCTAACCTAAAAATAATTCCTAGCTAAAATTCTTTAGAGTGTAGGTAATTATGTCTATCTAGGGCAAAAATTGGATATAAGATTATATAAAATATTTACAACAGGTATCCCATCATTAAAATTTAATTTGACGACTAGCCAAGGAATGAAAATATTTAAATGTATATAAATCACAATACGTACCTAACTACGACTAACTAAGTATACAAAAATATCATTTCAGTACTTCGCGCCAGGCCTCAAAGCAATATCTTCACTTTTTGACAACATTTACTAAGTTATAACACAGTAACTTAATAATAATTATTATTCACAAATCAATGCGCAATTTATTAAAAATATTATTAATCGAGCATTTTATATAAAAATAAATAAGTATTAATTTATTTTGAACCATTCAAGCTCAAAATAATTTTAAGTAAATGTGAGCTCTTATTAGGTGTATGATATTTTCAATCAACAGGTCCATATCAACGTTATATTACTAGGAATGTTAAAAATATAAGCTCCAAAGACGTCAGAAAGCGTCACTATGTCGGTTGTTTCCAGCAAATATAATGAAAGTTTATTAAGAAGATACGCTTACGAACCGACTGACTTTTGATAGTTAAGTAAGGTCAGCTTCTTGTGCATTCATAATCAAGTTAGGTAAGTAGGTAGATAAGTAAAATGTTGCAATTTAAGCTTTGCAGTTATTTATTTTTAATTGCGAATTCGTGTTTTAGTTCAATTCAAGATCACTACAATGTCGGCGTGATGTCGACGCGGTCTCTATTTTATTACTAGTAAAAACTATTAGAATATAATACATATAAATACATATAATATACTCGTATCTAATTAATGTTACCGTGCGTCAGAATCACTTGTGAATGGAATTTAAATTCCGTTATTTATGTCTTATTTGGTAAACAATCTTGCCACTACTTTTTTTTTTGAAATATTAATAGATAAAAAATAAGTAAAAATTACTAACTACACAGAAAGAGATTTTAGCATTCATTTATTCTCAAATCCGTTCTATTATGTCTGCCTTATTATGTATTAGAAAAAATAAAGATAAAAGCCACTACAGATTGGTACCTAAATAAGTAATAAAAGCATTTCTATAACACAGTCAGAGAGGTTGACAAAATGTTTCAGTAAGTAGTAAGACTAAAGGAAAGCGCGAAGCGCGGGCGCGCGGCATCACCTCCCCTCTTTTGCTCCTTTTTCCTCCTTTCCCCCTTTTCCCTCCTGCCCCCTTTTCACCGCCTGCCCTAGCTCCTGGCCGTTGTGTTGAGAGTTCTGTTTGATTTGCTGCGAGCTCTGGTTGTTCTGCTGAGAATTTTGCCTCATTGCTGCCACTTGCTGAGATTGGTTCGCATTTTCTTTCGTCTCTGTTGGCTTTTCCTTCGATTCTGCGACGGATTCCAGTGCAATGTCGAACGATGCTTGCCTGGTGACAACAACGATAAATTTTTTATCATAAATAAGTATTTTTTAATACAGTTGCTCAAAAAGTGGCGTATTACAGGGACGTTTAGCGTTCGGGAAGTGAGCTATTACACACTCGTGCTTTTTCTTTACCTTTTCCGAACTCGTGCGTTCTCTTTCCCAACTGTCAAAATAATGTCTATTAAAAAGAAAAAACCAACCATGAAGTTTTTACTAAAAAAAAATTCATAGAAGTTTTTATGATTCATGCAAATATTTCTAAAAAGAAGCTACTAATTTGTTTCAATATCAGATTTAATGATTTGATTCAATGAGTTAGGTTAGGTTTCACTTCATTTCATCGCATTAAATTTCATGTCAATAAAAAAATTCTTCTGAAGACTTGGCTGTATGGGCATAGTTCCCTTTGCCTACCCAGAATGGGTGAAGAAAACAAAAAAAAATCTCTGCAATACTCTGTATTCTTATACGGTTGGCGCCATTTTCCAAAAATGTTCTTTGTGAGTTTAGTTTGTGTTTTTATTATTATATTAAATTGCTTAATTTTTTCGCAACTGTATTAAAAATAGTTGTTCAGTACACGTGCGGAACCGTCATTGCAACTTGTTCCGACTGTCAACCCTCGCCTTCGGCTCGGGTAGACATTTGTCGAAACTCTTTGCAATGACAGGCTTTCCGCACTTGTAGCGAAATATACTATTTTTATGATATTTAAAAAATAAAATAAAATTTCACTTCACATATACATAAAGTGACAGGTTCATCCCCGGTGTAAAAAAAGGGAAAACAAAGTAGTGAATGGGACATGTTACTTGTCAGTAAGGTAATTCCCGGGCGCGGAGAGCGAGCGGCCGGCGCGGGAGAGCGCCGCGCGGCGAGCTCCCCGGACTCCCCCCACCTCCCCCGCCTCCCCCTCGCCAGAGTCGGAGGACTCGCGCCGCGCGCTGCCCTCCCGGCTGCGCAGGAACGGGTTCTGGAACGGGGCCCGAGAAATATGTGAGGGCTTGAAGACGAAGATCTAATATTATTTGATATAATTATGATTATAATAAGACTAGAGCATACTCCACCACGCTGCTCCAATGCGGATTGGTGGAGGGGTAAGTTACCAACACAGTTTCGAATGTTCTCAAGCCACCCTAAGGACTTCAACACGGTTTAAAGATTCTTTTCATCATTGAAAACAACCGGGACCGACGGCTTAACGTATCCTCCGAAGCACGGAAGTGGCCATGAAATTTTTCTACTAGCGGTCACCCATCAACAAGCCGACCGCGCCCGTCGTTGCTTAACTCTGTCGTTCACATAAAATCACTGCGACTAAAGTATGTATGGGCGTGCTGAAGGCTCACCTGGAAGCTGTGCTTCTTGAGCATGGTCTTGATGAGGATGAGCGTGGACAGGTTGGGGATGGAGGTGACCACGCGCGCCATGTCCTCCTCCGTGACCTCCACCAGCCGGCAGTTCTCCTCCTCCGAGGGCAGCGGGTCCCGCCCCCCCGCCGTCACCCACTCGTGCTCCTGGAGCAGAGGAACAGGATTAGTTATCTTTACACTTATCTAGAGGCTCATCGTTTATATCCATAAATAAAGCAGTTGTTTTACTGATTTGTCTTACTTATAATGTTTCTGGTAATCTATCTGATAAAGGTTCATTTTCTTTCCACATTTTATCTAATCTAAATTTTAAAAGGCTTTGAAAAGCTCAGCCAAAACTTCATCGTCCTATCTCCATTATAAAATTTTGTGTGGAAGAATAAACTAGGCAACCCAAACTGCGAAGGATCGCCATAAATCGTTTTGGAGAGAAAACTTAATATGTAGGCGACGGTGGAATCATTGGGTATCAGATCGAATAGTTCTTAACACGTATTGTAAAACCGATAGCAATTCCAGCTACGTTCTATCGAAAACTTTGGTCCATTATTAGGTGAGTGTAGTACATGTTTCTTGAAGCGAATTGTTATACATAAATTAGTTTCCCGAAACTTTAGGCGTATCCAAAGATTGTTGGTAAACATGTTCTGGGGATGATTAACAAACTAACCCGTACTTAAACAGTTGGGATAATGGGATGTTCCGGTTGGATGGCGACTTAGTGAGCTTATGAAAGGCAATTTAGAGACCCCTTACATTTTGTAGTAAGTGTTATGTACTTTCACAGGAACATTTAGACTTTTTAGCCCCTCAGGCGTCTGCCTATAATCGTTAGACCCACTTATATTAAAAAATGTCACGTCGAACGAATGCGAAAAAGCATCTTTACATTAAGTTTACAACATCAACACGCTAATCGCTATTGTAAAAAGTGATACACTCAGGTTGATCAATAGTGAAGAGACGACTGAAACACGCTTCCGATGTCTATTAATATTCTATGTAATTGTAAAGGAACCTATAATATCCAAATGCCACATTCCAGTAGCACGCAAAACTGATACGTGTGCTGGCTTAAATTGACTTTTATTCCTTACGTGATATGGGTTTAACGAGGAAAAAATGGGGTTCCAATGGCTCTAGATCCGTGAAGCAATGCTAATGGCCGGCTCGCTCCAGACTTATTGACGCAGTCACCGGGAAACATTGAAAATCGATCACCTGCACTACCAGAATGACGAACGAACATAGCGATGCGAATGAAAGCATTCGGAAAAAATCGCTATCAAACGTCGAAAATGTTGATGTTAAACGACAGTTCGAACTGATACTGAGAACTAATGAGTGGTTCTAGGTATCGATTACGGTGATCTTAGTGGCGGCACGACTTAATGCCCTTTCTAACAGCATTATGGGCACGCTATGGTTGTAACAGGAATCATCGCGAGGAAACCTCCAAGCCTCAATATTCATACTCTGCCAATACGCACTTGGCCAGTGTGGTAAACTGTGGGCTAGTTCAAGAGGACACTCTTTCTTGATAGTAGGAAAATAAAAGTTTAACGAATTGAAAAAATAATATGAAAGTTGAAAATGTAGATTTTTCACGTATGCTGAAAAATTAACTCTAATGTTGGTGAATATTTTCGCCACACAAGCCCTCTTTTGCGTCACGTCCATTCATCTAAATGATACCATAATAACCAGGATCGTTAAAGAGATTTGTCGACGGCAGGTGCGAGGGCCCGAGTGCTAATATAGGTGATCCACTGTTATAGATATTACTTTCAGAGTTTTTTTACGGCAGGGCTCTTATGTTAGCACCGAGATCGTTAAACCGAGTTTTTTTCTGATGTCGTAAGCATTTATCTACTGTGAGTTGTTTAAAATAAACTGCTGACTTTAGTAAGCACCTACTATAAAGAGAGACGATGAGTGAAGCCTAGTTTTCTTTCCATACGACTTTCGTCTTAGGTGTTTTCGTATTAGATGCTAAAATTTTAAGCCCGTTTAATTTTTCTGCCCGAAGGCCTCCGTAACTTAAAGGCAAATTTGCGATAATAACCGGAAACACTTGGCTAACATTATCACTAACTATTAGAAAAGTGCAACATTTTTAAATGGGCGTCCCACAAGGATCGATTCTAGGCCCGCTTCTTTATTCAATGTACATAATAGCCTACGAATTACCCACCTTGATCTCCCTCAGCGTGACCCTGGTGTTTGGCTCCTTGTCCAGCATCCTGGCCAGAAGCGCCCGCAGCGCGGCGGACAGCGGCGGCGCGGGCGGGAACGCCAGCGGTTCGGCCAGCACTCGCCGCTGCAGCTCCGCCGCAGACCCACCGCCCCAGGGCACGCGCCCCGTCACCATGGCGTACAGCGTCACGCCCAGCGACCAGATGTCTGCTGCCTGGTGGAAGAGGAACTTTAACTTTACTATGGCTCGTGTCGATCGAACGTGTAGACCGAGTTAAGCAATGTCAGGCACGATCGGATGGGTGACGATCCACCCATCCATCAGCCTTTCGCTTTCTGCTGGACATAAGCATCCCTGCAGTGGCCTTCCTCCCGGTCCTGTGCCTTTTGAATATGCCATTAGGCATTATGTTGGCCCTGTGCTAATAAGGTGACAAATCTTAAAGCCTCGTATAAGACGTTCGAGTCTCTAGGAGTTATCTAAACGCGTCAAGAGTTTAACCCTCTAAAACTCTTATTATTACCCGGCGCCGATCGCATGGTATGAAAGGTTTCCAACTAGTTTTTTTTAAACACAGATAGACAAACATACACAGCAGCCATATGACGGTAAGCGATGAACAACGTGCAACACCAGCGGATAACAGGTGCGTCGCTGGCCTTGAAGGAAACGTATCGCATTTAAATAAATTGTCTTATTTGTTAACGAAAATATCCCGGGAACATACAGAGATTACAACGTAAACCCCATTATAACTTGAAACTTACATAAACACAAGAATTTGCCTCACTCATAATTACACCAAACGAGTTGTCGACGGCGCAAACTTAAACACGACTCGAGTAATGTCGTGAATAAGTTAAGTCGAAGTTGGGGAAAGTAATTAACGGCTTAAATAAATTAAAAGTAACGAGCTGATATGGTGTGGGTGTGATTTATTCAGCTCATTTGGAGAAGAAACCTCTCTGCTTTCTGGGAATAGCAGCGGAGAGCTGAGATTTACTGTAGAGTATACAGAATGTTAAGGAATAAAGTTTTCACGAGTTAATTTACCGGGAACTGGGAAGTTCGCGACGAATGAAGATTTCCGCGTAAAGAGAAATATTATAGTTCCATTGGGGTTTTTCCTAAGAATTCCTAAATAAACTACTATGTCGTGTTCATAATTTGTATTTTACTTTTGTATTTTACTTTTTAATACTTAGTTGATGTCATTTTGTATTTTTGGTGCAAAAAATTAATTTGTATTGCATTACGATGTTCAAATAATGAATCAATTGGATAACATACGTGGGTATACAGATCTTTAGTAATTTTTATGTCCCCTACATTCCAGTCATAAGAATACAATAGCTTATGCCCGAAGGTAGACAGCTACTAATAAGTAGGAATAGGTACTGAATTACTTTTTATTTTTTAATAAATGCTACACAACCCACATTCCTAGTAGCCCTGTGCTGCACACAGAAAAAAGCACAAATAATGATCTACCCCGGCCGGTATTCGAACTAGAGACAACCCGTACGGCAGTCAGCGCGCACCACCGCGCCACGGACTCCTCAAATTAAACTTTTAACAATTATCAAAATTAAATTAATTTCAATAAAACTTAACTTGACTTTAACGCCTTCACGATAAGTTTGTAACAAAGACGTTATCGGCGCGGGGTAGATCGAACCCCGTACCATTCACTCCCTATCTTTCATATCCGTGTAGTTTCATAGCTCCGTACTTTATCATCGTTTATTTCCAGTTCCGTTTCGCGCATTAACAATTCTCGGCAAGTTCTCTCTCTTCACAGTTAATTCAATTCACAATCCGCTTCATTGTCGGGATAGCTACGAGTATATCAAATCTAGGGCGCTCGGCCCGCGACTGCAGAATGTAAATCCGTGTGTAAATATTGCTTGTTCCTGTATTTCCCCGAAGCGGTATCCAGAGGTCAGTGACAGTAGGACCCATTTGCAGGGCACAATTCCAGACTCAGATTAAATTCAAGTTAGAAAGTAAGTAAAACTTTGCCCGACTCGGGAATCGAATCCAGTCCGTAAACGGATAAGGAATATTAATCTGTGGCATAAAATAAGATTGATTTTTTATCATTCAAATATAAACTATTGAGTTGATGGTCATCATCTCATCACCCCAGCCCAAGATAGGAGAGGGTGTGATGGGTCAGTCGGAACAAGTAAGTATAACCTATATATCTATAGAACTGGCCAAGTACTGATTGGCAGACTTAACACAGTATCAAGAAACTCTGTGATACGTATCTACCCATGCGAATTTTTCGCGATATTTTCTTCCACCTTTAAAGCATACAACGATATAGAAAGGTACATTAATACTCAGAAAAGCCATGAAAAAAGATCATCAAAATAGTGTTCGACAATCTTTTGAAAACCTTAATCAAGCCGTAATGAAAGTTGAAAGTTTCAAACATTAATACTAACAGAAAACTAAAAAGATTTCTAGCAAGTTCTTTAACACGTTAAGTGCGAAGCGAGGCCTAAATCACCCCTGATGCAACTTCCCTGTGGTGCGGCAAGCAAAAAAGTGAATTTCTCTGTGGTGCGAATGGCATAACTTTGGTTTGGTCCAGTGTAGGAAAGAGATAATTATATATTTGAGATCACTAATGGTTCCCGGACTCGGTGGTGTACCTACCTTGGTACCGGATGTCTTAGGCCTCGTGCCGCACTGAATTAATATAATTTTAATGCAGTGCGGAACGAGGCTAAAACGTCCCATATCCCCCCTGACCTCGTACCGCACTCAACGCGAGCTTCCCGCGACCAGTGTTGTGCATCACGTCGATTGGAGAGCACGTCCTTTAAAACACTCGTAAATAAGTACAACATATATATTGAGATTTTTATAAAAAAGTATATTGATACTGATTTTTTAATGTTAATTCAAGTTCTAATAATTGTATTTTTAAAGCCCGAGGCAGAATAAATAGGACAGTTTCTTTTCTACTTCTGGTTGCCTTTTTTTTCTATTCTGTGAACCGCATTAAGATTTTCATATACAAATAGAAAGATAAACCTTATGCATAAACCGTAATCCATTATTTTCCAATAATAAGTCTGTAATAGGTGCCTCTTAATGGTATAGAATGGAACGCTTCGTGCGCGAGTCCGACTCGCACTTGGCCGGTTTTTTTTTCTTTATGGCGCCTTCAAGCACAATTTAGATTATTTAAAAAAAAAATGTATCCTTTGATAGCTTTGTGTTGTTTTGCCAGGTTTTGCCCTTAAAACGATCTAATGAGATATAATTGATCAAAATCGGTCAAGTCGTTGCGTAGTTAAGACAGTTTAAAAACGTCGATATTATTTTTCCCATCACTAATCGCAGCGAAAATTTGCCCTATTTCAGTGCGTTACGAGGTGTATAAGATCCCATATTTTGTTTTGCTAATAATTCCTAAACTAGCCATCAGATCCCGGGGCGACGGTGGATTAGGGTTCATCAATTCACTGTCTATATCAATAAGGACCAAAATTCTCATTTATCTTTGATTTCGCGCCAGAAAATGGATTTTAGTCTGTAAAAGGAGGTGGGGTCTAATAGACCGCGTGTCGCCCTAACGTCTGGTCACGGTACGGGCCGATTATACCTCGTGCCGCAGGAACGGAAAGTATGCAAAAATTGGTGCCGCAGCTAACGTGTTAAACTTCGGACGTAGAACAGTTTCGCTTCGATATACTTCTACTTAATATGTTTTTAATAAAATAAACTTAGTTAGCCAACTAAGAGAGCACAAGCCAGGTCTCTATAAACTTTTGCTTTTGCTATAAATTATTACAAGTATTTATTATTCACCTTTGAATTTTGATATAACTTCAATTAATTAACACGCTTTTATTAGCCTTGTATCTATGTAACGGAATGTTTGCACGTGATTTTCGCCTACTTCAAAACGTCGAATTAATTTGAAACTGCACACTGCAAGGACCGATGACAATGCAGTAATTGAAAACAATAAAAAAGCTACATTTGAATTCGGTTATCTAGGTTTTAGAGGAATAAGAGGAACGGAAATAAGAACTTAACCGACCCAATTCTCAATCTCACCTGCACGCACTGACTCGCAATACTCTATGGAAAGCTGATCACGGCGCTGCATTAACTGTCGTGGTGCTCCCTGCTAGATAACTAACGAGGCACTGGCGACCGAGCAATGGCGGTATAACCACACAGCCCTGCCGAAATAAACAAGAAGGAAGAGGCTACAGCGGCTAACTCCTGAAAAGTCTGGTGCAGAAGGCAAGGGGAAAAGACTGCACTATATTCCCAAGAAAGTCATCATGCAAAAAGTAAACACAAGCGAACGTAAGTGGTCCTGCGATCCGCCTAGCATCCGGCGCCATACTGCGTCCCTGGCAGATGGTGTTAAATCTGCTACCAGCCATGCGTGTGTAGGAACCCAGGCACCGCAAGGAAAAAGGACTACTGGAACTTCGATAAAGATGCGACATATTCAGAAGATAGGTACTTGGAATGTTCGCGGATTACTGCAACCGGGAAAGCTCCCCGCTGGCGCCCAGGTCTGCCAGCTGCACGCGCCCCTCGCCCGGCAGCAGGTCGGCGGGCTAGATGGCGCCGCTCCAAGCTCACCTCCCCGCTGTACTTGTCGGCGGGCGCGGCGGCCTCGGGCGCGCGGAAGGCGGGCGTGCCCACGGCGCCCGACAGCCGGCCCGCGCCCGCCAGCTCCCCGCTGGCGCCCAGGTCTGCCAGCTGCACGCGCCCCTCGCCCAGCAGCAGGTTGGCGGGCTTGATGTCGCGGTGGGCGATGCGCTGGTAGTGTACTGTAAGGAGGAAACGGATGATTTATTTGTGTTTGAAAAGGAAAATAACAAACCGAGGATTGATCTGCCAGCCAATTGATGTAGGAACTGGTATTTAGGGGAGAGGGGGGCACCTTTGAACACTTTTTAGTTAATCAATTATAATTCTCATATGGTGGTATAAATCTGGATGTATTATATTTTATAAATAGATATGGGGTTTATACTAAATAATAAAAATGATATTTGTTTATTTTGAACCATCAAACTAACGCAATTTACATTTTATTAGAAACCTTATTTTGTTAAAATCTGCCCCACCTGCGGGGCACTATTGAAACCCCTAGGGGCAGTATTGAAAAACCAGGATAAAATAAAACCCACGTAACTTAGAATATAATCAAACACTATATTTAAGTTATTTACATCTTATATTATCATTGAACACAGACATTTATACCTACACTAGTTATTACTTAAATAAATTGTATAAAACTCTAAACAGTCTGGGGCAGTCTTGAACAAGATTAAACTAACTTATTATTAACTTGACTTTACTTTACTCCACCAATCCGCATTGGAGCAGCGTGGTGGAGTATGCTCTAGACCTCCCGCAGAAGTGTCTGTGGGGGAGACCCGTGCCCAGCAGTGGGACGTCTATGGGTCGCAGCGATTATTAACTTAGCCATAGTTGACAACACATAATACAGCTCTTTCGGCATCGTCTTCATTCACAGAATTTTCTTTTTTCTTTTTGTAATTTCTGAGTAACTGAAACAAGAAACCAATTAAAAATTAAAAAATCTCACGATTGGTGCGTATTTACTTGGTTAGGTACCCATAAGGGCACTTTATTCAAAAGTGCCCCAGCAATTTTATTCAAATCTGCCCCAACACCACCTTGCATAAATAAACATCTCTGGACAAAAAACTTACTTGAGTTCAAATTAATTTTCATTTGTAATACTCGGGATATAATATAAACAACGCGATAAAATAATAACAACTTGAAAATAATACTTACCTTGTCAGTAATTTGCTTACACATAAAAAAAAATTTCTTTACTCAGGACTTCGTAAACAAACCAGCCAATGATTTTCAAAATGACACTGATATTGGCGTTAGTTAGGAACTGACAGATGTGTAGGTTGGTTTTACCAGTATTAAAATGGTTTCAGAGGTTAAGAATGTTATATGATCCGTTCATAAAACAGATAATTCAAAACTGCCTCTGTTCCAAACTGCCTCCCTCTCCCCTACTCATTATTGAATTACAAAATCTCACGTTGAACTGCGTGGTGGTTTAACTTTGATCCCTAAAAATGAGATTTTATACCGATACCTGCGCCAACATATTTGGTTTGGACATCTGGTAAGATACACCACAGTAGGAAAAAAGTATATAACTAAGTATTTTCCTTTTTCCTTGCCGATTTAAACATAATAAAGGATACCTACCACAGTCCATATTCAAATAATGTATTCACTTTTATATCATTGGTATTATTCTATACATTCTGTTTCATTTGAAACACAAATTACGCGACTACCCCCAAATGTGGGTACAGAAAAAACATTTAGCCGACAAGAATATTTATGATAAGCATAATAACGGCATATTTTCCCGCGGTCGGGCCGCATAATTTCGCCGGGACATGCTGCGCTGACGGGAATCCGGGGCTTCGGGGATAGAATGGGAATTTTTCCGACAGTACCTAAGGCCTGGTTCACTGTGGTTGACTGTGCGGAGTGGTGTACTTGGTCGGGAGGTTGTAGCAACCAAATGTCTAATTTGTGAGACTGGATGGTTTAATAAAACATCCATAAGGACAGATTTATGAATCTCAAGGTAGGTATGAATTCAAGGTAATACGAAAATTATCAATGTAAATTTAGAAACAACAAGAGATTCGTAGACAGCATCTATTGTTGTCTCTAAATTTGAAAATCACGAGATAGATCGTGGGTAAGAAATGTCGATTGCATTGTTTGTTTAATTCTTACTGTTTGTAAGTATATCTACAATATGTTGTTACGGTTTTACATGAATTCAAGATAGCAAACGAGCTTGCAGCACCACCCATCCGCTGCCGCCCATGACAAATGTGACTGACTTTGAACAAGTCTCAATTAGGGACTGGGAACATTAGTTGGTCTGGGGACTGTTAGTGATAGATAGTCCTGTTAGCTGGTGTTAGTTATAGTCCAGTTAGTAGTAGTAAATGTTTCGATGGTGGTCCCATGCGCACCGTGGCCAGAGCCTTATTCGGGTCATTCATTTCTCGGTTTTGTTAAACGATATTTCAGGCTTTCGTCGGTAAGCTTTTTGGGGTGTTTGTGAATCAAATTATAAATACCGTTCAAGGACTGTATTGTACAGACAGTGGCTGGGAAATTGATAAACACCTTTTGGATCCAGTCATCTTTCGCGGAGACAATGACATACAAATGTACACTAGATATCTCTTTAATACAAAATTCAATCACTATTATATTTACTGTTTCAATAGGCTTGGTGACAAATTTTGAAATTGCCGTCTGTAATGTAGTAACACATCCAATATTTCGAAAAAAAAAACATTATTTCAGAAATAATTTGAGTTTTAACGCAAATTATTGCAGGTTTTCATATCTACTTTGAATTTAGCGTTTAAACGCTCGTAGATGTCATGGCATCCTAAACGACGCACTTCCGAAAAGCACGAAACCAGGTGCTTTTAGAAACCAGTAATTTCCGCTGACTTTATCAGGTTGTCCGTCCATCTTGTCTAAGGCGACCTGTGCTCCTATTTCACAGTCGTTTGACTGGTAGAAAATGCCATAACATAAGGCATTAAGTCCGCCCATTGTATATCTCTTTAGAGTACTCAATAAAGTTGTATAAATAAATAAATAAAATAAATAAATAACGAAAGGCGGCCAAGCCTACTTCAAGCAAGGTTATCAGTGTCACCTGCACCCTGCACTGCAGCTCGGGGAGATCACTCAGTTTGAATGGTAGAGTTTGTTATTCATAATGTTTAAACTACAAGCGAATGCAAAATACATGCAAATGCATAATACAATGGTTCGCTTGGGTTCCGCGGACTTGCTGCACTGCGAGCGAGAATATACAGCCGAAGATATAATACAATACAATACATTTATTGCACCAGAAAAAGAACAGAAGAGATGACAATAAAGAAAAAAAGGTTTTGCAGAGATATTTATATGTTTTCACTCATATCATACGTGCTTCGCAGGGTACCGCTAGCCGTAAACTGTTCCCGATTGTTAAACAATAGCTAAGCCGTGTCGAAGACCTTCGGGGCTTGAAAACATGCGACTGACTTGGCTACTAATTTCTGAAGGAATTAGTGCCCTGTCCTTGTTACCTTGACTTGCCGCCCGCTACCCCAGAAGTCCCCTTTTAGTCGCCTCTTACGACAGGCAGGGGACACCGTAGAACTATTCCGGTCCCGAGCTACAGGGAGGATGAGAGTGTTCGGCTTGGTCTGTTTATTTTGTTACATGGATGTGGCACTTAAACTCCTTACGATGGCTACGCAGGCCTTCAGAGGGCTCCGGACTCTCGATTTATTACTGCCCGCAACCCCTGAAGCCCTTTGGTCGCATCTTACGACAGGCATTGGCCCCCGGGGCACTTATTCCGGTCCCGAGCTTAGGACTAAATGTTTATTAGAGAGACAACTGTTGGTAGCGAGCAAGTATATACTCGCTCCCAATACGACGTCATCCTTCTGTGGAGCGTCACAACTTGACTAACAAGGTAACAACTTAGTCAGTATGCACACAGAAAGACGGAGACGAGGAATTGATGTAATGTAGACACGCTAAGAGCTAATTTGTCTTCAGTGCGTCCCTTGGTAAAATAACCCTGCTTCTAGCGCAGTCGGGTAAAAATGATTTGCATACATAGGTAGTAAATGGAACATGGGTTTCCTGCCGTGTGTCATGTGTTCCGGCTGGAAATGTATGGCTTCCAGTAGGTACCACTGATAACTGTCCTGAGCTTTGGTTTAAGGATCCCATGTTATCCAACTTCTCAAGATACCCCAGACTAAGAAAAGCATTCGAATTGATCGTATGTGATCGACATTTTCATATCTTCATGCACAGATCGGAAACTGTTTTGTGTTTTATGTTTTTGTCAGCTAGATAAGATAATTGGAGGCGAGCTGGAAGGTATAATAGCTTCGTTCAATCAGGAGCCTTACTAACCACTAACTGTCGCACAACAACATTCTCAGGGTAAGTTAACTTACCCTGAGGATGCTCCGTTTGGGGGCGAAACACGTGTTGGTGGTGCGTATGGTGGTGTATATTTCCATTGTTGTGTGTGCATGCTTTCTTATATAGAAGGGAGGGAGGTGCTGTATGCATCACAGTATACAGAATCATACGCCATACCACACCACGCATTAAACAATCGTTAAGCCTTGTAGAAGACCTTCGGATAGAGGGGATCTCTCCAAACTCCGAATTCCCTCAGTGCAGGCGCGCATACAGCGCCGCGCATAAGAAAAGCATTCGAATTGATCGTATGTGATCGACATTTTCATATCTTCATGCACAGATCGGAAACTGTTTTGTGTTTTATGTTTTTGTCAGCTAGATAAGATAATTGGAGGCGAGCTGGAAGGTATAATAGCTTCGTTCAATCAGGAGCCTTACTAACCACTAACTGTCGCACAACAACATTCTCAGGGTAAGTTAACTTACCCTGAGGATGCTCCGTTTGGGGGCGAAACACGTGTTGGTGGTGCGTATGGTGGTGTATATTTCCATTGTTGTGTGTGCATGCTTTCTTATATAGAAGGGAGGGAGGTGCTGTATGCATCACAGTATATAGAATCATACGCCATACCACACCACGCATTAAACAATCGTTAAGCCTTGTAGAAGACCTTCGGATAGAGGGGATCTCTCCAAACTCCGAATTCCCTCAGTGCAGGCGCGCATACAGCGCCGCGCAGGAGGAGGAAGGGTCTGTCTGTCTGTAAATGAATGTCTATAGGTAAGAACTGACTCACAGTACTCCAAGCCCAGGACGGTGTCCCGGAAGTAGCGGCGCGCCACCAGCTCCCCGAGCGGGCAGTCCGTGGGCACGTCGATGACGGGCCCTCCTTCCAGCAGCTGGAACACCAGGTACAGCTGGTCTTCCGCCGGGTCGTCCAGCACCTGGAACACGAGTGTCATGCTTACCCTTACCATGTAAATGGGAGACTGAGTTTGTTTGATTTGTCTTCTCCTCATCAACGGAATGATGGATCGAAGTGATTTTTTCATAGATGTAGAAGAAGCTTATGTCATTTTCTAGACCGTCCAGTATATCTATCTGAACGAAGCAATCACTTTGATTTATCATTCCGTTGAGGTGCAAAAGAAGGACAAGTCAACAAAGAAACAAACAAACCTCCCCATTTATACATATACCATTAGGTACCATTACTTCGGGTGACAAATTATTTAATTAAAACGCTTTCGACGCTGTAGTTTACGGACTGTCTGCCTAATAAAGTGCACTAAATTTCGTTAAAAGCGCATAACCCAAGTGATCTGTGCGTCGCTGGCGCGCTTAAAACACGGCGCGTGCGCACCAGCAATGCCTCACCTCGACCAGCTTGACGACATTCGGGTGGTCCAGCTTCTTGAGCACCGCGATCTCCCGGTACACCCGCTGCAGGGGGTCCGGCGGAGGCCCCGGCCCGGGCCGCCGCGGGGGCGCGCGCCCGAACAGCCCCGCGCGCCGCATCAGCTTCCGTTTCGACAGGATCTTCATCGCCTGACAATTCAGTAAGTCGGTAAGAATGTAAAATGTGTAAAGTGTAAAATAAACGCAGCGCAAATCCTTCCATCTGTTCAACATCCGCTGGGCGGGGAGCGGGGAGATATAGAGAGAGAATCTTTATTGACTAACTTATATGACTAGACTACAGTAAGATATAAGTTAGTCATACACAGGTACATCTTTAAGTGCAATCTCCATACTACAATCCTTTAAAGTTCATCACTGGCCAGGACCGTCCTGAACCCTGTTAATATGCCTCCGCTGTCAGTCTATCTATCTGTCTGTCTGTCACAGGGCTCTATCTCTTGAACGAAAATGTACACCTGAAGTTTTCAAAGAATGTAATAATAAAAAGTTGAAATGAATTTAATTAATTTTTAAAAAGGTAGTAGGTAAGTGGTATGTATAGTTATATTTGACTTACATAATGCGTGTCATCCTCTTCATTGTATGCTAGCTTGACGATTCCGTACGAACCCTTAAAAGGAAAAAAACTTTATCAAAATCTGTTCATCCGATCCAGCGGGTTATTGCCGTCCTCCTCACAAAGTCGTCACCATAATAAAATAACATCGTAAAGAGATACCTTCGAAGAGATTCTTTATCCGTCAATCCATCAAAGATTGGAGCTTTTAAGCTGTTTTTTTTTGACGTCACCTGAACTCGCTTTTACAGATTCCCTTCACCTCAATACGTAAAGTAAACTAGGATCGGTTTTCTTTCTTCCAAGTTCTTTTGTAAGTATGTATTTTTATCTACACAAACTTTTTAATGTGGGTAGAAGACATATTTTTGCATACCTGACTCCATTTACCTGTCCAATATTCTCGAGCAGACGGTGCGGCCTGTATTGCCATGGAGACTAATTTAGGCTTCAGGGCACTACAGGTCGCTTGGAGTGACTACCCAAAAAAGAAAAAAAAAAGAAGAAAATTTTTCCATAAACTTTTTTAGCCACACATAAGCAATGGCAATACTCGCACAAGCTGTTACTGCCCCGCAGACGTATTTACCCACCTAGACGCAATTACTCCCTAGACGCAATTACCCAACTAGACGAAATTGCCCCCAGACGCAATTGCCCACCTAGACGCAATTACCCCCTAGACGCAATTGCCCCCTAGACGCAATGAGCCCACCTGTCCGATCGGCTCGAGCAGGCGGTACTGGTTGAGCTGCACGTATCCGGGCGCCTGCGCCAGCGACACCCGGCGCGACTCGCGCGGCGGGCGGCGCGCGCGCGGCGACCCCTGCGTGTGCTCTGCCGACCGCGCCGCGTGCGCCTTGAGCAACGCCGACCGGTCCGAGTATGTGGATAGCCTGCAAGGGTAAGTGTGTAAGTCATGCAGTTCTAGAATATCGCCATACGAAAAGTCCTAGATTTCTTATCATCGTCATCATCAGCCTCTAGTGGTCCACTGCTGGACATAGGCCTTTCCTAGACGACGCCACTCTAACAGCCCTGCGAACACCGTGGCCTGCCAACGACGATTTCTTATGCTGGGGCCAAATTATATATCAAGTAGTAATAGGATCCCGTTTTAATACGGAGGGAACTATATAAACACGCCGAACTAAAATGTAGATTATAATCTTTTTTTTAAAAGGTTTTATTTAACTTCTCTCGTATGTATCTTTGTATGTACTCGTATGTATGTATGTCCTGGAATCTTGCAATCAATATTTCACCGACTTCCACTGAAGCTATCAAGCTGAAATTTAGCACACGTGTTTGGGTCCGATGACAATGCACGAAAATAAAAGTTACAAAAAGCTTTTTTTTTTTTAAAAGTGTTTAATAATTCAACTTATTTTTATTATTCATCGGTCCTAAAATATATATACGAGTAAATATTATAGTGTGCATAGTTTCAAATTAATCCCACGTTTTGAAGGGCGAACATCAGGTTCAAACATTCCGTTACATACATACATACATACATACCAAGCTAACAAAATAACGTCAATTTTCTGAACAAAACTGAAACGTTGTTTATCTCCGTGAATGAGTTTCTTGTCTACAAGTCACCTTTGAAATAACAGTGCTCTCAAGAATACAGACAATACGTTACGACCGAAGTAAAAGACGAGATAAAAGTCAAGTAAAGTGTAATAAATAAATGTATTCTGTTGTTTTGTCTGTTGCTGTCTTAATTTCAATTCGGTATATGTTTTTATACAATCGTTTTTGATCTACGGCAAATAACACATATACCTACTAATATTTTAAAGAGGAAAGATTTGTTTGTTATGTTTTCACACAAAACTACTGGCCCCATTTCAAAAATTCTTTCATTATTAGAAAGCTGCATCTTCACTGAGTGACATATGCTATTGTTATGTCTAATTCCACGCGAGCGAAGCGGTTCAAGGTTCAAGCGATCGGGGTTCAGCATGCAGTCAGTCTGTTAGAAGTACCTTACAATTTTAATTATTAATGGATATAAATAACAAAAGAGCATACAACACCGCCCATCAGGTTCGCCCGTGACAACTGTGACAGACTCGGGATGGTTTTTCCTGTGAGCAGTGAGTCTAAGTAGGGACTGTTAGTGAAATTTGGTCCTGTTGCAACTGTTAGTTAACCGGACTCCTCTGTTGACTGCTGCAGCAAATATTGTGCTAAGCAGTGAGTGAGTCTCAGACAAGGTAAAGTAATTTTGACTTTGACTATTTATAGTTTTTAAATGACAGGGTACCAGATACAAATTGAATATTATTTTGTTGTACTTTACCGCTTCTTTAGGCAACGATCAAGTTACACTTAGATAATAACTATTCTGAATGGCTTCGAATAGTGAATTACCTTTTGTTTTTTCTTGTTTTGTATCTCATAAGAACTCGCTACGACCCATAGACGTCCCACTGCTGGGCACAGGTTTCCCCCACAGACACTGCTGCGGGAGGTCTAGAGCATACTCCACCACGCTGCTCCAATGCGGATTGGTGGAGATTTTTTTTAAAAATTCCAAATAAGAACTATCAGTTTTCAAATATCTAGTCAATTTTGCACACAACCTACGCCTTCTGCGAACAAAAGGCGTGATATTATTAGTCATTGTTGTGTGTGAGATCCGCAAGGGACGCCGTTAAGCCAGTAAGCGCGATTGACACGCGCCGCGCAAATCCTCCGGCGAATTGACGTTTGGGAGTAGACCGGGATAAGCGGATTACTCGGTGGAGTTTAGTGAGAGCTCAGAAGGTCCCTTCGACCACTAGCCGCTACACTAAGATTTAGGAGTGTTTTTTTATGGATATAACTAGCTTTTGCCCGCGGCTCCGCCCGCGTGGTCAAAGGGAATTAACAATGAGTTGTTTATCATACATGACACATTTGTGGTGGATGAATAGTGACAGTTCCACGATTAAAAGACACTAACTACTTAACCACTATACTAACTACTTAACTAAATTGTACTAACGCCATCTATTAACAATATCCGGAACTAAATATCTAGCAAATAACAAAACATCGATATCTTCCCATGGGGATGTTTTACCGCGGTAAAAAGTAGCCTACGTCACTCTCCACCCACCTCACTATCTCCACACATAAAAACCATACCATATAATAGCTTCGTTGCGACGTGAAAGCCGGACAAACAATCAAACAAACAAATAAATAAACAAACACACTTTCACATTTATAATATTAGTATGGATAGTATGGATATAGCCCCAATATAGCAAAGCATCAATTTTTTACTTTTTAAAAGCTTTTATTTAACTTCACTCGTATGGAATGGAACCTGGAATCTTGCAGTCAATATTTCACCCACTTCCACTGAAGCTATCGAGCTGAAATTTGGCACACATATTAGGTTCCGATGATAATACATGAAAATAAAAAAAAGGTATAAAAGCTTTTTAAAAAAAAACATTTTTTACAGTATAATTTTGTTTAACGAGTGGGAAACCTTGAAAAGGTACCCGGACGTCGTGGAAGCGACGCCGGGTTATGTGGGACTTTCACCCACTAAAACCCGCTCGGTGGCCTACTCCGGCGCTACAGGAGGGCTCCGGGATCTCTTGTAGAACGCGCCGGTGCCCTCCGGCGCTGCGCCCAAGACGGGCTCTTCCCGGTTTACACAACGCTGTGCAGCCACAAACAGCGTCGTCTTTCCGCCGAAATCTAAATCGCCCAGCGTGGTGGTCTAGGTGGAAATCTTCAAAAATACCCGACTCACCCTCGATGAGAGACCGGAGATCCGATCCTTACACAAGGAAACCTCCTCCCTTCCCTTATCAAAGGCCAAGATTCTTGATAATTTTGATCGTATACCTACTACACGCTACAGCACCTGTCTCTCACATATTATCTTGTTCCAAGCCAAGTCGCAGGAAACACTTACATCTCCAGTGGAGTCACGAGCCGGCAATAAATTCTCAACTCAACCGTTTGTATGATAATTTAAGATGAACTGCGAGCGATCAAACTACTTATTCGCAGCCCTACACATAGGGGGAAAGTTTGTGAGTTTTTTATTTGTGAATACCGGATTTGTTAATGATGAAATCCGTAGACAAACCCGTCAGTCAAATTAAAGGCGATAAAAACCGAAAAAACGACTACAAATATTTAAATCGGTGAATTGAGCCTTCCTGCAGGCTGCCCCACCCCTTATGGCACTTAACCATACAATAATGTGTAGCTAATAGGTGCCCACTTAGTACTTTTTCGCCTGCTTCCGTATTTAATTCGATCGCTTGAAATTTTAAATGCTAGTTTAGATTAATTATTTCGTACATTCAGCAGCTCATTTTACTTTTTTCTTGTGATTCATTCAATATAGCAATACATAGTTAAGTTAATTTATCGCAAATATACAATGTCGCCGCTTGGCTCAGTATTAAATTAAAATTAAATTAAATTATTATATACATTAATAAGAGATTACTTTTTTTATTATTCGCCCGATTCGACCTTCAGAAATAAATAATAACCAAGAAGAATGACTACCTTACCTTTAACTTTTCCTGGTTCTTTAAAGTAGGTACGTATATCTTTAACTTTTCCTAGTTCTCTATACTCTGTACGTATATGCTAGGACGCGCACCTTACTGACCGCGAGCGGAGATTCTCAGCGTTTAACTTGAGAAATATTTTCTTATTTGTTTTTCTTACAGTCTGTTATAAATTCTAGTTAAATATTATTTTGTTTGCCGTTGATACACATTTCGCCACATTAATTTAGTCTATATCGTATACAAGCTTTTGTTCTGTCACCTGAGCAGAAAATCATCTGTGACATCTCTTTAACAGAAAACAAAGTTATAGCCTTAGTTTTTAGGGTTCCGTACCCGAAGGGTAAAACGGGATCTCATTACTAAGTCTCCGCTGGCCGTCTCTGTCTGTCCGTCTGTTACCACTGTACCTATCTCATGAACCGTGATAGACAGTTAAATTTTCACAGATGATGTATTTCTGTTGCCGCTATAACATGAAATATTAAAAAACAGAAAAATTTAACATTTAAAGGGAGCCGATACAACAAACATGATATTTTTGCCGTTTGTATAGATAATGGTACGGAACCTACGTGCGCGAGTCCGACTCGTAATTGGCCGGTTTTTAATCTTTGCTGAAGACAATGCTCTCGTGTCGGTAACACAGATCACCCGCCTAACAACCAAGTAACAACCACAAAGATTCTGTCAAAATCTGTCTTTGGCTTGACAAAAATGGAGAAGAAGGAAAGCTCAACGACGTTTTCCTATAAATTATAATTTATGAGTGTGTCGCTCGCTGCTCGCTGCGACCCATAGACGTCCCACTGTTGGGCATGGGTCTCCTCTCAGAATGGGAGGGATTAGGCCTTAGTCCACCACGCTGGCCAAGTGCGGATTGGCAGACTTCACATGCCTTCGAGAATATTATGAAGTACTCCCAGGCATGCAGGTTTCCTCACGATCTGTCCTTCACCGTTATAGCAAGTGACATTTAAATTCTTAAATCGCACATAACTTAGAAAGTCATTGGTGCGTGCCGCTGGGACTTGAACCCGGACCGCTCGAGTGAGAGGCGAGTTCGATAGCCACTGGGCTGTCACCGCTGGTCCACTAGTCACTTAGAGGTAAATCTAATAAAAATGAAAATTGATACTTCATATAACTAGATTACCTGGAGATAAATTTTAATAAGAATAGCGCTGATTTAATTTTAGTTTTCTGATAATCTGGGTACAAAAATCTCATATTTCTTGGATGTCCTTGAGACAAGCTAGTTAGGAGTATTATGTTTTAGTTTGAATCAAATTATAAAAGCTGCTTTGTTCACAATATTGGCCTATGAACGCTACAATATTTATAATATAATATAATTAAACTCTTTTACAATAAAAAAATCCGTCCATGAAATTTTTCCACTAGCGGCCATCCACAAACCGACCGCGCCCGTCGTTGCTTAATTCTATCAATCACATTGAATCGACGCGAGCCATTGGGCTATATATGAACGCTACAATATTTATATGTATAATATAATATATACTCTATTACAATAAGAAAATCCATTTTGCTTGATACACTTGAGATTCAAACTGCGGGATACTTTGTTTCTAGACGAAAGAAAATTAAATCTAAGCTTTGCATTTCTATATTTAAAAAAATGCAAAGCTCAGCAAATAAAAGTGAATGTAGTTCAATTTTCTTCACTCGTCTTGAAACAAAAGAACTTATATCGCGATTTGTAAGAAACTCGATTTAACTCAAGCTCCAGCGAAACAAATAAAATTAAGAAGAAAGATAGAAAGAAAATGTTTATTTTGTCTCAATACAACAAAAACAATTTAAATTCGAGCCAATAGGACTACTGCCATGGTACTGAAAGAGTCACGTCTACTGGTAAAATAAATAAATAAATAATACGTAGGTAATTAAAAACATAGTTAACTAGTTTCGATCTAAGGGTAGCAACACTCTGTGACTGACTTGGAACGAGACTTACTAAAAATTACTAACTGGATTATTACTAACACCAACTAACAGGACTGACTATCAATAACAATCCCTAGTCCTGATACACATTAACGAACTGACCAACTAATGTCCCTATAAGAGTCTTGTTCAAAGTCAGCCACAGTTGTCATGCGCGGCAGCGGATGGGTGGTGCTGCAAGCTCGTTTGCTATCTTGTATCCATAAAAAAATTAAAATACTGGTTGTCTGTAAAGTCGGTTTACGGACGATAGATTTACGTGATAACGTCATAATCATTATTTTATACAATACAAAAAAGGAGAATTGACGTCTGTAGTCTAAACTTCAAAGTATTCTACAGTACAGATAACTAATCACAGACAACAGACAAGTCTATATATTTATTTTGACAGTTCCCTATTTCGGAGCCATGGAACCGCCAATGTTGTCGTGTGTAAAATTATTGAAAATAATTTATCTGCAGAGAACCGCTCATTTAATATTTTTTCTAATATTTTTCTGTGAATCAGTATATTTTTCTCTTTTTATGCTGGAATGTACAAAAAAAACACAACTTTTTCATATGCGCTGTCGATGTTCATCAATTTATAAGACGTTATCACGTCAAAAGGACCCCGCCTGGGGTCCGCGCGGGGTCCTCTTGTGGATACACATTGCGTACCGCAATTTCAATTATACGCACCTTTCTATATTCTGTCTCGTCACTATTATTGCTTAATTATTCCCAGTAGAAATAGCTTTGTTTACCTACACGTGACCCCTCGCGTCCTTCTATTTTATTAAGATGTTGTTTTACACGAAATTGTTTCGCTACGAGACCAATTTAATATTTAATTAGCAACACTGTAACATTGTAACGATCCTTTGTCTTATGCGCTTCGAAGAAAACACATTGTGCAAAGTATCTGCAACCTGATAAGTACGAACAAGTATGTTTTTTAAATTTAAGTTACATTAGAGTCTATCTCGCAAATACAAATGATTTTTTCATTCAACATTCAACACAAAACGCCTCTATCTCCCCAATGGGTTAAACAGAGGTGTTTTATACGTAGTTGTCACTACTTTTTATAAGAGCCTTTAAAATAAGTGTAGGTGGAGCTTATTGCCACCGGGACAATTTCAGACTCCGAGCTACTACTGAGAATGTTAAGTTAGAAAAATTTATACTTTGCCCGACCCGAAGATCGAACCCTGTAGCTCTAGCTTAGCAGCCGCGCTTGCGACAATCACTAGGTATATATGGGCGCCGCGCCATCTATACAAATAAAATAGAAACTATATCCATGAATGTCACTTGATCGTCAGAAATGTTGCTGCTAGATGGCACTTCTGTCATTCATGCATCAATTTATTTACTAGGAGCTGAGATCAAAAACTGCAACTCTTTATTTGTTTTTTTTTTTAAACATTATAAATTTATGTATATCATAAATCAATAAATCAATCTCTTTCAAATAATGATTACCAAAATCTATTGTTTAAGTTACGATTCATGGATCTTTAAAGGAAATATGTATGAATAGGAAAAATCAATTAACAACTCCTCATTATACATTAATTAATACTATATCTCTTACAATGACAGCAAATTGATCTAATTATATATTATTTATTACGATATATTTCGATATTTATTCTAACAAACAATTATGAAAATAAAAGTAACAGATATTAATAAAGACTGATTTGATAACCTCTGCTCAAAGCTTGTACGGAAGTGATTGAAATTGATTAGATTTTTGAATGAAGTAGAATTAAGATCGTACAATGTAAAGGTTCAGTTCACCCGCGAGCCCGCCACGTAGGTACGTGACGTGTACGTAGTATCTACCTATTAACGCGACGCCAGTTAACGCGACGCCATTTTTGTGTGTGCTTTACCGGTGTTTGTTCAAAAGTATTCGTGCCTAATTAATTATATTAAAGTCATTTATGTTTAGTGAAGTGAAGTTCAGTGGTTCACAGTCACGATTGGCGACTCTCGTGATCTCGTGATAGTAAAGTGTTTTGTGGTTGGCGATGTCGGCGGAACCGGAGGCGGCGTCGCGTCGGCGAGTCTGCAGGGCGGTGAGTTCCAGGCTGACAAAGCCGAGGCAGTTTTAATTCATATAAAAGTAATATTTTAGTGGCCTGACTTAAAACCGCGACTCGGGAAACGGAGTATAAGCCCTGCAATCAGGTGGACTGCTGACTTGGAGAATGTCAGCGGGTAACCGCTGGATTCAATGGGCACAGGACTGGGAGGAGGCCGACTAACGGAGGCTTATCCCAGTTTAGCCCAGCAGTGGAGTGGAAAAGGCTTAGTTATTTTTAAAATAAAAGCTTCTCAATGCATAATTTAGCTTTAATTTTTTGATTTATTATTTTACTACTACCGCGGTTAAAGGTAATCAAGTTAAAAATTTATATCAGCGCCATCTGTTGGAATGCCTGACAACTTTCCAATAAACGTGCGAAGCATTCCAAGGGAACATATTTTCGAGATGAAAAGTATCCGTTGTGCTCATTTTCATCCAAATTTGTTTTGTAGTTTTTGCGTGATTGAGTAATAAACATACAAAAATCCAAACATTCAAACCTTTTGAACAAGTCATACCATAAGAATGACTTTACAGCGATCTAAATAACAAAACAAATTGTCCATAGCCCAATGGCTCGCTTCGATTCAATGTGATCGAAAGTGTTAAGCAACGACGGGCGCGGTCGGCTTGTGGATGGTGATGGGTGACCGCTAGTGGCAAAATTTCATGGACGCTACCGTGCTTCGGAGGGCACGTAAAGCCGTCGGTCCCGGTTGTTTTCAATGTTGGAAACAGTCGTTGGGCCTTGTCGAAGACCCTCGGGTGGCTTGAGGACATTCGACACTGGGTTGGCCACTAACCCCTCCACCAATCCGCATTGGAGCAGCGTGTTGGAGTATGCGCTAGACCTCCCACAGAAGTGTTTGTGGGGGAGACCCGTGCCCAGCAGTGGGACGTCTATGGGTCGCAGCGATTGAGGACAGTGTTAAAATCTTTATTTCAGTGGCGCAAAGGCGCGCTGGTTTCAAAGGCGCGCTTCTTCACGCACAAACTCACAAACACACACACACTGAAAATCAGCGGCTGTTGGTTTGACGCGGCCGTTTGCTGCGGGTAGCCAATTTCTCTTCCTTTTTAATATTTATGAATCAATTCTAGTTGTATCTTCGTCTTTTACTGTACCTAACTGCTGATGAAAAGTGATGAAAATAAAATATTTTTCTTTCTTCAAACATTCAGCCATTCACATTTATAAGGATTTGCGAATAGCCAAGGGAGTCCTAGCGGTGGTGAAAGCGTTAATATGTCCAACAGAGCCTTGTCACAGTTGTCACTCCAGATTCGTAGCTGTAAACTGGATTACCACTAATCCTGCAGACACCGGTCTCCCATTACGATCCGTTGGGCTTTCAATTCTATAACTCGATCTGACATAGCAAAGAATTTATCAAGTACAATTTGGCTGCCTCGTCGGTCTAGTGGTTGCAAGCTAGAAGTCCTGGGTTGCATCCTCAGGTCGGGTGAAGTGAATTGAGTTTTTAATTTGACATTCGCTACGACCCATAGACGTCCCATTGCTGGGCACGGGTCTCCCCCACAGACGCAGCTGCGGGAGGTGGATTGTGTTTTCCATATTTAACATTTCCATATTTGTAAAGGGAGTACAGCGCGGTAAAATAAAGATTGTTTAACTAGCTCAAACAGTCATTATTTTTCCGTCGTCGTGAGAGTACCAACGGAACGTCGATACGAGCCCCTCGCGATCAGAGCACCAAATCAAAGGATGCCTTACAAAGGTAACATAATTATCCTTCGATAACGTTATTAATATTGCTAAAGGTATTTTCGCGAGCGCATAGGTAGGTAGTTACTGAAGAAAATTTTGCTAATAAAACACCGTGTTTTCTTATCGTTCTGCAATATTTCTTTAACTGGTATTAGACATAACAACAGTTTCGTTTACATCCAGTAATATTATATAGCTTATGTCACTCGGTGAAGATGCAGCTTTCTAATGGTGAAAGAATTTTTGAAATCGGTCCAGTAGTTTTTGTGTGAAAACATTACAAACAAATCTTTTCTTATAATATTAGTATAGACTAATTTAGTAGTTGAGCGGTTGCGCGTACGATTTTTATAAAAAAATCAACAATATTACACTGGTTGTACCATCTAGCATAAGATGTTTGAACCATTACCACAGAATACATAATAGTACAGAAGATTCACTCCCCAAAATCATTCAAAGAAATACTGACTCTTGCTACGTTAGAATAAAGTGCAGTTCAGATCGCACAGCGCTTAATATCCTACTGCTATATTCACCTACAAATGCGTCTCTTTCTATCGCGTAACGCTTACCTTCTCTGACGACCTCTATGGACTAGCCGAGCCGGCTCGGCCGCCGCATGTTCTTGCGTTTTCGATACCTACACGCGGATACCGACCTGCCATTACAACGGTCTGCGGTGTAAAGAGAGCGTCGTGCTCGTTTGCTATGTACCGACCTGTCTCCGTCCGCGTGGTGCCATCTGTTGGCGATGTCTCGGTTCGCCTCGCTGACCACATCCACTGCTGAATGTCTGTGGACAACAAACGGAATATTTTAAGCATCTTAAGTAAAACAAATAAATAAACAAACACTAACATGTATTGTATGTATGTATGTATACATGTATCTGTGGTGCTGCATGCTCGTTTGCTAACTTATATCATATACAGAAAACAATTGTACATCCATGGCATCTTCGATCGTACATTATTGATCGAAGCATGGCATACATAATGCTAGTCAAATATTTATATTTTAGTCTAGGGCACGCCCGCACCTCCGCTCGCATGGAGCTAGCTAAGTTAGGTTTATTGTTGCTACTTATTGGAATGGAAAACTACCCTGTGAAACCCTAGGTAACCTTCCATAGTATCTACGTATCCATTCATGTTAACACGAATAAATTGTTTTCACATTATGCCTGCACAAATTAATTCTTCTCGTCACTCCCAATTTGAACTTCGGAATATATATGTAATATGTATATTATACAATACTAGCTGACCCCGCAAACGGTGTTCTGCCATATGAAATGTCAAAGTGACGCGACACTTCACGTCAATGAACGTCGGTTAAAATATTTGGATATTGTTCATATGTAAAAAGAAATAGGTACTAAAATAAAAAATAAAAAACAAAAATAGTTAGGTAAAAAAAATATAACAAACAATAAAAAACAAATAAATAAATAAATACTTTCCGATGATTTCGTCATTTGTATCCGATGACATCAAGCGGTTATATGCTCGTTTGCTACCTTACCATAAAGATTTACGTCAAAACGGATATTTGGAGTCGCAGAATTTGTGTTGAGCTAGCGAGTAGCGGTGTGCGATGCAATTTAGTATGCAGCAACTAATTAATTCAAATATCAAAATTATGCAATCCAAAGCGAGGTATTTGCATGAGACTTCAGCGGGCAGTAAATGTCGAGCTGGGGAGTTATAGGACGTCGGCTATGCAGATTTACTGTGGTCAGGAGAATATAAAGGCTTCTTTGGTTGCGGAAGCGGTGCGAAATACAGATAACATAATTAAGCGTCATCTGCGAAGGAAAATATAGCGTTAAGACACCTGCACGCCTACCTCTTGATGGACTCTGGTCGGCCGGGCCATTTCGTAAAAGGTTTTCATGAATGGAGTTACGATTCGATGTCAAATAAAAAGATTACTTTGAAAATGTTATTAATATTAAATAAGGTAATACAGCAGACAGCTGAAATTAGGCTTAATCTTATTCGAGGGGTTCCGAGTTCACATTCAAGATACGAGTCTATCCTTCCTTAGGGGATGGATGAAAGAGTTATTCAAAATTCCTCCTGTAATTGTGTTACAATTTTTTATGAAACGTTCACTGATTTGAGTAATTGTCTCTGTGGCATCAACTTTATGAATCGACGTTACATAAAAATTATTGACGTCGTTATGCGTACATACCTAATACAAACAAAATGAATGTAAATATGAATAATAATGAAATACAAATAATAATATTAACAGTTTATTTGTTGAATATTGAGGCGGTACGCCTACTGCGAAAGATTCTTCCGCGAATATCTGCCACCATAATTGGAATATTCCCGTTTTTATTTGCTTACTAGCAAAAAGGTCCTAACTGCACCGACTAGTAAGTTCAACTATTGTAAAGTTTATTTATATATTTTATCATAAAATTCTTTCTCTTTCTTTAAAATGGAATCCAAAGAAATTGAATACAACGTATAGGGTAAGGTAAAAAGACAAGGTAAAAAGACATGCATTTGTGTCATCAGTAAAGCTAATATTTGGACATTTATTCGATTAAGGCCGTTCTATGACTCGTTCGCTGCGACCCTATAGACGTCCCACTGCTGGGCACGGGTCTCCCCCACAGACGGAGCTCTATGACTACTTTACCTACCTACCTTTAAATCAGTAAATCATTACGATCAATTTTCTAACCACAAAATTTGTTATTTTTCAGGTAAGCATCAACTTCTACTAACTACATTGCTTGATGGACACCAAAAAGGCCAACCAACTTACAAGTATTTATGTAGGCCCAAATATTTAGCCGTTTTCATAAGTTAAGTTTTTAATCCTTATGTATATATTATGTTGCTGGGGTTAATAATATATTATTAAAATAAACTTTTTCAGCAGTCGAAGCCACGGCTGAAGCATTTTTTATAGCTTTTAGGGATGCTGATGGCGCGAGCCAACTTCGTGTCACATCGAACTCGCAAGATGATAAATGACATGCCTTTCGTTCCGATGCCAGTTTTCTTGTGGCTGCCTTATTGTAACATTCGAGAAAGGCACTCCTATTTTCGCGTGATAGATTACTGTGAAAATGGTTGGTGCCGAGACCATCAGGTGCATTGTCGCTCTACAGATACATTAGTTCTCTTTAGTCAGTTATTATATCCTTACTAGCTTTTACCCGCGGCTCCGCCCGCGTGGTCAAAGGAAATTAACAATGAGTTGTTTATCATACATGACAACGCCATCTATTAACAACATCCGGAACTAAATATCTAGCAAATAACAAAACATCGATATCTTCCCATGAGGATGTTTTACCGCGGTAAAAACGTCACTCTCCACCCTCCTCACTATCTCCACACACAAAAACCATACCATATAATAGCTTCGTTGCGACGTGAAAGCCGGACAAACACACTTTCACATTTATAATATTAGTATGGATGGATAGTATGGATAGTATGGATGGTGGAGTACGCTTTAGACCTCCCTCAGCTGTGAGAGGGGCATGTGCCCAACAGTGGGACCACATGGGTTGTCTAGTGGAGTACTAAGCTACTCTACTAGACAACCCATGGGTAGTCTAGTTCCACTACAACTGCTAACGAATTTATTATTTTTTAATTTTATGTTTTGAAGTCGGTTTTACAAATACAAATAAGTTAGGTACCTACGCAATATGCATACTTCTTGTAGCTTGTAACAACATGTAGCACCATGTAATACAGGTTCAATTTTGCCTCGTAAATCTCGTAATTGACTTAACTAAAAGACAGCAAAATAATTGAACGCTCATTGATTCACAATTCACACTTGTTAGTCCACACTTAGGTACTTAGGGTACATGAAATTCTATTCCTTTACTAGTATAGGCGCCGCTGTAAGAGTTCATCGGACATATTCCATGTTTCATATTCAATGTCTTTTATTTCCCCAAGGAGTCAATGAATGAATGAATTCGGAACGAATCTCACCGAAATAAAACGTTTCATGGCGCCCGGTAGCCGAGTGCGATAAGATGAAGCAAGTCATAAAACTACACAATGCTGTACAGTTACACGCGAGTCGTGACGATGCTGCGATGCCGCTATGCCGCGATGTCGCTATGCCGCTATGTCGCTATGCCGCGATGTCGCGATGCCGCTATGCCGCAATGCCGCGATGCCGCGATGACGCGTGAACGTGATGCCGCAATGTCGCGATGCCACGATAACGTGATGCCGATATGCCGTGATGCCGCTATACCGCTATGCCGCGATGCCGCTATGCTGCGATAACGTGATGCCCACATTTCACAAATTAAGATGGCGAGCCCATTGCGATAATAATATACCTACCGAACTCCAAACTTGTAATTTCAAGTTTGAAAAACCCAATTTACTTTACTTTATTGACCCGGGCATCGAACCAGGACATCTAGCTTGACATCTAGTGGATTATATCGATACCTTGAATCTCAAATGGCGTAATCACCAAATCGTCATTTTTCAGGAGAGCCGAAACAAAAAAAATATCTAAGATTAAAATTCATATCTTTTCAACTAATTATGCTATTTAAATGAACATTGGATGTAATTAACTTATATAGGGAGCTTTATAACACAGTAATACGGTATTAAAAATTCAACCAATATTTGCAAAAATGATTTGTGATTACCCCAAAAAAAATTTGCTAACTTGGAGTTTACGACCCAAAAAAAAGGCTGTTCTGTAAAAAGTTACGGTGTAAGAGCCTAGTTGCCTTATAAAAAACACAATTTAAATAGCTATTTTAGGTTATTAATAAAAAAGCACTGTAAGGAAGATGCAAGAAAAGAGACAAATATAGGTAATTTGATTATTCCAAAATGAATAGCATGTGCAACAATGAAATAGATTTTATTAGGTACTTCAACTATCCAAGCATAATAATTTTGGGTTGCAGTTCAAACTAAAATTATTGTATGTATATTCTATCATCAAAAAAAAAGTACAATATAGGTATACAGTAGTTATAGTAATTCTGTTTTGTTTTTAAATCTAAAAATAGTATAATATTATGTCACTCCTAATCAGGATAGACATATTATTATACTTCGCATGAACGTGCATGAACTAAGGCTACTTACTAAGACACTGACAGGAGTCTTGCCTAGCGCCTAGATTCTAGATAGTCTTCGAAATAAAACGAACATTTTAAAATGTTAAAGGTAGGATCTA
Organism: Carterocephalus palaemon; assembly: GCA_944567765.1. Lineage (NCBI taxonomy): Eukaryota > Metazoa > Arthropoda > Insecta > Lepidoptera > Hesperiidae > Carterocephalus > Carterocephalus palaemon. The sequence goes on along the minus strand of OX155657.1, from coordinate 10,995,969 downwards.
CTACTACTACACACTGTTTAAAGTAAAGATGAGTTTTGGGTTGTTAAATTAATATTTATATTATATTTATGCCTAGTTAATAAGAGTAAACAACAGCTTATGGTCGGTAGTTTGAAAAATAAAATATAATTTAGGTACTCGGTACTCGTACTAGCGATATGTGAGTCAACCAGCGCGGCACGGAACACTTCGTTTATCTTTCAGGTTTTTCCTGCAAATAAACAATCTTCATTACGAGTCGTATTGGGCAAAATAAATAAAACTCGTCAATTTCACTATACTAACTAGAATTTAATGAGTTTAATTATGAATCACAGACTTAAATTATCGTCAACATGAACCACCATGAACTAACATGAACATGAAAGGAAAGATAAGAATGAAGAATGAGAAGAAGTAATGATAAGAATTAAACTGAGTTTTCTTCATATTCACCTTCTTCGTCCTCTTCATCGGTTTCTGCTAATAAGTCGAGTACCTTTTTATCTGAAGGCAAACGACGATACTCTTCGTGAAATATTATTTTTAAAAATTATGGGGCGTAAGAGCCTATTCATTTTATAATACAGATTTTTTTGGCGTAACATTTCATACAACATGGTCGATAAGACAAAAGTAAAAAACATATTTTAAAGTTCCATGGGTCGTAAACGCCATATTAAATGCAATTCTTGAAATAACTTGAGTCGTAAACGCCACAGTTAAACATATCAGTCCTATACGCCTAACTCGATTGTCAGTATTTTCCACATAATTATAATTTTAACTGGTGTATCGACCGAAATCTTAATAATTATTTTTTTAAAGGTATTTACGACTAAACAATAAGAAAATTCTTGTTTATCGACGAAAAATACGTGGGCTGTAATCACCACTTTTTTGCGAATTTTAAAACTCTGATTGGACAGATCGATAGAGAAAAAAAAAATAAGTAAGACTGCATTCAAAAGTCATTTTGGCCAAAATGGTGATTACGCCATTTGAGATTCAAGGTATCGATATTGAACGTACTGAACAATATAAGTATTAATTACACAAGACGAATCCAGTGTTCAATAGATGTTGGGTTAATCCGGTAATGGCAACACTAAATATTAATTTCCCGAACAGAAGGCGTTCACGTTGTATGCAAACTAGCTGGAAGCTGCAGTGCATTGTTTCATAGATTTACATACATTAAACCGAGCGGAAAGCTACGTGGAGCGCGTGGGACACGATAAGGCTACTCATGACAACTGTGACACACTTTGATCACTTTGATCGAGACGCAAGTAGGGAACTAACGAACTGATCAAATACGGCACCACTGCTAACTGTATGACTTAGTCTCCTAGTAGTAGTAGTAGTAGTAGTAGTAATAGCAGCAGCATTAGTAGTAGTAGTAGTAGTAGCAGCAGCATTAGTAGTATTAGTAGTAGCAGTAGTAGTAGCAGCAGTAGTAATAGTAGTTAATTGGGCATGGACAGTGACATATAATTTAAAATTAACTAACTCAATTGAAATTGATTATGGACATCACAACTATTGATATATACATATATAAGAAATTATCATTTATTGTGGGTAGGTACGAGATTATTTTAATATGGACCTTAAAATGTTTGCTATTTTTTAATTTCTACAAATTTATTATTTAATTTATTATTTTTTAATTTTTATTATTTAATTTATTATTAATTTGCTACAAATTTAGGTGCAATCTGTGACGTCTACGTCTGTGAACTAGTCCAAATGCAATGTGTGCCTATTTTATTTTATTTTATTCATTTTTAGTAATAACCAGTTATTAATTGTCATTAAGGGTTTCGTTCCAAGTATCTCAGATGCGTTCCTACCCTTGGTTGCGTGTAATGAATGAACCACCTTGCAGGACTAGCGGATTCTAAATTCAAATGCGTCATAAATTTTCGTCATTTTAACAGCTAGTGTAACCTAGTGCTCACAAAGGCTTCTTTTATTTCGAAATAAAAAATATTTGACGCAAAAGCAAACTGGGTTTTCATTAATTAATTTTAATTTGATTTCAAGGTTTCCACGGAAGATACCTGGAAATATAATTTTTGTTTACTTATGAAAGGTAATTTTTGTTTAATTTTATTACCAGAAAGGTTTTAATGGTCCTTCAGTTTCATTGCCATTCAAGTGCCATTCACTTTAAAATATAAATGTGATTTATGAAAATACTCGAGGCCTTCGTTCTCTGGGAAAATACTCGCGAAAGTATAATAAATAAAAATGTTAAAATTTTAATCTTTCTATTAAAACCTTTTCAATTAAATCTAAATTAAATAACACATTTTTTTATTTGTTGATGATGCCATGAGTTTTTAAAGGACACTCAAGGTGCTTTGATTAGTGTGACGTCGCACTTTGACGCTTTATTCTCACCCATTCATGTGTTGAAATTTTTCCCACTTAAAATCTTAATTTTGAAAAAAGTAGAAATCTGTTGGGACAAGGACCGGTGAGTGACGGAGAACTTCTATCTGTAACCCTTGTAGCTTTGCGATGGTCTGTGAAGTGTGAACTCGCGCGTTGTCGCGGAGAAGCAATGGGGAAGAGTGATTGACCATTGATTGTTGAAATACGAGCTTTCCGAGTTGACGCAAGTTCTTCAATGTTGTTTTGACAATAACTCCAAAGCCCGCAAGCTCAGTGTTGTGTGCCGCTTCCACTATCGCCTTCAATTCTTCGTTGTCGACAATGGTTACCGACCGACCGCGACTCACGTTTTTCAACTCAAAATTTCCAGATTTAAAATGATTGAATCAATAATGGACCGTGTTTATGCAAGCAGTGTTAGGCACGTCGCTAGTTTCGTGTTTTTTGCGCATCAGTATTTCCACGTAGGAACTCGTACACAATTCACAAAAACAAAACGCTATCTGAAAACAAATGACTCAATTGGAAATTTAAACAACGCGGCTTTCGAATAAAAATTATTTGGATTTCGAATTGCAATACACAGATAATTAAATCTGAAAATGCTTGTTATAAAATGTCCAATTTCGTAAAGACCTATAAAATCATTGTATTCACCCGTCTGTCAGTCAAGCTCAAAGTTAATAGATGAAGAACAAATAATCTGAACTAAAAGTTAAAAAAAAAAATTTGTTTACTTGTAACAAATGGTGTCTGGTGTCTGTTCCCACTACGGGCGTGCCAACCATCGTCTATAATCGATGCTCCGACCCAAGGATTAGGTACCTACTCTTCAAAATTTTCTCTTTTAATTTTTATGTCAGTAATTATTTTATTATGTTATTACCTCTTTTTCTGTATTGCTTTTTTCTGTTCTTTTTCTGGTGCAATAAATTATATTGTATTGTATTGTATTACTAATTTATTAAAAAATATTATTATTTATCAGAAATCTCATAAGATATCGTGATATTTGACAAAATTTATCTATTTTATCCATTCAAGGTCCCACCAGCGGCGCTGCAGCTAATGAATACAAACAGATAATTAACAAAACAAATAGCTCTAGACGCTAGCTTGAGTGTGGTATTCAAATGAGGAGCAAACAATATGTTGTTGTTTTATAATGAATGTAATGCTGGCTCGCGTCGCTTGCGGGGCCGACTCCGAGCCAACCGCTGCTGGGTCTATCGTACTCACCATATTTGATTTGCCGATGAACTAGTCGGTTAAGCCGTGTTTTATACAAATTAATAATAACTTCGTATAATAAATAAATCGTACGAAATTGCATGGTTTCCGTGAATTATAATACACTAGTGGTCTCACCCACAGACGCTTCTGCGGGAGGTCTAGACTCTAGACCTCCCGCATAGACTCTCTCTCGCTCTAGACTCTAGAGCATACTCCACCACGCTGCTCCAATGCGGATTGGTGGAGGGGTTAGTGGCCAACCCAGTGTCGAATGTTCTCAAGCCACCCGAAGGTCTTCGACAAGGCTTAACGACTGTTTCCAGCATTGATAACAACCGGGACCGACGGCTTAACGTGCCCTCCGAAGCACGGTAGCGTCCATGAAATTTTACCACTAGCGGTCACCCATCCACAAACCGACCGCGCCCGTCGTTGCTTAACACTTTCGATCACATTGAATCGAAGCGAGCCATTGGGCTATGGAGCTATCACCATTAAGTATAGCAAAATAAAAAGCATTTATCCGATATTCCAGATTCTCTATTGTAGTTCCAATATTCAAGAGCCGTGCACAATGGCGGTTTAATCTCGAGAGCACTATATTATTTACATCTGCTGTCTTTACGTTTCCATGGCCAGTTGTGTTGAGAGAACTTTCGACTTGTGTATTTTGTTTCTTATGCAGTTCTTATAGATAACTTACTTATTAGATAATTGAAACCAACACCACAAATAATTATACGGTAAAATTTTTTTTTAAATGGACGGTTGCAATGGAATCTCGTGCGCGTGTTCAATACGAGGTTTATTCGTAGACTCCACAGGTGAGCGCCCCACAAGATGGGCCCCGAGTCCCGGGCAACCGTCGGCGGAGCAGCGGAAGTGTGCGAAAGCGTTCCCGCAGCTCCGCCGGAAGACGGCGAGGAGGAACACCGCTGGTTTTTAGCCGGTAAGAGTCCGGGATAACCCGACAGCGCCCCCCCGCGCCTGTCGGGTATAGGTACATGAGGATTTTCCAGCGATAAAAAAAAAAGGTTTATTCGTAGACTACTGAATAATAATTTGACGGCAAGTGAGATGCAGAAGCGCGTAGGCATAAAGTACACAACACTTACATATCCACTTACAAATACGGGTTATCTCAAGCCGCACAACCAAGAGCGCTTCACGAGCGCGGCTTTACTATAATAGGTATGGGAGTTTATACGTTCTGTCTGTGTACGTATCATCTTGAACTTGAATATTATTGTTCTAAGGCAGCACCATCAGCGAAGGCTAGAACAACCGAGCCGTGCAGGCGTCTACCGGAGTCTATAGTGTCTATAGTGTGACGAAAACTTGTGTTTGTTCTGTGTCTGGATTTCAATATTATCTACTTAACAACTTTGTGAACCGGCGGTAGATAAAAAATGTTATGACGTTCATTAAGCGTATACAAAATACCATATAATGAAAAAAATAAATGAATCTGAATCTGAATTTGAATCTGAATCTATTTAAGTAGGTATGTATTTAAAATCTATTTATGTTAGTAACTATATCAGTCTCTGACACCCATAGCACAGACTCGCGCCTAGTTTGGGATCAGATGTCCGTGTGTGAGAATGTCCATGATATTTATTTATTTATTTATTATTTATAGAAGCACTCAGGTGTATCTGGAGTGTTGCTAAAATAAAATTACGCCTGTATTCCTTTGTAATGGTAGGCAGAGGTGCGTGTACACGTGATGTACACCCTCTTTTACCGGTTATGTTTAGGTCCCACGGAAGTCGGTAAACCTATTCCCGAGCTGCTTCTGGGAATTTCAAGGTAGAAAAACCCAATAATATTTTGCCCGACCCGGATAACGAATCCAGCTCTAGACTAGAGGCATTCAGCTCGTTAGCTGAACCGTGCCACGCTACAGTCTTGATATTAATTTATTTGACTAAGCAAAAGCATCAGTCATGTGGAAGATCGCCGTCTTCAAAGTATCGAGAATAATGAATTGAGCGGTTACTTTGTTGTAAGACATTTCGGGGAAGTTTAATAACGATATGAGAGGTTTCTGGCGGGAACATTTTGATGAATCATTATAAAGCCTAACATTATGCTATCTATGTTTGAAAAGCGCTCACTTCTCTAATATTAATATGAAGTTCAAAGCAATTCAATAGATATAATAAAGGGTTGTTATTCAGTTGGGAGCAAGTTTCTACTTATTGCGGAGAATAAAATTGGGAAGATAAGACAAGAGGAGACAACAATCGATTAAATAAATAAATGAACGCTTTTACACATAGGTACGCGCTTTTTCTCAAGGGTAGCAACACATCTCTGACTGACTTAGAACGAGACTCCTACTAACAAGTACTAACTGGACTATTACTAACACCCAACTAACAGGACTAACTATCACTAACAGTCCCCAGTCCTCATACCTACTAACGAACTGACCAACTAATGTTCTAATTAACTCTCTCAACTAATTGGACTAACCATCCCAGTCCCTAATTGAGTCTTGTTCAAAGTCAGTCACAGTTGTCATGGGCGGCAGCGGATGGGTGGTGCTGCAAGCTCGTTTGCTATCTTGTATCCATAAAAAAAACACGCTATAGAGAAATTATATAGGAAAGGTTCATTTGTAATGTGATCACGCCTCCGCCAAACACCACAGTTTAACCACCATGATACGAGTAAATATTTATCTGTGCAATAAATGTCTGGCCCTTCAGGGATTCGAACACGGGACCGGTTCGGTAGTCAGGGTCAGAGCAACTAACGGGGTCATGAAATACAAATGCTATTTCATTAATATTTCTTTGTTTGTTTATTTTTATTCTGTTTGGATATGGATGTAAAGCTTGTGGGTAATAGTATGTGTGTATATTATTATGTAGTATACCTTAGAGACCCGTTGGCGCAATCGGTAGTCACCCTGCCTGTTGCGCCAGGGGTCGTGGGTTCGAATCCCACTCAGGACAAATATTCGTGTGACGAACACATGTATTTGTTCTGTGTCTGGATGTCAATATTATCTATTTAAGTATGTATTTAAAAATATCTATGTATGTATATCAGTCTCTGACACCCATATCACAGGCTCGCGCCTACTTTGGGGTCAGGTGGCCGTGTGTGAGAATGTCCAAGGTAATTATTATTATATTATTATTTATTATTATTATACTATGTGAATAAAGTTTTGCTTTCTTTCTTTTTATTTTATTTATTTATTTGTCAAAATCACCAGTTAGGATTCAAAACCATGAACCCACTAGAGATACACGGCTACAATACAACACCAAAGTATCACAAGACTCCTCATTTAAAATTTAAAACACGTAAACACTTCTGTTATTCGAAAATTATTCAATTCATATTCAAATTAACTTGTTGTCAAAAGAATGCAGATTGCATTGGTGTTAAACTGGTGATTTATAATGTTTATAACCTTCATATTCTTTGGGTGTAGTGTAATTAACGTCAATTTGTTCGTGTGTATTTTTATACTACCTACCTAGCTGCAGCTAGTGTTAACAAATTAGATGTTTAAAAATTTGATGAGGTGGAACGGTGCAAGACACGTTTGGGTCAACTTTTTATCTGTTCAGAGTTTATTATTTGTTGATAATGGTAATAAAAATGAACGCTCTGTAAAAAACTAAGTGTCTACTAATTACAGTTCTTGAGATACGAGGCGTTGTTGTGTTACGTACAGACCGCTGATACAAAGACCAGTTCAAAGACGGCTGAGGTCCTACTGGGTACCATTTTGATGCTAAAAAACAACATCTAAATCAAATTAATATATCTTGGACATTCTCACACACGCCATCTGACCCCAATGTAGGCGCGAGCCCGTGATTTGGGTGACAGAGACTGACATAGATATTTTTAAATACATAGTACTTAACATCCAGACACAGAACAAATACAAGTGTTCGTCACATGAATATTTGTCCTAAGTGGGATTCGAACCCACGGCCCCTGGCGCAACAGACAGAGTCACTACCGATAGTGCCAACGGGCCTGTCAATTGAATGGCCCTTCCGATTCCTAGACCCTAGTTACGTACTTGTAACTATTATTCTGTGGTTACGTGCTCTCATGCCCAATGGCTCGCCTCGATTCAATGTGATAGAAAGAGTTCATCAACGACGGGCGCGGTCGGTTTGTGGATGGTTGACCGCTAGTGGCAAAATTTCATGGACGCTACCGTGCTTCGGAGGGCACGTAAAGTTGTTGTTCCGGTTGTTTTCATTGGTGGAAACAGTCGTTAAGCCTTGTCGAAGACCTTCGGGTGGAGTGAGAACATTCGACACTGGGTTGGCCACTAACCCCTCCACCAATACGCATTGGAGCTGCGTGGTGGAGTATGATCTAGACTTCCCGCAGCAATGTCTGTGGGGGAGAAACGTGGGACGTCTATGGGTCGCAGCGAACGTGCTCTCATTAGCGCGTGTCGAGTGGATGACATCAACGCAGGCGGCGGGACGTCAAAACACTTCGCGCCAGAATTGAAACCAATTATGCGCCTCTTGTCCTCTGTTCGCGCCTTTATTGTATTGTGCTTGCTTTTTGGGTCACTAGAGATACTATTTTTAGTCAGCTGGAATAGGAAATGACGAATATATAACGCAAGAAGTAATATATTCAGATTCAGATTCAATTATTTTTCATTATAACTAATATGGTATATTGTATACGCTTAATGAACGTCATAACATTTTGTTTATCTACCGCCGGTTCACAAAGTTGATGCTACCGAGAGGAACACGGCAAAATTAACAATTTTTATAATTTGATCAAGGTACCTACATTATTATTGAACAAATGGACTTTATTTTATAGAAAACTTTATTATGAAGGTTTGGTTTAATGTAAGATTTAAATTTCATCTCTGAGAGACAAGTAATATGGCGTGTGATGCCTATGATATTATCTCCCTTGCATCTTCGATATTTATGAAGTTTGAAAAATGTTGACTGCCGTTGGTCTGGTGGTCGCGACTGCTAAGCCAGAAGACCTGGTTCGATCAGTATTAGCACGGACTACACACTATAGTCCTTACTCTATGGTATTAGTGAGGTTTTCCAATTTGGAACTCCCAGTGCCCGGTGCATTGCAACTTTTTATCAATTAGTTATCTACATATTAATTTCCTTTCCTTTTGGTGGCTGCCAAAAATGTTCCTCAAAATTCAATTAGTACCTAAAGCCCGGTCACAATATTTGTGCACCTCTGTAGCACCTCGCTGGAATGCATTTTCTATCACAATCATCTTGCATACATACACAGTAAGAAAACTAGAGTAATTTTTAGTTACTAAAATTCCTAGTGATGCTTGTTTTGCACACTGTACCACAGCGCAGACATGACGCCATCGACATCAGGTGCACAGATATTGTGTCTGGGCTATATTTAAAGATGAAATCCCACAGTTTACTTCAGAGCGCTTTTGCAGAGGATGTGTAAGACGAAATAACAATGACCCGGAAATTAGACCTACTCCCAGCCGAGTGGCCACTAACTATTTCTTTACCACGTAACATGATGTAGGTATGCCTCGCACGTACGCGCCAAGATTTAATGGTATGGCTCCGAGCCTTACAAAAGAATGTGACAGGGCAATATGAGCTACTTAGAGGCATAGTAGGAAAGCGTAGTGATTTTCCACTATGAAAAAATCTGTAAAATTTTATGTGACTCTTTGTACTGTTGTGTTTTTTTTGTATTAAATCTATATATATATATATATAAAAGGAGAAGGTGACTGACTGACTGACTGACTGACTGACTGACTGACATATCAACGCAGGGCCTAAACTATAAGGGTTAGAAACTTGAAATTTTGCACAGGGGTTCCTTTTATAACGTAGGGGAGCACTAAGAAAGGATGATGTTCACACGTCACGATCACACGTTCATTGGTGTGAAGTCATTTACATGAAGTGTCGCGTCACTTTGACATTTTATATGGCAGAACAACGTTTGCGGAGTCAGCTAGTTATATTATAATTTCTTAATATAAAAACATAAAGACGCCCATTTTTCGTCAAGAGGGAGGCAGAAACTACACGCAATTTTCAACATACTATACTATATATAGTACTATATCTTACAGCTTAATTTTCTTTTAGTGAAATGTTAGTTTGTCTTTGACCACTTAGATTTAAAATAGCAAACGAACTCGCATCGTCAACTACTGCCGGCATTGCCATCTTAGCAAAACTACTCAAAAGTTAAAATAAATACAAAAAGATAATCCACAATGGCTTTGTGAGGAAACAGGTTTATTCACGCCAGCGCCGTCGGCACGCTTAGGTAGCCAAGTACGACTGGGGACGTGCATCGAAACCTCACGCACACCATCCACTGACACTGACGGCTTCCACTGACACAGGAGCCTGTATGGTTGTATTTAGAATTCAGGGTACCACCGCCCACCACGGCACCGAGTACTGTATCATACCTTGGCATAATTGTTATATACTACATACAGGGCCGGATTTAGAGGTGTGGAGGCCTCGGGCAACAAAGGAGTTGAGGCCCCATGGCCCCAAATTATTTTCCACAAAAACTTTTTCACACAATGAACAACTTTGTCAATCGAGTTTTTCAATCAATAATTTATTGTTCAACCGAGTAGATTATTTTAGTATTTAACAAACATATAAACAAATGGATAAATGATTTCTGTTAATATTTCAGAACAATTTAATCATGTTTGTACAAAGGTAAAGGTGAAGGTAAAACAGCGAAAAAGAAAACAAAAGAAATGTTGTTTACTAGTGTTTACTCGTACTAGTCGGAATTTGCAACAATTTTTTTTCTAAGTCTTTTGTGGAGGCCCAGGGCTACAGCGCCGGTTGCCCTCCCCTAAATCCGGCCCTGACTACATACTATATACTATTCAATAAATAATAGTTACATTGTTTTACATTTGTTAGTGTCGCGTTGCGTGCCCTCCAAGAGGCCATGTGACGTAGCCACAACAGGGTCTGCACGTGTCCCCTGTAGTTGCGAGCCGTGTCTCCATTTAGCTCACCCCGCCATCGACCCAGTGGGCTGCCACTAATGTCCTTTGATGTTGCACGTTTGTATTGTACTGCTCGTAGCTGCCAGATGATACCGCTAAGCAAGCGCGCATCCATGCTTACATACATACATACATATATACAGCTTCATAGACTGCCCTGCTGGTCTGTTCCAACAGACTTCCAAGTTATTGGAGAAAATTGACCTCAAGTAAACTGTGACCCTAATTACTATATCTTACTCGCTTTGCTAGGTCAGTTATATCGCTTTCTGCCAAAGCAATGGTATTGTCTATGGTGACTATGGTTAGATAAAATTGTAGGTACTATAATGTCTGTCTATGATCTCTCTCTGCTCCAAATCTCTGGGTATGGTTGCACATTTTTGTATTGTCTCGATTAATTAAATTCAAAAGATTGTACATCGAAGCGACTTTCTTTCTTTGATTACCAGAACAGTCGTAAGCTGATGGATAGAAGCGAGGGTTCTTGCGCTTCCATGCTTCGTAAGGCACGCTGGGACGCCGTTCCCAGCTGTTATAGTATGATAACATGCAGGCGACGTACAAATTTGCACGTTCTGTATTGATATAATAAGCAGATAACATAATATTTTTATTGTTTTTGCCTCGCTGGTCTGTTGGTCGCGTGATTGCTAAGCTAAGGGTCCTGGGTTCGATCCCCGGCTCGGGCAAAGCATTATTGCAATCTTAGGTTAGGCATATCTGCCTACTCTTTCGGGGATATACAGGCGTCATATTGCGTATGTTATTGTTTCAAAGTATTTTATTGTTCCTACCTACTAAGAAATATACGTATAAAATTTTAGAAATTTTTCAGGTAACATTTAACTTTGAGTAATACGATAGGTTTTCATTTAAACCGCAATTCAATTGTAAGTTGTGACCGCGGGATAATGTGTCAAGTTTCCCGCCGACCCGTTCACTCGCTGTCACCACAGATACGCAAGAATTATGTCAGTATGGGCTTGCATTACCGCGTTCATACCGCGATTGTGGTGGAATTTGGCCTAACATAATTGGCATCCACATTTAAACGCATTTCGTATTACATAACAAAACATGGCGCCTGCATTTCCATTAAGGGTAGTCAGATCTGTGTGGTACACCCATTTTTCAACGATTATGTTTAGATCCCATGTGATGTAAGCGTAAATTAACTGTTAAATTTTTTTTTTTTAAAAAGCTATTTAACTTTTTGCAATGTCATCGGAACCAAATATGTGTGCCGAATTTCAGCTCGATAGCTTCAGTGGAAGTGGGTGAAATATTGATTGCAAGATTCCAGGACATACATACATACGAGTGAAGTTAAATAAAAGCATATAATGTTTCCTTACAATCTTTTCTTACACTGTCAGGGACAATGAGTAATATTTAATTTCTTCAAACTAAACATAACTTAAAAAGACAATGGTGCCTGCCCATTGGAAGTTCAAGGCATTATTTAGATCTATTTTACTACGCGATCAATGATTCTGAAGCAAAAATAGCGGTGGAAGTACGGAAGCATCTACCAATTCAGATAACGAAAAGGTATCTGCAGGACTTGTTCGCATGCCTATATTGTATATTCGGACGTCTACATTCCCCGCGTGCTAGCTTTAATATCCTTGTGATTGACATATCATCCCAATAATCCTATTATTCTGACATAACTTCAAACACCTCAAAGATTAAGTACGATGCAGTATACAAATTTGAAAATCGAGACTATTTTACCATAGTACAAAGAGTCTTCGCTTACTGTCGCCGAGAAAGACGTCAAACCAACGTGCGAGGTAAGCATTAACGCCATCGCAGAGTCGCGAAGCGACTGCCAATGAGGCGTTAGAGCGTTTACAGACTGAACGAATTCTCAGTTTATTACGCTCGTTTTTATAAACGCTGGTTTCCACATTTGCATTAAGTTAATTCAGGCAGGCGCAGGAACTGCGGTGAAAACATTGGTGAAAACCTACAGACCTTGTCTTCTTTTCACTGGGCCAGCGTGGTGGACTTACTATCTTAACCTTCATATATTGAGATGACGAGCATCCAAAAATGGCAAAATACGCTGTATAATAATTAATTCTCATGTAATTTATGTAGTTATGTATTGCGTATTACGAATGAAACATGCCTGTCTATAGATTACTATGTCTGGATATGTTTCGTTTCGTCAATAACAATGTTGTAAGAGTATACGTGATTAGTGGAGAACACGAGTAGCTGCCACCACTAGCTAAGATACTAGCACAAATATAGATAAAGGTACGTTTATTGCGACCGCCTTGCAGAAACTAAAGCAAATGTACGAGTGTTTCAAAAGGGCACATGCGAAAACGATCTTAAGCGCGTTGAATGCCCGCTCGGTGTGTAAACGCCCTTACAATAAAACTTATGCCGACAGGCGGAAAATAAATAGATTCAATGAAGGTTTACGCTCACTGGATATTGACTTTTCTATCTGCGAAGGGTTGCGATAACACGGCGTAATGTTTGTCTGGTTTCGTCTTCTATCGGCGGGCAGTGGAGCAAGGTTACTAAGTGAAGACCGATGTTTTTAGAGTTGGAAAAAATATAGACAATAAAGAACAGTGCTACGGGAGCCTCTGCCCTTTATTTATGGATACAAGATAGCAAACGAGCTTTCAGCACCACCCATCCGCTGCCGCCCATGACAACTGTGACTGACTTTGAACAAGACTCAATTAGGGACTGGGATGGTTAGTACAATTAGTTGAAAGAGTTAATTAGAACATTAGTTGGTCAGCTCGTTAGTAGTTATGAGGTCTGGGGACTGTTAGTGATAGTTAGTCCTGTTAGTTGGTGTTAGTAATAGTCCAATTAGTACTTGTTAGTAGGAGTCTCGTTCTAAGTCAGTCACAGATATGTTGCTACCCTTGAGGACTAACATGTCGCCTATAAAGAAGTGTAACCGGAAACCACGCCTTTCCAATGCAATGAGTATGCTCTTAGACCTCCCGCATATTAGTCTGTGGTCAGGACGTCTAAGAGTCGCAGCAGCAGCATACACACATAGATACACTCGAAAAACATACCTAACCCTTTTTCTGGCAGAGTCGGGTAAACAGATTCCGCATCGAATAATCACTTGTTTAATAAACAACAGTATTACAGTAAGAGCGAGTATTTATAAATATTAATCGCCATGGATTCTGCTAATGTATCCTTTAATGGGAGCACCGCCGGCCGCCTGCCGCGGACAAAATACCTGACCATAATCCATTGATCTCACGCTCACCTCTACACACAACTTGGAAACTTGTTTAATAGTTTGATGATGGTAAAATTTTTTACATTAATAATTATCAACTAGTGGACGCCCGCAGCTTCGCTCGCGTAGAATTAGACCCATTAAAGACGTCTGCCCGCTTTCGGGTTGCCCACTTGACTTCAAGTTTCTAACCCTTATAGTTTAGGCCCTGCGTTGATATGTCAGTCAGTCAACAAAATAAAACTTACCATAATAATTGCTAAATGTGACATCAAAATTTTTACCATCATCAAACTATTAAACAAGTTTCCAAGTTTCTTCAATAAGTGGGTTGATTAATTTGAAACCAAAGAACTCCAATTAAAAAATAACTCAATAGTTTTATGAAGTTTATAGAGGCAATCTCAAGTTGGCGGATTAAGTAACATATTATCGTCATCATTAAATAATTAATGACCCAGTCGAGGTGTTTCCTTCTAGCGCTTTGAGAAGATTGTTATTCGTGCTTCAAGGTCGGCAACGCACATGCGACGCCTGGTGCGCAGGCAAAGGTCACCGCTTACCATCGCGGCCCGTATGACTGTTTGTCTGTCTGCGTTAGAAAAAAATAACATAGCGAAAGAAGATTTATAATCTTGTTTAATTAAAAAATAATAAGACGTTGTCACGTCAATAATAGTTAAAACTATTAATCAATTTTCCACCCTTGTCTTCATAAGCTTTTAATTTTTATTTTCAGTCAGTTTTAAATGTAGATCATATAGACTTGAAAGTTCCGCACTGGACTGACCTGTACTTTTTGCGCTAATTAAAATCTCGCTAATTAAGTAGTAAGCCCTAAATAAGGTCGGAACGGAAGCATTTACATTTTCTGTGTAAAATCTGTGATTGAAACGCTCCAATTATGGAAATTAAAATAAACTGTGCTGTAAATATCAAGTAGGGCAGAGCGGGGTCTGTTGAGCCACAGGGTCTAGTGAGCCACCCATGGTATCACGGACACGCTGCGTAATATATACCAGCGGGATGCATTAGACGTAGCGTGGGGGTGAGGATAGAGAGCCACGGTTGCTTTAGACTCCATCCAGAGTTCGTTCTAGGTGTGAGTGCGTAATGTTACAAATTTGGGGCTAAAAGTAAAAAACATCGCCTCACTGAAATTTGGCATCAAAATTACGAATGTCATCATACAGCCATTAAGTAAGTGTATTTTGATTATAACATGATTACTGCTCATGGCTTAAGTTTCAAAAATAAACTATTTTCAATTGAATTTTAGTTATTTAACATATTAACACTAATTCTGGGAAGGGGTCATTTGAGTCAAAATAATCGGGGTCGAGTGAGCCATGTTCAAGTGACCCCAAATTTTTATTATAATGTTTGCAGGTTGCACTGTTTATGTTAGGTATATTGTAATTTTGTTAAATACTGATTTGTCATCACCCGTTACTGCGTCAGCGACTCTAAAGCCATCAAATGATAAATAAAATGAAGAACCAAATGTCTAATTGCCATCTACATCTAGGGACTATATTCTATTTTCACCATAGTTTTTGAGACCATTCCTGAAAGCAGGGCCCAGAAAGCAACAAACACGAGGGAAAAAGAGAAGTGGTGCTGTTTTGACAGAAACTCTCGAGAAAGATGCAAGCTAGCAAGTAGATAGACAAGTCCAAGAAAAAAGCAGTGAAGAAATCAATTTTTAAAATTTCTTCACCGCCTTATGAAGAGAATTACTCTGTTAAGAATAATATCAATCAGAATTTTTTTTTAAAGAAAACACAATTTCCGTCAAACACTGAATTATTTACACAGATTATTTTTGACTAGTTTTTTTTTGACCCGCAGCTTCGCTCGCGTTAATTCCACGCATAACAATAGTTTCGTTTACACCTCGTTATATTATATAGCCTATGTCACTCAGTGAAGATGCAGCTTTCTAATGGTGAAAGAATTTTTGAAATCGGTACAGTAGTTTTTGGGTGAAAACATTACAAATAAATCTTTTTCTCTTTATAAAATTATTTCAGGCAGTCTCCCAGGAGAAGAGTGGGTACAGTGCTCTAGTTGCCGAGAATGGGCTCACATTAAGTGCAATTCAGGTGTCAATGCAGTTTATTCAATTCAATTCAATTCAATTTATGTTTGCATGAACTGTGACAGCGACTAAATTTATTAAGTTATTTTTTATTAACTTGAGTTAAATTGTATTTTTGGAAAAGTTTGGGGAAGTTTAGAAGTTTGTTTTTGTTTTTATGAGGAATCTCAGAAAGGTTGTTAAGGTTTTATTTCTATATTTCAAATGTTTAAATGTGCAAAGTTTTTTATAATGCATTGGCTTAAGTGACCCCTTTGGGTGGTTCAATAGACCCCGCCTATGAGGTCTAATGAGCCATTTGCCTTTTTTCATTAGAAAGTAATTTTTGTATAGTAAACAACGGATTTGCCAAGGTTTTTTGATCCTAATATGTAGTCATATAAACAAACTACTGATTTAAGGATAAATCTTTTC
Organism: Carterocephalus palaemon; assembly: GCA_944567765.1. Lineage (NCBI taxonomy): Eukaryota > Metazoa > Arthropoda > Insecta > Lepidoptera > Hesperiidae > Carterocephalus > Carterocephalus palaemon. Next base: position 10,979,580 of record OX155657.1, on the reverse strand, counting down.
TATTTTCTTATTTGAATGGACCCTACACTGATTTGAACAAAAACCTGATCAAGTGACCCCGCTCTGCCCTAATATTAAACGTGGTGGAGCTGTAGACGCTCAGCTGTGGCTGTGAGACCGGTTCCCAGCAGTGGGATGCCTATGGGTTGTAGCTTTTATAGCAAATAGTTAAAGATCAAGTAATCAACATTAGTTTCATTAGAAGGTCAAGCAATCAACATTAGTTTTCTTAGTAGATCAAGTAATCAACATTAGTTTCATTAGAAGATCAAGCAATCAACATTAGTTTTATTAGTAGATCAAGTAATCAACATTAGTTTCATTACAAGATCAATCAATCAACATTCGTTTTTTTAGTAGATCAAGTAATCAATATTAGTTTTATTAGTAGTTATCTCCATCGCGAGCAGGCACCCCGTCGCTAAAGCGCTAGTTATCTCTATAAATAATTCACAAAGGACGAGCTCACTAGAACGTTTATCTTTAATATTTCAACCTTTTATCCTTAATCCCACCAAATTAACGAACGAAGTTGGACAAAAATTGAATGCTTTGATCTTTTTGACTTTCGTTGAAAACGAAAAATGTGGATTTGTAAGCTGAGGCCGCTTTTACAAAATATTCTGTACTTTTTCTACAAAACTCTAAATTATTAATTGATTCAACTGATTATGAAATATTGTATGTATGCATTTCCCATAACTCTCTTTGGTGAAAGCTCTTATTTCCTACTAGTGGATGCCCGCAGCTTCGCTCGCGTAGAATTAGACCCATTAACGACGTCTGCCCGCGTTCGGGTTGCCCACTTGACTTCAAAAATGGCAAAGTTTCATACTAACTTTGCACCCCCGTTTTACCCCCTTAGGGTGAATTTTCAAAAATCCCTTCTTAGTGCTCCCCTACGTTATAAAAGGAACCCCTGTGCAAAATTTCAAGTTTCTAACCCTTATAATTTAGGCCCTGCGTTGATATGTCAGTCAGTCAGTCAGTCAGTCAGTCACCTTCTGTCTCTGGAAAATATTATACACCATTCTTGAAACAAATCACGGAAGGGGGAAGTTTAACCATACTGTTATGTACCTATTCTGTGGAATAACTAAGAAAACTCGTTGGTCGACCGTGATTTGAACCCGGACCCTTACGATTGATAGGCCGAGCTCCAGCCACTGAGATATCATACCTTTTTTAGATAGCATAGAGCACCCTGTTACTCTTGACAACAGTGACGGCCTTTGAAGAAGACTCAAACAGGGACTAGGGTTGGCAGATTACTTTAGTTGGTTGGTAAATTTTTGAGTATCATCCATCAGCCTTTTCACACCCTTAAGGGTAACATTTTTACAAACTTTGAATGTCATATTTATTTACATCTAATCAACAGCCTAAAATATAAATTTTATGTTTCTAGTTCTGAAAATGACAATACTTTCATACAACCTTTCATCCCCCTTTTCAACCCTTTACAAAACTTGTTTTTCCGATTAAAAAGTAGCCTATGTCCTTCCTCAGGCTCTAGACTATCTGTGTACCAAATTTCATTTAAGTCGGTTCAGTAGTTTTGGCGTGAAAGCGAGACAGACGAGTTACTTTCGCATTTATAATATTAGTATGGAAGTATGGATAACAGATATATTTTATAGGCAACAACCCTACTTGTAATTGGCTTAACAAACTCAGCGGTTCTCAAAGAGGTTTAGATAGAGGTTTCGCAAGTTTCGTACGGGCTCGCGGGCCCACGCACTTCGACGTCACAACTTCACATTCAATCATTAATTTATATAGAACTTTGGCCTTTTCTATCTTTGTACAGACGGGAACCTTCGCAGAACGTGTTTGGAATAAAAACTGAATGAGGGCCCATATTCCAATCCCACCGACATGCGCTAATGCCCTAAGCTATGTGCGTTTTAAGAAATTATATGACACCTAAGGGTCGATTCACTGGCGCAGAGTCGAAGCGACGAGACGCGTCATGTTTTTCCGCCTACAGCTGCTGTAGTACAGCATATTCAGCTCTATTGCTCTATTATTAAAGCACAGCTCAACTCCAGCCCGCTCGACACCAGCCGCGCGTCGACGCGCGCCACCATATTTACGTATCAGAAATTTGTACTTAAATAATAGAGCAATAGAGCTGAATATGCTGTAGGCGGAAAAACATGACGCGTCGCGTCGCTTCGACTCTGCGCCAGTGTGAGTCGACGGTGAAGGAAAACGTCGTGTAGAAACATGCAGGAGAAATCTACATTATTCTAATCCGACTTAATCCGAGACTGTTTAGCTAGAAGTCTTGAGTTCGATCTCCGGGTCGCGCAAAGTATTATAGGGTTTCTCTTATGTTGAAATTCCCAGTAGTAGAAGTCCCTCGTAGTCAATTACGGTAATAGTTTATTATCTATACTAATATTATAAAGAGGAAATATTTGTTTGTAATGTTTTCACACAAAAACTACTGGACAGATTTCAAAAATTCTTTCACCATTAAAAGCTGCATTTTCATTATGTGATATAAGCTATATAATATTACTAGGTGTAAACGAAACTATTGTTATATCTCATTCCACGCGACCGAAGCTGCGGGCGTCCACTAGTACACATATTATACATACACATCATATGGGACCTTGACCGCCGTCTTCGCAAGAAGTAAGTTAAACACTAAAATAGATATGAAACGATGGCGGATTTGAATCCCACCTGTAGAGAATTTTTCAAGGTAAAATAAATATTTATTTGTATCTCAACTACGGCTCGCTTCGATTCAATGTGATCGAAAGAGTTAAGCAACGACGGGCGCGGTCGGTTTGTGGATGGGTGACCGCTAGTAGCTAAACATGGACGCTACCGTGCTTCGGAGGGCACGTAAAGCGGTCGGTCCCGGTTGTTTTCAATGCTTGAAACAGTCGTTAAGCCTTATCGAAGACCTTCGGGTGGCTTGAGAAATTCGACACTGGGTTGGCCACTAACCTCTCCACCAATCCGCATTGGAGCAGCGTGGTGGAGTATGCTCTAGACCTCCCGCAGCAGTGTCTGTGGGGGAGACCCGTGCCCAGCAGTGGGACGTCTATGTGTCGCAGTGAGCGATCTCAACTTTAAGCATTGTAGTCCATGATCCTTACCTGACTCTGACCTGCTGTAGTTCAGAAGTTATTTATTAATTATTCAAACAATGCAGCAACCGACCTGAAACAAGAAAAAAAAATACGTTACAGACGAACATTATAATCTCCTCCTTTTTTAGGTTAAGAATTGCAATTAAAGTTATGTTCCTACCATAAAAACCGTTACCTACGTTTTTATAGAAAATTATTGCACAATAACTGTAGAGTCATATAAAAATACATTAGTAATATAATAAAGAGGAAACATTTGTTTGTAATGTTTTCACCCAAAAAGTACTGGACCGATTTCAAAAATTCTTTCACCATTAGCAAGCTGCGTCTTCACTGAGTGACATAGCTTATCTAAATAATATTACTAGGTGTAAACGAAACTATTGTTATGCCTAATTCCACGCGAGCGAAGCTGCGGGCGTCCACTAGTCTTATAAAACTACATATATGCAACTATAAACTAATTCCATAGACGAAATTATCAGAAGTATCTTTTGACATAAGTACCTAATAGAGAAATGCTTTTTTTAACATTCTTATTTTTTTAGCTCAGAGTAACTACGAGTTTCTGGTATGTAGCATCAACTTTGTGAATCGGCGGTATATAAAAAATGTAATGACGTTCATTAAACGTATGCAAAAACACCATATAATGAAGAAAAAAAAAGAATCTGAATCTTATTTGTAACTTTATTGAACAAAGCCGCAAGCATAGCAAGTGCAGCTTATTGTGTTGTCGGCGTGCAGTTAAAAGCCGTTCGTACGCACGACTCATTTCCCATAATGGCGGCCCGATTTTCAATCTTAATCTCGCTTTGATTGCCCGGCCGATGGCGGAAGCGAAACAGCTCTTACATTGCCTTTTGCTGACACGCCATGGGGCTGGTAGACCCTGCGTGCGGTACGGGGCGACCATCGCCACACAATGTGCAGGTCAATTGATATTCAATTCAATGTGATCGAAAGAGTTAAGCAACGACGGGCGCGGTCGGTTTGTGGATGTGTGACCGCTAGCTGCAAAATTGCATGGAGGCTACCGTGCTTCGGAGGGCACGTAAAGCCGTCGGTCCCGGTTGTTTTCAATGGAGAAAACAGTCGTTAAGCCTTGTCGAAGACCTTCGGGTGGCTTTAGAACATTCGACACTGGGTTGGCCACTAACCCGTCTACCAATCCGCATTGGAGCAGCGTGGTGGAGTATGCTCTAGACCTCCCGCAGCAGTGTCTGTGGGGGAGACCCGTGCCCAGCAGTGGGACGTCTATGGGTCGCAGCGATGGTGGTGGCCAAAAGGCGGTCTTATAAGTTGTATTATGTCTTATCTTCTGTTCTAAGTTGAACTATGGCGAAATATGGAGTACCGTATCTAGCCCGGGAGTTATCAGTAAGCCCTGCGAGTCCTATCTCTCGAAATGAGATCTACTGGTGAGTGGAAAATGTACTACAGTCGCGTTGGTGGCAAAATGTACTTTATAAATACAGTTTCATCTTGAAGAAACTCGATTTTCCTAAAAGATATTAGAAATATGAGACACAGAGGCAACGTGTGATGGTATCGATGTCGCTATGGGCTGTGTGGGCGTGGGCTGGTTGGTGCGGTGCGTGCCTCAACGCCGACCGCAGAGGCTTTTGGTGAACTGAACTCGAAATATCACGTTGCGAAACACGAGTTTTGAATTTATAAAGACATTTTTTATGATTTCCTCAAACATTTCCATTAGGTCCATTGAATGTACGTTGCTCGTCATGAAAATTGGCGTTTGACCTTTTTGAGAACATGTGTTTGGGAAGCCTCGCTTTATTAATTGCTTTGACGTTGATGAAATGTGAAATTCAGTGTTTCTTTAAGCAAATGGATACTTGTGAACACATTATCTACATTAAACTGTGTTTAAAATTATGTTTTAATTTGACATATTTGTTTATTGCTTAAAAAATAAGCCTAAACATGGTGTTGGCCGGATATGAAACTATTGAAGTTGGAAGCAATGACTTCTCAAGCAAAACCAGGTTGATTTGTTAACTTCATAGTTTTCAGTGTATGCAAATGGCACATTGCGTTACATTACAATCTGTAAGCATACGTGACGTGCTGACACCGCCCCGAAGCTTAGCAAAAGGTGCAAATATTTAATCACATTTAGTGGCACTCCACCAATCCGCATTGGAGCAACGTGGTAGAGTAAGATTTGTCTGCGGGTCTCATCGATGATTTAAAATTCAGAGGTTCGCAGACTTGTTTTCTCAAAGATCGCTTTCAAAATGTAGCTGGTTCTAGTGGACCCCTGCAGCTATGTGTACCTAATGTACCTAACATTTCTACCGTATTCCCAAAACTCGCCAAAAACAAATTTGTGAGGATTGATTGATGTCAAAAAAGGAGGTTAATATGATATATGCAAGTTTTTACAAGTACCAGTCACTGAGCTTATCACTGATATTATCTGCCTACATTACTAGGTGAAGTCAAGCCAACATTTTAGTTCTTCACTATCTTCACTGCTTTTGCAGATAAATTTTCGTGGACCCCTGCATAAAATTGTGAACCAGTTTTTTGTCACGCTTACGTATACCCCCGTCAAGTCTCCCGTGGACCCCTGGGGTCCACCTGGACCACTTTGGGAACTAAGGATTTAAATAAACACTACATTTAAATTAAATTGAAACCATTACTTGTAATTGTCGTGTGGTAAACACGGAATCTCTGATTCAATAATGTGACTGTACGATACGTAAATGAATTGAGCCCAATCAGTTCACTCAATTACAATTCATTCTCACTCCGAGTGTGTTTCAAGGTGTCAATAACCTCTGCTCGAGCTTCAGATCGCACCACACCACATGCCCATGGTGACGCAAGGACTGACGTAATGTACCCATTGCAACAATAATTATAGGGCAACACTCACTAAAGATGGGAATTAAATAAGTACCTAAGGAGTGGGAACAAAAATGATGCGACCTTATCTGTCTGAAAATTAACAAGCGCGTCTTTATTAATCAACACGTTTTTATTAGCTTGGTATGTATGTATGTATGAATGTATGTATGTATGTATGTTTGTCTGTCTGTGTATGTATGTATGTATCTATGTATGTATGTACGTATGTATGTATGTAACGGAATCTTTGAACGTGATTTTCACCCCATTCAAAACGTCGAATTTATTTAAAACTGCACACTTATCAAGGACCGATGACAATGCAATAATTACAAAAGAAATTTAAAAAATCTACCATATTTAATTACGAGTATAGTTCTGTTATCTAGAAGAGCATGTTTTTTTTTTAAATTTTACGTTCACCTTTAAAAATAAGTTCGAGTTTCATTGAAGGTCCCACCAGCGGAAATAATTAATTATAAAATAACGAGCTCTCCCCGAGGCTCCGCCCGCGGCAAATCGTTTTCCGCGTAGGATTCCTCTACAATCAGAGGATAGTTAAAGTTATAATAAGTACAGCTTTTATCAACAGCAAGCGACACCATAGATTACCACTAATCAAAATCTAGCTTCACATTCAGTTCGGCCGATCATAATCCCAGATATTTTATCGATTATTTCACTGTTCTTGTCCATGTCACGAGAACCATGCAATTTACAGTGGTAAAAAAATATCTGTGGATTGGCGCTCAATTCGAAATTCAAATAAATTTTATTCGAAAAGTTTGATATTTTAATTTCAAATAAAGACATTTATTTTTAGATTGTGTTTAGTTTTTGTGAAATTGTGGTAGATTTTGGCGCAAACAACACGAAACATTAACGACGAGTACTGGCCTAACACTGCTCGCATATCGTGTATACATAAAGTGCAGCAGTCCATTATTGGTTCAATCGTTTTAAATTTGGAAATTTTGAGACGAAGTACCAAACCAACAACCAAGATTGGTCGTGTAGGTTGTGTGCTGCCGCTGTCTCTATTCTACTCGGACGATGGAGTGGAAGGAGATGGATGCGTTGCAAGCCGAACGCTTAGGTCGATCGTGCCTCTCTCTCTCTCGCTTGTTCCGCGCTCTCGCTTGTTCCGCGCTCTCGCTTGCACGCTCGGTTCAGGCGGAACGTGAGCATGAGTCACGGCTTTTCGTGCGTGCAGCCGGCGTTCATCGATTCATAAGACGTTATCACGTCAAAATAACATACAAAATTCCAATTTCATAGACCTAAAATTTATATAGATAAAAAGACCTAATAACAGTATGAATTTCAAACGATGCCGAGCTGGTCGACGGCCGATCATCCCTCGAATGTTCAATTTCGGTACAAAGGGCGCGCGATAACCCGGCCGCCATATCCCACGGCCGCCGATATCAAAAGGCCGAACTGGGAGCTCTATAGGAATTCCGGCAAACTTTATACAAATTGTTTGCCGATAAAAAACACGCCCTGCCAAAACGAAAAATTCCATCCTACGTATTTATTTAGAGGCCGCCGCCGCCATCTTGTTTTGCGTTTTGTCTCAATCGAGCGGTCCGGGTTTAAATCCAAGCGGCACGCACTAATGACTACTAAGTTACTAGCTGACCCCGCAAACGTTGTTCTGCCATATGAAATGTCAAAGTGACGCGACACTTTATGTGAATGATACTTTATACAAAAATACTAAAATAATGTTTAAAAAACATATTTCAGTGGACCAAATTGTGAATCTAAACCATTCTCGAAACCCCTTGAACACACACAAAAAAATTCATCAACATCTATCCAGCTGTTTAGGATGAGTTCACTGTCATATACACGTACACAAGAAATATATATATTAAGATACAACAACTCATAACTTTGATTTTGAATTGTTTACAACTTTTCTCGGCGTAAGGGCAAAACGCAAGATCGCATAACAATAAATGATAATCGACGTCATACAACCTGATTGTGTTCGAGAAGATTACGGCGGTGCTGACATTACGCCTATGACCGGAGCTGGAGATAAGATCAGAATGCTCTTGGAAACTAGCTTAAACAACTATGTATTATTGTGCTATTTTCAATCGGTACAGTTCAAGCGGCATCTGGTTCAGGAAATATCCTTACTCTTACATGACCAATAACTCAAAAATCGAATAACTTAAAGTCAAAATGTAGTCAAATGTGTTTGATGAAATGTAAAAATGATATTAAATAGGTAGAAATTAAGCAGATATTATGTCGCACGTGAAGTGGAGATTCGAAAACTACTTAGTAAAGTAGTTTTACCCGTTTGGGGTAGGTAGAGTAAATAGATCCACTTTTCTTCAGTTATATAGCTAGCCCGACGAGGCACCAGAACAAAAGCAAACACTGCTACAATACGTATGTGACGTGGTGAATGCCATAAAGGTCCTCTGTCAAGGTAGAGTTCAATGTTATTCAAATCATATGTCTGACTTCCTCCATCTTCGCCTGCGGTTATGCAGCTAATTAACTTAACTCATTAATTTACCAACAACGAAGACAATGAGTGTAGCGGTATTAAGGTTTATCATCATCATCATTACAACCCTTTCTTTGTCCCACTGTTGGGCACGGGTCTCCTCTCAGAATGGGAGGGATTACGCCTTAGTCCACCACTGATAAGACTTAAATTTAAAATAAAATATAATGTTTTAGTTAATAAACTTTAACAGATCTTATTAATAGTTACTACCTAGATTATGAATGGTGTCATATAAATCAACTAGTAGACGCCCGCAGCTTCGCTCGCGTAGAATTAGACCCATTAATGACGTCTGCCCGTTCGGGTTGCCCACTTGACTTCAAAAACGGCAAAGTTTCATACTAACTTTGCACTCCCGTTTTAACCCCTTAGGGGGTGAATTTTATAAAATCCTTTCTTAGTGCTCCCCTACGTTATAAAAGGAACCCCTGTGCAAAATTTCAAGTTTCTAACCCTTATAGTTTAGGCCCTGCGTTGATATGTCAGTCAGTCAGTCAGTCAGTCACCTTCTCCTTTTATATATATAGATTTTAAAAGCTTTTATTTAAATTCACTCGTATGTATGTATGTCCTGGAATCTTGCAATCAATATTTCACCCACTTCCACTGAAGCTATCGTGCTGAAATTCGGCACGAATTCAATCTTCTAATAATTCATGGATTCTCCGAAAATCTTTTCCAAGTTCCAACCAACATACGAGGTATTAATTTTACGACACATAAATTGACATAAGCAAGAACCAAACGCAGCGGTCTCAGGGCCAAGGTGAGCTTGTACCCAAAAAAACCGACGGCACCTCGCATTCCTCATATTTATGTATTAGTGAAGGAATTTAGTCTTGTGCATGTGAAGAAATAAGTTCGGATTAGTGTTCCAATCGGGAAAATAGTATGTATGGATGGATGAATGCCTGGTTCTTTTATCATTCTAGTAGTTAGTTAGTCTTTTATATTTCTAGTGGACGCCCGCACCTTGGCTCGCGTGGAATTAGACATAACAATAGTTTTGTTTATACCTAGTAATATTATAAAGCCTATGTCACACAGTGATGATGCAGCTTTCTAATGGTGAAAGAATTTTTGAAATCGGTCCAGTAGTTTTTGTGTGAAAACATTACAAACACAACTTTCCTCTTTATAATATTAGTGTAGATCTAGCTTTTTTACACTTCATAAATAGATGGGTTCTACCACCTAAGTTACGGGCAGCCTCGCGTGGCAGGTACCGGCCGCAATCTTATCGAGCATTCATGGTACATTAACTACATGGTTGATATGGTTGGCGGTATCAGGAAAGTAGTTATTCTTTAACTTGGAAGAAAAAACCCGTGCAGAAGAAATTCGGTACACACTCATATCATCAACATCATCACAACCCTTTCTTTGTCCCACTGTTGGGCACGGTCTGACAGAAATGGGAGGGATTAGGCCTTAGTCCACCACGCTGGCCAAGTGCGGATTGGCAGACTTCACATGCCTACGAGAACATTATGAAGAACTCTCAGCCATGCAAGTTTCCTCACGATGTGTCCTTCACCGTTTAGCAAGTGTCATTTAATTTCTTAAACCGCACATAACTTAGAAAGTCATTGGTGCGTGCTGGGGTTTGAACCCGGGCCGCTCGAGTGAGAGGCAAGAGCGATAGCCATTGGGCTGTCACCTCTTTACACTCTTACCAAAAATTAATAAATAAATAAATAATTAAAAATATTTAAAAATAAAAATATTAACCCCGTATTTCGTGAGTTTGTCCTGTCATAGCGTCCCTAGTTCTGTAAATTCGAACCCCAATAGTAGAACAATGTTAAATTATAATTTTATATAAATTAACCTATAAACACGGTTTTGTTGATAACAAAAATTCGCAAATTCAGTCAGGAGAGTGACTATTTAAGTTATTGCATTGTCATCGGTCCTTGTTAAGTGCGCAAGGTTTCAAATTAATCCGACGTTTAGGAGTGCACGAAAATCAAGTTTAAAGAATCCATGCTAATTAAAGTAGCAAAAAATATGTTGTTCTTAACTTGTTACATTCTTAATAACATATTTAAATTTCTGAGGAATCGTAAATCAAAGTGTTTGAGATTCATTTGACGATAGGGATACAGCTCGCCGATTCCCAAATTATCAATTAGTATGTAAATCCTCAATTAGTATCACTCTCATTACGAGCGTGGCGACGTGGCTGGTGCTCATGCTGACTCGATTGCGGTATTCATTTTCAGTAATCCATTATTCATATATCGTAATTGAATGCTACGTACTTATATGAGTAACGCGAGTAACTGAGATTTTCTACATGAACCGGTATTCACGTATTCGGTGACTAGTGAATGTTACTTTGTCAAAGCTGGCTAAGCTACCTGTCAGCGGCCCTGTAGGGCACGGAAGAGCCGCACTGTTTATGTGCGGATTGGGTTGGGTCATTGACAAGTGACATATTGGCAGAAGTTTCTGAGTCGCCCGAAGGCCTGTGGCCAAGCACAAATACAACCCAATAGCTATTATATTGGGTTCTTCTAACTGCCTGAAATGCCCGGCAGCAGCTCGGAGTCTGGATTATTATGGAGGAGGATTTATGGACTATTTTTTGAAGTACAACTTCTTTACATACCCTTCACTTGGGGAGTAAGCTGGTGATTATACGTATATATATATATGTATATATATACATACATATAGATGGCGCAAAAGAAGTTTTACTTCAGTCGTGTGGTCCAAAGCACACTCGGATTTTTTAACAAATTCATAGAATTACAGAAGAGTTTTAAGTTCAGTCGACCACTGGTAAATATTAATTCGACAAGCAGACAGCGTCGTGGCCAGACGTCCCCCGACGCGTCGTTAGCAAGCCGAGCCTCGGGCCCGACACGCCGCCCTGTGGGAAATCACTTGATTCATGTACGTTTCAAAATACACGTGTGTCATACATTATGTATCCGTACGTAGCACCGTTGGCGCAATCGGTAGAGACCCTGTCTGTTGCGCCAGGGGTTGGCTCGAATCCCACAATGCGTTGTCTGCGCGAGAATCGCTGATCGTTCTGTTACGACGTCTTGCGAGCGAGCTTGCAGCACCACCAATCCGCTGCCGCCCATGACAACTGTGACTGACTTTGAACAAGACTCAATTAGGGACTGGGATGGCTAGTCCATTATAGTTGAGAGAGTTAATTAGAACATTAGTTGGTCAGTTCGTTAGTAGGTATGAGGACTGGGGTCTGTTAGTGATAGTTATAAGTCCTATAGTTGGACACACCTTTCCTACCGGACCATAATTGCTTTAAAAACAATTATTACACGGCAGAAATGGTACTAGGTACCGTGGCGGGCGGTGGTACTGCCCTGGGCGAACTCTATATGGAACCAATTAGGTTTCATAAAAAACCTAAGTGACCTGAGGTAAAATTACTGGCATTGCGTTATGAACCGTAGTGCGACTTAGCAGTTCACTGATTACTTAATTTAGCGTATTGAAAGTTTGTTAGGCATTGTAGGTAGTTAGAGATAAAAGACCGATAAAAGTAACGGTTCACACGTACCACATAAGTTAAGCTGACCCGGTCTTAACCGGTTGTTAGTTCCGCACCCAAAGGGTAAACCGGGACCCTACTACTAAGATTTCGTTGACCGTCTGTCCGTCTGTCACCAGGCTGTATCTCTTGAACCGTGATAGTTAGACAGTTGAAATTTTCACAGATGATGTATTTCTGTTGCCGCTATAACAAAAATTACTAAATCATGGAAAAAATAAAAATTCAAGGGGGGCTCCCATACAACAGACATGATTTTTTTGCCGTTTGTATAGATTATACATAATGGTACGGAACTCTTCGCGCGAGTCCGACTCGCACTTGCCCGGTTTAATTTAAACGCTTCACACCTGTGTCTTTGTGCCTGTGTCGCGGGTCGCGGACATACAAAAAACATCGCAATTTAACATCCATGACACTAGTACAAATATTTATCAGCGGAATAAATAATTGCTTCGGCCGGCCTTGAATCCGGGGCCCGCGGCCCGCCAGCAAAGTATGGCACTGTACGGCATCTTCTGTAATTCTGTATGGTACCTTCGATTGGACACAGCGGTCGCGGATGACGCATATTCTCTTTCAATACGAGAACATACGTACGATCAAATCATAATATTTAAAATTGTAAAAAGTATTGTGTGCAACAAATTGGGAAGGTCTGTCTGTCTGTACGTGACGCATTGCTTGCTCAGCTGTGGGACGCGACGTGCCCGTGTTTTTGTAAACAATATTACTATATGAAACTGGTTATGTTGTGACTGTTTTGATTGTCAAATTATCATCTATACTAATATTATAAAGAGGAAACATTTGTTTGTAATGTTTTCACACAAAAACTACTGGACTGATTTCGAAAATTGTTTCACCATTAGAAAGCTGCATCTTCAACTGAGTGATATAGGCTATATAATATTACTAGGTGTAAACGAAACTATTGTTATGTCTAATTCAACGCGAGCGAAGCTGCGGGCGTCCACTATTTTGTATTAATATGATAGGTGTGCAACTCAATATAAAAAGTATTAAAACACTTATACCTCAAGTCATTGCGTGCCAGTGGGGTTTGAACCCGAGCTCGAATGAGAGAGCTGGGCTTTCAGCCACTGAGCTAGCACCGCCCAAGCATTGTTCCGTTCCAATCTATCCTTTCCAAATATTCAAATTGGAAGTTTGTCTTTGGAATCGGAGCAGCGAGAGCGCATCGCTTCACTTCTATTGAATCAGGTGTCGGGAAAATTAAGTTTTCAGCATTTCTGTTAGTGAGAAGCGCCAATTCATAATCCAGATTCGATCGAAAAACCCAGTCGACCCAGATCCGACTGGTATCTATATAGAAACTTGTGTTCACAGTAAATATAACTAAGCATTAGGTCCGCCCATTGTATATCTCTTTAGAGGTGTCAATAAAGTTGAATAAGTTAATAAATAACTTAACTAGAAGCTTTCTGAAGACTGCCTCGTTGTTCGCAGGCGCGACTGCTAAGCTAAGTCCTCGGTTCGATCACCGGGTCGGGAAATTATTGGGTTTTTCTAACTTGCATAGTATGCTCACCACCCATGGGCCTAAAAATAACTGCAAAGTATGTACACCTTGGCCACCCATAGCTTATCCCTTCAAGAAAATACAAGGGTTGGTAGGCTATGCAGTTTATGGCAAGTTATGTTAAGCTTAAAGCGGTGACAGCCCAGTGGCTATCGAACTCGCCTCTCACTCGAGCGGTCCGGGTTCAAACCCCAGCGGCACGCACCAATGACTTTCTAAGTTCTAAGCGATTTAAGAAATTAAATGTCACTTGCTATAACGGTGAAGGACACATCGTGAGGAAACCTGCATGCCTAAGAGTTCTTCATAATGTTCTCGAAGGCATGTGAAGTCTGCCAATCCGCACTTGGCCAGCGTGGTGGACTAGGGCCTAATCCCTCCCATTCTGAGAGGAGACCCGTGCCCAACAGTGGGACGTCTATGGGTCGCAGCGAGCGATGTTAATCTTACAGAATAAAACATATAGCATGACATCACGCTCGCATTGTTCTGAAGAGGTGGCATCAGTCTAGGACTCCCACTTTACACCAGTTATGTGCAGCCCCATGATAGCTGGTGAACGTATGGCCTATTAATTTGTGAATGGTGTGACCCTACCGTAAAATCAAGCTGTTCGGAAACTCGGGATTTCGAGTGAGAAAAGCTCAATGATACTCTACTACGAACCCAAGACCACTAGTCTTTAGTTCGTCCCCTAAACAGCCGCAATAGCTGGTTAGATCTATAAATAATTGTCTACCCAAAACATCAACAACTTGTTCCAAGTCAAATAATATCATTGAAATGTTTCGCAAGCGCGGGCGGCCATATCCTAAATGCGTACAAATAGTAGGTACTTGGCGGTAATATTTGCACAGACAACAAGCGCTGAATCATTTGTGTAATATGAGACTGAGCTGGGAAGTTGGATCTAACTGATGTGCAAGTTCTATATACATATATGTATATCGGATGGTCTATATGCAATTTGAAATTTGACTTTAATAAACTTAAGTGTAGATCATGCATCATCAGGCCTAAGTCCAGCAGTGGACCTCAAAAGGCTGATGGATGGCTGGATGGATGGAAGTGTAGATCATCGCAAACTTCTCGCAGACTTCAGAAAATAGAATTGAATAGAAATAGAAAAAAAATTATTTGCCAAATTACGTACAATAACAATAAAAAAAATTAAATGGACCTTAAAAAAAAATCTAAATAGTACAAATTTGACAAAAAGGGGCCGTGCTCAGCATTAGTCGTGGCGGACCACGACCGCTGGTTTTCAGTTCGACCCTTGATTCCATGTAGTTCGGATAGTAGCTTATAATTATTAAATATAACTGACCCTGGCTTAACTACCTTGCATAAATACCCATCACCTAAAATACTGATGAAAGAAGAAAATAAATTCTCACATCCTCCCAAATACATTAAAAAGTTACTAAATATTCATGGCTACAAGCAATATAGTTAGATTACCTAACTATAATACATACTCCACAGCATCTTCTTCACTCCGAGAACATTATAAAGAACTCTCAGGCATGCAGGTTTCCTCACGATGTGTCCTTCACCGTTATAGCAAGTGACATTTAATTTAATCATAACTTAGAAAAGTCATTGGTGCGTACCGCTGGGTTTAAACCCGGACCGCTCGAGTGAGAGGCGAGTTCGATAGCCACTGGGCTGTCACCGATAGAGCATGTCAATGATAAAGACATTGTGAGAAAAAATAATCAGAATAAGAAGAGAAAAGAATAATACCTTCATTACAAATGAACTTATCTCCGACGTAATGATCCATGTCCTATTCCTAAGTTTAGATAAAAAAAAATACTGTCAGTGTGTAAATATAATAATCACACTATACATTCTGATTGAAACATAACGCGCGCGAATTATCGTCACTTGAACGTGACACTATAATTAGCACATTACACCACACACATTATTATAACAAATACACACCGAGCCTATTGGACAATAATCGTTTCGGCACGCCCGTGTTTGCGGATCAATTAGCGAATCAAGATGGAGGATCGCAAGGTCGTCAATTCGTTAACGACTTAACATTGAGTCGTCGCGCGATCCAAAATATTTTAAAGAAGTTTATTAATCAACGTTTTAAGCAGCTTGTTAAAGTTGAAAAGTTTCTGTATCTAAAGGCAGGTACTTGACCTGTTTCTAGTCGAAAATCTTTTAGTAGATGTAAATAATGTACGTAACTTCTTATTAATGTAGTTTTTGGTAACACTTTTCTAGAGGCGACCAACTCAGTCCTTAGGGGTAGCAACAGCGGCTCACCACAGGTACATTACATAGGACCGAAAAGTTGATTTAATACACAACATAAATATCTGTACTGCCTGATTTAAGTTTCTCATTTTACTGTATGTATGTCTTATGAGAAATAAAATATAAAAGGAGAAGGTGACTGACTGACTGACTGACTGACTGACATATCAACGCAGGGCCTAAACCATAAGGGCTAGAAACTTGAAATTTTGCACAGGGGTTCCTTTTATAACGTAGGGGAGCAATAAGAAAGGATTTTTGAAAATTCACCCCCTAAGGGGGTAAAACGGGGGTGCAAAGTTAGTATGAAAATTTGCCGTTTTTGAAGTCGTTAGACGGGTAGACGTCGTTAATGGGTCTAATTCTACGCGAGCGAAGCTGCGGGCGTCCACTAGTAAAGTATATCTTTAAACCGAACTCCGCCTACAATGTGAGGCACGGTCCTGTAAATTTTTAGTCATTTACTTAATAAATGTTTTATCTAGTTGTACGGTGGTCCAGCACCGCTGCAGCATGACTGTTTAATGAGCCCCGGTCAAACGGGTTCGCGCGCCCGCTCAAATATTAAACGAGCCTTCCCGCCAGAATATTTATAGCCCTCCTTGCTCGCCACCGACGACTTGAGCGTGCCCAGCGAGATTATGGTAAGAGATGGAACTGCTTTGTAAGCTGGCTGGATGGCGAGCTTGTGGCTTTCCTAAGTTTTTATGGTGCGATTAAGAAATAAAATGTCACTTGCTGTAACGGTGAAGGACACATCGTGAGGAAACCTGCATGCCTGAGCATCATAAGTTCTCGAAGGCATGTGAAGTCTGCCAATCCGCACTTGGCCAGCGTGGTGGACTAAGGCCTTATCCCTCCCATTCTGAGACGAGACCCGTGCCCAACAGTGGGACAAAAAAAGGGTTGGGATGAATGTGAATGATGACGCCTGTCACTCAGTGAAGATGCTGCTTTTTCTAATGGTAAAAGAATTTTTGAAATCGGTCCAGTAGTTTTTGTGTGAAAAAATTACAAACACATCGTTCCTCTTTATATCTCTTCTCTTCTATCTTTATCTTTTTTTTAATTCTACTTAATTACTAAATACTACTTATTACCTCATACGAATTAACGAATTAAGAGAGAAAGCAGGTCTAAAAGGGTCCTATATGAAGAAGGGTCCTATATATGCTATAGAAGCTTCGGTCGGTAGTAAGTAGATTATCCGTAAATTGGAGTAGGTACGAGCTTTAACTAAAGCTTCCGTATCCTTAGTAAAAATATTTTTTTGAAGTGAATTAACCAAAATCATAGTAGCGTCCATAGCCCAGTGGCTCGCGTCGATTCAATGTGATCTAAAGTGTTAATCAACGACGGACGCGGTCGGTTTGTGGATGGGTGACCGCTAGTGACAAAAATTTCATGGGCGTTACCGTGCTTCGGAGGGCACGTAAAGTCGTCGGTCCCGGTTATTTTCAATGCTAGAAACAGTCGTTAAGCCTTGACGAAGACCTTCGGGTGGCTTGAGTACATTCGATACTGGGTTGGCCACTAACCCCTCCACCAATCCGCATTGGAGCAGCGTGGTGGAGTATGCTCTAGACCTCCCGCAGAAGTGTCTGTGGGAGACCCGTGCCCAGCAGTGGGACGTCTATGGGTCGCAACAGCAACCAAAATCATGTAATGAATCATATATTTACGTACCTACCACCTGAAGTGCGCCATACTGCGCCCTCACAAGCAATGAGGTCGTTGACCCAGATCGCCAATGCAACTCTATTTCAGATTTCGGTCTAGATCTATTTTAGTATTTCATTTGTAGCTGGAATTTATAAGTTTATTTATATTAAGACTTGGCTTCTTAGAAAGATAATGTTAGTATTTGAAGTGCGAAGAATCTATTCGTTAGAGAGAGAAAATAAAACATAGTTTCTGATGAATCAAACTTGATTAGTTGGTACGAAATAAGAAAGAGCGAATCTTACGTAGGTACCAATTACGAGTCCATGTCACTCGTACAGTGAATAATTTTATAATGCAGACAGCTGTTTCACTTAAATTAATGTCACTTGACTTGCTGTGGAATTATGTACAAAAAATACTTTTTTCCATAGTCGTCCCACTGTTGGGCACGGGTCTCCCACAGCCACAGCTGACGGTCAAAAGTATGCTCCACAACGCTTCTTCAGCGCAGATTGGTGGTACATACTTTTATTATATTTTATTTCTATTCTAAAAACGCTGCTTTTCAGTATGAAACACTCAACGATTCAAACGAACAACGATTCAACTCTCTCTGTTATATTTTTATCGACAGTACGTACTGCAGCAAAATCTTTGCAAAACAGATGAATGCATAAGTTTATTAATTTTATAATTAAGTATATGATAATAGACCCCCTTATTCATAAACAATTAATAAAGCTGTTGTAGTCATTAATGAAATGAGTTTGAATAAAGCAGCCTTTGTGGCTAAAATAGGTTTATTTGTTTTTATTTTATTTTATGAAAAGCACGGCCAGGGTTAAGAAAGAAAATTAACCTGATTTTCGATAATGTTACTTACATTTTATCGGCTTACGGAAAAAATTGCGGGATTATCTCAGAAGAGTTTGTTTAACAAGTTGCGACTTGGAAATCACGATGTTGCTCAGTGGACTCCAGAAGAAAACTACTCTACATTTTACTTAAATGCTTAATTATTATTATGAGTTATCCACTTTATTTTAGTATGGAGACGTTTTTTAAATAAAACTTTATTTATTTCCTTATAATGTCTCGTAAAATATTCATATGATTTATTTTTTGGCCAATAGCTCATTATTTCCAATTGTAATAAATTGCAATGATTATTTATTTCCTTACAATGTCTTTTTTTTGTTATTTAGCTTATAATTTCCAATTGAAATAAATTGCAATTGAAGCTCGATGTTTTCGTGTAAATACGTCTATGAAATAATCTAGTATGTATATATAACCTACCGATCAAACCCGGCACAAAGACAGTAATAGGTAAGTACCTAACTAGGTAAGATCCTCAGCCCAAGGCTGCCTGGAAGAAATCGCTAGTTAGCGATAAGGCCACCTTTTGTACTTACGTATTTGAAGGTTTTTTTAATTGATCCTATATAGTCTTGGTGTACATTCTGAGGGGAGACCCGTGCCCAACAGTGGGACACAGAAAGGGTTGGATGATGATGATTAAATAATAATAAGATTTTGGGCTGTCTAAATAAGTAAAATGTGTAAGTACTTAATTTATCAGCAAAGAAAATTTAACACATAAGAAAACGATTAACATTAATAAAACATTGCGTCAATAGATGACCTAAATAATATGTAAGTTATAAAGCATTAATATAATGACGAGGCCGATCAAAACATCGTTAAGAATATCGTTCAACGCACAGCGCTGCAGGACTCCAACAATATGGTAGAGACCCTTATCGGAATGCTAATGACTTCGTATGTTTTCGTCGATAGTTCATCTGCGGGTTATCTGGCTACGCTGATGAATTGAAATGCAGTCGTGCAGTTAGGCTCCTCAGCAGACTGATGCCGCTTTTATAATTGACAGGATTGTATTCGCCATGTTTACGAGCTAAATAGCAGAGTGAATTTTGTTTTATTTTAGTTTGCTTCCGGATTTATATTCGCCATAATATAGAGGCTATTGCGATAAGTTTATCGTGAAGGTTAAAGTTTATCAGGATAATAATATTTACTCAACAGTAAGGAATTAAATGTACAGTGTTGTAAAGATAATTTTGATATTTGATTTAATGACAGGCTCGTCTCGATCGAAACATCCAAAGACGTCGAAACCACACACAACGTTGTCTTTCCCGGGGTCACATGATGGACGGTTCGAGCTCCCACTCTTGCCGCCCTTAACCCCAGAAGCCCCCTTTTATTCGCCTCTTACGACAGGCAGGGGATACCGTAGCACTATTCTGGTCCCGAGCTACAGGGACTTATTGACTAGGTACCTAGAACCTAGCTAGTGTGTAATGAGGCACGTATCCACATACCAAGCAAAGTTCGGCTGGCGGGGGCAATAAAATCTAGCCAAGTGCGTGTCTAACACCCATTGGAGCGAGTTCGTTAGCCGGGCACAGGTCACGTAGCATTTATTTTATCGTTTCAGGCGACTTTGGGCAATGTAAGAATAAGAATAAGAATTTATTTATTTTGCCCAACAAGTTTAAATTAAAAAAAATAACAAAAAAGTACAGGTAGGAGGTACAGGATAGTACAGGATGGTAGTACAGGATAGGAGGTACCTACAGGATAGTAAAGAAAAAAATAAAAAAATGTGAGGTCAGCGACAAGTCCAGCGCAAAACGTGTTGTAAACTTGGCGTTGAGGGTTCCGTACCCAAAAGGTGAGAAATGGCCAACAGTTTATTTCATATAAACATGAAACTTGGCCTGACTTCAAAATATTACGTGAATAAACGAATCAATCCGCATTGGAGCAGCGTGGTGGATTATGCTCTCGACCTCACTCAACTGTGATTGTGAGAGGAACCATTGCCCACAAATGAATTACTATTAATTTTTACCTTTTTAAAAGCTTTTATTTAACTTCACTCGTATGTATCTATGTAACATACTTACATCTATGTAACGTACTATGTATGTCCTGGAATCTTGCAATCAATATTTCACCCACTTCCACTGAAGCTATCGAGCTGAAATTTGGCACATATATTTGGTCATCGGAAACAATTAAAGTAAACCACGAAGGTATCGCCATACATATTTTTAAAAAAGTACAACCAGTCGAACATAGAACCTCCTTCTTTTTCGAAGTCGAACAAAAGGAAATGTCTTTTAGTGGAATTACTTTCATTAACAAAACTAGAAATAGCTTCCTTCCATTGTGTAATTCGATCTTTAAGAGTACCTACCATAAAATGTTTAATTATTTAAACTTAGATTTCTCAAAGTGCAGGCGGATCGGGTTCCCGTTCTTTATTAGAAATGCGTTCCGTTTTTAAGTAGAAGTAATATTTAGTCGATGTTTGATGTGGAGCACCTTACATTGATTAAAAAATTGCTATTGAGAAAATTTAGTAATCTGTGCCACTAGGTTTTCAGGTAGCAGAAACTCTTCGCAATTGAAGGCAGCATAGTAGGTATTCGATGTAGGTAATTAAGCACTTAAAAAAACTAACTTTGAACAATAACGTTCCTTTTAATAGCTAATTTAGGAATCAATACTTCTTTTAATGGACAAATATAGCAAACGAGCATGCGGCACCATCCATCCGCTGCCGCCCATGACAACTGTGACAGACCGTAGACAACTCTAAGACCGAAGAGTCGCTCAAAGCCGGTTATGTGCGTCGTTCCTTGTGATCCAGAAGGGAAATCGGTAAATACAATTTTATTTTTACACTCCACTAACGCCCAGAATCAGACATAACAATAGTTTCGTGTACACCTAGTAATATTATATAGCCTGTGTCACTCAGTGAAGATGCAGCTTTCTAAAGGTGAAAGAATTTTTGAAATCGGCCTAGTAGTTTTGGTGTGAAAACATTACAAACAAATGTTTCCTCTTTATAATATTAGTATAGAAGTACCTATAGATTGCGTGTCCATGATTGGCCGGCGTTCGTAGTACGCTTCGGGAGCTTTTGTTTGAGGAATTCTATTGTAGGTTGTTTTCGATCGGTCCGGTTTCGTAGCCGCTGTGGCCGCAGAACGTCCAGACAGAACAAACACAAGTGTTCGTCACACGAATGTTTGTTCTGAGTTGGATTCGAACCCAAGACCCTTGGCGCAACAGGCAGGTCCACTACCAATTCCGCCAACGGGTCACTCATTTTATATTACAGAGAAATACGGCTGTGATGTATAACATAACATAGGTTTAAGCCATGTATGTCAATGTCCAAGCTAAAAGGCTTATTTACACAACATAGGTTTAAGCCAAAAGGCTCATTTACACTTTCAATCGCATAAATATGCATTAAGCTTGATTAAAATGTGTAAACCAACGTTAACTCTCACTAATCCACTTTACATAAAATGTTACTGGGTAAATAAGTCGGTAGGTACTCGGGGTACCTTCGCATTGCTTTGATATTCCAAAAGGCATATAAAACGATCGGAATATAATTAACTAGTGGACGGCTTGCAGCTTCGCTCGCGTGGAATTAGATATAAAAATAGTTTCGATTACACCTAGTAATATTATATATAGCCTATGTCATGCATTGAAGATGCAGCTCTCTAATGGTGAAAGAGTTTTTGAAATCGGTCCAGTAGTTTTTGTGTGAAATCATTACAAACTGACTGACTGACTATTTCAGACTGACTATTTCAGACTGACTGACTGACTGACTGACATATCAACGCAGGGCCTAAACTATAAGGGTTAGAAACTTGAAATTTTGCACAGGGGTTCCTTTTATAAGGATTTTTGAAAATTCACCCCCTAAGGGGGTAAAACGGGGGTGCAAAGTTGTATGAAATTGCCGTTTTTGAAGGTAATGAATGTCTAATTCCACGCGAGCGAAGCTGCGGGCGTCCATTAGTCTATTAGTATACGAGTAGATTAGTCGCGTCGATCCGCTAACGAACGTGTATGTGGGAACGAGACGAGCTCGTATTCGCGAGGTAATAACATTGTATAACCCGTTTGTGTTAAGCATTCCGTTTCAGATACCTACTAGCTATACCTTCCAACCACCTACTTGTCTAGCGCAGTCCGTGGCAGGTAGGTGTAGTAGTGCTGGAAGCGATGTACCTTACCTCAAGATCTTGAATTCATTATACATTTACTCACATAGATCATTAAAAATTATATAGGTACCTACTGTTAAAAAATTGTTTTTTTAAAAAAGCTTTTTATTTTATTTTCGTGCACTGTCATCGGAACCAAATATGTGTGCCGAATTTCAGCTCGATAGCTTCAGTGGAAGTGGGTGAAATATTGGTTGCAAGATTCCAGGACATACATACTAATACATACATACAAGTGAAGTTAAATAAAAGCTTTTAAAATCGTTGCTACATTTGACATAAATTAAAATGTGATCTTGTAAACGTGCCCTACGTACAAAAATAATAAACCGGAAATCGGAACCTTGAAACGTTACCGGAAATCAGATAAAGTTTAAGCGCAGCGCAGCGGTTAAAATGCAAGAGCTTACCTTCACATTTTACATTTCGCGCGCCGCTCGGTTCAAGATCTGTGGTTCAAGATCGGAAATGCATTCATTATGCATTATGCATTCTGTATGGACTAGTGGACGCCCGCGGCTACGCTCGCGTGGAATTAGACATTACAATTGTTACTAGTAATTACGGTCGAAAACTGTCCTTTTAACATCATTCCTGGGGAAGTCACCGGGATAGAAATTATTTACATAATATATTATACATTACACATTATATATTACACTAGTGGACGCCCGCAGCTTCGCTCGCGTGGAATTAGACGTAACATAACCTAAATACAAAAATTTCATTGAAATAATGTAGGTATATACGAAAAACTTTTATACCTACTAACTTTGCATCCCCCTTTTACCCCCCCTTAAGAGATGATTTTCGAAACTCAATAAAAAACCTTCATAGGTACTGAATTTTATTCGAATAACTTCAAAAACGGCAAAGTTTCATACTAACTTTGCACCCCCGTTTTACCCCCTTAGGGCGTGAATTTTCCAAAATCCTTTCTTAGTGCTCCCCTACGTTATAAAAGGGACCCCTGTGCAAAATTTCAAGTTTCTAGCCTTTATAGTTTAGGCCCTGCGTTGATATGTCAGTCAGTCAGTCAGTCAGTCAGTCACCTTCTCCTTTTATATTATAGATGTAAGTTATGCCAATTAGTGACTATATTATTGTAAAGATACGGTGCATTGCGCACGAGGCATGCGTGTGCATGTAACAGTAAACAAGCCTGTAAATTATTTAATACACTTAAATAGATAAGTAGGCACTTACCGAATTATAAAGTTATGTATGTAATATGTAATTAGGTAAGTATGAATCAGTATACGTATTCCTTAATAGTTGAACCAAACGTATTTCCCAACAATTCGCGGGGAGTTGTTGATTAGAATCATGAATCATTTTTTGCAGCAAATTTATTAAATAAAACTCGTAAGTATATTTTAGATAGAAGACGTTTCTGAAATATTATGTCAAAGCTTAATCCTTTTGAAGCTTCGAAAAATTAATCTTGACGAAAGTAAGTATCAAAGTATATTTATTAGGTGTCCTAGAAAAGCTACTAAGAGGTCATTGAAGAGTTTTCTAAATAAATGGAAAACGAAAATAACAGAAACCAAAGGTGCAATATAATTTCGCATTACTAAATCGCAATTCTCATAATTAAACATAACTTAACATCATGCCGGTATTCCGCCAAAGGGGTAGAAAGAGGTGTGCATACACCCACTTTTCACCAGTTATGTTTAGGAAGAAAATCCCAATAATACTTAGCACGGGAATCGAACCCCGCTTAACAGACGTGCATGCGACTAGATTAAAGAAGCAGTCTTACTTAAACCACTTCCTATATGCTTAAACCTAACTTTAAATCTTAACTTATTATGCTTAACTATCATCTGAAAAAATAAATGTTGCTCTTAACATTTTTAATCAAAAGTCGTCTTCCTCTCTTTTTATCCAATTTACTGTGCCCTACTGTGTCCTCGTATAAAATGTGTTTAGATTAATTTGCATAATTTACTATCAATTTTGAACCAAAACTTTTTGTTTGCAATTAATTATATAAATTATATGAATAAATAGCATGTAATAACGAACAATTACATCAACGACAGTAATAATTAAAAAAAAGCTACCTGTCAACATTTCCCGCCATTTCCGCGCGCTCCGGTTCCAATACTACTGCGTTCATTCTTAAAACTTTCACAACACAGCACAGATAAACATAAATTCACATAAAAAAATCGACACGCAAAAGGCATTTGAGCACCGTGGATAGATTAAAAATTTTTTTGTAAATTAGCTACACTATTTACAGGTTGATAGAAAAGTTTTTGAACGAAACGTAAGTAAATAAAGGCGCGAACGCACGTCCGTCTAGCGGGAGCCGCTAAGCGGTTGTACCGCGCTCTACCGCAGAGCAGGGAGGCTGCATATGCTGCTCGCTAATTAAGCTAACTCGCTAATTTATATTTTTTAGTGGCGCTATAAGAGCTTTTAGTGCGAGCTATTTTTGCTTTTCTGCACGATTCATGCCTTGATAAACCAACTCTATTTATTAACACCACAAATGAGATTAACCATTCCTTAAAAGTGTCTTCAATGTCTGTCACAGTTGTAATGGGTAGTGTTGGGTGCTCATTAAGAGTAACAAATGTATCTTTTAAGCATAACAATCTATCAGTATTTTGTGCAAAAGTAGATGGTCCTTGAACGATTCTCAAAAAAGATATTAAGTAGTCCGTTTCTGAGATTTGTTCAGTCTGCCAGTGTTGTCAAAAACCATCAAAAACTAAAACTAAAACTGCAAATGCTGAGAGTGCTAATTAATTGTTACACACCAAAATGAAAATCAATTTGTGAGCTGAGTATCGAAGTCGTTACTTTAATTATTTATGAATAGGTAGGTAAGTTTACCTACCTATTCATAAATAATTACCTGTTACCACTACCAGTTGGTAGTGGTAACAGGTTTTGCTGTCGATAAAAACAAAGTATATAATAATACCTACATGCAGAAATTGGACCACGGGAAAACCTACTTCTGAATCCTGATATAAGCTAGGTATTTCAATTGATTTGTAAACCAACATGCACATTCGTCAAACACAGGCAGAAACTTACTCCACATTGCCAAGCGTAAGAGAGTCCCGAACAAATTGGCAACTAAAATTGCTTTCCAAAACTCGACCATTCAGAAGTTACAGCCAAAGAAATACATTTAAACAATCTGTTTCATCTCGAAAGTCAAGCGCAAATACAAAAGGCATTAACTTCGTTACGTCCGAATGAAACCACAGACAATCATCATGCACAAGACAAAGACTTATTTCTTGTCTATAGTTCGAAATCAAATTTTGTTCATTTATGAAAGGACTCTTTTGATAAATTACGTAAAAATCGTGGCCAGTTGTATTTGGGTCGCTGTATAATATAATTTCATTCTTTTGTATGTTATAATATTTAAATCATATACATATTAAATGTTGTCACGCAGTATTAAATTAACGATAGTCAGCTGTGGTTTGTACCTCTCTCGTTATTACAGATCAAATCCCTCATTATTGAAATATCAATAAATAATTCCCAGCTGAAACTATTTAACTAGTGGGAGGGAGGGAGGTGCTACGTGCATGAAAGTACATCATCATACACATACATCACCATACGTTTTTGTTCGCGGATTGTTGCAAAGTAGATTAATTCTTAACTAAACTAATGTAACGAGTAAACCTGCATGCTTGGGAATTACTTCATATTAATGGGCTTGATCACAGCTAAGAATACACGGGTACGTACAGGTTGCATACGAGAAGGTGATAGAGAAGGTTGTAGGTGGTAGAGCCTATAGGGAACCAAATAGGTTTTATATGAAACCTAATTTGTTCATTAACTAAGCATTCACAGTTGATACAGTTGTAGGTGTGTATCTTTACTCCTCTTTCATCCTGTGTACTTGAAGTTTCTTGTCTTAACTATTACGTCAGAGGCAATGTAGAAGTGCGCTAAAAATACAATTTATTATTCGTATGTCATGGCTTTCGTATAAAGCTCGCTGAATGTTGAATGAGTTTGGTAGTGGGCTGGTAGATACTCGGCATATGGGTATAATACAGTGTTGCAGAAAACTTGTTGACTAGACTAACAATCTTAACTGGTTTGTATTCAGCGGCTGTCAAACTCGGTCATTATTTAGTATCAAAAAAAAAATGACCACGCCGTAAATAACGGAAAAGCTCAGAACATAACACATCTTAAGTTCCCCGTAATGTTTTCGAGAGTTCCCCGTAATGTTTTCGAGAGTTCCCCGTAATGTTTTCGAATGCGTGTAAAGTTTGCCAATCCGCTTTCGGCCAGCGTGTTCGGGTCGGTTCTGTCAGTCCGAGTTGGAAGCCTCAACCATGAAATGGTTTTAAATTTCTTAAATCTTTCCCGCATCAAATAACCTAAATCTACGCAGGCGAAGTCGCGAGCATGTGCAAGTGCATGGAAGCCTTTCAAATACTTCCGAAGGAATAAGCTTGTTTTACAATCGATTGAACTCTGTTCATCTCGAGCGAATAAGATATTTGAGCTGGGTGATGTTGTTGAAGTAAGCTCACGATGCTCGGTGGTTAGCGTTTACATTACGTTAAGTTTAAGCATTTATCTATCCATGCGTCCATTGAATATATAAAGAAAGGCTACACACACTACCCCGCGTAGGCATAGAATAAAGAGTCGCTGGTAGAGCGGAGCGACTCTTTATTCTATGGCGTAGGCTCGGCCTGTGTCGCGGGCGGACACAGAAGATAACACAATCTAGCATCCATACTAATATTATAAATGGGAAAGTGTGTTTGTTTGTTTGTCCGGCTTTCACGTCGCAACGAAGCTATTATATGGTATGTCTTTTGTGTGTGGAGATAGTGAAGTGGGTGGAGAGTGACGTAGGCTACTTTTTACCGCGGTAAAACATCCCCATGGGTAGATATCGATGTTTTGTTATTTGCTAGATATTTAGTTCCGGATGTTGTTAATAGATGGCGTACCTTACGTACCCTTTATCTGCGGTCAGCACTACCTCTGGTTCCTCTAAGTATCTTTTAATCGTGGAACTGTCATTATTTATCCACCACAAATATGATAAACAACTCATTGTTAATTCCCTTTGACCACGCGGGCGGAGCCGCGGGTAAAAGCTAGTTAGTACATATAGGACACAGCTGCGGGAGGTCTAGAGCATATCCACCACGCTGCTCTAATGCGGATTGGTGGAGGGGTGGGCCAACCCAGTGTCGAATTTTCTCAAGCCACCCGAAGGTCTTCGACAAGGCTTGACGACTGTTTCCAGCATTGAAAACAACCGGGACCGACGGCTTTACGTGCCCTCCGAAGCACGGTAGCATTCATGAAATGTTGCCACAAGCGGTCACCCACCCACCAACCGACCGCGTCCGTTGCTTAACTCTTTCGATCACATTGAATCGACGTGAGCCACTGGGCTATGGACGGCCCCTGATACCCCATACTAAACTACCATGCCGCGACGAATACTCCAGCGGATTGGAATCAATAATCAATACGTTACACGCTGGCAAAGGTGAGACCGGCAGGTTTTCTCATGATTCTTCTGAACCGATTCAGTTCTTGATTTTCGCCGCGCTGGACTCGACAGCTGCCCTACCAAAATTTGGTTTAGTGTCGATGACAATGTATTTGTATGGTACAAAGATGTCTCGGGGACATCATTATATAAGTTATTTTTAAGTTAAAAGTTTTTGTTTAAACATTAGTTTGTATTTTAAATAATAGTTTCTCTTCGAAGTAATTACTAGTAATTATTGGATATCAATCCAACAATTATGTTGTAAATTGTAGTCTGTCATTGCCGAAAGTCATTGGGTCTAAAAATAGACGTGGGAATATGAATACATTATTGCCGGAATCATTATTATGTTGTTTTGTGTTAACCATATGTTGTTCACATCGCATCATTCTTTTGAGGGGCCCACGCTCCAATATGGCTAATCCTTAGGCGGGTTCTTCAAGAATATTTGTATCTTAATAATATTTTTAAGCACCTGTGATACCCCCGGTGTCGTATGTGTTCATAGGCGACGGTGACCACTTACCATTAGGCCCGTATGCCTGTTTTTCCGTCTATATTATAAAAAAAAATCAATTAATTGTTCTAGTCTTTTACGATAATTCGGCTATAGAGGGGTTACAGGGTGAGCTTTTGACTTAAAAGTGGTAGGTTAAATCCGGAATAGCGAAAAATGCTAAAAGAAGTCTTGACCTCAATTTTGACTGGGAATTCGGTTAGTGACCAATGCAGAACGAGACTCATAAGACTCCCGTTTTAAATCTGTCACAAATGCCACCCTTGAGTAATAAGATGGTCGTTTTTAGCAATATCCAACCGGAAGCCACAATCTTCTAGCCGCAACAAAATTGCTTTAAAATCAAAATGCAAAAGCAAAATTGCTCTAAATTATAATTTAGAAGGTTCTGTATAGATTCTACCGGTTTAAACTGATTGGAGTGCTCATAAATGCTGCTTCTATAAGATGAGGAACCGCCTTTAGCGTAAATATGTTACAGCTAAACCAATTAGGCATCTTGGGTGTGAGCTGCGTGGTAGCGTGAGATGGGATTAGTGCCAAGTCGAGACATTACAGCGTTGGCCCAGTGGATGGCCTCTCACGACAGGGTTTGGGTTCAAATCCCAGCGGTACGACGGTTAGGTTCTTCTCTCGTAATAAGGGTAAGCACATAGTCCACGACGATGGTCAAGTGTTGATTGGTAGACATGCAAGTTTCATAGTCCACCACTATGGTCAAGTGTTGATTGGTAGACATGCAAGTTTCTTCGTCCATACATACATCTATTGGGTTTTATAAGTCAACAGCTAGATAAACGAAGTTAAGCCCTCAATCAGCGCAACTCCATCTGGTCCCGTGCCTTCTAAAGCCAGCGGGTTCCGAAAGGCGAGTAAAACTCTGCAGGTAGTAGATATACTGAAAGCTAGCAAGCTGAAGTGGCAATGGGCGGGCCACATCTGCCGGAGGGCCGACAAGCGTTGGAGTAAACGACTGCTCGAGTGGAGACCGCGAATAGGCAAACGTAGTGTGGGACACCTCCTGCTAGGTGGCGCGACGATCTGCGCAAGACGGCGGGGAGTAAGAGGGTGAGGAGAGCTGAAGATAGGGCTCAGTGACGTGCCTTGGGAGAGGCCTATGTCCAACAGTGGACTAATGTGGGCTGAAGAGAGAGAGAGAGAGAGAGAGTAGATACACATAGAAAATACACAAGTTGGCATCCATGACCTTACCACCACGCCACGCAAAGATCCAGTCTTTGTTATCCA
Source organism: Carterocephalus palaemon (assembly GCA_944567765.1). Classification (NCBI taxonomy): domain Eukaryota; kingdom Metazoa; phylum Arthropoda; class Insecta; order Lepidoptera; family Hesperiidae; genus Carterocephalus; species Carterocephalus palaemon. Next base: position 10,949,679 of record OX155657.1, on the reverse strand, counting down.
TTGGTTATCAGTCCTATCTACCACACCACGCTACTTCTATATGCTACCTCAACCGCAAGCTTGCACTATGAATAGAATAGTATCGAGTCTAGGTTATATTAGTCTACGGAACCCTACACTTGGCTCCCCCATTCATCCTTAACTGATATAATATTGTAGCATCAGCACTACAGATAGATGTGTATTAATAAAAGTGCTAAACCAGTCTGCGAGACGCCGCGGCCCATGGGAAATTACTTATAAGATTTTGCTCGCTAAAGATGTGTTTTGACAACTAACCTCTAGGGACAGTTGGTTGTTACAAAGCCTTATTGACGGGTTTTCGCACTGTAAAAACGCCCGGTTTTCTATTGTGAATCCTTTATTTGTAAAAGTCATTCATCTGAGGTGAACCCTAATTTGGGGTGTCCAAAACATTGATTATTGAGGTTATGAGAGCAAGCAGGTACTACAATACCGATCATTGAATAACTATTGAGCAGGGGCATGCAGCGTCAATGAAGCGTCCACAACCCAATGGCTCGCGTCGATTCAATGTGATCGAAAGAGTTAAGCATCGATGGGCGCGGTCGGATTGTGGATGGGTGACCGCTAGTGGCAAAATTACATGGACGCTACCGTGCTTCGGAGGGCACGTAAAGCCGTCGGTGCCGGTTGATTTCAATGTTGGAAACAATCGTTAAGCCATGTCGAAGACCTTCGGGTGGCTTGAGAACATTCGATACTGGGTTGGTCACTAACCCCTCCACCATCGGCATTGGAGCAGCGTGGTGGAGTATGCTCTAGACCTCCCGCAGCTGTCTGTGGGGGAGACCCGTGCCCAGCAGTGGGACGTCTAAAGGTCGCAGCGAGATAACCAACACATTCATTGGTATTGGGGTAGACATGCTGATTTCCACAAAATTTGTTCACACAACATAGAAATTTGAACCCGGATCCAAGAGAGGCAGATATTCAGCCACTGCGCCACCGGTACCAACGCCACCAGACATCAATCTCGCGGTCCGCCAACACCAGATTAAGCCGTCGCCCGTTAATTACACATGCCGGTGATAAATTGCTAGCGCGGACATTACCAGCTGTTTTTAAATTCAAGCCCTATCGTGCACTGCAGGGCACGGTTCTCTTCTCACGACTGAGAAGGCATGGAGCATACTCCATCTCATGCTACTTCTATACTAATATTATAAAGAGGAAACATTTGTTTGTAATGTTTTCACACAAATACTACTGGACCGATTTCAAAAATTCTTTCACCATTAGAAAGCTGCATTTTCACTGAGTGACATAGGCTATATAATATTACTTAGTAGGTGTAAACGAAACTATTGTTATGTCTAATTCCACGCGAGCGAAGCTACGGGCGTCTATTAGTATGATATACATATTATAATGATAACCACTTCCACCATAATAATTAACGATAGTCAGAGAACATTAAATGTTATGATTTGTTAGTTGAATACTGGCATTGCACCACAACATAACGGCGACGCAGTCTGGGTTCCCGGGTTCGAACCCCGGCCGGGACGGGCATGACTAACTACTAGGGCCCTGGTTGTTAAATTGTATTATTTCTGTGTGTGCAACGGCAACGTAAAATCGTTGTTCGGGATTTATAGTTTCTTAATTATAACATAAAAACTAATACAAATTTGTATTAATTAAAATCAATTGATTTTTAAAACACTATTAGTATAGAGTAATGATTCTATGATTGTCCTAGCCTAGATTGTCTATGGGCTGATCCATTAAGTCTAATTGAAATAACTATCACACAAAATTACACGCGGCGAGATAATAATTGATACTACAATCAGGAATTTTATTTATTAATTATCTAGTAGCTCGCGACTCTCCACCAATCCGCATTGGAGCAGCGTGGTGGAGTATGCTCTAGACCTTCCGCAGCAGTGACTGTGGGGGAGACCCTTGCCCAGCAGTGGACGTCTATGGGTCGCAGCGAGCTCGCGACTTCGCTCGTCTTAACTTACGAATGCGCGTAAGTTAAAATTCGAATATTCTGAATAGATAGTGTCGGTAATGATTTCAATATCAATGCTAAGATCATAAAGATAAATCCAACTGTGTAGCCAGACTCAACAAATTCTATATATTCTATCTTTACAACTGGAGAACTGATCTCGCGAGCGCTAGATAATCGCATGAGCCGCTAGATGCGCGAGCTATGAAAATATTTCAATACGTGTTTATTAATTATGATAACGAACTTTTAACATTAAAATGATATTTTTATATAATATTCATATTTAAATAAGCTTTAATTAACGGTTTAACTTACATTAAAAGACGGTTTACATATTAACGCCAGGGTTCGTGGGTTCGAATCCCACTCAGGACAAATATTCGTTTGACAAAAACTTGTATTTGTTCTGTGTCTGGTTTATTTTTTAAGTATTTAAAAAAATCTATGTGTGTATATCAGTCTCTGACACCCATATCACAGGCTCGCGCCCACTTTGAGGTCAGATGGCCGTGTGTGAGAATGTCCAAGATATTTATTTATTTATTATTAACATTATTATGGTAATTCAAATATCACACTAACATTTCCGCTTTAATTAAACCAATAATGAAGCCTAGAAATATTTAAATTACGTTCAATTTATTAATTAAGTACTTCTATTACCATCAATAATTTTCCACATTTATCAAACATTTTATCCAATAATATAACACGCGAAACAGACTAGTCTCACATCGTGTTTAGATCTGGCTGAAGTTTAATATAGTTTTGTGTCGGCGATACCGTCTGTGGTTGAATCAGCACTTCGTTTGGGATTTGCAGCGGCTTACGACACCGAGAATAAATACAATACTGGATATGGTTTATTAAATTGATGGAGTAGCGTCCATAGCCCAATGGCTCGCGTCGATTCAATGTGATCGAAAGAGTTAAGCGACGGGCGCGGTCGGTTTGTGGATGGGTGACCGCTAGTGGCAACATTTCATGGACGCTACCGTGCTTCGGTGGGCACGTAAAGCCGTCGGTCCCGGTTGTTTTCAATGGTGGAAACAGTCGTTAAGCCTTGTCGAAAACCTTCGGGTGGCTTGAGAACATTCGACACTGGGTTGGCCACTAACCCCTCCACCAATCCGCATTGGAGTAGCGTGGTGGAGTTTGCTCTAGACCTCCCGCAGCATAGTCTGTGGGGGAGACCCGTGCCCCGCAGTGCGACGTTTATGAGTCCCAGCGAAGCGATCGCTAGTGTGACTGTTACGTAAGATGGTTCGATTCCGGGCGTGGCAAATTGTTATTGAAATAACTATCTTGAAATTCCTATTAGTAGCAAAGAATCTGGATATTACATACAAAAACTTTGATTCCGATCCAAGCTAACGAATTCACAAATTTCAAAGGAGACATCCAATTATACCGAGCGACTTGTTACCTCGAGGTAACAAGTCAGGTCAGGTCGAGGGCATAATTTTCGTTCGCAATGGCCCGTCTATTGCCGGCGGTATTAACTGTCTTAACCCACTCCTATGGGTAGGGCCATGTAATGTAGGGAGCAAACCTTGGTATATCAGCTAGTCTCGGAGCCCTGGCGCGGCGCACGGAACCCGCTATAGAGAGTACACCCATCTGAAACAACAATAAGTACAATTATGGTCTTTCGCACAGAAGTGCTCAGGGCCCTACGGCTCACGTTCACTGTTCATGTCACACTGAAAATTTACACTTCTATAATATTAGTATAGATGTTTTGATTCATATACAGCTATACAATTGGCTATTGGCTAAGCTATTAAGCTAAGCACTATTGTGTACGGATCTATTTCACAATAATGGCCCGATTCGGGAATCAAACCCAGCTAAAGTTCAGCACTCGCTTGCGGCCTCTACCAACGAGAATAAGAAGTAAGAAAAAATAATGAAGGAAATGTTTACCTGACATTGAACAAGATCGTAATACAGTACAGCTAATACAGACAGTCAGGCGGTACACACACCTGTACCTAGCCTTTCGATGAAATACAGGCGTAATGGCATGAGATTCTGCAACGTAGGCCGAACGCTGTCAGTCTCTTCCTCGATCACTGTGCCAGATGAGCAGTATTATAAAGCTTTGTATGCACTTTTATTTCGTTCAGAACGGGGAAAGCTTTTACAATATTAAATTCTGAATAATGAGAGACGAAGCGAACAATATCTGCTTGCTCGCTCGCTACAGTCTGATCCACTGCGATACAAGATGAGCGACAGCGATACTATATTTTATTTAAGACACCATTTCTAATACTACCCGTGTATTTGTTTAAACAGCTATCGCGTTCCGGTCGGAAAGGTTTTATCCAGTCCTATCTCTTTGTCTTCCCTTATAGGGATACTTCGAATTAAAACGAACGATAGCATACAGCAGAACTGTATGCGTATATTGCGCATTCGTGTGTATTCCCGTCTTAGGACAGTGATAAGTCTTGGTTAATAACTGGATATTGTAACTATTTATTTATTTACTGCTTATTTATTTATTTATTAATTTATTTACTTACCAAAATTATAACTGGCCTGCATAATATGCATGTTTTAATGTGCTTGTGAGATTCTATACAAAAATATAATCACCATATTCCACGTCACCTCAAAAGGCATAAAGCATGTCTGCTATCGTATAATAGGAATATAATAAGATGTTCTTCCATGGTAAACACGCTTATAATTTGTTACGGGGCTATGGCAACACAAGTAGGCAATCCACACTCCGGTACACTAAGTTCACGAGACCATTGTTGGACAGGGTAAGGTAAGGGTAAATAATTGGGTAAGGTAAAGGCCTTTGTCCTCTGACCGACTGAGGACGTTCGCTAAACAAACAGATTTGCGTCGTAAACTGTTTTGTGTTTTGCCTGCCTTGTTATAGGTACTTGGGAGCTTGTTCTGGCTTACATTTGAATTTTATTTTATCATTTAATTTTATAGGACAACATAAATACGCCCGTATTTCTCTTAAGGGGTTGGTAGGTCTGTGTAGGTAGAGGTGAGGTGTGTAGTATATAAATGTCCACTTGTCACCAGTTCTGTTAGTGCCCATGTGGTGGTGGTGGTATTCCCATATATTCGTACCGGGCACAAATAATTTATATGTCAAAATTAAAATATAATGTAAAATTAAAATCTATACATATATACAAAAGGAGAAGCTGGCTGACTGACTGACTGACTGACATATCAACGCAGGGCCTAAACTATGAGGGTTAGAAACTTGAAATTTTGCACAAGGGTTCCTTTTATAACGTAGGGGAGCACTAAGAAAAGATTTTTGAAAATTCACCCCTTAAGGGGGTAAAACGGGGGTGCAAAGTTAGTATGAAACTGACGTTTTTGAAGTCAAGTGGGCAACCCAAACGCGGACAGACGTCGTTATTGGGTCTAATTCTACGCGAGCGAAGCTGCGGGCGTCCACTAATTCCCATATTATTATATTCGTACTGGGCACAAATAATTTATATGTCAAAATTAAAATAAAATATAAAATTAAGACATGGACAAGACGGCTCTGGTGACGTGGCCAGCAGCACTTCTAGCACATCGCACAAACATAATTTGAGAACAACCTAATTCCGGCCTATTGTCCGGCCGATCCATATTTTATAGTGTCCGGACCGGGACGGGACAATGTCGTAAATTAATTGAGGTGCCATGCCGCTGATCCCTGCTTGAACAATGTCTAGGAGAGGACCATTAAATTAGATCCAATGATATTATAGTAGATACTCCACCAACGCACCAAACGCGTTATGCTCATTTATAATTTAATAATAATTATATTAAATTCATTAAATCTTACTTGTTAACCATCCCAGTCCCTAATTGAGTCTTGTTCAAAGTCAGTCACAGTTGTCATGGGCGGCAGCGGATGGGTGGTGCTACAAGCTCGTTTGCTATCTTGTATCCATAAAAAAAAAACTGTGAGTCCGGAAGCCGCAGCACAGGCCTGCAGCGGGAGTGAGTGTGTGGTGTTTGGTGTAGTGGTCATCGGCTTTAGGAAGAATTTACAATATTCTTATCCTATGCCCTAGTGTAGGCCGCGAGAGAAAACATTAATTTCCGCGTGAAGGGCTTTTTTATAACGTGAACAAGGAAGACTTCTTCAAACAATTAATGCGCCATTACAAACCTGCCGTTTACAAATCTTTAATTTTTGTTTTTCGCCGGGAAATGATGGCTCCTTCAGAAATGTTTCCGCTTTTTCCCGTAATTAATGAGCTGAACGTTTTGTTGTGAAAAAAATCTTTTTTATGGATGTAAAGTAGCAAACAAAAAAAAGTAAGTAGCACCACCCAGCCGCTGCCGCCCGTGACAACTGTGACTGATTTTGAACAAGAGTGATATGTGATGATGTTTAGTCACAGACGTCACAGTATAGAGACATGGAATAATCCTGTTACTCGTTAATAAGAGGTCAGTTCATTAGTGGTTTTGAGGACTGGAGCAGGGACTGTTACTGATAGTTAGTACAGTTGCATAATGTTAGTAATAGGTTGACTGACTGAGGTCACACTAGGTTGACTAGTAGAAAATGCCTTGGGGCATTAAGTCCGCCTTTTGTAAAATCTTTTCTTAGGATTTTTCAATAAAGCCTTAAATAAATAAATAAATAAATAGTCCAATCGGTAATTATTAGTAAGTCTCGTTCTAAGTCCGTTACAGATGCGTTGCACCCACCCGCGTGCACACACTGCTGCGGGAGGTCTAGAGCATAATCTACCACGCTGCTCCAATGCAGATTGGTGGAGGGGTTCCCGCCGCTCCAGAACCCATCTGCTGTGCGCATGACAACGGTGACAAACTTTGAACAGGACTCATAAAGGGACTGGGATGGTTAGTACCTACAGTCAGCAATCGTTAGTAAGTATGAGGACTTAGTCAACACAACTCAACGTATTAGAAATTACCTACAACATTTCATCAATAATTATTGCAATAAATCGTTTTAAGCAATTTTGTTAACAGAAGATTCTGAACTGACCTTGACTTTAGTGAAAGCCTACTTTAAACACATGCATAACAGTCTCGAGTGGCCTTCGTTTATAGGGCTGTCACAACTGTAGTTTTTATAACTTCCCTGAACCTGAAATTATTCGCTATGACAATAAGGAAACGTAACACGATCTTATAGTTGAACACGAACGATCTTATAGACACTCACGAATCGTTCAGTAATAAGATAGTAACACGATCTGTCATGGAATTTTTGTGGAATTGTTGTCATACCGTATTCTGTATGACAAATAATGTCAAATTCAATCGGTGTCGTGGCGTGTGACGCTCGTGGAATCGACTGTCAAAATGAACGCGCCTTCAACATGAGAGTGAAATCATTAACGTAAGTATATGAGTAAGGTAGAAAGCATTTTTTTTGCACTTTACATATTACGTTACGTTTTGAGCATGTTATGACGTCACATGGTTTTCGGCGTGGAATAGCGAGTAAGGGCAAAAAAACTTGATTATTAACGTTGAGCATGTTTGATATTTTGGAATGGTTAGGGAATAATTTTGCACCAATTGCTTTATCAGTATAAAAGTACTATCATTTATGTGGTAGAATACAATATTCATTTATTGCGCTATCGTACACAAACATGACAATTTATATTACATTAAAAATTTAACACTTTAAAACTATTGCAATTATTTTACATTAAAAAGTTTATCTCTCCGAAAAATCAACTTTCATCCATAATTTCAACGACTTTTTCCTGCCTAAACGAAACAGTAGGCCCAGGCATACATTTTCGCCGCGCCGTAGAGAGGGGATAGCTGTCTACTCTCCATCCGTCTTACGCTTTTTCGATCAGGTCACGTGTCCTGACGCGAGTTTAAGATTTTATACCCATTACAGAAAAATAGACCAGTCTCGATAGCTTTTAAAACAAAAAAAAATAATAGTAGAATATAACCTATTAGAAAAGGAGGAGAGTATTATAAACATTAAAGGAAAAATAAATTCCGGGCGATTTGAGGTAGGGAACGGGAAGGGGGGGGTGTTTAAGGGGGAAAAACGGTTTATGTCGATTTCCGGCAAAACTAAAAGTCCTATGGAAAAAAGTCAAATGACAAAGTTGTAGATAGTAAAAAGATCTAAAACTTTTGTATTTACACTTTTTTCTACTATTATATTAAATATTATAACTATTATATTAAAAATCTATAAAAAGTGAATAATGATGTAAAAAATGTATATGTGTAAGACAAAAAAAAGCAAAGGAAGGAGCACCACCCACAAGAAGTAATTAAAGATTGCATTTTCTGAGAAGATTTACTATAGTAAGATATATTTTTTTTTTCACCATCGGAAAGAAGAGGTTTCAACGAACAGAAAGCATACCAACTTTTTGAAAATAGCTGATATTTTGACGGGTGAATTTTCGATTGAAAATTAGGGTTCTTTTTCGATATTAATTCAAAATAAGGTTGAAAAAATAAATATTTCTAATCAAATAAATTACAGCGTATTTGGGACATAAAAAGGAAAGTTTTCACCAAATTTCGTGAAAAAGAAAAATTATTTGTAAAAGATAAAAATAAAAAACCAAAAACTTGGTTTTTTGAACTTTTCACATACATTTTGAGGTTATGTGAAAAAAGTGTAAATACAAAAGTTTTAGATCTTTTTACTATCTACAACTTTGTCATTTGACTTTTTTCCATAGGACTTTTAGTTTTGCCGGAAATCGACATAAACCGTTTTTCCCCCTTAAACACGAGAGGGTTCCCCTTCCCGTTCCCTACATCAGATCGCCCGGAATTTATTTTTCCTTTAATGTTTATAATACTCTCCTCCTTTTCTAATAGGTTTTATTCTACTATTATTTTTTTTTCACTTTTTATTACTTTTAAAGGCTTCTGCACTGGTCTAAAAGTGCTCAACGCCGCTAAAGAAGTTTTCACTTCAAAAAAATTTTCGATTTCGTGTTGAGGAAGTGTTTTGGACAGACAGAAGGACTTCCTCTAACCACTTCGGTTGAGGGAATTCGGGACTCTAGGACTGGCCTCTCTACCCGGGCAGTTCTCCCGTGCCAGTGGATACGAGGTGAGTTGTGTTTAAAAACACGCGAGCGAGTGTTTTGGAGTGTTTCTCCACTACCGTCGACACCTGAGGCAGACCCTTAAAGAGGTTAATAGAGTCTCAGATCGCCTCTAGTCTAGTCGCCTCTAGAAATTGTAACCTAGACTCCTAAACTCATTTATTACAAGGATGAAATTTTAAAGACTTCCTGTTTAAGTTCTTGTAAGATGTTAACAGGACAGTTGGTTGCTCAGTAGGTATTCACAAAAATAAAAAATAAATATTTTTCCGGAGAAGTGGCAACCCTACCGGCCAGCGGCCGTGGCCTCGCCCTCCGCCCTGCACCACTCAGCGCTTCGATCGGACAACTTGGGACTTGTTCGTGTTCGCGTTGGCTCTGGCGGGAGACACTTGAAAACTCTGCAGGTTTTCTTTACCCTCATCATCAGTTTCCATATCGCTGTACGGTATCGGCAGAGGACAGGATGATGTGGTCATAATACCACAACTTACAGACAGACAACTTACTTGACAGGCCCGTTGGCGCAATCGGTAGTGACCCTGTCTGTTGCGCCAAAGGTCGTGGGTTCGAATCCCACTCAGGACAAATATTCGTGTGACGAACACTTGTATTTGTTCTGTGTCTGGATGTCAATATTATCTATTTAAGTATGTATTTAAAAATATCTATGTATGTATATCAGTCTCTGACACCCATAACACAGGCTCGCGCCTACTTTGGGGTCAGATGGCCGTGTGTGAGAATGTCCAAGATATTTATTTATTTATTTATTTAACTTAAGATGTTATAAGTCTCTAAAACAGTAAAGTAAAAACTTTCGTGTGTTTAAAGTAAAACTTAAAGTTACAAAGTAGATTAAAACTAACTTTATAATAATAGATTAACGCAAAATAACGCTTGATACAATTAACTAAGCATACAATTCATTCATAACCCATCGCTCCTTTCAAACCAGTTCTGAAACAGCTTCAAAAGCACTATAGCTTAGTTTAGCTTACCAAACATGCTCGATTTACAACGTTGGTTAAGCCGAGCGCTCGGAGCGCCCCCTGTCCGAAGCCTGCTCGTCACAGATAGCGAGTAAACAAGGCCAGAAGACACTAAACAATGCCATTTGACATTCACCCTGTGGCTCGCGTGCGATGGACGCTTTACATTGCTCCGTTATGATTTAAATTAAAATACCTATATTTATTTACGGGGGTCTATTGGCTAAACGCCATATCGAAATAATTACACTAATTTATATGATATCGAGCAGTCAACATAACGAAAGGGTTATGAGATCGATGGTTCATGACATCAAAAGCTTTCATAAGCATAATAAATCGATTTTTTTTATGGATACAAGATAGCAAACGAGCTTGCAGCACCACCCATCCGCTGCCGCCCATCACAACTGTGACTGACTTTGAACATGATGATGATGACTACAAAACGGGGGTGCAAATTTAGTATGAAACTTTGCCGTTTTAAGTTAGTGAATGTCTAATTCAGCGCGAGCGAAGCTGCGGGCGTCTACTAGTGTAAGATAAGTATAGAATGTACATAAATGTACACCCATCATGGGTAATGATAAGAGATTTCATTTTATATTTACCACCTATTGTACATAACCTTATCATACAAATAAATACATTGATTGATTGATTGATTGATAACATACATACATACACGGATGGCGCAATGTACATCAACCAAGTCGATACTATCGCCCGCCCACAGGGACTCCTCGGCCGTCCGCCGCGCCCCGTAGGAACACAATGTGTGATCCAGTTTGTTCATTTGTCACGGGATATTGCTTTGCGCTTTCCGCTTCGAGGATGCAATATTTTGCTGAACGATAGCTTTGCAACCTAACAACTTACATCAACTCTTCACATATTCGTTCATTATATTATTAACAGAAAATTAAAGGCACCGCGTTGTAATTTCATTAATTTGTATCCAATGACAGCCTTTCAACGAAATTTGTTATTGGAGGAAAGCATAGATTTAATAAATCTATGGAGGACAGCGCCATTTATTTGAGCGCTTAATCATGAGTATGTATAATAATGTATATATTAAATTATAAGTGTTGGACACAGACCCCTCTCTACGAAGTGAATTTACTCCAATGTACGACTTAAACACAAGATTCTTATATAATACGATTTGACGGGCCCGTTGGCGCATTCGGTAGTGACCCTATCTGTTGCGCCAGGGGTCGTGGGTTCGAATCCCACTCAGGACAAACATTCGTATTTGTTTTGTGTCTGGAAGTTAATATTATTTATTCAAGTATGTATTTAAAAATATCTATGTATGTATATCAGTCTCTGACACCCATAGTACAGGCTCGCGTCTACTTTGGGGTCAGATGGCCGTGTGTGAGAATGTCCATGATATTTATTATTATTTTATTTATTTATAACAACCATCTTCTATCTACATTAAAAAAGCAATAATCAATACAGAACACTCCTGCAGCGCACAGGGACACAGCAATAAGTGTCACCTTTCCTGAAAAATTTTTTTATTTAAGTTAATTGCAATTTAGATCTAGGTGCGATATTATTACCGGGCGACTATCTACTCCCCATTGGGATAAGTCGTGAATGACTCTCTCCCGACCTGAGAATTTAATTACGCTTGTCAAACGCAGCGGGGGGGCAATTAGCGGCTCCGGACGGTGCTAAATACGAGCGTTAAGGTTGTGGTAAATGAAACGAAAATCTTTTTTATGGATATAAGATAGCAAACAAGCTTGCAACACCGCCCATACGCTGCCGCCCACGACAACCGTGGCTGACTGAACAAGACTAATTGGGACTGGGATGGTTAGTCCTGAGAGTGATTTAGAATATTAGTTGGTCAGTACGTTAATCGGTATGAGGACTGGAGACCGATAGTGATAGTTAGTCCTGATAGTTGGTGTTAGTAAATTGTTTTATTTACTCTACTTTTGTATTGGGTTGGAGCTATTCAAGTCCTAAAATTTATAGTTGTATTGTTAATTTGAGGTACCTATCACCATCTTCTGGCTTTGCTTTGAAATTTATCACAGACGCGTTGCTACCCTTGCGAGCGACGATGGTAGCCGCTGTATGTATGTATGTATGTATGTATGTATGTATGTAACGGAAACTTTGAACGTAATTTCGATCTAAATCGGATTAATTTGAAACTTTGCACACATATCAAGGACCGATGACAATTAATACAAAAAAAATTTTTTCTTAAAATTTTGTGTCTGTTTATATACAGGCAGATCCGTGGCGAATAGTCCCAATTAGCTCGCAGACTGTGTGTTGGTCTTGTGAAATCCGGATTAACGTGCCCTCCAAAGCACGGAAGCGCCCACGAAATGTTACTACTAACGGTCACCTGCCGACCGCACCCTACGTTGCAGCGAGTCGTGTTCGACGCGAGCCACAAGGCTAAGAGAGCTTCACGTATGCTGTAGCTTCCATAAAAACATTTAATGACGCACTGCGATAAATCGATGTCTCCTCCGTGGTTGTGACGACCGGTGATTCGAGTGTCAGATAGCTTTATCACATGTGACATCGCCCACGCCCACGCCCACGCCCAATCGACGCGGCAACCATCTCACAAGGCTTCTATAGCATGTTGTTATATCAGCGGTGATAGCCTTACTCGAAGATTCGACTTCTGATTTGAGTGGATCCAGGTTCAAATCTCAAGCTTTAAGGGCGCAGCGTGGCGACAGAAATGCCATGTAAATAATAATTGTCCACCACGCTGGCCAAGTGTGGATTGGCCGACTTCACATGCCTTCGAGGACATTATGGGGAACAAGGCATGCAGGTTACCTCACGATGTGTTCTTCATCGTTGCAGCAAGTGACATTTAATTTCTTAAATCGCACATAACTTTAACGGTAATTGGTGCGTGCCGCTGGGGTTTGAACCCGGACCGCTCGAGTGAGAGGCGAGTTCGATAGCCTCTGGGCTGTCACCGCTATAATTTCGCAATTTCGATTAGCTTCTCCGAACTCTGTTTCGGTATTGCAACTGAAAGGTTATTACCGGCGTAGTCACATCACGAGAGTTAGGTAGTACATGCGATTTGCAATCAATGAAAATTAAATATGTTGATATGAATCAAAATAATTTTTAAGATAATTAATTGTATCAGGCGTTACTTTGCGGAACTCAATTATTACAAGCCAAAAATTAATGTACTTTGCAACTAATCCGCGAACAATTTGCTCTTGCTGAACTTCGTTCAAAATAATTTTTGTTTATGAAACATTTGATGAGCAGGACCAGGCATGGGTCGTGGTCCACCTTATAAGTCCACCTGGGTGGACCACGGGCACTTTTTCTTGCCCGTGGTCCACCTAAACGAAGAGTAATACCTACACAAATCAAAAAATATATGGGCCGTGGTCCACCTAAAATTAATTCATAATTATTAATAGGGCGCATACCTATTGATATCTCGTTCGGGGACGGCGACTTACCGACAGGTAACTCGCTCGCTTACTCATTAGGCTATAATGTTAACTTTCTAAACTACCTAGCCTATAATGGTCATATTTTCTAGGTAAATGCTAATAAATTACGGTAAAATTGCTTGAAAATATGACCTACTTAAGACAAACACTTAAGAGTGCTCGCGTCTCGAACGTGTGCCTCCTGGGTACCGTAGAGTACAACTAGGTAGGTATGTTTACGCAGACAGAATATGTAAAATATGATGGGTCATACCTAAGGTTGAACTTATAGTGCGTACAAAATAAATATTTATCGGATATCGTTTGGCCCCGCGCCAATGGACAAAAAAACATAATTATCCCTTATAGCGTAGCCTCTCTCTATAATCCTTTTGGGCGCCGGCTCGTCTCACTACGAGCGGGCAGCGATAAACGAGATAGCTCGTTCTTCTACAGGACCCGCTCGAACTTATCAATATAGAATATGCGGCTGAAGTTACCGGCTTATGGCTGAAGTTACCGGCTTATGGCTGAAGTTACCGGCTTACTCACGTGTGATTTACACCTTCAGGAGTGAACACGCTCGCGGCGGAACGGCCTATACCGACTTAAAAGCTCGCGTCGCCACCTAGAGTCTTGGAGTCAGCAGCGCATCTTCGCTCTCTCGCTACGAAGCAAGTGCCTCATCCATTCTTTATAGGTCTGTTTGGCTGGCTGTGTACTCGCCGGAGTACCGTCAGCAAACAGCGAGCGTCAATAATACAGAGGAAACATTTCCTTGGCTTAGTCACGTGAAATACGGCGCAAATATTCCTTTATTTCTCGCCCTCTCGGGGCACTTTTGCCTAAGAGATTCTTAATTTACGACTGTTTGTGTCAGCTATATGGCAAGCTTTTTTAGGTAAGCAGGCGGTGAGGGTTAAAAATGGTTCATTCAGACCCCGAGTAGGTAGTCCAGAAAAATATTCAGTATGTTCTGTGACCTGTGACTGTCCTTGAACGTGACTTCAAGGTTTGTCACAGTTGTCATTGGTGGCAGCATTGCGGTGTTGCATGTTCGTTTGCTGTCATATATCAATAAGCAGCGTTTACTACAAAAACTCCTATCAAAATTTTATTTATCAAGAAAAATACGTACTGCGTGAAATAATACCCATGTTCCTTGATATCACAGAATCAATTAGCAAGGAAAGAGTTTGCTATGTACAATCTATCAGTCCACTGCTGGGCACGGGTCGCCCCCAGAGCCGCAAATGTAGGAGGTCTAGAGTATTCTCCGTCTTATTAAACTCTTTCGATCACATTGAATCGACGCGAGCCATTGGGCTATGGACGCTACGAGTAAATACACACTTATCTCAAAATTGCGTTTGGCATTTTAGTACGCTAGTTTGTCGGCGTGGTATGTACCTATGTTATGATGAGTTTCAGTAATTTTCTTCATCCGCAAAGAAAATTCGGTTGGATTCAATATGGCTATTTTAAATCTATATTATAAAAATGAATCGCAAAATGTGTTGGTAAGCGCATAACTCAACAACGCCTGGACCAATTTGGCCAATTCTTTTTTTAAAATGTTCGTTGAAGTTCAAGGATGGTTTTTACGGCGAGAAAAATTTGAAAATTCAACCCCTAAGGGGGTAAAACGGGGGTGCAAAGTTAGTATGAAGCTTTGCCGTTTTTGAAGTCAGTGAATGTGTAACGCGAGCGAAGCTGCGGACGTCCACTAGTTAGAAATAGATTTTAACGTGCAACATTACTTAAGAAAATCCAACGCCAATAAGAAATACCAGCCTTGTCACGTTCGACAAACAAATTATCTTCATTTGAAACCACGTCGATCTGTTTTATTTTTCGAGCAAACCAAGGAAAAACACTTCAGGAATTCGGAGCACAAAAAGATATCATGTTTCTTTGGAGCGTTAAGCAAAGTGCGGTAAGTACTTAAGTAGGTCCCACGTTCAATCCCGTATACATTAAATAAGTGCTTACTTTAGTAAGGACAAGCTTTCTCTACCTCCGCCCACGTCAAATCGTTTTACGTACAGAATTACCTCTACGGGATGTTATGAAATATAAATAGTATTCACAGTATTAGCTGTATTATAGTTTGCTTTGACAATCCAATTGCGTTCAAATGATAGCTTTTATCTTCGATCAATAATGTTTTATAATAAACTAGTGGACGCCCACAGCTTCGCTCGCGTGGAATTAGATATACCTACACTAACTTCAAAAACGGCAAAGTTTCATGCTAACTTTGCACCCCCGTTTATCACCCTTAGGGGGTGAATTTTCAAAAATCCTTTCTTAGTGCCCCTACGTTATAAAAGGAACCCCTGTGCAAAATTTCAAGTTTCTAACCCTTACAGTTTAGGCCCTGCGTTGATATGTCAGTCAGTCAGTCAGCTTCTCCTTTTATATATATTATGTATAGATAAATAAATACCATGCATAATATGTGCTGGGCACAGGTCTCCCCCACAGACGCAGCTGCGGGAGGTCTAGAGCATAGTCCACCACGGTGCTCCAATGCGGATTGGTGGAGGGGTTAATGGCCAACCCAGTGTCGAATGTTCTCAAGCCACCCGAAGGTCTTCGACAAGGATTAACGACTGTTTCCAGCATTGAAAACAACCGGGACCGACGGCTTTACGTGCCATCCGAAGCACTGTAGCGTCCATGAAATTTAACCACTGGCGGTCACCCATCCACAAACCGACCGCGCCCGTCGTTGCTTAACTCTTTCTATCACATTTAATCGACGCGAGCCATTGGGTACATGGTACCTAAACATAACTGGTGAAAAGTGTGTGTAATCGAATTGTTTTCGATCAGATTTCAGTAGCAATGTAGACTTCATGTTCGTTTGTAACTTGATCAAACGGAATAAAATTCAACGCGGAATAGCGCCCACGCTCCGGCGGCGCCGCTTAAAGGTACAGCTGGGATTTGTCCGTACAAGTGTCCGATGAAGCTAGCAAAGGGCGGAGCGTTACGGATAAATATACGAAAATAGTTAACACATTTCTTACTTTTTACGTAGTTACTGTCAGATTTACACTTGACAATTTTACTGTACTTATTAACAGCTTAGTGCAGCCAACAGCATTTTATCAGCCAAATAAATATTATTATTTCAATTGCAATTTCCAATTAGACTGTATCATAATAAAATAGAGGCAAGACTAGGTAGAGGTACGTGTTTAGATCAATTCTTTTTGATATCATTATGTAGATATCGTTTTTCTCATAATGTGGTATCTTTTTTTTCTTTCTTTGTTTTAAGTTTCTGTATTTTTTTAATGTTTTGTGTACTCTACATTTTGTAGAAATAAACGTTCTTCTATTCTATTCTATGTATGTATTATATTACATTAAATGGATGTTTTTTAAATTTAAAAGTTTTTTTACTAAATATGCTCAAAACCTATAGAATATCGTAGAGAACCTTGTAGAGTTCTCGTTTTATATCAACTTATAGCAAATAATAGTATTAGAACGAAATAAAAGCTTAGCGAATGTTTAAACATTTTGCTCCGGATATCGAATACCTTCAGTAACCATTATCAGGTACATCACTAGAAAAACTCTTCTGAGTAATGAATGCAAATAAAATTTTATAAAAGTGATTTATTTAACAAAAAGATCTTCGTTCTTCGTTTTTTAAACAGACTTAAGGCTGCGCATGCCGGTCATGTCTCAAACCAAGAATGGGACGTTAATCAACGTCCCATCTATCTGTTTTTTGAACTTTGGAAATACTGCAAAGAAGAAGTATGTTTTCTTTGAATCGTATACGTAGATTCAAAGTAGATATAATATATTTTTAGTGGAGAATAATAAAAACATTCTTTTGGTAACAATTTTTTACGATAATTTGTCGTTATAATATTTTATGTCGGAGGCGTTGAGTCATAAGTTGGGGTTTATACTTTATATAAAGTTAGCGGCAGGAAAGTTGAGCTCTGATCTTGAGTCGAAAATTAAGGTATCGTCCTGCGCGGGGTGAGCGGGTTGTCATTAGTAAGCGCTGGCTGGTTTGCAAGCCGTTTTATGTCCTCCGCACTGATACCCCATGCGCAACTATCCCCCTCCGAATTTCGTTCAGAGCTACACGTTCGTGCCGACAGCTGTACCCAGTTAGTTAGGGCCAATCGTAAGGAAACCTGCATGCCTGAGAGTTCTTCATAATGTTTTCGAAGGCATGTGAAGTCTGCCAATCCGCACTTGGCGAGCGTGGTGGGCTAATCCCTCCCATTGTGAGAGGAGAACCTTGACCAACAATGGGACAATGAAAGGGTTGTGGTGGACACCCAGTTGTAAAACACACAAATTGATCTTTCTTGCCCATAAGTATCGATGTGTGCATTTCACGCAGTCAGCAATAATTTAGGATTAGTAGGTAATGACTTCACTTGTACGTAACAGAACGAAGTCGCAGGCTCTCTCTAGTTTCTCAAAATCCCTCGGCTGATATCAGCCGCAGGCGAGGCGATGGATTATGAAAAACGGATGAAAAACATTCCGGCAGGGGGCGGGCCGAGCGAGTATAACTCCGTTTGATTTTTGCTCCATTCTTTTATTGTAAGTAGCCCTGTAGCGTCCATAGCCCAATGGCTCGCGTCGATTCAATGTGATCGAAAAAGTTAAGCAACGACGGGCGCGGTCGGTTTGGGGATGGGTGACCGCTAGTGGCTAAATTTCATGGACGCTACCGTGCTTCGGAGGGCACGTAAAGCCGTCGGACCCGGTTGTTTTCAATGCTGGAAACGGTCGCTAAGCCTTATCGAAGACCTTCGGGTGGCTTGAGAACATTCGACACTGGGTTGGTCACTAACCCAACCACCAATCCGCATTGGAGCAGCGTGCTGGAGTATGCTCTAGATCTCCCGCAGCAGTGGGGGAGACCCGTGCCCAGCAGTGGGACGTCTATGGGTCGCAGCGAAGTAGCCCTGCTGCTGGTCTAGTGGTCGCAAGGTCTAAGCTAAGGTCCAGGGTACGAGCCCCGACGCGGACAGTGTTATTGGAACTTTACACAATTCCTAGTGATAGTCTGGATGTAAGGCAATAATATAATATATAGCATTCAACGCTGGTTCGGCCACTGTCTGCACCAATCCGCAGTGGAGCAGCGTGGCGGAGTATGCACTAGACTTCCCCCAGCGAAAGTAGGTGCCGTGAGCAAAAGTGATTATGCAGAGCTTTCATATATTAACGCTGTCTTTATATTATGAAATTTTCATAGCGCTAAGGATTAGTTTCTATTTGAAGTTTGCGATCCGCTGAGCAAATACGACGCGAGGGACGGCGCGACTCCAACTGTTGATTCAGCTGACGATGACAAATATTAAGGCTAGAGAAATAACTGACAAACTATACTGTTGGAATGTTACATTGATTCTTATTCTTCAACAGTTGAAGAAAGAAAGAAAGAAAGAAATCTTTATATTAAAAGCTTTTATTTAACTTCACTCGTATGTATCTTGTAAGTGTGTATGTCCTGGAATCTTGCAATCAATATTTCACCCACTTCCACTGAAGCTATCGAGCTGAAATTTGGCACACATATTTGGTTCCGATGACAATGCATGAAAATAAAAATAAAGTTTTAAAAAGCTTTTTTTAAAAAAAAAAATTTAACGGTAGGTATAATTATTGTCATGTACACACAATAAAATAAACAACAAACAAAACTAAGCCAAACATATAAATTAAAAGGAGAGACACAAAATAGGACTACTCTCAGTCTGTGCCGTGGTACTGAGAGAATCGCGGCTGCTGGTTATCACCGTAGCCCTCTTTTCCGAGCAGTCGTATTTGCTTGCGGCATAATAAATATAACAACATAACATGTAACTATCACTAACGGTCCTCATACGAGCTTGCAGCACCACCCATCCGCTGCCGCCCATGACAACTGTGACTGACTTTGAACAAGACTCAGTTAGGGACTTTGATGGTTAGTCCAATTAGTTGAGAGAGTTAATTGGAACATTAGTTGGTCAGTTCGTTAGTAGGTGAGAGGACTGGGGACTGTTAGTGATAGTTAGTCCTGTTAGTTGGTGTTAGTAATAGTCCAGTTAGTACTTGTTAGTAGGAGTCTCGTTTGAAGTCAGTCACAGATGTGTTGCTACCCTTGAGGACTAAGATGGTCGCCTCTAAAGAAGTGTAACCGGAAACCACACCTTTCCAACCAGACCATAATTGCTTTAAAAACAATTATTACACGGCAGAAATGGTACTAGGTACCGTGGCGGACGGTGGTACTGCCCCGGGCGAACTCTATATGGAACCAATTAGCTTTCATATAAAACCTATTTGGTTCCCTATAGGCTCTACCACCTATACAACTGTTTCCAGCATTGAAAACAACCGGGACCGACGGCTTAACGTGCCCTCCGAAGCATGGTAGCGTCCATGAAATTGTGCCACTAGCGGTCATCCATCCAAAAACCGACCGAGCCCGTCGTTGCTTAACTCTTTCGATTGCTACAACGAAAGGCTACCTGAATAAAATAAATCGGAACCCTTAGGAGCCAAGGTCAGCCATGTACATGGACACGCCGAAGATCAACCCACGCGGCCGGCGCCGGTCCTGGCGACGCGGCGCCGGCCTGCCGCCCTCACCGGAAGCGTAAACACAAGAGCTGGTTCGGTGCACACGTCGCTTGCCGTGTGGCGAGTGTGTCGTTATTTTACTGACAAGTATTATTATTTTTAAGTATTTATTTTTGATGTGAAACATCTATAGGCGGAGGGTAAACCTGAAAGCGGGGCGATACAGGCCGTGGCGACGCTTCGCCACGCTATATTATTTTACAGTTGAAACACTGTGTTACAACGATTAGAATTATGAATACAGTTTTTTTTTTTAAAGTTTTTATTTAAATTCACTCGTATGTATGTATGTATGTCCTGGAATCTTGCAATCAATATTTCACCCACTTCTACTGAAGCTATCGAGCCTAAATTTGGCAATGCATGAAAATAAATGAAAAAAATAAATTATAAAAACCTTTTTTTAAAAAAAAATTTTTTAATAATTCAACTTTTATTTATTTGACCTTTATTGAGCCAAAAGAATACAAAGGGCGGAAAGAATGCACAACGGTCTCTACCAGTCAACCCTTGGCGATGGAGGAGGATGAGGTAGTGTTATAAAATAAAGGATATTGGATTATGTTAAAGGATATTCTCACTTGAAATTTAGGTGCACTAAGGTGGATATTTAGAGATATAAACTTTATCATAACTTTTAAGAAGCTTTTCTTTGTATCGTTAAGATTCGCAATAGATGTACGTTTTGCTCTGTGTCATACATAATATATGTGTTAGGTTTTAAGACTCATAGGAAATGTAGGAAATGCACATCTTTGTTGACAATAACTGAGAACATAATCAATAAAGATTGTTAAGAAAAGCAATACGGGGATAATAGTTTAGTCATTAATTTATTATATCGTTGTAATCGGTTTTACACACAGATCTATAGTTTTGTATCAGACAATATAATAATATTTACTGCCATGTAACAGGCAAGCAAGCAAATAAAATATGAAATAAATTTAAAAAAAAAAAAGCTTTTTATAACTTTTTATTTTATTTCCGTGCATTGTCATCGGACCAAATATGTGTGCCAAATTTCAGCTCGATAGCTTCAGTGGAAGTGGGTGAATTATTGATTGCAAGGTTCCAGGACATGGATACATACGAGTGAAGTTAAATAAAAGCTTTTAAAAATGTCCTAGTTGGACTTTTTTATACAATGGGCACAACCGCTTTAGGATGTACGCCGCCCGGGCAGCCGGTGATTGCCACGGCCGGATAAACGGCGCAGTTCAATTAAAACCCACACGGATATAAAATGTATTGCCGGACATATTTTATAATTAATTTTTGTGAAGCATGCGATGCGGTTTATTTCGTTTTCCATATTTGAATATAATGATCATTCAAGGATTAGGTACAGGTTGGCAACCCCTCCAGCAATCCGTATTGGAGCAGCGTCGTGGAGTGTGCTCGAGACCCGTGCCCAGCAGTGGGACTTCTATGGGTCGCAACGAATACGCTTTGATATTCATAATCATAAAGCCTGATACAATCAAATTTTGGGGTTGGGGTCATTGTTAACTTTTACCAATTTAAAAGTTGCCACTTCCCCCACCAATTCGCCTTGAGCCGAATCGAAGAAATTTCCATGTTTTGAACGCAAAACTCTTTACGAACTTCCCATGGAGCTCCAAAGCGTATTTTATGGCTCCTAAAAAGTTGCGAACTGATTCGGGATAACGTGACTGGGGAACAAACAATGCGCTCATTTTGTTTCTCCGTGACAAAGGCGACATAATTTGTCGTAACTCGCTCTTTGTGTGACAATCTGATAGGACTGCATTGTTAGAGAAAGGTCTGCTGACGACATAGGCGGGGTAGTATAATATAGGCTTGCTAGTTCATCTACGAATTTTGTCTCTCTTCTTAAGCCATGAATTAAAGATACCCATACGTTATATCGACTTAAGCGAACTTTGAACATCCTTGCTGCTGCTTGACGTCCTACTGATGGGTACGGGGCTCCCCCGCAGACAAAATTCAGGACAGATGTACCCGGGCTATCCGGGTACTTTACAAGTCGATAAGTAATCTCCACCAATCCGCATTGGAGCAGCGTGGTGGAGTATCCTCCCGCAGCATAGTCTGTGGGGGAGACCCGTGCCCAGCAGTGGGACGTCTATGGGTCGCAGCGAAGCGAAGTAATAACCTGCTTCGTAAAATGACTGAGAAGTGTAAAAGAAAATGTCATACAAACTATTAAACGCTATGTACTAAGGTGTGTGGTATTGATTTGTCTATTTATACGAAAAGCCAACGCGCGGCCAGACACTCAACAACCCTTTCTTTGTCCCACAGTTGGGCACGGGTCTCCTCTCGGAATGGGAGGGGCAAGGCCATAATCCAGCACGCTGGCCAACTTCAGATCGGCAGACTTCACATGCCTTCGAGAACATTTATCTATATATATAAAAGGAGAAGGTGACTGACTGACTGACTGACTGACATTATCAACGCAGGGCCTAAACTATAAGGGCTAGAAACTTGAAATTTTGCACAGGGGTTCCTTTTATAACGTAGGGGAGCACTAAGAAAGGATTTTTGAAAATTCACCCCCTAAGGGGGTAAAACGGGGGTGCAAAGTTAGTATGAAACTTTGCTGTTTTTGATGTTATTCGAATGAAATTCAGTACCTATGAAGGTTTTTTTATTGAGTTTCGAAAATCATCTCTTAAGGGGGGGTAAAAGGGGGTGCAAAGTTAGTAGGTATAAAAGTTTTTCGTATATACCTACATTATTTCAATGAAATTTTGTATTTAGGTTATGTTACGTCTAATTCCTCCCGAGCGCGAGCGAAGCTGCGGGCGTCCACTAGTAACTAGCTGACCCCGTAAACGTTGTTCTGCCATATGAAATGTCAAAGTGACGCGATACTTCATGTAAAATATTGTTCATACAAAAATACTAAAATCGTGTTTAAAAAACATTTTCCAGTGGAGCAAATTGTGAATCTAAACCATTCTCGAATCCCTTTGAACACCCAGAAAAAATTTCATCAACATCTATCCAGCCGTTTAGGAGGAGTTCACTGTCATACACACGTACACAAGAAATATACCTATATATTAAGATGATATCTTACATATTCTAACCTGTCGCTACTTGGAGGTCGACCCTCTTCCTTTGTAAACGACATACCGACAGACGTAGCGCTACATGTAGGTTACAAATTAAAATTCACGGGAGAGGTCACGGTAAGCAAATAAAGAAAGTTTCGCTCCCGAGACCGGCTAGTCAGACTGGCCTTTGTTCCTTGTTCCCGAGGTGTTCCTCGAGTTACGGGAACAAAAGGAACATTGTTTCGAGCTTGTTACACTGTGAGCCCGTGTTCAGAAACTTAACATAGGTACTTATAGTTTGACCTATCGCCCACTGACGACAGCCCAGTGGCTATCGTACGAGGTTCGGGGTTCAAATCCAAATGACAAGTACCAATGACTTTTCTAAGTAATTTTCGTTTCTATAAATTAATTGACACCCACTTTAACGGTGTAGGAAAACATCGCGAGGAAATAAATTATTTGTAGTGGACCTGGCCTTAACCCCCGGAAACTTCCGGAGTAGACAAATAATTATCCCTTTAATATACGCATATAGCGTACATAGCCCAATGGCTCGCGTCGATTCAATGTGATCGAAAGAGTTAACCAACGACGGGCGCGGTCAGTTTGTGGATTGGTGACCGCGAGTGGAAAAATTTCATGAACGCTACCGTGCTTCGGAGGGCACGTAAAGCCGTCGGTCCCGGTTGTTTTCAATGCTGGAAACAGTCGTTAAGCCTTGTCGAAGACCATCGGGTGGCATGTTCTCAACATTCGACACTGGGTTGGCCACTAACCCCTCCACCAATCCGCATTGGAGCAGTCAGTATAATATACAAGTAAATAGGTATATCATCTATTACCCGTATATTCACAGCGATGCATGAGCTACCGCACTGCTATACACTGCTATACACTAACTACCAACATCTGAATATTAAATCACTATGAAAGCTCTCTGCGGAAACTTTAAGTGCTTCGGTGGAAGTTCGGGAAGCTTGGCTCGACATTAGTTATGAATATAAGCAACGCATTTTAAGCCTACTTTATATTGTGACTAGTGGACGCCCGCAGCTTCGATCGCGTGTAATGAGACTTAACAATAGTTTCGATTACACCTAGCCATATTATATAGCCTATGTCTCGCAGTGTGCGAGCCCCGCTCTCATAAATCAGCTCGTCACTCACACACCAGAAGCTGATATATTTTTAATCCTTTAGCTAAATTCATTGAACTATGTAAATTGTATTTAAGTTTTAGTATGTAGTAATTTTCTTATTTTTTTATTTTTTATTTTAGCACTTTTTAGATTTAGTTTTTTTTATGATACACTAGCTTTTACCCGCGGCTCCGCCCGCGTGGTCAAAGGGAATTAACAATGAGTTGTTTATCATAATTGTGGTGGATAAATAATGACAGTTCCACGATTAAAAGATACTTAGAGGAACCAGAGGTAATGCTGACCGCAGATAAAGGGTACGTAAGGTACGCCATCTATTAACAACATCCGGAACTAAATATCTAGCAAATAACAAAACATCGATATCTACCCATGGGGATGTTTTACCGCGGTAAAAAGTAGCCTACGTCACTCTCCACCCTCCTCACTATCTCCACACACAAAAACCATACCATATAATAGCTTCGTCGCGACGTGAAAGCCGGACAAACAAACAAACACACTTTCCCATTTATAATATTAGTATGGATAATGTTTGGGGTAAACTTGTGAATTATATGCACAATATATTTATTTATTTACACAGACATAACAATCTTAACAGATTTTTCCAATTCGATTGTTAAATGTTTCAAGATACTTTCCTGCTGCCCTGCGAAACGCGGCAATAGGTGTATAGAATATATCGACCTCACGTAACGTCTTTTGAGGTATATATAATTCTTCTGCGAACCTGCGGGCGGCCACTAGGTGTATATGTTACTTATAAATATATATTGCTTATTTTAAAAGCAAATAAATAAATGACGCAATTGATCACAGGGGGAAGGTAATATGATACGGATGCAATGTAAAATTAGGTTTTCCTTGTCTTATATTGTTCTTGAACTAAGACAATAGTTTTTCGGAGTACCGCAAAACCGGATCAAGGAGCATTCATCCGGTTCCGCGGTAAATTACCCGGGCACCGGGCACGGCCGCCCGGAAATCAGCGGGATTGATTCCCGTTCGTGCTGCGCCATTATTTAGGTCACCGACCGGAATCGGATTGAGGAATAATGTTGATTTAACCGATAGAAAAACTAAATTATCTTTGGGACCGTGGAAGAAGCTATTAGCAAGTTATGTACTATATTCTTTTACTAGTAGACGCCCGCAGCTTCGCTCGCGTAGAATTTGATCCATTAACGACGTCTGCCCGCGTTCGGGTTGCCCACTTGATTTCAAAAACGCCAAGGTTTCATACTAACTTTGCATTTGCACACCCGTTTTACCCCCTTAGGGGGTGAATTTTCAAAAATCCTTTCTTAGTGCTCCCCTACGTTATAAAAGGAACCCCTGTGCAAAATTTCAAGTTTCTAACCCGTATAGTTTAGGCCCTGCGTTGATATGTCAGTCAGTCAGTCAGTCAGTCAGTCAGTCAGTCAGTCAGTCAATCAGTCAGTCAGTCAGCTTCTCCTTTTATATATAGATGTGTTTTTGTTAGTTGCTTGCGACTTCGCCGGCTTTAAAAATAGCTTATGACACCCTGTTATTATGTTGCTTGTGGTCTACCTAGATTACAGACATATCAGCATTGCACCCGTGTGGAGCCGGGGCGGGTTGCTAGTATCTATATATATAAAAGGAGAAGCTGACTGACTGACTGAATCAACGCAGGGCCTAAACTATAAGGGTTAGAAACTTGAAATTTTGCACAGGGGTTCCTTTTATAACGTAGGGGAGCACTAAGAAAGGAATTTTGAAAATTCACCCCCTAAGGGAGTAAAACGGGGGTGCAAAGTTAGTATGAAACTGCCGTTTTTGAAGTCAAGTGGGCAACCCGAACGCGGGCAGACGTCGTTAATGGGTCTAATTCTACGCGAGCGAAGCTGCGGGCGTCCACTATTTAATATACTTATTACAGATTTAAATTTAGATTCACATGTTACATTTGTTGTAAATTACATACATTATTATACCTGCCTACTCCTTTGGGGAAGTACAAGCGTTACATTGCTAAGTCAAAATATATAAAATGTGAACATGTTGTTGTGTCAGCCGCCGCCGAACGAGCGGAAGTTAGCGATGTCTTCTGAAGTGACTCCATTCGTTAAAACTTTCCCGGAGTGTGCCGCGTAGTTAAAGTTCACTACTTCAGGAAACTTTTTTTGGAAATAGTTGACTAAGTAGTTGGATAAAAGTCCAGCAGAAATTAACTATGTTTATGTATTCGCTGCGACCCATAGACGTCCTAATGCTGGGCACGGGTCTCCCCCCACTGACGCAGCTGCGGGAGGACTAGAGAATACTCCACCACGCTGCTCCAATGCGGATTGGTGGAGGGGTTAGTGGCCAACCCAGTCTCGAATGTTCTTAAGCCACCCGAAGGTCTTCGACAAGGCTTAACGATTGTTTCCACCGTTGAAAACAAACGGGACCGACGGGTTTACGTGCCCTCCGTAGCACGTCACACGAATGTTTGTCCTGAGCGGGATTCGAACCCACGAACCCTGGTATAACAGGCAGGGTCACTACCGATTGCGCCAACGGGCCCGTCAATAATAATTTTATTTAAATTTAATTTAATTTTAACTATTTGAATAACTTTTTAAAAGAGTCAAACATGAAGAGTAATCAAACATGATGGGTTGTGAAGTGGATTAGAAACATTTTACGAACGTAATTGCAAGCCAGAGAGCGTGCGAATTGTTATTGATGTTCCATTACGAATTCAATTAGCGATTTTTTAAACGATAGATTACGGTGGCCCCTTGGCAAGAGTAATTGGATTTTAAATTAAAACCCAGATGTATACCGGTAAGGATCACCTTTGACACCGGGGCCGTATTTTTAACACGCTTTTATTAGGTCGACCTGTATGTAACTAACTATGTAATGGAATCTAAGGTAATAACTAATTTAACCATCTTTCAAGGATCGTAGCGTAATAAAAATTGGCAGCTGTATGTAGTTCTGATGACACTACAATAATATGGTACTATCGAACTGATCTGATGGAGCCGGAAGATATGAACTGGAACATCATAATTTCTCAGCAAATAATACAAAAAGTCTTTCCTGTCCCAGCGCCCCACGCTTTTACAATCAAATAACTATTATAATTAAAAGCACATAGTTTACACTTCAGCCCAGAAATAGACAACTTGAACGATCCATAAATTTTTTTCCGCACGAGGCTAGTGAGCCGTAGGTTGCCGACTCCTGGTCTAAGGGCATGCTTTTAGGTGCTGGTTGAAAGCTATCGCGACCTCTTCCGGCTCCGTAAATGTCATAAAAAGCTAAGCTGCAACCGACGTCCCACTGCTGGGCACGGGTCTCCCCCATAGACAAATCTGCGGGAGGTCTAGAGCATACTCCACCACGCTGCTCCAATGCATATTGGTAGAGTTAGTGGCCAACCCAGTGTCGAATGTTCTCAAGCCACCCGAAGGTCTTCCTAGGCTTAACGGCCCATAGCAAAATAAATTATTTGACTTTGCTACTTATCTTCCCGAATTTTTTCCAAATCCCTTAAATCGACTTGTTAAACAAACTTTTCCATTTATAAAAGTATCGGGATAAGAACATTGAGATAGATAGCCCTTAGCCTGTTACGGCGAACACCGAAGTGGAATCAATTTTCAGAAATATGTAACACAATTTCTCATTGGTGTGACGTAATAATAATAGAGGTTAATTTGATATTTCTATTTCCGATAATTAATTGTATCAGGCGTTACTTTGCGGAACTCCATTAATACAAACCAAAAATTAATCTACTTTGCAACTACTCCGTGAACAAAAATGTATGGTGATGTATGTAGGTATACCTTCATGCACGCAGCGCAGCACCTCCATACATACATCACCATACATTTTAGTTCGCGAATTAGTTGCAAAGTAGATTAATTTTTGGTTTGTAATTTCTATTTCCCTTTCCACATTGAGAAAATCGAATTGTTTGAACGACTTACTTCCATACAAATACGTAGTCAAACGGAACTTTTGATGTTATCCTTCGCTTCGATATCGATTCGTGAACACGATGACGAACCGAACGCTATGACGGTGTAGATAACGATGACGAAGCGATATGACCGATTTTATTCATCAGTTAATTTGGGCTAGCACAAATTCTTGTGTATAAAATGCATACACTGCGTTTATTACGTAACGTTTACGTAATGATAACATCTGAGTGGGGCGCCAAAGTCTGCGCATCCAAAGATATTGGAGTTCACTTGCTTACATTTTATGCTAGAAACAGAGACGACGACGAATTTAGTTATCGTATCGCTACAAAGCGACTGCAGCTTGTGTAAGCCCAAAGGACCTCTAGCTTTGCAGTCAAGCTTGCAACCATCAAAGCATCGAGGCCCGTTGCTTCACCAGCCAATTAAATCTTCTATTACTGTTCGCTGCATTGCTGCAAGATAAATCACAGTATGTTGTCTGCTGATACAAAAATCTAGTCAAATCAGCTCCTCTATTCAGCTGATACAATAGTCAAATCAGCTCCTCTTTTATACCAATATCTTGTCTTACATCTTTTTCGTGTTATCTTAATTTGAACATTACAAAAATGTGCACATGCATTATTTTGAAAGGAGATGATAGCAAATAAGCATGCCCTTGACAACTATTACAGTAGTACAAAGTTAAACTAGTACAGTGGCATATGGGGTGATTCTTGGCATACACGATTGGCTGTCTCGTGTCTGTCCTGATCATGTCATGGTCATTCTGTATTTTTCTGTACAAATTAATTTGAATTTTAAAAGAGTACCGAGAGTTTATTCCTCCGGCTTTTTTCTCTCTCGGCCTATACTAGGGCATAGGATAAGAATATTGTAAATTCTTCCTAAAGCCGATGACCAGATAGTTAGTCTATTGTGACTTAGAGCTTTAGTGGTAGGTAATTATTGTAAATTTATGGCAGGTTAGGCACCTGTGTAGGATTAGCTATTCATTCAAGGATCATAGCTCATCCTTTGCCTTATATTAATCAGTTTAGAATAGCATGATATCTCTTCTCTTCAAGTAGTTTGTAGTTACCTAGACTTTCGTTAAGCGTGTCTAATCACCTCATAGCGAAATAAATCATTTGACTTTGACTTTGACTTTAAGTAAACATGGGCAGACATTCCGCGTAAATCTGCTCCCCTTCGCCCCAATCATCTTCAGTAAGTCGAGGTGACATTCGCCGGACATTCCGGACCTTGAAACCTTATAACTTAATAGTAACGCGACACTAATCCCTGTCTGGATTTACCGCCAGATAAGCTAATACGTCCGCATACGTAAACAGATTGCATGCCATATCGCCCTTTTGATTGTTAGATAGCTGCAACCACAGAACAGATAAAGGATCCTTTATCTGTTCTGTGGCTGCAACCCATTATTGTCCCACTGCTGGTCACACAACAAATGCCTGCAGTGTATCTAGATGTTGTGCTGTATGTATAAGAACAAGAATGTAATGGGCGACATAATCGTTTATACGTTAAGCCCTTTTATTAAAAAAAAAAAAACCTCTTAATGTTCGAATGCGGATTGGGCAACCCGATTGTCGGAAGTTTTTTGGAAAACCGAAATCTCCCCAACATAGCTTAACGTCTGTTATAGAACGTACACTAGGTTGCTTCTGTGCGGATTGGCAGAGGGGTAGTCGGTGACCTGTTTGTCGGAAGTTATTAGGCAGCCCGAAGTTTTATATTAATCAGTTTAGAATAGCATTATATCTCTTCTCTTTAAGTAGTTTGTAGTTACCTAGACTTTCGTTAAGCGTGTGTAATCACCTCATAGCGAAATAAATTATTTGACTTTGACTTTAACTTTGAAGGTTTCTGGCATGGCTTAACAATTGTATCTTGCGGCAACAACTGGGACCGACGACGGTTCAGCGTGCCCTGCGAAGCACAGAAGCGCTGAAGAAATGTTGCTACTAGCTGTCACCCAGCTGACGATTGCCAGGTTGTAAAACTTGAGCCGCGTATCGTAGATGGTTTGTTTACTATTTAATCAGCTGACTGACCTTGAAAGATAAGGTCCTTCTAATAATGGATTTAAAGTTGCTGTTGATGTATTTTCAAACGTATTGTATGATGTACATGATGTATAAGTATGATGTATATGATGTATTTTTTCACGGCCTGACAATTTTCATGTACAATAGTTGTTTTGAGTCCATGTGGAGTTTGCTTTGCCTTTCCCAAAAATGGTATGAAATGAGAAAAATACATTGCAAAAACTTACATTACATCTAAAATATTCGGCGGTCAATTTGAGTACTACAAACGTTGTTACACCAATTTACTGAGTCCACTTACCATGCCACCACTCTTGGCGTTCTCTTCCATCGAAACCTCTCGCGCCTACCATAACACGCGAAATCACCAATCAGGTCATCGGAACAAGCACCGACCAACACCGCACCACGTGATTGGTTGGCGAACAGTTTTCAAAATTCGAAATTCCGTTTCGAATTTTCGTTGTTTACATGTTTTATTTACATTTGGACGCGACGCGACCAGTCTTGCTCGGAGCGCCGTCACGACTGGTTGCGCGCGCCGACGCGTTTCTATGGCAACGAGGAGGCTTTATTTTCTAGGTGTTTGTTGGTTCGGATATCGGTGTAACGATAATCTATACATCTGTCTATCTGTAGGTACTTTAATCGCTCCGTAGTGTTTTGAAAGCTCGTTTGTAACTGTCGTGAAGCACGTATTTGCGCTGAAAACTGATGACCCGTTGGATTTATCGCGGAACATTATTTTATGATTTACTTGTATCGTCTTTCACGTTTATGTTTTTGAAGTAAAACTTCTTTAGGCGTATGACGGTAAATTTTTTTACGGATGAAACGGAAATGCGTCACGCAGCATGCAACGTTCGTGACGAAGAAGAGGATGGGAGATACAGGGAAAGTGACATAGAGCGAACGTTTGTACTAAAACAACAAGACTTTGAAATGAATATTTATATTTATTTTTCTTTTTTGTATATTTGAATATTTCGCCAAAGAAGTTTCACCTCTGACATGAGTACTTTGTACGCACGCACTCTTTTTTTATCTTTAAACGAGTGTAGAATTTCAGATTGAAATGCAGCAGAAATATGGAGAAAGAATAACTTTGTCGGTCATCTAGTATCGAAGAGATCAACTCTAGGTCATAAAAGTCTAGAAGCGACGTAAAGACTAAGCTCTATAGAACTAAAGCTAGAGCAAAGTTACTCCCACGTGCTTTGCCTGTGCCACGTATGCGGTGATGTGTTGCCTTCAGTGTAGTTCCTACATACAGTAAAGAACTGCATCATTTTATACCTGGAAGTCTACTGAAATACTGCATACACCACGCAAAATCTACAAATAAAAATGAGGAAGTGACATTTCGCACACAACGTTGGTCTAGTAGCATAAAGCCTTGCTAAGGAAAGTCTTGGGTTCGATCCCCAGGTCGTTTTTTTTTAACTTGAATGCCCGGTAGCAGCTCGGACTCCGGATTTGTGTCCGGTGCATGGCACCTATTACTTGGGACCTAAACATAACTGGTGAAAAGTGGGTATACCACCACCACCACTTTAACAGATTAATGACATAGATAATTGACAAATAATTATTGACATTTATTCGTGACTATTGTATCGGAAATATATAATCAGTCAATTGTATAGATTAAGTTCCCGATATTTATTTAGCCACCAATTTGGAAACAAATGGACAACTTAAATAACATACCATTTTTTTCCTTTGTTACTCTATTTATGTACGAGTACATTATGGTGTGTAAGTGTGTGTGTCTACATAAACTATTAAATAAATAAATAAGATATCAGATTGATGGTGAGATATTACATTTTAACAAAAATAACTCTTGTTCATGTATGATGAAATTATTATTTATTTCATTTTATTTATTAGGAAAGACGCAAAAAAAAACCCGTTGAAGACTTACTCGTGAAGTGATAATCCGATTCAGTAGTTCCACGAGTTCCTTCCAAGTGTCGCGAAATTGAAATGTTCTCTGAATAAATGAATAACTCCGCTCTCGCGACATTTATTGCTTCCACCTACACATGGGTAACTCAGCAAAAATTCCTGAGCGTAGTTCCGCTTAAAGATCAGCTCAATTTTGGTATCTACCAATGGTTATCCTGATCTAACTGATCTGTGATATGAATCGTCGAGCTGTTTCAGCTTTTTTAACTAATTAATATTTGTTTATATAATAAAGATAATAAAATACATCATTTCGTTGCGGAGGAAAAGGACAAACCAACAGGATAACAAAAAAAAACGATTAAATATTTCCGCGGGAACTGCGGAATATTCAGGGATAAAAGAGGAAAAAGCTTATGTCACTCACCAGGTCTATTTTTTTTACCACCACTACCATCACCTTTATTAAAAAAAAACACATCGATCCATCATTCCGTGCAGGTGGAGAAGAAGGATAAACCACCAAACACACCTCCATTTTTATACATCAGTAAGGATTTTCTAAGGTTTTTCAATAGGTACTAGACACTTATCGCAAAAATTTTCAGTGCCTAATTAAGTTTTGATAGCAATTTCGGGTTAAAGCGGTATTTCTGTTTAGGGTTTATCACCAAGTGTGTATTGTATGCGATTGAATGAGTTTAAAACAAATTATAAGTCTAGATAAGCGGTTTGAATAGAAAATATGATGAACGCATTGATGTAGGCGACATTTCAAAACTAGATATGGTAGGTATAATAATTAATAGTCATCTTTTGAATTTCGCTAGGTCACCATACCATTGTCATTGGTGACCAAGAGTAAGCCATGAGGGTCAAAGAAATTGGAATTTACAAGGTACCTCTAATATATTTCGTGAGGGTTAACTGGGCACAAATTTATTTCGTGTCTCACGCGTAATAAAACAACGTGATCGGAAATCGAACCCGAATCCTCTGCTTTACACGCAATAAATTCTTAATTAAAAACTGACATCAGCTCTGACTCAGTTCGCTGAATCCTGCTTAACGTTTGAAACTGTAAAAAGCCTTAACTCGAATGAATAAAGCACATTTTTATTTGAAGTACCCAGTTAACCCTTTCACCTATTTCTAAAACTGAACTATTTTCAGCCAGAACTCACCTTTTCGCGACGGGTTGATATTTTTATTGAGGCCGGTCGAAGAGCACAGTTTTAACTGACGGGTTGTGTTATTTTGATTTTTAGAATTCGCAGGTTTGAAGTAATAAACTAAAAAAACACTATTAAATAGAATAGTTTAGTAGAATAGCTATCAGTCAAAATCCAAGGATCCTATTCTATATTATTGTTGATACAGATAAACACAGCCAGACACGTCTCGTGATTTTTACTCATTCCAAAAACACAATAATGGTAAAAAAAATATGTATTCACTATTCAAAAAGAGTCTTTTTAACTAGATTTTAATTTAAAATTCATTGACACTAGAATCGAACGTGATATTGAACCACAATCAATGCATAAATAAGTATATTTTAAGTACAAAATTAACTAAGATTACTCAAGTATTACTTATTATTATGAAATTATACTAGTGATAGAAATTATTACCTATTTGTAGTCATATTCACAACTTTCATCACTGTGAAAGTCTTGATCATCATGAAAGTATTCATCATTGTCAACATCATCATGTGGTTTATGTCTTGATATAGCTCTATGTATCTTTTTAGCCAAGTCTGAACTCGTTTTGTGCAATATACTAAAAAACGAAATAGGAGCGTGCACTATTTTATGTAATGAATCATTAATACCGTCCTTGTGTTTATTGATAACACCTTTGAATCCACTCACAATACTTTTTCTAGCATTGTGGAATAAATCCCGAAAACTTTTGGTCTTGGGTTTTACATTCTTGTCAAAATCTTTGAAGTTGTCATCGTCACTATCCTTATCACTGAATTCTTTGTTAAAAATATTTTCGTCATCATCATCATCATCATCATCATCGAAATGACTTTTTTTGTATTTATGGTCATCAAAGTAGTTTTTTTCATGTTTGTCAACATCAAATTTCCTGTCTATTCTATCCTGCACATCTGGCTTCTTAGTAATTTCTTTGGGCTCATCAGGTACAAAAATAGTATTAAATATCTCGTCACCTTCATCTTCAACATTCGTTGCGCTATCTATTTTATTGCTTGCCGTTCCAGCCAAGTTAAGAGGTCTCGTAATAGTGAAATTAGTTAAAATTGGAACTCGTTTAGTGGTCATATCAGGTGCGTCATCAACAAATTCCGTAACTTCATATTTAGCGAATGGTTTCTTAGTAGTGAGTTCCTCCCTGTCACGTTCTTTAAGTGGTTTTGGTTTATTTGTGGTAACTTCTTTTGGTTCTTGTTCTACGGCTTCCGGTGAAGTTGTTGAGGAATCCACTTTGTGCATAGGTTCCAGATCATCGTAATAATCATCTTCATAGTCGTAGTCTGTTGTATTTGTTTCTTCTTTCCGAATTGACGACGCGGAGGTACCAATTAGTAACTGAAACAGGAAATATAAGTATAATTAGTCCTGTTATTTGGTGTTAGTTATTGTTAGTAAGTCTCGTTCTAAGTCACTCACAGATATGTTGCAACCCTTGAGGACCAAGATGGTTGCACGCCACACTTTAAAAACAACAATTACACGCCAGAAATGGTACTTTACTATCTAATTAACTCATTAACTAACTTACCCATCCTATCATCGTGTGAGTGTGTAAGCAGATTTAAGTTTGAAAATGGAGGATAATGAGATAAAAATGTCGTTCTTGCTGCCCCATCCATTTTAATTATTCTCCACGTCTTCCGCAACGATTTATTTCAATTGATTATCCGACAGAGAGCCTTGACCTTCAGTTCCTCATCGGCGTCCGGCCGTCGACCAGCCTATGCATCCATTGCTATGGACTTTTTTATGGATATAAGATAGCAAACGAGCTTGCAGCATCTCCCATCGGCTGCCCACGACAACTGGGACATGGTGTTAGGTTGTTTTTTTTTGTTATTTAATTATTTATTTTATTTATTTATTATTACTTAAAGTAGTTGTACAGGTAAAAGACACAAAAGGTGTCACATAAACTCACATAAGTTTTTCTGTACACCCTGTGCCGTCAACAAAAGGTTTAATTTTAACCCTACTTAAATATAATTTCCAGATAATAATCTACCAATTAATGCTAAATCTTACTGAGACATTTTAAGATTTATGTTTATAATGTAGGTGTTGTCAGGAAACTAGCTAACGAGTACGCAGCTTATCCCCTTCGCTGTGGATTATGGCCACCGGCATTACTACCTTAGACCCGATTGGATTTGTACCCAGACCTCAATGTAGACCGAGTTGATAGCCACTGGGCTATCCCAAAAATATAATGTCAGCTACCGCAGCAACGGTGAAGGAATACGTCGTAAGAGATTCTTTTTCACATAAAAAAATATTAGTTTTTTAGAATTCATGACCAAAATGATATCGAACCTAAAATAAACGCATAGCCCTGCAAAATATTCCGAAACGAATTATCCGTGCTAACTAACTGAGGTAACTGTTAATAACTGAACTAAACGTTACTAGCGAATTTTATTTACGTCGACATGTAATTTTGTGCTTGGTAGCTTCGCAAAGTTTTCAAAGGAAAGTATCTTAAGGATGCTTTCAGAATTTTTCGTAGAGAAAATTGTTGTAACTAACTCAGAACTTATTCATGCAGTAATATGAGTTTGCAAAGAGTTCGTGGCAAAGCTTATCGATATAACATAGGAAACAAACATCGCTAACGTAACGCTATCGCATCTATACCGCACCACTTGTGGTAAACCTTGAATAGGATTCAGGAAGGAACTGGGAGTAACAGTCGTTATTCATAAAAAAATAACAAACCTATTTTAGCTTTAAAGTGTATGTCTTCTTTATTCAAAGTCAGTTCAAAATTGACAGAAAGTTAGAAAACACTTTATAGGTATAATAAGCTTAAGAGAAGATATAATATAGGATGACAATCTTTAGTTGGTCAGTTCGTTGGCATAAGCATTTTTAGTAAAATTAGTCATGCTGGTCAGTTAGCACAGAGAAAATATTCTATGTGTATTAGTTAGTAACAATCCACTTTGTGATTTTTTGTAGAGGTAGTGGTAGAAGTGTTAATTTCAAGCCGATTAGTCATGATTAGCTATCCTCGATGACTTACGGCCGAAATTGATAACCTATCTTCGGATAGATTTGCCTATCTGAGAGAAATATTTGACATATGCTCCATATAAAACGTGTCAAATATCTATCTCAGATAGGCAAATCTATCCGAAGATAGGTTATTAATTTCGACCGTAAGATGTCGCCTTAAATTAAGCACTTAATGCACAAAACAAATCCAAGTTGGTAGCAAATCCGTTGCTACCTTTGATACCATCACCACCGCTAAACACCAACCACTAGACACCACATAGAAAAGTAACTCACAACTATGAAAATCCATTTTCTAGCCATAATTGTAGATGCAACTGGCTTTGGCGCGGTTCCCCGGCCCACTGGTCAGTCTCGCAACAAAAACGCTTTAAACCAAATTAAAACGAAGGCAGGAACTGATACGGCCTTTTAAACACCTTTTTAAATCAATGAGTCAGTCTGTCGCACGCATTCTAGACTGTGAGTATTCAAAATAAATGCTTTATGGGTTACTAATGTGGTTTGAGATCCGTGAGTGAGCCTTGATGGCGCAGTGGTCGCCTGCGCTACTCCTAACCTTGAAGACCTAAGTTCTATACCCGGTATTAGGCTACTTTAACTTCTGTCTTAATTGTATGTTACTAAAACACACATTCATATAAACACTCACTACCCCTCATATACACACAAAATACACAACACCCTTTTCTCTGTAGGTGTAAGAATTTTTTTTATTGTGATTTACTGTTATTTTCTTGTCGGATGAGTACCCAGTAACACAGGTGTTTTTTTCACCTAATAGGGACCTGTAGCTCGGGACCAGAATAGTGCTACGGTAGCCCCTGCCTGTCGTAAAAGGCGACTAAAAGGGGACTTCTGGGGTTGCGGGCGGTGAGAGGGGGAGCTCGAACCGTCCATCGATGTGACCCCGGGAAAGACGACGCTGTTTGTGGCTGCACAGCGTTGTGAAACCGGGAAGAGCCCGTCTTGGGCGCAGCGCTGGAGGGCACCGGCGCGTTCTACAAGAGATCCCGGAGCCCTCCTGTAGCGCCGGAGTAGGCCACCGAGTGGGTTTTAGTGGGTGAAAGTCCCACATAACCCGGCGTCGCTCCCACGACGTTCGGGTACCTTTTCAAGGTTTCCCACTCGTTAAACAAAAAAAAAAAAAAAAAAGGTCCCTGTACCTAGCCCTTGCCACTAGCATGTAATGATACTTTTGTTAATCAATAAAGCCTTTTTTCATTTTCATTTATCAATGTGAGCAGTGAACGCTCAGTAGATAATCGGGCGCTGAATCGAGAGATCGACTGTTCAAATCCCAAAGACAGTTAACAAATGCGTTACTTCGTTTCAAGCAATGCATTATCAATAACTTGACAACCGTACTCATAGAAACTTGTAGGGGTGACCAACTCAACTGAAAGAAACTGGACTAACTGTCCCTAACAGAGACTGCCTCTACAGCCTTCATACCTACGAACTGCCTAACGTTCAAAACATCCTCTGATGTATACCACCTTATATTATGAGTGTCGTTCAGTCTGAACAGTTGTCAACGGCGGCAGCAAATGGGTAGATCTGCATGCTAGATTCTACGTTATATCCATAAAAAACTAACAAAACTCATACGGTCTACTTTGATTTGAAACCGAATTTTTGTAGTTATACTTCTTTTGGCGCGTTATGGAAAAATGATGAGAGTAAATTTTTACGATGCGCGTGCACACCGTCACAAAAAACCGACACCATGAAGTTAGCTATAGTCAACATTGTCAAAAAATGGTTTGACAGTGTACACTTTCAATCGTCAAAGTCTGCTAGTCAGGTGCTGTCAATGTAGAATTTTTTTTTTGTGATATTTAAATAAACTTTATTTAACTATATAATACGTTATAATAAAACTTTTAATGTATTAAATACCCTTTTCCTATTAGTCGTTTTTTCTACAAGCGTAGAATAAGGCGAAGGATAATTTTTTGAAAAGATTTTTATCTTGTTAGAAGTTATACTTCTTTGGCGTAAAGAAGTATAACTTCTAACGCGTGTACATAAGAACACACACACTTTTTTTTATAACTATAATTTTGTCTATATTCATTATTGAAACACACAGACAAACACTCATCTTGCTTTGCATCTAAGTCCAGTTTATTTATGTTTTGGTCACTACCTTTTTCTAGTTCGACCTTTCCATGACCACAATTAGTGTAACTGTGTCCAACTCGGCGCTCGGTATTCAGCACCCACTGTTGCTAATTAGTCTGTGCAAAAACTATCGCTAGTTTTTACCGTCCGCTGAGTACTGTCGATTG
Source organism: Carterocephalus palaemon (assembly GCA_944567765.1). Lineage (NCBI taxonomy): Eukaryota > Metazoa > Arthropoda > Insecta > Lepidoptera > Hesperiidae > Carterocephalus > Carterocephalus palaemon. The sequence continues at coordinate 10,910,882 of OX155657.1, read as the reverse complement.
CGCAGCTCATCATCATCAACCAATTGATTAACTTTGACAGACCCGTTTGCGCAATCGGTAGTGAAGTCGTGGGTTCGAATCCCACTCAGGACAAATATTCGTGTGACGAACAGCTGTATTTGTTCTGTGTCTGGATGTTAATATTATCTGTGTAAGTATGTATTTAAAAATATCTATGTATGTATATCAGTCTTTGACACCCATATCACAGGGTCGCGCCTACTTTGTGGTCAGATTGCCGTGTGTGAGAATGTTTTTATTTATTTATTTATTATTTTAAACAAATTCTGGCATAACTAATATCTACATAATTCTGTTACTATTTATAGGGTTCCGTACCCAAAGGGTAAAACGAGACTCTAATACTAAGGCTCCGCTGTCTGTCCGTCTGTCACCAGGCTGTATCTCATGAACCGTGATAGTTAGACAGATAAAATTTTCACAGACGATGTATTTCTGTTGCCGCTATAACAACAAACACTGAAAGATAGAAAAAATAAATATTCAAGTGGGGCTCGCATACAACAGACATGATATTTTGCGGTGCGCGAGTCCAACTCGCACTTGGCCGGTGTTTTATAGTCTAGCGGCTAGACTATAAGACAACACATAGACTCTAGCCTATTTCGTGCGCATTGTGTGCGCGCAGTGTGCTGCAACCGAAAAGTCTGCACTCAGCACTCAGAATATACTGCTGATTCATCGGAGGTAAATTCATTGGCAGCGGAAGGGTTGTGCTGCAAGCTCGTTTGCTAACTTACATCCATAAAAATGTAGACACATACTGCCATGATAAATAACGCAGTACATAGATGCGCGCCGGCCGGAAATAGGACACGCTATCAATTAATTGAAGGCTGGCTCCGTCCGTAAGCTATTTCAAATCGATCCCGGCTTTTACTGGACCAGTTTAGGGAAATAGCGGATGCTAACTGGAGCTAGTGACGTACCTGGGTAGGTAGGTAGATATAAATATAATATAAATATCATGGACATCCTCACACACGGCCATCTTTCCCCAAATTAGGCGTGAGCCGGTACTAGGGGTGTCAGAGCCAAACGTACATACATAGATATTTTTAAATACAAACTTAACTAGAAATAAATATTAGCTGACCCCGCAAACGTTGTTCTGCCATATGAAATGTCAAAGTGACGCGACGCTTCACGTCAATGCCAAACGTCTAGGCCAAATAACCGCCAAAGTCGGAGGGCACAAAGGCGGGAGTAGTTCCTCATGACTAGACTCGTCGAAGCTAGGTAGGCCTAGCAGAGGTGGCTTAGCAAATTAATAAAAATTATAAAAAAAAATTCTAAAATAAAAGAAGTAAAATTTTATTTTCGTGCTTTGACATCGGAACCAAATATGTGTGCCAAATTTCAGGTCGATAGCTTCAGTGGAAGTGGGTGAAATATTGATTGCAAGATTCCAGGACATACATACAAAGATACGTACGAGTGAAGTTTAAATAAAAGCTTTTAATAAAAAAATAAGCTTTATTAATACCGACCCAAGGCTTCAAACGGTTACTTTGTTTAAAGATTTTCCTTTTACAAGTAAAGTTCAAACAAGGCTTCGTAAATTCATTGTAAGGTTCTTCTCGACGAAAAAACGAATCATAAGAATTAGGTTTAATTAGTTGGGTTGGGACCGGTTGGGACGCAGCCCTGTTCTGTGGAACTACTTAATTGGATGCAGGCTATATCGTGTAAAAGGTCACACAATTATTTTTGTATGACTAACTGCGTAAAAACCTGACGTAAAGACTGAACTATGACAAAACTTTGAAATCGATGACTGATTAAATTACTAATGGGTGAGTCAAAAAAAAATCCCCTCCCATTTTGATGGATGTAATAGTGAGGTCTGCCAATCCGCACATGGCCAGCGTGGACTAAGGCCTAATCCCTCCTGTTCTGAGAGGAGACCCGTGCCCAACAGTGGGACAAAGAAAGGGTTGTAATGATGAATAGCGATAGCAAACGAGTATGATGTTATGAGGCGCCACTAAATCGTGCCCATACCCATGGTAATTGGTAATCTTTGAGCATGATTTTAAGGGGAGGAATTCATGCTCGTTTTCCTTTTGGGACAAAGGCTTCGAAAGCCTGACAACGCTCAAAGGCTGTATCAAGCTGTACAAGAACTGCGACTGACGTTGTAACGTGAAACATGACTTAAAGCCTCGTTCAAGGCAGTTAGCTGCAACCCATAGTCGTCGTTTTATATACTATTACTACTACTACATACTATTTTGTTCCATATAGAGTTCGTCCGGAGCAGTACCACCGCCCGCCACGGTACCTAGTACCATTTCTGCCGTGTTATAATTGTTTTTAAAGTATTGTCGTCCGGTTGGAAAGGTGTGGTTTCCGGTTACACTTCCTTAGAGGCGACCATCTTAGTCCTCAAGGGTAGCAACACATCTGTGACTGACTTGGAACGAGACTTTTACTAACAATTATTAACTGGACTAACCCCATGTAAGAGGACCGACTATCACAGTAACAGTCCCTTGTCCTCATACCCACTCGAATTGACCAACTAATGTTCTAATTGTCTCCCTTACTTAACTAGACTAACCATCCCAGTCCCTGTTTCAGTCTTGTTCAAAGTCAGCCACAGTTGTCATGGGCGGCGGCGGATGGAAACAACTGTAACGATGAAGGACACGTCGTGAGGAAACCTGCATGCCTGAGAGTTCTTGATAATTCAATTTCAAATTAAAATTCAAACAATTTATTTGCATTGAATACTTTAATACGAGGTTTTGCATTACATTATTGATAGAACTAACTGTATGTAATGTTCTCGAAGGCACTTGAAGTCTGTCAATCCGCATTTGGCCAGCGTGGTGGACTAAGGCCTAATCCCTGCCATTCTGAGAGGAGACCCGTACCCAACAGTGGGACAAAGAAAGGGTTGTGGTGGACCCGAGTACGAATATTCATCGGCGAAATAAAAATTTGCCGGGCCGGGATTCGAACCCGGATCCTGCGGTTCAGCAGTCAGGGTCAGCCACCACAAGACGGAGTGATCTTAGCTAATTGTATTTATCATCATACTGATCAGGACACTCGCTGCGACCCATAGACGTCCCACTGCTGGGCACGGGTCTCCCCCACAGACACTTCTGCGGGAGGTCTAGAGCATACTCCACCACGCTGCTCCAATGCGGATTGGTGGAGGGGTTAGTGGCCAACCCAGTGTCGAATGCTCTCAAGCCACCCGAAGGTCTTCGACAAGGCTTAACGACTGTTTCCAGTATTGAAAACAACCGGGACCGACGGCTTTACGTGCCCTCCGAAGCACGGTAGCGTCAATGAAATTTTGCCACTAGCGGTCACCCATCCATAAACCGACCGCCCCCGTCGTTGCTTAACAATTTCGATCACATTGAATCGAAGCGAGCCATTGGGCTATGGACGCTACTAATCAGCACTACTGACCCAATAATATAATGCTGGTTAGTTTTTATGCACTGTCCGCACAACCGTGACCTCGTGTGACCTTCAACTTGGGCCTCGCCTCAACTACCACGAACAGGCCACTAGCAAACCGTCTATCGCATTGAAGAGTAGATGTAATACTAACGATTTCATCCCAGGGAACCGTATTAACCCACAAAATATTAAAAACTAGTGGACGCCCGCAGCTTCGCTCGCGTAGAATTAGACCCATTAACGACGTCTGCCCGCGTTCTGGTTGCCCACTTGACTTCAAAAACGGCAAAGTTTCATACTAACTTTGCACCCCCGTTTTACCCCCTTAGGGGGTGAATTTTCAAAAATCCTTTCTTAGCACTCCCCTACGTTATAAAAGGAACCCCTATGCAAAATTTCAAGTTTCTAACCCTTATAGTTTAGACCCTGCGTTGATATGTCAGTCAGTCAGCTTCTCATTTTAAGATTCATAAACTAAAGTCTTATTTTCTATGTCACTTGTAATAGGACTACATTGTTGGTCCAGCGGTCGCAGGCGTGACTTTAACGCTTGAGACTAGGCTGGATCATCATGTCGGACCAAGTATTTAGTTAGTAGCTTAGTCTTAATTGGAACTAATGTTACTTAGTGTGAACCTACTTATACCCTAGACTTAACTCTAGTCCATAGGTTAGCATATACTACAAACCTGTGTGGTTTACTGGTGCTAGCTATTTAATGTATGTTTGTAAACTTCTGTGTACCAATAAAAGAAAGAAAAAAAAAAGTTGGTGTAGAGAGAGAAAGAGAGGGGGAGGTGTTAGAGAGTATAACCTGTCCCTGTTATTGAAGAAGAAGAAGAAGATATTTATTTTTCACACAGAACACTATAGGTACAATCTTCAAATTAAAAATGAACTTAAAGCTACTTAAACTACTTATGCTCAGTGTTATGTGTGAAAAAAAGGGTTACGCTCAGCATACTGCCCTGTGTCACAAGGCTGCTGATTTTCAGCGCAACCCCATTTTTCGAGCAGTTTCATAAATGCTTATTGCTTGGGATCACAATAATTCCAAGGGAACCCTGGCCCAATCACAGAGGAATTACATATAGTAGGCCTTCGCCTTTGAAGTCACGCATAATGTTGTAATTTCCACAGGGATCAAATTTTATTTTTAGGTTGTTTCATGTGTTAGTAAAAAGCGTCACTCGAATAAATTCGACGTGCCAGTAACGTACGCTCTGCTTAGCTTTTTTCAACCCCTGCGAAGTACACCACTACCCTATCGATGTCCCACTGTTGGGCACGGGTCTCCTCAGAATGGGATAGAGCAAGAGCCCACGACGGCCAGACCTTCGTTATTTTATAAAAGTTGAAAGTTTCTCTGTACATGTCTTCTATACATATAAGAACAACCAGCGACTATAGAGTTTGGGTTGTGGTTACCTGGGCAGATAACAGGTAGTAAAGGTGTAAAAAAAAGTACCTAAAATTCGTTAAACTATAAAGCTCTATTTTTTTATATTTTCTTCGGGATAACTTTAGAAATCTCGTCATCCATTGCCGGACACTTATGACAGTTGCTACCCCCTGCCAGACACCCCTAAACTATGATAAATTACAATTATACTTTCGTTATAGTATAAAAGCTAAATTTTATACATGTTACTTGGGGACCTATAAAAAGATGTTACCTCAATAGCCAGGATGGACAGTTTTCATGGTTTTTACATCTTGCCAGACACATCGAAAGTCCACCGTAGGTGCGAGCGCGAGGTAACAACTGTTCAAAACCTAACCAAAATACATGCAGAGTTGGGACTGTTAATTTGTCAGAGCTTACCTGAATTTCATGCCATCACAGGTTGTGATTTTAATATTGCGCTCTTCAGAAAAGGAAAATTCTGGTCTGGCCGTCGTGGGCTCTTGGGCTAGGAGGGATTAGGCCTTAGTCCACCACGCTAGCCAAGTGCGGATTGGAATACTTCACATGCCTTCGAGAACATTATGAAGAGCTCTCAGGCATGCAGGTTACCTCACGATGTGTCCTTCACCGTTACAGCAAGTGACATTTAATTCTTAAATCGCACATAACTTAGAAAAGTAATTGGTGCGTGCCGCTTGGGTTTGAACCCGGAGCGCTCGAGTGAGAGACGAGTTCGATAGCCTGTCACCACATATAATATACTGCGAAGATTAAGAGACGGCTTAAAGAAGACTTTTGTGGTTGCACAAGAGTACTCCACTCCACTCTTGGCAGCCGTTTGAGCCACCCACCCAAAAACCCAGGGAAGAACATATTTAACGATTTCTCTCGGAAAAAGGTGATATAGGTTTTAACACCTACAATAAAACTTTCTCACTTTCCCAACTGGTGGTAGATGGGCCACCCTAGACAAAATGGGCCTCTTTGTGACATAAAAGGGCAGTGAACCGTACGTGAAGTGAAGCAGTTTTATAATTCTATAGCTCGTTTACTTAAAGAAGCATAAAGAAGTCATGACCTAAGATAAGGTTTTTGCTGCAAAAATTCCATGATAAATCTGTTTTTTTCCTACTGGAAATAATTATCCCATTGCCTAGAACTAGGCGTTCAGTTGACACAGATTTTTTACTTTTAAGTAGCTGTATGAAAAAAATACGAAAAAAAATACGAATTAAGTTCTGTTAATATCATTGTTATTTTTTATTTCTGCTGTAATATCAGTTTAATCAACATTATATTTTATTATCCATTTTAAGGTAATTTTTTATCCATAGTGATCACGGGCACAAGAAATCCGACATTCCCAAATATCTGGCCAGTAAATCAATGCAAGTGGAAGGACCGTCCATAAAACAGGGACAGATAAGCTAAAAAGCTATCAAAATACCTGCGACTGAACAAACATACATAACAATATGTATCTATTACATATTCTGCGTGATTTTACCTGTATGCTAATAGTGGTCGATGAACGCTGTGTCCTGGCCAATAATATCTATAGAGTTGTTAAACCCCCCACTATATTTTAATGCACTTAAAATTATTTAAGTTTAGCTAGCCGTGTTAAATGAGTTGAAAATTAAAAAAATACGATACTAAAAATACTTAACCCTAACATACCGATAGGATAGCAGACACAAACATACACTACATTTTACTTATTATTAGTTTTCTATACTAAGCTACAGTTTGTCGTAGTATGTTTAAAAGTTATCATGTTTGTATGTATGTACCTATCTGATGATTTTATATCTCAAGTTTATTTTACATTAATAAAACCGGGCTAAATATCTTATATCATATTGTAATTTGGGTAAGTAGATTCTAAATGGATCCCTTAAGAGCCCCAATTAACGTGATAAGTTGAAATTACAAGGAGTATGTTAATGTAAAAGGCTTATCTTTACCTGGTAATAAAACCTTTGCACTCCGACCTTTATAAGGATGCTTACAAACCTTAATTTACTCATTTGTAAATTATGAATCTATTTTGCATGAAACTATTTTACTAATATTCGATATTAATTGCGTAGATAGACAGATAAATAGATTTGTTTTATGCTGCATCAAAAAAGGCAACTGTATTCTACCTGTAAACATAGATTACAATATTATATGTGTGTATTTGTTGGTATGTATGTTCGTGAAAGTTTTATAGCGTAATATGTAATAAAAGCGTGGAAGTTTTTGAATAAACATAGTTAATTCAATCGTTACTGCTTTTTATTCTGGTAAAGCGCTTGTGGTCGCATGGCAGGGACATCACAAGTATCGACCAATCTATACTGTTCAGTTGGTCCAGAGAAGCATGCCTAACTTAGAAGTATTGAGAAGAAATACGTGCTAGTGGTGGCTAATAGACTAGAATAGAATAGAATATATTTTTATTTCACTTTGTAATATACAATTAATTACTACAATTTTAAAACTACATGCTACTAAAACTATGTACTACTTATTACAAAGCGAAATAGGACCGCACTCAGCTTTTGCCATAATCCTTAGGATAGGAAATATGGCGCTGATTTTCAGTACAGCCCTATTGCAAGCGGACAATCAAAATAAAAAAATGATCAATAATAACAGCTCCTTAAAGTTCCTTTGGCCACTGCAAAGGTCATTGTCCTGTAGGATGCTGCGGCAGTACCGCGGCGCGCGCGCACCTAACGCACGCGTGGCTCGAGTTAGAACGACTCTTTCGAAAAAAGAACATTTTTAAACGCTGGCTGGTTATTCGAATAAAGGAATTTAGAGGTAAGTTTTTCTCATAACTAGATATCATAGATTTATTTGTTTTAAATCTTAAAAATTAATTTCTGATTTGAATTAATAATTTTCATAATTTAACGTTAAATAATTTTTAAGATTTATTTTACTTATTTTAGAGATTTAAAATGGGTTTTTGAAATTAAATTGTATTGTCTGTCTGTCTGTCTGTATTTAAACTATTCAAGGCACGCCCCTGAATGAACGTAGTGTGTTTTTGACCTGCATTTGAGAATACGAATACGAATGTATATGATCTCCGATTTTGTATTTTCAATCTTTAAAGTATTGAAAAAAGAGTTAAGACTAAAGTGGATGAGATGTTTAAAGTTTCTATAGGTTTCACTCGGTAGAGTTAGTCCAGTTATGTCCGCGATTAAAATAGGTAGCAACTATAAAAGAAACTACCGCAGTCTAAATCCACGCGAGCGAAGCTGCGGGTGCCCCCTAGTGAACAATATAACTTAAAAGGTACCATATTGCTGTGTCTCGATATTTATAGAACTTAAGACTAGAACTCTAGAACCTTAGACTAAACTTTAGACTAGAAACCTTAGACAAAACTTTAGACTTCGCCCTCCAAGCATTGGGGGCCTCTAGACAAACTACAATACGTTTTAAAGGATACTCGTAATATTTATCGACCAAACTATCACTTCGACAGGGCCGCACTGAAAATCAGCGTCATGTTTTTTAAGGAATCATGACATAATGCTGAGTGCGGTCCAACTTTGCATTAAAACTGAAACAACCTACACCTACTGTTTACTTAATAAAACTGTACCATACTGTGTTTTAAGCAAATCAAATTATATTCTTCTTCTGTTCTTCTAATCTATATATATATATATATATATATAAAAGGAGAAGCTGACTGACTGACTGACATCAACGGAGGGCCTAAACTATAAGGGTTAGTAGAAACTTGAAATTTTGCTCTGGGGTTCCTTTTATAACGTAGGGGAGCACTAAGAAAAGATTTTTGAAAATTCACCCCCTAAGGGGGTAAAACGGGGGTGCAAAGTTAGTATGAAACTTTGCCGTTTTTGAAGTCAAGGTGGCAACCCGAACGCGGGCAGACGTCGTTGATGGGTCTAATTCTACGCGAGCGAAGCTGCGGGCGTCCACTAGTATAGCATAGCTCGATAGCAAACCTGGGACCTGAACATACCTGGTTAAAAGTATATTAATCTCCGCCTACTCCTTTGAGAGGAGTGGCCGCTAGTGGCAAAATTTCATGGACGCTACCGTGCTTCGGAGGGCACGTAAAGCCGTCGGTCCCGGTTGTTTTCAATGCTGGAAACAGCCGTTAAGCCTTGTCGAAGACCTTCGGGTGGCTTGAGAACATTCGACACTGGATTGGCCACTAACCCCTCCACCAATCCGGATTGGAGCAGCGTGGTGGAGTATACTCTAGACCTCCCGCAGAAGTGTCTGTGGGGGAGACCCGTGCCCAGCAGTGGGACGTCTATGGGTCGCAGCGACTCCTTTGAGAAATACAGTCGTGATGTTATGTTTTTATGTTTGTCTCCTCAATGTCACCTTGTACGCCATCAAATGCCGATATACACCAACTTTTTACGACTCGCAAATAAAGCACGGCGAAAACTTTAATACTGAGCTTTTATTACATTTCATTTATAAGGAAAAGTTTTGCAGACAATCGTTACAACTTTACACAAAAGTGATATTTTCAAGAAGAGCCTAGATACCGCAATGAACCCTGACTAGATATTGCAGTTTAAGTTAACATACATCCATACTAATATTATAAATGCGAAAGTAACTCTGTCTGTCTGTCTGTGTCGCTTTCACGCCAAAACTACTGAACCGATTTAAATGAAATTTGGTACACAGATAGTCTAGATCCTGAGAAAGGACATAGGCTACTTTTAAATTGGAAAAAAGTGTTTTAAAGGGTTGAAAAGTGGGATGAAAAGTTGTATTAAAGTATTTTTACTTTTTCAGAACTAGAAGCATAAAATCTATATTTTAGGCTGTCCCTTTAACGTTACTAATTCATATAGGTATGTAATAAAAATCGTCAGATTTTTTTTTTTTAAAAAATTGTACAAAACCAATTAGGTAATGATGTCATTAGGCATTAAGTCCGCCATATTGTTACATACAATTAAAGATTTAAATAAAATAAAAATAAAGAAATGCATATCGCGATATTTATTTAATTACCTAACTATGCTTTGTTTTAATCATTGCTATAAAGGAATAGATACACAATTGTTTTGTGCACCGTACTTTCAAAAGAATCGTTTACACGACACGCCCTAGACTCACTTACGAACATCTATTTCATTGTAATTTAAGCGAAAATAATTGACGTTTGTGTATATACGAGTATATATATGACTGTGTGATATACCTGCGACTCCTGCGAGTAAAGGCAAACGCACATTGTTTACTCTGAGACCAAGGTCACTGGAGGTCACATTTCGGCGACAAAACTCGTTTTAACTCGATCTGATATTGTTTGTTTCTTTGTTTTCATGTTTACTTTACATATAAATTGCGTTCTGCATTTCGACATTTATACCGATATATTTTTTAAAGAATAGGAAAGAAGCACTTATTATCTACGGTATTGATTAGGTACTTAATACTAAGTAACGTCCTGTAATCTTACTTTAGTATAGGCTAGTGGACGCCCGCAGCTTCGCTCGCGTGGAATTAGACATAACAATAGTTTCGTTTACACCTAGTAATATTATAATTATAGTCTATGTCACTCAGTGAAGATGCAGCTTTCTAATGGTGAAAGAATTTGGGAAATCGGTCCAGTAGATTTTGTGTGAAAACATTACAAACAAATCTTTATATGTATAGATATGTAACATCAAATCACGGTAGAATTTCTCTCCCTTCTCGGGAGGCTGATTAAGGTTCAGACTCACCGCTGCCTTCACACTGCTCGTTAATTTAGTTTTATCTGACATCTGTCAGACTGAACAAGGGCCCAGGCTGAACTAGTTATGTCCATAGCAAGCATACCAGCCCTGTCCAGTTAGTTAGGCGGCAGGTACCGTTGTATTCCAGCTGATGCCATTGTGTCGCGATTTATATTGCAAGGAAGTCGCCGTAACTGGTACAGTTTGTGACGGATTCCGATTCTGTTTCGAAATATATGCCCTTAGCGATTTATTCGTGCTTATTAACAAGGCACTTGTATTTTATTCTATTTCTATACTAATATTAAATGAGGAAAGATGTGTTTGTAATGTTTTCACACAAAAACTACTTGACCGATTTCAAAAATTCTCTCACCATTAGAAAGCTGCATCTTCACTTAGTGACAGGCTATATAATATTACTAGGTGTAAACGAAATTATTGTTATGTCTAATTCCACGCGAGCGAAGCTGCGGGCATCCACTAGTTATAAAAATAAAGAGGAACAAGGTGGTCTAACAAGTAACCACTGTGATAAACATAAAAACAATGCTGATGCTGTATTGATGCTGCAATTATGCTGTATTAGGCAGCAAGAAACGATTGTCTATAGCTGTTTCTACGTAGACTGTTTACTCCAGGGCGCGATGGATATAGCACTAACATACGTAGCAAACGAGCACGCAGCACCACCCATCCGCTGCCGCCCATGTCAACTGTGACTGACTTTGAACAAGACTCAATCAGGGACTGGGATGGTTAGTCCAGTTAGCTGAGGGTATTAGTAATATAAATAGGTAAGACCTACGCGGTGAGGTCGTAAAAGAGACCAACGCAGTTGGGATTGCGAAGGAATGCGAAAGCGTAGCCGTATTCCCAACTTAATGCAGACAGAATAACTGGGGTCATGTTAAATTGTGATGTTTCTCTGTGTCCACCACACACAGGCCTAGCACTGCGCGGGGAGAGTTGTCATTTAAATCAATATTACCATTAAATTAATCCCCAAGCTCTCAGGTCAATTTAACCCCCCAACCTCTCGTCGCCCGCCGGCGAGGTAGTCGAGGCCGCCAATCCGCTTACCTGCCACTCACCTCTAACACCTGCCAGTTTACGAGCGCCGAACTTTATGGACCTTAAACTTTGCGAGCTTACGCTAAAGGTATATTGTATTTTTACACCCGCCGATAACAAGAGTCCATCTAGTGTTAAATGGACCTTGGAATGGGGAAAGGTATTAATGTTGAGATGCTTTGTTAAAATGTATTTGAGTTGATTTTGTTTCACGAAAACCGGAATTGGGAGAACAACAACAGTACCTAAGTATACATACATTATAGCACACAAGATGGTAACGTAAGCATAATATCACGCCTGTATATCACTGAAGGGGTATGTAACTTGCACCGGTAATAAGGCGACCTTGGCGTTTCAAAGCCTTCGAAACCGCTGGTTTCAAAAGGCACAGGACCGGTCGAGTGGTGTCGTCTAGGAGATGCCTATGTCCAGCAGTGGACCTCCAAAGGCTGATAAATGTATGGATAGAATATAAAAGGTGATATTGTAATAATATGTTATACAAAAATCAGACTTATATATGTTCTAATATAAATATCAAAAGTTTTAAAGTCCACGGAAGGTTTTAATATTAAAAAAAATATCCAAAATCTGCTCATTTATTTCCTCTAAGGCGGAACAAAGTTTAATTCCACGCGAGCGAAGCTGGGGGGCGTCCACTACTTATATGTGTTTGTTGCAGTCCAGCAGAATGTTGAAACGTGTGCTGTTGGTGGCTGCGCTGCTGCAAGCCGGCAACATTGCTGTGGTGAGTCAACTGCTCTGCGTTATGATGGTGGATAATAATAATAAAAAGTGTGTGCGTGTAACCTTTACGCGCGATTGAAGTAAAACTTATTATAAGTTATTGCTATTTTTATTATTTATTATGTACAACCACCTAGCTATTCAAAACAAGCAGCAAGCGTACCGTATATAGGTTCTACCACCAAAAAGTGTCAGAACTTTTAGTCTTAATTTTTTCCGTCTAGCCCCTTTCGCAACACGTGATAAGGAACTTCGTTCCAAAAGTAAAAAGTACTCGTTTGATTAAAATAAATTAATAGTTTATTAAGAAAATAACCGGAACATCCGTCAGAATCGAAAAATCTGAGTTACTGAGTTATAACAAACGCCAATTTGCCGCACATTCAGGACTGGCGTCATTCCATCCAAAGATTTTCGAAGGCGTCGAAATAGTTGACAAGAACATGAATATTCATTAGATTTCACTCTCAAGCGAATGTACTCGTACCTGACAATGGAATTTGAATACAGTCAGGCAGTGACACTTTCCTTAAAATATGTAAATTCAGTTTGTGTACACCGGCCCCCGCACCCGGAGAACAGGCGTCGGGACTATTCTGGGAACGAGGAGGAACTGGGATAGAGTAAGCGAATTTGTAGTTTAAAATGGCAAGATTTTGATGACGTTTTTTAAATAGACTCGTTAGTTAAATGTAAAATATGAATTATTTTCGTTTGAAGTCATTCGCCAACATTATTGTTCCTTCCTTAGAGTTGACCCCGGTGAAACAACGAGTTTTAAAATCACTACGATGCGTCAAATTGGGTTTCCAGATGGTCGATTCTGTAAAAATCGAACATGAACTCATTTCGACGGCTCTTCTAACAAAGATTTTAATAAAAACTTTAGAGCTAACTATCTTCAATCAATCACCGACTAAAACCTATCAATGAATTTTGAATAATCATTATGAGTACTTACTTTTGGTGCTGGCACTCTTGGTTATGCAGCACCACCCATCCGCTGTCCTCCCTTCACAACTGTGACTTACTCTGAACTGATGGGTAGCCCAGTTAGCTGAGAGACTTAATTAGAACATTAGTTGGTCAGTTCGTTAATGGGTATGGGGACTGGGGACTGTCAGCGATAGTCAGTCCTGTTCCTATCTCTATATGTGCTGTTATCGGTTTCCAGGTGGATTCAGCAAAGCAAGTGGTCCAGCTGTCGGACTCGTACCTGCCGGTGGCCATGCAGGTGATCGCGCACCTCACCGACCAGATGATGTACGAGGCCAAGGACGACGCGCCGCCCAAGCCCGCCCCCGCCACCACTGCCAAGCCTGTGTACGTCACATTGTACCAACTTTGGTGTGCTAGCACCTGCTTCACGGTGATGGAGGCCAACGTTTAAAGGGGATCCTGCCTTTTCGCCGAAAATTGTTTGGCCGATTACCTATCACTTTCGTTGGCAAGTTTGCCTATTTTTCACTTTGACAACTAACGATTGTAAAATTTTTGTATGACAATATATAACTAAATGAATATTACTCCAACTGAATCATTCGCCACTTGAAAGTTGGCCTTTTGAAATGTGTCATTATAAAAGGTAGACCAAGCGTACAGTTGGCAATTGTTGTTGCTGCGAAACATTAGTTGGCAAGTGATAATCGGCAACCTTAGTCCTCAATGGTAGCAACTCATCTGTGACCGATGATCTGATGAGTATTTTTCAGAGTCAGTCTAATTTGGCATGGACGGCATCGGATTACTGTTAATCGGATCGGTCTTAAATCCGTTAAAAAGGAATTTTGCCTCTGGTCCGGGTTCAAATCCCAGCTGACCGAACTGTTGCGGGAAACTAAAACATCGTGAGACCTGCATCTGGTTCTCCATAACAACATTTCCCCGTGAACAAGACGTCCTGAGTTTTCACACATCTACTCAACACTAGGTTTCACGTGGGAGTTTCTCAGCCTTCTTCTTTGGGGAAAAAAATGCATTCTTGCAGGAAAACCATAAATACATACGGTTGAAATGAATTTGTTCCAGGGAGCAAACCACCCAGCACCACAAGCCGGGCTACTACGCCCCGGCCTCACCCCCAAAACCCTCCGACCGAATCACCCCCAAGAACCAACAATGGAAGCAGGAAGTTCTTCTACCCATGGAGAACAATTCCCAATACACGCTAATAGAACCCCAGGAGACTAGGGCAGAAGAGCAGTTATTGGCTGCCCACAATGAGGAGGTCCAGCCCTTGGTGGACCCAGCTCCAGGCGTACAGCATCTACTCCCACCTCACTTCGACGCACAGATAGATAAGGTCGCCAGATCTGACAGCTACGCTGAGGAAATTAATGAGGACAGCCTCCAGTATCTCTCCGATAACGTCAGGGATATGATAAGGATGGCACACGATCCTAATGATGAGAGGGTGGTGGACGTTTGGGACGGGCTGAGAGCCAACAACTTGGAGCCGTCGACGAGAGGGAAGCTGTCGAGTTCGAACCTGAGACTTCTGCTGCTCTACGATCTGCTGAGCAGGGACGCGAAGAGGCAACGGCTTTCGGATTACAGCGTGAGTATTTTGGGATGTTCTTACATCCAAAAAAAGATTAGCAAACTGACATGCAGTAGGTACTAATCTGCTGTTGGCCATGATTATCTACTGTGAAACGATAAGAAAGGGACTGGAAGAGAAGTCTGTAGGTGGTAGAGCCTATAGGGATCCAAATAGGTTTTATATGAAAGCTAATTTGTTCCATATAGAGTTCGCCCGGGGCAGTACCACCGCCCGCCACGGTACCTAGTACCATTTCTGCCGTGTAATAATTGTTTTTAAAGCAATTGGGGTCCGGTTGGAAAGGTGTGGATTCCGGTTACACTTCTTTAGAGGCGACCATCTTAGTCCTCAAGGGTAGCAACACATGTGACTGACTTAGAACGAGACTCCTACTAACAAGTACTAACTGGACTATTACTAACACCAACTAACAGGACTAACTATCACTAACAGTCCCTAGTCCTCATACCTACTAACGAACTGACCAACTAATGTTCTAATTAACTTTCTCAACTAATTGGACTAACCATCCCAGTCCCTAATTGAGTCTTGTTCAAAGTCAGTCACAGTTGTCATGGGTGGCAGCGGATGGGTGGTGCTGTAAGCTCGTTTGCTATCCTGTATCCATAAAAAAAAAAGTTAGTAAAAAATGTTAAAAGGAACATTAATTGGTCAGTTCGTTAGTAACTAGTACGAATAGGTGTGACTATAAAGAGCAGGGATTATTAGAGACAATTAGTCTTAAAAGTTGGTGTTAGTAATAGTCCAGTTAGTAATTGTTAGTAACAGTCTTGTTCCAAGACGTCCTGTGATTCGTGAGTCCTCTGTAGGCCCTCGACATGTTTTTACAAATCTGTGCGGTATCGGTGACCACTGACCATTGACAACTTGCCTTACTAATAAGCAGACCTTTCTGTGTTGAGCCTTGAGCACGACTCTCCTCCCGGAATTACTAATCAATTAATTATTTTTTAAATTTTTAATGAAAGTAAAAAAGTACATCGTAAGATTGATGATGACGCATGATTTTTTATATTGCTCTCTAAAAAGTCTGATATTAAGCCGAAACTGAAGTCTTACTTAAACGTCTTACTTAAGAACTTAAAGTCGAAACTGATACCGGTATTATATTCAACAGTTTTTAGTACTAGTGTAGTATTTTTGTACTAGCTTTTGTAGTAACCCTGGTGTTACTCGGGTAATAGATTGTATTGAGATACAGAATGCCTTTCTGCCCCGAATTGAAAATGTCCTCATGTCACTTATGTCTGTCGTCGTAAATCTGGTATTAGGTACTAGCCCTTCTGAGTTTAGGGTTGTCAACAAATGTAATTGTATTTATCATGTGAATTTAAGTAAAAAGAGTGAGCCTTATCTATTTTCCCTACTGCGTCAATAAAATGGGTTGATACCTACAATAACTATTCAAGAATAATTTAAAAGAATAATTTTTACCGTTAATCCTTGTATATGCGATAGTTTTTTGCTGTTAAGAAATTAGGGGTGTGTCATACTGATATTGATTGGAGGCAGGAATATGGAAATAAGGACTGGTTGTGGCAGTGGACTTAATTTTATAACTTTACTTTCAGATGTAAAAAACTGATGCAAAAATCTAGTGATTGGCACCCCTGTGAGCAGGGGTCATTGACATTCAGTGCCCTGAATCAATTTATTGCACTGTAACTCTGGCAATACGGACAGGGGCTTATGAGAATCAATAAAACCTAAGTTTGCCAAAATTTTACTACATTTTTATATCATATCTAATGAATAAGATACAGATAGTGCTGAGAGAGGGAAATCTTTGAAGAAACGTATCTTGATTCTGTTCATCTTAATAACCAACGACTACACAGTCTAGGGAAGAAAAGTCCTTGAATGGAGAACACGACTCGGAAAAAAGTACAGGTCGCCCTTCCACAAGGTAGGCAGACTACTTGAAGAAGACGGCGGGAAACCGCTGGATTCAGAGGACCGCTCGGAGTGGTGTCTAGAAGAGGCCTTTGTCCAGCAGTAGACCTCAAAAGGCTAATGGATGGATGGGAAACCGCCTAACCCAGCACAAGATAGTCAGATGGCCACACGAATGTCTTTTAAAATTAAAAATTCAATTGATTGGATTGATTAAATAATTAAATAAATAAACAATGACTCAAATCGCGCACCACGGTCTCTTTTCTAATCTAATACTCTTTCTGTTTCCAGGGCTTCTCTCCCGACGTGATGAAGACCCTAGTAGAGACATCTGGCGGCAGCGCGCGCGAACAACTCAAAATGGCGCTATCCAAGATGGTGGATCGCAAGGACTGCGGCCACGACTACGCCAACAACCGCGCTAAGGAAATGGTGGTCGAATTAGGGAAGGACGAGTCGAAACTTTCATCCGAGCTACGCTATCTCCAGCCCATTGTATACAGGCTCTAGCTTTTAATCTTTTTATCTAATTAATTACATTTTAATCGATATTGTTTTATTTCTTCCTACTCGATACTAGATGGCGCTCTTTGTCTATAAAACTTTTTGTGCAGACTTAAAAGTTACACGGCAAGTAAGTATCTATTGATTCCATGTAGACAGCATAGTCAGGCCATAGCAAAAAAATACTACGCTAACCCAAACATTTAAACTTTTTACTGACAACAAGACATAACGTAAAACAGTGTGGATAAGGTACCAGGGGTGAATAGGAAGGTGAATATGAACTGAGATGTTTGTTACCTACAAGACTGTGTGCCTGCTTTAGAGTGGTACCATCTCGTGCCACTTCAAAGCCATCAATTGCATCTGTTGCAAAAAAAAATTTCTTTACAAAATCTATTTATTGTCAACCCTAGCTTTAACTCTATCCTCACCAGCCTTTACCTATTGACCCCATACCTGGGGCTTAAAATGATTTTTGCAATTTTATATGAAATTATATTCGCGTCTCGTCCCCTTATTCATCTATCTATACTAATATTAAAAAGAGGAAAGATTTCTTTGTAATGTTTTCACACAAAAACTACTGGACCGATTTCAAAATGTATTTCAATTATGTGTAAACGAAACAACTATGTGTAAACGAAACTTGATATTATTATGTCTAATTTCACGCGAGCGAAGCTGCGGGCTTCCACTAGTCTAGGTAATAATGTCCAATATTGCCTTTGGGTGCTGATGGATTGATATTATAAAACCACAAACAGGGTCAATTAAACGGGTCAGACAGGACAGACGTTTTTACAACATAAATAAAATGTATTTATATGCCCTTTTGGAATTTCTCTCCCATAAAACTAGTAATATTCGTAAATATCAACGCCAACTTACGTTAAATCTCATATCACACCATCCCGCACCTAATAAGGCTTGCTAAATTGATATTTGCTCGCGTGAGCGCGACGCGGGAATAAACAACCCTTCAGATAACTAATGGGAACTAGCGGGAATCTGACAGGAGTGCCACTGGGCTCCGTTCTTAGTCCGCTTCTAATGCCGAATTCACATGTACAGTTATACTATGGATTTAATATAGTTTAGTCCAGGCTAGAACCTACCATTGGACATTTTTAGCAAGAATTCGACACTTACAAGGTTATACTCCTCAGAAATTTTAATTGAATGATTTATGTAGTTACTGATTATACATTGCGTAATACCAAAAGAAATTGCTTTCTAGTAGACCCTTGTACATTTAACGCATAAAACATTAATTCTGACATGAGATAGTCTATATTGGTGCTTCGCAGTCCTTTTTACAAATATTTAATTAAACATGAAGATATTAAAAAAAATCAATTTTTTAGCCTGCATTGTTGCAAGGTATACGAAGTTTGTGTTGACATCTAGTTTTATTATCATAAATCTACACACGTTTTAGCGTTTTTAACACTGCCAATGTAACAAAATAAGGACTGTCAAGCGGTTACAGGCACACTCTTAAGGGAAATTTTAAATATTAAGTGTAAGGGAAACTAAATTAAAAACAATTTAATCGTAAACACGATTTATTTGGTGAATTCATTCAGTCAATAGGCAAAAGAACCTACGAAGAACCTACTTTCCTTCATAATAATTCAAGTAACTCTCATCGTTGTGATGTAAGGTGTCACTGCAGACGCCAAAAACGGTTTAGCCAATTTAAATCTACATTTTAATGTTGTCTAAACTTTAAATCGCTATGACGACAACGCAACGCTCACAAACTTTTTATATACATTTTAATTCTTATCTTACGAGTATATTACAAAATCTTTTGTGATATTGTGATGTTGGGAATTAGATAAAAATGTTCATGCAGTCGTCTAGAATTAAAACGAAACCTTCTCATTCAAAAAGTACCAAATGGTTAGTCATAACCATAATAGTTGCAATATAATAAAGATCATATCATATTTTTATGTATGTATATTGTAGGTATATTTCACACGAAAAAAAGTAATAATTTATTACTAAATTAGTTGCACTAAACTTTTGTTTTTATGCGATAAAGTTATAAATAAAAATATTAAGAAAACTTATAGAAAAATGGTACTGTGAAGAATTACGCAATCAAACGCTTTGAAAAAATCTAACTTGACTTGGGCGAGAACAATGCAGCAATACCTCCATACAATAACTGGAAAAAGCTTCCTATTAGTTCTAAGAAGAAGATAAATGGTCCATCTCGCGAGGAAGACTCGTCCTCTCCATCATCTAAATCATCGTTATCAAAACCGAAGGTCTCAATTTCCGCATCCACTTCATTTTTGGTGTCATTATTCTCTGTAACTTTCGCTGGTAGATAACTAGAGTACAGAGTAATCTTCTCTGGTTTCTTATCTGTCTTCTTTGAGGCATCAGCCGATAGTTCCTCTACATCCTTCTCCTTGGATATCGTGTTTTCGATTGGCTTCAAATCAGATTTGCTGGCTTCTTCAGGAGCGTCGTCTAGAATTTCGATTTTACTAAACGGCCGCTTTGTAGTCGTCGATGAGTCTGTCTTGTTTCTATCTATACCGAGAAATCTGGCAACAGAAAAAATACACATGAACTTTCAATACTAACATTTTTCAAAGTACCAGTATTAAAATTTCAGCTTATTGGCTGTCTTCTCACTTAAAAGCTCCTGGCCAACAGGCCTATTATCGAAACGAAGGCATAGAGGGTACCGCACCGCGCAACCTCATACTCGTATGGTACGCATTAACAAATTTGTAATGTAGGTACAAAGATTTAGTCTTAGTCCTTGGTGTTTGAGAGCATAAGTAATAAATACGAGATCTAATATACTCGTATTTCGTGAATGAATTCACTTCTGTTATCCTCCAATACTGTAATAATAGGTACATCAGCAACCTACACTAGAAATAACCTTTTTCGCTAGGTGCTGTAGGATTACACTTCGCAAAAGAATATTAAATAATTATTAATTTAATTGCTGTAATAAATTGTGTTGATGAGCTCAGAGTTGTTTGTATTCCCAATAAATAAAAATAAAATCGAACGCACAAGATCTGAAGAAGAAAAACAATCGCTTAACCTTGTCGAAGACCTTTGGGTGGCTTGAGAACTTTCGACACTGGCGTGGTGGAGTATGCTCTAGACCACCAGCTCTGGTTGTGAAAGAGACCCGAGCCCAACAGTGGGACGTTTTTTACAGCCTGAGAATATACGTAAGGACGTCATTGGAGCCAGTGCCAGGTGATGAAGAAGTCAACCTAAACCTTACCTGTATGTCTTGGTGTACAATAAAGAGTTAATCTATCTATCTATCTATCTTACCTGTATATCGGCGATGTGATCCTCTCAGCGATGTTGGTGGCGATGAGGTGGTACACGTCCAGGTGGCTGGCGTTGGCGGCAGTGGGCAGCGTGGTGTACACGCTCACCACGGACTCCTCCTCGGGCACCGACCGGCTGGAGGCCTGCAACACCTGGAAGATGGATCGATTCATTTATTTTATGTTGTTACAAGCTTTTCCAGCGAGCGAGCCCGCGTGCGGGCGGGGTCGCCCTGAAAACCAGCGGTCGCAGTACTGCGGCCAGTGCTGAGTGCGGCCCCTTTTCGTATTGATTTGACTGCATTTTTTCTTTTAAATTAATTTTAATTCCTTTGCTTTATTTTATTCCTTTGCTATATTTTTTCATTTATTTTTGTAATGCAGTTCATACGAAATAAATAAATTTTCTTTCTTTCTTTCTATCTAACTAACCAAGTCAATGCTCTGTATTTTTATTGCATATTTAAACATATTAATAACAAGTTATAGCAAAAAGATTGCGAGCAGACCTAACATTTCTATAAGTATCGGTGGTTATTTTCTATAAGTTCTGATGGTTATTTTCTATAAGTATTGGTGGTTATTTTCTATAAGCATATTACCTATTCTATTATTATTATATTCGTATTGCCTTTTCTTGCTCAGCGGTTGATTACAAACTAATAAGTGGCTCCTCCATTTTTCGCAGTCGGTTGAAAATAATTGTCAAACTCTAGAATAAATTCTTCTTTATAGCCGCCGGCGAGAGACAAAGTAGAGCTCGAACAAAAGATCGATCGCGTAATGTATTCCAGTCAGTCGTGGCTTAGCAGCGCGTGCGGGCGTTACCGATGGCCGGATTACCATTGTGCTGGACGACCTCCGGCTTTTACTTCTGGAAGACCGATTATGATCTGTTATTGATCCTAACTGCGGTCCTGGGTTCAATTCCGGACGGTGGTCGCCGTCTTCACTTCATGATAGTGGACGGCAGCTTCGCTCGCGTGGAAGACATCGGATTAGACATAGCAATAGTTTCGTTTACACCTAGTAATATTATATAGCCTATGTCACTCAGTGAAGATGCAGCTTTCTAATGGTGAAAGAATTTTTGAAATCGGTTTGTGTGAAAACATTACAAACTAATGGTTCTTCTTTATAATATTACTTATTACTACACGGGTCAGAATGGGAGGGATTAGGCCTTAGTCCATGCTGGCCAAGTGCGGATTGGCAGACGTCACATCCCTTCGAGAACATTTTGAAGAACTCTCAGCAATGAAAGTTTCCTCACGATGTGTCCTTCACCGTTACAGCAAGTGACATTTAATTTTTTAAATCGCACATAACTTAGAAATGTCATTGGTGCGTGCCGCTGGGGTTTGAACCCGGACCGCTCGAGTGAGAGGCGAGAGCGATAGCCACTGGGCTGTCACCGCGTGCACACACGCTGTATTCGAACACTGAATTCTATCCACCGTGCAGCTTGGCTCATAATCGATCGACATCTATCGAATTAATATTCATCTGAGTGCGTCCGCTCAGTCCTGATCCTTGGTCCCAATGCCGCGCCTTGGCCGACAATGACACATTTCGCTTCAATACACCATTACAGCCCATTATCCTGTCTGACGTCACAGCTCTAGTCTGTTGGACAATGTATCGTTAGACTGTGACGTAAAACGACGGACGAAAAACTGATGTTTTCTTTTACAAGAGTTCCGTAGGTAAAAAGGAAAACCTTACAGAAACATTTCGTTGTCCGATTAAGTCTGTTTTTTTTTTAAAACGAACTTTTCTTTGCGAATACGTCACTCACGTTTATTTGATACTAGTGGACGCCCGCAGCTTCGCTCGCGTGGAATTAGACATAACAATAGTTTCGTTTACACCTAGTAATATTATATAGCCTATGTCACTCAGTGAAGATGCAGCTCTCTAATGGTAAAGATTTTTTTAAATCAGCAGTAGTTTTTGTGTGAAATCATTACAAACAAAATCTTTCCTCTTTATAATATTAGTATAGACAAATTAGAGACAACAAGTTATTTCGATTAATTATAGTATCTTGTATCTAATCTGTATCTTGTTAAATGGCATGCACCCAGGAATTGAACACGGACCTCGAGTTAGATGTCGAATTTTTAAGCACTAGGGTTTCAAAGGCTATTAAGAAGAGACCAGTCTCCTTCTAGAAGAGAAGAGAGTAGTGCGCCCGCTCACTCTTGATCCTTGGCCCTCGTCTGCACCGACAATGACACTTCGCAACAATGCACCATTACCTGCCCGCGTTGGGACGTCACCGCTCTAGCTTGTAGGACAATATATCGTTAGACTCTTATATGACTGTGTGACGCAGGCGTAGCGGAGCTCAACAAGTTAGCTGGAAGAACCTGTACACGGTTCGTCCAGTGAACGACACTATCCCTATATGGGTGCAGGACTTTGTGATTTTGTGACAAATAAAGGCTTTATTCATTCAATCAGATATCTGCACCGTAATATTTTTTGTTTACAATTAGGTAAATAATACTTACATGATATTAATGTTATGTACATAAATAACGTATTTTAAAAAAAAAAACATATTTTGGGTATCACTTGGTTTTTTTTATTTTTATATTTTGTTCTATGCGCTGGAGAGCAGCAGCTGTTCTGTGCGGGGCTCAAGGATTATCCATTCATTCTGTGACACCCTGTATATATAAAACGACAATTTATTAGAATATATGACTCAATTTATTTATCCCCATCTTTTACTGGTTGTACAAGTAATAAAACGTTAATTTATTATTCCAAGTCCTCCTCTCTGGGTCCAAGTAAGCTCTTCCAACTTTACAAAGTGCTCCGGGAATTTCAATCTAATTTTTCTTATTAAAATCCCGCGCAGAGAATACCGCGCGATTACTTAATGTTCTTTTTATACGGCTGCCTCGTCTGTCCAGCGGTCGCAAGCGCTCCGCTGGAGGCCCTGGGTTAGGTTCCCGGGCCGGGTAAAATATTATTAAGTTTTAATAACTCAGCTCGATGTTTGGTATTCTGCTCATTGTACAGGCGCACCGCCTCGTGGGACCTTAATACAGCTGTTGTAAAGTGGGTGACACCTAAGCCTACCCCATGGGGAAATAGAGGCGTGATTTTAATATTTTTGTACAATATACACACTCATACTTCATTACAACCCTTTCTTTGGAGGGATAAGGCCTCAATCCACGCTGGCCAAGTGCGGATTGGCGGACTTCATATGCAACGCTTAAAGTATAGTATTTCCAGGTTATAAAATTGTATTTGCCGGTTACTAACACTGACTAAAACTAACTAACTAATTTGAACTACCTGCTACTAACTCAAAGTCAAATCATTTATTAACAAGCGTTTATTAGTTTGGTATGTAACGGAATTTTAGAACGTGATTTTCGCCCACTTCAAAACGTCGGATTAATTTGAAACTGAACACTTATCAAGGACCGATGACAATGGAATAGTTTAAAAAAATCTACGTTTTAGTTTGAATATCTACAAAAACGTGTTTTTTAGTTTTTTTAAATTTTTATTTTATTATTATTATAGTGGTGACAGTCCAGTGGCTATCGAACTCACCTCTCACTCGAGCGGTCCGGGTTCAAATCACTATTTCCAGCCCTTCACTCCAGTCCCTTTCTGATTCCTGTTCGAACTTTGTCACAGATATCATTAGGCAGGTGGAGCTGCAAGCTCGTTTGTTATCTTAATAACCCAAGCCCAAAAGTCAGTCCATTGACCCTAGCATCTGGTCAACCAGTATTTTCGATTTGCGCATTTACAAATGATTCGCAAACCAGTTAGTGTGTAATATAGAGCTTGTTCGAAGGGTCAGTGGTATAGTTTGAATCCCAATCACGCCATATATTTGAGTTAGGTGCGTTTTTATCACGGTAGATAGATTATCTTATCAGCTCTATGGTTGAAATTATATCCTGGATTCCGACAGAGAAACGATTTATTTTTCGGAGAAACAAAAATATCGTGAAGAAATTAAGGCTTGGATTATGTACATTCTTCATTAAAACCTCTTTCTGGGTAAACTCTATCAAAAAATCCTAAAAAAATATTTGGCTACTCATAGATACTACAATCATCGCTGCAACCCATAGACGTCCCACTGCTGGGCACGTGGCATACTCCACCATGCTTCTCCAATGCGGATTGGTGGAGAGATTAGTGGCCAACCCAGTGTCGAATGTTCTCGCCACCCGAAGGTCTTCGACAAGGCTTAGCGACCACCATTGAAAACAACCGGGACCGACGGCTTTATGTGGCACGAAATATTATGGCCCCCCGATGAGGTGGACTGACGACCTGAAAAAGACAGCGGGAAACCGTTGGATTCAGAGGGCACAGGATCGGCAGGAGTGGCGACGATTGAGGGAGGCCTATGTCCAGCAGTGGACCCAAAAAAGCTAATGGATGGAGTGCGGTAGTAAGGTAATGTTATGGTGTTCAACACTCTTTTCGGGAGGTCAGAGTGATTGATGTCCAAGTAGCATTGACCTCGATAGGCCAGGGCGCGAGGTGAATGCCTTGCGTGGGCGGTTCCGTAGCAACGTGGACGAAAACTTTTACATTAATGGCAGATCTAATCTTTCATTAATAATAATGTAGCACTAAACCAATACAAACAAAGATATTATCAGGAAAGAGTAATTTCCATGATTTGTTGAACGAAGTGAAATTTTAGATTTAATTTCATTAAGTTAACCAAAAAAATTGTGAGCCGTCACGGGACGCCTGGCAGATGTGAAACATCGAAATTATTTTGTACAAGTAATATGCACAAAAGTACAGATTATGACAGGAACTAAAACATATAAGAAAAAAAAAACTGACTGACTGGTGACTGACTGACTGACTGACATATCAACGCAGGGCCTAAACTAAAAGGGTTAGGAACTTGAAATTTTGCACAGGAGTTCCTTTTATAACGTAGGGGAGCACTAAGAAAGGATTTTTGAAAATTCACCCCCTAAGGGGGTAAAACGGGGGTACAAAGTTAAGTTAGTGAATGTCTAATTCCACGCGAGCGAAGCTGCGGGCGTCCACTAGTACATAATAGTACAAGTACCTAAACATGACTGAAAAGTGTTAGGTAGACAAGACGTATGAAAGGCGCGTGGTGTTTCAACTAAAATAAAAAAATTATGAGCCGTCACGGGACGCCTGGCAGATGTGAAACATCGAAATTATTTTGTACAAGTAATATGCACAAAAGTACAGATTATGACAGGAACTAAAACATATAAGAAAAAAAAACCAAAAAAAAAACAAAACAAAAACCAAAAAAAGAAACCAAAAAAAAAAAACAAAAAAAACCCTAAAAAAAAAAACAAAAATTTAATTATTATTTTTTATTAATAAAATAATTTCCGACCGTCATTTGTCGGAACTGTATAGTATATATATTCATGCCACGCTCGCCACGCTCGCCACGCCAAAAATTTGGTTTGCCCCGCCTAAAGATGTTTCACATCAAAAACGGAACCCTAAAACCGGCGAAGAGTGAACTGCCTTGGCATTGGAGAGGGTTCGCTCCGCTGTCTGCGCGCGTCCTCTTGCCGGCTACAGTGCTGTTATCTAACCTCAGCGTACAGCGTGATCGACTTCAGGGTTGCAAGGTCACTTTTTGTGATGCTCATAAGTTGGAAAAACATTTGATTTCATTGTTAACTGTACGGTTAAGTAATTGCGCGCTTGCGCATTGATTAGAATTATTTTAAATATTTATAATTTGTTTTTAAGTCCATATATGCATGTAAGTTATAAAGGTAAGCAAGCAATGTTTGTTATTCGATCGTATTTAAATTTTAAAAAAACTAAAAAATACGTTTTAATAGTTAGCTGAACTAACATGTAGATTTGTTGTCATCGGTCCTTGATAAGTGTGCACAGTTTCAAATTAATCCGATGTTTTGTTTACATACATACATTCATACATACATTTACATACATAATTACATGCATACATACATACCACGCTAATAAAAGCGTGTAAATAAAAAATATCTTGTCTTGGCAAATGATTTTTAACTTGATCCCATTAGATAATTATTATCTATACTGTGTCATTATATATACTACGGTATAGAAATCTAGTAAACGTGTATTAAAAAAAATGTCATTAAATGTCTAATCATATCCCTTATGATTATGATTAAAAAAGTATCGTATATGTTAATCCAAGATTTGAATTGAAATGAAGATTTTTATTCCTCCTACAAAATTTCATCAAAATTGGTCCAGCGGTTAGAACGTGAAAAAGTGACATACATAAGAGCCCGTACACTCACAAACTTTTGACTTTATAATATTAGTATGATAGCCTGCATTTTTAACACTCTGCTAACTACTAAATATCCTAGTCAGTTTTGTTCAATTGTCGGAGTGGCGTCGTTTAGGCCCTCTGCCTATGTCCAGCAGTGGACCAATAAAGGCTGATGATGATGATGATGATGATTGTTCAAAGACTGTCACAGTTGTCACGGGTGGCAGTGATGGGTGGTGCTGCAAGCTCGTTTGCAAAATGGTACGTATAGAAAAAGACAATCTTTATTTGTTTGAAATTGAAAGTGTTCTAACTATTATAGAAGGCTAGCTATTCCGTCATCTGATCTCACTCGAAGCGGCATGCGGGTGGCATATGCGGTTAAATTCAAACTTTCGTTTGTTTGTTTGTCATCGATATAATCCATGAAGTGTTAAAATGGAGAAAATGTTATATGAGAAAATGTTAAATGTTATATGCCCTCTGAAACTGGAACATTTAAATCTTATCAAATTTTGCTTAATTTTGTGTCAGTAAGTGACGTATTTTAACAAATTATAATATCGATGCGCCATTTCCGAATACTTAATACTATTTTAGTAACATGCCAAGTACCTCTTTTTTAGTTGATAAATCAATATTGTTTGCAACGACATCAAGATGCTGTGACGACAACACGCTACTTGCGTTGAAGTCTTTTTCTACACAAAATTGCATTGTAATTTAAATTTTATTTTTATATTATTATATATAGTATACAATCATACGGATGTTAATATTAAAGTATGTATTTAAAAATATCTATGTATGTATCAGCCTGTGACACCCATTGCTGACACCCATATCACAGGCTCGCGCCTACTTTGGGGTCAGATGGTCGTGTGTGAGAATGTCCAAGATATTTAATTATTTATTATTTATTTACGATACTTTACCATAATTAAGATCAAGTCATATATTTACTACGGTTACTAAGTAATTTGATTTTAACCTAAATTGCTACTTAATTGAACGTAAAATAAAGATCTTGTCCACCGACTCAACACTTCTTTGTTATAACTAGAGACCGGATTATATGCATTTGCATATGCATTTGCATATTTTACCTATTATCTAGTTATGATGCATATTATCGGTACATTTACAATATTTTTCTGAGTACCTAAAATGCGATAAAAGTGTTAATATCGCGAAAAATTCGATGACAATGTTTGATTTGATGACAAATTGATTAAATGTAGGGTTCACAAATGTGTGTTATTTCAAATTGTATATATTGATGCGTACCATGCCTCCGGAAAAAATTTTTTTTGCATATTCTGCCAATTTTCATGCATATTTCAAGCATTTTTCATATTGCATGCATATAATAAGCTTTTTATGTTGCATATAATCCGGTCTCTAGTTATAACATAAGTAAGACACACACTGTCCTCATGTCCTCATCTATTTAATACACCGTCACTAACATAAATATATCACTTAATCAAAAGGTTTTGTCCTTTTGAGTATCCTGTAATAAATTTCATAACATCACGCCTTATTCTCCCATATGGGTATAGGCAGAAGTATGAACTACATCCATTTTTCAAATCTGTGAAGTCAGCCAATCCGCACTTGGTCAGCGTGGACTAAGGCCTAATCCCTCCCATTCTGAGAGGAGACCTGTGCCCAATAGTGGGACAAATAAAGGGTTGTGATGATGATGAAATTTAGGTCCATGTAATATTTAGTGGCTATTGTCACACACAGAGCATATCTAAATTCCAAGCGTACTATTGGATATTTAAAGTTAGGAAAACCCGGTACCTGCCCAGCCCGGGAATCGAATCTGTAGCTAACAGTGACTAGACCATCGTGGTTATTTAACTAACCTATAAAATAAATAAATAAATAATTTATATAAATATCTTGGACATTCTCACACACGGCCATCTGATCCCAAAGTAGGCGCGAGCCTGTAATATGGGTGTCAGAGAAATATATATACATAGATATTTTAAATACATACTTCAATAGATAATATTAACATCCATACACAGAACAAATACAAGTGTTCGTTACACGAATGTTTGTCCTGAGTGGGATTCGAACCCACGACCCCTGGCGCAACAGACAGGGTCACTACCGATTGCGCGAACGGGCCTGTCAAATTATAGATTATAAATTTAATCATCAATCAATTCTATATTCTTAAAGAATATCTCGTAACATTACTTTTAATTTATACCAAATTAATTATTATATAAATACATACTGTTTCTTGATCATAAAATTGATGGATGAAGTGTTTACGGTTCATATTTTTAAGCAATAATCATTAAATAAAAAATAATTATTCATAGTTTTCATACCAGCAGACTAATGAAAAGTCCCACGAAGTGCATCGCGAAGCCAATTAAATATCACTAAAATTATTTTTATACTACCGATGATAAAACGTAGTACAGTTAGCAACACCACTCGCGACAAA
The DNA here is from genome assembly GCA_944567765.1 of Carterocephalus palaemon. Lineage (NCBI taxonomy): Eukaryota > Metazoa > Arthropoda > Insecta > Lepidoptera > Hesperiidae > Carterocephalus > Carterocephalus palaemon. The sequence goes on along the minus strand of OX155657.1, from coordinate 10,881,441 downwards.
CTGCGCACGCATCGCATCCGACGGATCCGCGGCGAGAGCGCGGTGACCCCGCTGCCGGGAAAACTTAGGATGTCTTGAGGCCCTGTTAAAAAAAGTACGTACAGTGGCGAATGTTCTCAAGGCACCCGAAAGTCTTCGACAAGGCTTAACGATCGTTAAGCCTTGTCATAACATGATATTTGTAGACGCTTTGACGGTTTTCGAATGCGAGTGAGATTCGAAATACGGACCCATAGTAGATAGAGAATGATTTGTGACTCTATATTCATAGTTGAAGTTACCGGCTTACTCACAAAGTCAGTCACAGTTGTCATGGGCGGCAGCGGATGGCTGGTGCTGCAAGCTCGTTTGCTATCTTGTATCCATAAAAAAAAAAGTCTTAAGCGCTGATTGGGTCGCCAGCCGTATTTCGTCCCCTGAATTGATACCTCATGCGCAGCGCCCCTCCGACTTTCGTTCAGAGCTACTCTTTCTTGCCTTCACTTGTCGCTGCGACCCATAGACGTCCCACTGCTGGGCATGGGTATATAAACATAAACAAACAAACACACTTTCACATTTATAATATTAGTATGGATTTCGCTATGAGGTGATTGTATCCAGTAATAATAATAATCATCATCATCATCACCACCCGTTTTATTACCCACTGCTGGGCACGGGTCTCCACCACAGACACTGCTGCGGGAGGTCTAGAGCATGCTCCACCACGCTGCTCCAATGCGGATTGGTGGATTGCCTTCACTTGTACCGGTATAGATAGAAAACTATGAAAATTCTAAGCTGTCCAATGTCCACCCGTTATCATGGTGTCCCTACACCGGCCTCCGCCGTGCCGCGACCGTCAATGAGCTGGGACGCATTGCCCACTGCGTGACGATGCCTACCGACGACATATTTGCGGTTCGATAAAACCAGTTCGATAGCTAATTTATTACGTCGAGATAGCTGTTATCTGCAGTTTACCATGTTACTGTTTAACTTATATTAAAAAGAAATTAGTGTTTAAAAATAAAGTGGACAGATGTAGTATGTCTATTTCTCTGTTTTTTGTAATGTTTTCACACAAATACTGGACCGATTTCAAAAATTCTTTCACCATTAGAAAGCTGCATCTTCCTGAGTGACATAGGCTATATAATATTACTAGGTGTAAACGAAACTATTGTTATGTCTAATTCCACGCGAGCGAAGCTGCGGGCGTCCACTAGTCCGTCTATAAGTATTATAAAAAATTAATTTAAAAAAAGTTGTCATATTCGACATGTTTTTTTAAATTGAGAAGAGTATTCATTGCATGCAACAAGGCCCATTACATAAATACCATGGACTAACACATATATTAATTTATAACTTTTAATTTATAACTTTAAAAGAGGTCTGTTCAGATACTTTATTGTTTCTGTCATTTGTTTCTATTCATTATAGATAGGGCGGAAATATAGTTAACAACAGTGCTGACTGAAGGGTTGACTCGTCCGAAATCATGACATGTGTGAGTGAATCCTGCTTGCATTTAAAAATAAATAAATACATTGTGCTAATCTAAAGGCAAAACTGCTTTACAAACAATTTTCATTCGTATTGTTTTTTATTTCGCAACATTAGTACAACCAACAAATTGTAAAATTTCTGCAGTGTATGATGTACATTGCTTTTCATACTGAAAGCATGAAAAAGAAGACAACGCCATCTAGCGTTCTCCCTTGTCCCTTCCCCCCAATCGCGCTAACGAATGGTCAACAGAAAAACCTAAATTTTTGGATTTTGATCCTCCATTGGCATCATGGTTTCGATAAGACAACATTACCATAATTGTTATTATATAATAGCAATACTAAAGAGATATGTAAATTCGTTATAATTTGTTTATGATTATAATTATTTCTTTCTCGTTTCTCTCTTTCTGTTTCTTTCTCTCAATGAAACGCCCAGAATAATATATATTATTACATCATTGCAAATTGTTGAAATTCTCAGCTTTTCTCTACTGTTATAATAGATTTCAATTTATAAAATTCAAGTTCGTCGTTTACTCGTTTGGTTTGTAATAAAGTAAGTAATAAGTAAACTTCTAGGGCCGGCCTATCAGTGAGCATAAACCGTATGCATGCCTTGCAATAATTAATATACATTAATTATTGTTACTCTTTTCAATCTTAATTTTCAATTTTATACTTTAGAAGCATTTAGGAATTCTCTGTGATATTATGGAATATAAATTAAGGCAAACTAAAATAAAATAGTGCATGGACATCATTAATATATTTTACACACTTTAAAATAAATGTTAAGTGTGTAAAATAGGTTAAACTAAAAATTATATACCTCAAACTAAAAACTATCATTTTAATTTTCACTTAAACGAAATATAAGTAAATTTTAATATAACACCTCGATCATTTTCCTAATAAAGTAATAGATATAAAAACTTAACTATTTTAATAAATTAAATTGAATAAATTAAAAAAAAATGCAAATAGAACTTACCTAGCTTAGTGACGACCGCGGCAGGGCTCGAACCTGCATCTTCGGACCGAGATCCGACGCCTTATCCATTAGGCTACACGGTCCATACTTGAAATTTTGAAAACTCCTACTTATCTATCGTACAACCCCTTTTGTAGAGTTAATATAATGCTATTATGTATTTCTCATACTCTTTCTGCATGTAAGATTAGATCTATCGAAAATACATACCATTTTAATTTAATTTTCGCATTTATACACCCAACAGTGGGACAATGAAAGGTTTGTGATGGTAGTATAAATTAGGTATTTCGGTAATCGGCATTAGGTACACGTTACACTAGTTACCCTGCCTGTTACGCCAGGGGTCGTGTGTTCGAATCCCACTCTGGACAAACATTCGTGTGACGAACACTTGTGTTTCTTCTGTGCCTGGATGTTAATATTATCGATTTAAGTTAGATTTTATAAATATCTACGAATGCATATCAGTCTCTGTCATCCATAGTACAGGCTCTGCCTTGTTTGGGGTCAGATGGCCGCGTGTGAGAATGTCCATGATATTTATATATATTTATACATTACTATCGAATCGAAGAAAAAATTGGTCATCGCCAGAGGCAGATTAACGTTGAAAACGATAGAAAGTATAGCTGCAATTAAATAACTGTTCAACGCTGGTGTATGTACTTGGGCAGAGTAACCCCTTACTCGTCTAGGTTCCACAATAATCCGGCTACTCGAAACATGCGCTTATATCGGGAAAATCTGAGTCAATAAAGTCTCATCAAAGATCATCTAACAATAATTTAACAATTCAAATAATTAATAAATAAGTAAGTCAATAAAAAATAAATGATTATTAATGTGCTCATGTGTGACACAGTCAATAAAATATTAAATTAATAAAACTCGTAATTAAAGTAGTTAGATAATAATCTTAATCTAAAATAAATCGTAAATCCTCGTAATCCTTAAAGCTCAGTACCTACTGACTAGGTAAGGGCTGGCATGTAAACCCTAAAATTATTAAATTCCCTATAATAATTTTTGGCTTTACACGCTTTATTTAAACAGGATAAAATGTAAGTAGGTGGCTTACTTAGTCTAGATCGAATCCTAATTAATACAAACACAAAATAAATATGAATACTTTTGTCAGAAATCAAAATAAAACATGACTGAAAAATAATAGAATTGCATCGACATCTATACTTTAACTGCTTTAACTTAGAACTGTAAGTTAGTCCAGCTACTGGACGCTAGATGTACCAATTAATGCATTAAGAAGGAAGAAACTTGGAACAATAAATAATTTTATCGTATTCATTTTTATTTGAAACGATAGAATCCTTTATTATTTTTCTTTTATATATTTTTTTAAAAGGCATACCATATTCAGTGAAATTATTTATTTGTAATGTAGTTACATCTACTTGATGCTAGATGGTGCAGATACACCGATGAGTATCGAATATTGTTGAGTAATATATATAGCCTATGTCACTCAGTGAAGATGAAGCTTTCTAATGGTGAAAGAATTTTTGAAATCGGTCCAGTAGTTTTTGTGTGAAAACATTACAAACACATCTTTCCACTTTATAATAATACTAGCGGACGCCCGCAGCTTCGCTCGCGTGGAATTAGACATTCATTAACTTCAAAAACGGCAAAGTTATACTAACTTTGCACCCTCGTTTTACCCCCTTAGGGAGTGAATTTTCAAAAATCCTTTCTTAGTGCTCCCCTACGTTATAAAAGGAACCCCTGTGCAAAATTTCAAGTTTCTAGCTCTTATAGTTTAGGCCCTGCGTTGATATGTCAGTCAGTCAGTCAGTCAGTCAGTCAGTCAGTCAGTCAGTCAGTCAGTCAGTCAGTCATCTTCTCCTTTTATATTTAAAGATTAATATTCATTTGATAGAAATACACGGTTTACATTAATATTTTATGTCTAACTAGCTTTTACCCGCGGCTCCGCCCGCATGGTCAAAGGGAATTAACAATGTGTTGTTTATCATATTTGTGGTGGATAAATAATGACAGTTCCACGATTAAAAGATACTTAGAGGAACCAGCGGTAATGCTGACCGCAGATAAAGGGTACGTAAGGTACGCCATCTATTAACAACATCCGGAACTAAATATCTAGCAAATAACAAAACATCGATATCTACCCATGGGGATGTTTTACCGCGGTAAAAAGTAGCCTACGTCACTCTCCACCCTCCTCACTATCTCCACACACAAAAACCATACCATATAATAGCTTCGTTGCGACGTGAAAGCCGGACAAACAAACAAACACACTTTCCCATTTATAATATTATATATAATATATATGATATATGATGTCTGCAGTATAAATAACAAATTAGTATAATAATAATAACTGCATTAGTATAAAGTTGTTATTTTTGTAGGATTAGCTATTCATCCAATGATAATTATTATAGTAGCACAATAGCTAATCCTTTAAAACATTTCACGCTAGAGCGTTTATAAGTTTATAAGTTAAAACTAGTGGACGCCCGCAGCTGCGCTCGCGTAGAATTAGACCTATTTATGACGTCTGCCCGCGTTCGGTTGCCCACTTGACTTCAAAAACGGCAAAGTTTCATTCTAACTTTGAACCCCCTTTTTACCCCCTTAGCGGGTGAATTTTCAAAATTCTTTCTTAGTGCTCCCCTACATTATAAAAGGAACCAGTGTGCAAAATTTCAAGTTGCTAACCCTTATAGTTTAGGCCGTGCGTTGATATGTCAGTCAGTCAGTCAGTCAGTCAGCTTCTTATAGATAACATGTTTTGTTGCTTTTTATTAATTAATCAGAATAGCATTACATCTCTTTTTCTTTTAGTAGTTTGTTGTTACATTCGTTAAGCGTGTCTAATCACCTTAAATGGAAAAACCTAAATTATGTATTTGACTTTGAACTACAGAGTACATTAATATAATATCAAAAAAATATGTTATCTGTAAGATGAGTGTTCTTGCTTAAGCAACTTCTGGCTATATATCGAGAATATTATTTCGCTTTCCATTACGTATTAAACATAATTTGTATGAATTGTGTGGGTACAAAGCGTAGCAATCGGTAACTAAAATAATTACCTATGCCATTTTGTTTGTTTGTTCGTCGAATGGATGTATTTTTTTTAATTCATTGGCCTTTGCCTTCCAATCTATGTACAGTCTATGTTCGTTGGGTTTCGTTACTATGGCAACGGCTGTTGCAAAAATCAAAACACAACACACTGAGCAAGTAATCACTACACAACACAACGATCATTAAAGCAAGGCGTTGCGTTTTATTTGAAAAACTTTTACAAAACGAACCATTAATCATCGAACAGTATGTGCGAACGTTATAATAGACACAACAGTGAGTTTGCTTCTTGTACGAGCGGTAAAAAAGTATGGAGGCCTCTTAAAAAAGTTATTCCGTCGAAACCACTCGATTCAAATTCCTCCGACGTAAAAAGTTGTTCTACGAGCGTCATTAACTATGCGAAAAAACATCAGAGTTCGAGGCCTAAGAAGATAACTACTTCGGACATACATTTTACCTCCAAAAGATCCACGGTCGATTTCTGTGGATGTGGTGACGCTTCTAATGTAAAGAAACCCTTACCTCGTAAGTCATTGGAGAGTCTTCAGAATCCTTGCGTTGATATAGAAACACAGGTATCCATAGATAAAGAAAGATCAAAGAAAAGCGCTTGCAACAAAAATAAATTGGTACAACAGTATTACAAAAATGAGAATTTCAAGCGTTCTGGTTCATCTGTGAAGTCAAACAATTTAAAAAATTTAAAGAAGAACCTGGATCCTATCAAAGAATGCATCAAAGCACATTCTAAGGATTCATCTGAGTCCATTTTAGAAGTATACTCAGATTCTGTTGAAGAAATTGGTTTCTTAGATCTAGAAGACGATAAGAAAATAGAAGACTTAAAAGATTTTCGAAAGAAGAATTACTTTGAGTGTCATTCAGCTAAATCGAGAATTTCAAGCAAAGGCAGTGTAACCAGCCTTTCCGATCATAAGTGTATTTATAGATTTTATTTAAATGATAGATTATTCCCGGTGCCCCTGCATACTGACCACCACAATACTATTAGATGTATCGAGTGTCATTTGCCATTAGAGGATACTACTGACCAGGAAGACTCAATTAATGGTACAGTACAAGCCAAGGTGAAGATAGGTGACTGTGTCCAAGATATGATCTTAATGTTGCCAGTAAGGAAACCGCTAATGGTAAAAGAAAGAAGAAAGTTAAAAGATCAAAAGGAAGACTCGGTTTTATACTTTGGCATTATCAAATTGAGTTACGATGGCGATTCCATGTTTAAAAGGAATTTACCAGGCGATTCCTTGGCGCTGAGGTATCAGAAAGGGTTTAAGGAATTTGTGGATAATGATAAATATCGATATGAACAAGTGAAAGAGAATGATGTTATAATTATATGATTGTTTATACATTTAACTGTCTCGTTGTTCTTATCACCACTTCTTATCTAGAAGTCCTGGGATCGAGACCAGGTTGAGCAATATAGTTTTTCAAATTTATATTTCCCACCTATTTCAGAGTTTGGATTTATATATAGGTAAGGGAATGGGAATCGGTTTCCCTCATATTACATGGTGTACACGATGACCGGTGCAGACTGTGTGAACCTATTACACGTCTGTGCCTACCCCTTTGGGCAAATAGAGTCATGATTTTACCGGAGGTGTGTAATTGTGTACGATGGGCTCTTTAGAGTTGAGAGACCAAAGAGCATAGTGGGCTACAAGAATGCAGGTTTCCTCACAATGTTTTCCTAAACTGTTACAACGGGTCATATTTAATTGCTTATCGCACATCGTCTAGAAATGTCATTGGTGTGCGCCACAGATTTGAACTCAGGCCCTCAGGCAGGGCAGAATTCTTAGTTTTCATTTCCGTGCTGTTTTCTAAATTCAAAAAAGACCAATGTTTGTATTTTTCTATGTAACTTTGTATCATGTATAGAGGGGTCCTATGGGATACTTTTTATCCTGGTAAATAAGGAGGATATTGGGATATAAATAAGTTTGTATGAACATTTTAACCTCGCAACGTCCAAAGCTACGCGAGCGAAGCCATGGGCCCGTCCACTATTTTTTGTATGTATAATAATACTTGTACTATGATTAAAGTATAGGATGGCATCAAAACTAATGCCAGAGATATTTTTATGTTTTGTTCGTATTCGAATCCGGTATCTGTTATTAATAAATAATTGTTATGAAATATTCATGTATTTTTTATATTATAAGCTATAAAGCTCAATTAAAGATTTATTGTTTTTATTCTTCCTGATAATATTAATGACATTGGAAAAATTTGTGTTTTTGTATTGTATTTTTGGCTTTGACTAAAAAGAGTGGATTCTGTCACTGGGCCAGTAGGTATTATCATTTATTGATATTAGTAAAACAATTTAGGGTCGTCTTCAAGTCTTGTAGGATTTATAGCCCGGTCACAATATCTGAACACCTGGCGACGATAGTAGCGTCAGGCGCTGCGTTACGGTGTGCAAAACAAGCATCACTAATTTAATAACAACAATTACTCTTTATCGTGTAGTGATTGAAAGTTTTCCTACTATGTAAATGTAGATTATGATACAAATTAAATGAAACAGTCTTGATTACCGGTATGTTAAAATGTTTTTTAGCTGTTTACCATTTTGAAGAACTTTAACACCTTATAAAAGCTGTTGTTTTTCACCAGGTTGTTTTCAATTGTAAAACCAAACAATGGGTAAGCCTTGTCGAAGACCTTCGGGTGGCTTGAGAACATTCAACACAGGGTTAATTACTAACCCCTCCAATATCCAATAATCAATGCGCGTTGGAACAGCGTGGTATAGTATGCTCTAGCTAGACCTGCCTTAGACGTGGGTGAGACCTGTGCCCAACAGTGGGACGATTAGCTGCGGTGTAGGTGAACATTTGGAAGAATAACATTCAAATTAAAATATAGTCTAAAAACTTAAGGCTAAGGAATACTTAAAAATCGGCGAAGTGCTAGTCGGACTTGCACATGAAGGGTTCCGTACTATTATCTATAAAAACGACAAAAAAAACATGTCTGTTGTATGGGAAATTAAATAAAATTAATTAAGAAAAAGAATTTAATTAATTTTAAAAATTTAATTAAGTATGTAACCTTTTTCTGTTTTTCAGTATTTGTTGCTATAGCGCCAACAGAATTAATACATCATTTGTGAGAAATTTTCACAGATGTCTATCAATCACGGTTCATGCGATACACCCTGGTGACATATGGACAGACGAACGGACAGCGGAGCCTTAGTAATACCCTTACGCGTCGCGTTTTACCCTTTGAGTGCGGAACCCTAAAAACGGACTCCGTGACCTTTACAAAGACCATATTGATAGTCGTGACGTAGGTACACTGAACGTCAGACATCTCGCTCACAGATTTCCTTAACGGGCGAAACTGGTGTGGCGAAATGCAGATTACTTGACAAGAAAACAGTTGCATCCAATTAACCATCTTGGATAAAAGAACGAGTGAAAATAAACTGTCGACGTCATCGGACTGACACATCAACGCAGGGCCGAAACTATAATTTTGCACAGGGGTTCCTTTTATAACGTAGGGGAGCACTAAGAAAGGATTTTTGAAAATTCAACCCCTAAGGGGCTAAAACGGGGGTGCAAAGTTAGTATGAAACTTTGCCGTTTTTGAAGTCAAGTGGGCAGCCCGAACGCGGGCAGACGTCGTTAATGGGTCTAATTCTACGCGAGCGCAGCTGCGGGCGTCCACTAGTCGCACATAATTTAGTAAAGTCATTGGTGCGTGCCGTTTGGGTTTGAACCCGGACCGTTCGAGTGAGTGGCGAGTTCGACTGGGCTGTCACCGCTCTAGCGTATACAAATCACATATTAATAAAATATGAATGAATATAAATACGAATCGATGGTCTCGGTAGTTGATCGGGCGCTAGTCGGTTCAAAATAAATACTAGATCTAATGATCTGTGTTTAAGAAAAATATATATCAGAAGCCTCTCATTATTTACCAAAAATTGTGGTGATGTGGAATCTTCTATTTTTAAATACTCATGTAAAGTGTTGGTTGTTGGCGCCACCATTTTGGCGCCGGCACAACGCTAGATGTACAGATCCACGGAAAAGTACGCCACAGAATTTCATCCATTCGTAACGTGAACATCTCGGCAACCCGTTTACATACGGCCGGCCAGCATTTTGCAAGACCGCCGCGAAAAGAAATAAATATAAGCGAGAATAGCGCGCGAACTCAGTTGATGAAAGTATCCCGTGTGACCGCCATCTTGCGTTCGGATACGCGTCCAAGCATTTATTAGAAAAATAGTGGCAGATTATATATTAAAATTAGATCTGTGAATTAAATTAAAAATCATGTTAAACTTTTTAGCGCTAGCGTCAATAATAAGTGTTGTGGTTGCGGAGAATGCATTGCGTAAGTATTTTTGTTTTTCGGTGAAGGTACGGGTGAAGTAACACATAGTTTGCGAAAAATCGCTCTTTACTATCAGTGTTAAGGTTTTACAAGTTTACAATGACCTGCTTGCATTTCGGCATAGCTTAAATATTTTTCGTTATGTCGTTGGTAGCTTACTACTAGGTTTTTCAATGTGGTTCATATAGGAACGTATGCAGAAGGTAAGGTACGTACCATGAGATACCACGTATATGGAACTCATGGTCATCACTACCCCATAATTTCTGCACTGTACTGTTGAGGTTGGTGCTCCCAAATTCCCAAAATGGCATGCTTAAAATTTTTTAATTTTGGTTGCAAAACCAACCAATTCGAATTACAAGTAATAAGACAGGCAAAATTAAGATTTTAATTTTTTCATTATTTCATAAGCTCACTGGATTGGTATAGGCAAAGAGGAAGGACAAAGGGTAGTCCAGGGTAAAGTCGTAGAGGTTTCTACAGATTTTAACATTGTAAATTATCTGCATAAATATTGATATGTATTACCTGCTAAGCATAACCACATGTTAAATAATAGTACTGAACGTGGTTCAACAGCCGTAACAAGGAAGCTCCTTATATAAAGGAATTACATTACATTACATCGGCTCTATTTGGCGTGAGTATTTACATCAAACACACTGATTTGTTATCGACTGATTAATGAAATAGGAAAACAAACATATTCACTTAAAATGGTGCTGTCATTTTTGTGTTTTGGAATTTCTTGAACATTCCTGGACGAGAAAAAACACCACATGTTAACTTACAGAGATCATGTTGTTACTGTCTGTCTGTCTGTCTGTCCCTTTGTGTGCTATGGAATCAAAAACCAACGTACCGATTTTAATGAAACTTGGTAAAAGCATTCACTGCATCCCTGAGAGGGGTCTACTTTACTATTCATCCAGAAAAGAAAAGAGGTTCTCCTGGAATACCGGATGAAACTTTGTATGGAATTATCTGATAAATTTTAAATTTGCAGCAAAGATTTGTTATTTAAATTAATAGAATAATTATCTGTCTGTCTTGTTATTATGAATTTTGTAAGATGAAGAAAAACAATTTAAATAACTGTAGATAATTTAAATTTTTCAAGAGGCGTTTCTGGAGAAACCATCGGTGTATTTGCCTTGGATTTAAGAAGAATGATACATCAATGCGTGTTCTTTAAAATAAATTAAGCGTTTTTTGTATATTCAATCAACAAAGGGTTAGAAAATGGGAGGGAGGTGACTAAAGTGACTCAAGTTATGTCAAGTAATTATTATCGTTTCGATATAACTAACTGAAATCCTTGTCATAATCCACGCGAGCGAAGCTCCGGGCGTCCACTAGTTTCTAAATAAAATGGCTTGAGAAAAATGTGTTCAAACATTGTAGAGATGTTCAACGTACAAGGTGACAAGGTTAAAGATTACTTCCTGACTACGTACTTGCAAAACACGAGAAATAGGCCTACTCTCAGCAAATATATTATTTCACACTAGTATATTTAAAAAGCATACGATAAGTGGTAAACGAACATGCCCTGCCCAGCTGAGAAGTGAAATAATAGCGTAGTAATAGACGTAATTGCATTGTAATTACAATGTCAATTGGGTATAATAAATAATAATAAATATCATGGACATGTCACACACGGCCATCTGACCCCAAACTAGAACCTGTAGGGTGTCAGAGATACGTAGGTACATAGATGTTTTTTAAATACATCATAATTGTATATATATTTCTTGTGTACGTGTGTATGACAGTGAACTCCTCCTAAACGGCTGGATAGATCTTGATGAAATTTTTTGTGTGTGTTCAAAGGGATTCGAGAATGGTTTAGATTCACAATTTGGTCCACTGGAAAATGTTTTTAAACATTATTTTAGTATTTTTGTATAAATTATCATTTACATGAAGTGTCGCGTTTGCGGGGTCAGCTAGTAGGTACTCATATAGATTTTAACATCCAGACACAACATACACATGTGTACGTCACACGATTGTTTGTCCTGAATGGGATTCGAACCCACGACCCCCGCAGAAGACACTTCCGATTGCGCCAACGGGCCAATACATAAATAATCGACTTAATGGGTGTAATATGGATATTAGTTTGATTGCCACAGATAATTATCACTTTTGTCTATAGGCAAGTATACTAATTGATGGTTTTATAATTTTAGTCCGTTCAGTTGTCTCTTTAACTATGAAGTTGGTACAGTTTTTATCGTTCAATGTTTTGTTTGAGGCTTTGCCTATCTTTTTGTGATCTAAAATAAATTGACTTGAATTATAATTTGAAAACAGAAAGCGTGACGAAAATTATAAAACTGTTGCATAATTTTACTGAATGTGCATGGGTGATGGTGGCAACACTTCATGAGCGCCTCCGTGCTTCAGAGGGCACGTTGAGCCGTCGGTTCCGGTTGTTATTTTAAAAGCTTTTATTTAACTTCACTCGTATGTATGTATGTATGTCCTGGAATCTTGCAATCAATATTTCACCCACTTCCACTGAAGCTATCGAGCTGAAATTCGGCACACATATTTGGTTCCGATGACAATGCACGAAAATAAAAATAAAAGTTATCAAAAGCTTTTTTTTAAAAATAATTTCTAATATTTACACAATTGTAAAGCCTTATCGAAGACGTTAATTACCGCAATCGAATTAGAAAACCTTATAACTTTGCCCGAACTGCGTTCAAACCCAGGACCATCAACTCAGCTGTTGCGCGACCATTAGATCAACGTGGCAGTTAGGTAATTATATTGTGGTTCACAACCCTTTCTCTGTCCCACTGCTGGGCTCGGATGTCCATACACGACATGCCTTCGAGAAGATTATGGAGTACTATCAGGCATGCAGGTTTCCTCACAAAAACGTTCACCGTTACACCAGCTGACAATTTCTTAATATCGCGAATGTTTCATTTAAAGCGTATTGAACTTGTGTTGAATACTTAATAATTCTATCGTAAAACAATATTGACATTGCACTTGAAAATATAAAGCTTTAACAATATGCTCGAACGGTAGGTAACTCATAGCCAGCTTGAGTAGTAGGTATACCTACTAGATATTGATAAATCTCTTGAATTTATTATGAGATTGTAAATGTTTCCGGGTTTAATATTTTTTATTAAGGCGAAGATCAACAACTACTTAAGGCTTGTTTTCCTAAACCGTCTGTTCAAATAGCATGACGCTTTAATCAAAGGAGTTTAGTACACATACTTTTTATCATTTGGCTGTTACTTAGAATAATCCATCCATCCATTGGCTGGGCTGGGTGCTTATACTTAATTTTATTTTAAACTAGTGAGCCCCCGCAGGTTCGTTCGCGTGATTTAGACATAACAATAGTTTCGTTTACACCTGGTAAAATTATATATCCTATGTGAATATATACAGTGAATATATTATTATAAATAGGAAAGATTTGTTAGTAATGTTTTCACATATAAACTACTGGACCGATTTAAAAAAAAAATTCACCATTAGAAAGCTGCATCTTCACTGAGTGGCATAGGCTACGTAATTTTACTAGGTGTAAACGAAACTATTGTCATGTCTTATTCCACGCGAGCGAAGCTGGGGCCGTCCACTCATAGCAATCAAAACGCTTTAATGCCATATTTCGGCCGATGCTTCCTGTATCAGATGTATTTTTAAGTGGTCGATTAGTTTGCGTCGTAAACATTACTAAACGATTACTAAACATTACTAAACGATTACTAAACGTGTCAAAGGTTTAATGTCGATGTCTACATATTTAACGTTTTTGCAATGACTGTTGTCTCCTTTTTTATGGATATTAGATAGCAATCGAGCGAGCAGAATCTCCCGCTGCCGACAGCGACATTCCTTGAATAAGACTCGAAAGAGTCTCGTTTGAATGAATGAATGATAAAGGTCGATTGAAAAAATTATCAATGAAACGAGACTCAGATTAATAATTTATGGTTGCTTTAAAACATTAGTTTTATACAACTCAGCTAATAAATGACAAGTGTGGGACTTTTAATGTCGGTCAACCACGACCTTGCAAACGGGCATGCAATACGCGACTTGCCTGCTACTGCCCGTAGGAGCCGCGTAAGAACCAGGATTTAGGGAGTAGGTACTTATTCTTCCCTGCGGCTCGGTACCAGCGACAGCGCTGAGTGGGTTGAATGAGGAAGGTGGTATTCGTGGGTGGAAATCCCACATAATCAGGCGTCTTTAAAAGGTCTTATATTAGAAGAAGAAGAAGAAGAACATAATTTATTTTGCTTAAAACACAGTACCTATAGTACAGAATATTATTAAGTAATAGTAGGTGTAGGTTCAGTGTTAAAGCAAAATTAGACCGCACTCAGCATTATGTCATGATCCCTGAAAAATCATGACGCTGATTTTCAGTGCGGCCCTGGTGAAGTGATTAGTTGGTCAATTTTTTAGTGTGAAAAATTTGTGTAGAAGTACAGACTGATTGGTTGATTGAGATTGACGATAATTGGTCCTGACTTATTTTCATAAGTGTTAGCATTAGTCGGCTACTCAGGAAGCCGATTTACAGACCTTTAGAGCCTATAGAGGTTGCACGCATCTCGTTCGTCCATATTTCGCGTCACACGGCGAGCGCACGTGAGTGGGCCTTTCTTCAGATCTCGTTGCCCAACCCAAGGTCGGTTGGCCAAACGTCGTGTGGCAACAAGAAAGAAATGCTATCACGACGCCACTGGATGTTTCTAGTTCGATCTGGATGTTTCTAGTTCGAACTGGATGTTTCTAGTTCGAACTGGATGTTTCTAGTTCAAACTGGATGTTCACTAGGACTTGTTTGGTTTCAGTCACGCTTACGCTAGCGATAAAAAGTATTTACACTAGTTAGTATATTGTGCTTTTTTTTTCTAACAAAAGCTCCTCGGGGAAGTACAGGTGATTTTATGGTAGATTCTTCTGCCGTGACTGTTATTTTGCAAAGTATACTAACTAGGTACCTATACCTATAGGTAGCTTTTAGATAGGTACCTAAGTCAAAGTCGAAGATTCGCGTAAACGTAGTTATAAATTTAAATAGTGTTATAAAGCATTGTCTTAATCGCTTAGACGTAATAACTTGGTTCAGTTGAAACCATAAAATAAATTGGTAACCATTGTTTCGATTCCAGTGCAGATTCTAATAAACATTGGCTCTGCTTGCTCGTCTTGTCCTTGTAGTATATTACTAGAATCCTGTCAGTATTATAACTAGAATCAATATTATTAATCTATGACTATACTTGAATCTCAATCTTGTACAAAAATCGCTGATTACATAAATTTGAAAATTGGAAACATTTTTCAAATTCACTGAGGCGACTGTATAGACGAGTGGTCGTTTCAAATCTATTTCATCTTATGATTAAGTTTTGTGTAATAAATGTCAATGTTTTGGATCCCTCCCGAATACTAGGTATATTCATATCGGGGAAATTAAAAAATCGGGGCCTTTGATAAACTTAGTATAAAAAGGTCTCGGTAAAAATATTTTGCTGATAATTTGTTTATCATTTCGATGTTCGTTAAATCATTTCCGTGCACAATTTTATTTCTCCTTGTACACTTTAAAATGTAAAAAGTACTCAAATGTATAGGTACCTATATATGTATAATATATGTACCTACCACCTCTTCAGGCAGTAGTGTTTCATATATTTATAGAATGACGAACAAGTTGACGGGCCACTAGATGTTACAAGTGTTTACCGTGTGTATATAAACATTAATACCGAACTAAGTTGACCGAAACTCTTAATCGGTCAAAAGTAGCAACCGTTTACATTTTTCTGTTAGATCTCTGCCTTTTCGCCGAAAATTGTTTGGCCGATTATCACTTGCCAACCAACGGTTTGCCTATTTTTCACTTTGACAACTAACGATTGTCAAATTTTTGTGTGACGTTTTAGACGTTGGTAGAATGATGTTAAGCTAGCTTAAGTAGAAAATGCCATAAGGCATTAAGTCCGCCCATTGTACCTATATCTCTTTAGAGGTGTCAATAAAGTTAAATAAATATGTAAGTAAATAAACACGTTCAGGGCAGAAATCAAATTCTGCGAAAGGTTAGTTGGCAAGTGATAATCTGCCAAACAATTTTCGGCGAAAAGGCAGAGATCCAACAGAAAAATGTAAATTACTTGATTTTACTAAAAATTAATTAAGAAGCAAACTTGTTATTGCCCAAGGTTGACGAAACCCTTTTACTATCTACGTCCAGATATTGTAACTATGACGTCCACCAGCTGTTGTCTGTCTCTGTCACGTCTCTGTATCTACTCTACCTTAAAAATATTTCTGTAGTACGGAACCTTGCGTGTGCGAGTCCAATTCGCACTTGAACGGTTTTTTATGTTTGAATAGATGATATTTTATTTATTCATTACATACTCGTACCTTCTCAGTAGAGCGTAGCGTAGCGTCCATAGCCGAATGGCACGCGTCAATTCAATGTGATCGAAAGAGTTAAGAAACAACAGGCGCGGTCGGTTTGTGGATGGGTGACCGCTAGTGGCAAAATTTCATGGACGCTACTGTGCTTCGGAAGGCGTAAAGCCGTCGGTCCCGGTTGTTTTCAATGGTGGAAACAATCGTTAAGCCTTGTAGACCTTCAGGTGGCTTGAGAACATTCGACACTGGGTTGGCTACTAAGCCCTCCACCAATCCGCATCGGAGCAGCGTGATGGAGTATGCAATAGACCTCCCGCAGCAGTGTCTGGGGGAGACCCGTGCCCAGCAGTGGGACGTCTATGGGTCGCAGCGACCTTCTCAGTAAAACCGAGTTTTGCTAGTATTTTTGAGCAATGCTTTGACTGCATAATATGGTATCGTTCTTGACTCGAACAATTCGTCCATTGACTCGACGCTCGACCAAAGCTAGCGAATGTAAATTGATGCATTGTCGTCCATTCGCATTCTGTGTGAGAGGCGACCTCACCACTTATTGTTTCGGCCTACAGATATTAGTTATAAAATCAAGGTGTAAAGAACAAGGTTAAACAATGTCGAGGATAGCAAACGAACTTGCTTTACCAGGCTCCTGGTAAAAATATGAACAGGACTGTACTTACTGTATTGACTCTATGTGACGCGTAAATACTTATAAACACATAAATTATTTTTCTAGACGAGTTTCTGGTACAATTTACATACTAAATTGACTTTATCTGCAGCGTAAATACTTGTAACACATGAATGAATTGAAATGTGTCTGAAAAGTAGAGTTCCTGGTTAACATTTTCTATGGCGACCCTCTAAGTACTTGACACGGATGTTCTGTTCAGCATGTAATGTAACACTTATCGGCACGACCTACCCCAACAACGTCTACGTCACGACGCAAATGGTGCGTTAGATAACGTTAAGAGTACTTAATTCTGTTAAATATTTATAGCACAACGGCATCAAAATCGCCCTGTCAAAGATTATGTGTAAGACTAGTGGACGCAGCTTCGCTCGCGTGGAAATAGACATAACAATAGTTTCGTTTACACCTAGTAATATTATATAGCCTATGTCGCTCAGTGAAGATGCAGCTTTGTAATGATGAAAGAATTTTTGAAATCAGTAGTTGTTGTGTGAAACCATTACAAACAAATCTTTCCTCTTAATAATCTTTATTTCTTGTGTACCTGTGTATGCCACCGAACTCCTCCTAAACGGCTGGATAGATGTTGGTGAAATTTTTTGTGTGTGTTTTCTGAACTCCTCCTAACCTAAACGGCTGGATAGATGTTGATGAAATTTTTTGTGTGTGTTCAAGGGCATTCGAGAATGGTTTAGATTCACAATTTGGCCCACTGGAAAATGTTTTTTAAACACGATTTTAGTATTTTGTATGAACAATATTTTACATGAAGTGTCGCGTCACTTTGACATTACATATGGCAGAACAACGTTTGCGGGGTCAGCTAGTATTAGTATAGATTTATATTTTGCGTATAGCTGAAAACGGGACAAGGGTTGGTCTATCAAAGCTTTCCACTAGGCGATGTAACTGTTACGATTTACAAACAGGGACAGTCCCGTACAGAAGGGCATGTATGGCCACGCTAATACTGCTGTTACACTGCTGTTACACTTCCGTAACCGAGCTACTTACTGCGGTGGTCACGATCGCTTTCATTACTTTCCTCGTTCGTTCCAGCTCCGTTACCGCTGTTCTGCCTTTATAACTGGCTTATATCACGACCGTAATACATTGCCTGTATTTTTATAATCGTTATAATAGGTTATAGGATGAGACGTCCCATTGCTGGGCACGGGTCTACACAGACAATGCTGCGGGAGGTCTAGAGAATACTCCACCACGGTGCTCTAATGCGGATTGGTGGAGGGCTTAGTAGCCAACCCAGTGTCGAATGTTCTCAAGCCACCCGAAGGTCTTCAACAAGGCTTAACGACTGTTTCCAGCATTGAAAACAACCGGGACCGACGGCTTTACGTGCCCTCCGAAGCACGGTAGCGTCCATGAAATTTTTGCTACTAGCACAAACCGACCGCGCGCTTCGTTGCTTAACTCTTTCGATCACATTGAATCGACGCGAGCTATTGGCTATAACCGCTTATGCATATGTATAAATAGGTAATATTATTAGTTCATGTCACTGATTATGACTCTTATTTAATTCAACCGGTCACCAGCCCGCGAGAGTTGTACAAGGTCGCGAGTCGGCTCAACCATAGTATAAAGAAGTCGCTCCGCTCTACTTGTAGGTACTATTATTCTGTGGCTCTACTCAACTGTCGGCTTTGTGCAGCCAGCACTTATGGTGCATTCGCAACATATCTGGCACACATCCATACTTCCATACTATCCATACTTCCATACTAATGTATGGTATAAAAATTGCTTGGTTTCCGTTAAATTTAACAAAAACCTGTAATAATCATTCGATTTTTAATCGATTTTCGTTGGTCTGTTGGTTTGCCCTTCTCCTCCTCAACGGAACGATCTATCGATCGATGTAGGATAAGAAAGAGTGACGTAGGATACTTTTCATCCCAGAAAATTGCAGTATTCCCGTGAATTGGACAAAACACTGAAATAATCGTTAGTTTTTTAATCGATAATTAACTATCGTTTTAATCGATTTGTGGCAATCTCGGAATATGATCGGTCGGATTGCGGGTGAAGATAGATTTTGATAGATAAAAGCAACTTATTAGGTTCTTACTTATTATGTAGTTATGACTTGTAGCACAGAAAACATAATAGTACAAGTACAGAAGATTCACTCCCCAAAATCAATCAAAGAAATAGGGACTCTTGCTACGTTAGAATAAAGTGCAGTTCAGATCGCAAATCGCTTAATAACCTACTGCTATATTCACCTACAAATGGAGAGACCATTTGTATCGCGTAATGCTTACCTTTTCTGACGACCTCTATGGACTAGCCGAGCCGGCGCGGCCGCCGCATGTACTTGCGTTATCGATACCTACGCGCAGAGAAACCGGCCTGCTTCTAGATAGATTGAGTGAAGTGAGTGAATGACAAGGAAAGCAATATTGGTAACCTTCGATAGTGCCCCGAGTCTAGTGTCAATGGTCTTCGCTGACCATAAATGCATCGCCAACTTGAGTGTAGTTTTTTGCAACAATCGGCCAAGTGCGCATAAATAGTTTATGAACTTGGTTCTGTAGAAAATTATTATCGATTAATTTTCTATGATAAGGGTGCCAACTCAAGTGACAGAAACTGGCAATCCGATCTGACATTCTTAACGGCCGTAGAAACACTACCAATGTCTCAACGAGTCATCCGAAAAGAATCACGATTTTTTTCCACTGGAGGTCACCCATGATACACATTTCTGAAATTGATTTATCTGAATCTTATTTTAAATAATATTAGTGCATGTCAATAATAAAGACATTAATAAAAAGTATGCAGTCGGAAATTTATTAATTATTATCTACCTACCTTTGCTACCGGTGTTGCCTTCTGGCGTTTCTTTTGTGAATTATAAATAAATAATTTTAAAAAACACACACTTAATCAATTACCTATTTTTATTGAACTGAAGATATTCACATAACGTTACATAATTTTACGTTGAACATTTACAGCGTTAAAACACTTTTACATAACACGTTTGTAATAAGGTTTTCTCCGATAACCCACGGACCCCTCCGCGTACACAGCAAGCATTACTAGGTACCCTGCACCTTGATAGGTTGCCCAACGTATCGTTTAGTGTTGGGGACGGACAAACGCACAAAATCAATTAATCAGTATGTTCATAGCATCCGCGATGGCCTCGTGTTACATACTAAGCGTGTGATTCAGCTTTGATTAAAACGTAGGGTCAGGCTGTACTGTTGAATAGTGACTACCTATTGAGTTTGTTTTTACTACAGACTATTGGACGCTCCCAGCTTCGCTCGCGTGGAATTTTACATAACAATAGTTTCGTTTACACCTAGTAATATTATATAGCCTATGTCACTTAGTGAAGATGCAGCTTACTAATGGTGAAGGAATTTTTGAAATCGGTCCAGTAGTTTTTGTGTGAAAACATTACAAACAAATCTTTCCTAAGCGAAACTGCGGACGACCACTAGTTCAGTAATAAAATAGATGTTAAATTGTGTTGTTTAGGTCTACCGCGGGGTGAGTGTGTGTAATTTACTTCACTCGCTTTTCGCTTGCCGCCGGCGGTGGCGCACCCTAGCGATGATAATGGAACAAGTGTGAACCAAGGAAGACATCATATAGAACGGAACGGATATTTACTCGTATCATTCTTGGCACCATAAGTCGTTTCGCACTGCCTTTTGTATGCATAATTGTTTAAATGTTGACCGATAAATATGTAAAAGTACCCATGCATAGCTGTAAAGTAGGTATGTAGGTACTTAAAGGTAGGTACTTACAAATATTTGATGAAATATGCACCTCAGATACACTGAGGTTGTTAATACGGTTGACACAGCAAAATGCACTTGATCAGAAGTCTACCACTTTCATATCGCGTATAAAACATCAAATCTTATATATATAAAAGAAAGTCGTGTTAGTTACACCACTTATAACTCAAGAACGGCAGAACAGATTTGGCTGAAAATTGGTAGGGAGGTAGCTTAGAGCCAGAAGACGGACATAGGATACTTTTTATCCCGTTCGACAGCGTTCCCGTGTGACTTGACATGAAACGTCAGTCACTATAAAACGTGGTATAACAAAAAAGAATCAGACTCGGAATAACAAAACGCAAATGACAGCTATGTAATTGACGTATAATGACAGCTATGTAATCTACTATATAAAAATAAGTCGGGTTTTCCTTCCTGACGCTATAACTCCAGAACGCACGAACCGATTTCCACGGTTTTGCATTCGTTGGAAAGGTCTCGGGCTCGGTGAGGTTTATAGCAAAGAAAATTCAGGAAAAATTTCAACAGAAAAGCGGGAAAAATCTTTTTTCACATACAGCGCCATCTCTGATACATAGCATGTACTACAAACCAATATTTTAAGTAGATGGCGCCGGTGCGTGATAGGTAGTGGTAGGGGTAGATGTAGGGGTAGTAGTAGTGGTAGGGGTAGTGTTAGTGGTAGGTGTAGTGGTAGGGGTAGTGGTAGTGGTAGGGGTAGTGGTAGGGGTAGTGGTAGTGGTAATGGTAGTGGTAGGGGTAGGGGTAGTGGTAGAGGTAGGGGTAGTGGTAGGGGTAGTGGTAGGGGTAGTGGTAGGGGTGGTGGTAGGTGTAGTGTTAGTGGTAGGGGTAGGGGTAGTGGTATTGGTAATGGTAGGGGTAGGGGTAGTGGTAGAGGTAGGGGTAGTGGTAGGAGTAGTGGTAGGGGTAGTGGTAGGGGTAGTGGTAGGGGTAGTGTTAGTGGTAGGGGTAGTGGTAGTAGTAGGTGTAGTGGTATTGGTAGTGGTAGTTGTAGTCCACACACTTACATTAAGTTCTCCCAAAATATTCAGTAAAAATTATTTATATGGCAAAACAACGTTTGCCGGGTCAGCTAGTACATAATATAACTGCATAACATTACGGTTATGGATTTCGGAGAAATCTCCGAAGATTAGGCAAAGATGTGTTTACACGAGTTATGTTTAGGTCCCATGTAACAGGAGGTGCCACATTGGGCACAAATCCAATCCGGAGTTTAAAGTTCGAAAAACCCAATAATATTTCGCCGTCGGGGTCGAACTCAGTACCTCTAGCTTAACACGCACTGCGTAACACTAGACCAGGAATAATTACATTTTATGTTCGATTTCACTCACTCAACCAACACTTTTGTTTGCGCGCCAAACGGTACCAATTACAAACGCAGCCATGACAGTTTCCGTGCTCATAGATAATTGACACTGGCAGGCTGCTTTTTTTTTCGAATGGACTCTTGCTGTATGGTCATACAGACCTTTACGGCGTCACCGAATAGGCTCTCGGTGGCATTGTGCCCAGGCTGGCACTCTCCCAATTACCTCTATGCTCGTTGAATAGCCAAGTTAATTCTTTGGACAAACAAGCTGCCAGCCCTCAGCTAACATACACTATTCGCTCAAAAGTTTTCCTTGAACCTATCCTCTGTTTTTTTGCTTTCCATTAGGCTGTGTCGTTCTCGACCATGGAGGTTAGACACAAAACGATTTGATGGGAATCGCCATTGATATTTTGCTTTGTTTCTTGCCAGTGTTTGACATCCAAATGTCAACGAAATGTCATTAACGGTCTCTATGTACTTTAAAAATAACGTTAGTCTTTTGTACTTCATAATGATACCGTCAATGGGAATCACCATGTGTCATGGCCGCCTATGGGCATTGAAGAGGAATGGTTCCGCCCCGTCAAGATCATGTCCTACAACATTGTCTCGCAAAACATTAATTACAACTCATTCAAGGCAATCGAGTCGTGATTATGTATAATGCGCACAGGATTCTGTGGTCCTGTGATCACTGGCAGTTCCTAGAAGTGGCTTACAATTATATGTAACATATAATCAATATGACAGACAGACAAGTTACAAGTCCACCAAAACAACATACAATAAGTACATACAAAAAATAATTGGTAGTATAAATGGCAAATATGAATTGATGATAATAATATTTAAGTTTTATTGATATACTACAATGGTACACACAAGTCGTCATCGACAAAATAAAACCGGCCAAGTGCGAGTCGGACTCGCGCATGAAGGGTTCTGTACTATCTATCTATCTATAAAAAAATCATGTCTATTGTACGGGAGCACCCCTTAAATTTTTATTTTTCATTTTTTTAGTACTTGTTGTTATAGCGGCAACAGAAATCCGTGGAAATTTCAACTGTCTATCTATCACGGTTCATGAGATAGAGCCTGGTGACTGACGGACAGACGGACGGACGGACAGCGAAGTCTTAGTAATAGGGTCCCGTTTTAATCTTTGGGTACGGAACCCTAATAACTATATCGGAAGGATAAATTTACCAATAATCAATGTTTAATCGACTAAAGTCTATACTTATTTTAATTTAAACCATTATTTGAATTGGATTTGAGGAAATAATCACGGAAAATGATTTGACGCGGGCGAAGCCGCGGCGAAATCTTGTTATGTACCTATTATGAACTGACACGTGTTAGTGTAAACCATGTGTAAACTTTACCGCTTAATAACTTGTCATGCTTGAACAGATCTTGTTGTAGTAAATAGTTAGTTACATAGTTGGCCATAGTAAGCCTAATTATAATTTAATATGACTGGTTCATGATCGCTGCGACCCATAGACGTCCCACTGCTGGGCACGGGTCTCCCCCACAGACGCAGCTGCGGGAGGTCTAGAGGAGGTCTAGTCCAATTTAGTAAAGTGAAACATGTTTTGTCATATCTGTGTTATAAATTTTTTTTTTGTTTGTGTTTTGCTTTTCTAATAATAAAATCATTTCATTTCATTTCATTTCATTTCATTTCATTTCATTTCATTTCATAGAGCATACTTCACCACGCAGCTCCAATGCGGATTGGTGGAGGGGCTAGTGACCAACCCAGTGTCGAATGTTCTCAAGCCACCCGAAGGTCTTCGACAAGGCTTAACGACTGTTTCCAACATTGAAAACAACCGGGACCGACGGCTTTACGTGCCCTCCGAAGCACGGTAGCGTCCATGAATTTTTGCCACTAGCGGTCACCCATCCACAAACCGACCGCGCCCGTCGTTGCTTAACTCTTTCGATCAGATTGAATCGACCCGAGCCATTGGGCTATGGACGCTACCATTCATAATAAAATAGTTAAAATAAATTAATTGCATCAACTTCTATCGTTTAGTTTTTTTTTTAAATTAAAATGTAATATTTGTTTTCCAGCGGAGGACTTCACCCGCTGCCGGCAGAAGGACAGCAAGCTCAACGACTGCCTCAAGGCGGCCGTGCCCGACGCGCTGCGCAGGATGAAGAAAGGTAAGCAGCGTCGTCGGCGGTCTGCAGTCGGAGCGGTGACCGCTTAATGTTGTATACATCTAAATTTAATGTTGTACAGCGCTTTATTTTCTTTTATTAGACATGCCAACAACGTAACATACAGAAAATTCACAATTATAGTCATAGCGAGATTGAAGATATACGAGAGGTAGGTACCTATGCTTGTAATAGTCACACAAATGCAGAATTGCAGTACCAAGATACTACGAGTATATTCTTAGCGTATGTCTAATATACCTACTTAATTTATTACTTTAAGGAAAAACTTGGACTAAATAATAAATATCATGGACATTCTCACTATTTCTCACGCGGCCATCTGACCCCAAACTAGGCGAGCCTGTGATATAGGTGTCAGAGACTGGCAGAAACACAATTGTTCGTCACACGAATGTTTGTCCTGAGTGGGATTCGAACCCACGACCCACTAGCTGTGTTTTTTGATGTACAGAAAATCAGTGCAGTCGCATTGTCGTTACTTTTATATTAAACTAGTGGACGCCCGCAGCTTCGCTCGCATTACACATTCACTAACTTCAAAAACGGCAAAGCTTCATACTAACTTTGCACCCCCGTTTTACTCCCTTAGGGGATGAATTTTCAAATTTTTCTCGCCGTAAAAACCATCCTTGAACTTCAACGAACATTTAAAAAAAAGAATTGGCCAAATTGGTCCAGGCGTTGTTGAGTTATGCGCTTACCAACACATTTTGCGATTCATTTTTATAATATAGAGATATGCCGAATGCTTTTCATTTTTTTGGAACTGACTTGTTACCTCCAGGTTACCCTTATGGGATTACAGAATTAGTTCACTATGACCCGTCTATGATACTAGAATGAGTATTATTAAAGGAGGATGTGTAAAGGTGTGAATCACATGTATTATGAATCACTTCCGTGAGTGACATGTTACATCGAGGTAACAAAATGTAGGCGCTCAAAATTTGTTCACGATGCCCTCACGTGTCACGATGCCTCCTCCCCAGGCATCCCGGAGCTATCGGTCCCGGCGCTGGAGCCGCTGCTGGTGGCCGGCATGAGCATCGAGTCGGGCGCCGGGCCGGTGGTCATCTCGCAGAACTACCGCAACATCAGGCTGCACGGACTGACTGACTCCATTCTTACTACTTACAAGTAAGTAACGGTGAAGGCCCAGTGGCTGACCACTCGAGGACCGGGTTCGAATCCAAGCGGCATGCACCAATTACATTTCGAAATGATGTACGTTTTAAGAAATTTAATGTCACCTGCATGCCTGAGATTTCTCCATAGTGTTCTCGAAGGCAAGTGAAGTCTGTCAATCCGTGCTAAGCCGGCGTGGTGGCCCATGGCCTAACCCGAGACCCGAGCCCAACAGTGGGACGAAGAAAGGGTTGTAGTGGTAGAAATAGTATAAATAAATAAATAAATATCTTAGACATTCTCACACACGGCCATCTGACCCCAAAGTAGGCGCGAGCCTGTGTTATGGGTGTCAGAGACTGATATACATACATTGATATTTTTAAATACGTACTTAAATAGATAGTATTGACATCCAGACACAGAACAAATACAAGTGTTCGTCACACGAATATTTGTCCTGAGTGGGATTCGAACCCACGACCTTTGGCGCAACAAACAGGGTCACTACCGATTGCGCCAACGGGCCTGTCAGTATGGCATAGTAAAAATTTCAAATTAGTTATTTATGTCGCTATATAGTGGTAAGATTATAGGCACGCTTAAGTAAAGTTTCAGAATATGGAAAAAAACGTCTTTAGACGTAACACGTTTTAAACTTTTTTTCTGTATTCTGAGAAGAAAGTCTAGTGAATAATTAATAATTATTGTAATAATTATATCTCGGTTGTTTACATAATATTATATGAGAGCTCCACTTATCTCCTCTCTACTCTGTTACTCTGTGCTTACTCTGCTACTCTGATCGTCCAGGGCGGATCTCAAGCGGCACCGCCTCCGCACGGACTCCCTGACGCCTAAGATGGAGTTCATTGCGGACTACGTGATGAAGGGGCGCGTGCTGGTCCTCCCCATCCAGGGCAAGGGCGTCGCTAATATCACTATGCGTGAGTAATTACCGCCATCTATCGACTAGTAGCGAAACTTTAGTTCAACGTAACATGTTTTGTTTCGAAGTAACGAAATTATTTATTAGCTGTTCAATCTTAATTAATTAAATTCAAAGCTTGAGAATACTGGTTTCTAAAAATTAACAATTGTCCTTGTTACTTATATTATTCAGAGATATATAATTGTACGTTTGTAGGTAATCTCTGATCCGCATCTAATAAGATGCTATTTATTTTTCGCAGTCAAATGTCGCAGGAAACAGCGATATCAATTATCAAACTTTTTTATAAAATCTATATATATAAAAGGAGAAGGTGACTGACTGACTGACTGACTGACTGACTGACTGACATATCAACGCAGGGCCTAAACTATAAGGGCTAGAAACTTGAAATTTTGTACAGGGGTTCCTTTTATAACGTAGGGGAGCACTAAGAAAGGATTTTTGAAAATTCACCCCCTAAGGGGGTAAAACGGGGGTGCAAAGTTAGTATGAAACATTGCCGTTTTTGAAGTCAAGTGGGCAACCCGAACGCGGGCAGACGTCGTTAATGGGTCTAATTCTACGCGAGCGAAGCTGCGGGCGTCCACTAGTAAATTTATAATCATGTCCAGAAAATAGCAATTCGTATAACAGTGTCATCTATTGTGGAGTAGCATAACTCTCTCTTCTAACGCCATCTCTTCAACTATTTCTACATTTCTTTTCAAAATGTGTACAATACAATATCTCTAATCAGCAAAATAAAATTTAATGTACCTATATAATATAATTTATCTTATATTATTGTATATGTTCCAGTAAATCTGGTCGTGAAGCACGATCTAATCGGCGAACCGATCCAGCGTGACGGCGAAACCTACATGCACATCAAAGACTACAAAATAAAATTCATCCCAGAAAAAGTTTTACTGCACTTTTCCAACTTATTCAACGGTGACAAAAGACTGGGCGATCAGATGAACGTGTAAGTACTCGTTTAAAACGTTTTCATAAGTATTTGAAAAATCTTTATTTTATTTTGTATTAAATATCGTCATGTCAGGGTCACAGAGTACATTTTATATAGGTAACTGAAAGTCAGGGTCACGAAGTCGACCTTTATATACCAACATATTATTTAAACATACATTTTTATGTTTCAAGTTTCCTAAATGAGAACTCCGAGCTGGTATTCAACGAATTGAAGGAATCCTACGAGAAAAGCCTCAGCTCCGTCTTCCAAGATGTGACCAACCAGATATTTGACAAAGTACCAATGAATAGGATTTTCCCTGAAGATTAAGCTGTGATTAATTTAAGATAAGTACATAATTTAAGTTATAAGTAAGAAATTAGTATTAAGTAAGGGTTAAGCGAGGGACAAAATGAATAAGTTTTGTGATTGGGAACTGTATTTATTAAATGCTTTAACTATTGTACTTTAACATAGTTATTTAAGACGGTAATAAAACGATTTGTAAGGATATTGCGTTTTCATTTTCCTCGATTCTTCACGGTTAATTTGGTAACAACGCCATCTATCGGATGTCGTTTAAATCGCATACATATCATTGACGTAACTTAGGCTGGCAGCATCACCTTTCCCATTCTTTCGAGGTGGTCTAGTTACTGGTTTGGGATCTCTCTCATTTAATTCAACATCTGGAGCTTCTTCGTTTTGTATGCGCCGAGCATTTTTAAGGCAAGCTGATTTACAGAATGCTTCATTCACAATGATTACTGAAAGACGAAATAGTTTTACTGTGGGTCAACAGATGTCACTATAAGCTTGAGAAAAAATTCTGAGAAATTATTTTTAAAATTAAATGATTATTTCACGTTTAAAGTAATAATAATAATAATAAGCCCGCAGGGCAGCTTGTGGCGAGCTGTTGGGGAGTAGCGACCCCACGGACCCGAGTTCCCCGGAGACTCCCGCTGGAGTCTCGCCTCTGGCTTGCCTTAAGAGGATATCACAAGCGAACAAGTCGACACTTTTTCCATACAAACGTAGTCCCCTGTTTCCTCGTAGGATAAAGAAGTAACAGAAGAAAAAAAAATACCATACGATTTATACGTACCTCTGCCATGACTGTACGTTTTGTTTTTTTTCATAATTTGATTAATAGAAGAGAAAAAAAATCATTTAAAATCAAAAAAATCGACTTTTTTTACATACATTTTCAAACATCAAGCAAACTGGAAATTACTAATATATCCCAAAAAAGCAAAACGTACGGGCATAGCTTAGACCCTGTTCTACATTTTAACTGAAAGAAATATTGAAATCGGTCTAGATTTCGAGGAGGAAACAGGGGATTACGAAAGGACGATTTTCTTAATTTTACGTAGGTAAAATCAGTTCGAGACTGCACTTCTCTCTAT
Organism: Carterocephalus palaemon; assembly: GCA_944567765.1. NCBI lineage: Eukaryota > Metazoa > Arthropoda > Insecta > Lepidoptera > Hesperiidae > Carterocephalus > Carterocephalus palaemon. Next base: position 10,852,567 of record OX155657.1, on the reverse strand, counting down.
CGCACGCTAAGGGGTAAGGTTGGGCTCAGCGCGACAGCAATATTTTTGGTAAAAACCTATTCTTCAAAAGTGACGGTCGACTGGAGTGCTCTTAACCGGCCGGCCAGAGTGGGGCGTTAGAGCTATATGCTCGCAGGGTGGAAGTGAAACTTGCGTAAGTCGCGAGTTGGTAGAGTGGGTAAAACCACCTCATTTAAAGCGCGGTACACCTCTCGGCACCCTGAGCCACTCGCGAACATGTTGCCGCCTTTGCCGTCCAGCGTGTCGGCATGCTTGGGTAGCCCATACAGTGAGTGGCGAGTCACCACCTGCCGCTTTTTAGGTTTGTAACGATCTGAATGGCAGGTGTCATAGTTCTCCATAGCCCATGTATCAGTCCCTCTAAATCCACCACAATAGACCCAATATAGTTTCCATTCCTTTGCAATAGTTCCTGTACATCTGGCGGGGCCCACCTTCGGGTGTACCAATTGATGGTGCAGTCGATCGAGGGTGGTATCCGCCACGTGTGCCACATCACAACTCATTAAAATGTCTCGAAGGGGCCTCTACGTGTTGGACCTGTGTCCCCACGCAAGCCTTCCAAATTACCGGGTCCACATCTGGACCCGTGAAATTTAAAGAGATACATAATAATAATAAAAAAGTAATTAAAAAGCATAACTACTAACATAAACCGACTAGCAGGAGATACATTAGTAGTCCTAGCAAAATAGCATCAAATTCCATGTTTTATTATCCGAATTAAAACTTTAGTACTCAATGAGGATTTACAGCACCTGAAAAAAGTTTAAAATTAACTTTAATACATCGTTTGCCCGCAGAGGGCTATCAGGCATGCTTGTTCCTTTAGGCTCTTACTTTTTGCTTAAAACAAAATAACTGAACGTTGATTCTTTGAACAGAGCGATACGAATGCAAGCATTGCAAAACTATGATCGTAATCATAGTCAAATGGACATGTAACTTTTTCCCTTGAGGTAAAAAATGTAGGAGCAAATATTTAATTCTGCAGTCTTTGATTTTAAGACCAATTAAAATGTCACACCCGCCATCTGTGTCAGAACCAAAACACTTTTAAGTCGTCTGGTGAATTGGGGACAGACGACAGATAAATCTTGTAGAGGAACTGGGAAGAAGTGCTAGGTCGTTAAGTTTTGCTTCTGATGTTCATTGGTCAGTTTAACTAATAGTATCTCTGAATTTATAGATACAGAATCTACCTTTGATATATCTATGTTTGCTACTATTGATTTTAAACAATTACAACAAGAAATACACGGTTGACAGGCGCTGTAATTTAGGTTATAATCTATACTAATTGTAATTATTCTAAGATACTAATATTAAAGAGAGAAATTCATTTGTAATGTTTTCACACAAAACTACTGGACCGATTTCAAAAATTATTTCACCATTAGAAAGCTGCATCTTGACTGAGTGACATAGGCTATATAATATTACTAGGTGTAAACGAAACTATTGTTATGTCTTATTCCACGCGAGCGAAGCTGCGGGCGTTATTTCCCCAAAGGGGAGGCAGATTTGTGTCCTAATAAACCCACTTTCCATCTAGTGCCGTAGTTATGTACACCCGGCACAATTCCAGACTGACTACTAGGAAGTTAACGTGAGAAAACCCAACATTTCTTTTTCCAACTGACTTTAGCTAAGCTTTGTCGATTGGGATCACTTTACATATGCTTTACATACATAATTAGGGTTACTTACCACAAAAACCATTACCTAGCAGACCCTCGGGAAGCCGGTGGCCCTGAGCAGGCCTCGTATGGACAGGTAGGCCGCGAAGATGATGAGAAGGAAGACAGTGGTCTCCCAGAAGTGGCCGATCAGCGCGCCCGGAGTCATGTCACCTGCCTCTTTGCTACCGCCTCCACTCGTAGGATGCTCCAACTATTTCATAACGGGCGGCGGAGGTTTTTGGCTAACCGACGCTATTTAATATGTTCTAGATGTTATTATTTTCTGATATTGTTGATGTTTGATGTGGCAGTCTATTTCTTTTTTATTGTGACAGAAGAGTGAATTGACAGGTAGGTAATCTATGGTTTTGTTTTCTTGCTATCAAAATTGAATAAAAAAAACTTCTTAGTGATGATACAATGATAAGCCTGCCCCGGGGAACGAATCGACCGTCAACTGAATCGCGCCACTATACCACGAACCACTATTCACTTCAATGTCATGGGCTCATTTCATGGGATTCTGTATGCTCGATTTGTTTTTAAATAATAGAAAACTTTCGTGCATAATTTTAGAAAAAGAACTAAGTAAATTTAGGGAAATAAAAATAAAAAATCAATATTCCATTACTAAAAATGGTTTATTCAGTGAAATTTAACATTCTCTATGGCATAGTCACTGGTAACGTTGAGTCGAAGAAGACAGTCACTTTATCTATGGTCTTAGCCTCTAGATTAGCGATATTACACTGTCACTGAATTATACACGGCATAAAAATATAGTCTGTCAAATTATACAGCTTGTAAAATTATTGTTTTTAACCGATTTACTATTTCGTACTATACTTATGACGAATATAATTCTGACAGCGTAAATGCAATGCATAAAATATTTGTAAACAGACAAGCATTTTCAGTTGTATTATATTTTATTAATAAAGTAATACCTACATTTTAGTAACCTAATCATACTCATTTTAATAATAAAACATAAAGAAAGTTACACAAACAGAGTACATATCTTAGGTATAATTTAATTAAATAAGAATTCTACGGATCAGAAATAGTTCGGTAAATCAATAGAATAGGCTATAAATTATTGACTAAGAATGCTTGTGCAGTTAGATCTTTTATTTACCAATTGTCACGCCCGCGAATTATTAACACGTTATCGACACTTGTGTCTCGAAAGTGAAAACATTGGAAAAGCGTGAAAGTTATGAAAGTGTTAACATCGTTTGGTAAACAATTGACGTATGCACTTGTTAGGCCAAGTGCAGTCACGTCACATTGAATCACTTTACATAAAAGTTTTATAAGCGAAACCTCAAAAGAATTATCTTAGTCCGTACAAAGTTATACAGATAATTTAATTACTTACTTTAAAAAGTACGTAAAATTATAAAACATGCACCAATGTATGTTTCTACGTAGTGCAAATAGTAGAAAATTTCGAATTACCTTTTAATATTTTTTCTCATGTAATTGATGTTTGTATCTTAATGAGAAATAAAGATCTTTAAACCGAAAGAGAGTATTGAGATAAGCTTGAAAAATACATCCAATGGCTACCCTTTATAAATATATTTATAAGAGATGTGGCGATATCTTCGTAAGGCGTAATTTTTTTTTTCGTTTCCATATTTGATTTTCCTTTTTTTATTACTTATACATAATTACCTATACCGCGCCTTACAAGATTTATACGTTTCAATCATTAATTTAACATTCATTAAATTATTTATGACAATGAATGAAACGTTGAAGCCATTACACTGGACGGTGATTATTGCATTGATTTACAATTCAATTTGGTATTCAAAATACTCGTGAAAAAATATCGTTTTATCTATTTTGGTATACTACTGAGGTATGAAAGTGTATGATCGTACTACGTCTAAGATATTCCGTTGTTTGATTTGCTTTTTTCATTTCATAACGTGCTTATATCCTTCTAAATAGCTCTTGCCATTCACAACCTACATTCAGAAAAGATGAGATTACTGAAAAATATTAGACTTAAAATTGCCAAAATCCCGGCGCAATTATTCTGGAATGATCTTAACTAAATGCAAAGGAAATGCCTTTTTCGAACTCTTTTTCAAATCGCCCAATTTAGCCGGGTAAATGTCGTGAAAGAAACTAAACTTAAAAGATTAGTCCAACTAAACTAAATTAATATACTAAACTTGTCAATACACAAAATATTATTACAACTAAAATCGTGTCTTCATATAAAATCATCTAATCCATTTGAATTTACTTGTTCAAATTCAAACAAAACAGTTATAGCCAAATTTATTTACAAATAAATTTGATATAATTCTAATTTCGGAAATACCAATTTGTATACCTATTATACATATAGGTAAGGTATCTGAAAAGTATGTAATAGAAACGTAAGTCTATTGTAAGATTTTCGTAGAATCAATACTTAAATTCAAACTTAAATCTAATAACAAAAACTATATTAGCACCATCTGTATTATCTTTGCTAACGTTCTTTATTTCCTTTGAAAACCTCTCAAGTTTCCAGACGCCCCCTTAACTTATAAGCAACTTTTTATAATGTCAATTTGGTGTTAGTATTACATGCTAGTCTTTTCTAAATAGAGTTCTATTCTAGATCCTACTGCTATCTCTACTTTGAAATTCGAATTTGATGATCTTATACATGATATAAAATCTTATACATATTGTAAAAGTCCTGTTCAAACCGTTATTGTTTTACACTACAACAATCTCATCGTCACCTGCAAGACACGTTTGAACAGAACTAAAAATGGTCATTCACGATTGTGATTCTACTGCTAAGGGCCTAAGGCCGAAGATATGGCTCTACCCTAGTCCACAGTAGGCTCGTATACTATTCACACTAACAGTTCCAGCCTGTACTTCCCGACAATATCCATCAAGCTAACACACACTAAGCACTCGCGAACACTGTGGAGGAATCAGTCTTTATCGGCAACTCTCGCCAGCGACATCTCTCGTCATTGGAACTGGGACGTCGACGTGGATCTTCTGCATCCTATAGCGACCGGCGCAGGGATCCTGGAAGCGCCAGTCCTGGGATCCTTCCTCGGCTGTGCCAACTGCCGCGTGCTGGTAGACCTCTCCAGCTTTCCATCCGACATCACCCACGCCGATGTGAAGTCAGCATAATCGGAGTCTTTAGAACTGGTTCGCGAAATGGAATCTTCGCCTTTCGAGTAGGTACGGATGATTTCCTTCATCTTCTCCAAGACTGTGGCGTCGTCTTTCGCTGTTTCAGCTGAGCGGAGGATCTGTTCGAGGAGAGGGCTCAACGGCTTCTGGTGGGAGGGAGAGCGTAGGGTGGCGCTACTGGCTCGCAGAGGCGAGTTACGTTTGAACGCCTCCGATTGAGCCTTTGGTTTGGTTTTAGGCGACTTGTTCGGGTTCTCGAACGTGTCGGCTCCGATGGTCGGTCGGGCTTTTGCCTTAGCCTGGTTAGGAGCCGTCCTCCCACCCCAAGTGTTGCGCGCCGTCGGCGGGAGCTTGGGTGCGAGTTTCGGAGACGTCTGAAGGTTATTGGGGACGTGTTTCGGGCTCGGGGTATTGCCACGACTCGGAGTTCTGTTCCTGACGGGAGAATGCGGTATTCTGCTTGCCTGTCGACTCCGGATCGTCTTCGTTGGTGATTGAGAAGCTTCCCGTGGACGGAGACTTCTGCTCGGGGAGTCGTTGCTTTCTGTGACGACAACGCATTCGGGGCTGGCCCGGTTGGACTTGTCTTCGGAGCTGGTCTTCCGGCCGCCGTAGAAGGTGTCCGAGAAGTCCGTCTTGCGGAGGCCGGTCGTGAGGCTGACGTACACGTCGACTCGATCGGGTTTGTCGCTGCCGTCGTCTTGGTCGAGACGCTCTGGAATGAGGAGACAGTCGTGTTAAATGTGTAAGAAATGGGAAGGACCTACGCCGAATAAATAATTTTAAGAAATTAAATGTCATTTGCTGTAACGATGTAGTAAAACATCGTGAGCAAAGGTGCTTTACTAAGAGATCTCCATAATAATCTTAAAGGCATGTGAAGTCTGCCAATCTACTAGAGGAGACTCATGCCCAACTGTGGGACATTGTAAGGGTTGTGGTGGATGTAGCGGATGCCGGAAGAATATATTATCTAGAAGAAATAGAAAACTAACAAAGATATAAAAAGATAAGAAACAGAAAACCGCGGGATTACAAACGTTTCATCAAACCAGAGCTTATTAAAAACATTATTCAACGAACAAAGATCGCAGTTACATAAAGATTGCCATTCCGGGCGAACCGGTGAGCTATGCCAATGTTTCCTGGTTGGTCGTGTATCGGTTATTGCCTTAAATGCACATTCAACTTGTCATATCTCTTCCTTTTCCGCGGCGTTGGTGCCGTGTGCTGGTTGTGACCTTGGATGTGGGACAGTTGTCACATTAATGTTGACTTAGGCCTAACAAAGAACCAGATGGGTCTGTCTGGTGGTAAGTCGTGGTCGCATAAACAAGGGGAACAAACGGGAACATCAACAGCTGATGAGTCAAAATTCACATATTTCGCTTGCTCGATACAGGTCGATGTACCTTCAGTTCAGATCTTCAGTTATATGAATAAAGGTAGTCATAGATTTTAAGACTGATCCATAGATATAGGCTGCCATAGGCGCTGTAAAAGTAAGGCCTCGGAAATGTCCCAAAACTGAGACGCTTTCTGACGTTATCTGTATACTCAGCGTCGCGCAGTGCATCGAGTACGATGCCATGTTCATTTGTTATAATATCTTGGACATTCTCACACACGGCCATCTGACCCCAAAGTAGGCGCGAGCCTGTCATATGGGTGTCAGAGACTGATATACATACATAGATATATTTAAATACATACTTAAATAGATAATATTAACATCCAGACACAGAACAAATTCATGAGTTCGTCACACGACTGTTTGTCCTGAGTGGGATTCGAACCTACCTGGCGCAACAGATTAAGAGTAAAACTCTTATCAGCCTTCACGCATTTAGTTAAGTTACAGCTATAAAAAGCTGGAATTAATTAAAGGGACTTGCGGCCAAATTAAAGCGACCAAATGATAAAAGGCGACGTTTAAAATTAGTGACTTAATAAGTGAGTCACTGAGACCAAAAATGACTTCAGGCATGCAAGTTGTCTTACAAAGTTGTCTAGGTTCAAACCCAACATGCCCTTATAAGCGCGGAATGTATGCAGTTGGAATGACTTCGTCACGAGCTCCGATAAAAATAGATGTGGTTTTAAATAGACTGGAGTTAGATGGAGGGATTTACGATTCGAGTGTGTATTTTGTAATATGACTAGTGGATGCCCGCAGCTTCGCTCGCGTGGAATTAGACATTCACTAACTTCAAAAACGGCAATGTTTCATACTAAATTTGCACCCCCGTTTTACCCCCCAAAAATCCTTTCTTAGTGCTCCCCTACGTTATAAAAGGAACCCCTGTGCAAAATTTCAAGCTTCTAACCCTTATAGTTTAGGCCCTGCGTTGATATGTCAGTCAGTCAGTCAGTCAGTCAGTCAGTCAGTCACCTTCTCCTTTTATATATAGATAGTTTGGTATTTGAGTAGCAACAGTAAGTTATGTGAGACAGTTTAGCAAGACAGTAGTAACTAGGTAGGTAGATACCAGGTAGGTCGGTGCCCAACAGTGGGCCGCCTGTGACTGTAGCTCAGCCTTTGAAACATGGTGGTATAGAGGTTGGAAACGAAACCCTTAGTGCGCGAGTCCGACTCGCACTTGGCCGGTAATTTAATTCTTGATAAAAAACTGTCCACTTTATTTCAGGATTTGATGATGAGATGGTATAAACAGGTTCTACCAACAAACAACACGAATCATTGCCGAATTATGCCTCAAGAGAATTTACAGCAATATCGAGTTAGAAATTAATTAGGCGCCCCTTTGAGCAGAAACCGCAATTAACCCTGCACTGCCGCGCTAAGCCGGAAAGGTGGGCTATGAAAGAAAATAACCATTTAACCCTTAACCACAGCGAGCACGTGTGGATTTCAATTTGGTACCTACGTGACTAAATTGGATTAATTTGGCAGAATGTACCGGAATTTTCATGTATGTTCATATCTCACACCCTCATGCTGAACTGCGTATTAACATTATCGTGACCCTCAGACATTCAGGTTTCCTCACATTGTTTTCTTACACTGTTTCTATAGTAGGTGGCTTTCAATTTCTTAAAACGCTCAAATAACAAGAACTCCACTTACAAACTAACTCAACGCCTCACAATTATGTCAATACTACCACGAATCTACTACAGCGCGCATTGGCATTTTCCTTCACCGTTACCGTTGAACCCGGACCGCTCTCGAGTGATTAAGTTCGATAGCTACTGGACTGTTCCTCACACCTGAGAAAGCTTTAAGTCTACTCCACTACGCTGCTCGCTGATTGGCGGAGGGTTTAGTGGCCAATACAAATGTTCGCAAGCTATAATGCCTTAGTTACTACAGGCGGAAGCGCGCGAGATATTTTACCTATCCCCCCTTTGTTTTTTGCTGTCGAGGGGGAAACCTTCAAAAGGTACCCGGTGCCGTGGGAGCAACACAGGGTTATGTGGGATTTCTACCGCACCAAAACCCCCCCGGTGGCCTTCCTCGGCGCTATATGGAGGACTCCGGGATCTCCAATGGAACGCAACCGGAGTCCTTTTAGCGCGGTGCCCTTCATTTGGGCTCTGCTTGGGAGGTACTGACCTCCCTAATCTGCCCTGTTACGACGGTATGCGGCCACACATACCGTGGTCCTGCTCGGGGCTACTGGGTGGGCGGTTTGAGCTCCCACCCTAGCCGCCAGTAACCCCGAAAGCACCTATCCCACTGCCGACGGAAACCGGTACAGCTTAACCCTAATCGGCTTGTCTCAAGTCGCTATAACAACATAGAAACATACTCGACATATCTAAAAATCACTCGCAAGTGAAAGGACCAGCCATCGAAAGCGAACTCCGATCCTTGAACGCACAATGCTCGTCTACCCCCATTTGGAGCACTCCTACCCACGCCATTCTCACCTCTATCTCCTGCTAATGGATGTCAAAATAGTCTGCTGTAGAGGCTTGAATATTCATCACTGCCACGTGAGAGTATTTCAAAACAGCCGTGAGTCACTCTCGGGCACAATATGGGCCGAATATGGTGTGCATGGATGGCCGGATTAGGCGCAAATGGCTTTTCGGAGCTCTATATGGGTCACAAGTCGTGCCTGGGGGTAGGACGTTGGGCTTTGTGAGGTGTAGTGTGGAACGAATCGGGAATTGCTATTGATACGTGAGAAACTTCGTTTGCTGGTGAAAAGGAACGAATATATTATAACTACTCAGTCGTTGTAGCCTCCATAGCCCAATGGCTCGCGTCGATTCAATGTGATCGAAAGAGTTAAGCAACGACGGGCGCGGTCGGTTTGTGGATGGGTGACCGCTAGTGGCAAAATTTCATGGACGCTACCGTTCTTCGGAGGGCACGTAAAGTTGTTTTGTTAGGAAAATCATTGTTAAACTTTAATGACTGAATGATCTCTGAATTAGTTATACAGAGCAGTGTTTTCTTTAAAAATAGATACTGAATTGGTAAACAAACAGTACAAATTACAACTATCGACCCTTGCCAATTCATAGGCACTGAATTAAAATTTAGCTAAAAGTGACAACCCTCAGACTGTAGGCAATTAAATCGCGGATTCGGCCGGAGATAACGTACTTGGTAGTCTTTATACTATGACAATACTGTTGCAAATATATGTTATATTTTAATTGATAAGATTGATTGTAACGTTACATTTTATTTACTCTGTCGTTCTAGTGAATTGTTGCAAAATATATTAACCCACATACTGTCTACTTATGTCTTCCAAAGCAGGAAGCAGTCCCAACTGGGCTACGCGCTATCTCCCATGCCCAGCAGGATACGAGCAATGAATAAACAGTATCAATGAAAGCATCCTTTAGATTTAATTTGTCATAAGTCACAGCATAACTCGACGCGCGGTGGTTAGAAATGGATCATTTGCTTCTTATTGGCGCCGGTCCGGTTATCTAACACTAATGAGTACGGTTTGAAGTGACGAGGCGTGGTGCGTGGTTGGTCGTACGATCATGTGGACGAAGTGTAAAAAAGATTGTGTTATTATTATTTATTACTAGTTTTAGCCCGCAGCTTCGGGCGCGGAAAGTGGAGTAAAGTTAAGAATTAGTGGACGCCCAGTGTCGAATGTTCTCAAGCCACCCGAAGGTCTTCGACAAGGCTTAACGATTGTTTGTACCATTGAAAACAACCGACAACTTAATGTATCCCGGAGGACACCGGGTGCTACCATGCTTCGGAAGCACGGTAGCACCCATGTTTTTTTTTTCGCTTAACTCTGTCGTTCACATTGAATTGACGCGATCCATTAGGCTATGAACAATTGGACAGTACAATTGGTTTGTTTATATACTTATTATTTTCCGAACTAGGCTTTCGTACAGCGCGGCCGAGCTCTAGAACAATGGCCCATGTAACACCAGTTTCACTGCCCACCCGTGGGAATGCTCGCACGCGTTGGATTTCTCCTGTTATGCAATGAATCTTTAATAGAAATGTTATAACGTACTAGCGCATCGATCGATGACAGCTTGGTTTTATAATTTATTTATTTATTGTTAATTAGAACGGTTTATTAACTCATCTCAATTAACACGTCAAACTCTTATCATTAGAGTACAAATTGTTTTTTCTTTGCCTAAATTTTTCCTCCCCGAAGGGGTGAAGTCAAGTCAGGCATGGGCCGAAGCCAATATATGTTACTTGATTCTACAGATAGTAATTTCTCTCGCGTGGAATTAGACTTTGTTCCGCCTTAGAGGAAATAAATGAGCAGATTTTGGATTTTTTTTGTATTAAAACCTTCCGTGAACCATATGGAACATACAAAAAAATTAATTTGCCGAATTGGTCCAGCCATTCTTGAGTTATTCATTTTTATTTATATAAACTAGCGGAGCTGGCTATAGCAGGAATTACTTATACCTATTATTCTGTGCTTATACCTAGCAGTTCTAGAAGCTCTAGATAGATCTTTTGTCAGCAGAAATAAATAGGTTGCCAACCCTACTAGCCTGCACGAAATGGTATATTAAAACCAGCATTGTTCCCGGCCAGCCTTACGCTTACAGTCCCGCACGCAAATCCTAAAGCAGGTAATTAGCATGCAGTCGCGGCGGTCGCGTTTGTTACGCAAAAATGCATGCGAAATGGCCGCGTGGCATGGCGTGGCGCATATATTGGACGTAGGGTTGGCCACCATACGATATATTTTTTTTATATTATTTTATTTAAGTATCTGTTTTATTATTCTGACACGATAAATGTGAGAATTACCTACGCTCTCACGTAAAGTTATTTTATATCTTTATCTATATAATGATTTTTTTTTGCTTTTATAATGAAATCCAATTTTGTTAATAAGTACAATCCAATTTTTGTAAATTTTTAACATTTACTCTACAATACCTCATTCAGCACACCAATAACATTAAATGTATATAAGATATATCTATTTATTTAGTATATTAATGTAAGCAAAAATGTTACCTTTTATTAAATAAAATAATGTGTGATAAATACAGAATTTTTTAATAGGAATAGGTACTTCATAATAGAATTTAAAAAAATACTGTAAAATAAAAATACTGTAAAATTTTAGCAATTCTTCTAAATTACTCCTTGATAAATAAGGCAAAATACACAATAAAATTAACAAATTGCCGAAAAAAGCATTGACAACCCTACTATGTGTGTTCAAAATATGACAATTTGGAGACAAAGCTGCGGCCGACGCGAGTTGCTCAACGCTATGTCGCAAGCCATAAGCGACGGGCGAGTTGCTATTAAACAACCTGTCTATACTAATATTACGATTGTAAAGAGGAAACATTTGTTTGTAATGTTTTCACACAAAAACTGTTGGACCGATTTCAAATATTCTTTCACCATTAGATAGCTGCATCTTCACTGAGTAACATAGGCTATATAATATGACTAGGTGTAAGCGAAACTAATGTTATGTCTAATTCCACGCGAGCGAAGACGCGGGCGTCCGCCAGTGCGTGTCAACCCTTATCCGCCCGCCCCGCTGTCCGCTCGCACTCGGCCCGCACTGAGCAAGCAATGGCCATCGCATTGCGCGTACGCAGCTATTCTAATGGCTTTCCACACGGCAGGCGGCTGGTGAAATAACGCGGCCGCCAGTGGCCAGTAATCACCAATTTGCCGAGCCACTGAACAGAACGGAAACGCAATGCGCGTGCACTGCACTGCACTTGAAGACACCAAGTGACCTGATGAGTACGGGATGTCCTGATTTTCAACTGACGATCTTAATTTCGATTTGTATTAGATTTTATGCGGTAAAAATTCCAAGTATATAGTAATAAATAGTAATAAATATTTAAAAATACAAGACTGAGTGTGAAAAATAGCAATTTTGATAAATATTTATATTAATTCTCTAACATTTACAGTTAAATTTGGATGATTAAATTAAATTAAGACCGAATTTTGCGTGTGCCAATTTTTGGTTACTGCAACACTTGCTTGTGGGGTTGCTTACAAAAAAAATCTCTACCAATCAGAATTTAAATTAATCCGTTTACTGTTCTTTTTTTTAATTATGATAATTAAACCATAAAATGAGAATAAATTACCAACTTTCGTTTGAATTCAATCGATTCAATTTTTATTTAATCATCAGTCCTGAAATTGTACTTTTTCGAGCTGGCAATACTAACCGCACTTGCAATATTCACTTGGCCAATCTTTATTGCAGCAACATAAAGATAGTCGTGAAAAGGGGGTGGACTAATTAATCATTTCTCGTTGTCTTCTAATTAGTTCGCGAAACGTAACGAACACGGTTCTTCGGAGTGAGGGGGGGCCAGTGCGCACCACGCTGGTTACGGCTGTTTTGCTGACTTACTAGGTGTAATACATTATGGAATCTCTCGCATGTTGCTACATACGATGCACCCTTAACTGTTACAGAAAATCTATACTAATGAGTATTATAAAGAAGAAACATTTGTTTGTAATGTTTTCACACAAAAACTACTGGACCGATTTCAAAAATTCTTTCACCATTAGAAAGCTTCATTTTCACTGAGTGACATAGGCTGTATTATATTACTAGGTGTAAACGAAACTATTGTTATGTCTCATTCCACGCGAGCGAATCTGCGGACGTCGACTAGCCGCAGATAAATTGCTAGAAACATTCATAATGTAACCTAAAATAATTGACAGGCCTTAACTTATCTGATGAAAGCGAGATGTTACGTTTTAAATAAGCAGGGTTGCCATGATTTTGGGGGTTGATGCGCATGCACATTGGCACTGTGGCATATAGTTGAATACATTAAATACCTCCGTGTTGTGTTACTCCGCAGGTGTTGCTTAAATTAAATACACAGCTATCACATTAACAGTAACCTAGAACGCTTGTCAGCTGATCGCAATTATTCAGATCGAAATGTCAGAGACGATGAGAGGGCAGAGACGTCGGAATGCGGCTTAAGGCCAGGATGCGATCTAAGCCGTGGTATGTCGTCTGATTAGCTTCGAAATATGGCTTTACAGATGGCAGGTCATGCGGGAGTGAGCGATCAGCGAAAGTGTGGAATTCGTCCTTCAAGGCCGGTAATACTCTGTTTTATTACATCAATACATTTCAATTTTGACGGGCCCGTTGGCGCAATCGGTAGTGACCCTGCCTGTTGCATCAGGGGTGGGTTCGAATCCCACTCAGGACAAATATTCGTGAGACGAACACTTGTGTTTGTTCTGTGCCTGGATGTCAATATTATCTATTTAAGTATGAATTTAAAAATATCTATGTATGTGTATCAGTCTCTGGCACCCATAGTTACAGGTTCGCGCCTAATTTGGGATGTCACCGCTGGTATTTTGTTGTTTATAAATTAATTACCGGTAAGCCAGATCACAATTTAGTTAACAGTCAATAAAGTTAAAGTAACAAATAGCGGAAAACTAGAGCTTAGACAATTTAGTTATAGAAACAAATAGCGGAAAACTAGAGCTTAGATTATTAGCTAAAGAAACAAATAGCGGAAAACTAGAACTTACCGCTATAATCAGCGTCCTCGATAGAATTCTGGCTGTGCAGGGAGTATCTGTTCGTGGTCTTGGTTGACGGCGACCCCTGAGTGGAGCCCGCCACCACCCCGAGGCTCCTGTACCCTTCGTCAGACACCTCCGAGCCGTTGTCCGAAGCACTCTCCGCTGCTGGTGCGGGAGACACTGGCCTGGGACTCTTGTTGCGCACCGAATGGGGCGTCGGCACCAGGTGGTTTGACGTCACAATCTTGGTTCTCCTGTCCGGGGATGAGGAGTGCCGTCCTGGGCTGCTGGTCCTCGGAGACAAGTGCTTCCTGCTCGGGGAGGCGGCTCTGTCTATGTCTCCCAGGTAGGGTAGGCTCGTGGGCTCGCTGAGCTTGTGGTTTGACTGGTAGTGCAGAACTCTGGAGTCGTCGTTGTACACCTGAAAGGAAATTTCAAGATTCAGCTCGATAGAGAATAGGTACTGGAAAGTGTTGCTACTTGAGAAATGATTGCATTTCATCGGTGATTTGCCAGTTTCGGGTTCAGTTAGCGGTGACAGCCCAGTGGCTATCGAACTCGCCTGTCACTCGAGCGGTCCGGGTTCAAACCCAAGCGGCACGGACCAATGACTTTTCTAAGTTATGTGCGATTTAAGAAATCAAATGTCACTTGCTGTACCGCTGAAGGACACATCGTGAGGAAACCTGCCTGCCTGAGAGATCTTTATAATATTCTCGAAGGCATGTGAAGTCTGCCAAGCCGCACTTGGCCAGCGTGGTGGACTAAGGCCTAACACCTCCAATTCTGAGAGGAGATCGGTGCCCAGCGTGCCAGCCCAGGAGTCGATAAACAGCAGTTGATACTTAATTGCTGTAAACGCAGCAGTTTATCTTTTTACAGACAATAGAAAATCGCGTTTTTTTTTGTAGATTTAAAGAGAAGTAAAGATAAGTAGTCACCGTCGCCTATGAACATAAGTACTACACGGCAGAAATGGTACTAGGTACCGTGGCGGAAGGTTACAAGGATCAAAAAATTGTGTCATAACGACCTTGCTTTATTTTACTAACACTTTATAGAACCTACCTTTGAAGCGTACTGCAGGGACATCGGTTCGTACGTCCTCGGCTCCTTATAGTCAAATGTCTTCGTCTCCCTGTAGGGCAGGGAGGTTGGCCCTATATCAGGCCTTTCGTACGTCACGGTCGCTCCGGCCAAGTCGTGCTTCGGCCTGGCGAGGCGAGCTGACAGGGAAGTACGGTGCTGCGCCCTGCAGCGGCAGGGGTCGTGCTTGTCTAGGTAGTGGGCCAGCGTGTCCCAACCTCCGCCGACGCGCACCATCACGTGGGAACGGAGGATCTGTAATGGAGACGGAATTTAGTTTCGCAACGATAGCTGATGGTGATCTTAGAACGGGTTTGAATTAATCTATAGTTGCTTTGAACTTTAAAAAGGTCTTTTGATTGTCTGTTTATTTATGTATATTTTTATGGAAGCCGAAGTGCTTAAATAACAATATAAGAGTGATTTGTTTGCTAATTTATTCATATTTATCTACCTGTCTTCACTTTATCTCGTTTTAGCACACTTGACGGCCTTTGTACAACACTAGTGGACGCCCAAAATCTTTAGAGTGCCGTAAAACAAAACCATTAGGTGTTGCAATATAGAGTTTATTTTGAAGATGTTAATATTATCTATTTGTGTGTATTTACGTATGTATTTAAAAATATCTATGTATGTATATCAGTCTCTGACTATCACAGGCTCGCGCCTACTTTGGGGTCAGATGGCCGTGTGTGAGAATGTCCAAGATATTTAATATTATTATTTTAATGTTTTGATTTTAACCCTTGACATTCTAAGTAACCACAACATTAAGTATGATAAGAGTTCGATCACAATCATTTCTATTATATCCATTATATTTCGACGCGGACTTGCCCCTCAATGCGATGAATCACTGCAGTCGATCGGATCCTTGTTTGGGCAAATCAAATGCCAATCTTATCGAATGTGTAGCGAGCGTTTAAACCAGATAAGGGGAGACCCGGGTCAGTTGGCGCTGGTCTAAGAGGCAGGTCAACGTTTGCTGGGCTTTTTTGGGTTCCGGGGGAAGAGGATGAAACCCAACATTTATGTTGTTTTATTATATAGATTGTCGGTTATGGATGAGGATTGAATAGAAAATAAATTTATTTAATTATGCATTTGAGGTACAATGCAAAACTAAAGTTTTATTTTAGATATTTGTTATTGTATTTGTGGAATAATTTAGGTATTTGATTAAATATATTATTTTTATTGACATTGTTACATCCTCGCTTATCTAGATCTAATAATCTAATCTATGGTTTTTAAAATTGTTTATTAATATTATTAAAAGACTCGATAAAATGCTTTGCTTGATTACTTGCTATTTAAAAGAGCACATTCATCACATTTTGTTTCAATCTTCGACGATAAATATCTCTGAAACTTCAATTATATTTATTTATGAACCGTTACTGGAAGCTGCTTACTATTTTCCACAATATTAATAAGAATATAAAGAAAAAATCAAATCAAAACCTAACATTGTGGTTAAAGAACTTTATTTCTCATAGTAAATATTCACTTCTCAAATATTTATATTCTATATTCACTTAGAGAGAAATAACAATTTACGAACTAATAAATATAACACACAATGAGGGTACATCTAACATTACACTTATATTTTCCCGAATGGGTATTTAGAATTGTGTAAATTCACTTTTAACCAGTAATGTTATCCATATAACAGGTGGTGAATCTAAAGTCAGAGAAACTCAATAATACTCAACCGGCATTGAACTCAGGACTTCTAGTTTACCAGTCAAGCGATCACTAGATCAAAAAAAAATATACGGAACATCTAACTGGTAAAAGACCACTCACAAGTTTTTCGCACAAACAAATTAGGCTTGAGCTTTCAAACTAACCGTTACTTAAACAGATAGAGATCAGCATGAACTGGCATTAGTGGCCAACGGTTTGGCCTGTCAATCACGCCATATTAAGGGTCGCAAGGCCTAGGACCTAACGACGCGAGGCCACGCTGCGCTCGTATTGAACAGTCATTCAAGGTGGCTACGCTTTCCCACGATGCCTCATGTTCACAGACAATATGTTGAACTGTTTAAGGTCATTGGATTCTATCAGTTAAAAAACATCCTCAAAATAATTTGTATGTATTTAAGCCCTCCGACGAGGTGGTCTGACGACCTGAAGAAGACAGCGGGAAATCGTTGGATTCAGATGGCGCAGGATCGGGAGGAGTAGCGACGATTGAGGGAACAACGTAGAGGTCCCTGTCCGAAGAACGAAGAGGCAGAGTGCCGCTATGCAGCCATATATGGCTCCAGAACGAAGAGGCCCCTGTCCTGCAGCGAGCCTGCAGCTATATATGGCCCGTAATAAAGCCTGCCTATACCATACCGGCATAATTTTATTGAGTAACCGTCCACAAATGGCCTCAGATGCTTAATCATAAGGCTGTAATTAGTTCGGAGGCGAGCAGGAAACGCCAGGCTGAGAACAGTCGACATTATTTACTTGTACGATCGACTCGACGATAGGATTATCTAATCTGTGAATCATACTTGGAATAACCTATATTTTGTGTTGCGTTTTCTGTTGACATATTTGTCTGTTTACGATGCAACAAGAGAATGAGAAATAGCACTACGACACATTAAAATTCCATAAGTCATGATGCTGTGAAAGTAGCTAAAATAAACGAGCCGAACTGTTGTTATATGAGCGATCAGTCTGATCTTTTTGACAGCGTAAGCAGCACTTTATTTGCAGGACAATATATTGATGTGGGCGCCCCACTGGAGCTTAGAGTCAATGGTTATGCCTAAGAAAACTGTTTGGTCCACAATCTCTAGTATTACATTGTTTAGGGTGACAACCAATGCTTGAATTTTCACATTAGGCAAAAGAAATCTAACACATTTAGTTTTTTTAGGATTGATTATAAGATTGTTACCATCAAACATACATGTACATAGTTACATAAACAAATCCCGAAGAATGGCCATGGTGTCGCTCGGACATAAAACTTCTTTTCGCCTTTTTAAAAGATTTTATTTAACTTCACTCGTATGTATCTTGTAAGTATGTATGTCCTGGAATCTTCGAATCAATATTTCACCCACTTCCACTGAAGCTATCGAGCTGAAATTTGGCACACATATTTGGTTCCGATGACAATGCATGAAAATAAAAAAAAAAGTTTTAAAAAGTTTTTTTAAAAAACGGTATTATTTAACGGTATAATTATTTTTTAATTTAGCCCGTTTCATAGCACCTGACACAACAGTAGACTGAATGTACCAACATTTGATGATAAAATCAAAGTGTTATTCCTACTTGCCATATTTGGATCTTTACGTAGAACCGGTTGAACTAGCTAGGCTATTAAATACGTTTTGCCATTGTTTATGAAGAATAATTAAAAATTTTGGAGTAGCGTCCATAGCCCAATGGCTTGCGTAGATTTAAGGTGATCGAAAGAGTTAAGCAACGACGGGCGCGGTCGGTTTGTGGATGAGTGACCGCTAGTGGCAAAATTTCCTGGACGCTATCGTGCTTCGGAGGGCACGTAAAGCCGTCGGTCCCGGTTGTTTTCAATGGTGGAAACAATCGTTAAGCCTTGCCGAAGACCTTCGGGTGGCTTGAGAACATTCGACACTGGGTTGGCCACTAACCCCTCCATCAATCCGCATTGGAGCAGCGTGGTGGAGTATGCTCTAGGCCTCCCGCAGCTGTGTCTGTGGACGTGCAGCAGTGGGACGTCTATGGGTTGCAGTGACAGTGTGAGTGAAAAATTTGTGAACTTACCCTGACGAAAATCAGCAGCCTCGTGTCACCAATCCTGTACTTCCCCTCCGAGACCCTCACCATCGGGAACTGAGTCGGGCAGGAGCACCTCTCCACCAGATCCCTGACCCTCTCATCCAGACTCCTCAGGTCGTTCGTCACCAGCTGCGGCTGAGGGCCCGACGGGACCAGACCCAGCGCCGAATCATCCTTCAACTCTTCTCCAGCTAACTCCCTTTCAATCTGCTTCTCCATCTGAACCAACAACGGAGCCGGCATGCCGAGCACGGCGCCTTTTCTAGCTACTTCTAGAAGGCACAGAACAACGTGTTTCTCGTTCTTTCTCAAGCAGAGGTCGTCGGTTTCGAAGAGGAGGCACTCGAGGATGCCCAGAGCCCGGCGGCACCAGTCGATGAAGTTGGAGAGGTTGTCGCGGGCGAAGAAGGTGCCGGCTTTGGCGGCGGGGAGCATGTTGACGGGCGGCCGCGCGCGGAGGGCGCGGGCGAGGGTTATCGCGTCATCCGACTCCGCGACGGAGGATTCGAGGATCAGGCGAGCGGACTCTCTGACGGCGTTCGCGTGCTGAAACAAAACAAAGTGACTGGTTAATCGTCGGTTGGGATTGTTGAAGAAAAACATTCGTGTAGCTCTCAGGCATGCAGGTTTCCTCAGATGTTTCCTTCGCCGTTACAGCAAGTGACTTCTTTTAACGCACATAACTTAAAAAATCGTTGGTGCGTGCTGCTTGGGTTTGAACCCGGACCGCTCGGGTGAGAGGCGAGTTCGATAGCCATTGGGCTATCGCTGTTACTACACCCAGGCTATATCATACAAACACAGGCAATAAATGAAATGTCCACTCTAGTCAATTCTAGTAAATACTCTATAGATTTGATGAGATTGCTATATTAGATTTTTAAAAAAATTATATTAAATTGCTTGGTAATTTTTAGGGCAGTAGTTAAGTTGATTACAGACTAGCAATAAAAATATAACGTGCTATGGCAGTGGCGCCAAGTTCGAATTTGGAATGGTATGGTCCCGGCGCGCGGAGTGACCGGTCTGAACGCTAGCGATAAGCTATTTCAAGATAGGAAAACAAAATAATCGTTGCCCGTCCCGGGGATCAAAACCAGGACCTCGAGATCAACAGTCACGGTTACGACTAGACCAACGCGAACGAGGCAGTCAAAATAACAATACGCTAAACTAGTCTTATAACCGTTGTTAATTGATTATTTTTTCATGCGTAGCAATTGCATTATGAGTATGTATATAAATTTAATATAATTTCTAAACAAATGAAGTATTTATTATTTATTTTTTAATAATTGATTCTCATGTAAGTGAAAGTAGGTATTGTAGTTTTTTGAGAATAAAATTTCCTTAAACCTAACATAGCAGTGACAAGTGGTTGTCTGTCAACCTCTTCGAGAATAAACAGACGTGATATTACATATTACAGATTTTTACCAATTTAACCATATATTTATTTAGATACTATACAAAGTATTTTACAGGTACTTAGCACATAATTAAACTAACACTAAAAAGAAATATTTAAAATATATATACGTTGTAGGGTTCGGGAGACTAATTAAAGAGTAATGATTGATACATGACACATTACACCAGTCACAAGCGAAAAAAGTGATTGATCGAAGAAAAAAGTACATTAATTTATATTTTGACAGCTACAGACTATTAATTTATGGTCGGTGCGCGTGGGCGGCAGTCTATTTCATTGGCCGACAAACCACAGATTAGAGAATGGGTGCTGTAGGGATCCAGATAAATAAAACACGCCTTTGATCACTCAATAGGTGGAGTAGGTAAGGTCCCGCGCTCGTCCGAACTTGCTCACAGCTAGCGCGTGACTGTCCGGAAACTGCCAGGGACCCTAGTGCGCTACAACTTGATATTATTTATCGCACGCGTATTATCGCGCGCGATCCGACACTCCGCCGGGCAGGAACCACCAATCATCACCAACTTTGGACGTCGCTAACGAAGTTTTTATGCGGGTAGAAACGAAAGTTTGCTGCCAATAACGGTAGCTTAGACATCTCGTTAGGCGAAACACTTCGCCTTACCAGACCCCGGGCCCGGCTTCAGTAGTTCGCTCGAAATCACTGACAACCTGTCATCATTTATGGAGAGATATTTATGACAGCTTCATGACAGAACAGTGAAGTGAAGACCCAAATAACTATCTTAGTGGCTAAGAGTCTTCACTAGTAACGTAACGAGCATGCTGTACTCCATTCCGGAGTCCACTACCACCTATGACAACTGTGACAGACTTTGAAAGAGACTGTGATACTCTTTACTAGTAATGTAAACGATGCTGTACTCCATTCCGCAGTCCACTACCACATATGACAACTGTGACAGTCTGTGTTGCACAGGTACTGTGTTGGTCAGTCCAGTTAGCAGGGTGTTAATAAGAACATTAGTTGGCCAGTTCGTTAGTAGGTATGAGGACTGTGTTGGGGCAGGGACAGCTGGTGCCAATAAATCCTACGACAGGTCTAATGTAGAACTTAGCAGCTCGAAGTCTGGATTTGTGCCCGGTGTGGCAACAAGCTCACCACCTAACATGGGACGAGTGGATCTTTACTCACCTCTGACTACCCCTAAGGGGAAAAACAGCCGTGATGCTATGTGCTGGTTATTGCAAGTACGTGGTGATTTAATTTCAATGGTAAGGTGGGTAAGCTGGTATGGTATGGTCATAAATGTCAACGGAATAATTATAAATAATCCTTTCAATAATCGGTTTGTTTACCCACATCTCATTATGATATCCAATTAAAATTAATAACCAAAAATTATACGAAATGATACGGCGTCGTTCACGTGTAGTCGTGTGTTGCTGATGAAATTACTGAATGGCCATCTGATAGGTATTAATAATTGGCCATTATGTAAGGAAGGTTTACGTATAAAAGAGCAAATACTTGTATTGTTTAAAAGGGACATAAATGTTACTAGGTTGTAAAAGAATATTAAGAAGAAAAGTTTTTTACTGTCTATTTATGTCTACCAATATTATTATAGGTTGAAAAAAAAACCGTTATGGGTGGAAAATTACCCTGAATATTGATGATAGCAAAATTTACTGAAATATTACTTTATTTCTATATATGTTTATTATATATAGATACATTACTATAATTTCAAAATTAAGTTGAACTGCATTCAAAGATTTTTGAAAAATCACCTGCTTGAGTCGGGAATCGAAACGGTGAAATGTGAGAAAAAATCTTGTATTTTATGATACCAACCGAAAGGGTCATTCATAAGGATCAATTTCTTTTACATGGTATCATCATACATACATAATATCATAAATCAAAATGAAGACCAAGAAAAATATGTATCCACCAGTCCGCACATGATCCGTGAATTAATTGAATCCAATTATTAAATTCTATTTGGTGGAGGCCATAGGATACGTAGTGGAAATACTAAATAGGCACACCACCTAATGTGGAACTAACATAGTACCTAAACATAGGTAGCTGAAACTAGGTAGCTGATGAATGTGTATGTCACATCTGCCTACACCACAGAGAAATACAGCCGTGATGTTACGTTATATTTTCAAACTTAAATGTACGACATTCTTTATAATCCAGCAAAATTAGAGTAATCAATGTTACGGCTATCCTTATCATCTTTAAATGTCAACGAATTAATTTCTTCCGGATTAATAAAAATTACAGTAAGTTTAAAAAACATCCATATTTGGATTCATAATATCTAAAGTTCAAAGACATCAAAGGTTAACTACAAGTCTACAAGCAAACCTAATAAGGGCCGATAAGGACACGTCCGATTGTGAGCGGGTAAGCATGAGCGATTTAATCGCTCGAAAAGAAACAAGACATGGAAATTTGGCACATCCATAGAAACTGATACTATGAACAAGATATTTATACATAGGTAACTTCATCCACACACGCACTGTCCACATACACACATACACCTTCTTACACGTACACTGAAGGACACAACAAACGCACTCACACATGATGTATGATGATGAAAGGAACCGTTTTTCTATTATGTAAAATCATTTCCTCCACCAATCCGCATTGGAGCAGCGTGGTGGAGTATGCTCTAGACCTCCCGCAGAAGTGTCTGTGGGGGAGACCCGTGCCCAGCAGTGGGACGTCTATGGGTCGCAGCGAAGTAAAATCATTTAGTAACTGTGTAATCCATTTTTGGCCCTAGAATATAATATTATATTGTATAAACTATTGTACCTACTTTAATCGCTGTTGGATTGCCTAATAAATAAATAAACAATAATAAGTTCATTCGAAATCGATCAAAAACTCAATATTAAATACGGTTTTTCCAAACGATTTTCATATAAATTCGCTATTCCCAACACTAGGCAATGAAACGCCAGCCTTATCCACAGACTAAATAAAGATCCCTGAACCCATAAAAATGTCAAGTAGAAATTATGTTGTTTCTGGATACTAAAATGCACAGATTAAATTGATTCCATTTTTGGATTTTACGCTTCTCACGTATTAAAAGTATTCACTTCCCTCTGAGAATATTATCCTTATTAAATGACATATATTTTGTAATTACATAAATATAATTAGGTACATAAAACTGTTCATTACGATTTCATTTCTTCTTTCTTGAGATTAAGTGCGCCCTTTATTATAAAAAACTACCTAACAGTAGCATGTCATTTTGCTCTTATTATTAACTACTTATCCAATATTTATATTGCGGTAATTCCGTCAATAACCACAACATACCTCATAGCCAATATAAAATAAAAAATCAGAAATCAGTAAGCAATGTATATTATTAATTATTTATAATAATTAGCTGTTTCGACACTAAAATTTAATTTGTACATAAAAATTTATTTATTTTATTTTACTGAATTTAAAATTACTGGACCCATCCCAGTCCCTAATTGAGTCTTGTTCAAAGTCAGTCACAGTTGTCATGGGCGGCAGCGGTGGTGCTGCAAGCTCGTTTGCTATCTTGTATCCATAAAAAAAATAAAAAATCCTACATATAATACGACGTAATACATTTGACTATAGTGTGCGCATTGAAGACATCAATAAATTAATTCATGCATTGTTAATGGACACGAAATGCCTAGGAAATGACACTACGGAACCCACGCTTTCCTTCTCATAGAAGTTTTTACTAACTAATTCCTACTACCTATATTGTTTTATGACACTCAATTCTACTGCAGCAGAAATAAAACTGACTTTTCAATGAACTGTGAAGATGATAAGATGTTTTGTTTTAATTATTTAAGTACTTCTTAATAAATATTTATATATTCGAGAAACAGCAATGGAAAGCAAATCTTCTTACTTTTAATATAAGGTTTAATTTCTCTGAACACATACTTACTTTTAATATGACATTCATCTGTTTTTCTTCTGCAATTGAATAATCAGTCGTAATAATTTTCATTGAAAGTTTACATTTGAATGTATTGTATGAATCGCGAATATCTGCCCACTTTTCACGTAGTCATATGTATTTATATAATTATACATAAGCGTTCAAGTCGTTAATCTTTTGGAGATGAATCATTGGATACATTTACAGCTCATTCATAACTTTTTTACTAATGTATCTCGAAAGTATCTCGATAGCAACTCGACTTTCATGACGTTGAAATTAATTTTCATTAAATTTTAAATTAAAAATTTACACAGTTCCGTTTGTAATCCTATCTTATAGGTAGGTACTATCCATTGTCTATTTGCCTTGATAGACACTGTACATTTGACAGATTACCGCCCGGTTTCTGAAAGGCTGATCAACAGAAAAATTAATTATTCGGCTGTCAAATCTCTTGCTAAGTATCATTTGGGTTGCTAGAAGCTTATTCATAGATTTGATTTGATCGGATTATCAGTTGACAACATAGTCAAATCATGCGCCAGAATCCTATGTCAACCGCAATTTTGAGTTTCTGAAACGCTTGTTACGCGATAAAAGACAACCGAATGTCAAATCAAATTAATCATTGAATAGTAAATTTTTCACTGATCAACGTTTCAGAAACCGAAATTGATTTGACAGCGCTGTTAAGTTAACAGAGCTGTTAGTTGATTTGAATTTTGATCAGCCTTTCAGAAACCGGGCATACACCTCCCATCTTTTGACGTGATAACGTCTTATAAATCGATGTTCTCCGGCTGCACGCACGAAAAAGCGTGACTCATGCTCACGTTCCGTCTAAGCCGACCGTGCAAGCGAGAGCGCGGAAAAGCGATAGAGAGGCACGATTGGCCTAAGCGTTCGGCTTGTGACGCATCCATCTCTCTTCCACTCCATCGGCCGATGCGTCCAAGTAGAATAGAGACAACGGCAGCACACAACCTACACGTGAACTGTTTTGTCAACTGTTTATAAAGTGAAGTGAAAAGATGTTTTCTTATGAAATTATCACGTAAAATTATCGTCCGTAAACCGATTTTACAGAAGCCAATATTTTTTTATATGTACCAAGCCTGATAGAATATTTAATAATGCATTGTGTTGGAGTGACTTGATTAGGTGTGGCCGTGGTTTCACATACAAGTAACGTGAAAAATTCAACCGTCTGAAAAACTGAAATAAAAAAACGCCTTTTATCAGTTAAGATCTACCTACTTCATCATTGCTTGAGATAGACACACCATTTAAGTTAATGGTGTCTCCTAGAACAAATTACTAGCAGACATAGTAAATAATTATATGCCCGATGTAATT
This sequence comes from Carterocephalus palaemon, assembly GCA_944567765.1. Taxonomy (NCBI): domain Eukaryota; kingdom Metazoa; phylum Arthropoda; class Insecta; order Lepidoptera; family Hesperiidae; genus Carterocephalus; species Carterocephalus palaemon. Next base: position 10,827,112 of record OX155657.1, on the reverse strand, counting down.
AACATGCAGTGAGTTCGTATTCATTGTGTAATGTAACCCGACATTGCTATACATGGAGCGGTATCATTAGCGCGCTTTTAACATAATAATATTCACAATTAAGCCAGCAAAGTCTAGCACTAGGTGTTACTGTAAAACCCTATAATTATCGGAGCATTTTATATTCCCATGGTGTGAGTCTGACATATTAATTACAAGTTAGAACTAAGCATTTGACTGGAATACCAATCATATAATTACGACATTTTAAAAATCCTTTCTTAGTGCTCCCCTATGTTATAAAAGGAACCCCTGTACAAAATTTCAAGTTTCTAACCCTTATAGTTTAGGCCCTGCGTTGATATGTTACTTTCACAGTGTAATGTCCTATGGCATTTTACTCTGGGGTAATGCAGCTGATGCTAATATTATTTTTATTTTGCAGAAGAGGGCTATCCGTTATATATACAAAATGAAAAGTAGAGACTCCCTTAGAGAAAAATTTAAGGAAATAAACATCCTAACCCTTGCATCGCAGTACATCTATGAGAATATTATGTATATTCGTAAAAATAGGCATCAGTTTGTAAGTCGTAGTGACCTAAATGCCTTACGCAATGTAACACTAAGGAACGGCCACAAATTAGCGTTTCCTAAATGCCGGCTTAGTAAGAAAAGTCGTTCCTTCATAGGAATGTCTATTCTAATATTCAATAAAGTCCCGGCTGCGGTTCAGTCTCTGCCTTTACAAAGGTTTAAAAAAACCATCAAACAAACATTATGTCGAAAAGCTTATTATAATATTCAGGAGTATTTGGATGATATAAAGGCATGGGACTGAATTAAACTCTGACAGGCTATCACTATGCTTCTGTATTAATTATACTAAAAATTGTAAGCAGGTGGCATATGGGGTGATTCTTGGCATACACGATTGGCTGTCTCGTGTCTGACTTAATCATGTCATGGTCATACTGTGCATTTTTTTGTAAAAATTAATTTGAATTTTAAAAGAGTACCGAGAGTTTTTTCCTCCGGCTTTTTTCTCTCTCGGCCTACACTAGGGCATAGGATAAGAATATTGTAAATTCTTCCTAAAGCCGATGACCATATAGATAGTCTATCGTGACTTAGAGCTTAGCTTAGTGGTAGGTAATTATTGTAAATTTATCTTAAGGCAAGTTAGACACCTGTGTAGGATTAGCTATTCATTCAATAATCAATAGCTAATCCTTTGCCTTATATAGATCAGTTAGTAGTTTAAGTAGTTTTTAGTTAGGTACCTAGACTTTCGTTAAGCGTGTCTAATCACCTCATAGCGAAATAAATTATTTGACTTTGACTTTGACTTTGACTATGTCAGTCAGTCAGTCAGTCAGTCAGTCAGTCAGTCAGTTAGTCAGTCAGTCAGTCAGTCAGTCAGTCAGTCAGTCAGTCAGTCAGTCAGTCAGTCAGTCAGTTAGTCAGTCAGCTTGGGCTTTTATATATATAGAATCTATGAATACAAGGAGGGATATACTTGAGTAAGAAGTAATTCGATTACAGAATACATTTAAAAATGAAACTGTAGTGGTTTGCTGGAATTGCTTGTTTGAGAAAGATTTTGTAAGAGAGGGGGCGCGGATGCAGTTAGTATTATAGCTACTGGGCCACGAAGTCCATACATACATACATTTTCCAGTCCATAGTCATGATATTGTCTAATAATCGCTGCTCGCTCGCTGCGACCCATAAACGTCCCACTGCTGGGCACAGGTCTCCCCCACAGACATTGCTCCACCACGCTGCTCAATGCGGATTGACCGAGGGGTTAGTGGCCAACCCAGTGTCAAATGTTCTCAAGCCACCCGAAGGTCTTCGACAAGGCTTAACGACTGTTTTCAGCATTGAAAACATAGCGTCCATAGCCCATTGGCTCGCATCGATTCAATGTGATCGAAAGTGTTAAGCAACCCGCTAGTGGCAAAATTTCATTGACGCTATCGTGCTTCGGAGGGCACGTAAAGCCGTCGGTCCCAGTTGTCTGATAATTCAGATTCAGATTCATTTATTTTTCATTATATGGTATTTTGTATACGCTTAATGAACGTCATAACATTTTTTATCTACCGCCGGGAATAGCATAGCATAGGAATAGCTTCCTATAAACTTGTAAACCGGTGGATTCAGAAGGACAGGACCGGAGTGATGTCTTTTAGGAGAGGCCTATGTCCAGCAGAGGACCTCAAAAGGCTGATGGATGGATGGATAAACTTGTAACCTTTAAATTGCGTTACTAATTGAGTTATCACAAGGTAATATGTTTAACTATTGAGTATTCCACCCATTGTATGTCAACGTATGTTACGAGTATGACCAACTTGTATCTCTACAAGACTGCTGTGCCAGTAGATCAAGGATGACATAGATTACGAAATATCTCCATTCCATTTTGATATGATATCGACAGGCTAGACAAGATTAGAAATACATAGCTGAATGTCACCGACGAACATATGAACAAGACCTTTTACAAAATGGACGGTTCATCATCCACTTAATTTTTTACTTTAGTTTTGTTTCCGACTTTTATCGTGACATACTTTACTTATATGTTACATAGATGCCAGAAACCGGCCAGATGAGAGTCGCACTCGCTCACGAACAGTTCCGTACCATTATCTATAAAAACGGCACAAAAAAATCATGCCTGTTATTTAAATTTTTATTTTTTATGTTTTTTAGTATTTGTTGTTAACAGAAACAGAAATACATCATTTGTGAAAATTTCAACTGTCTAACTATCACGGTTCATGAGATACAGCCTGGTGGCAGACGGACAGACGGACAGCGGAGCCTTAGTAATAGGGTCCCGTTTCACCCTTTGCGTACGGAACCTTAAAAAACATTGACATTGTAATATTATAAGCACAGCTGGACTACTCAGTACACTGGACAATTGCCTTTGAAAATCTCGCGAAACGCTGTAATTTCAGCAGGGATAGCACATTGTGGCTATCGATCCCGCTTGTTACTCGAGCGGTCCGGGTTCAAACCCCAGCGGCACCAATGACTTTTGCTAAGTTATGTGCGATTTAAGAAATTAAATATCACTTGCTATAACGGTGAAGGGCACACTCAGAGAGTTCATCACTCAGAGAGTCTGTGAATCCGCACTTGACCATCGTGGTGGACAAAGGTCTCATCCCTCCCATTCTGAGAGGAGACCCAACTGTGGGACAAAAAAGGGTTGTGATGATGCATGTACAGCCCCGAGCCCAACAGTGGGACAAAGAAAGGGTTGTGATGATGATGATGATGTATGTACAGCCCTATCGTGATATCACTGGCTCTACTACTAGCCTACAACATCAATTAATTATTTAATCAGAAAGCAGCGCTAATTAAAAATCAGTCAAGATCAGTAACGACATCGTGTCGACATCGTTATCAGGTGTCGAGTGCAGATACCGTCGAGTGTTACATTATGTTGGATTTTGCAATTGTACAAGTGTCATTGAGAAAAGCAGATCATAATTGCACGAGAAATTGAGCTAGAAGTGGTTTGAGATGATACAATCTATTACAGAGTCTGCCTAAGTCTACTACAGAGTATATGCAGAGTCTATGGGTAGCTCGGGACCAGAATAGTGTTACGGTAGCCCCTGCCTGTCGTAAAAGGCGACTAAAAGGGGGCTTCTGGGGTCGCGGGCGGTGAGAGGGGGAGCTCGAACCGTCCATCTTGTGATCCCGGGAAAGACGACGCTGTTTGTGGCTGCACAGCGTTGTGTAATACGGGCTGGGGCGCAGCGCTGGAGGGCACCGGCGCGTTCTACAAGAGATCCCGGAGGAAAATAAAGGTGTAACGTCCATAGCCCACTGGCTCGCTTCGATTCAATGTGATCGAAAGAGTTAAGCAACGAAGGCCGCGGTCGGTTTGTGGATGGGTGACCGCTAGTGGCAAAATAACATGGACGCTACCGTGCTTCGGAGGGTACGTAAAGCCGTCGGTTCCGGTTGTTCTCAATACTGGAAACAGTTGTTAAGCCTTGTCGAAGACCTTCGGGTGGCTTGAGAAAATTCGACACTGAGTTGGCCACTAACCCCTCCACCAATCCGCATTGGAGCAGCGTGGTGGAGTATGCTCTAGACCTCCAGCAGCAGTGTCTGTGGGGGAGACCCGTGCCCAGCAATGGGACGTCTATGGATCGCAGCGAACATAGGAGTAAAACATTTATGCTATGTTTCAGTAACTCCCGAACAAACTAGGTCTGCACTCAGCCTCTTTAAAGTCTTTCAGACTGTAATACTGACTTTCAGTACAGCGTATATTACAGAGGTAGCTCGAACATACCTAAAATTGATTTATTTAATATATGATGCAGAATAAAAAAATAAAATAAAATCCGGTATATCAACTGGTATCACTTACAATGACATACCGCCGCGACACTGCCACCGCAGTATAATGACCCACGTATACAATGTGCCACCGTAAAGAACCGGTCAATCATACGAAAGTGAAACGCGCGACCTCCCAAACGCGAGACCTTGAACCAAACATCTTTCCCTCTCGATTCCGACAAGAACGGTCGTCGACCCCGCGGTCTGCACGTCGCACTTGCATTCCGCAGGACATTTTACTACAACTTGTCGATCAATTGCCAATTTGCCGATTTTTTAAATAATATAAATCCGGTATTTGTGTTTACGAATTCGTAGCATTTTTTTTTGTTATTGTTTGTCTATGTTTCTATATATTATGTATAATATAAAACTCGGTGGTTGTTTGTCTGTGTTTCTATAATAATATAGCACATGGAATCCACTAAATACATAGGTTTTCCTAATGTTCACCCGGGCAGTACCACCGCCATCCATTTCTATCGCTTACAAAATTCTTATACCTACTCCTAGTCTCATATATCTTGTACAGAATCTCTTACAAATGTCATGGACAGTGGATGGTGTAGTGTTTGTGGTGCCCATTGGGTAACTAAAACACGCCTTTGATCACTCAATAGGTTAAGTAGGTAATGCGTCCGGCGCACGTCCGAACTTGCTCACAGCTAGCGCGTTACTCTCCGGTCCGCATACGCTACAGATGGGTGGTGCTGCGGGCTCGTTTGCTATCGTATCCATAAAATTAAAATAGCTATATCTACCATCAGCCCACTGTTGATATATTCAACCGTGAGTCATGTAGCTTCCTGCTCGACTAGACGCGTGTTTGCGCTCTGCTGGCCATCTGTCGCTAATGTCACGATTGTCACGAAATAGCAACAATAGCAAGGTCCACATACTGCACAAGAACAGATGTTACTGTATCAATCAATATTTCACCCACTTCCACTGAAGCTATCGAGCTGAAATTCGGCACACATAAGTATTTGGTTCCGATGACAATGCATGGAAATAAAAAAAAAAGTTATAAAAAGCTTCTTAAAAAAACAAATTTAACGTTTTAATTAAATGGAAGTTTCATAGAAACGATGTCAATTGCTTCTCAACATGCAGTTCGCATTAAAATTACGTTTACATTCCGAATGGAATTTTGGCGCCAACCCGGCACAGACGCAAAATAAAGCTACAAGCGTGAGGCAGGCGACAGGCTCCGTTTCATTATCTGTCCGCGCCAGTGAATAACTTCCTTAATAAGGTTTATTATTATCACGCATGACACGACCCCACCGCAAACGGTAAGCGATAAAGACTGAGTAAAATAGTCGATTTAGTTAATAAACTATGAACATTAAACAATATTACATGAAACAACATAATAAAGAATAGAAATAATGACAAACACAATTAAACACATCTGTCTAAAGATCGTTGAAAGACCTCCAGTAAGGTCATGGCATCTTTGTCAGTTCTATCTTCGGGCCTAGCATATTTCTAACTTGAAATTTGCATTAGGTACGTATTATCTCGGAGTTTGGATTACCCAATAGTAATATTATGTACTAAGGCAAAAAGATTAGCCTACAAGGGACATAAACATTACTGGTGAAAAGTATCTGTATACATACACCTCCGCTTACCATTTCAGGGAAATACTAGCGTGAAGGTATCTTAAGAGGACACCAGTCGACCGTCACTTTTGAAGAATAGGTTTTTACCAAAAATATTGCCGTCGCGCTGACCCCCAACCTTACCCCTTAGCGTGCGATAGAGAGAAGTGCAGTCTCGAACTGATTTTACCTACGTAAAATTAAGAAAATCGTCCTTTCGTAATCCCCTGTTTCCTCCTCGAAATCTAGACCGATTTCAATATTTCTTTCAGTTAAAATGTAGAACAGGGTCTAAGCTATGCCCGTACGTTTTGCTTTTTTGGGAAATGTTAGTAATTACCAGTTTGCTTGAGGTTTGAAAATGTATGTAAAAAAAGTCGATTTTTTTGATTTTAAAAGATTTTTTTTCTCTTCTATTAAGCAAATTATGAAAAAAAAACAAAACGTGCAGGCATGGCAGAGGTACGTATAAATCGTATGGTATTTTTTTAAATTCTGTAACTTCTTTATCCTAGGAGGAAACAGGGGACTACGTTTGTATGGAAAAAGTGTCGACTCATATCCTCTTAAATAACTACTGATGTTATGAATTATTTAAAAATATTTAAAAAAAAAAGCTTTTTATAACTCGTTATATTTTTTTCTATTTTCGTAGTACATTGTCATCGGAACCAAATATGTGTGCCGAATTTCAGCTCGATAGCTTCAGTGGAAGTGGGTGAAATATTTATTGCAAGATTCCAGGACATACATACATACATACATACACGAGTGAAGTTAATTAAAAGCTTTTAATTTTAAAAAAATACACAGTGGATCCCGTAGAAACAAGGGCCAATGCTCGCCAATACTCTGCAAATACCAGTAATAAGGAGTTGTCAATTACTTTTAATGGTCATATACCATTACAAGGGTAACATAATGATAGTGTAAGCTACGGTAATTACATTTAAATTAACTTGTCAAACCATACTTTTAAATTCCACGTGGAATTTAAAAGTACAGATTAAGTTACATTTTTTATGACACGAAGCGACATCTGTTGGCGGGCGTTGGTGCATAGTCTCTTTTCTAAACTTAAAATGCATGAGACTAGCAAGATTTGTTTGTAACACACTGTTTACGTATTTATAGTCTGTGATTGGAATAAACTTTGCGTCTGCTATAATATTTTATTCGGTACTAGTGGACGCCCGCAGCTTCGCTCGCGTGTAATTAGACATAACAATAGTTTCGTTTACACCTATTATTACTAATATTATAAAGCCTATATCACTCAGTGAAGATGCAGCTTTCTATTGGTGAAAGAATTATTGAAATCGGTCTAGTAGTTTTTGTGTGAAAACATTACAAACAAATGTTTCCTCTATAAAAAATACTAGTGGACGCCCGCAGCTTCGCTCGCGTGGCATTAAACATTCGCTAACTTCAAAAACGGCAAAGTTTCATACTAACATTGCAACTCCGTTTCACCCCCTTAGGGGGTGAATTTTCAAAAATCCTTTCTTAGTGCTCCCCTATGTTATAAAAGGAACTCCTGTGTGCAAAATTTCAAGTTTGTAACCCTTATAGTTTAGGCCCTGCGTTGATATGTCAGTCAGTCAGTCAGTCAGTCAGTCAGTCAGTCAGTCAGCTTCTCCTTTTATATATATAGATTGGTATAGATTGCCCAAACTCAACCCCAAAACAACAATATCGCAATTATAACGAATCACATCCAAAACCCAATTGGACAGTCAATAAATCACAGTGATTCGAGATCTGATAACACATTGCAAGCCGGCAAATAATGCAATTGAATCCGTAAACACTTAACAATGATAATCAAATGTTTCGTAAGTAAGAAGTCTCTATTAAACAGGTAGTTGATCGGTTGATCTTTTGATTAGTCCTTTCATAGATTTGATTGCAGTATTTTTTATGTTTTGAAACACGGCATTGTATAATACCTAATACCAAAATGATACAAATTCAGATTCATTTATTTTCATTATATAGTATTTGTATACGCTTAATGAACGTCATAATTTTTTACCTACCACCGGTTCAAAAGGTTTATGCTACCGACAAGAACACGGCAAGAAATTCGATAGTTACTCTTTTCGAAATTTACAATTTTACACATTTATTATTGAACTTTTTTAAACGAATAAACTGACATGACAGATAGTACTTCACAAAAGGTAATATCTGTATACATCGAGGTGTCCTTTGCGGACATAACATCACGCCGTACTTTCCCCGAATGGGTAGGCAAGGGTTCGACAGGGCCGCACTGAAAATCAGCGTCACGTTTTTTAAGGAATCATGACATAATGCTGTAAATCCAATTTAGCAATAAAACTGATATAACCTACACCTACTGTTACATAATAATATTCTGTATTATACTGTGCTTTTTTATTGCTTATAAAGCAAAATAAATTATATTCTATGCTATTCTATTTTATTCTATTCTATTTTAAAGTAGTTTAAACCCAAAGCTACCAAATCCGGTGGGAAATCGACCATCGACCTTCTCTCACAAGAACGTTTCAGCGATAAGGTATCTATCTACCTACTGGTGGGTCATCAAGCGACAAACAGACCGACAAAGTTGTCCTCCAAATTTATTATGTTTTTATTAGTGTTGCGAGATGGGAGTCATCGCGATCTGCTCTTTAACATTAGGCAGCTCGTAAACGCAGATATGATAAGGACCGGAACACACTGGGCGGAAATTTAAGCGAACAGGTTTTTGTGTTTCACAAAAATAGTAATAAGTAGTAATAATTAGTTTACATTAAATATGTAACGACTAGTGGACGCCCGCAATTTCGCTCGCGTGGAATTAGACGTAGCAATAGTTTCGTTTACACCTAGTAATATTATATAGCCTATATCAGTCAGTGAAGATGCAGCTTTCTAATGGTGCAAGAAATTTTAAATTGGTCCAGTAGTTTTTGTGTGAAAACATTACAAACAAATAAATGTTTCCTCTTTATAATATTAGTATATAGATATTAAAATATCCAAAAACCGACTCCAAAAAAGTAAGTAAACATTGTAAATTCGTTAGTACAGCACAGGTCCTTCCCACAGCCACAGTTGAGGGAGGCCAAGAGCTTAGTCCACCACGCTGCTCCAATACGTTTTTGTTCGTTTATTCACGTTATATTTTTCAATTAATATTATTCACGTTATATTTTTCAATTAATATTATTCACGCAATATTTTTCAATTAATATTATTCACGTAATTTTTTTCAATTAATATTATTAGGTACTTACGTAGTATTTTTCAGTGAGACCGGGTGTTTATCGAATTTCATATGAACATGAAAGTCGACCTAACTTCACATGATACATCTACCTACCCTTTTGGGGTAGCGTCAATCACAAGCGTTTATATTATGACTTAGTTACATACGTAAGCTTGTCATCTGCTGTAACGAAGTTGTTCGAAGCTAAAATTAAATTAAATGGGGGATAATAATAATAATACATAATTAACAATAACAAAACCTTGTTATCATTGCACGAAGGGTTTGCCGTTTCATGTGAACGGGCCCTATGAGTGATACCTAAGTCGGACGCGACGCTTTCTGAGATTGATATCGGCTGTGAGTTATGTCGGGTGACCTTAGTAGTCAATCGGACTGGAGACAGATAATATATGCATCGCAGTTATTTGTAGGTAGACAGTCCGTATTTTCTTATACTGGTAACACTTTTATAACCGTTTAACAACGGTGTACAGCACTGACAGCCCAGTGGCTATCACGTTTCAATATTATGATGCCCTCAGAATACAGGAGCGTCTTAAGTTATCAAAACTACTAAAACTATCTATATACTAAAACTATAAACTAAAGTTTTATCAAAACTAAAACAGTCGACCTCGCCGCCATCTTTGAAACTACCGAAATACTATCTCGAACAGTTTACTAAGAACACTACACCCCCAGCGAAATATACTATCTGAGAATACTCATACTACACACACACATCACACATGCTCATAACTTGTTCTCAGACACAAGTCAATCACCCAGGCCTCGCGTGGCCTTGCGCGGCCTTGCTCGGCCCTGCGCCGCCCTATATGGCGCTCCGGTTCGCTTCCCCGTCGCCAGGGTCCGGCCTTTGAGGTTTTTTTGAGTACGTAGATTATGATTAAGCGCTCATGGCCCCGCGGTTTGAGAAATTAATTATTAACGTAACATCACGGCTGTATTTCCCAGAAGGGCAGGCACAGGTAAGCCAGACCTTCGGGTGGCTTGAGAACATTCGACATTGGGTTGGCCACTAACGCCTCCACCAATCCGCATTGGAGTAGCGTGGTGGAGTATGCTCTAGACCTCCCGCAGCTGTTTTTGTGCGGGAGACCCGTGCCCAGCAGTGGGACGTCTATGGGTCGCAGCGAAGGTGTGCTGTGTGCGGTACATCCACTTTTCACCAATTATTTTTAGGTCTCATTTAATAGATGGTGAACCTACCACTGGAATAAACGAATGATATCCGACCTGGAGTCGAACTCAGGAGCTTTTTTCAACGAGATTTTAACAATTCCGGGTAATCACAAAATTAAATTTACTATAAGGTAAATATTTGGCATGTAATTTATTAAAATAAGCTTTTTCTATTTTTTTTTTATTTACCGATTGGACGCGCCAAAGTTCTTCGATAATATGGACTGAAGGGAATAGCGGGTTATGGGATCAAGTGAGATTTCGGTAGTGAAGGGATACACACACAAAACACTCACCTTAACGCCAGCGCCTTCCGGGTACTCGGGGACACGGGTCAGCCAATGGTAGTTCCACGTGGTTTCACTGCACACCGATCCACTTCACGGCGTAAGGCGTCCAACTCCGGTAAGATTAGCGGTCGAACACGGTCACTGCTTTGATGAAGCAGCTTCCACACGGCGGAAACGTATTTAGGACAGCGTTTAGAAGGTGACGAACAGAATCCGTCCCAGCGCGGTTTTTGCTAGAGGGGTTGCGGGCGAGAACGAATGAAGCGCCCTCTAGCGGCGAGTACACACTGCGCGTGAGCACGCTTGAGGCGTACGATACAGCGGACGGCGTAAATGCGACTGACTGACTGACCGCGTTCGAGACGAGCCCGAATCGCGGCGTGGTATCGTGTTTGCATGTGTAGGGATGGGTAAGGGTTAGGATTGAACGTTTTGGCGTAACCATTTCCACCCCGCCTTAATGGGTCACCATTAAAAACACAATCATAAGACGAAACCTAAATATCTACAATTGCTCTAATAGCAAAGTAAGGTAGAGTTACAGCGAAGCGTTATATACTATGGGATAAAAACTTAGAACTAAGAACTCTACAAGCGCTGTACGCGCGCGGGAAATAGTATGTATTAATGTAGAGTCTGCGTAAAAGAATAAACGACCGCGATATTAAAACTAAATGAAACTGCGTGATGTTAAACTAAGCTATACTTAAAACTAATTTACAGAACGGTGAAGTTACTATTGCGTTGGAAGCGGACACAAGCGAACGACGGGTCGGAGGTAAGTTCACGCTACAGACGCGAACGATTCCGTCCTTAGAAGGATGAACTTTATCTACAATAGCTAACGGCCAGGCTAGAGGCGGTGCATTATCATTACTCACTACCACGACGGTTCCCGGGGTGATAGGAACGGACGAAGTGTTCCATTTCTGTCTAACCTGTAATCCGTGTAAGTATTCAGTCCTCCATCGCTTCCAAAACGATTGAACTAACTTGTCTAGAAGCGAATGCCTATGAATCAAACCGACAGGATCAGATTTGACTTCTGGCGCGGGTAAAGAAAGCAGCGGTGCGGTATGTAAATTTTTAACATGATAGTAATCAATGATCACTACAGGATCACAGCGCGGTAGAATAACTGGATGCTTGTGAGCACAGTCCAGTGCGGAGTTGACAAGTCGACCTCCAACGAGAATCAAACCATTGTCAATAAAAGGTCTCAAACGATTGAAGACCTGCGTGCACGATTTATTGTTTTTAATGTTATTATATTCCACTGCAAAGTGCTGGCTTTGCAGGGCGCGGGGAACAATATTTTCAGCGTAATTAATATCTTCGGTGATAACTGCGGTAGTGGAACGGCGTGGTAATAATTTAACAAATCTACAAACATATACAACGATACGAAGAAGTTTACTCCATGAGGATATGCGAAGCGCAAGCTCGTATATGACATGAACCTTTGCAGAAGAGCACACGGCGTGTGAGAGAACCTTCTGCTCTGGTATGTCTGTTATAATCTGGCCGTCGAGTGATTTAAGAGGCCACTGCGACGGATCCAGAGAGGCCCACGGTGGCCCATGGAGCCACAGAGGGTGCGTAGTTAATTTCTGTGGTGTAACACCACGAGAAAGTATGTCAGCTGGGTTATCAGTGCCTGCGACATGAAAGAAATGATCAGCGGGGATGTTGTCTGTTATCTGGACTACGCGGTTTGCTACAAATATTTGCCACCTGTGTGGTGAACTTTTAATCCAGTATAAAGCAACTTTAGAATCTATGAACGCGTAAGTCTTGATTGGGAGATGACGAGAATAATTATCAAGAACCGTGCGAAGCAGCTTGGACATCAGGAGCGCTCCACAGAGTTCCAGGCGGGCTATCGTCAATGGCTTCGTCGGGGCGACTTTGGATTTCGCACATACCAGACGGATAGTACAGCCTGACGCGGATCTTACGTGAGCGTATACTACAGCTCCGTAAGCCAACTCACTCGCATCTGAGAACGCAAGAAGAGTGACGTCACACTTGCCGGAAACTCCAACATGGCGAGGGATGCGAAGATCGTTGAGTGTTGGTAATTCAGCACAAAACTGTGTCCACATGTTGATTATAGACAGCGGGGGTTTGTCATCCCACTCAAGATTAAGTTGCCAAAGTTGTTTTATTAACAGCTTAGCATATACGACTGCGGGTGCTGCGAATCCCATCACGTCCCACAGACGGGCGACCGTTGATAGTATAGTGCGCTTAGTGCACGTCACATCTGCGGGAGCGGTGATTTTAAAATAAAACGAATCGTCATCCGTGGACCAATGCAAGCCTAATATCTTGTGTTGCACAGCCTTATCGAACTCTATTTCAGTAGGCACCTTGTGCGAAGCGGGTAGGTTATCTAAGACGGTTTGGCTATTGCTATTCCACTTGACGAGATCCCATTGGGCGCCCTTGAATAAATTGATCAGCTGTTGAGAGGCGGAGATCGCTTCACGTTCACTAGGAACAGAGAAGGCGAGATCGTCCATGTAAAGCGCGGTAGACGCAATGTCGCGCGCGAGAGGGTACTTAGCGCCATCATCGCTGATCAGCTGTTTGACCGTGCGCAGTGCATGGTAAGGGCTGCTAGTAAGCCCGAAACAGACTCTTCGGAAGGTATATAATAGCAAGGGATCCTGAGGACGGAAGCGATATAAAAAGCATTGGAAGCGGCGGTCAGCTTCGCGTACAATAATTTGAAGAAATTGCTGACGGCAATCGGCGGTCATGGCGATGGCGTGTAAGCGGAAATTCAAAATAATTTCAAATAGATCGCCTTGTAAATTAGGACCGGAATGTAAAATGTCATTAAGAGAACGGCGGCTACCAGAAGAGGGCGCGCTTGCATCTAAACAAATGCGTAATTTGGTAGAAGACTTATCTTCGCGCAGCACCCCATGATGCGGGATAACGAATACAGGTGTAGGGTCATGAGGGTCTAGCGGCGGCGCAAGCGACACGTACTCCTTGGCGAGGTAGTCCTTAATGACGTCATCATATGCCAGCCTCAGCTTAGGTGAAGCTTCTAGCTTTCTTTCTAGACACATGAAGCGTTTGCGAGCGTTTTCGTAAGAATCGCCGAGAGTGTACACATCGTCTTTGAACGGCAGAGCGACTGTGTATCTACCACTAACGGGATCGCGGGTTGTTGTAGATTTGTAAAATAATTCACACTCAACCTCATCTGGAGACTGAGCGGGCGGAGCGGAGGGAACCTCTTCGAGTTCCCAGAATCGCCTGACTAATGTGTCAATAGCGACAGGTTGCTGAGCATGACAACATGTCAACACCTGTTGAGCGGTAAGAGTAGGTATGGCGGGCACTGAGCCCATTAGCACATAACCTAGGACCGTGCGCAATGCACGCGGTGCCAACGAGTCGCGAGCGCGATCTACGTCGGGCAGTAACAAATGCGGGAAGAGTGAGGCTCCAATCAAAACATCAATTTTATTTGGAGTCCCGAAACTCTCATCGGCGAGTGGCAACCCTAATAGGTGTGGCAGGACAGACTTGTCTACCACCGCGGTGGGCAACGAATCAGTTATTTGGTCGACGACTAGCGGTGAGATATCAAAATGAATATTGTCGTCGAATCGCGAGTAGAATGTAATATTGACAGCGTTAGTATTAATTAATTTTTCCGCCCCACCGAACCCTTTAACAATAGTAAGTTCGGTGTTGTGATGCTTAAGTATACCTAATCTATTGCAACAGTCCTGCGTTATGAAATGGCTTTGAGAAGCTGAATCTAAAAGCATGCGTATAACTTGTCTATCGCCCTTATGATCGTAAGCGATGACTTGTGCGGTTGATAGCAATACTGTGTTATTCTTATGTTCATACGAAGCCGTAGCGCATAGCACGTTATCTGGGCGCGCGTCCGGAGACGGACTCACGTTCGCTCGCTGCGGCGTGGCCGGGCGTACTGCTGTCTCGCTCACGGCGCGGGCGGCCGCTGGCGAGCCGCTCGAACTCGAACTGATAAGCTGCGCGTGCGACGTCACATTCTTGCGCGGCGGAGATAGCAAACGAACATGCGCGCGCGCATCGCGTTTAAAATGTAACAGCGTATGGTGATTTTGCCCACATGTCCTACAGTGGGATTGCGATGAGCAATTGGACACGCGGTGTCCCAAACTGAGACAGTTAACACATGCGTTACGGTCTTTCACACATGTAAAACGGTCATGTGGTGAAAGCTTGTGAAAATCGACACATTTGAATAAATGTTGGTGATTAATGTTTTTACAAAGACAGCGTTTTGAGTTATCTACGGCGGTTGTGCTCAAATAGGTTTGATATTTAGGAGGCGTTGCAATATTATTATTATTATTTAAATTAGGTCGAGTGCTCCCGTTCTGCCTGGGGCGTGGGTTAGCAATACGAGTTGATACCAAGCTACACGGGGCGCGCTCATAGGCCTTACAGCGGTTTTTTATAAAATCAACTAAATTATCAAACGAAGGCATTTCGGAACTACAATTGATTTCGAAATCGCGGGCGGTATCTGAATCAATTTTCTTTAATGCGATGTGAACTAATACCATATCAAATAGATTTTCTAATTTAAGGTTTTGTAAAGCACGCACTGTACTTACAAATGTATCGATAAATAATTCAAAGTTTACTGCGGAAGCGGATTGAAAAGGTTTAAATTCGAACAACTGATTTAAGTATAAAGATACAAGCATGCGTTTGTCATCATACTTGTTGATAAGCGTTTGAAATATTAAGTTATAATTTTCTGCACACGGATTTATACAAGACACTTGTGACAGCGCCTTACCGGTTAATTTACCTAACAAGTAATATAAACGTTCGTCATCGGTCAACTGCGGGTTAGTATGTACGATTGTATTAAAGCTGGAATAGAATAACGGCCAGTCGCGAATTTCACCTGAGAATGAACATATTTCAATAGCGGGTAATTTCGGTCTAGTTGCGGCAACTGCGGTATCGGACTGCGAATGATATCGTGACGTTGAAGGAGAAATGTCATTCAATGTTCTTTTGATGCGACTATACAAAGATTCAAAAGATAACAAACAACTGTACTGAGGCTTATCGTTTGGATTAACTACTAATAAACGCGAATTATAATCATCTAAAACCTGTTTAAATTCGTCTCGTAACAAGTCAATCTGCGAACTCTCATTTAAGAACATTTCCCTCTTAGCGTCGCTCTTATGTACTTCCAACGATAAGTCGTAGGTCTTTTGAACTATTTCATACAATGCGTCACGTTTAGCCTGTAACATCTGCAGTCGTGAATCAAAAGGTTTAGTTTCCTCCTTATTAGCAGGCTCATCTTTCTTAGGTGGCATCTTGACAGATTAAATGAGTATATAAATCAAATGAAAGTAGTTATAAAACGGCGATAGTAACAATGAATATCGTAACTGCGTATAGATAGGTATGTATAATGAGCTGCTAGGAGTTGTTTACTTGATTTTAAGATTCGAGAATTGATATTTCTGACCGAGCGGTATAAAGAGGGTAGGTATGAATTCTGCGGCCGGTGCGTTGCCGTGTGCAAATAAATGAATGTTATAAAATGTAATTATGGTTAACTATAAAACTGCGAATCGAAGGACCAGGATCATAAATCCGAATAAAATTATTAATTTAGATAGAATGGTTATTAATCCGATTTAAAGGTACCAAATTTAGAGATGAATAGAATTATTATTTTAGATTTATTGGTTACAAGTTCGAATCAAAGGAACCAAATAAAGAGATGAATAAAATTATTATTTTAATGGTTACTAATTCGGCTCGAAGGTACCACAAATAGAGATGGACGCGCCAAAGTTCTTCGATAATATGGACTGAAGGGAATAGCGGGTTATGGGATCAAGTGAGATTTCGGTAGTGAAGGGATACACACACAAAACACTCACCTTAACGCCAGCGCCTTCCGGGTACTCGGGGACACGGGTCAGCCAATGGTAGTTCCACGTGGTTTCACTGCACACCGATCCACTTCACGGCGTAAGGCGTCCAACTCCGGTAAGATTAGCGGTCGAACACGGTCACTGCTTTGATGAAGCAGCTTCCACACGGCGGAAACGTATTTAGGACAGCGTTTAGAAGGTGACGAACAGAATCCGTCCCAGCGCGGTTTTTGCTAGAGGGGTTGCGGGCGAGAACGAATGAAGCGCCCTCTAGCGGCGAGTACACACTGCGCGTGAGCACGCTTGAGGCGTACGATACAGCGGACGGCGTAAATGCGACTGACTGACTGACCGCGTTCGAGACGAGCCCGAATCGCGGCGTGGTATCGTGTTTGCATGTGTAGGGATGGGTAAGGGTTAGGATTGAACGTTTTGGCGTAACCACCGATCTCAGTGTTAAGCTGGGCTAGTCTCTGCCTGCAGTTTGATGGGTGGCAAGTGGCAAAATTTCTTCAGCACTATACTTTTACTTTACTTTTACTTTGACTTAGACTAAGCCATGCCAGATGCCTTCTGAAAGCTTAAAACTTCGGGTCGGGCACTAAGCCCTCCGCCAATCCGCTCTGGAGCAGTGTGGTGGATTACGTCTAAAGTTGAGAAAAGAGACCTGTGCCCTGCAGTGCCCCAACGTACAGAATAAGAAGAACCATATTTTTTAGTTTCTTCCAAGCTTGTTATTCTCACAACAAAGAATATGATTTGAATTTCCCCGTTGACACGATCATATTTAATTTATGTATGATCTGTAATAATGTAAGGTTATTACTAATTTAATATTCAAAATAGTTATTTTATTTTCGTGCATTGTCATCGGAACCAAATATGTGTGCCTTTCAGCTCGATAGCTTCAGTGGAAGTGGGTGAAATATTGATTGCAAGATTCCAGGACATACATACATACATACGAGTGAAGTTAATTAAATAAAAGCTTTTGAAATGGCGAAGTCGCCAACCCTGCGAGTCAAATTATTGCATCTAAATTTCAGCGTTTAACACAGTAGGAAATTATTTACGGCGTCTGTTCACCTTGCACATTCCGCGGCAGCGCAGACTGGCGGCAATGAATCTGTGCAGTGCAGACGAGCGACTTGATATTAATTATCGATAGAATAGAACCATCCAGCGAAAAATCCAGATTATAATCAATTTTGATAACAGACAGTTACAATTTGAACATGGTAATGGAACCTAGGGTTGTATCCTTTAATTTTATTGGCATAGGTTTACTTACTTACTTTGCTCCCTTCTATAAAATAATTATGTAATTGCAGGAAAAGCCTAATGGCAAAAGCGATGCACAGTCACGGGAATTCCCCTGAATTCCCCATCGTTCAATAAACCCAGTCTAGGACACGTCATTTCAGGGGTGCTCGCAACCCTAGCCTCGCCACATAAAACTAATAATTACTTAAAATAACTACCTTACTATACTAGCGATTTTTATCGCTTTTATTAAAAGTGTTTTAAGGTATTCCGGGTACAAATTCCACTTTTTCAACAAGCCCAACCTTAGTTTAGTTTAGTTGCTGTAAAGGCCCATAAGGCTAGTATCAACTGTCCATTCGACAAGGAATATATCTATACATATAAAAGGAGAAGCTGACTGACTAACTGACTCACTGACTGACTGACTGACTGACTGACTGAATGACTGACTGACTGACTGACTGACTGACTAACATATCAACGCAGGGCCTAAACTATAAGGGTTAGAAGCTTTAAATTTTGCACAGGGGTTCCTTTTATAACGTAAGGGAGCACTAAGAAAGGATTTTTGAAAATTCACCCCCTAAGGGGGTAAAACGGTGGTGCAAAGTTAGTATGAAACTTTGCCTTTGTTTTTGAAGTCAAGTGGGCAATCCGAACGCGGACGGACTTCGTTAATGGGTATAATTCTGCGCGAGCGAAGCTGCGGGCAGTCCACTAGTTCAAATATAAGAGGTGTTATTTAATTTAATTCAATTTAATTTTAATTTATTATTTAATGCGCCAACAAGGTATACACTAATTTAAACAATATACATCACATAGTTAAAGATATATATTAAGTGTTACCTCATTACAGGCACATATAACATTCTTTATGGACAGCGTACATGAATCCAATGGGGACTATCGTTTCTTTGCTCACCAGTTGGCGCCACTGTTGACTAAGGTCAAGTTGTCAAAGGCAACTATAAATTCGGAGCCATAACAAAGTTTTAAATCTTGAATCTCATTAAGTTTATTAATTATAAATAACTATCATCATATCAAATAGCTATGCCGCAATGTTGTGCAGTACCGTTTTGTTCGGAAAAAAAGGAGGACAAATGTTTCCAAAAGATAAAACTGTTCTAAAACAGTGGCTAGTAGCGATTCGCAGGAATAACTATACTCAACAAAATATTCTCGTGTTTGTAAAAAACAATTTAACCCCAGAGGATTTATGTGTTACCCAAAGAATTAAACACAGAAAATCATACATTTATATTCATGAATTTACATACAATTTGTCAGTAAATTCAAGATAATTTTAATTATTTATATTATCGCAACAGCTTCCAAAACGGTGGTGCACCATATTCATTATAAAAAAATGCATAATCAATATTTACGATGATTTCACGAAGGAGATCACTTTTCAACAGGTAAATTAAATAAATTATAATTTATGTCATGAAAAATGAATGTTATTTGACCTCGCGCGACACAAGCGCCTCTAGTGGAAAATTCACACGCGATACTCCCCATTAAGTAGAAAAAGAATATCATTAGAATAACATAATATAAAGTTACTAGATCAAAATTAAAAACCTACAAAGGTCATAATAAAATAGGATCAGAATAAGAAAAACAAAATTAAAATTACCTAATCAAAAAGATAATAAATTACCTAGTCAATTTTTTTTATAAAATTACAGCATAATGCAAGCACTGAACTGACTAGCCAGTATTCCTTTTATTGAAAACACAAAGTCCCTTTCACAAGATTTATTATTAGTCACGTTTGTCACAGATGTCATGGCAACGGATGCAGCTGCATGCTCGTTTCCCACGTATTTAAGTCGCATACCTACTTAAAATTAAACGTTGTGATCATGAGTTCAAATCCTAAAACCCCCGGATTTGAACCCGCATTCAAGGACTGACGTATAGAGTCAAGTAATTTGATGAACAAGGAAATATTAACGAATTATATTGCCTTCAGCCGATGTATGATAATTGGTTGACCAACCGAATTGGCGGTGCGGGCGTGAAATCGGGAACCATTATGTGGTCACGGATTATTTTATAATTCGCCTACCCCGTTTGGAATGCATGAAGTTATAAAATCATTGTTTAAACAAAAAAATCTTGTTCAGAATAATAAATGTTTGACAACAAAAAATCTGTTCAGAAACCGAAAAACAAATAACTCGAACGCACCTGCGATGGCCGGGAATCGAACCCGGATCAACTGCTTGGAAGGCAACTATGCTGACCATTACACCACCATCGCTGTGAAAACTTGAATGAAATTTGTCTTGATAATGCTACTAACAAAGTATTCTAATTTTAATTATCTTTCTCTCGTTTTCTCTCGTGCCGTTACGATTACTAAATGTTACCGTGGGCGAAAATGGTCAGTTAAGAAAACTACCATTACCTACTTTCTGACATAAAAAAAACCTATATGGTAGCGGCCTTTTAGAAAACGTAAATTAAGCAATTACGAAACGCAACTGTATAAGGCTGCCTTAACATTACCTAATTACTTCTTAGTTGGTACCTGTTATGGTACTAGAATTATCCTGTGGTACCTATAGTCAACCTAGTAAAGGCATTTACAATTCACCGGATTGCTAGAATACCATTTAAATATTCATCGGTCACAATGAGGAATAACAATAAATAATTAACAAGTTATATTAACGAGTAAACAGAGCTGGGTGGGGCGCCGGTTCTAGGGTTGTCACTAAGCCACAAGTACTTTTTTTTATTCAATCGTTCAATTAATAAAATATACTTATATTTTTGTAACAGGATCATATTACTGTATTATAATAAAAAGTTTAGATTCATCAATATTGCCCAGGAAATCGCAGCTCTAGCCAGTCTTGTAGCACAAAATAACAGGTATTAACGACAGGTATTAGCAGGTATATAACGATTAAGAGTATAGATATGAAACTGTACTTGTACTTGTCAATTTTATGTCACAGTACGAGTATGAGATAAGACATCGCTGTCGCTAGTTAGACACGATTTGAAAATTACACTGAATTCCAAAATCAACGATTGCAATTTATAAATCTAAATTCTACCTTCCATCCTACATTACAAATGCAGCTTGCGGTCGGTAAAAATTGATACTTATACAGTGAGAACAAAATAAAAACATGAATGTGACAGCCCTATGTGTGATTTCATGACAACAAGCCCTGTAGCGCCGGCGGGCAGCGTGATCTGAAGATTGTGCGCTACTCGAGAACACTCCGGTCGCCATGGGTTTCACATCAACCGGACCTAGGGTAATAATAATTCGTATTTATGAAAGTTAAGTCGTATTTTTTTAAGTCGTTTTTTAGTAGGTACTTACATAATAAATTATTTGACTTTGATACCATAAAATTCATAAAATAAAACTTTAAAAAAAACGGTTTTGTAGATAATCAAAATGAATCGATATATATTTTTTTAATTATTACATCGGTCCTTGACAAGTGTGCAAAGTTTCAAATTAATCCGACGTTTCGAAGTGGGCGAAAATCATGTTCCGAGATTCCGTTACATACATACATACATACATACATACATACCGAGTTAATAAAAGGGTGTTAAATATGTGAGTTTATAATTTGAAAGCTTATTAAATGTAAAAGAATTTGTAAAAGCTTATTAAATGTTTTTGAAATCGGTCCAGTAGTTTTTGTGTGAAAACATTATAAATAAAAGTTTCTTCTTTATAATATTAGTACCTATAGATACTCGTAGCATAGAGTAAGGACCAAAAGCTCGTAGTTAAGCCTATACGTTCATTGCAGATACTTCTAACAAATTTGTGATGATTTGCAAAATAAATGAGATAAAGTACCCGGTACTTACATCTACTACATGATGCACGTCGCTGCGTTACATACATGTTACTCTCGTGGTAGTAAGTTTCTAAGTGGTAGTCGGTTGTGACCGCCCGCGGGGCGCGTGACCTGCAAGCTGCACGCCGGGTTAGCCCAGTTGGCCTAACCTGGCCATGCTTTTGACACTCAAACACGGACACGTGGTAGAACCTATAGGATCTTCCGGGAATGATCGTCCATGGAACGACATAATGCCTTACTTATGTTTTTCAAGTCGTACTTGTATAAAGAGTCTTTAAACTTTTTGCAGATGCCTCAATATTATTTGTTACATGTAAATATTTTTAGAATATTAAAGGAATAGGAATTAAATGCATGATATGTTTAAATACTTTTTTTTTTTGACAAATCCGTGACTGACCGTGTCGTAGTCCGTATGTCCATACAGAAGCGTGCTGCGTGGTCACCCCAGCTAAGCTGCACTATCGCGGCGACCCGCGCTCCCACGTTCGTTGTTACTGTCATTTTCATTTACCAAATTGCCGGTACTGTACCACAGTCTGTACCCTCGAAGTACTGTGCTGTGAAGCTTGCGAAATACCAAACATTACACCTTAAATGTCACTACGACGTATTTATTAGAGAGAGAGGGAGATATGAGATTTTATTTGGTCCGCTTTTCTTTCCCGAAAAATATTTTTAGTATCACTTTCATCCCCTATTTAATCTTTGTTGAGTATCAACTCACTGACTGGACAGGTAGATCGATAAATATTTCTATTCTGCATTAAAAGTGCCTTTGAAACTTTCATAGGGAGAGCTTTTTCAGGATTTACAGGATCAGGGAACCAGGGGGCCCCTATTAGAGTCTTGTTCAAAGTCAGTCACAGTTGTCATGGGCGGCAGCGGATCGGTGGTGCTACAATCTCGTTTGCTATCTTATAACCATAAAAAAAGCTATTTCCTACTACATGTACCTACTTAAAAAAAAATTAAAGACTGTAAACTGTTAAATGTTGTAAAAACATTTTTCTCAGTCTGTTCTTTACTCAAATAACATTCAAATAATAACAAAATCGTTTAAAAATTTAAAAAAAAAACTCTTTTGTAGATAACCGAACTAAATTGTATATTTTTTAATTATTCCATTGTCATCGGTCTTGATACTCGTAAGTGTGCAAGGTTTCAAATTAATCCGACGTTTTGAAGGGGGCGAAAATCACATTCAAGGATTCCGTTAAAAAACGTTTAATGTCGTTGTTAAATTGCAGTTCCTTTTGAAATACACATAATCACAATTATGAATGGATGAACAAAATATCTTGCACTACAAGTAACTTTACCCGCGGAAATAAAATCGCTAAGTAAATCATTTTCCGTGCAGAATTGTACAAATACTTACAATTAAGGGATGGGTAATTGGATGGCCGTCCACTATATCTATGCAAAATTCACTTAGATCTATCATCCCGTTGAGAATACCTAAGAATGACAAATGAACAAACACATATTCCCATTTAAATTATTAGTAAGAAAATGATAATGATTATGAAACTTCAGATTCCTCAGGTGACAGCTAGACTTGCAACTTGTAACCCGAACCCATGGCGTTAGCCAACACGGCAACTAAATAACCAAACGAACACACCAATACAAATAACTGCTGTATAATTATAATTCGCGGCACTCAAATAACCGGGAATAACTCATCGATCGCCACAATCACAGAACTTTATCTGTTCTGTGGCCACAATAAATAACAAAAGCTCGCTCTAATATCAGCGCAGCTTATTGACTGATTTGTAGCGCCCAATGCTTCGGGGCGATAAGGCTGTTGTGTTCCTAAATCTTGTTTCTATAATGTAATATAATATTCTACAGGATTGCTGAAAATGTGACGTATTCCTGGTAAGATAAGGTCAAATCAATAACTCGGTTTCAACCAATACACTTTAAATTACAAAACGTTGGTAAGGGTTTTTGATTTAAGTAATATTAATTTTTACTTCTTTTTTGAAAAATATGTCGTTGTTAAACAAAAAAAATAATAAAAAAAAACTTTTATTGCATAATGGCAGATAAAATTCTGAATTTATTACAGATCACAAAAAGACCAAAAACTAAGGAGGATCACAAAATAATCTTACACGAATGTAAAAAAAATTGCCCGATTAAAAAAACCCAACATAAACAGCAATTTTCTCTTAAATGAGCATACATCTATGTATCTATCTATCTAGTTTTCTATAATATAGGTATAATAATTATAATAGCTCAAGCTAGTGCAGGAAGAAATTACAAATTTTATCACTATTGCAAGACAATTGTTATTCTCTTGAACGTATTTGTAATGAAAAATGATCTCTACTTTTCAGCAAGTATTGTTCAAGTGATTTTACTTTCACACTCACTGCAACGGAATGCAAAAATATCAACTGACCACAGACTTTAAAATATGCTGGAAGGAGCCCATTCATATTTCATGCATGAGTATGATATTAGCAACAGGACGAAAATGTCACTTAAGGTTAGGGTTGGCACCTAACATAATTTAGAGATGGCAGTCTTCCAACGCACAGTGTTTTTATTATTTTACGCATTGACTTATACATTTAAAAAAAGAAAGATTTTTTTTTTGTTTATATACCTAGGTACCTAAATATAAAATCTAAGATCTCAGAGAAGAATCGAGTATTATTAGTAAGTATATAGAACAGTTTAAGAAAAGAGGAATGGTCGAACATTTAAATATAATAACTATTTTTTAAACTATTAGCAGTCATATTACGGGAAAATGATTCGCTTCTTGTATTATGTATTCAATTATTTTTATTTTTTATTTTATAGCCCAGTTTTAATTTGAAAGTAGGTACCTACTTTGTGCAAGTCCGTACCTCCAGTAGTTTCTGTGATTCGTCCTAATATGTAAATTAAGATAATCGGCGGGTTGTATAGATGACTATAGTTGTAAAAAGCTATTTATCTTCAGTTTGTATTCATCATGCCTGAAGATTTTTGGGGAAAAAAATTCAAGACACTGTTGCCAACCCTATCATCATCCCACAGCGTATATCCAAAAATAACCGGTGAATGCGCTAAAATTGCAAGTGCCACAGCAAATTATATCTAAGATCTAGATCGCCGCGAAATACCTGGGCCTAATGTCTGCGCAACACTCTCGCGGAAGTATTTATCACACGGCCAATTACTCTGAGTTGACAAACAATATTTTATTAACATCCAATAACTAGGTCGTTGTTTTATATATTTATTATTTATGTATTTACTTCAGGTAAGTTGGCGCCGTGTTACAATGAAACTTATATACTTGTTTATTACTCAATAATACTCAGTTTATATTATACGAATATTTTAAAGAGGAAACATTTGTTTGTAATGTTTTCAAACAAAAACTACTGGACCGATTTCAAAAAATCTTTCACCAAAAGTTGCATCTTCACTGAGTGACATAGGCTATATAGTATTACTAAGTGTAAACGAAACTAATGTTATAATTATTTGACTGCCTCGTCGCGTCTAATAAAGAGCAAGAGACATACACACAAACATACTGCTTTGTACTGCAAAAATTTAACACAATTGTTTGAATTTTAATCGAACATAAAATCTACGGCGAGAGTGTGCATCCAGCCGCCACCCACGCGACACCGGCTATCCGAAGCTTGCGTAACACGCTCCTATCCGACAACTGTAGTAGTCTAGTCAACAAGTGCCTTTTAGGTCAAAATTTTTGCGCCTTCTCCGAAAATTATGATTGAGGTGTCATTCGATTCGGAATGGCATGTAGATAGTTTTTGAGAAAATGCGAAGCCCGCTCGCAAAAATTGCAATAGTTATAAACAATTAAGTGAAATAAAAAAAGGGGGTTTGGTATTTCGTTAATATCTCAAAAACTATTTGAGAAAATTTAAATTTGAAAAAAGATTCAAAAAGAGGAAGAAATTTCCTAAAAAAAGTCTCGACTCCCGAAATTGTCGGACTAATGTTTATAATGTTCCCAGAGGGTTGAAAATACGCTCGAAAACGGGTACTCCGGCTTGCGTACGGCACGGCCCCATCGGACCTTTAATGAATAAATATTATTTAAACTTATTAAATATGAAAATTAAAAATTGAAAAAATTCAGGCGCCTGTAGGATAGATCAATGAACAATAATCCGTAATCAAAAAATTTTTATCGCGATTTTTCAAAAAGTTATCCATTAATTAATTAACAGTTTTTTGTAGCATGAACATTAACATTGTAAGTGCGATAATTGTTAAACTATTAATCTGAGATTTTTTTCCTTTCGTGGAGCTATTTCTCAAAGGTCTTAGAATAGATTCCCGTTGGAAAAATTCAAAAATTGTTAATTTTCGTTTTGTTATTAACAATTTACTGAGGGAAAAAATTATAAAACTAAATTAAACATTGAAAAAAATTCTTTTTTTGTAATATTATTATTGGTCCATTTTCTCATAATCAGAAGCTACTTAAAATGATTTTTAATAATTTTTATCTCCTATTGTTTAAAAAATTGTTATAAACAAATGCGTTGTTTATGAGATAATTAAAAATTTTTTTTTGATATCATAATCTTTGATGATAATTATGATTTTTTTTTAAAATATCGTTTCTCTAAAAAAATTGTTTATTGCTTAAAAACGCATTTGTTGAATAACAATTTTTTTTTCCACTTATTATGAAAATTAAGGAACCATTTTTTTTTTAAAAATCATTGTTTATCTTGATCTTTGATAGTAAAAAAAAAAAACGATTATTATTTAAATTTTCATTGTTTATTTGATACACAATTTGTTATTAACAAATTAATTATTTCTTTGTATTTTTTTTCTTTTTCTACTTAAAAAAACAAAAACAACCATGTATTATTTTTTGAAAAAAAAAATTGTTTATATTTTTTATTGAACGAAATATAAATAAATTTTTTTTTTCCAAAAAATAATACATGGTTGTTTTTGTTTTTTTAAGTAGAAAAAGAAAAAAAATACAAAGAAATAATTAATTTGTTAATAACAAATTGTGTATTAAATAAACAATGAAAATTTAAATAATAATCGATTTTTCTTTTTTACTATCAAAGATCAAGATAAACAATGATTTTTTTTTAAAAAATGGTTCCTTAATTTTCATAATAAGTGGTAAAAAAAAATTGTTTTTCAACAAATGCGTTTTTAAGCAATAAACAATTTTTTTAGAGAAACGATTTTTAAAAAAAAAATCATAATTATCATCAAAGATTATGATATCAAAAAAACTTTTTAATTATCTCATAAACAACGCATTTATTTATAACAATTTTTTAAACAATAGAAGATAAAAATTATTAAAAATCATTTTTAAGTAGCTTCTGATCATAAGAAAATGGACCAATAATAATATTACAAAAAAAGAATTTTTTTCAATGTTTAATTTAGATTTATAATTTTTTCCCTCAGTAAATTGTTAATAACAAAACGAAAATTAACAATTTTTGAATTTGTCCAACGGGAATCTATTCTAAGACCTTTGAGAAATAGCTCTACGAAAGGAACAAAATCTCAGATTAATAGTTTAACAATTATCGCACTTACAATGTTAATGTTCATGCTACAAAAAACTGTTAATTAATTAATGGATAACTTTTTGAAAAATCGCGATAAAAATTTTTTGATTACGGATTATTGTTCATTGATCTATCCTACAGGCGCCTGAATTTTTTCAATTTTTAATTTTCATATTTAATAAGTTTAAATAATATTTATTCATTAAAGGTCCGATGGGGCCGTGCCGTACGCAAGCCGGAGTACCCGTTTTCGAGCGTATTTTCAACCCTCTGGGAACATTATAAACATTAGTCCGACAATTTCGGGAGTCGAGACTTTTTTTAGGAAATTTCTTCCTCTTTTTGAATCTTTTTTCAAATTTAAATTTTCTCAAATAGTTTTTGAGATATTAACGAAATACCAAACCCCCTTTTTTTATTTCACTTAATTGTTTATAACTATTGCAATTTTTGCGAGCGGGCTTCGCATTTTCTCAAAAACTATCTACATGCCATTCCGAATCGAATGACACCTCAATCATAATTTTCGGAGAAGGCGCAAAAATTTTGACCTAAAAGGCACTTGTTAACTAGACTATAGGTGCTATAGCTTACTAACATAGACTATACTAACTATTAGACTACAAGCAATATAATCTTACTAATACATAATTATTATAAATGTGAAAGCTTGGATGATTCGATGTTAGTTACTCAATCACGCAAAAACTGATTTGTATTAAACTAACTATGTACACAATACAATTAACTTTTCTTTCGTTTTTTGACGTGATAACGTCTTATAAATTGATGAACATCGACAGCGCATATGAAAAAGTATCCCGTTCCGCCTGAGTGTTTTTATTAAATTAATTTTTAATTTTATTAAATTAATTTTACACACGACAACATTGGCGGTTCCATGGCTCCGAAATAGGGAACTGTCAAAATTAATATAGACTTGTCTGTTGCCTGTTATCTTTGTATTTTCAATTCTCCTTTTTTGTATTGTATAAAATAATGATTATGACGTTATCACGTAAATCTATCGTCCGTAAACCGACTTTACAGACAACCAGTTTTTTTTTTTCGAATGGACTATTGCTGTGTGGTCATAAAAACCTTTACAGCGTCACCGAATAGGGGCACAATGTAGATTTAGTAATACTCATTCGCTCTGAATATGTCTATGGCTAATAAAACGACTGTGACTTAAGAGGGGCCGAATTTGAGCAACTAATGCTTTTACCGCATTATAAATGTTAGGTACTGTAAAAGCCAAACTAGCCAACCCGGTTCGTGGAATTAATAATGTGACTGCAGCGGCTCATAAAGTGCAATTATTATTGTGAATGTTCAATTCAGACCAGTTTTATTACTTATCTGTCACTTATACTGTACACCGCATTCTGGCGCTTTTGCGATAGTTTGATAGTTTAATAGTTTGTGACCGATTTTTACGGAAACGTTTAATCCAGAGAATGATGGGCATGTCCATCCTACCTTTTGCCCTCGGAAATCAGCGTTCTTTTCTTCAGGTCATAGGTCTGATTGAAGGGCGGCCATTACTCCGTTTTCCGAATCGTGGGCTCCACTCGAGGACTTTTCTTGCTGCTGCTGCTGCAGCCTATAGGCGACCCACTGCTGGGCACGGGTCTCCACAGACAAATCTACTGAACAGTACCTATAGTCCGTTCAACGAAACGAGATTCCAGACGTAAACAACGCCGAGCATTGACTCGTAGTGACGACGGAACAAACAAAATATATTCTATCTCTTTCTATCTTGTTTGTTTTCTATCTTCCGCACGGCTCACGGCAATAATGCTGAAGGTCAAACGAGGCTATTGATGAGTTTGAAAACATTTGGACGGACTTTTTATTTTGTAGTTATTTATTATTTTTTAGTTGTTATAGTATATTTAACACTAATACAGTGGGATAATAGATAAACTTTTGTTTACATATGAAAAGATCAGATTACAACCACTTAAGAAAAGATGGCGTCACCCACTTCAAACATTTTATAGAAAATATTGGTTTCGTCGGTTTATATGTTTTACCTACCCAAAGAAAGGAAATTTAATACAGATTCCATATAAATAAACACCAAATGTCCGGGCGTATTTATACGCCCAGAGTTTGCATAGGATTCCTATGAAAAAAAAGGCGTATAAATACGCCCTGGACATTTGACACTTATTTTTTTAGGCGTATAAATACGCCCGGACATTTGAGTGGTTAAGTAGTAGGTAATTATCAAAATATAAATTTATTTTACATTTTAAAAATTAGAGTAAGTAAAAAAAGTTACAAAACCCTGCATAAGCGAATGGCCTTGCAGTCGGTTTGTTTACGTCTGGAATCTCGTTTCGTTGAACGGACTATAGTACCATTTCTGCCGTGTAATAATTGTTTTTAAAGCAATTATGGTCCGGTTGGAAAGGTGTGGTTTCCGGTTACACTTCTTTAGAGGCGACCATCTTAGTCCTCAAGGGTAGCAGCAAATCTGTGACTGACTTAGAACGAGACTCCTTCTAACAAGTACTAACTGGACTATTACTAACACCAACTAACAGGACTAACTATCACTAACAGTCCTCAGTCGTCATACCTACTAACGAACTGACCAACTCATGTTCTAATTAACTCTCTCAACTAATTGGACTAACCATCCCAGTCCCTAATTGAGTCTTGTTCAAAGTCAGTCACAGTTGTCATGGGCGGCAGCGGATGGGTGATGCTGCAAGCTCGTTTGCTATCTTGTATACATAATAAATTATACTGTAAAAAAATTTTTTTTTAAAAAGCTTTTATAACTTGACCTTGAAACCTAATCGTGGTCAAAGTTCATTACAAGACTTTACCACAAGTGCAAACACGACTATGATATGATATTCCATCATGAAGTTCCAGTTAATATCTTCCGGCTCCATCATCAGATCAGTTCGACAGTACCATATTATTGCATTGTCATCGGAACCTAATATGTGTGCCAAATTTCAGCTCGATAGCTTCAGTGGAAGTGGGTGAAATATTGGTTGCAAGATTCCAGGACATACATACATACATACATACATACATACGAGTGAAGTTAAATAAAAGCTTTTAAAAAAGGTTTAGAGCTATGCATACCTATTTATTATTCCAGGTAGTGGCATTCCATTGTCACAAGATTGGTAACTTTGCAAGCTAAGTCCACTTTTCCACAATTTCCCACCAACCCAAATCCTTGGCCGCCCCAACCCACTTAACAGGTGGCCCATGACAGACAGACAATTGCAGGAAACGCTTGCATTATATATAGTTAGTGTCGAAACAACGGATCCGTTGGCGACATAGCAAACTTGAGTGCCGGATGCGTTCGCAATCATAAACGGTTAGTACTTGGTAATCTGGGTACGTTGTTGAATTATCGGCTCGACCAGTAAACCACCACAACCCTTTCTTTGTCCCACTGTTGGGCACGGGTCTCCTCTCAGAATGGGAGGGATTAGACTTTAGCGACTTTCTCCACCAATCCGCATCTCCACCAATCCGCATTGGAGCAACGTGGTGGAGTATGCTCTAGACTTCCCGTAGCGGTGTCTGTGGGGAGACCCGTTCCCAGCAGTGGGACGTCTATGGGTCGCAGCGTAGACTTTAGCGTGGAGGACGCTGGCCAAGTGCGGATTGACAGACTCCACATGGCTTTGAGAACATTATGAAGATCTCTTAGGAATGGAGGTGTCGCACATTTTTGTAGCTGTGCATAGAGAAAGATTGAACAAATAAGTAAAACCATTGTAAAACGAACATAACACGGGCAGCGATGCCACAGCGTAAATAAAAATAAAAACATTTCCTCAACGACCTTGGCAACCATAATCCGGCCACCGGCAGGTGTAAAAGGTGTTGTATTATCACGTTTTTTCTCCCCTTTTTTCACCACCACCTGCCGTCGTAGTCAATCTCAGACGATGCTATTTATAATTCTCAAACGGCAACACTGGTTCCGACAGGTCAAAGTGACAGCGATCCCGCCTAAATGTCTGTCAGATCTGTCAAATTAACTGTTCCAATTTTAAAATGGGCGTTCATTGTACAGTGAATACCAAAAATCTCAGTAATGGATGTACTGAACAAGTATCTGAAGCTCCAAGGCAAGTACGGCGCTTACGTAAGCGCATACGTCCTACATAGAAGATATAGTGCGTTAGCAATTTTCTAAGATTACATTAAAAAAAAATGTGAAAGAATATAAAGATATAAAGAAGGGTAACCAGTACAAGCAGCGTAGCGTCCATAGCCCAATGGCTCGCGTCGATTCAATGTGATCGAAAGAGTTAAGCAACGACGGGCGCGGTTGTTTTCAATGCTGGAAACAGTCGTTAGGCCATGTCGAAGACCTTCGGGTGGCTTGAGACGCTGGGTTGGCCACTAACCCCTCCACCAATCCGCATTGGAGCAGCGTGCTGGAGTATGCTCTAGATCTCCCGCAGCAGTGTCTGTGGGGGAGACCCGTGCCCAGCAGTGGAACGTCTATGGGTCGCAGCAAACCAGTACAAGTGGTAGAAAATTATTTAATTTGTAACTAATGTTATACTATGGTTATACTACTCTCTAGTACCTACAGTACATTCCTTATTTAAATTTAGCTTGGAAGTGTCGCTGACTGTACGATCAGTCGTCAAATAATATACCGTGTCATTGTTAAGTAGTGGCTTATATAATACAACTTCGTAATTGATCGTGCTGACATGTATCCATCCATCACCGTGAAGAGAATCCGCCTATCTGTTGTTAGGAGCGAGCAAGATGAAATATAATACCTATACTTCTATACTAATATTATAAAGAGGAAACAATTGTTTGTAATGTTTTCACACAAAAACTACTGGAGCGATTTCAAAAATTCTTTTACCATTACAAAGCTGCATCTTCACTGAGGACATAGGCTATATAATATAATTAGGTGTAAACGAAACTATTGTTGTCTAATTCCACGCGAGCGAAGCTGCCGGCGTTTACTATCGACTATAATACGTAGATAATATTCTGTCAATGCTACTTTGCGACACGCTACGCGCACAGATGTGGAAATGGTGTAAGTACCTACATAAGTAATTTACATACTTATATAGGTACTTACTTACAACTAAGTTAAGTTAGTAAGTTAGTAAACAATGTTTTCACAACAAAAGAGTTCAGGTCGCCACTCAGCATTAAGCTACGACGTGACACATAAACGCTGATTTTCAATGGAGACCTTGGAGAATTGTATTCGGAAAGAGGTGTAACTGCATTTTCTTCTGCTATCTCAATCCCCTGAAGGCCGACCGCTCCCTAGAGAGCTGTTGGACCTTCTTCCCCCCGACCATCAGGGGGGAAACAGCGACTAACGGCTGCAGTACGCGACGACACAACGTCTCCCACGCCCAACAGCGGGGAGGTCACCGATGGGGTTCACCCCTGGAGCAATTGCCCGGATAGAAAGACCATCCTTAAATCCGAATTCCCTCACGCAGGAGCGCCCATAGCGCCGCGAAAGAGAAGAAAAGGTTTCGTTCTCAATCCCATAAAGAGTTTAATTACCACTAATTGACAGCCGAGGCCGCGTGAATCAGCAGTAAACTTTGTAAATTCGCAATAAGGAAGGGACGAGGTGACAGGGCGCCGATACGCCGCGCCGAATAAGTAAGGGATAATCGTTGCCCTCGGCCCGTCGGATTGCGACGAGGTCGATGAAACTTAACGATTGCCTTCCTGCCCTTATCTCTTTCACTTGGGGTCGGCACGAGTTCATTATGTGTATGCGCTGCGACCCATAGACGTCCTACTGCTGGGCACGGGTCTCCCCCACATACAGTGCTGCGGAAGGTCTAGAGGCATACTCCACCACGCTGCTCCAATGCGGCTTGGTGGAGGGGTTAGTGGCCAACCCAGTGTCGAATGTTCTCAAGCCACCCGAAGGTATTCGACAAGGCATAACGACTGTTTTCCAGCATTGAAAACAACCGGGACCGACGGCTTTACGTGCCCTCCGAAGCACGGTAGCATCCATGAAATTTTGCCACTAGCGGTCCGGCCACAAACCGGCCGCGCCCGTCGTTGCTTAACTCTTTTGATCAGATTGAATCTGTGCTATTATGTGTATACGACGTAGATATGATTATGTGACTTCATGTAGACGTAATGACAGACAAGAACGCACCGTTTCATTATTTTTTTAAATATAATAAACATGAATGAAAGAGTAGAGGCGCCAAAAGGCAGCCCCGCGGGATGACTCACGCTCGCGGCGACCTCTCGCGGCGCGCGGCGCGCATTGTTTTGGCCACAATTAATGCCGTAATTGTCTGCTCGGTGCTCACCTCCGCCGCCACAGAGTAAACACGTTCAGAGGTTTATCTGTTCTCTGATCGGGTGATATTTTTATTACGCCACATGTGTTTTTTTTATTGTGGTTCAATAAAATTTAAATAAAATAATTAGTGAGTACTTATTTTGCTTATTATCTTCTTTTTAAAAATACCTATGTTAAAAAAATTTAAACTGATTTTAAATATGGAATAAACATTTTTACATACCAGAATATGATGAATGACAAAAAATGCATGTACATATTTTATTTGAATCATTATCCTCTTGAGCGCAACATAACTGAATAAATAAATGTAACTACCTGCTGTATCATAGATACTTATATGAAGTGTAAAAAAGGCAGATGTATTGATATGATTATATGCGCTCTGAAAGTGGCACACTAAATATTTAGTACTTTTTGTACACCTTTTGCTTAGTTTCGCGTCAATATTACGTATTCTTACAGATTCACTTTTTTGACATTACAATGTCAAAAAAATGTGCAATTTTCGAGCACTGAGTATGAATACCTTTCTAACATCATAATATCAAACTGTCATGTTGACAGATTAGCTAATATTCTAGCCTACACTTTAATCGCTCAACCCAAATTATATCGCAGTCTCTGTCCCCACAATACTCTGTGCGCGGTGACGAATCGCATTCAACAATAAACTTAATTGGTAAAAGATATCCACGCGCTCAACTTATTTTTAAACCTTTAAGTCGACCTCGGCCTTAGGATGGCCGCTTGACCGGCCCCGCCAGCCGAGCAGCCCTGCCACTGCCAATGTCGACGCGCACCTTTATGGCGCGGAAAAACGTCCGCGTCGACGTATGCCTTAACTGGGATACGAGAATTCCGCCACAGTATAAAGACTACACAGCGACTCTTTATACTATGGTTCCGCTACGGAAAAATTATGTATTTTTATGGTGTTTATAAAGATGTCTGTAATCATGCAACTTATTACAGACAGTGAACGCCCGCAGCTTCGCTCGCGTGGAATTAGACATAACAATAGTTTCGTTTACACCTAGTCATATTATATAGGCTATGTCACCTGTGAAGATGCAGCTTTCTAATGGTGAATGAATTTTTGAAATCGCTCTCTCTCTGAATGAATCTGAATCTGAATCTGAATCTGAATGAATCTGAATCTGAATCATAACATAAATTAGCATCACGCTTGTATTTCACCTAAGGGGTATGCAGAGGTGTGTAGTACTCACTAATCACCAGTTATCTTTATGTACATTGGGCTATACCTAAATAGTTTTAAAAAAAAACTTTTTAATAAATACATAAGTACATACTTATTGAATTATTTTTTTTAAGTCTTTAACGAAACTAAAGATAGTTATTAATATTTTAAATTTCTTTTTTTTCTATACTTATCTTACTAAGCCCCTAATTCCGCGTGATGTTATGTGCCACGCTGCGCACGCGCATCGCAAACTGGATGAGAAAGAGGGCAAGGCCTCCCGCCGACAGCGGCTTCCTCTCGCATTGATAGCTCGACAATGCGACAGTTTACTGCACTTACGAGTAGTTAGTTAGTCCTTACTAAGTCAATGTCAATGTTATTACTTCCTTCCCCTAACATAACATGTAACAGTCGTTAAGCCTTGTCGAGGACCTTCGGGTGGCTTGAGAACATTCGACACTGGGCTGGCCACTAACCCCTCCACCAAATCTTAAATATTTTGTTATGTAAGTAATAAGTGTATACGCGCTTCAATCCGACCGATGAATTTTTTTTGTATAGTAAAGATAAAATGATAAGTCCTCGATGGTCTCGAAATTGGAACACAGGCCTACCTCCAACCAGGACTGATGACTTGAAGTCAGCGGGACCGCTGGATTCGAAGGACACATGTCCGGGAGGACTGGCACTGATTAAGGGAGGCCTATGTCCAGCAGTGGACTTAGAATTGATGGATGAAAGATAAGAAGCACATATTAAGTTTAAATAAAAAAAAAATATATCTATGTATTCCGCAGGGTTCCTAATATTTCTAAAGAAGCACTTCGTTTATCAGAATCAATGAACGTTTTACTAGGAAGTTGTTACCTTCTTGTGCAAAATCTACTTGATTACGTCTTTCAATAGTAGCAGCTTACCTGAAACAAATAAACAAGACATCAGCAACTCAATTTATAGTAGGTAATATTATAAAGAGGAAACATTTGTTTGTAATATTTTCACACAAAAACTACTGGACCGATTTCAAAAATTATTTCACCATTAGAAAGCTGCATCTTCACTGAGTGACATAGACTATATAATATTACTAGGTGTAAACGGAACTATTGTTATGTCTAATTCCACGCGAGCGAAGCTGCGGGTGTCCACTAGTCATATATATTTTTATCATATTATTATCATATTTATTCGGAAGGGTGCTTTTCCCTGAATCATGTTTAAAAAATACCTTTTAAAAACATTAGCAAAAACTAGAAATAGATTATTTTTGATGACATTAAACTTACTATATTATCTTTATATTTAACTCACATGTTGGCTTTAAGACTGTGTTGAGCGTGGTGGACACAAAACACAATTTAACATCAATGACCCGAATATAAATATTTATCTACGAAATAAATATGTATCTGCCTCAGCAAGGATTCGAACCTGGGAGCCGCTGTTCGGTTCGCGGTACGAAGTCGTCAAAATATCTTAGGTAATATCTATGTATATTATTTACGGCGTAATTTCATCGATAATCTTTTCTTCCCAACGCCTGTACCACGAGTAAATTTAATCTATAATAGTCCTAAGTTTGATACCCGAGTCGGCCAATGTGACATCTGGGTTTTTTACATGTACTTGTTGTAGTTTTCTGTGTTGCATGAACGACTGTGGCAAATAAAATATCCTTTGTTTCTTTCATTCCAACCCCGCCAGTGACGATATAAAAGCCAAATGGAACAACCGCAACATTTAAAAAAAACAAAACCGACCACAGATTACGACTAAACCAGTAACGACAAGAAAAACTACGGTGTTTACTACATAAACCGGTCGTGCATGCATGAATGCATGATGCTATAACATATCAACTTCCGTATTTCAAACGTCTACATTACCATACAAACACAGCGTTTACGGTAATAATAACGATGCTGCTTTTAGTTGGTAATCCTTCTATAAATACTGCGTTACATCATCCGATACAGAGCCGCGTAATTATCGACAAATCGACACTATCGATCACAACCACCGTAAGGTCGAATTCATTAGAACATCACTACAAACAGATAGTTACAACACTAAGGATTTTGTTTAGGCTTTCAATTACTGAATTGGTGGTACCTACCTACTTGCTTCAGGCAGGAAAACAAAGATAAATAAAGTAGGTTGAAAATACTAATATTATAAAGAGGAAAGATGTGTTTGTAATGTTTTAACACAAAAACTACTGACTGAACGATTTCAAAAAGTCTTTCACCATTAGAAAGCTGCATCTTCACTGAGTGACATAGGCTATACAATATTACTAGGTGTAAACGAAACTATTGTTATGTCTAATTCCACGCAGCTGTCCACTAGTTTGAATAATAATTGAATCATGTACACGGAAGTGGATCAAATTCAGTATGGAATATTATCTCAAAACTGACAAACAATATGAATTGAGACTAATACGCTAACATACAAATAATTATGCTAAATACCTAGACCTACGTACGGATTGGTCTAGCTCTAGTCTAAGCTAAAAGTCCTAAGTTCGATACCCGAGTCGGCCAATGTGATATTTGGGGTTTCTAACATTAAATTATTAGTACATATCATTAAACTATTGTATCTACAAGCCAAAGATTAAAAAGTAAGGGAAATTACTACCACTCAAAATTTAAGTGACGTCAAAGAGTTGTGATTTATGGACTGCCTTTAGAAGCCGGTCAGTGACCCCTCAAACCTGACGATGCAAAAATACTTTTGCCTACAAGCCAATCCTTTTTTGGGATTCTTATATTAATAACATTGGAGTCAAAAGCTAATGCTGTGATTGATTTTAATATCACTTCTTTATGCCTTATTTTAAGGAAGCTTATCAAAAACATCCCATCTATATATAGTAGGTATAAAAGGAGAAGCTGACTGACTGACTGACATATCAACGCAGGGCCTAAACTATGGGTTAGAAAGTTGAAATTTGCATAGGGGTTCCTTTTATAACGTAGGGGGGCACTATGAAAGGATTTTTGAAAATTCACCACCTAAGGGGGTAAAACGGGGGTGCAAAGTTAGTATGCAACTTTGCCATTTTTGAAGTCAAGCGGGCAACCCGAATGCGGGCAGACGTCGTTAATGGGTCTAATTCTACGCGAGCGAAGCTGCGGGCGTCCACTAGTTTGTACATAAGGAATTGTAATCGACATATCTAATTTATCACATTAATACAAAAAGTAGAGTTATTTTATACATAACCTAATTAAATTGAAAGCCTAATTGTTTTATTTTTACATGGCATCATTACCGATTGATTGCAATTATGATCAAAAGACCTGCCGAATCTAATCATCGACATAACCTCGGATCCAATTACGCTGATCTCGTAACAAGGACCCCAATCACCATGTCACAAGTGACTTCATCATTAATCACTTAGTTGACGAGTTAAGCAACGAAGGGCGCGGTCGGTTTGTGGATGGGTGACCGCTAGTAGCATAATTTCATGGACGCTACCGTGCTTCGGAGGGCACGTAAAGCCGTCGGTCCCGGTTGTTTTCAATGCTGGAAACAGTCGTTAAGCCTAGTCGAAGACCTTCGGGTGGCTTGAGAACATTCGACACTGGGTTGGCCACTAACCCCTCCACCAATCCGCATTGGAGCAGCGTGGTCAAGTATGCTCTAGATCCGTGCCCAGCAGTGGAATTTCTATGGGTCGCAGTGAAAAGTAAGATTCGACCGAGAAGTCCTTAGTTTGATGTCTGGTCAAGTGTGCTCGTAGCACATCCACCATCACACCCTTTTAAAGTCCCACTGTTGGGCATAGATATCTTCTGGGTATGTTACATTATTCCGCTACAACATACTTTTCATTCTCAGTAGAACTGTAGCGCATCAACATCTACCTGCCATAAACATCGCAGCATTCGCAGAGAATATTACGCAACGGTGTCATCGGCGGTCAAGGCCGCGCCGGCCACCCGTCACACCAATCCGTCACGATCCGCAACCGGCTGTCACAGTCGTCAGATCGGCCGATTATGTCACGGGTGGTTGTCGATCGATTTGTCAGGCTTTCGGTGGGATTAGTCAATAAGTCGGAGTTTGATTAATGTTGCCACTTGCTGCCCGGATCCGTGACCGGGTTGTGTTGCCGACCTTTTTGGGCTTTGCTACTTTAAGGCCACCCGAAGGCCTCCATTATGGTTCAATTGACGGAGTAACCTGGCCTCTAAAGCACGGAAGTAATCATGATTTGCTACTAGTTACTATGCTTAGGTGTTGGTAAATTTATTCACTGTGTGTTAATCTATCCATACATCTATCTCCACCACCACCACAACCCTTTCACTGTCCCACTGTAGGGCACGGGTCTCCTCTCAGAATGGGAGGGATTAGACCTTAGTCCACCACGCTGGACAAGTGCGGATTGGCAGACTTCACATGCCTTCGAGAATATTATGAAGGCATACAGGTTTCCTCACGATGTGTCCTTCACCGTTACAGCAAGTGACATTTAATTTCTTAAATCGCACGTAACTTAGAAAAGTCATTGGTGCGTGCCGCTTGGGTTTGAACCCGGACCGCTCGAGTGAGAGGCGAGTTCGATAGTCGAAAAGGATTATACGTAATTTAAAACGAATATTGTTGTCATTTAACCGGCTTTAGAACGTGATAGAATTCAAATCAGCAGAAAACATCTCGGTATGCTGCGGTGCGGTCAATGTCAGGTCGAACGTGCCTAACTCCACATGACCGATTAGCCCACCTACCTATCAAAACATCGATTATTATTTGTCATTGTTATAAACGCTTTAAAATGTTTGATTGATGTACATAGTAAAGTACCGGCTCAAGAATAGGTCCCTGAGGAACTCCTTTTTAAATTAACGTTTTCAAAGATGGTCGATGACTCTGTTTGATACTTTAACGTTTGTTTGTTTCCAATGCAAATTTCGTTTGATCATAGCGATTACCACACGGTTTTTCGGCAATTTGCAATTTTTTTTACGTGTCTAATTTACATAATTGGTCACAGTTTTTTCCAAGAAGACAATAACTTTCCTGTCTTAAGACTCTTGAGTCAGATTAGACCATTAATTTACACCTGTGTTTATGTACTATAAAGAACTGTTTATTACTTATCTCTATGCAAATAATTTCCCACAAAACCGGATTTAATCTCTAATATCATAGAATAGACGCGCTTGCCAAGCGCGTCTATTTTATGGCTTTCGTGTCGAAACGATGATATTCACAATTCTGCGTACAGCTATACCCCCAGGCGAACTTTCGTCTCGATAAGATCTCATTATCGCAATCACAAAGCGATATCACACTGGTTCCAACCGCAAAATGAATAGAGAAGTGGTCAATTCATCTTTCGCCGTGGCAATTGACCAAAGGTCAGCTTAATTTCTACTAACTAGAAGGAATGAAAAAAAAAACGTTTATTTCCGAAAATGACAACACGCAGGAAAAAATAATTTTGCAGCTTGTTAAGGATAAAGGTCCCTTCTGCCCAGAAGGGAACAACAAGACTAATTACACAAACGGTTCCTTGGTACAAGTCTGATATTTACCAATGTCAAGAACTCACATTTTAATAGAGATCTTTAATATCATCATCATCATCATCATC
This sequence comes from Carterocephalus palaemon, assembly GCA_944567765.1. Classification (NCBI taxonomy): domain Eukaryota; kingdom Metazoa; phylum Arthropoda; class Insecta; order Lepidoptera; family Hesperiidae; genus Carterocephalus; species Carterocephalus palaemon. Next base: position 10,786,664 of record OX155657.1, on the reverse strand, counting down.
ATCAGCCTTTATTGTTCTACTGCAGGCGTTATGCTACCCGCCTCTTTGTATTTTTGTCTGCTAAACAAACGTATATTTCTCAAGTTTATATACGAGTTTTTACCATTTTAGTTAAAACATAACATGGGTCGACTCGACCACCTTTAATAATTAATTAGGCACTTACTAATATAGTCTCCAACCTTCGCCTTTTTAGTGTTGGCGATTGTGCGATCTTCCTAATCCGTGTCGAATCTGATAATTTGAATATTTAAAATCGATTGTAATGTTTCCGATAGTGGCGAGTTTAGCTATACCTCAGATCAGGGTTGCTAAGTCTCGGCTTTCTCAGAATTAATCAACTTTTTACTCAGAATTTAACTTCGCCTGAAATATGCAAATTCTACGTTTGATGGCTCTGAGCAGCGTTTATGTATTTTCGTGTCTGACTTTCTGGGAATCCACGGCAGGACTTTGAATGCTAAAAAAACGTAGCTGTCTTATTTTTTGATATGTCCAAGGCTTTAATGCACTTCTATTTACAAACAACTATACATATAAATATTTAAAAAGAAGTTATCACAAAATATATAGGTCATCTAGAAACAGACCTTGTGGAATTGTACCAAGAACGCCACCAGCATTGCCCCGCTGTATTGCGAAGCAAATTTTTTGGGCGAAAAAGCTGTCAGCCCTTTGGTCGCCTGAGACGAAAATGAGTCAGGTTGACAAGACATCCATGAAAGTCATCAAAATCCAACAGCAGAGAACGTCCCAAACACCATGGCACAAATGAAGCAGCAATTCAAGATAAGGTCCCGAAATCCAGAAAGTGCCAACTGTCAACCCTATTCGTGCTCGGTCAGTCGATTACACCGATTATCGTATCGATTATATTCCCAATTTAATACGTTCGATAACATTAGAAAGTTATTTAAGAAATTAGCACCTATTCATTGAATTGTTTTTTTGTACATCTCAGTCGCGCATGTTAGTGAAAATTATTGTGTTATTAAGGAAGGATTGGAGAGATTTCATAAGCTTCGTTAACATGGAATCTTACATTTGAATTACATTATTTGTTGTTTTTAAAATGAAACATTTTAAATTGATCACCTAACAGCTCAAGTTAGGTGATCAAGTTAAAAGTTGTCAAGTTGAAACCTTGTGCACATACAGCTTTGCCATGTACAAATACAAATACAAATACAAATACAAATATGCTTTATTGTACACCACAGGCATAAAAACATGTATTTAAACAGATACGAATTCCTAAGTATTTTCAGATTTATTTTTTTCCATCGTTTACAAACCCTTCAGGCTTTTGGCCTGCCTATTGCCAACTAGAAAGTTTTTAGGTATTAGAACATATGAGAGCCTGTGAGGCCTATATAGGTTCCACAAGCTAAGGCCATAAGTCTGTATAGGTTCTACTTAGAGTTCACCCCCGGAGGCCCGGACATCCATCCATCAGACTTTTTTGGGTCCAGTGCTGGACATAGGCCTCCCTCAATCGTCGCCACTCCTCCCGATCCTGCGCCCTCTGAATCCAGCGGTTTCCCGCTGTCTTCTTCAGGTCGTCAGTCCACCTCATCGAGGGGCGGCCAATACTTCGTTTTCCGAGACGCGGTCTCCACTCGAGGACTTTCCTTACCCAACGGTTATCAGTCCGTCGAGCGACGTGGCCTGCTCATTCACCCCCGGATATAAAATGAATAAATAAATAAAACATTTGCTAATCCCAAAATTCTAACCGCAAAACTACATAGCGTTTCAGAAGAGTGTTAAACGGCGTGCGTTGCCCTAACTTACAATAAAGTGAACCGTATGCCTATTTGTTCATCTATGTTATGAATTTTTAATGAAAAAGTCCTATCTATACTAATATTATAAGGAGGAAACATTTGTTTGTAATGTTTTCACACAAAAACTACTGGACCGATTTCAAAAATTCTTTCACCATTAGAAAGCTGCATCTTCACTGAGCGACATAGGCTATATAATATTACTAGGTGTAAACGAAACTATTGCTATGTCTAATTCCACGCGAGCGCAGCTGCTTGCGTCCACTAGTCTATTTAAAATCTATCTAAATTAGATATGAAAGCTCACTGTGTAACGGTTATACTTAGGTTAAACCTAAGGTTGACACGAAGCTTCCTCATGGTTGCGGGCAATAAGGAGCCTATTGAATGTATGAATTCATAGATACGGCCAGGTCACAAGTCTCGCATAAAACTGTTACGAAAACAAAACGGTGCTCGCCCCGGGGTCGAACCCGAGTCGTCGAGGTCTGCGCGCGACCCGAAGACCTCTAAAACCATTTTGTTATTATACCATAGTGTACAACGATTTTCGTAGTTGTGTAAACGTTAATAATTTTATATTCTGCCCCAGGTCGAAACGTTGAGGCTAAGGCAAGAAACTCAGTACTTACTCTTACGTACTTAAACCAGAGTACTTTATGATGACACACTTGAGTTTATTTAAGGTATTTCTACTAATTAATCCCCCTGTTCCACCGATTAGAATCCGACTAGTCATTAAATTGTATTAACCAATCGATAGCGTCCATAGCCCAATGGCTCGCGTCGATTCAATGTGATCGAAAGAGTTAAGCAACGGTCGGTCACGGTTGTTTTCAATGCTGGAAACAGTCGCTAAGCCTTGTCGAAGACCTTCGGGTGGCTTGAGAACATTCTACACTGGGTTGGCCACTAACCCCTCATCCAACTAACCTACTAAAACACCATGTGTAGTGTACACACACAAAAAGACAGGAAAGTGTACCATAAATATATCACTACACGGTGGTGCTACGATATTTAACATTATTATAATCTGTGGCAACGCACAGAGGTCCATAAAACCAAGGGTCAACACCATAATAGGATCAGCCGGAAGCCAAGGTAACGTCATAAGGGGATCTATTTTTGAATCGCTCGCCACCTGGCGACTGGTATTATACGCTGGCATTATACAGTGAAGCGGTGACAGCCCAGTGGCTATCGAATTCGCCTCTCACTCGAGCGGTCCGGGTTCATACCCAAGCGGCACGCATCAACCAACAAGTTATGTACGATTTAAGAGATTAAATGTCACTTGCTGTAACACAACGTGAGGAAACCTGCATGCCTCAGAGTTCTTCATAATGTTCTCGAAGGCATGTGAAGTCTGCCAATCCGCACATGGCCAGCGTGGTGGACTAAGGCCTAATCCTTCCCATTCTGAGAGGAGAACCGTGCCCAACAGTGGGATTAAGAAAGGGTTGTAGTGTATTATACAGTCGACTGGCGAGCTATGCGTTACACAATATCGTACGGTATGTTTCTAATTAACGCTTATGGACGAAGTCGATTCGTAAATAGACCCCCCTGCCACAGGCGAGTTTAAGCGACTAATGAATGTTGTGGTCAACACATTATTGTAGGCAAAAGCTATTGTAGTTTATTGCGGTCTCCTAAAAAGCCTTAATCATAGATTAAGCCTTGGACTAGCGGCCAAGCAAAATAATTTTATTTAACCACACGATTAATTTACTAACCAACAGTTACTAACATAAACAGCTGTTTTGACAGATGACTGCTACATATTTAACGAATACTTAACCTTGGGCTAAAGCGATTGGTTATCGATTAACTATAAATGATTAACGATTTATGCAGATACAGCGATCCAGATAGATAGTTTGTACGAGTATCGTGGTCACGGCAAATATTTGCCGTGTGAATTTATTTATTCATCTGTTAACAATCAATCAAATCAGCTAGAGCTTGTCTCAATTCAATGTTAAAATGTACCTAGGCTTAAAATAAACACGACTATTTATTAAGTTGTTGATTAAAAAAATGATTTAAAAAATATTCTTATTTAAATTTCCCGCCATAGAGCGAAGCATCCACCTTTAATAGTCGTACCTTTACCACACAACGGAATTGAGCGATCAAGAAAACAAAATCCATCCTTGCGAGTTTGCTGAATTCAACCACAGGTTTTTGCAAAAACCTACCTCAGTCACCAGGCTCTCACGAAGTATGGTTTGAATACACAACACACATTTTATAACCTTTAAATAAGACTACTGTAACAAGACTTCTGTGAGAGCAAATAAATAAAATCTTTATATTTATCTTATCTTTTTTGAAGCGCTCCATGTTTTAACCAAAGATGTAACTACCGGGCACAAATCAGCGAGACTGCGATGACGTCAGTGGAACGGTTAGCAATTAGTTAATTACAAACGACCCGAGAACAATCCATTTGGGCGTAACTATAACGAATTTGGGCAAAACAAGACGGAAGCATAATAGGAAGGCTGCGTGGCTCCTACGATCGTTGTGACCTATGACGTCCCACTGCTGGGCACAGGTCTCCCCCACATAAAACACAGCTGCGGGAGGTCTAGAGCATACTCCACCACGCTGCTCCAATGCGGATTGGTGGATGGGTTGGTGGCCAACCCAGTGTCGAATGTTCTCAAGCCACCCGAAGGTCTTCGACATGGCTTAGCGACTGTTTTCAGCATTGAAAACAACCGGGACCGACGGCTTTACGTGCCCTCTGAAGCACGGTAGCGTCCATGAAATTTTGCCACATTAGCGGTCACCCATCCACAAACCGACCGCGCCCTTCGTTCACTTTCGATCACATTGAATCGATGCGAGCCATTGGGCTATGGACGCTACGATACAACGATGAAATTACTACAATGGGCCATAGCCCACTTTACTCTGCAGTCTCGTAAATGTAAGCGAGTCTCCTTTACGCAGCGATGTTACATTTTTTTTTTTCTTCCAGACAGCCTGACAAACAAGAGAGGATTCAATCTATACTAATATTGTAAGGGAACAAATTAAATGCTGACCAAAAATTCTTTTAGCTTACCAAAATGGATCTTTTGCTCACCAAATATTGTTTTACTATTGATAAGTCTAATTCCACGCGAGCGAAGCTGCGGGCATCCACTAGCAATAATATAATACGGTAGGGTGCACAACCAATGATAGATGAACGAATAACAACAATTACAAACAACAACGTGATATTGGATCGTAACATGACGTAACTTGTACCGAACCTTACTCGCAACGTAGTAGGGAAAATACATTGGCATGCGGCTCACACATGACACGCCGCTTCCGACGTGACCAACGGAACATTTTAACGCCTATCTGCACAATGGGGATTACTTCTGTAGCGTCCATAGCCCAATGGCTCGTGTCGATTCAATATGATCGAAAGAGAGATCGAAAGAGAGCAACGACGGGCGCGGTCGGTTTGTGGATGGGTGACCGCTAGTGGCAAAAATTTCATGGACGCTACCGTGCTGCGGAGGGCACGTAAAGCCGTCGGTTCCGGTTGTTTTCAATACTGGAAACAGTCCTTAAGCCTTGTCGAAGACCTTCGGGTGGCTTGAGAACATAGTAATTTATAATACTAGAACAAGTTAGATACGTTGTCATGGGCGACAGCGGGTGGTGTTACATGAGAGCATCATTTCTTTGATTCAGGGTTCAATGACCTATCGTTTAGAATTACATGCAATTTACACTTTACAGAATTATATCACACAAAAGTTTTACGTGCGAGAGCACGCAAATCGTGTGAACTGCGTAACAATAGCAAAATTAGTTCCTACACACTAAAAAATAATTCCAGAAGTCAATTAAGAAATTTGATCTTCTGGGAAAGATCTCTGTGGTTTTGCTCAGTCAACCATGCCTCTTCAATTGTTGTAGAAATAGACAGAGAAAATAATATACTACCTAATAGTAATAAGTAATAACACGGTGCGCAATAATTAGTTATGGGAAAATCATATAGAATCTTATTCGCAATAGACAGTTATTATTTTTTAAATGCGGTTCCTTAGCGGTGTAACTTGTATTGCCGTTGTACTGGGGCCGTCATTATTTATTTAGATTTCCATTAAGTCATGGAGGATTTTTTTATAATCTATGCTATGCTGGTGTGGTATGGGGATAGCAAGCACCTAAACATGTACGTGTCTCATTAGTCATATAAGTTAGTTATTAAAGATACTCCATACTGAACGCACGTGTGTTCTTATTATAACTCCCCGATCCCCGCCTCACCGCATGGCGACCCTTGCCATACCCGGCATGGTACGGGACGAGTGAAGTGCCGCGTCGGGATGTGATATTTATATTAATAAACAATTAACGGTCTACAAAAATGAGTAAAGGCAGTCAGCCTATAGTTAATTCTGGGTGTTCTGCTGCTCGTGGTGGCCGCCGGCGTGCTTTATGCCATCGTCGAGGCGCACTCTTCGATTAGGAAGGAGATGCGGCGGGATCTGGTGCGTAAAACCAGAATGTCTGGCAGAGGCATATAAGGTATGCCCCTGTGAAAATCCAGAGCGACCTCGAGGAAGGAAAAACAGCGGCTTGAAGAAAGGAGTATGTGTAATGTGTTGTGCGTATTTAGTTAGTTTATTATTTACGGAGTATGTGTAATGTGTTGTGCGTATTTAGTTAGTTTATTATTTAGAAAAATAAATATTTTAATTACATGGATAAGTTAGTAGACATCTATTGATTGTTATAGAAAATTAGGTCTTAAATGTGAAAATGTCATTGCTTTATATAAATAATTAATAATTAATTAGATTCGAGTGCACAGTTATCCGATGTAGAATTAACTTGTGAGGTGAAAAATTTTTTAAATATATGAAAATAAGTACTATAGATATTTCAGAGAAAATGGAGAGTTTTGATTTAAAAACCGCGAGTACGTTGATTCCTTTAATGGATGGTAAACAAGAAAATATTGAGCAAATTATTGATGGTATCGATATGTATAGTAACTGTTTAAAAGGTGAGGACAGCAAGAAATTGTTGATTTCCTTTGTTTTGAAGACAAGATTATCTAAAATAGCTAAGTTAAAATTAAATTCCGAATATTCTACAGTTGAAAGTTTATTGTCAGATATAAAGAAGTATTTACTAACTAAGAAATCAGCCAATTCCTTGCTATCTCAGATAAATAACTTATCTCAAAATAATATGTCGATTTGCAAATTTGGAGAAAAGCTGGAGGAGCTTTTTGTAGGGCTCACTATAGCGCAAGCCGAAAACAATCAAAAGGCACGCGACATACTGAGACCTATAAACGAGCAAATAGCAATAAAAAGATTTGCAGATGGTCTTCGGAATCGACGGCTGAGTACAATAATATCAGCTCGGAACTACAGCGCGCTGAAGGATGCCGTGCGCGCAGCGGAAGACGAGGAGCTGGATAGCCCCGGGTATTCTTCTCAAAACGAAGTATATTCATACTCACAAGGTAACAAAAATCAATCTTATCGCTACCCTAGGTACAGTCGGGGACGTCGAAATTTTTCCTACGGCGGCGCCCCTTCGCGAGGCAGTTATCAGCCCCTACCTCAGGTTAGAAAAGGCAACCAGCACTTCGGTACAAACTGCTATCATAATCGAGCCAGTACTGCGAATACAAGGTATAATAATAATAATCAATCTAGATACCAGAGGAATAGCACGAGATTTCATAGAGGTAACGTAAACAACAATTATCGCTCTCGCCAGGGCAATGCCTACGTCACAGCGATATCATCATCTAGCAACGAGACTGGGCAGAAGGAGGAAGATATAAATGTGGCAGAGTTTTTTCGAGCCTAATTATGTATTAGTATGTGAAGGGTTGGATTTCATCTACTTGTTTTGCGGAAATCGAAAATGTAAGTTTTTATTAGATACTGGAGCTTCTTTATCCATCATAAACAGTCAAGTCATTCAAAGTCACATAATAAAATATCAAAGTAATACAGTCATTAAAGGTATAGGTGGAAAAATACAATCGAAATGCTTCGCGTATATTCCATTACAGTCAGCGAACGGTATTGTATTTCATCACAAGTTATATTTATTTGACAGCGTTCCATGTGAAGCGGACGGTATTATCGGGTTAGACTTTCTCAGAACTTATAATGCAAACATTGACTTACCTACGAACCGACTTACGTTACAATTAAATTATTATGAAACATGTACCTTAATGATACGTAAATGTACTAGTAAGACATTATTAGATTCAGAAGAATATTTAACTATCTCGTCACGTAGTGAATCAATTCATTATTTGAATATTGGTAAAAATTTATATAAAGATTGTGTAGTATATCCAAAACAGTTACATGAAAACGTATTTTTGGCAGGATGTATTGTAAAGCCGAAGAGAGGTAAAATACCAGTGAGGATCTTAAATACGGATGAAAAACCTATAAAAATTCTTAAAAATAAAATTATTCAGTTAGGAGATATTGATTACTTAGAAAACTATGATTTATGTTCCTTTAGCGAGTCCCAAAAGGATGTTAGTCGTGTCAAAAAACTATTAACAGAAATAAAATTAAGTCATTTAGATTCGAGTAATAGAAAGTCGCTTCAAATAATATGTTCGAAGTACTCAGACATATTTTTCTTAGAAGGAGATAAGCTGGGTACTGCGCACGTCGTAGAACAGTCGATCATGGTGAAACCTAACACGAAACCCGTGTATGTAAAACCTTATCGGTTGCCGCAAGCATTGAAACAAGAGATTAATAAACAAGTACAGCGGATGCTCGATGACGGTATAATAGAACCCTCTATTAGCGAATGGAATAGTCCAATACTATTAGTACCTAAAAAGTCAGGAGGTGATAAAAAATGGCGTTTGGTAGTAGACTACAGAAAAGTTAATGATTCGATACAGGACGATAAATTTCCCTTACCGAATATAACCGACATATTAGATTCTCTGTCTGGAAGTATTTATTTTACCCATCTGGATCTGTTTCAAGGATTTTATCAAGTTGGTTTAGACCCTGAAAGTAGGAACATCACTAGCTTTGCCGTTAGTACTGGACAGTATAGAATGACACGTTTAGCAATGGGTTTGAAGGTTAACCCTAGTGCGTTTTCTAGAGTTATGTCGATAGCAATGTCAGGGTTAACTTACGAAAAATGTTTCGTTTACTGCGATGATCTGGTAGTGTTTGGAAGAAATAGAGATATTCACAATAAAAACTTGATAGACGTGTTCGAGCGCCTTCGAACAATGAATCTTAAACTTAATCCACATAAGTGCGAATTTATGAAAACAGAGTTATTGTACTTAGGTCACGTGGTGTCAGCTGATGGTATATTGCCCGATCCAGAGAAAATTAGAGTATTACAACAGTATCCGGTACCTACGAATTCGGACGAAGTTAGGCGATTTGTAGCGTTTTGTAACTATTACAGAAAATTTATACCTCATTTTTCTGAAATCACTTTACCATTAAACAAATTATGTCGAAAGAATGCAATATTTTCGTGGACTGACGAATGTCAAAATAGTTTTGAAACGATGAAAAATAAATTAATTACTCCCCCAATTTTACAATACCCAGACTTTTCGGATACTAACACTTTCATTCTTCAAACTGATGCATCAGGTGTAGCAATCGGATCAATTCTGTGTAACAAGGATTTAAAACCTGTAGCTTATGCTAGCAGACCTCTAAATAAAGCGGAACTAAATTACCCAATTATTCAAAAAGAACTTTTGGCAATAGTTTGGAGCATAAAACACTTTAGACCATATTTATACGGTAAAAAATTTGTCATCAAAACCGATCATAAACCTTTAATTTATCTCTTTGGCATGAAAGATCCTTCAACAAGACTTTTAAAATTTAGATTGCAGTTAGAAGAATACGACTTTAGAATCGAGTATGTAAAAGGCAGTGATAACGTAGCAGATGCTTTAAGTAGGGTGACCATAAGTTCAGAGGAGTTGAAATCGTTAAATAGTAAAGTTAGTTTGGTAATGACAAGAGCGCAGACAGCTAAATTAAACAAAGAGGCGTTGAGTAGGAACGAAGACACAAGGGATCCTTGTATACCTGCTGAATCGAGGTTTGGCCAACCAAGAATCGCAGAGATATTAAGGAAACCGAGTGAATTTGTAGAGTTGAAGTTTATTGAAGGAAGTAAATTAACTAAGAAAACCTTAACCTATGAAAAAGAATGTTTGGCATATGAAGACTCAACTTGTTCTATTTTTATAAACCTCAATTATATGTCGCATTTTACGCGAGTCGAATTTGCGAATTTATTGAGTGAATTTGGTAATAAATTGAATATTAAAAGATTATGCATAATTAAAAGCGAAGGAAATGTAGAATTTATAAAGCAATTGATAAATGAAGTAAAAAGTAGGGAAAAGTGGTCCGGACCGCAAATAAATATATTGAAAGGTGTAAAACGAGTCTACAGTAATGATGAAAAGGTATGCATACTACATGATTATCACTTACTGCCTACGAGTGGACATGCGGGTGTACAACGCATGATCAACAATATCAAAGGTAAGTACTTTTGGCCTGGACTGGAATCCGATGTGCGGAGATACGTAAGCAAGTGTGGCAAGTGCCAAACTAGTAAGTATTCTAGAAACATAGTGGAGCCGATGGTCGTGACGACGACAGCATCGAAAGCCTTCGAAAAAATATATCTAGATATTATAGGTCCCTTAGATAAAGATATAGATAATAATGTTTATATTTTAAGTTTACAATGTGAGCTAAGTAAATACGTCGAGGCGTATCCCCTACAACGAAAAGACACGGTAAGTGTAGCAAAATCTTTTGTCAATAATTTTATATTAAGGTATGGTTTACCCAAAACCATCGCTACTGACCGAGGAGCAGAGTTTTTGTCAGAAACGATGACAGAGGTATGCAAGTTGCTTCAAATTGAAAAGGTAAGCTCGACAGCTTATCATCATGAGTCGATAGGTTCCTTGGAAAACACTCATAAACACCTCGCTGCCTTCTTACGAACTCTGTGTGACGGACATCCGGAAACATGGAGTCAGTGGCTTCAGTTCTGGTGTTTTTCATTCAATACTACTGTCCACACGGAGACTAAGTATACGCCGTACGAACTGGTATTTGGAAATAGTTGTAACTTGCCTAGTAACTTAAGAAATAACGTGGTAGAACCTCTCTACAATCCAGATAACTATGCACTTGAACTTAGGTATAGATTACAGTTAGCATCTAAGGAAGCGCATAAAAATTTAGTTCTAAGTAAATTGAAAAGAAAGAGTATATGGGATAAAAATTGTAATCCGATTCGGTATCGAAAAGGTGATTTAGTTTTAATTAAAAATGAAACTGGTAAAAAACTAGATAAGTTATATGACGGACCATATACAGTGATAAGTGAAAGTGAACCAAATGTTTCTGTGCAAAAAGGTGGAAAAATTGAGACTGTCCATAAAAACAGAACAAAACCATACGTAACCTAGTATTAAATGTGTAGCGTTAACTGTAGTGTTTATGTATGGTAGGTTAGCGTTAATTGTTTATGTTATGGTATCCATTATTATAGTCGTAGTCGTAATAGTCGTCGTAGTCATAATCAATATCATATTTCATTACCGACGCATGATAACAGCGTCCTTTGTGTTACTTGTAAAACTTTTAAATTTATTTCTTTGATAATATGCTTAACGAATAAATTGTATGTCTTAGGAATTAAGAATATCAAACAAATTTGTTTGTAATATTATGTAAGTATGTAGTTTTAAATTTAACCAAGTGTTACAAAAAAAATTGTATTCAAACATTTTTTTTTTAAAATAACCCCGATGATGTGGTATGGGGATAGCAAGCACCTAAACATGTACGTGTCTCATTAGTCATATAAGTTAGTTATTAAAGATACTCCATACTGAACGCACGTGTGTTCTTATTATAACTCCCCGATCCCCGCCTCACCGCACTGGCTGTGAAAAAGTTCCAAATGTAACGGCGTTCAGATTCGTGAAACGAACAGATGAACTTGAGTACGTTTGTGAAAGAGATAGATGTACGTTCCAAATTCAAATGTGACGTCTTCCAGGATCGTTAACATGGGTAGGTACAGACTCGTAGTTACATGTATATTTAATACTAGTGGACGCCCGCAGCTTCGCTCGCATAGAATTAGACCCGTTAACGACGTCTGCCCGCATTCGGGTTGCCCACTTGACTTCATAAACGGCAGTTTCATACTAACTTTGTACCCCCGTTTTACCCCCTTAGGGGACGAATTTTCAAAAATCCTTTCTACGTTATAAAAGGAACCCATGTGCAAAATTTTTGTGTTTCTAGCCCTTATAGTTTAGGCCCTGCGTTGATATGTCAGTCAGTCAGTCAGTCAGTCAGTCACCTTCTCCTTTTATATATATAGATTTTGTAATTGCATTTGATCTGTCGCAGACTCCACGAAAAAAATGCCTTTTACAAAGAACTATATCATCATGGTAACATCGGGCAAAAGAGCGATATTAAATTAGATACGTGTTTAACTTGTATTTCACCAAGATCATAAAGTTTTGAAGAAAGTGTTTCTCTGTTCACGGTTTGGCTCCCACAGTTAAGTAAGCTGTCAAACTACTGCTGATATTTGAAGACTAGTTCAGAATGACACATCAGAACAATAGTAATACCAGTCATAGACTAGAAATACAAGTCTGTAACAATCATATTTGGCTTTCAAAAATGTTTCAATGGGTCTGCTATAAAGACTTAAGTGTTTCAATATGTAAATTGAATGGTCAACAGTCACATCTGGATAAGATGGCGGCTGCAATAACCACGTGGGAAAGATGAAATAATGAATGTAGATGCATTACGAACCGAACGTGATGTTACGACTGAGTTAAGCAACGTCGGGCGCGGTCAATGTTCCGGGTGAGGTGACCGCTAGTAGAAAAATTTCATGAGCGCTTCCGTTCTTCAGAAGGCACGTAAAGCCGTCGGTCCTGGTATTTTTGAATGAGATTGCTTTACGAGTGACTTTCAGGTGGTTGAAGAACATTTGCCACAGGATTGGCCACTAACCCCTCCACCTGCTTTGGAGCAGCGTGGTGGCTCAAACTCTAGACCTAGAGAAACCCGTGCTCAACAGGAGACGTATATGGGTTGCAACTTAAGGTTAAATCGCACATAACTTAGAAAAATCATTGGTGCGTGCCGCTTGTGTTTGAACCCGGACCGCTCGAGTGAGAGGCGAGATCGATAGCCACTGGGCTGTCAGCTAGGTAATTGTCTCAGTATTTACATTGCCTGGCCATATGCCGCACGACTATTAAAAGTGCCAGCCCTACAAATCAAGCTGTATGATAGTTTAGATTAGACGATGAAAAACATTATTTTGACTGGAAAATAATTTAAAGAGAAAGCTTAACGGCAGTCTTCCCCGTCTAGGGCGTCTTTATTGTCCTATCCAACAAAGCCAGGGATGAATTCGCCGCGCCGCTGGACTTAACGAGAAAACGATTTGGTTGAAAATGATTTTGATTGCATTTAAAAAGAATTCTCTAGTATATTTCAAAATAACCTACGTATACTTTTAAATAGGTAAGATATAATGGTAAAAACAATCGTTAAGCCCTGTCGAAGACTTGAAGGAACACATTGGAACAGCGTGGCGGAGTATGCTCTAGACCCCCCGCATCTGTGGTGAGAACATCGTCCAGCAGTGGGACGTACAGGTGAGTACTAGTCCGGTCAATTTAGACAATTGAAATAAAGAAAATTCCGACAGAGCCAAATCTTCGTAGAGACCTTAGGTTTACCACAAGGAATAAAGTGTCAAAAGTCATCACAATTTTTATGTCTCAATTGACCGGACTATACACTGAGTACAGGTTGTAGCTAGCAAAATTCTGAATTTGTTCTCACTGCAAATCGATCTCCATTCGACATATTACTAATCTAAGCTCCATACATGTAAAAAGTACTCGTATCGAATAAATGTCGTGGATTCAATAAGATCTGAATTCAAATCAAAGTGATAATATTTATTTTTAAAATACCTTATTCAAATAGACGCTGCAGTAGATATTGTTGACAGTAACTATTTAAACCATTAACTGACAAGAACCGATAAAATCACACTAAGCTGACCAACACTGGAAACCCCGAAACGATTGCACAAAAAATAAATTAAAAATTTAAATGGCCATTCATAATATTATTAATATTTATTAACATATCAAATAATTTGACACCAAAATTATAGCTGTTTAAATGGCGCGAACAGTCCTAACAGTAGACGTCAAAATGGCGGGCTGATTCACGGTCACGTCACTGATCCATAGATAATGAATTAAATTAAAATATTCAAATATGGAAGCTCGAATAGTCGCCGTGACGCGGGCATCGCGAATTATAATTTGTGCAACGTATTGTTGGTCACACACAATGGTGCGTGCTGCTTGTGTGTTCTCACACTGATTTGGGATTTTGGCAAAGATTATAATAGTTTCAGAGCCACTGTTGAAGAAACGATTTCAGTTCGAAAATAAAGGCATATTAATGTTTAGTCAAATCTGTCTCTGCCTTTTTAAGGATTCGTGTCTGCAGGAAAATAAGTTCTCTCCTGTGCTTATTGTATAAATCGTATGCCATGGAGAACATATTCAGGCAGAAGAATAGAATAGAATATAGATTTATTTCGACAAGTTAAGAAAAATATAGTAACAATATGCATGTAAAATAAAATAAGCTAAAACTATAGGATCTGCCGAAATGGGGCCGCACTCAGCTATGGTCGCAGCGAACCACGACCGCTGGTTTTCAGGGCGACCCAGCAGGGCTGTGGTTAGTGGTTGGCTTTCAAACAGTGCCTTACTATTTTACGTGGGATGTGGGTTCCTGAATCAGCGGCGCATTGTATGTACCACAATTTCTAAGCCCGATCCTCTCGTTTTAGACCAGGAGTGTATTTTTCTATTAGGTATGTATTGTATTTCTTCAACCCTGCCTGCAATGCGTGCCTGTAGATTAAGGATCCTTTGTATCACGATCCTTAATCTACAGGCACGCATGCGTCTCGCGTAGTATGCATCCTGTGGCGCGGCTCGGTACCGTATGCGAGGTAGCCTTGGATACAGTGATTAGTTCCACCACCGATTGGTCCGACCTGTATAGATTCTTACATTGCGATTGGCAGCTTGGATAGACTGATCCCGTTGGCGCAATCGTTAGTGAACCTACCTGCGCGGGTCGTGGATTCGAATCCCACTCAGGACAAACTTACTTGTGACGAAACTTGTGCTTCTTCTATCCCCCGTATTCACAAACGATACTATGAGGTCTCACAGTACTCGCGAGCGCATAGGGTCATTCAAACCAATTCATAAACAATACTTAAGTGAAATCCGCTACTGTGCGTCTGTCAAAAGGGACGCATAGCTAAGATAGCTTCTGAGCTACTTTAACGAACGCATAGCGTCGAATTGTTTTGTCATTTACGTCAAAATTGAAATATCAAAGAAGGGTGGTTGCACATTGGATAAATTAGAGGTTATTATTTAAGCTTACAAAATTGTAAAGGAAAAAGGAGTTACTTATTACAAAATTCTACCTATTAAAAACAATGGATTACAGTTGTGAGGAAGAGTTTGACAAACAAATCAATTAAGGGAAATGAAAGGTAAGCGTCCACTTGTCGGTATCGTACGCATCGGACGCATCGCACGCAACGGATCGTAGTATTATTTGTCTATAAACTCATATAAGTGCGTCCACCTGTCCGCATCGTACGCATCGCACATCGGCAATGCCGACACCGTTGCTCCGACCGAGAGGCAACTTTTATCCGTTTGATGCGATGCGTCCGATGCGTGCGATACCGACAAGTGGACGCTTACCTTTAAACGATTATTGCTGCTTGCTCTGACATAGACATGCTTTGACAGTTGTCAAAACACTAGAGTGAACTTCGCCATATCAAATGGACCAATCACAGAGCTGAATTCAACGCTATGAGACCTCATAGCTAAGTAATGTTTGAGTGTTGTTTATGAATTGGATGGCTCGACATGAGGAGCGCATAGAGAATTAGCGTTCTTTGCATAGTGTTGTTCAGTTACTCAGCCAAGTAATGTTCATGAATACGGGGGTATGTCTATATGTTAATATCTATATTGTCCGCAAACGTTGTTCTGCCATATGAAATGTCAAAGTGACACGACACTTCACGTCAACGAACGACGGTTAAAAATAAAAATACTAAAATAGTGTTTAAAAAACATTATCCAGTGGATAAAATTGTGAATCTAAATCATTCTCGAATCCCCTTGAACACACACAAAAAATTTCATCAACATCTATCCAGCTGTTTAGGAGGAGTTCACTGTCATACACACGTACACAAGAAATATATATACATATTAAGATTATTTAAAAATTATATATATGTATTTATATCAGTCTCTAAAACCCATAGTACAGGCTCTATTTTGGGGTCAGATGAACGTGTGTAAGATGTCCATGATCATCAGCCTTTAGAAGTCCAGCTAGACATAGGCCTCTCCTAAATGTCCCTCCGACCGGTCCTGTGCCTTCCGAATCTAGCGGTTTCCCGTTTATATTTATTTATTTATTACCTTTGTTTAGTCTCTTGTATTCGCTACCTACAGGGTACAAATTTAGTACCGAGAATCAGCTTAGATCCATTTTTAAATTTTAATACATGACTCTCTGCACAGCAGATGGAGGAGTCCACTTAAAGCGACACAATTTCACGGCCAAGACACGAGTACTTACTGATATAAAACAACCAACCCATAAATTTTACGTCAACTGCTGTAGCAGCGAAAAAACAACCTGAACATCTGTTCTTCATAATCTTCTCGAAAGCAAGTGAAGACTGCCAATCCACGCCTGGTTAGCGTGATGGTCTGAGGCTTAATTCAGAGAGAAGACCCGTGCCCAACAGTGGGACAATGATGATGAATCAAAGACAAGCCAACAAAACAAGCCGTGTGTTAACCTACACACCGATTAGTTCGTTTCCCCCAGAATCAGGAAAAACTGGAACGGACGTCATACGCGTCGCATCCTCGTCTGCCAAGGAAGACGGATCTAGGCATTTTAGATAAGGTAGTTGGTCGGAAGAGTGGGACGATAAAATTACTTGACAGTTATTCCTAGCAATACCTACTTAGTTTAGGAATCATCCATCAAGATTGCTTAAAGAACTAGAGGAATTCATAGTTGAAGTTACTGGCTAACTCACGTGTGATTTAAATCGGAGATAAGCTGATTAGTTTCGGTCAGTTACGATGACCGAAACTAGTCGGCCGCATCAGCTACGTAGTAAGCCAGTAACTTAAACAATGAATTGACACTCACGAGAGATCCAGTAATAAACATTGTCAGTTGTCTTTGAAAGTTGAAAAAAATCTGATCCAATTTGTGCACCTTCTGCTTAGTTTCGTGTCAGTACGCGAGGTACACCAAAGATTCATCAAATTAAGTCAACACAATGTGCCATTTGCGAACCCTGAAAATTGTGATGGTAACAAAACAGGGAAAATACCCTGTTTTTATGGGTAATCAAGACAGCAGTAGCTAACGCATGCTTAATATTACGCTCATTAAATTATAAAAAATATCTGTTAGTTGTAATAATATATAATACTCAGTCGTATTCCGCAATTTCATCAGAACCAGGCTATTCTATTACCAACTTATTACACCCTGCAATTCGTCGTCTGCAGTTCTGTACCGTCGGCACTGCATTCTGCACTCTATTGCATTGAACAATGAGTGCAACTTTCTCTGCTGCATCATACCAGTTGAATTCAATGAACGAAATGCAGGCTATGACATCAACAATAAAATATTTAGGGCTAAAGGACTGGCTACTTCCTCTGGATTCGCATTTCCACATCCTCATTGGCTGGACCGCACCGTACCAACATAGAATGAATGTATCAATTTCTCTATATACTAGTGGACGCCCGCAGCTTCGCTCGCGTAGAATTAGACCCATTAACGACATCTGCCCGCGTTCGGTTTGCCCACTTGACTTCAAAAACGGCAAAGTTTCATACTAACTTTGCACCCCCGTTTTAAACCCTTAAGGGGTGAATTTTCAAAAATCCTTTCTTAGTGCTCCCCTACGTTATAAAAGGAACCCCTGTGCAAAATTTCAAGTTTCTAACCCTTATAGTTTAGGCCCTGCGTT
Source organism: Carterocephalus palaemon (assembly GCA_944567765.1). Classification (NCBI taxonomy): domain Eukaryota; kingdom Metazoa; phylum Arthropoda; class Insecta; order Lepidoptera; family Hesperiidae; genus Carterocephalus; species Carterocephalus palaemon. The sequence goes on along the minus strand of OX155657.1, from coordinate 10,768,647 downwards.
GATATGTCAGTCAGTCAGTCAGTCAGTCAGTCAGTCAGTCAGCTTCTCCTTTTATATATATAGACTAAGTGTAAACGAAACTATTGCTATGTTTAATTCCACGCGAGCGATGCTGCGGGCGTCCACTAGTAATATGTAATATAAAAATTATGCACGTAGGTATGAAATAGGTACTCTTGGTTTAATAAAGCTCTGCCAGTAATCACTCAAAATCAACTACATCTCAACCGCGAAGGCTTTATCCAATACCACCATTATACAAAACGATTTCATTGAATCACAAATACACTGCAAGCACTCTTAAGTGCATCATTATAAATATTGAATTAATGAATCATACGCTAAACTCGAGAGCTCATTACCGGCAACAATTGCGAGCCTTGGTTGTACTAAAACGTGCAACAATTACAATTTATTATGGACCTTAACGATTACGGAATACGAGCTTAATTACCACATTGCTTTTCGCCCTCTAATTGCAGGTAGGCTTGGCCAAAACTGCGCTGATGCGAGCGGAAAGCGATTCGATAAGGTGTGATTCCGATTAAGTGCACTAATATTTTAGACGAATGTGTTTGTAAAGCATGTCACACTCGTGCTAGGCATAAATTTTGAACGATCCCATCAAAGTATCTGTATTGTACACTTGTCTTTACGAAGCTTAAAAAACATCTAAACTGGTAAATTTTCAATTTAACTACAAACATTTCAATAAGCAATATTTTATACCATTTTTCTGAGAGGAGAACCGTGCCCAACAGTACGACAAAGTAAGGGTTGTGATGATGAAGTACAGTTAATTTTGGTGCCACCCCTGAAGTTGCACACAAATGTATTTGTTCATAAATAAATTTCTTACCGTCCGCTAACGCTTTTCAAGCCCGCCCGTGGAGAATTGGACGAGGCTTTAAGAAAGGTAAGGTGAAAAGAAAAACGTTTAAACTGAGCACTTGAGCCTGAGATGTTGCGTTAAGACGAAATTAAATTTTTAATTTACAAGTGCTTCATAGTAAGTTTTATGGCAGCTGTTAAAATTGAGCATTTTATTTAGAGCAGTTTTTAATGCTGTCGCAACGTATTTAATTGTTTGTTTTACGAACTTGCACACACTGTTACACAATTTGATCGCTTGTTGGTAAATTGTAATTATCCCTAAAATAAACGAACATAAACCTTTATAATTGTTAATTGTAACTCTTCAAAAGTAAAACATTACTTCTCACATGTTACGTAAGCCCACATATACCTAACTTTACCGAGTACTGGACAAGAATAAGAATAATTGTCATTTGAAATACATACATCACATGAACAGATTTGTCACAGCTTGTGCTTCTGCGGGGCTAGAGACCCGTGTAGCGCTGGTTTTCAAACAACCCCTATACGCTGAGGTGGAAGGCGGGTTATTGTAAATTGTTCCCCGCCAGCTAATATATAGTAACAACATAGTATTTATTATATGAAGTATAACTAAATTTATTAAAAACTTATTAAACAATTAACAAGGAAGTAGGTATATCTATTCAACGACCAAGACGCGGGATCAAACAACATTACTTAATGTAGAGATTAGACTAGTATGATACCAGAGAACTCATCGCATTAATACCAGCTCTGGCAGCTTTTAGTTTTTATTTACCATTTAGAAAAACAATTTAATGATTGTAGAGTAGAGTACCTATTCAATTTATCAAAATAATAACTCTAATTTTACACTGCCGGAGCCTTTCATAAATAAATACCTTTATAAAATGTTAATGTTAATAAAAAGCTGTGTCGGCATGTTCATGCATAATTCCATCTCAATTATAAATCAATCATGCTGCCTGAAGTGTGAACGCGGCCGTAATTTTCGGTAATGGCGGCTGGGCTGGAGGCCGAGGACGTCGGAATGAACTTGGTACTGCTAGACCCTGTATACTGTTCGTTGGGAAGTTTATGAATGTTTCGGGTCTACTGGAAGACATTTCAGAAGAAATAAGTAGTACCCTTGTACCATTCTCTTCCTTTCTTAATATTATACTGTACCTATATCCTAACTAATGTATGTACATAAATTATTAAATAAATAAATAAATATGTAAATAGACATCACTGAAGGGAATCGTACTACTCCCTCTCCTCTACAAGTAGTATTTTAAATAGAAAATAGGATAGCGAAGAAACAAACGGGTCACCTGAAGGTAAGTCATATCGCCTAGGGACAAAGGTAACACACAAGCTAGCATAGTATAAAGAAGTCGCTCCGCTCTGTTCTTTATACTATGCTAGTGGAGTGGCAAGTGCCTCGCTGGCTGAACTCCTGCAGTCTCTTCTTTCTCTCTCTCTAAGTCTCCTTCTTTTTAAGCCTTTAACACTTCAGCTATGTCGTTATCTTAAGAATTATCATTAAATTATTCCGGATCTTTTCTGGAACCTCTTTCCGGACCCAACTCCACTGTGAGTAGTATCCACGTCTCAGCTCCGTGACTACAGACTTTAGGCTACAGGCTCGGTTTAGCCGACAAGATGTGACGAAGCTTTCCTAAAGCTACCTAAAATTATGAAAAACTGCTGTATGCAGGATGTTTTACAGCAAGTACGCCTAATTTCTTAAAACGCACATAACTTAGTCATTGGTGAGGGCCGCTTGTATTTGAACCCGGACATGACTCGACTTGATAGCCGCTGGGCTATCTGTCTTTTGTCCCAGACAACCTTTGGGTAGAAGACAAAGTAATTTAAACGAAAAGACTATGAAAGCAAAACCTGAAAGTTCATTACCGCCAATAATTGCCGCGTTCCGCCATATGTCATCGCCGTGACACTGACAGTCGCGGGCGGACCCCGCCATAATTAAAAAGTGAAATGTCAATTAAAAAGGTGATCTCTTCATTGGTAAGGCCAGGGTCGGGAAGTGACGAATCTTCGGTAATAACTACGTGTAGTAACGTGGGCTTTTAATTATGGTGATCATTACTGACGAAGGATGGAGTTAACTGATGGGAATGAGTCAATGGTAACGTGTCATTGAATGTATCGGCCATAGATCTATACTAATATTATAAAGAGGAAAGATTTGTTTGTAATGTTTTCACACAAAAACTACTGGACCGATTTCAAAAATTATTTTACCATTAGAAAGCTGCATCTTCACTGAGTGACATAGGCTATATAATATTACTAGGTGTAAGCGAAACTATTGTTATGTCTAAATCCAAGCGAAGATACGGGCGTCCACTAGTAGTTATATCAATAAAAATAAGAAGAAAAAGATAATATAAGTAGAAGAAATACCTAAATATATGGACATGCGTATCTACTATGATACACATATCCACTATGATGATTTAGCTCACTTTAATGTAAAATATTCGTTTACGGTACTAATTTGGAAAGTCTGATAAGTACTCGTAGGTTAGTACTTACACTACCTAGAAATAAGAAATCTATGGTTACAAGCAGGTACCTCGAGACATGCCCCGCTTAGAACAATGGGCGCTCACTCCCAACTTCCATATCAGTGAACAGTTCAAGATTTGAACCGACCTCGATAGTTTAACCCCGAAACCTTTGCCCACTAATTGGCGTATTGTGGGACAGCCCTATATGGGGCCGGGATCTTTGCTATCTGTGCCCGATCGCCGGCCGAACCATAGACAATAGTCATCGTGGTTCACAGTCGGCGACTGCGACGCCAATCCGATACGATTACTAGCGTAACGACAACAGGGTAAAGATACCTAAGACTGTCTAAAATCCGATACGATTACTTAGCGTAACGACAACAGGGTAAAGATACCTAAGACTGTCTAAAATCCGATAAGATTACTTAGCGTAACGACAACAGGGTAAAGATACCTAAGACTGTCTGATAAGACAGCAAATGAGCTTGCAGCACCAGACATCCGCTGCCGCCCATGACAACTGTGACTGAATTTGAACAAGACTCTAAAAGGGACTAGAATTTGTTAGTCCACTTAGCAGAAAGAGTTAATAATGAACATTAAATATTCAATTCGTTAGAGGGCTGCATGGGGACTGTTAGTGATAGTGTTAGTCCAGTTAGTAATTTTTGAGAAACCGAGCCCTGGAACTTTCAAGTAGCAAGCCAATTTGATCTACTAGGCTACTACAGTTCGCGGCGCGAAAGTCTAGCGCTGAACGAAATCTGGAGGTGATGGCACTTAACTTGTGAACACTTAAGATGGCCATTTGGCAAGCGGCGCGCGTCCCGCTTAGCATGCGGTCGAATGCGGTCGAATGCGGCCCTTCCCACGGAGGCATGCGGTCACCGCGCCTGTACCGGCAACCGAGCGTGACGTGACAAGCATGAAAACCGCACCACTCTTAAACACTGTGGCAATCGGACAGCCGTGAGATACAAGACGTTTTCTCAATGTTTACCTGCAGATACATGCCCATAGACGTTCCACTGCTGGGCACGGGTCTCCCCCACAGACACAGCTGAGGGAGGTCTACAGCATACTCCACCACGCTGCTCCAATGCGGAATGGTGGAGGGATTAGTATCTAACTTAGGTTAAATCCAGAGGAGAGTATAGTACGTATATTTAACTCACCATGTAACCACAGGGGATGATATAAGTAAGGTTGTATCATCAATCCCTCCATCAGCCTTTTCAGGTCCACTGCTGGACATAGGCCTCTCCTAAACGACACCACTCCGACCGGTCCTGTGCCTTCTGAATCCAGCGGTTTCCCGCCGTCTTCTTCACGTCGTCTGTCCAACTTGTCGACCTGTACTCGTTTTTCCGTGTCGTGATCTCCATTCAAGGAGTTTTCTTCCCTATCGGGACGTGGCCTGCCCATTGCTACTTCAACTTACTAATTCTGCGAACTACCTACGTCGGTATATATATAATTACTGTGATATATTGCTAAGTAAATAAATTATAATGTGTGCATCTAAATTATAAAGAGCTATTTACTAAACTTCTCAATGAACTAAGTTTCCTCCATTAGCATGCAGCCGCTGTCGACCGTGTGTTATCAATGGAAGAATTAATTGAGATTCCGCGCCCAGCGTGGCCCATTAGCATGTGTAAATGGCGCTAAGCCGTAACGCACGGTTGAGCGAACAATGCGGTTTCCGATAATCGATTTGATTAGCTTTTTTAATTGGCGCTTCCAGTAGCCGACCGCCCTTTCGCATATATTTAACCGCAAGTCGCTTCTTGTTTAAGTAGGATGTAAATGCATCTGTATGCATTTGTGACCAACTTGGACAACTTTTACCAACTCATAGAGATGGAATACCAATCTATCAAAACATTAATATCAGGAAAAAGTACAGATATAAAATTCTTAAAATTACATTCCACTTATCACCATCAGGCATACTAAAATATAAAGCAACAGGACTAAATTGTCACTACCAGTCTCTTGCTCTGCTCCTAATAGACCTCATACTTACTAAGGTACTAACTAATGTTCCTAACATCTTTTAAAACTGGACTTATTCGCCCAGTCCTATTTTTAGACTATTTCACAGTTATCATCATGAGCGGCAGGAGATATGTCTCCCATGCTCGTTTTCTATCTTACATCCATAAAATCCATAAAAATAATCGTAGGTACTACAAGACAAAAACATATTTATTACGAATATTAAAAAGAGTTCTTCAGGGATCTGTTTTCAGCCCGGTACTTTTCTTCCTAAACGTTCGCATTATTGACCGAAATGGTTCTAAAACAACAAAATCAAAGAGTCTTAGTGTCAAAATTTGGTGATTCGCCAACAACGAGGCAGTTGAGAGCGCTACATGTTTTCGCGGAGACATCGATATTCCGTCCGCGCACCATATTAGCTGAGAGTCGATTGTGTGATACGATTGTTTTTTTCATCGAAGCCTTGACGATTGGCATCTTAATGACTATTGTTAGTTTACAATAAAATGTCAACGGAAACTTATAGGTTGTTTTTGCTACCGCTTACTAGCTTTGCAATGTAATTTTGCCAAGAAGTCAACCATAAATCAGGAATTCAAGCGAGACTTACGTTGAATATAAAAAAATACGTTAGAAAAATGTAGCTCAAGCCAGCATTGTATTTTTGTTTGAAACTCTTTTTAGTTACAATGTTCATTTCATTTCAGTCCAAATATATAGTTAAAACTAAGTAAGTAAGTAAATACTAAACACCCCAAGCAACAATTTAACAACAATATTTATGCACATTTCACCACACGTTTAACTGAAGGAAGAAGGTCTGAAGAAGGAAGCTCACTACCGATTGCGCCAACGGGCCAGTCAAAATCTAAAAATCTTACCTACTACTTGTATATGTTTTAATAAACTAAGTTATTCTAGTTATTAAATAAAATATATAACCAACGTGGGCTTAGGATATCGAAGTCGTCCTTGCGGCGCGCGCGGGCGGAGGCGCCGGCCAGGTGGCACGGGCCGTGCCACTCACATTTCACGCACGATAACGCTGGCTAGTAAATTAAATATTTAAGGAGAAGTAACTTAGAACGAGAAACTTACTAACAATTACTATCTGGACTAATATTAACGCTAGCTAACAGAACTAGCGCCTCCACTAATCCGCATTGGAGCAGCGTAGTGGAGTATGCTCTAGACCCCCGGAAGCTGTGTCTGTGGGGGAGACCCGTGCCCAGCAGTGGGACGTCTATGGGTCGCAGCGAGCGAATAGAACCAACCAACTAATGTTCTTATTAACTCTCTCTCTGCTAGTTGTAAACACTATCCCAGTCCCTATTAGAGTCTTGTTCAACGTCAGTTACAGTTGTCACGGGCGGCAGCGGATTGGTGGTGCTGCAAGCTCGTTCGCTATCTTATATCCATAAAAAAGTACTTACAACAAACGGACAAATAAAATGATAGCGCACGCTAAGCGACTGAATAGGATAAATTTAATAAGAATAAATAATAAAAAGAAGAGGTAGTCAAAATTACTAAGAATTTATTTAAATGGAAGAGTACGATTAGCAATCATATTATTATTATGATTTTCTTATCCTACTAAATGACATTACTCCGTAAAAGTATTTCAATAGGCATTTGAATACTATTAATTACAAATCTGCTTTAAAAACATCGGTTTTAAAACACTATTACTATGTATCAAATAAGTACTTTGAAGAAAGGCTTCATTCGGTCTAAGTTTTAACTAAACATTTGACATCACAAAAATTATACCATTGATTGTCCAGAATAGCGATAGTAAAGCGATCCTATGCGGAACCTATTTATGCTGATATCGAAGATAGTAACTTTACCCAACGCCCAAAACATGGTTCCAATCATCAATAACATTATTATCTAATCTACCGAACCCTGACTCCGCCCTAATTTGACACATTGGAGACAAGAAGAAAATAGCCAGGCGTGAAACATCCTATACAGATTAAAATACACGTCGCATAATTTGAAAGCATCTACTGAAAAAGTCTTTCTCGACATTATTTGCGTAGAAATAGAGTATCTTTTCATTTTTTCTTAAATTATAATACTCAGTCAGCGAATATTAATCAATTTTAAACCTTTTTACTACCACATGAGAGTTCCAAATCATTTCTTGTTTCAATTGCTAAGTTTATAACGCCGGAAATGCTTTGAATGAGTCAAATTTCGCTGAAACTAAACACTAATCACCATTCAGCTATCTATATTGAATAAATAGAGTTAAACACTCAACATAAAGCAATTGTGGTCCGGTTGGAAAGGTATGGTTTCCGCTTACACTTCTTTAGAGACGACCATCTTAGTCCTCAAGGGTAGCAACACATCTGTGACTGTCTTGGAACGAGACTTTTACTAACAATTACTAACTGAACTATTACTAACACCAACTAACAGGACTAACTATCAGTAACAGTCCCTAGTTCTCATAACCACTAACGAAATGAGCAACTAATGTTCTAATTAACTCTCTCTGCTAACTGGACTAACCATCCCAGTCCCTATTAGAGCCTTGATCAAAGTCAGTCACAGTTGTCATGAGCGGCAGCGGGTGTTGCTGCAAGCTCGTTTGCTATCTTGTATCCATAAAAAAAAGTTAAAAATAAAAGCAGTTTTATTGACTCTGTATTTAAGGAGTATTCTGATCTGATTTCAGAGAACTAAAGAACTGAGAAGAGTAAGATTTCGAACAGATAAAAGGAAGAAATGACTGTATCTGTATATTTTTCAAATATTTACTTAGTACATATTAAAGTATTGACACTCATAACTTGCCCAGAACATTAATAATGTCAGTGAATCAGCGGAGGCCGACGAAATATTATCATTAAATTACATTTTTTCTATAGATAAACAGAGGTTGCTTGCCAAAACATGTACTAATTTAACAGAGTATTGATAAATGATAATTTAATCTTTCAACAGATATTGGTATCTTTACTGATAAAAGGAAGGAAAGGTGTTTCTTGAAATATCTTGCTTAGTTTTAAGTAAAGCTAAAGGAATTGTAGTTCTACAATAAAATGTAAATAAGACGAATTTTTAAAGCATTTCGTAAAAAAAAAGTAAATGACATCTATTTGTCTACTCTATTTTAAGTATCTGTTTATTATTTAAACAATAGTTGAGTACTTAGGTAAATTTTTTTTGACATTTTTAAAACAATTTGCTACCATTTTAAAAAGAGTTATCTGAATTATTTTTCGTGTTTTAGTAGCCACCATTTTAGTAACCACTTGTAGATCACAAATGATTTGACGTTCATTAATAGTAGGTACCAATATAAAGATATTGTGACATCGGATATGGGTCTGCAATTAAATGCCTGTAATAATAGAAATACGAACCCTGCTGAGTAACTACGAGTATCTGACTATTTTAAAAGATTACTGAGCAGAAGTTGTCAGTGTTGATACTGAATCTTTAACGTAAACCAAATACAATAGCGGTCCTAAACACGTCCCCCGTGGAAACCCATTTGTAAATTCATAATATTGACTTGTAAAACGTACCGAGCACAGCGCAACGCCTGTATCTAGTCTGTCCAGAAAGTTGTCGGCATTGATCCTCAGCTCGGGATACAGTACGGTGAGCCACTCGGCCAGGTCCTCTTTCATGGCATACAGATACTCCTCGGAGGACTTGAAGGGGCGGAACGGCCGCGCCTCCAACAGCACTGCGCCAGCGCTCGCCATTGTGCTTGTTTGATTCACTGGTTGGACATTACTGGCTCTGTAACAAGAAATATAAATTGTTACAGATATTTTATTTTATGTTTGCGTGATTCCACAGAGTCGCGGTCGTGGAGTGGTCGAAATTTGACCATAAGTCTTTTTTTTTTAAATTTTAAGTTCATTCACACACGTCCACGTAATGTTCGCGTTTGGTAGCTGAATTTACTCGACTGATAGTGCCCTGTGGGTAACAGATTAATTTTTCGAGTATGTCTGAGTGCTTTTGATAATTACTTATTTACTTTAACCTAATTGAAGCACTCAACAAAGAATCAAGAAAATATAGTAACAAGAAATAAACCTATTTCATTTGTAAGTAAGTCGATAATTATGTTTTCAAAAAGAAATCTGTGTAAGTTGCCTCATACAACCCGCACACAGGGAATCCTATTGCGGGGGTGTGAGAAGTACCTACCTAAGCATGTATTTAGTAATGTATAAATTCCAAGACAGGTCTATAACGAGTAATTTGAATTTTTCATACATTACGAAGCCTAAATCGGATTTTATATGTTCATCATTTACAAATAAATATCTTAGTTTCGTATGTGGGTGAGTAGGTGAGAACGCGAATCCATTTTGTAATTGGTAGGTTATGTACCTAAATTTTGAGCGTGAAATATTTTGCAATATTTATACGTATTGCCAGCAACATAAATATGTTCGTGATATTTACACTTGTGCAGATATAATTATATATACTAAATTCATAGTCACTTGTAACATAGTTACAAAAATATTTTACGTTAGTTAGTTTCCATAAATTCCACAATCTTTCCGCACTGTTTTAGCTCCTGACTTTCATAAACAATTGGTAATGATTACACATGTCAGGAACGAGAAACTCGCCTTCTACGTTTATTTTATCTGTGCCGTGTCCCTGGGTCAGTCGAATCTCACGACCTTTGCCTTTACCAGCTGATATTCCGAATTGTTTATATCATTGACAAAGAATAATTCTATTGCAATAAATAACTTAAACCTTTCAACCACTGCGAAATCCATTGTATTCCCGCGTTGGAAACTCTATATCGATTGTCACTGTTCTGATCGCTGTAACATCATCGAATATATTATAAATTACAATAGGCCATATTGTATTACATTTATTGCGTAAGATATGACTTCTCGTTAAGTGGTGAGTCGCGGTACGCACAATTCCACTTCTACAGACATTGTCCAAACATCATCATAGCCCCAATTACTGTGGGCCGTAGAGTTATGAAACAGTTGATCGGTCAGGGTCGCAGGAGTCAAGGAGCTGTGATATCCATCTAGTTCGTTAGCTGGTAAGTCCATACCGGCTAAATTTAGCGTAGCGTAGGGTTGGCGATTTTTTGGGTATTCTTTTTTCCTTATGTCAGTTGCAAATGTTGAATCTGTATATGATTCGTATGTGTGGCCACACTGTATTGTGTGGCCTGTTTACGATTCTTGCATTCAGGTCATCCCGCTTTTCATTCGGGAATCGGGACAAGCATTACACTCTTGCCAAATGCATACATATAATAGTACATTCATATTCACGTGAAAAACTGCAATCGGTACTCTAAAAGCAAAAAGTCCAATTATTTTATGGAAAGAAAAAATTGCGATGTTTTTTTGCCACTTTATGCTTTGCAATCAAATGCTTCTTTAAAATTCATTACAAGCAGCTCTTAGATTGCTCAACTCAACCACCTAATTGTAACAAGTACATATTTAAAATGGCAGCCCTGACATAATGCAAGCTAACGAAACATTTGACACGCCCAATCAACAGCTAGTTTCTGATAATTAAAAACCTTGTCGCTTCAGTCTAGACATCTGAGCGTTTCAATTAACACTGATTCAGCAAGTGATCAATTATTTCAGGGATTTTTCGAGTAACAACTTTATTAATAGTTGGGTATGTTTTTGTTATTTCAATCGGGGCATATTCATGGGGCGTATTTCATGATTGAGTTTTTTTGTTTAGGTTTTTTCATGGTTATTCCCTGCTGCAATTTTATGGATTACGATTGTGCATATTCAGTGACATGTATTAGTTTCAATTTACAAATTCCTAACATCAATTGGACACAATTATTTTGCAGAGATCATCACAATTTAAATTGAGTAACTTTAGTTGGAAAGGAGTAGGTAATTCACATTCACATTGAATGTTTCGCATCCGTATTTATTATAATCAATATTGCACAGAAATATTTAACTAACTGAATGTTAAATACATGAGTTTCTTTAACTAATTCTTTTTATTTATTCCATGAAAACATTAAAATATTTGTAAATTTCCTAATTATTATTATTTTATATTTTAATAGCTCTTAAATGCTTTTTAAAAGTTATGCAATGCTTAGGAAATTCACAACAATACTTTTAATACCATAAGTAAAAAGTTAGTATCTTTATCCTTTTGGTGTACAATAAAGGAATTTGTCTGTCTGTCTGTCTGTCTGTCTGTTAAACAGTTAGTATCTTTATCCTTTTGGTGTACCTACAATAAAGGAACTTGTCTGTCTGTCTGTCTGTTAGAAACAAAGTAAAGTAGCGCGGGTACATAATGGTAACAAAACGGCGTCCGCACGCGAGATCATTGAAATGTGTCGTTTACCCTCACGCTCCGCCGGCTGGGACGACTGTCTGTCAACTGTAGGGTTGGCAACGATTTATTTTAATCACGCTTTCGTACTCACACCCTCACTGTCATTCCCTGTCTGTGGCACAGGATAACACACCCACTCACCACCTCAACACTGCGTATTAGCCAACTTAGTGTTAAATATTTCACAAGGATCTCAAGGGTCTTCGACGAGGCTTAACGATTTTTTTGACGTGATAACGTTTTAAAATAAATAATCGATGTACGCCTACACGTACGAAACTAAAGTGTGACGTCATCCTCCCGATTTTTTTTTTTTTAAATTTCGTATCCTCCAGAATACGGATGCACCCATGAACATTTACTACTAGCGGTCACCCATCCATATACCGCACCCAATGTTGCTTGATCTCTTTATGCCTGTCGCCTACGAGTGACGCGAGCCATTACAGGACTCTATGCTATGAACGCTTAAAATGAGAACCATCCATATAAAAATGTTGACAGTAAAGATACTAAACCCTGAAAGTTATTTAAAAAAAAAGAAGAAAACAAATTTCATTTTAACTTTAAACATGGCAGGTAAAAACATTGTGTAGCCAGAAAGAAAAAAGTTAACAACATTGAAGCTTCAAAATTGAATAAATAATTAAATCACTTAATAACACGAGGAATACAAAAGGATCAACACCTAAAATTGGGATAGGGGCTCACAAAAAACAGGTAAAAAGTAGCGAGCGGCAACCCTAGCGACGCGTAGCCAACTCGAACCGCTTTCAAATAACTAGGCGTGTAATAGGGTCCGATAGCGCACATCATTCGATATCAATAGTTCGCGAGAACCGCGGGCGAGTGACCTGTAGGTGACTGTTCTAACGTGATGCTGTTTGGGTTTTTGGCTGATTCAATTTCTTTATTGCAGTCTGTTGGTAGTTGGTAGATGGTACAGTGTCAAATATGCTCCCTAAGACAGAAACCCTGTGCGAGTGTACCTCTTTTATCTGTTCTGTGGAGTGTACAATACAACTTAGATTAATTAATTTATAGGTACTGATACAATACAATAATTCGTAATTACGTTGCTCGTGACTATCTGGTTCCAATGGTTGGCTGGTAGAGAATGCTTTATGCATTGCACAGCTCGCCATTTGTACCCTGTACTTTTGTATGTGGTTCAATAAAGATAAATAAATAAATAAATAATTTTCAAGGCATTTACAATTTAATTAGCTATCGCCATTAATTTACATTGGGTATGATGTACTTATTTGTCTCGATCTAGTAAGAAGTCATATACCGCGTACTGCGTAATATTTAGGATTTTAGTTTAGGTGTCGGTAAGTGCTTCATATTTGCTGGTAGAGCATTGTGAATTTTGCCACACATTACATAGCATGAATGAATGAATGAATGAATGAAGATTGTTGGGATAACGAACTGAATATATGATTGGTATACATTCCGTTTAGTTACGGCAATTATTACGTTGATTATGTACGTATCCGTACGATGGAAAAAGCCAACGATTGAGAATACTGGGCATCTCTGGAGGAGGCCTTCACCCTCAACTTTTTTATAAATTAATTACATATTAGAATAATTATTTATGTTTACAAATTCAAATTCTTAAAAACTATATAATAGAAGAAAAAAAAACCTATTTTTGTAACTATTATTGCATTATTGTACCTCAAGATGTTTTTGTATTTTTTTAAGTTCGAATTGGTGTGAAATAAAAGAAAGAAAGAAAGAAAGAAAGAAAGAGGCTTTTTATTTTATTTTATTTATGTACGTATCCTGGATTTGAGCCCGGTTTATTGCAACAGCAATAGAGGTTTGACCAGACATTGACCACCGATTTCGACCACTCGAAGTGATGAGGATACAGGATACAAATGTTTGACTAATTATTCACCGAGAATTCCCATTCCATACTAAGTCTGCGCGCCTCTTATCTGTGCAAACATTTGCTGACCACTCGTGAACAATTTGGATCAAATAAACAAGGTATACAAATAGCGGATTGAGGTAAACAGGTGGGTGTAAGCGTAAGCTTACTGGTTAGCAGGACAATGAACTTAGACTAACATGAGGAGAGCGCTTAGATCTAAGCTAGATTGATCTCTTTTCTAGTTCAAAAATATAAATTACTAGTGGACGCCCGCCCGCAGCTTCGCTCGCGTGGAATTAGACATTCACTAACTTCAAAAACGGCAAAGTTTCATACTAACTTTGCACCCCCGTTTTACCCGTTTTACCCTTAGGGGGTGAATTTTCAAAAACCCTTTCTTAGTGCTCCCCTGCGTTATAAGAGGAACCCCTGTGCAAAATTTCAAGTTTCTAACCCTTATAGTTTAGGCCCTGCGTTGATATGTCAGTCAGTCAGTCAGCTTCTCCTTTTATATATATAGATTTTACTAACTGATCTTGTAAACTCGTGGCCCAGGTTCCAACAGACAAAAGTAATGTGTATAGTCAAACTATGGCATCGCTGCGACCCATAGACGTCCCACTGCTGGGCACGGGTCTCCCCCACAGACACTGCTGCAGGAGGTCTAGCTAGAGCATTCTAATTAATCCATAAGTCAACAAAACTAAAAATGGTCTGGAATTCTTTAAAATGAATCTGCAAGTAACACTAAAACAAATTTTCGTCTCACTATACTATACTATTTTTTGTAACTAACAGAATGTTAGTTTAATGTAACATAATAATTAACACATTATTAACTTATCTATCTATCTTTTATTATATTAATAATTTTATATATTCATTAATTCAATCCCGGGATGAGCAGTCTTTGGTATTGAGATTTTCTAACTTGTAATTCTAATTAGGAATCTTTATACGAACGTGTATTGCAAAACTATATAGCCACCTCTGCCTATCCCTATATCATATACATGCGTGATATTACATTATAATCAGTACAGTTCAATCTCAGAACGGGTTGATGCCACAATTAAGTAATGGAAGTTGCTTGAATAATGGAAAACATGATATGATTCACGCACGATTCACTCACGCATCACTTCAGTTGTGAATGATTGCGTGTTCAGGAAAACATTAACAAAATACCTTTTAATAAGAGAGAGGAACGTTGAATAAGTATGTAGGTACATAAATAAAATTGGATGGTCTAAGAACTTTATGCATTGGATGTTTATTACTTTATGATTGATTGTTAAATTACTGATGGATCAACATAAAATAAATATACATACCTCTGTCCATAAGGATCCCGATTACCTAATCATCGTGTCGCGGCATTGCTATGCGGTAGGCAGGTATCGCGGCAGATTATTGTAAACAAATTATTACAGTTTTTATTATTCATAAAATTGAGTTCGAATTCCTAGTTGTTCTAGTCAGTACTTCAAATGAGGCGAAGTGTATATTGTTCGTCGCGATACACGATAATGTGTATAGTCAAACTATGGCATCGCTGCGACCCATAGACGTCCCACTGCTGGGCACGGGTCTCCCCCACAGACACTGCTGCAGGAGGTCTAGAGCATACTAATTAATCCATAAGTCAACAAAACTAAAAATGGTCTGGAATTCTTTAAAATGAATCTGCAAGTAACACTAAAACAAATTTTCGTCTCACTATACTATACTATTTTTTGTAACTAACAGAATGTTAGTTTAATGTAACATAATAATTAACACATTATTAACTTATCTATCTATCTTTTATTATATTAATAATTTTATATATTCATTAATTCAATCCCGGGATGAGCAGTCTTTGGTATTGAGATTTTCTAACTTGTAATTCTAATTAGGAATCTTTATACGAACGTGTATTGCAAAACTATATAGCCACCTCTGCCTATCCCTATATCATATACATGCGTGATATTACATTATAATCAGTACAGTTCAATCTCAGAACGGGTTGATGCCACAATTAAGTAATGGAAGTTGCTTGAATAATGGAAAACATGATATGATTCACGCACGATTCACTCACGCATCACTTCAGTTGTGAATGATTGCGTGTTCAGGAAAACATTAACAAAATACCTTTTAATAATAGTCCAATAACGTATGACATGCAGTTTTGACGTCGAATTCCACTTACGGTGGAGCAAGGTCATATCTCCTATTCTTGCCCTATTTACCCCCAGTCGCCTCTGCCACTAACCGTAGAGTCAGCTTACTCTGAGGATGCAGCAATCCTGCATTTGTGTGGATTTTGTACATGCCTGCGATTGGTGTTCATATTCATACCTATCCTGCACCTCTGATATGTTATTTGTAAATGCTATGTATGTTACTTTGTTGGAGTCTTAAAACAAAACAAAAAAAAAGTAAAAAACAAATAAAAACAAAATTAAATAAATAATAAAAAAAGGTCTTTACTTCTAAAAAAGTTCAATTCAATTTTATTTTCATAAAATTTTCTAGTGAGCTAAGTTAAATGTCGATTTTAGTCTGTTATGAATTATTCTATTTTTAAACACTGCATAATGTTACCGTGACTAACCCGTGCTAACACTGTACCAGTTCACGGTGGCCACATTTCTTCAGAACAGCGCTTCGGGGAATGACTAGGCCTTGCATCAATGAGAAACGGTTAAAAATAAACCGTGAATATTAAAATCTTCATCAATGAATTGGCGAGTCCATTTAGAGTCGTAGTCGTTGTGGTCATCATTTCTAAAGAAAATATAAGATAGCATACGCCGCGCCTTATTTTTTTTTTAGATATTCCGACTGTCCCGTAGGCGCAATCGGTAGTGACCCTGCCTGTTACGCCAGAGGTTTTTGGTTCGAAACCCACTCAGGATAAACATTCGTGTGACGAACACTTGTGTTTGTTCTGTGTCTGGTTGTTAATATTATCTATTTATTTTATTACTGAACGATTCGTGAGTGTCTATATTCATAGTTGAAGTTACCGGCTTACTCACGTGTGATTTAAGTCGGAAATAGGCCGACTAGTTTCGATCTATTACGATGATCATCTTCAGGAGTGAACGCGCGAACCAGTGTACAACTATGATTATCTATTTATGTGTGTATTTAAAAAAATATGTATATCGGTCTCTGACACCCAGAGTACAGGCTCGCGCATAGGTTGGGATCAGAGGGCCGTGTGTGATAATGTCCAACATATTTATAATATTTATATTGTATCATCATTTTAGTTTGTTTATCATGAGTCAAAATACTAATGCATACTGAAAGTGTTTTTTTCCAATCGATAGCCCTTGTTATCTTTACAAATGAGGTTATCAGAACAGAACCGACGCACATCCCGCCCTTTCATACAAGGACTTGCGCATTTCCAGTAAATGGATTTGAATTGGCTGCGGCGATAGCCCAGTGACCACGGTGACGAAACTGTCCGGGTTCGAATCCCAGCGATTCTACCGTATATGGCTTTGACCTTTGTCACGGGCTTACACAATAACAACACAATTTAACATCCTGACTCAGGTACAAATATCTATACTAATATTATAAAGATGAAACATTTGTTTGTAATGTTTTCACACAAAAACTAACTTTGAAATCGGTCCAGTAGTTTCTGTGTGAAAACATTACAAACAAATGTTTCATCTTTATAATATTAGTATATATTTAGATTATTAGATCGTATCTAGAATCCTGTGGCGCCACAGCTTATCGAATCGTCTTGAATATAGGTCAAACGATGCACAGTCATCCACCACCCAGCGAGCTAGACTGACCTTTGCCCTGCTTCGACCATAATTAATTTATATATATATTTTAAGTTTGTTTGTTACGAATAAGGCGGAAAACCCTAGATGACGTTACAAAGCAATGCTCGATGTGACACATGAAAAGTTATCCACGTAATCCATACTAATATTAAAAATATAAATGCGTGACATGTGACAAGTTATCCATGTAAGACATACTATATAATATTAAAATTATAAATGCGAAAGTAACTCTGTCTGTCTGTCTCGCTTTCACGCCAAAACTACTAAACCGATTTAAATGAAATTTGGCACACAGATAGTCTAGAGCCTGAGAAAGGATATAGGCTACTTTTTAATTGGAAAAAAGGGTTGTAAAGGGTTGAAAAGGGGGATGAAAGGTTGTATGAAAGTATTGTCATTTTCAGAACAACTAGAAGCAAAAAATATATTTTAGGCTGTTGATTAATACAAATAAATATGGCATTCAAAGTTTGTAAAAATGTTATCCATAAGGGTGTAATATAAACATACGAGATAACACATTTACGGATTCATCACAAATTTGTGGAGCTAAAAGTTAACGCTTTATGAAGAATCTATTACTATGTCTAATTCCACGCGAGCGAAGCTGCGGGCGTCCACTAGTTATTAAATATGTTAAAACCACGGCACGCACCAATGATTTTTCAAGGCAAGAACCTGTGCCCTGGTGTAGGACGCAATTTACAAACACACTCACTATTACAATAAATCTAAAACAGACATATAGTTACATAAAATCTTTAGCAACACGCGCTGTCACCCAATTTCTGGATGTTTTTGCGCGGATGAAGTAACGTCGGCAAACAAAACAATGGGCGTACGGAACTCAGAAATAAGTCGTGCGCGCGGCGCGTGCGCTGATTAGCCCGCCGTACCGTCAGCAGATAACATCTCAACTTTATATAAGATTTTTTAACCATTATGATGCATTACGAATAAGTATTTTTTCGTCTGTCTTTTTATGTCTGTATTCGCTTAGTCAATTTTATTAAGGGTTTAAAAATGAGTTCCTCATTCATCCGTTTAACAAACTAATAAAACAAGATATGACGTATTTATATTTATATCGCTTAGTGCGAGATGGCACCAGTTTGGTTATTACTCTTAGTTGTATGTAAATTCAATATATCTTGTAGTTTCCTATACAAATAAACTGGTTTTTTCCGGCTTTTTTCCTTAAACTATAAGGAATAGGTATGAATGGGTGACCGCTAGCGGCAAAATCATGGGCACTTACGTATTTCGGAGGTGAACAAATACATAACAGTAAACCTTGAGAAAAGCTTTACAAATCCATAGGTCTTTTGTTATTTAAATGAGTATAAAATATTTATACAACTAATTATGTATTTAAAACAATTTCACAGAACCAACACTTACAAAAACTGATATATTGATCTACGAATCGTTTTATTGTCAAATACTTGAAACGATATGAAAAACATTTTGATCGATCAACGATCATCACCTTCAATCGATGTAGATGACAAATTTTATTTGTTCACACGAGGTGAACATTTCTTGATCGATCAACACGATCATCATCTTCATAGTTGACTTTATTTGTTCACACGAGCTGAACATTTGCTGTCGGTACGCAGTGTGACAACGGAAGTCAGCCGAGCGTGCGTTGCGCAACGGATCCCCCTTTGTCTTGACCGTGTTCTGTGCCGAGTCACATCACCGCGATCACACGTGTGGAATCAGCTGTGTTCAGCCGTCTTAAATTAGTACGGCGCAAGGGATTTTCGAACTTAAGACAATGCCTTACTGACTACATAGCACCCCTCATCGCATCGGCGGAGTAATAAAGTTGTTAAGCTTGTGATGAGCGTGGGAAGGAAGGCCTCTTGATGATTATGTTACATATTTCTATAACAATGGCAAAGGCATGAAAACATCGTTATGGAACCTGCGATAATGAGCTCAACGTAATACAGAAGGATTGTCATATTACTACACCCCGCGTTTTTTTCCGAAGAGTAGAATTACCCATCATAAATCAATGGAAACCTAAACTTATTTAAAAAAATTATTAATGGTCGTCTGTAAAGTC
Source organism: Carterocephalus palaemon (assembly GCA_944567765.1). Classification (NCBI taxonomy): domain Eukaryota; kingdom Metazoa; phylum Arthropoda; class Insecta; order Lepidoptera; family Hesperiidae; genus Carterocephalus; species Carterocephalus palaemon. The sequence goes on along the minus strand of OX155657.1, from coordinate 10,749,129 downwards.
GGTTTATGGACATTAATTTTACGTGATAAGAATGAACAACAAAACACTACATTAGCATTGCCAATATTTGCAAATCATAACGCAGCTGATTTCATTACGTTGTACAATAGCGCCGGTGTCATTTCCATGTATTATAATTAGTGCAACCGATTATTCGCTCTATTGCTATGGGTTACAGATTAAAATTGAATGAATGCAAGCTCGGAACGCTTGTCGGAACGCTTGGCGAAACGCTTGGCGCAACGGGAGGATGAGTTACACTTTTTCGTGCGTGTTGCTGGCGTTCATCGATTTATAAGACGTTATCACGTCAAACTTTCAAGCTATATTTGTTTCGTAAACATCCATGGCATCCACGCATTTTAGAACACTTTTATATTATAAATATGATAGTGTTTTAATGTTGGCGTGGTAAATAGATGCATATTGCCAATTGACTGTAATCGGCAAATTGTAAGGCATCACACCTATGAAAACCGACGCCACATTACGCAGCCAGAATGTAAATGGCTTCGAATTATTTCCAACACAAGCCGAGGTTTATAAATTCGATTCTTTAATAACTTTATGATAGATCAATAATCGTATTTATCGTACCGGCGGCCATATTGTCCCGATAACGGTTAGGATTCGATTACCTGTAGCAATTGCGGTCGACGGAGCGTGGCGTATTGCTGTGTGTATTGCTTTGTTTCCGATAGCTAGTGGACAAGGAGTTTAGAATTCCGTACATTCAGGAACCCATTGCAACTTACAATATCATGATCACCAGCCGTAGCGTCCATAGCCCAATGGCTCGCGTCGATTCAATGTGATCGAAAGAGTTAAGTAACGACGGGCGCGGTCGGTTTGGCTGGGTGACCGCTAGTGGCAAAATTCCATGGATGCTACCGAGCTTCGGAGGCCAAGTAAAGCCGTCGGTCCCGGTTGTTTTCAATGCTGGAAACAGTCGCTAAGCCTTGTCGAAGACCTTCGGGTGGCTTGAAAACATTCGACACTGAGTTGGCCTCTAACCCCTCCACCAATCCGCATTGGAGCAGTGTGGTGGAGTATGCTTTAGACCCACAGCTGCGTCTGTGGGGGAGACCCGTGCCCAGCAGGACGTCTATGGATCGCAGTGATTCAATGTACAGACGCGGTATTCGTTAGAGTTTTACTTTATGTTTAGATAACAGTCGTCAAGCCTGCCCAGTCACCTTATACTGTTGAATTTCAAGATGAGAAGTGTGAAGTGTGAACGGTAACACCACTTTCAGATCTTATAGATTGCTCGATGAAATAAGTCACTTCGCAGCAGTAATGGGCATCGAGATAAGGAAAATCACGCACTCGTAACGCAACTCTAAGTGCATTACGTGAATACTTGCAGAATCAGCATAATATGAGTGAAGCTGCGGTGCAAATATCTAGAGTATACCTACCAACGGTTTCCTATCGCTGTTGCGATAACATTTGATATGGTCTCTGTAGCATTTACATTTTTACACTGGTTACTGGATTTGCCAAACTCTATCTTTGGTTTGAATACTTAGTAAATGTGATGCAATATTTTTGTTGAGGCTGTTGATCCGAGTCGATATTTGATCCGAGTCGATCGTAATGGTATTTGGTGGAATGACGATTCCTTATTAATCTTTTGATTCTGACCGTCACCTCAGAGCTATGAGAATTTTAGTGCACACATCTCAGAAAAAGGTGAAACATTGATGAGATGTTATTAGTGCCTTGTCCTGAGAGATATTAGCTTCCTCTGGGATAATATGTTGTTTAATTTTATTGCAAGTGAAAGTTAGATATTATAATTATGATATTTTAGAATAGAATAGAATAAATATTTATTTTGCTTTTTTTTATTAGGAATTATAAAAACTATCATCATCATCACAACCCTTTCTTTGTCCCACTATTGGGCACGAGTCTCCTCTCAGAATGGGAGGGATTAGGCCTTAGTCCACCACGCTCACCAAGTGCGGATTGGCAGATTTCAAATGCCTACGAGAACTTTACGAATAACTCTCAGGTTTCCTCACGATGTGTCTTTCACCGTTTAAAGCAAGTGACATTTAATTTCTTAAATCGTACATAACTTTGAAAAGTCATTGGTGCGTGCCGCTGGGGTTTGAACCCGGACCGCTCGAGTGAGAGGCGAGTTCGATAGTCACTAGGTTGTCACCACTGACTATGACGCCATAAAAACTACACAAGACCACAAAAATGTTCATCCCTAACGGATAAGAATAACAAAAAAAATTAAGTGGTAACTAACAGGTCACCGACATCTTAGTACCTACCCTTTTTTTTTTCGCTGGGAAATGCATTTACGCATCCTGCCTGTATCTGTTTTCACAGACAGACAGGTATGTGGGGCTCAGCTAGAATACCCACTAAAACCCAGCGGCACCTTCAGCGTCCGAATGAGACGCTTGATTACTGAGAACTTTATGATCTCAGTCGACTGTCCTAATTAGAAAACGCCCCACATGACTGTCGCGAACAGAGGGCCCTTTAGGACTAAACATGTTTTAGTCCCAAATGGCCCTCTGTTCGGACTAAGCAGGCGCGGGCGATAAACACCAGACCACCCACGGATTAAGGGCCCTCTCACAGGATGCACTTCACATTAGCTTCGAACCTATATAGTCTGCGATTACCATTAGTGTTCAGTCTCGTAGTACATCCTGGTATGAATGTTGAATTAATAAGGTTCATTATATGAGTATGAAGCATGTAGCGTCCATAGCCCAATAACTCGCTTCGATTCAATGGCAACGACGGGCGCGGTCGGTTTGTGGATGGGTGACCGCTAGTGGCAAAATTTCATGGACGCTACCGTGCTTCGGAGGGCATGTAAAGCCGTCGGTCCCGGTTGTTTTCAATTCTGGAAACAGTCGTTAAGACCTTCGGGTGGCTTGAGAACATTCGACACTGGGTTGGCCACTAACCCCTCCATCAATCCGCATTGGAGCAGCGTGGTGGAGTATGCTCTAGACCTCCCGCAGAAGTGTTTTTGGGGGAGACCCGTGCCCAGCAGTGGGACATCTATGGGTCGCAGCGATTATATGAGTACCTACTGCATAGTGTGATGCTGTTGAGATGTTTGGAAAATATTCCATCCATCCATCACCCTTCGAGGTCCACTGCTAGACACCAGCGGTTTCCCGTCTTCTTCAGGTCACAGATGGACTTAGTCAAAAAGTTTGTCGTCTACCTATGTGCAGAGTTTCATCCCAATCCGTTTTGTGGTTTTTGCATGATTGAGTAACAAACATCCATACATCCAAAAATCCAAAATTTCACGAACTTTTAATGTCGGTAAACAATTATTTTAAAATATTTTTCAAGTGCACAAGAAAGCGCATATTTTTGCCTCCTACGGTTAAATGGTAAATCACTTTCTTTTTTGGTCCATAAATATCCCCCTGCGTTCCAGGGAGGGCCGGGAATAGCCCACTGCGGTGGCCGCGGTGCGGGGTTCGAATTTAGATGGCCCTGCGCTTGGTTACTTATTATGTTTGCGTTTATTAATCTTTGTTAGCTTAAGCCTGAGGCTATTGCATTATAGGGGCCCCAAAGTAAAATTAGCCACATGTTGTAACTACATACATTGCCATTGCCAACGTACCCTACGCCAGAGATTTTTCCATGTGTAAAAATAATAATATAACTTTAAGGGTTCTGGTTTCAATTCCCTATTTGTCCATGAATAAGTACTGCGCGTTTATTTCACCTGCTCTTTATTGAAAGAAAGAGTTCTTCATAATATTCTGAATGGTATTTGAAGCATAAATCTTTAATTCTGAATTTGTATTTCTGAGCGGTTGCAATGTAATGTGAGTATAAAATAGTATTGATTACATATCATAATTTTAATAAATATATAAAAAACTTTGAATGTTTACATCAATACGTATGAAATACTTCGATTAATTTGATTCGGTTGGGATTATCATCCAGAAAACATAAATACATTCTGGAGAAAAATCCATGGTGCTGAATGATGACTAAATAAATAACCAATGACTTTTAAAGTTGTGTGAATCTTTGCTTTTCAATTTATATAAATTGATTTTTATAACTAAAATTTATACTAAAATCAATTAAACTAAATATAAAAATTGTTTGGTACGATAACAATTTTATTATGCTGCTTAAAAGTACCAAGTTCAATTTCAACCTCACATTAAAATGTACTTTAAAAACAATCGCCCATAATCTGTCACCGATTATATATTATTATAGCTTATTTTTATTTAGATATATAGCTCAAAATAATTTTAGGCTACATAATAATATCAATTTGATGATCTATAGATTAAAAACTCGTCGTGCGTAAACACTTCACGTATCGCTAAACTACCGATAAGCCCTTCGATAATGCTTCCAAATAATTTAGTAAACAATAAACCATTACAAAATACCATACCTCACACAAATAAGAAACCCACTGGTCCAACTGAACTAGCACAGGACTACAAACAACACAGCACTAAATATTTTTAGTCGAGTTTATCGTATTATTCGGAAGTACGCGGGTTCGGGATCTCGCGCGTCACGCGTCCGCTCAGCACGGATGTCGACAGCGAACTGACTGATCGCTCGGGCTCGCGTTTTGCATGCGCGGAACAAGCGTGTGTCGCTCGCTGCGCCCGCGCATACGGTCAGGAGCAGGTGACCTTGAACAATGCAGTTTCGAGATTTGTCTCAGTTTTGTATCGGTTGGCGCGCTGCGTTATTTTTTAGGCGACAGCTGCGGCTTGTGCCGAGTGGTTACTATTGAAAGCCTTTAAATAAATACTTACTTTGAATACTTTATGTTGAATCATTGTTATCAACTCGTATAAACTTGGTCCTTTTGAATATAAAAAATATTCGATTCAGATAATAATGTCAGTGTAATTATTAACTTAAGTTATTGAATGTTTGTCTACTAACTTGTTTAACAAATCCATACAATATGCTAAGCTGCAACCCGCAGACGTCCCACTGCTGGGCACGGGTCTGCCCCACAGACAAATTTGCGGTCTAGGTCTAGAGCATACTCCACCACGCTGCTCCAATGCGGATTGGTGGAGGGAAACGTCCATACTACGTTGAACAAACCGGTTGTCGTCTGATCACCAAAGTTATACAATCTTACATACAAATGCATACAATATACACAGTGTGGTAGATGACCACGGGCCACTCCTCAACAAATGAGAAGGATGGATTCCACTTTTGGATGGAAAATAATGATTCCCACCAGATGCTTAACGACTGTATCTAACAGCAAATCTTAATGATAAGTTACCCATGACATACTCGTAGTATAAAGATTCGCTCCGCTCTACCCATCGAAACCATACGCGAGTTCTACAATCAGTTTAATATTGACATTCGCCGCGATCAGAGCCTCGTGAACGGTGCGGTAGTCAATCGGTACAGATCGACGTGTCGAGAAGCTTTCGCCTCTAGTCATCCTTATCGTCCAAGCCCATCCTTTCTCTTGTAAACACACGTCAACTTGCCCGTCACGTCTGTTTGTTTTCGACAACATGACGAGAAGAAAGCGGCGAAACACACGGGCGGCGCTCCGCTCTCGAAGTGCGCGGAAAAACGACGAGTCTCGAGTTTCTCGCAGATATCTTTGCAGAAAACGTTATCAGAATAGCGTCGTTCTGTTCATCGCAGGCGAGAAGCGATTGGCGACTTTTTTTTATGGACATCCTCACGCACGACCACTTGACCCCAAACTAGGCAGCGTAAACACTCTGTATGTGTGTCAGAGACTATGAGTGTCAGAATCTGATACGTATGTACATAGATATTTTTATTTTAGTATTTTTATTTTTAAAGTTCGTTCATTGACGTGAAGTGTCGCGTCACTTGGAAATTTCATATGGCAGAACAACGTTTGCGGGGTCAGCTATTACTTATATAGATAATTAACTGGTTTATCACACAAATTGTTTGACACCAGTTTTTTTGAGCCAACGGGCCAGTCAACTACGAGACATAAAAAATAAATAATAACAGCTTTTTAGACGTCACCATTTTAATCAAGCAACTCATTTGTAGTACTACTAAAACGTTACTTACTAATAAATACTTATTGATCCGACTATGTTACTAACAAGACTACAAACATACTGGCCAAGTAACGATCCGGTCAAAATATTTTACTAACAAAACTACTCCCGCTGCCTTTCCATCTGAAAGTTTGGAACACTTCTCATTTACATTTTACAGCAGGGGAGGATGCTCGTTTGCTATCTTATATCTCTTATATACTCGTATATAAAAGGAGAAGCTGACTGACTGACTGACTGACATATCAACGCAAGGCCTAAACTAGGGGTTAGAAATTTGAAATTTTGCATAGGGGTTCCTTTTATAACGACGGGGAGCACTAAGAAAGGATTTTTGAAAATTCACCCCCTAAGGGGGTAAAACGGGGGTGCAAAGTTAGTATGAAACTTTGCCTTTTTTGAAGTTATTCGAATGAAATTCAGTATGAAGGTTTTTCATTGAAAGTTTCAAAAATCATCCCTTAAAGGGGCAAAAGGGGGGGTGCAAAGTTAACTATTGTTGTCTAATTCCACGCGAGCGAAGCTGCGGGCGACCACTAGTCCATAATAAGAGATCACCAATGCTGATTTCGCAATCCACCTCTCATATAGATTAGCATACGTATTAAACCACACGGCTCAACATGCCTCTACGCAGAATGCGTTGCATCATTTCTTATCATAGACTACAAATGAACGGAAAAATAGTACGCGAGATATTTGTAGTGTTATTGGAAACTATTTTTTATTCGATTAAAGTATTGTGAAACTTTCTGGGAACGTATGACGGGTTGTCGATTTAATAAGAAAGGTATTATATCTATTTACTTTTAATGGTTTTATCGTCGTGTTTCCAATTCCTGCACGTCTAGTTGCATTGAAAAATATGTTCATGAAAACATTGATTGTTAAATATATGTAATAAATAAATAGTCTTATTTAAAGAGGTCACTTATGCGTTGCTACCCTAGAGGACTAAGATTGTAGTAACAGTCAACCAGACCGTTTCAACTGGAATAAATTGCCTTAAAAATAATTATTTACTATGGAGTCTCTTGGTGTAAAAATGTATTTATTTGTTGAAACTTTATTGAACCGCAAAAAACAATAAAATGGAACAAATGGCGAGCTTAACACATATTCTACCAGTTGACCACTGTGGCTACGCGCGTAGACTACACAAAAAGACAATGAAGATGCGGTATTGAGCACCAAGAAAAGTACTTAAGATCCTACACAACATACATTGGTATGCTATACCTGCATGCAATTTATTAGTGTCTCCAGCTCCACTTCAAGATCATTAATAATGTACCTGTATCAAATTATTAAATTGTAAATGTGTTTTGGTGTACAATAAAGGGACTTGTTTGTTTGGTTTTTTTTTCTATACTTGATTTTGATTTGATTTGATAAGGATTTGATTGTTTCATCCATTCCATAGCACCGCGCGTATCGCCCGCTATAGAACGCCAGCCTCGCAGTCGCAGGGTACGTCGTAATTTTCACACATTATATTCATTTTCTAATCGATGACAATGGGAAGAGCGGTTCACGTGTGACAACTTGCTTGTCGTCGATAGAAGATATTATGTAGTGTCTGCTAATAGAAAATGAATATAAGCATTAGTTCAGCGTTATAGAGCTGTGGCAGCCTCGAACTCACTCGAGGGGATGAGGGTTCAAATCCAAGCGCATGACTTTTAATGTGCGATTTAAGCGGCTAATTTCTTAGCCGCTTAAAATTAAATAATTTTGAGAGGCTAAAAATTTCCGATAATCGGGTTACCCAGTAACAGCTCCGCCAATGCGCAATGAGCCAGCGTGCTAGAAGCCCAAGGCCGTCGTCGTCTCCGTCGTCGACTCTGTGGCGCGATGGTGAGTGACCCTGCGAAACACAGGTCCCGGGTTCGAATCCCGGCCGGAGTTCTTTATTTCGACAGTAATAGCACAGATCAATTTTGTACTTGGAGGCAAAGCTATGTAGGTTCATGACTGGCGTAGCATTACATTACAATCGTACAGTGATTCAGCTCGCGAGTGGCCTCACACGTCACGCGACTCCCGGAAACCGCTGCGGCACCGGCGCGGCACCGGCGCCACCTATTACGACGACCCCTACCATCGGTACACGAACCAAATTCGATTATTGTATTCTTTAGGCGCATGAGGGTAAAAATTTTTTACGGATGAAACGGAAATGCGTCACGCAGCATGCAACGTTCGTGACGAAGCATGCAACGCTAATATTATTAGGTGTAAACGAAACTATTGTTATATTATCTAATTCCAAGCGAGCGAAGCTGCGAGCGTCCACTTGTAATTAAATAATTGTATGCATATCATATCATAAATGTAGTAAATGAAACAAGCGTACGAATTACTTTTCGCACATTGATGACACAACAGCATTGTGTTTTGTATTATTTCGCAAGGAATGTGCGAATTTTTACTATTGAGATGTTGTAAAAAACGCTGTTTTTTAAAAAGCGAAACTAACTAGACACGACGTGACCCCGTCGGGTCTCACGTGCCAGTTCGTTATGTCAGTTACATATTATATTAACATTAAGAACAGTAGAGTATATTAAAAGCCTCCTGGTTTGCATCCAACACTATCACAACCCTTTCTTTGTCCTTCTTTTGGGCACGGGCCTCATTTCAGAATGGAAGTGATTAGGCCTTAGCCCACGATGGCCAAGTGCGCATTGGCAGAGTTCACATTCCTTCGAGAACATTATGAAGAACTCTCAGACATGCAGGTTTCCTCACGATGTGTCGTTCACCGTTATAGCAAATGACATTTAATTTCTTAAATCGCACATAACATAATCGCACATAACACAGGCCGAACGAAGTCGAGTTGATAAGCACTATCACCGCATATCACGCAACAGACCGCGAAGTCGTAAATTCATAGCAAACGATGTGAATGAGAACCAAAGGTAGGGGTCGCTGAATATTTCACGCCAAATGTCACGACGGTCCTTGGAAGGCAGTTAGCGGTATCGATTAGCCCCCGCCTGCCGCAGCCTGCACACGCAGCTTTTGGTTTTTACGAGACAGTACAATCAACATTGACGAAGCACTCTTGCGATAATGAAATAGTTTAAATATGTGGTTTTACCGTTAATTAATATTACTTAGTTATTACCTTATTTAATGCAATGCTCATACTAAAAAGATAGACTGAAGAAGAGTAATTAAATTTATAATGGTTGTCTGTAAAGTCAGTTTACGGTCGATAATTTTACGTGATAACGTCATAACAAAACATCATTTTAATTTTTACTTCACTTTATAACAACTTTTTTATCTCTCAGAAATATACATATTTCTGTCGATTAAGGGAGACCTATGTCCAGCAGGAGACACGAAAAGGCTGATATTTGGATGGATGGAATTTCAATTCACGATATACCTGATATTAAAAATTACGAAATCAAAGTAGTAAAGTATACTCTTAATGTATTATTAATTATTTCGTAAGTAAGTACGTAATCTTAAAAGAAAATAGGTACATTTTCCTTTTTGGGCAGACGGAAAAAATAACTGAAATTAGGTGAGATTCGAGTCAGTAGTAGGGGCTCTCTCACACGCTGAATGTTTTATACGCTCTCATTTCGTTGAAAACGCCGCTTATCGATTCACACCTGGCGGGTTCGCTCTGAAAGTGAATTCGGGGGAAAGTGAATGAAAAATAAAAGTTAGGTAAAGGGTAAGTTCAGCTTAGGTTCATATTATGTACTAGTTTCGCTCGCGTGGACATAATACAAATTTGTAATGAATTCGTAAATGTGTTATCCCCTATGTTTACTTTACACCCTTAAGGGTTTTTTTACCTTTACACCCTTTACAAAACTTTTTTCCAGTTAAAAAATAGCTCTATGTCCTTTCTCAGCCTCTAGTCTAGACTATCTGTGTACCAAACATTTAAATCAGTTCAATAGTTGTGGCGTAAAAGCGAGACAGACAGACAGACAGAGTTACTTTCACATTTATAATATTAGTATGGAAGTATGGATTTGAACAGGATAGTAAGATGTGGCTTCAATACTATTTCTGACATGTGACAAAGTGAAAAAATGAGGGAAATTAAAAAAACTTACTTTACAAATTAAAAAGCCGACATATTCGTTTAAAGATACAGGAATATTATTTACTTTTATTTTATGACTAGTGGACGCCCGCAGCTTCGCTCGCGTGGAATTAGACGTAACATAACCTAAATACAAAATTTCATTGAAATAATGTAGGTATATACGAAAAACTTTTATACCTACTAACTTTGCACCCCCCTTTTGAGATGATTTTCGAAACTCAATAAAAAACCTTCATAGGTACTGAATTTCATTCGAATAACATCAAAAACGGCAAAGTTTTATACTAACTTTGCATCCCCTTTTTACCCCCTTAGGGGGTGAATTTTCAAAAATCCTTTCTTAGTGCTCCCCTACGTTATAAAAGGAACCCCTGTGCAAAATTTCAAGTTTCTAGCCTTTATAGCTTAGGCCCTGCGTTGATATGTCAGTCAGTCAGTCAGTCAGTCAGTCAGTCAGTCAGTCAGTCAGTCACCTTCTCCTTTTATATATATAGATAAAAAGTAAGTAAGCATTATTCATTATTGAAACCAAAGGAATTAAATTATTGAATTCAAGTTAAAAATAATAATAAATCTTTCTTCTTTTAATAAAGAAAAAATAATAATAAACGGTTATTTAGTAAAGCGGGATTTATTTTAAGCTTTGATTTTCATTAAAACATACATTTTCGTAGTCTTTTAATGAGGACAAGCTCGTCCGTAGCAGTAGCGAGAAAGGGCTTTAAAAAGCTTTAGGGAGCTTTTGAGGCCCTTGCTTTTCACTACTGATAATGAAATGAAAAGGTGAGTTTGCGGGTTTTTTTTTAAGGTTACAGAGATTGAGGGGCAGGTTCTAGACCTGTGAGCTTTAACATGCCTTTGGGCTACCCTTAAGGTACTTGTTAGATCTTAAAGCGATTGTTCGAGAGAGATCGAAATATTGAGTTTGTAAAATCTCAGACACGACGACTCCTAGGGGCGGTAATGAGTGACTGACCACCGAATTTATTTATTTATTATTACATGTAATTTACAGGAAATCCTAAAACACTACATGCACAATTGTGGGTCTAATTGTGAATTGTGAATTGTGGGTCTAAAAACTCAGACACGACGACTCTCTTACTCTTACTCTCTTTTTTATTAATGTCCACCGAATTGTGGGTCCTCAAATGCATTTCCCAGCGAAAAAAAGAAGAGAAGCGGTGACAGCCCAGTGGATATCGAACTCACCTCTCACTCGAGCGGTCCGGGTTCAAACCCCAGCGGCACGCACCAATGACTTTTCTAAGTTATGTGCGATTTAAAATATCAATGTCACTTGCTTAACGGTGAAGGACACATCGTGACGAAACCTGGATGCCTGAGAGTTCTTCATAATGTTCTCGAAGGTATGTGACGTCTGCCAATCCGCACTTGGCCAGCGTGGTGGACTAAGGCCTAATCCCTCCCATTCTGAGAGTAGACCCGTGCCCAACAGTGGGCCCAAAAAAAGGGTTGTGATGATGAAAAAAAAGGGCGAATCTGTAGCATAGATTACTCTCTATGACTAACTACTATCCCTCCGGTAGTGAATCAGCGTAGTGACTGAAGTTGTTATGCTCTCAGCTCAGCCGTCTGCACTACGAGCGTGATTCAGTCTCGAGTGGGAGAGATAATGACAGACTTTGATATACATCTGTAATGAGGTTAGAGATCAGCTTTTAACAAGCTAATAGCTAGGAACTATTAATATTGATTTCACTGAAAAAATAAGCAGACGGTTCACCTGATGCTAAGGACGTGTGGTGGTCACCGTTGTCTATGATTATAGTCATCACAACAGGAGTTGCCTTACCAGCATGCTGCCGGGTTCTTTTTAAGTTTAATCTATACTAATATAGTATAATATATACGATAGAAATGCTTGGTGCGATGTATCTCCAGCTCCACTTGTTCAATAATAATGTAATTCGAAATTATAAAAATTGTAAATTTTAAAAAGAGTAACTACCGAGTTTCTTGCCGTGTTCTTCTCGGTAGCATCAGCTTTGTGAACCGGCGGTAGATAAAAAATGTTATGACGTTCATTAAGCGTATACAAAATACCATATAATGAAAAATAAATGAATCTGAATCTGCATATTATAAAGAGGAAAGATTTGTTTGTAATGTTTTCACGCAAAAACTACTGGACCGATTTCAAAAATTCTTTCACCATTAGAAAGCTTCATCTTCACTGAGTGACATAGGCTATATAATATGACTAGGTGTAAACGAAACTATTGTTATGTCTAATTCCACACGAGCGAAGCTACCTGCGTCCACTAGGCAATACATACCTATTATGAAAATACTCTCCCGAGCGTCTGTCTGTCTATCTGTACGGTACAACTCAAAAACTACTAAACGGATTTTCATGCGGTTTTCACCAATAGACAGATTCATGAGTAAGGTTTAGGTAATAAAAGTAAAGGTTAGGTTAAGTTGGTTGAAGTATGACGATAACTTTTAAGAATGTCAAAAAAAGTCAAGCCGCCTGGGAGCTACTTACAGCAGGGTCTGATGGATGGATGGATTGTCGCAGCCAAGAATGGATAGGTGGACTACAAGATTTAAAATAACTGAGGACCATAAGCTATTTTTGTTGCTTGTTGCTGCGACGCATAGACGTCCCACTGCTGGGCACGGATCTCCCCCACAGACACAGCTGTAGGAGGTCTAGAGCATACTCCACCACGCTGCTCCAATGCGGATTGGTGGAGAAGCTATTTCTAACGCAGGTGAATTCGCGGATAACAGTTACTGTATACTAAGATAAGTTTCATATATTTTTTAAGAATTCATATTTCCTACATTATAATATTAGGGCCGAGACACACTGGCGACACATTCCTGGCAGAGTTCCAGCGACACCTTTGCCTGCAATTAGTGCAGTTGTGTTGCCGCGCAAATCACCGGGTCAACGCCCTGTTGCGCTGTCTCATCCCCTTTCCTTTGTTCTGGCGAAATTTTTAACAAACGTTTTATTTTTCAATGAATTTCTGGATTATGTCTGTTAAATTGCCTTGTTTTCTGTATATGTTCGCTACCTGCATCACCTGCCTAGCCTAGTCCGTAGCGGGAGGGTGAATGAGAGTTAATAATAGGAAGAAAATGTTAAACTTATATATTTACTTAAGAGGATATCACAAACGAACAAGTCGACACTTTTTCCATACAAACGTAGTCCCCTGTTTCCTCCTAGGATAAAGAAGTTACAGAAGAGAAAAAAATACCATACGATTTATACGTACCTCTGCCATGACTGTACGTTTTGTTTTTTTTTCATAATTTGATTAATAGAAGAGAAAAAAAAATCATTTAAAATCAAAAAAATCGACTTTTTTTACATACATTTTCAAACATCAAGCAAACTGGTAATTACTAACATATCCCAAAAAAGCAAAACGTACGGGCATAGCTTAGACCCTGTTCTACATTTTAACTGAAAGAAATATTGAAATCGGTCTATATTTCGAGGAGGAAACAGGGGATTACGAAAGGACGATTTTCTTAATTTTACGTAGGTAAAATCAGTTCGAGACTGCACTTCTCTCTATCGCACGCTAAGGGGCTCAGCGCGACGGCAATATTTTTGGTAAAAACCTATTCTTCAAAAGTGACGGTCGACTGATATCCTCTTAAATTATAGTAGAGCCCTTTATCCCTTCACAGAGATATTGGAAGAGTCTTAGATTATTAATATGTCAATAATCTAAGGGAAGAGTATTTGTCTGTTTATTCATTTCAAGCCAGCATTCATTTACCGTCTGATTGCATCAAGTAAAAAACTATTCTTTCACCATTAGAAAGCTGCATCTTCACTGTGCGACATAGGCTATATAATATAACTAGGTGTAAACGAAACTATTGTTATGTCTAATTCCACACGAGCGAAGCTGCGGGCACTAGTTTCTATATAAAATAAACTTGAAATCCAACACTCGAATCAAATGTAGGTCAAAATGGACCTCCATGGCAGACCGAAATCAAAACCTCTCGTCTCACCACTAATGAATACCACTCGGATTTGAATAAACAAACCGATTGACAGCAAGTGTTACAATAAATAGAGCGATTGTTCAGAAGCGAAGCTCGAACACATGCGATACAGATCTCGTGGTCAGTTGAGGGAGGCGGTAGGTTAGGAGAAATTCGATATTAAATGGAGCATTAGAGACATGTCTCACCGTCGGCGAGAGATAATCATTACAGCGAGTTGCGTGTGGGCATATGACGCTCCGTGTCGTTATACAAGATTTGACACTCTATATATATATGTATTTTCTATTATTTGTAGTCAAAATTGCAATACAAATAAAAAAATAATTGTGAGCCGTTACGGGACGCCTGGCAGATGTGAAACATCGAAATTATTTTGTACAAATAATATGCACAAAAGTACAGATTATGACAGGAACTAAAACATAATAAGAAAAAAAAAAATTAAAAAACAATAATAATAAAAAAATAAAAATAAAACAAACAAACCAAATAAAACAAAAAAAAATTAATTATTATATTTTATTAATAAAATAATTTCCGACCGTCATTTGTCGGAACTGTATAGTATATATATATTCCATATTCGCCACGCTCGCCACGCTCGCCACGCTCGCCACGCCAAAAATTTGGTTTGCCCTCCGCCTAAAGATGTTTCACATCAAAAAATGGTTCTGGCAATTGGCTGATGAGACTTCAAAACCCTTCGAGAACAATACCGAGTACTTAAACGTTGTTCTTAGCGAATATCTAAACAAAGCTTGAGGAGACCTATGCATAATAGTTTTGACTGTCATTTTCAGAAATAATGGCGATAATTTTCCGATTAACCGTGGTTTAACCCTGTTGTAGCCCTACCTATTGTAGGTATATGCTATCGCTCACCTCTCACCGCGCGCGGTGTAACCAGGCCGTTTATAGATTCGACGAGTGTTTAACGATAAGCTTTGATAATTAATCAATATTAGCCAAAATTCTCGTTCATAAAGTTAATAAATTTTAATCTACTTACACAAGGCTTATGATGGTGTCCCATGCTCCCTCCCACATAAGAAAGCATGCACATACAACAATGAATACACCACCATACGCACCACCACGAACACGTGTTTCGCCCCTGTGACGTTTAATAAAGAGATTGATGCGGGCGTCAGCCGCCAAGCCTCGGGACAGGCGCACGCGTCTGTTGATTAATAAATCTGAGTTTTGATTTATATCACCAAAAATCTCTTACCTAGTGACGAGAGGACGTCACAGCTCCCAAACGAAGCGTCTTCAGGGCAAGTTGACTTTACGACTTTTAGCAGCAAACCCTCGCTTATCGCTCCCAGCGCGCGGTGCGACCAGGCCGCAGCTTGACCGCCGCTAGAGGACCGGATGCGTCTCGACGGCCAATAACACTCGCGACCACTTAGCGTGAGATTTGACTGCTTGTATGTTTGTTACTAACTCGATGCATGATTCATAATCATACATTTTAGTTTTGGTTCAAATCCAAGGAACTTATTTTGCTTATTATTCAATTAAATGCAAGAGCGATCACCTCGCTGCGACCCATAGACGTCCCACTGCTGGGCACGGGTCTCCCCCACAGACGCAGCTGCGGGAGGTCTAGAGCATACTCCACCACGCTGCTCCAATGCGGATTGGTGGAGGTGTTAGTGGCCAACCCAGTGTCGAATGTTCTCAAGCCACCCGAAGGTCTTCGACGAGGCTTAACGACTGTTTCCAACATTGAAAACAACCGGGACCGACGGCTTTACGTGCCCTCCGAATCACGGTAGCGTCCATGAAATTTTGCCAATAGCGGTCACCCATCCACAAACCGACCGCGCCCGTCGTTGCTTAACTCTGCCGATCACATTGAATTGACACGAGCCATTGGGCTATGGACGCGATCACCTGCTCGATATTAAGTAAATAATAAAATAACATCACGCCTGTATTTGCGGGTAGGGTAGGCAGAAGTGTGTAGCAGGTAGAATGTGGATGAAGTAGAAATGTTGCCACTACCGGCCGCGCCAGATGTTGCTTAACTCTGTTGATCATTGAATCGACGCGAGCCATTGAACTATGGACTTTACAAATTTAAAACCATTACATAAATCCTGAACAATAAAGGGGAGAGTAAAAGTTCCATTCAACTCGTAAAAAAGCTTCCTTACAAAAAATCTTTAATAAATAAATATTTTTATCGAGGATTATAAGCGATCGCACCTCGCTTACAATTTCAAACGAGCAGTCATTTTATGTAATAACCTAATAACGCCCCGGGCGTGCACGTAAGCTCTGTCAAAGGAAGCTTTGACGGAAAGCTTTCGTTGCGAAGAAAGCTTTCATTACAATAATCGGGTATGGCGGAGCGTGACTTCTAGCGCTATTAAGAAGCGATTTGCGCAGACACAGCATCATTTTATTTATTTCTTTATTTAATTAGTAAGGGTATACCACTTACACTAATTAATTACAAAATTAAGTCCTTAATTACAAAATTACAAAATTTGAAATACATATACAGATTCAGATTCATTTATTTTTCATTATATGGTATTTTTTTATACGCCTAATGAACGTCATAACATTTTTTATCTACCGCCGGTTCACAAAGTTGATGCTACCGAGAAGAACACGGCAAGAAAATCGGTGTTACTCTTTTCAAAATTTACAATTTTTATAATTTGATCACATTACATTATTATTGAACAAGTGGAGCTGGAGATACATCGCACCAAGCATTTCTATCGTTTAAGTAATCATTAATTTTTGTAGAAAGCTTTATTAAGGAGGTTTTGTTTAATGTAAGATTTAAATTTATTCTCTGAGAGACAAGTAATATTTCCGGGTATTTTATTGTAGAAGCGAACACGGTTCCCCATAAAAGATTTTGATGCTTTACTTAGTCTAGAGCTAGGTACATATTTGCTAAGTATCATAATGTCATCATTGAATAATCTAAGTTCATAATAATATGTCATCTAAATTAATAAAAGTCAATTAATAATAAATATAGTCAATAGGAACTGGTCATAATTCACTCATACATCACGCGTTCAGTTCACAATATCGCAGGCACTTATCTACTATTATATAACTTTACGTACGTTTATCGGGATCTAAGATAGCAAACGAGCTTGCAGCACCACCCATCCGCTGCCGCGCATGACAACTGTGACTGACTGAACAAGATTCAACTATGGTCTGGGATGATTAGTCAAGTGAGCTGAGAGAGTTAATAAGAACATTTGAATGACTGGGGACTGTTAGTGATAGCTAGTCCTGTTAACTGGCGTTAATAATAGTCCAGTTAGTAATTGTTAGTAAGAGTCCCGTTCCAAGTCAGACACAGATGCGTTGATACCCTTGAGGACTAAGATGGTCGCTTTCTTTCTCTCGTCGGCTCTTTTCTTTGTCCCGCTGTTGGGCACGGGTCTAAGTCAAAGTCAAATAATTTATTTCGCTATGAGGTGATTAGACACGCTTAACGAAAGTCTAGGTAACTAAAAACTACTCTACTCTCAGAATGGGGGATAAGGCCTTAGTCCACCACGCCGGCCAAGTGCGGATTGGCAGACTTCACATACCTTCGAGAACGTTATGATGAACTCTCAGGCATGCAGATTTCCTCACGATGTGTCCGTCACCGTTACAGCAAGTGACATTTAATTTCTTAAATCGCACCATAACTTATAAAAGTCATCGGTGGGTGCCGCTTGGGTTTGAACCCGGACCGCTAGAGTGAGAGGCGAGTTCGATAGCCACTGGGCTGTCACCGCAGGACATCATTATACCAAGATAATTCAAAAGGAATGCCTTAGAGAAAGGTGTCAACTATTAGGTTGACTCCTGTGCAAACAAGGCGTGGTCCCAGGTTCGCAGATAGGTGCCAATTGCAGTGATTAGCCGCTATTCAATGTCAACACACCTGTTTTCCTAAGCTGTTCATCGTACGTTGAACCTAACGGAGTGATACTCTCAGAAACAGCACAATTGGTCAACTTGTCACTGATGGTTCAGTTTGAGGGAGTTTGGGGAGTTTGCGGGAGTTTGGGGGAGTTTGGAGGAGTTTGTGGGAGTTTGCGGGAGTTTGTGGGGGTTTGCGGGAGTTTGGGGAGTTTGTGGGGAGCTTGGGGGAGTTTGTGGGGAATTTGGGGCGAGTACGAGCTAAAATTTAGTTAACAAGGAGTACATTTCGCTATAAGCTTATGTGTTTCCATAGGTGATGATTGTCGGTCCAGTTAGTCCTTGACTGTTTACGTACTCGTGAATAGTAAAATAGTTATTCAAAATTTAATTCAATTGGTGACTGCAGTGAGCTGGTGGCTGAAGTTCGGCTTCTCATATGAGAGGCTCCGGGTTCATACCCCAGCGGCACCGTGCAGAAATCGGTGTGTTAACATAATAAATACTATATGACTTAAAAAAAATTAAAAAAATTGATTTATTTTAATTACCTATATTAGCCAGCGTCGTGGACTACATCCGGAGCTATCTTACTTCGATCCATACCCATCAAAATTGTGTCTGTCTTAAAATGTCGTAGGAGGCGCCGCTGTCACTTGACTTTCCACAGATACAATAAAGACCGCCCTAGACCTACATACCGGCCGTAAGCTTATTGGCCCACCGCGTGGGCGTACATCGACCTATTCGGCAGCAAACATCGATACCATAGTTTAAAAAAGAAATTGCACACTCAGATCCTGCGGTAGGCCTAATCTTGTGTTGCGTGTGGTGGACACACCGAAAACAACACAACTGAAAATCCACGACAATAGTTATTGAACTGATCGCGTACTACAGACAGACTGTCGCAGCGTGATTCATAATCATCATTTATTTATTTATTTTATTTATTTAAGATACACCAGCGACTTATCACTAAACATAATATGTAATAGAAATTTTATTCATTTTAATCATCATCAGCCTCTAGTGGAGGCTAAACTCCTGTTTCATAATATGTGTTGATAATGTTGCTTATAGTAATCTATACTTCGATACTAATATAATAAAGAGGAAACATTTCTTGTTGTTGTTTTCACACAAAAACTACTGGACCGATTTCAAAAATTCTTTCACCATTAGAAAGCTGCATCTTCACTGAGTGACATAGGCTATGGAGATAGACATAGACATAGACGCGAGCGAATCTGTAGCGACCATTAGTTAGGTAAATTCTTTCACCATTAGAAAGCTGCATCTTCACTGAGCGACATAGGGTATATAATATTACTAGGTGTACACGAAACTATTGTTATGTCTAATTCCACGCGAGCGAAGCTGCGGGTCCACTAGTATGGATATATCCAACAAGACATCTCCGGTCGAGTTGGACTCTCCGATACACAAAGGCCGCCCTAGACCCACATTCCGGCCACCACCGCGTGGGCATCGGCGGCCTATATCCCGCTCTCTCCATTGTCAAAGTTAATTCAATTCACGGCTTACGCAACGTCCCGTCAATAGTTGCTGCGTAGGGAGGACGGCTGTTCTTTCTGCTTTCTAGTACAGCTGTCGCAGCCCACTGCTGGTAGGCTTCAGACCTATGGATTCCTTGAGAAGCAGAGCCAACTCCACTTAACAATGAGACAGGTCCGTACTGGAATCACGAGTGGGAAACCTTTTAAAGGTACCAGGAGAGTGACGCCGGGTTATGTGGGATTTCCACCCACTAAAACCCCCTCGGAGGCCTTCCTCGGCGCTGGTGGATGGCTCCGGGATCTCTGATAGAACGCACCAGTGCCCTCCAGCGCTTTGCTCATGACAGGCTCGTCTCGGACGAAACGTCCAAAAAATGTTGCCACTAACGTTCACCCATCCACAAACTGATCGCGCCCGTCGTTGCTTAACTTGATAACATACAATCGACGCGAGCTATGGATGCTTTTGCATCATAGGTACATGTACTGAAATAGGAACGTCATATATGTAACTGTGTATTACTCGACATCTATACTGCCTCCTACTGATCATTATGTATCTCATATTGTGTATTAATTAATGTAATGCCACTTTCGCACAATGTTTTGAAACACAGTAGCCTGTGCTAGTGAGATTCTGCCATCTTTATAGCGTTAAAAATATGTTAAACTGCTGCGTTTCAAATGGTCCATTAATAATCTTTTAAAAAAAAACTGGTTGCCTGTAAAGTCGGTTTACGGACGATAGATTTACGTGATAACGTCATAATCATTATTTTAAACAATACAAAAAAGGAGAATTGAAAATACAAAGATAACAGACAACAGACAAGTCTATATATTTATTTTGACATTTCCCTATTTCGGAGCCATGGAACCGCCAATGTTGTCGTGTGTAAAATTAATTTAATAAAATTAAAAATTAATTAAATAAAAACACTCAGGCGGAACGGGATACTTTTTCATATGCGCTGTCGATGTTCATCAATTTATAAGACGTTATCACGTCAAAAACATATAATCTTGTTATCATACCAAAGCCGATAATGTCGGACTTTGATGACATTTATTAATTAATCTGACTACAGCAAACAGTCTGTCAACTTGCGACGAGTTGGGCGAGCAAAAACTTAACAAAAGCATTCTGACGGCGATTGCGTAAGCCGACGGGATCGCGCGCCGAAATGTTACGTTCTTAGTTAATTAATTATCCAGTTTTTATCGAGTTATTGGCAGATATTGACACGCAGCTTGTGGTCTTGCCCATTTAATTTGGCTTCTAAAGAAGGAAGACTTTATTTCTATACTAATATTATAAAGGGGAAACATTTGTTTGTTATTTTTTCACACAAAAACGACTGGACCGATTTCAAAAATTCTTTCACCATTAGAAAGCTGCATCTTCACTGAGTGACATAGGCTATGGAGATATAGACATAGACTACGCGAGCGAAGCTGTAGCGACCATTATATTAAAACTATATACTTATAATATAGTTCTTTTAAAGTGTCTGTTGCTTTGAAACGCTCGTGGTCGCGTCGCTTGGGACGTGTTGGGCTTCTAGGTTCGGTTATAACTTAATTAATTAGTAAGTTAACCTGATAAACCTGGGTTTACTTTTTTCTAGCATTACCAGATTATACATACGCCTTTGATTTCGAGGGTCAATGAACCGTACTCATCATCATGGAATGTGTCATGTTCTTCTGTCATTAAGAAAGAATGAAAGAAAGTTTATTTGTTCTTAATATTACTACAACATAATCGCAATAATGATTGCTATCAAAAACACAAAAAATACTGTAAAGTCGGTTTACGGACGATAGATTTACGTGATAACGTCATAATCATTATTTTATACAATACAAAAAAGGAGAATTGAAAATACAAAGATAACAGACAACAGACAAGTCTATATATTTATTTTGACAGTTCCCTATTTCGGAGCCATGGAAACGCCAATGTTGTCGTGTGTAAAATTAATAAAAACACTCAACGAAAACGGAAGCGGAACGGGATACACTTTTTCATATGCGCTGTTCATCAATTTATAAGACGTTATCACGTCAAAAGGAAACTTTGATAACGTTGTAGTGTACGGGAACAAATAGGTCCGCACACAGCCTAATTGTCGTGAATCAGAAAGAAACCACCAACCACGTAAGTGGTTAAAAAATATATAATTCTTTACCAATAAAAAAAACCTTAATTTGTCCATCAGTCTATCACAAGACAATCCGGATGATATCACACGACCTTTAGCCGGTATAGCGAATACGATTTTTTACCGCAGACATAATAACTCACATAATAGGGAATTACATCACCCGCATAAAAACAAATTGATTTGAAAAAAAAAAAAAACATATTATTTCACTTTTAAATTCACTCGACATTCGTCGATGTATGAGAGCTTCACCATAAAACATAATTTATGTTAATTTATCGATATTGAGCAGAGTACTGAGAGTTGAGTGTGTCTGAAAAACAGCACTGTATATTATAATAACAGCACTGTCATAAGCCCTATTCAGATAATGCAACCTCTTTTTGCCCAAAAAGTTATGTTATCCTATAATTCGCGTCCACTAGTCTTCAAATAAAACATCTATAGTAGGTATGTACATAGAGTATTAACTCTACGTCGTCTACGTGTTCAATACAATAATATCTTTAGGATGCTGTTGGGAGTTCCCCGGTTCTGCAGTGCTTCAGCAATGTTTGCGGAGTCAAAGACAGACGGCTTCCATGGCGTCCTGCGCAAAAAAGCAGCATCACTGATGAGAAGACTGAGGGTCAGTACCAACAGCATCCTGAGGATAGTGGCAGATGATCCGCATGCGCCTGTACTGAGGCAGTTTGTGCGGACGATGACGGAAACGGAGGCAGACCTTTCTTTGGCCAGACGCTGCCGTCCGCACGGAGTGCCTCGCAGCCCTCGCAGGTACATGATATATTAAGTACCTGCATAATTTGTTTTGATGTGAAACATCTTTAGGCGGAGGGCAAACCAAATTTTTGGCGTGGCGAGCGTGGCGAATATATAAATATAAAAGGAGAATGTGACTGACTGACTGACTGACTGACTGACTGACTGACTGACTGACTGACTGACTGACATATCAACGCAGGGCCTAAACTATAAGGGTTAGAAACTTGAAATTTTGCACAGGGGTTCCTTTTATAACGCAGGGGAGCACTAAGAAAGGATTTTTGAAAATTCATCCCCTAAGGGAGTAAAACGGGGGTGCAAAGTTAGTATGAAACTCTGCCGATTTTGATGTCAAGTGGGCAACCCTAACGCGGGCAGACGTCGTTAATGGGTCTAAATCTACGCGAGCGAAGCTGCGGGCGTCCACTAGTAGAATATATATTTTATACTATACAGTTCCGACAAATGACGGTCGGAAATTATTTTATTAATAAAATATATTTTTTTTTTTTTTCTTATATGTTTTAGTTCCTGTCATAATCTGTACTTTTGTGCATATTACAAAATAATAATTTCGATGTTTCACATCTGCCAGGCGTCCCGTGACGGCTCATAATTTTGTTTATTTTTTTTTCTATTTTTTTTTTTCAAGCTTATTATTATCGTGCTGTGTATTTTGATGTACTAACATAGTTTAAAAGTCTTTTGTATACTAACACTTATGGATCACTGTTGTCCGCTTAAATAAATATTTTGATTTGATTTTTGATTTGATTTAGAATCCGACCTATATCTCCTCTCGCAGCTGTACCAGGCAATCAGAGTATAAAAGGAGCCAGCCGGCACTTCCTGCGACTATCTGGGTCACACGAGGCCCCATGTGGCCATGTGCCCCGTGTGTGTGCTCTATCGAGATAGCAGAGGGCGTTGACGTCGCGAACAGCCCAGCATCGGGGCTTGGTTCGTTCATCTGTTAAATTAAATTAAATGAACTTACCACAAGTTCAGCTTGTTTATGATTCAACCGCCCCATTTTTAACATACTTTTATTAGGTCCACTTGTATGTAACTCACAATGTAAGGGAATCTTTGAGAGCTAATTTAACCATCTTCCAAGGATCGTAGCGTAATGAAAATTGGCAGCTGTATGTACTTCTGAAACGTTTTCAATAATATGGTACTGTCGAGCTGATCTGATGATGGAGCCGGAAGATATTAGCTACTTTAAAGTGGAATCTTTGAGAGCTAATTTAACCATCTTCCAAGGATCGTAGCGTAATGAAAATTGGCAGCTGTATGTACTTCTGAAACGTATTCAATAGTATGGTACTGTCGAGCTGATCTGATGATGGAGCCGGAAGATATTAGCTACTTTAAAGTGGAATCTTTGAGAGCTAATTTAACCATCTTCCAAGGATCGTAGCGTAATGAAAATTGGCAGCTGTATGTACTTCTGAAACGTATTCAATAATATAGTACTGTCGAGCTGATCTGATGATGGAGCCGGAAGATATTAGCTACTTTAAAGTGGAATCTTTGAGAGCTAATTTAACCATCTTCCAAGGATCGTAGCGTAATGAAAATTGGCAGCTGTATGTACTTCTGAGACACATTCAATAATATGGTACTGTCGAGCTGATCTGATGATGGAGCTGGAAGATATTAACTGGAACTTCATGATGGAATAAGGTATCATAGTCGTGTTTGCACTTGTGGTAAGGTCTTGTAATGAACTTTGACCACGATTAGGTTTCAAGGTCTGATGATGAAGCCGGAAGATATTAACTGGAACTACATGATGGAATAAGGTATCATAGTCGTGTTTGCACTTGTGGTAAGGTCTTGTAATGAACTTTGACCACGATTAGGTTTCAAGGTCTGATGATGAAGCCGGAAGATATTAACTGGAACTTCATGATGGAATATCGTATCATAGTCATGTTTGCACTTGTGGTAAAGTCTTGTAATGAAATTTGACCACGATTATGTTTCAAGGTCTGATGATGAAGCCGGAAGATGGGCACTGGAATTCCATGATGGAATATCGTATCATAGTCGTGTTTGCACTTGTGGTAAAGTCTTGTAATGAACTTTGACCACGATTAGGTTTCAAGGTCTCATGATTTCTTTTTTAGTTGGATTTTTTATAAAAGTGTGTTTTTTTAGTTTTTTTAAACTATTAATTATTATTAGTTTTGATAGAAACGCTTTCACTAACCCTCGCAGTAGGTCTGTATTATAAAGAGTCTTTACTAAACAGTCTATACTAATATTATAATGAGTAAAGAGGAAAGATTTGTTTGTAATGTTTTCACACAAGAACTACTGGACCGATTTCAAAAAATCTTTCACCGTTAGAAAGCTGCATCTTCACTAAGTGACATAGGCTATATAATATTACTAGGTGTAAACGAAACTATTGTTATGTCTAATTCCACGCGAGCGAAGCTGCGGGCGTCCACTAGTATTATTCTAAAACTTCGGAGATATACAAGCGTGATATTAAGTTTTATTATGTTATGTTATTTATACCAGACTTATCACTCCACTCAGGTAAATGCAGAAGTATCTTACCAATTCGAATTCAGTTTGGTTTAGTAAAAAAACTACAGGAAATGTATGTAAATGAGAAGAAATTGTATTATCTGTGCGCCAGCAGTCAGCGACCTCGTTATCGGGCGATAAGCTGGTCGTGCGACCGCAGTGTTTCGAGGGCCGGGAATTTAATGCACTTGTGATAACGTTTGATAAGTTTCGTCGATCATCTTAATAATTCTGTGGGAAGATTTTCTGGTTTTAATTGACGCTTACTATCTCATAGATCGATAGTACATGGCTCTACAAGATACCTGCCGCGTTGGTCTATCGATCGCTAGCGTTATCGATATAACTTAAAATCGGCCAAGTGTGAGTCGGACTCGCGCGCGAAGGGTTCCGTACCACTCTATAAAATAGGCAAAAAAATCATGTCTTTTGTATGAGTACCAAGCTGTGACGTCACGCATGCCTCTGACACTCGGAAGCCACTATCAATCGTCGTGTGCTTACAATATTTGTTCCCTGTTTTAGGTCAAGTTTTGGTTCATCACAACCCTTTCTTTGCTCCACTGTTGGCGGCCGTGCGGGTCTCCTCTCAAAATGGGAGGAATTAGGCCTTAGTCTACTACGCTGGCCAAGTGCGGATTGGCAGACTTCACATGCCTTCGAGAACATTCTTCATAATGTTAAATTTAATTACTTAAATTTATTGTGTAATTTAATAAAAATCCAATCCTTTTTAATCTTTGGTCAAGCAAAAAAAAAATGTCTGCCGTCACTTGTTTTTCTCCGGTCGCCGAAGCTTATGAATATCGAAGTGGAATGGACGATGCCTAGAGTGAAGACTATAATCTTACGATGCATCTTACTGGATTTATAAATCTTATAAATCCAGTATCTTATAAAGTGAGATGAGTAAACTCGCCATAAATATAGCATCAAAGCTTGTTATCGCTCGGATAGCTCGCGCAAGCCGATCGAGCGACAATTACGTGTTTTTTGCGAGCTGCAAGGTGGGTGTTTATGGTCGCCTTATTTGTACGCGTGCCGCAAAATAAATAATAGTACTACAGTCAGGGTCGCCATCTTGACGGATATTTACGGACATGTCCTGATTTTTGACCTTGTCCGGCTTAGAACGGCTTTTTACCGGGGAAGGAGTCTTCGAATGGAGACCACGACTAGGGAAAAGGAGTACAAGACGCCCTTCGTCAAGATGGACAGAGGACCTGAGGAAGACGGCGGGAAACAGCTGGATTCAGAAGGCACAGGACCGGTCGGAGTGGTGTCGTTTAGGAGAGGCCTATGTCCAGCAGTGGACCACGAAACGCTGATGGATGGATGGATGATTTAGCTTAAAAGTAAAATTTTATTTAAATGCTCAGGCAATTATTATTATTCGACAAAATAAAAAATTATTGCTTATGAATGGCATATGCAGCAGTAAATTTTAAAGCATAGATGGATGAATGAATGATTAAATCAGTTATTCATACATAAAACTTAACAAATTAAACACCTAAACCTTTCTCATGAACCACTTTGTCTATTGGTGAAAATAACATGAATGTCCGTTCAGTAGTTTTTAATATTATCACGTACAGACAGACAGACAGATGAGGCGCGGGACTTTGTATTATAATAATGTAATGATTCTAATTTTAAAGCCAGACAATTTAGTCTGGAAATTTTGTTTATACCTTAAGGCTTATTCAGAAGGCACAGGACCAGTCGGAGTGGCGTCGTTTAGGAGAGGCCTATGTCCAGCAGTGGACTACTAAAGGCTGATGATGAAGACCCTTCTGTTAAGATTTAAAGTCTCCTTTATGGTCACCCTACCTACGCGTTATATAATGGCCGAGGGCCCTTCTGGCGACCTTCAGGGCATGACTGTATCGCGGAGATATCAACGTCTCGGAAATTTTTGACTCTATACTGACTACCCTTATTAGGAGTTATCATTGTTGCATATTTTTATTATTTTTGCTTCCCGCGTGGGAGGTAAGTAGTTGTATCAAGGCCCTGGATACAAATCCAGGTTTCTCGTCTCTGTAACAGTCTCTCGGGACCACAAAATTGATACGGTATCAGCGTTGCAGCACGATGCCGCGGTATTATGCTGAGTGAGACCCCCAATTTCGGGCAGTCTGGCACATGTGTACATAGCCTATGAGGTTTTACCCCGACCTACTGTTATTTTTACTTTACCATTATCTTATTGTTTTTTGTTTATTTTCTGTTTAATATTAGATATAAGTTTTCCAATATTAACTGCAACATGCTTCAGAGAACAACGAAATAAAAGATTTTCTTTCTTTCTTTCAGTATGCCAGTCGTAAGAGGCGACTAAAGGTGGCTTTTAATGCTAATTTGGTTGCGGTTGGATAGGTTAGTTTCTGGTTACTCGATTTTTATGGATATAAGATAGCAAACGAGCTTGTAGCACCACCCATCCGCTGCCACCCATGACAACTGTGACTGTCTTGAACGAGACTCAAATAGGGACTGGGATGGATAGTCCAGTAAGCTGAGAGAGTTAATTAGAACATTAGTTGGTCAGTTCGTCAGTGGATATAAGGACTGGGGACTGTTAGTAATAGTTAGTCATGTTACTTGGTGCCAATAATAGTCCAGTTAGTAAATGTTAGTAAGAGTCTCCTTCGTCCCTTGAGGACTAAGATGGTCGCCTCTAAAGAAGTGTAACAGGAAACCACACCAACAAACCGGAATACAATTGCTTTAAAAACAATTAGCACACGGTAGAAATGGTAACCCATAGACGTCCCACTGCTGGGAACGGGTCTCCCCACAGACAAATCTGCGGGAGGTCTAGAGCTTACTCCACCACGCTGCTCCAATGCGGATTGGTACTAGATACCGTGACGGGCGGTGGTACTGTCCCGAGCCAACTTTATATGGAACAAAATAGGTTTCATATAAAACCAATTTGGTGCCTACATTCTACCTTCTCCATTTATAAATATGCCGTCTTACGGCCGAAATTAATAACCTATCTTTGGATTGATTTGCCTGAGATAGTTATTTGACACATTTTATATGGAGCATATGTCAATTAACTATCTCGAATAGGCTAATAAATAGGTTTTTAATATCAGCCGTTAGTCCAGAAGGGTATCAATATATCTGTGATCAACTTAAATCAAGACTTGTTCTGCATTACAGCTATCATTGGGGGCAGCGGCCACAAAACACTTCAAAGGAAGCTCATTCCACAGTCACGTGAGATACTAAAAACCGTTTTATAAGTATTAAGCTACCGTAACACCGGCTAGATAGCATAGCCACACGTACAGAAGACACGCCTACATAGCATACATGCAAATAGCACGATGACCGTTGCGATAACTATGAGTCACTGTTAATAACACGCAAACTAATCGACACATCATTTTACTATTGAAGCTCTAAGCTGCCTTATACATCCCACTGCTGGGCACGGGTCTCTCCCACAGGCAAAGCTACGGTTGAACGCTTAATGAAAACAATCGTTAAGCCTTGTCGAAAACCTTCGGGTGGCTTGAGAACATTCGACACTGGGTTGGCCACTAACCCCTCCACCAATCCTCATTGGAGCAGCGTGGTGGAGTATGCTCTAGACCTCCCGCAGCAGTGTCTGTGAGGGAGACCCGTGCCCAGCAGTGGGACGTCTATGGGTCGCAGCAGCAGTAAAAAGTAGGTCTCAAATTCCATAGTACTCAGCGAGTTCTCTATTTCTGCTAACAGGATTATCTACATGTGTGTTTCCGTGCCGTAATGATATTAGACTAACATCGCAATAAATGGGCTAAGCCGGAATGCTTACAACTCACGAGTTGGTACAGTAGCGACACTTGTGGATATTATGGAAAGGAATTATTTTAGGGCCGTTCAATGGTGCAAAGACACCATTGAACGACTTGATGGATGGTGGATGTTGATTTCTGTAACTACTGTCCGACTGCGAAATCAGAGGTCGTACTGAAAACCAGCGGGCCTGGCCTCACTTGCGTTTACGGGTTTTATCAAGGAAAATTGCCTGGTTGGTGTGACAAATCACTGTAATAATCATTCGATTTTTAATCGATAATGTAATATCGATTAATTTTTAATCGATTGATCGCTTCCTCAGATGTGATTTGGTAATATTTAGAGTAGCTTTCCGTTAGTAAAAGCAATTCTTTTTATATTTTAGAACATCCCTTTTCTGAAGTGGATGAAGAAATTCTGAACGGAGCCGTAGGGAAAGCTAGTGTTGTATCTTAATATATATATTTCTTGTGTACGTGTGTATGACAGTGAACTCCTCCTAAACGGCTGGATAGATGTTGATGAAATTTTTTGTGTGTGTTCAAGTCAAGGGGATTCGAGAATGGTTTAGATTCACAATTTGGTCCACTGGAAAATGTTTTTTAAACACTGTCTTAGTATTTTCATTTTTAACCGTCGTACATTGACGTGAAGCGTCGCGTCACTTTGACATTTCTATGGCAGAACAACGTTTGCGGGGTCAGCTAGTAATGTTATATTTTTCCTACTCATATCATTCCTCTGTGCTTAAAGTAAAATTATACCGTTAAAAAATAATTTTTTTTAATAAAGGTTTTTAAAACTTTTTTTTTATTTTCATGCATTGTCATCGGAACCAAATATGTGTGCCAAATTTCAGCTCGATAGCTTCAGTGGAAGTGGGTGAAATATTGATTGCAAGATTCCAGGACATACTTACATACTTACATACGAGTGAAGTTAAATAAAAGCTTATAATAACATTATTTATAGTCCACATATCAAAGGCCGTTCTTGTGCTAAGGTCGCCCTCTGATTAGTGTACGCTGGAATCCCAGATATGCGTCAGGTCGCTCGCAGACCCCGATACCTCTCAGATAAGACCTGATCAACGGCATAATTGGCAATTAACGACATAGGTAACTATTCAATTAAAGAGATAACGTTAGGAGGTAGGAGAATTACAATTAGTTAACATTTTAATTTATCAAACAATGCGTTCGTTTGGGTTCGATTTCCGGTTACAGGCAATCACGTGAAGTCACAGAGCACCCCCAATGCATAGGTACATGTATCGCGACCCATAGACGTCCCACTGCTGGGCACGGGTCTCCCCCACAAACACTGCTGCGGGAGGTCTAGAGCATACTCCACCACGCTGCTCCAATGCGTATTGGTGGAGGGGTTAGTGGCCAACCCATTGTCGAATCTTCTCAAGCCACCCGAAGGTCTTCGACAAGGCTTAACGACTATTTCCAGCATTGAAAACAACCGGGACCCACGGCTTTACGTGCCCTCCGAAGCACGGTAGCGGCCATGAAATTTTGCCACCAGCGGTCACCCATCCCACCCACCGACCGCACCCGTCGTTGCTTAACTCATTCGATCATATTGAATCGACGCGAGCCATTGTGCTATGGACGCTACTCAATGTTAAGCATAGGTACATGTATAGTCTCGGGTTTTGATTGATTGTACCAACAGATATGTATACCTGATGTGAGTATCAGAACTATCAGGCATAGTAAAAATATCCAGTGAGTTTGCAGACGTCCCACTGCTGGGCACGGTTCTCTCCCACAGACAAATCTGCGGGAGGTCTAGAGCATACTTGGCTGCTGCTTCAATGCTGAGGTTCTAGGTTCATTTAGCTATTACGTAGCTAAACTAAACAACATAATTCGTGAAATGTATTTTTTTTTATGGATACAAGATAGCAAACGAGCTTGCAGCACCACCCATCCGCTGCCGCCCATGACAACTGTGACTGACTTTGAACAAGACTCAGTTAGGGACTGGGATGGTAGCTGTATCCTCTGCCTACCTCTTTGGGGTATAGACATAGAGGCGTGATATTATGTTAAGATTGAAACTAATTCATTCATTCATCACAACCCTTTCTTTGTCCCACTGTTGGGCACGGGCCTCCTCTCAGAATGGGAGTCTACGCTGGCCAAGTGCGTATTGGCAGACTTCACACTTCGAGAACATTATGATGAACTCTCAGGCATGCAGATTTCCTCACGATGTGTCCTTCACGTTATAGCAAGTGACATTAAAACTAATGGCTCGCACTAATTCAAGATATGAATAAATAGATAAGATAAAAATTATTAGTTCCATTAATTTAATGTTTCTTGCTTCTCAATAGTTAACTTGTCATGTAGAATGAAGATAAATTCTCAGATACATGATACAGCATGTAATTGACAAGCCATAATTCCAAAAATAAGATTCGCGTGGGATTCAAACCCTGACCTCTGTCTGTAGGAGGCCAAAATCTGTACTACAATGTAACTCTATTTTAAACCCGGTGTAGTGATTCAATATCCATACTTTCATATTAATATTTAAAATGCGAAAGTAACTCTGTCTATCGGTCTGTCTGTCTCGCTTTCACGCCAAAACTACTGAACCTATTTAAATGAAATTTGGTACACAGATAGTCTAGAGCCTGAGAAAGGACATAGGCTACTTTTTAATTGGAAAAAATGTTGTAAATTGTTGAAAAGTTGGACAACAACAAACCGGAATACAATTGCTTTAAAAATAACACGGCAGAAATGGTACTAGGTACCGTGGCGGGCGGTGGTACTGCCCCGGGCGAACTCTATGGAACCAATTAGGTTTCATATAAAACCTATTTGGTTCCCTATAGGCTCTACCACCTACAGACCTGTAGTCGCGCGCTAAATGTTACCTAGATACTCGGCTATGGACCCGCCACGGCTGCACATGTCAACATGTCGCACCATCGCACCATCGCTCCCATGGCAGGTCAATGATCCCGCACCCGCATCTCTTGATTAAATCCTCCAACAGCAGGACGCAGATGAAACGGTACTAAATCTAATCTTATTATTCTCTCTAATCTATTGTTAACGATTTACATCGTTTTAGGGTGATAGTCCACTAATAATTCGTGACTAATTCCCGCTCTCACTCTGTAGGGTCAGTTATAGACATTTCTAAGTTAAAATACTAACTTGGGTAACGTTTTAAGCAATTTATTTCCATCTTTTTAAGATAGCAAACGAGCTTGTATTACTCACAGAACAGTTTATCTGTTCTGTGGTATTACCAATCCGCTGTCACCCTTGAAACAAGACTCAGAAACGGACTGGGAGACTCTTTGTAGATATTATGAGGAGGACAATTGTGGCAGTTGTAGAGACAGTAGCTACGGGTAGTCCGTGGTACGGGGTTGGTACGGGGTTGGTACGGGTAACCCATAATGTAAATGGAATACTTCACCAACTTATGTGACATGTTTACCTACTTCGTCGAAAGCAAATTTTCATTCCAGGTACTAAATACATACATTATTTTCTTAAAAGCTGATTTAATAGTTGATTTGCAAATACGCACCCAGCGTCATAGACAAAGTCATCGATATAAAAGTGGCACACTGATCAAATTTTGCATTCACATTTGCACCGGTTAAGAATAAGTGCTTACCTATTACAATAATTTGTAACACCTTAGCTGCCTGCACCTTATTCTGCAAATAATTTAAATTGAATTTAAATGTTTAAGGTTTACTAGATTGCGTCAGAAGATTTGAACCCTGTTAAGGAACATCTAAGTCCCGTGCCGAGCAGTGGGACGTCTAAGGAACATCAAAAACTATTTCATAACTTTCTCAGAAAATTTTCAAAATGACAAAATGACATGTCGCCCCGTGAGAGCATACCAACCGGCTGCCGCAAGGCACTATCAGGTGATTTATCAGAGGACCCGCCGGTGGTTGCGACACGAGGAATGCCATCGTCGCCCACGGGGCACGGACGCTGTGGGTGTCTTCGGACCTGACCGTTGGAGATCAGTGGTGCAATTGATAACCCTTAGGCTGACATCGTTATCCTTTATATATGTATATTCTAGCTATGCCGACTAGTTTCGGTCAATTACGATGACAATCTTTAGGAGTGACTCGCTCATACTGGGTACGTGGTAAGAGTACGCATTTTTCCGACTTTAATTCCACGTGAGTAAGCCGTTTATCTTGTACTGTGGATGTACCTTAGCTGTGGCCGTAGGTAAGGCTCGTGGCTAACAGTGGAACTAGGGCATCGAAACTCGGTTCAATTTTGAAAACCCGGGTTTTCGGGTTTAAAAGTAATCAAAACCGGGTAGACCGGTTTTTTCGAGTATTTCGAGCTTTTTATTGTAATTTTTTTAAAATACACTAATCTGCGTTTATATATCGATTTCCTACAATGAGTACAAAATATAAAGGATGAGGAAGAATTTAAATAAATGAAACAGTACTTTACAAATTACAAAAACAGTTTTAATGTTTAAAAGTGATAAAGATTTATTTTTTCTTCAGAATATCTTAAAACTTAGTAAGTAATCTAGTCTTTTTTAAATTACAGACTTGCAGAGATTAGTTTTAACATTAAATGAATTATTTTGGTAACATAGATACCAGAGCTTCGATGGGCAGTAAAGCGCATGGCTGCACGCAACACCACTCCTGGGCCAGACGGAATCCCAGGTCATCAGGGCTTGGGTTATTGCTCACTCCATCCTATGTGACCAACTGTCTTCGCCTAGGATGTTATCCGGCAGACTGGAGGAAAGCAAAACTGGTGCTCTTGCACAAACCAGGCAGGGCAACGGATTCTCCATCAGCCTACCGGCCGATTTGCCTGTTGTACGAGGTAGGCAAGCTCTTTGAGCGTATCATTGCCAAACGCATTAATGATCATCTTGCCAACACAGGTCCAAAACTGTCTCAACACCAGTATGGTTTTAGGCGACAGCGCTTGACGGTGGAAGCTATTCTACGGGTACGAACGCTTTCTGAGCATGCCGTTTCCAGAGGAAGCAGTTAGCCTTGACATTGTTAATGCTTTTAACTCTGTTCCCTGGAAAGTGATCGAAGAGGCGCTCGCATACCACCAAGTGCTTTGTTACCTGAGGAATGTTCTGAAGGTTTACCTTTCAGAAAGAAGCGTCTGCTACACTGGTCGTTATGCAAGCACACAGGAAAAGAGCGTCGTATGCAGGGTTCCACAGGGATCTGTTTTAGGTCCTTTGCAGTGGAACCTCGCTTACGATACCGTCCTGCGAACAGTGCTTCCGCCGGAAGTTAACATCATTTGTTACGCCGATGACACCATAGTATTGACCGAGGGGGAGGCATTCTTAAGGACGACAAGACTGGCAGAGCTAGTGGTTGCACGCATCATTGCTGCGATCCGCTCAATAGGGCTTCATTCGGCTCACATTCGGGCGTTTGCAGGAACCCCGGGCCATACGCCAACGGGTAATTAGAGCTATCCTGCCCAGCTTCGAGGCCTTTCTCAAGTGCGACGGACGTGTCACCTACCACACTCAGATACTTACCGGACATGGCTGCTTCGGTGAGTATCTGAACAGGATAGGCAGAGAAGAGACAGCACAGTGCTACCACTGTGGGAGCGACGAGGACACCGCGCAGCACACGCTCGAACACTGCCCTGCGTGAGAGTCAGAGCGGCGGATTCTCGTCCAAAAAATTGGACATGTCCTATCCCCGGAGGCTGTTATTGAAACAATGACGCATAGCGCGGAGGCATGGCGCAGCGTTCTTAAATTGTCTTCTGCGGCGCCGTCCCTGTAGCTCGATACCAGAATAGTGCTACGGTAGCCCCTGCCTGTCGTAAAAGGCGACTAAAAGGGGACTTCTGGGGTTGCGGGCGTTTGAGAGGGGGAGCTCGAATCGTCCATCATGTGACCCCGGGAAAGACGTCGCTGTTTGTGGCTGCACAGCGTTGTGTAAACCGTCTTGGGCGCAGCGCTGGAGGGGACCGGCGCGTTCTACAAGGGATCCCGGAGCCCTCCTGTAGCGCCGGAGTAGGCCACCGAGTGGGTTTTAGTGGGTGAAAGTCCCACATAACCCGGCGTCGCTCCCACGACGTTCGGGTACCTTTTCTAGGTTTCCCACTCGTAAAACAAAAAAAGGCATTATATACGCCCTCGCTATCGCATACCCCCATTCTCGAAGAGTGCCATTTCTATCCTCACAATAGTAAGCAAATCGTCTGATGGACAAGCTGATCCAGTTTGAGGAGCAGTATTACCAGTAGCAACAGCTTGATTTAACTGTCTGTTCAGTTCCTCTTCATTTGTCAAAGTAGACAACTGAATGTCAATTTCGCGCAGGTCTTGGTATGGCGCTGGCAAATTTTCAGCAGATTGCAAATTGGCAGAGTTAAACAAAACTAACTTAAATAACAAAAACAAAAGTATTAAAAAAAAAACCGAAAAACCCGAGTTTTAAAAATAAAACCCGGGTTTTTTTGTAATCCTCAAAACCGGGAAATCCCGGGTTTTTTCGGTCCGGGTAAACCCGGGCTCGATGCCCTAAGTGGAACGGCTATGGATAGCAGTTTCATTATTTTAACTACTTTGTACCGTACACGTTCACAAACTAACCAGCCCACGCTATCACAGCCAAAACGACCATCAACAATAGAAAGAAACATCCACGAGCGCTTTTTCCTTTCACTACGGAACCCACACAGCGTATTCTCCTCACAAGGCGGCACGCGTCACAAATTTGTCTTTTACGGAACCCCAGCGTATTCTCCTCACAAGGCGGCACGGTCTTTTACGGAACCCTTACCCAACAAACTGCGTATTTACTTATTCGCCACTAAAACCGTCCACGTCACTTGCCGTCGCCATATTAGTGTGTAATTGCGCCACAGGCCTCGCGGGGCGAAACGACCGCTTTGGCGGACGGTAACGTTGTAAACACGCGCCAATCTCGCGGTGATTCACGCGAAACTCCTCCACAATGGAAGTAGTTCAAGATCAAAGGTCGCCTCTTAGTTTTGGGAAGCGGCAACCTTGAAATGGGTTGCAATCGTTATTAATGGCATAGAGGTACGGTATAGAGCTATGGTGTCCATTCGCTGCGACCCATAGACGTCCCATGCTGTGCACCGGTCTCCGCACAGACACAGCTGCGGGAGGTCTAGAGCATACTCCACCACGCTGCTCTAGTGCGGTTAGTGGCCAAGCCAGTGTCGAATGTTCTCAAGCCACCCGAAGGTCTTCGACAAGGCTTAACGACAGTTTCCACTGAAAACAACCGGGACCGACGGCTTAACGTGCCCTCCCAAGTACGGTAGCTTCCAAAATCTTGCCACTAGCGGTCACCCATCCACAAACCGACCGCGTCCGTCGTTGTTTGACTCTTTTGATCACATGGAATCGATGTGAGCCATTGGGCTATGGACGCTACAGGTCTATTGCTCGTTGCGAAAGGGAAATAAGTAAAAGGAAATGTCCAAATTTGTAAAGGCAAGGCTTCCGAATTCGTAGACGACGACCCTGGGAAATACGATGCTGTGGATGGTCAGTATGGTTGCATAACGCGCAGCTTCCTAAACATAGTGGAGTTTGAAGAGTCGATTCCTTTTCATTGAGAACTTGACTCTGTTGTATGCGTGTTATCATAATGGATGCGTTCTTCCTATAATTTTCAAGCTCCACAAGCAGAGAAAAACACACTCTACTATAAAGAGCGTCCTTCCTCGATGTAAATAATACCAATTCCAATTCAGATTGGGCTTAGTGACTACTGCAACGTGGTGCTGGTTATGGCAGGCCGGCAGAAGACCTTCAGAGGCAGATGACTGGGTGGCTAGATTCAGTGCCAGAAGAAGTTGTGGTCTTCTTCAGGTTATCATACAATCAATGTTATAATTCTTATAGCCGAAACATTAACGTTTTTCAATTTTATGAATCAGAAATCGAATGGGCTGTCATCGAATACGATAACCGTATTCGTTTATTGACGGCGACGCATTTTCAGCCGAACTGTGAACACTCGTGTTAAAAGCATCATCATAGACAGACATATTGTGTTACGACAAGGAATTTCAACTGTGTGTGATTTAATACAAGGAATTTTGATCACACTAGTATGTGACCGAATACGGACTGCGACCTATTTGGTCAAAAGGACGCTTTATGTTGTAACAGAGTCTTTCGGTAACTAAACTAACTATTCATACTAAATAACGAACTAAGAGTAGGTAGGTATCTAATACTAAACACGACTCCTCCAAACACGGCAACGTTTTATTTGAATTACAATGCGCAAAAACTAGTATAGTTACCTAAATGGCTCGGCCAATTAGAAAAAAACGTACCGACGACAAAATGGCGCGCGTGGGCTTATCAAGATGGCCGACCGGGCGAAAACGTTGAATAAATTACAAAACACTATAATTGTTGACTGTTTCGGATCTATTTCATGTTTTTCTTTGTTATTCACATTCGGTGTACTTACGTCGGTCTTGTATTATTTTATGATTTATTCTACCTCAGTTACCAGAATCAGTAGCAGAACCATACAATTATATTAGCTATAATCAGAGCATCATAAATTATACTCACAACTTCTTTCTTCCCTTGCACGGGATGGCAGGCCGTATGCAAATCTGAAAAAAATTAAACTCAAATTACTCACAATTGACTACGGACATCTGAAACGATGTTAATGATCGTCTCACTCTCAATTTAGGTACTCGGTTCGGTATTAAAACTAAGAGACGTGGGGTTAAAGAAGATACTACATTTGCAAGTCACGCATTAACTGTTATAGCTAATTTAAATCTTATTAGCATTGTAATAAGGGTCTCATGCGGTGTCGTCGTGGCATGCAACGGTAGTAATTGAAACAGACGTTTAGTACAATACTTCGAGCGAGCGGTAACGACATCGTTAAAGCTAATTTTCGTGACTGCAAAATTATTAGTGCAACTACATATAACCAGTTAAGAGGAGCTTTCAGCTTCACCGTAGGTTGTAAGGTAACAAGAGGTGATCGGAGGAATTTACTGATATATTAATATACATACGTTACACAGTAGGTACAGTTGATAGCGTGATTCGAAAGAAAAAGGCACAGCGCCATCTAGTTTATGTTTTGTATCAATGCTACAATTTATATTAATATTTCTTATGACCACGGACTACATATTACTCTATGTTATGACGTTGTCACGTAAAATTATCGTCCGACCGACTTTACGGTGACAGCCCAGTGGCTATCGAACTCACCTCTCACTCGAGCGGTCCGGGTTCAAACCCCAGCGGCACGCACCAATGACTTTCTAAGTTATGTGCGATTTAAGAAATTAAATGTCACTTGCTATAACGGTGAAGGACACATCGTGAGGAAACCTGCATGCCTGAGAGTTCTTCATAATGTTCTCGAAGGCATGTGAAGTCTGCCAATACGCACTTGGCCAGCGCGGTGGACTAAAGCCTAATCCCTCCCATTCTGAGAGGAGACCCGTGCCCAACATTGGGACGTCTATGGGTCGCAGCGAACCGACTGTACAGACAACCATTAATTTTTTTTTTCTATTAAGAAATACAGCGCGATCATGCCCTATTTTCACAATACAATAATTCCTGGTTGCCCCAATAATTGCAAGTAATTGGAGCCATTGTGCTGGAGTCCACAGATGAAGACATATGCTGGCCGCTAATGAAGGATGCAGTTGCCAGTTGTCCGCAAATTAATTTATGAATAAGGTCATTTTAGCATTCCTTCATACAATTACAAATGGCCTGATCTTTTTACTACATAACATGATTCTCTGGTACCTCACGTTACCTGGTACAGCGAATTTTTGATCTTACTCATTATTGCTCCAATACGGATTGGTAAAGGTTAGTTGCCTTTCATTTCATGGGAACCATACAATTTTCCGGGATAAAAAGTTGCCTATGTCACTACCAACCGCAAACTATATCTATGCACAAAATCAGTTCGATCTCTCTCTCGCACACATGGAGGAGGAAAGAGATCGCACGCTAAGAGGGATCGGAGGAGATCAGCCCGACATCAATATACCAATTTTTTAAGTCTCGATCGCCCAATATCCTCCAGACTTACAAAAGTTATATTTGCGGAGGCGGTAGGTGCGCAAAATCAAGTAGAATCACATAAGCATGAAGATCACCCGTGATTCTGACGTCAGAGTTAGACAACACCGGCAACAAGTGTCGCCATTGACCACATGGCGCATGTCCTTCCTATTGGAGGGCAATCAATTAATATAATTCAATCAATAAGCCGCTGCGCGTGTCCATTGCGCCTGATCGGCCAGTCCGTGACGGATTCCGGGCTTCCGGGAACAGGACATTTTTCTTAGTATTTTCAAAGAATCTAACTAAATATGTATTTTATTCGAGGATATTTAAAGGTTTGAAAAAACTAAGGACTGATATTTTCCCTTCGAGCTACGATATAGAGCGCTTCAAAAAGAGTGTGAAACGCTTCCTTCAAGGCAGGCAACGCACCTGTGATACCCCTGGTGTCGCACGTGTCCATAGATGACGGTGACCACTTACCATCAGGTGGCCCGTATGTCTGTTTGTCCGTCCTATATAAAAAAAAGCACAATTCGTGCTATAATGGACACAAAAACATTATATTATGAACCGGTCTGCATCAAAACTTGATGGTAGATATAAAAGAAGACAATGCGTGCCCGAACGGACACAAGAACATTATATTATGTACCGTTCTGCTTCAAAACTTGGTGGTAGAACCTGTTAAGGTGCATCTAGATACCGCTACCAAGGAGTCATTTCGTCCATGATACTCTACTACTAGACTCCTTGGTCTAGTGATCGCAAACGCGACTGCTTAGCTAGAGGTCGAACGGTTCGATATCCGAGTCGACCAAACTATTATTATGTATTTCTGACTTGAAATTCTCTGTAGTAGCTCAGACTCCGGATTTATGTCTGATGTATGATAATAGGGTCACCATCATCGTCATCATCATCAGCCTATAGTGATCCACTGCTGGACATAGACCTCTCCTAAAAGACGCCAATCCGACCGGTCCCTGCTGAACATAGACCTCTCCTAAACGACGCCACTCCGACCGGACCTGGTGCCTTCTGAATCCAGCGGTTCCTCGCTCTTCAAGTCGTCCTTGTCGAAAAGCATATACTCCTTTTTCCCAGTCGAGTCACCAGTTACCACCTAATGGGACCTAATTGTAACTGGTGAAAAGTGGGTAGATATAGGTACTTCATTCCTCTATATACCCTTCCGTCAATATACTCGTAGGCTCGTCAGGTTATACAGTCCACCATGCTGTTCAAATGTGTGTCGAAAGACATTGAGAAAGTAATAACATTTATTTGCTTAAAACTTACGAACTAAAACCCATGCAGTACTTTCACGTTAGCTCTCTCAAGAGCTTCTTACTCGCAAAAATACCCTCCAGTCATATCCAACCTCACCTTGACCACAATCAAGCTGCCATTCGTTTCAATAACCGTAACCACAAGTGGACAGGGCCGTGCACAAATCGTGTTGTGACAGCCCTACTCATCACAGCAAGTACTCGGAAGATCCTGTGGCGATGGGACTTCTGAATTAGGATTTACGATGCCGATGCCTCGACGCCGTTGCGACACTTGCGATGTGACGCACTTGTGAAGTGCACCAGAAAATATTGTGACAATTCTTTTCACTGATAAGTGGTTCTCGAAGTGATGTCTCATTCCAGTGTCTCATTCATGTCTTCACAATATTTTCCTGTTTTGAGCTTAAACTGAATATTAGCTTAAACCGAAAACATATTTTCAATTTAATTTTAAGTCGGATTAGTATGACTTCGAAAATAAAAAGGTTTGATAGTGTCAAATATCCCAATCACCAGGATAAAATGTTAACTACCCAATGTGAACAACCTCATGAAAAACATCGTATTAACAAAAAAAATGTGTACTTAACTAAATATTAAAATAAGCTTCTTAAAAAAATCTGGGTAGCCCAATGGCTCTATCCATTTTGTATGTGGTTCAAATAAGTTAAATTAGTAAATAGAAACGGTTAGCATCTAAACTAACTAAATACATGTCTATGCCATTTACCGTTGAGTAGCTTTTCCTTCGATGGATTTCGCGCCCGATTTAATGAATTTAATTACACAGTAAGATTGAAGGATGAGATGAGGACACCCTAATGTTTTGAACAATTCCCTCAACTTTACTCATGTAATAAATAAAATTGCAAATAAAGTCGCAGGCAACAGTACCTACTATACAAGCTTAATTGAAATCATTAAAACATTAAATCAGCACGACAAACAATGTAGCGTCGACGTACGGCCGTCGCCATCTTGTCAGCGGGATGCTAACAAGATGGCCGGCCACTCGAGACCTCAAATGAATATTAATTTATAACGTGGAAGTGTTTACCGAGACACCAGATTTATGGAACAATTAAAAGATCGAAGGACGGCCCAGACGTGTATGGAGTTCTTTAAGTGGTCAAGTGTCATTGTAAGTGCATTCAATTGCAATTATGGAAAAATTTGCAAATGTATGAGCTTGATATTAATAAACATTGTTTTTTTTATAAAAGTATAAAATGATTTCCACTGTTGTACTTTTGACTGAATGTGCCCGCATTCAGTCCAATAGATGATCCAATTGTGAGTGTTAATAAGAACATTACCGTGGCACTTCATCAGCAGGTATAAGCACTAGGCCAGAGACTCTTTTACGTCTTTTAGTGACAATTAGTTCTGTTTTTTGGTGTAAGTAGTAGGTAGGTATACTCCAGTGAGTATTAGTAAGAGTCTCGTACTAAGTCTAGATGGTCGCGTAACGGTAAATCTTTCCAAGTAGAACGCAATGCTTTAAAAACAATTATTATATGGTAGAAACGTGGCAGGCAGGTACCTACTTATGCTTGTTTGCTATCTTATATCGGTGGTACTGTCGACTTAGATTTAACGTCTCATTCCTAAACTTGACAACTTATCCCAAACTCGTCACTTTGTCAATCTTCTATGTAGCCATACTCGTAGCACGAGATCAGTTGCCCAGCGAATAAGTAGTCCTAGGTTCAATACAAACTGTTTTTTTTTAATAAATAATAAATATCACGCACATTCTCACACCCGGCCATCTGACCCCAAATTAGGCGCGAGCCTGTACTATGGCTGTTAGAGACTGATATACGTTCATAGATGTTTTTAAATACATACTTATATAGATAGTATTAACATCCAGACACAGAACAAACACAAGTGTTCGTCACACGAATTTGTCCTGAGTGGGATTCGAACCCACGTCCCCTGGCGTGGCAGGGCCACTACCGATTGCGCCAGCGGGCCTGTCATACTTGCCTGTCAACTGTTACAACGTTAAAGGCAAAATATAACTTATCAATACTTATTATTATCTATCATTTCTGCCTCCACACCGTTAAATTTTGCGACGTCGAGAGCTCAGTAAGCAGATAACTCACAGCGCTGATTTTCACGGCAGCCCATTAAATATGTAGTTTTGTTGAATGTAATTCGATTGAGAGGCA
Source organism: Carterocephalus palaemon (assembly GCA_944567765.1). Taxonomy (NCBI): domain Eukaryota; kingdom Metazoa; phylum Arthropoda; class Insecta; order Lepidoptera; family Hesperiidae; genus Carterocephalus; species Carterocephalus palaemon. Next base: position 10,706,722 of record OX155657.1, on the reverse strand, counting down.
ATCATAACGACAGCCACCACCTGTCGGCTACCGATACCGCTGTTAACGGCTTATTTGCATAAGCCCTGTGGCTTATCGCGATCACAGCTTAAGGTGTAGAGACAGCAAAAACGATGGGAAAATAATGCATTTAATTTTTTTTATTTTATAATATAGGATGGACAAACAGACACCACCTGATGGTAAGTGGTCACCGTCGTCTATGGATTATTTATGAAACACGTTTTGCGAGAGTTAAGTCCAGTTGAAGGGTACAGTCTCCAGTTATGACGCAATTCATATCGAATAGACTTGAATAGTGATTATTCGGTGTCATCTAAAAATTATTTTATGTAGTAATAATTTTTTCTTATAATATTTGATGAACATGAAACCTGTATTATTACGTACTTAGAGAAATAACAGGTAACCTATTAGTAAATTTAAAAAAAAGTATCTTAGTTTTGTAGGTAGGTACGAAAAAGGGCTCTTATATGTCAAGGGAAAATAATAATTAAATGTTAAAATTTTGATAACAATGATACTTAGTTGATTGTTTTTAATGTGATTCAAAATCATTTTGATGTCTTTTTTCTCTTTTCAATATACACTGTTGATGGTAATAAGAAATGACTAATGTGCATGCTGCAAGCCAGCTTGTCCAGCTCGATGGAAGTCCGAGCCCAACAGTGGGGCAAAGAAAGAGTAGAAGAGAGCGAAAGAGAGAGAAGAGAGAAGAGGCCGTGTAGTAATACTGTTCAAGCTTCATACATTTTTTGCTGACGCTACCTAACCCAACCGTTCAATCGGGGACAATTCAGCTCACTGGCCTTTGATAACTCCTGATTTATTGCACAATTTATATTGCTTCCACTAGTATTGTAGTTATTATCTACCACTTAACTACTCTGTCTAATATATTTACCAAGTACCTACAGACGTACAGACCTACAGGTTGAAGGAGACATGGAAATTAAATTAATATAAGTACTAGCTTTTGCCCGCGGCTCCGCCCGCGTGGTCAAAGGGAATTAACAATGAGTTGTTTATCATACATGACACATTTATTGGTGGATGAATAGTGACAGTTCCACGATTAAAAGATACTAACTACTTAACTGCTATACTAACTAAATTTTCGCTAAATAAACGCCATCTATTAACAACATCCGGAACTAAATATCTAGCAAATAACAAAACATCGATATCTTCCCATGGGGATGTTTTACCGCGGTAAAAAGTAGCCTACGTCACTCTCCACCCTCCTCACTATCTCCACACACAAAAACCATACCATATAATAGCTTCGTTGCGACGTGAAAGCCGGACAAACAAACAAATAAATAAACAAACAAATAAATAAACAAACACACTATCACATTTATAATATTAAGTATGGATATAAAATTAGCTACACAGAAAAATTTGTATTCATTTGCATTTTTACATTTATTAATAACTAGTGGACGCCCGCAGCTTCGCTCGCGTAGAATTAGACCCATTAACGACGTCTACCCGTCTAACGACTTCAAAAACGGCAAAGTTTCATAGTAACTTTGCACCCCCGTTTTACCCCCTTAGGGGGTGAATTTTCAAAAATCCTTTCTTAGTGCTCCCCTACGTTATAAAAGGAACCCCTGTGCAAAATTTCAGGTTTCTAGCCCTTATAGTTTAGGCCCTGCGTTGATATGTCAGTCAGTCAGTCAGTCAGTCAGTCAGTCAGTCAGTCAGTCAGTCACCTTCTCCTTTTATATATATAGATTTATTTATCCATCAGCCCTTTGGGGTCCACTGCTGGACATAGATCTCCGTCAATCGTCGCCACTCCTCCCGATCCTGCGCCCTCTGAATCCAACGGTTTCCCGCTGTCTTCTTCAGGTCATCAGTCCACCTCGTCGGCTGCGGACAATACTTCGTTTTGCGAAACGCGGTCTCCACTCGAGGATTTTTGTTACCCAACGGTTATCAGTACGTCGAGCGACGTGGCCTGCCCTTTGCCACTTCAGTTCACTGATCCTTCGAGCTAAGTCTCTGTTCAACCGCGCACAAACCGGCGTGCCAAAGCTATCAGCAGCCCAATAAGGCGCAACCACTAGATCGATATCGCAGTTCATGCCGCATAGTAATTATTGACTATTCTTTCGTATATAATTATTCCGAGATTTATAGACAGCATTGGCGCCAGCGATAGCCATCGCGGCCCATTAATTGTGCGCCGCTGGATAATGGATTCCAATTTGTTATTGTGACAAACCATAGATATTATGAAGTGTAAAAAGGTATAAGAATCGGCACGACAGTGCAGCTCTGATCTTGAATGATTTTTTGAAATCTTGCGGATGGCAGCGAACTTGTAAGCAAAATAAAGAAATTTATGAAAATACGTTTTTAGCATGATATTGCACCTTATACCTAAGACTACTCTCAGTCTCAAGCTCAAGCGCACTTGAGAAAATTTGCTGAATTGAAAAAGAAAGGAAATCTGCATGCTAAAGGGTTAGTCGTATCCTATCATAAGCCCTGTGGCTGTCCGTACTTTGCACACCCCTAGGAAGGTAAACATCTTCATCATATTAACATGTGCATGCGCATTAAGTTCATTAATCCGTTTTAAAAAGCTGCGCACAAACAAACATTATTTTTACCCTATTCCGGGAGCACAATAAAACGAACCCGGGACCGCGGGAGCGTCTAACGTTCCGAAATACATACACGCAGCTGCGCGCCATCCCGCTCGCGTAAAGCGATACTGCTTAAGGGCTGCCAAATTTAATTAATTTTTCTAAAAAGATTTTTGGAAAAATTAAAGTGATTTATTTCAATTTTTTTCTCACGTAAGATTTTTTTACTTTCTACGTTAAGTACGTTTTAAAAAATGAAATGTCACCTACTATAATGGTGAATGAAACGTCGTGAGAAAATCTGCATGCCTTTGAGTTTTCCATAATGTAAATATGTGAAGTTTACCAATTCGCACTTGATGCACCGCAGCATGGTCTATGGCTACACTATAATAGCTTCAACTCCGAGAGAGACACGAGCCCAACAGTGGGAATAGGAAAGGGTTGCGGTGGTGGCATCATCTCAGGTGGCAGCCCTACGATCTGCATGTGGGGCGGCGGCGGAAAGAGCAACACGCGGCATACGGGCTTGTTTTAACAGTCAGCGATAGGGTTACCACCTCCCGAAACTGTCCCGACTATGTTTCAAGTCGTTTGTTTGGTATGTACTTACCACCGCCACGTTTCTACCATAATATAATAATTGTTTTTAAAGCAATTGCGTTCTACTTGGAAAGATGAGGTTACCCATTACGCATCTCTTAAGGCGACCTAGACTTAGTCGCTGCGACCAATAGACGTCCCACTGCACGGGTCACCCCCACAGACGAAGCTGCGGGAGGTCTAGAGCATACTCCACCACGCTGCTCCAATGCGGATTGGTTGAGGGGTTAGTGGTCAACCCAGTGTCGAATGTTCTCAAGCCACCGACAAGGCTTAACGATTGTTTTCACTATTGAAAGCAACCGGGACCGACGGCTTTACGTGCCCTCCGAAGCACGGTAGCGTCCATGAAATTTTGCCACTAGCGGTCACCCATCCACAAACCGACCGCGCCCGTCGTTGCATAACACTTTAGATGTAAAAATTAAATAATGTCTCATTTATCCTAACTGCCATGGCCACCATAGATCCATGGCGGCGCGTGTGGTGTTATGGCGGCGACCTACCGGCTGTGATGCAATTTTTGATGTGCCCATATAAGATTTATTTGGGAGCGCCATTATAAATATGTTCGGATGGTCGGGTTGGCTGCGTAGTGAATTACTTTTATTTCGTGTTTTATTACTACTGAGAAAGTGCAATTTTATTGTGCTTTAAAATATCTATAGCTGCAACCCGACGTCCCACTGCTGGGCGCGGGTCTCCCCCACAGACAAATCTGCGGGAGGTCTATAGCATTCTCCACCGCTGCTCCAATGCGGATTAGTGGGAGGGCTTAGTGGCCAACCCAATGTCAGCATGCTTTTTTGATAAGTATCTTATTTTATGTATGTATTTGTTTTTTGCTATGTTATTATCTTATATTATAATGTCAACAAGGTTTAATTTGACGAAATAAACGTTTGTCAATTTCATATTTTTATCAAAACTTCTGATTTTAGCCACTTGAAAAACAAATAAAAAGAACACAGGTTCAAATAAGTACCAGATTCGGCATCACCTACACCAAAAGATGGAACGTACTTACAGCATAGTAGCGTTAGGTACCGGCACATAGCGTATGTACCGACAACCTTACCGTTCGACGGCTGAGCAGAGAGTGTGTTATGTTGTTGGCTGCGTTTGGCTTTATATAGGCACGGTCGAGTAGTTGTCAGTAGTTGACCACTTAATGAGGGTAGTTGCTAACAATATAATATTCCAGAATAGAATTAGCCGCGAATGCGTCATCTCTTCTAAAGGATATCACTTTCTGTGTATTTTATGAACCCCTGGTATGTCGGATACCATTTCACAGCTAAACCACATAACCATCTTTAAAGAATTTGTTACAGATGATGGTCACAGGAATTGTTTGATCCCTACTAACTTTCCAAAGTCGGAGTTGTAAAAGCAAAAAGATGGTCACAATCTTTTGATCCCTACTAACTTGCTTTCGGAGTTGTAAAAGCACGGAGAAAAATGTTACGTTAACCAAGCACTAACTGCCAGTTAAACCATAAATCAAGGATGTTTGTGCATCAGAATCCCCGAAATGAGATCTTTTACGAGGTTTACACGCGGACAGGAAGCGAGTGTTGCAGACGCGCAGTAAAAGATTACATGCATTCACAGAACGGTTGCATCAGATATTGCTACCCAGCGCTAAGACCCAGCGATACAGAAGTGGAGAAGCCGTCAATTTTCATCTTCTCTGGTAATGTCTCCCAAAAAAACTCACAACTGAGAAAATCTTTTTATTTACGACAGGCCCGTTGGCGCAATCGGTAGTGACCCTGTCTGTTGCGCCGGAGGTCGTGGGTTCGAATCCCATTCAGGACAAATATTCGTGTGACGAACACTTGTATTTAATTTTGTTCTGTGTCTGGATGTTATTATCTATTTAAGTATGTATTTAAAAATATCTATCTATGTATATCAGTATCTGACACCCATATAACAGGCTCGCGCCTACTTTGGGGTCAGATGGCCGTGTGTGAGAATGTCTAAGATATTTATTTATTTAATTTTTATTGCTGGGAAATGCATTTACGCTTCCTGCCCGGTTTATGGAGCAGCAGGTATGTGGGACTCCCAACTTGGCCGGAATACCCACTAAAACCCAACGGCACCTTCAGCGTCACCATGAGACGCAACGGGACCACATGACCATTACTACCGTGACGCCTCGACCCACCATAGTGGAACCTCCGAGCCAACGAACCCATGGCTCCAGTGCATATTGAAACTGATTTCAATACGCTTTAAATTTAGCGCATTTTAAGAATTCCGCATATATAATTACATATATTCCGCATATATTAATTAACATTTTCCAACAGACTGCATAAAAATTCCTTTTTATTTATCGCAGGTTAAAAATAGTTTTAAGTTAAGATAAAAATTATCTACGGAATGATAATAAAGGGGCCTTCACACGGCGCCAACAATCACACACGCTTTCTGTAAACAGAGGGACTTGCAGTTGCAGAGCATCAGGGTTGTCACTGCTTAAAATTAAATTATTATTTAAACTAACTTTTTTTTAAAAACGTGCTTCCGTTCTAGATTAAATATTCCTTTGGTTAGGTCATGAACAAAACAGCGGAAATTGAATGGATTTATTGATTCGCTCGATTAGACTCGTCCAAGGCTATAGATGGATAAATGTCAATTTCACGAATAATGAATGATAGCAAACGAACATAAAACTTTTTTTTAAATCAGTCTCTATTTCATTCTGAAGAAAGACGAATCTGACAAAAGCGCACTTAATCACAAATAGCACCATCACAGCTTCCAATGACAACTGTGACAGAATTTAAAAAAATTATCAGAAAAGGAACATTTAGACCGGAACATTTAGACCAGTTAGTAAAGAATGAAAATAGTAGTTCGTCTATTCGTTGCTAGGTTCAACTGCAAACCATGAATCCACATTCAGCCACTACTTGCGAGTAGCGGCAGCCCTGCGCTGTCGAGAATAACTACCCCAATAAGGCGCATCGCACACTGACTGATTCATTGAACGCCGCACGCCGCCGCGGCGCGCGACGACTCGACGCTCGCGCTCGCCATGCGCGTAGTGATGTGATAGAAGTTAATCAATATCGATATTTTTATTTTTTGGCAACTTCGTGGCGCAGTCGTGACCTGGTGATTGACTCTGCCTGTCGGTCGCTGGGGTTTAGGATCCCGGGCAGGCAGATATTTATTTTATCAATACTATATAATAAAACTCTACAAATATTTCTTGTCCCACAAAAAGACGTATACATTTTTATGACAAATAAATTATTTGATTTGATTTGAACTCGTACAACGAACATAATACAAAGGAAATTGCCCCGGGGCTTTATGCAACCATCGCGCAAGAGGAGTAGGCAGTCCCAGTGTTAATTAACTATAGTAACTCATGAAGCGATCAGGAATCTATACTTTTAAATCTAATCCTTGTTCTAATATTTTACCTATGTAAAAAGCCTTATAGTCAAAGTCAAAATCAAATATGTATGTATGTAATTTATATCGCTATGAGGTGATTGGGCACGCTTAACGAAAGTCTAGGTAACTACAAAATACAAAAGAAAAACGATATAATGCCCTAAATCAAAATGCCCATAGAAATTGATGAACAGTCTCGAAAAACACAATTTAAACTGAGACAAAAGTGCTCACGCCTTGGAGGCAAGCTCCAATCTCACACTTTGCTCGCACTAATGATTTTGTAAGATCCTCTCGAAAGCTACTGAAGCAACGCTGAGTCCGCCAACCGGGCCACTTGACCGCGCTGCCCACGCTGAGCGCCGCCGCGCCTAGAATGCTCACACCGCACCCCACACGTGACAACATCTGTACACGGGCCACAGAGATCAAGTCTACTAGACATGGCTTTAGGTCTTTAGATTAAAAAAAAACTGTAAAAGACTCGTTTTGCTAGCACTGTATGTAGATATAGATCCAATTCGGTGTAGAGCGACTATACAGTTACACATCAAATTGAAAAAAAAAATGGTTGTCTGTAAAGTAGGTCTACGGACGATAATTTTACGTGATAACGTCATAAGAAATTGTAGCATTGTGCATTGTGTGCATTAAACGGTTTTATTGTAAAAAAATATTAGGTACAGCTTTTAGTATAAAAAGCTTAAAAATAATTCTGTAGGTCCTAGGTACCTCTCCTAATCAATCTAGGGCTTTAGTCGAATAAATAAAATCGTTGGGCGCCTGAAATTTCTATTTATTTATATTCTATTATTATTATTGAGTTATTTACGCATACAGAATACCTTTTACTTGATAGATCAATGTCGAATTGCAACTTTGACACATCTATGTATTCTTAACTCTGTGGCCGCTGTCTCCTTGGCATGACAAGCCTAACTGTTCTTATCGGCTGAATGTAGAATATCTTTGATTGACGCAAGCGAAGTATGAGCATTAACAACTAACAACTAACTTACTGCCATGTTGGAGATAGTTTTTAATTAATGTTTAATCGCCTATTACTTTCAATCGACTGAATGTTAGCGATTTGTTGAACTAGTTCTACTTCTACTGAATTAGTAAGAATAATATTGAGTTGGGACAAGACAAAAAAGCGGTGACAGCTATCGAACTCGCCTCTCACTCGAGCGGCCCGGGTTCAAACCCGAGCGGCACGCACCAATGACTTTTCTAAGTTATGTGCGATTAAAGAAATTAAATGTCACATGCTATAACGGTGAAAGACACATCCTGAGGAAACCTGTATGCCTGAGAGTTCTTCATAATGTTCTCGAAGGCATGTGAAGTCTGCCAAACCGCAATTGGCCAGCGTGGTGGACGTTTACTTAACACCTCTGGCTACTGGCTCTGGCTGGGAAAATACAGACGTGATATTACGTTATGTACTTCTAAAATAATATTGTTAGGCTTTCATAGAATATTTATATTGGTTTCGCTACGACCCATAGACGTCCCACTGCTGGGCACCCCACAGACACAGCTGCGGGAGGTCTAGAGCATACTCCACCAAGCTGCTCCAATGCGGATGCTATATTGGTTACCACTTTCGGAATTTACGTTAGGATTGTTTTTTAACCTTACTCGTTAATAAGCTTTACGGTTCAAATTTTGACCTGTCTATACTAATATTATAAAGAGGAAACATTTGTAAGTAATATTTTCACACAAAAACTACTGGACCGATTTCAAAAAATTCTTTCACCATTAGGAAGCTGCATCTTCACTGAGTGACATAGGCTATATAATATTACTAGCGGACGTCCGCAGTTTCGCTCGCGTGGAATGCCTATGACACTCAGTGAAGATGCAGCTTTCTGTTGGTGAAAGAATTTTTGAAATCGGTCCAGTAGTTTTTGTGTGAAAACATCATTCCTTTTTATAATATTAGTAAACGAAACTATTGTTCCACGCGGGCGAAGCTGCGGGCGTCCACTAGTCACTTCTGGAACATTTGAAGAATTTCTACAATGTACAATGTGACAATTGTAACGTCTAGAAGTCATCACGATGAAATCCACTCAGCAAACGGGCTCGCCGCACGCCAGCTAACCGGTTCAAACGAACGTGTCACTCAATCGCGTATGTAATTAACATTGATTAACCTATTTGCCGCCATTTTCTTCCTGTACGCGCTTCCGGATCCGGTCGGTAATGAATGCAAAGGACATGACTGACATATTATCACTTTTTATTATTTTTAATCTGTTAACTAAATTATCGCGCGCATTTAAGTTCGGCTACTGGTATTTGTTGTGTAATTTATAGCATTGCCGCAGCGGATTTCTGACAGTATGCATATAAAAGTCAACATAAATATGTAGTATTTTTAAATCATTTAAATAAAGCAGTTAATACAGCAGTTACAAGTTTTGAGAAAAATATGGAAGTTGTCGTGGAAAAGAACAAATTGATTTCCGCGTCGATAAACCCTGTGTTTTACAATTATGAGTTTATACACACGAGATTTTATAAAAAATACATTTTGTTAAGTAAGCTGTCTTTTGTTTACTTAACACATAGATTGTGTGTATATATGTATACTATTTTGTGTGTAATCAAACAGTGAACTAACTAAATAACTAATAACAATCAATAACTTTTAAAGCATATCCTTTTCCTGTAAAAGTCCAGAAATCTGTCTCAGTGACAGTACTTACTATCACTAACAGTCCCCAGTCTTCATACCAACTAACGAACTCACCAACTAATGTTCTAATTAACTCTCTGAATTAATTGGACTAACCATCCCAGTCCCTAATTGAGTCTTGTTCAAAGTCAGTCACAGTTGTCATGGGCAGCAGCGGATGGGTGGTGCTGCAAGCTCGTTTGCTATCTTGTATCCATAAAAAAAAATCTGCCACTAGTAAATACTTAGCACATTATCAATTTGTGTTATCAACTTAACCAATTAACGTTTACAAAACACTGTATAGGTAACTGGAAGGTCCAATTGTATTCTATAACAAATGTGACCTTTCCCATGGTCAGAGACCCACAGCACCATGCTGGGACCACAGCAAATATGGCTGAGATTAGATAGATAAAGATACAGATAGACAAAAAAAATACAATATATTTTATCGCAAAGATATAATCTTGATTTTCAACGCATAAAGGTCAAGGTATTGTCTTCCTTTCCTACATATCTGCGGTAAAAGTTTGAGTGTAGTCTGTGGTTTTATAATGAAGTAAACGCTTTCACAATTATATTTTCGAAACATTAAATAGCGGTGACAGCCCAGTGGCTCTCACTCGCCACTCACTCGAGAGGTCCCGGACCTCAAACCCCAGCGGCACGCACCAATGACATTTCTAAGTTATGTGGGATTTAAGAAATTAAATGTCACTTGCTATAGCGGTGAAGGACACATCCTGTGGAAACCTGCATGTCTGAGAGTTGTTCAATATGTTCTCGAAGGCATGTGAAGTCTGCCTGTTCGCACTTGGCCAGAGTGGTAGACTAAAGCTCTCCCTTCCATTCTGAGAGGATACCCGTGCCCAACAGAATGGGTTGTGATGATGATGTGTAAAATCATTATCAAAACAAGTATCGTTACAAAACTTTTACGTATTCACCACTTACAACTAAGATGAACATTTCGTCAACATTATTTTTACAAGCGCTATGATACGGTGTAAAAACAAATAGGTATAATATAACATTTATGTTCTTAAATAACACTTAACATCATCATAAGAACACCAGGTATCGCAACTATTGGGAAAATATTCCTTTCTAAAATAATCCTCGTATGAAAAATTAATACTTTTAAAGATGATTATCGATATAGATTACGCAACAGTCCCCTCACTAAACGCAAACAGACGTTAATGAACTTGCATTTGAAAATAGAACGACGCGCCGCATGCGCTGGGCGCCATCTTGCGACTTATGAAAACAACAGACCGTACACAACAATAAAACATATTTTATGCAGTTACGTAATAACTACTAGCTGTTAATAATAACAAGATGAGAATTCGATTCCAAAGTACCGAAAACAATGTCACATTGGTCAAGAATCGAAAAGAAACTGGGAGAATTAGTCCAGATATTAATCTATATACCTGCTACTAATATTATAAAGTTGAAGAGTTTGTTTGTTTGAACGCGCTAATCTCAGGAACTACTGGTTCAAATTGAAAAAATATTTTTTTGTTGAATAGGCCATTTATCGAGGAAGGCTTAAGGCTATATAACATCACGCTACTACCAGGTAGGTATGGCTTATTTTACGCAAGCGAAGCTGCGGGCGCCCACCAGTGTTACATAAAACTTTTTTCAGTATCAAAGACAATCGCTGTCTTTTCAGTCCAAAAATATTTGAAGTACATACCTACGGCCTAAAGCGGCCTTTTCATACAAAGACTTGATTCCAATTTAAGCTCACGAATGTCACAAATGTCAAAGCACACATCCAACTACACTGAGCGACTAGTTACCTCGACGCAATAGTTATGGCAACATAAATTTGGTTGGCTATGGCCGTCTATTGCCGGTATAATAGTAATATAAATGATTTTGTTTTCCTCAAATAACACCTCAATGTCTTGCGACACGAAGACAAACACTTAAACATTAATATAAGATGCATGTAGTTGCAAAATAACTTGCGCGATAGTTGGGTAAACGCGAATTATGCCACTTTTGTAACCGGCGCGGCTGCGTAGCGTAGAGCCTAGAGTGGCCTAGACAAACAATAAGTCTCAGTCTTTCTGTCTAATTTATTTTCTCTCATCATCACAACACAACCGACTACCTCCACGCTGGCACAGAATACTTAATAATTCCAGATTGGCAGACTTCACGCACTTTTTTAAATTATTGCATTGTCCATACTAATCTATACTAATATTATAAAGAGGAAAGATTTGATTGTTTTTTTTTGTTTGTTTGTTTGCATCGAATAGGCTTCAAAACTACAGAACCGATTTGAAAAATTCTTTCACTGTTGGAAAGCTACACTATCCCCGAGTGACATAGGCTAAATTTTATTTTGGAAAGAAATAGGGTTCCGTAAGATATTTGGGTTTTTCGGACACAAGGTGTAAAAAATCAACCAGAAAAGTTACTTATTTTGCGTACGCTGCCTAAACTATAAAAGATAGAACCATAAAATGTTCTAATTAATTGTAGATCTTATAAATATCTATAAAAAAAGTCCGCGACACACTATACCTATCTATGTCGAGTGAGGCACAACAACCATTTTTTTATCTTGAATTTTTTTTGGACTACATTTACAGTTTATGTAGATAATATTTGGTCTTTGAATGATTAAAATTGGACGTTTGGTTTTGAAGTGTCTATCTGTCTGTCTGTTTCGCTTTCACGCCAAAACTACTGAACCAATTTAAATGAAATTTGGTACACAGTCTAGAGCCTGACAAAGGACATAGACACTTTTTAATTGGAAAAAAAGTGTTGTAATGGGTTGAAAAGGGAGATGAAAGGTTGTATGAAAGTATTGTCATTTTCAGAACTAGAAGCATAAAACTTAAATTTTAGGCTGTTGATAAGGTATAATCCTTACTAATCCTATCCTACTAATATTATAAAGAGGAGAGTTTGTAAGTATGTATATATGTATGGATGGATGTGTGTTACTTTTTCACGTAAAAAGTACTGAATGGATTTTAATGAAACTTAACAATTATATAGCTTATACATCAGAATAACACACAGGCTAAAATTTATAAAGATATTGTGTGAATTGTCCAAAATATGACGATAAGTGTCAAGTAGGTAAGTAGGAAAAAATCTACCATCTGCGAGCTATTCTGGCGTGCGCTGCCAAAACTACTGGACCGATTTCAAAAATTCTTTCACCATTAGAAAGCTGCATCTTCACTGAGTGACATAGGCTATATAATATTACTAGGCGTAAACGAAACTATTGTTATAATCTATATATGTAAAATAAAGCCGTGTTAAATTTTTATTTTTTTAGTAACCTGACGCAAATAGGGTTTATGTGCGTGTATTATAATTTTGATTTTTATATAAAATACCCGTGCGAAGCCGGGGCGGACCACTAGTATGTATTATAAAGAGGAAACATGTGTTCGTAATGTCTTCACACAAAAACTACTGGACCGATTTCAAAAATTCGAAAGCTGCATCCTCACTGAGTGACATAGGCTATATAATATTACTAGGTGTAAACGAAACTATTGTAATTCCACGCGAGCGAAGCTGCGGGCGTCCACTAGATTGATAAGTGTGCAATGTTTTAAATTAAATCGGCGTTTTAAAGGGGATGATTCATTCCATTACATACATCCATACCAATCTAATGTTCATACATTTTCCCAATATAAATTATTGAATTAGACTATCATCGCTATATTTATTGTTTAAAAATGAATTGGTACGTGTCCGGGATTCGAACCCGGAACCGCCCAGTGGGAAGCCGATTCAATTGGGCAGCTCCACGCTATCCTATACTCAGTTTGCGCAAGCGATTCTGTTCCGATATGTTAATGAGTGTCCAATAATTTTGCGCGCGTTAATTACGGCCGTTCAGGGTTGTCGATGTCCTGTATACTAATAAATTGTTTTAATGTTGTGTCTGGCCCATTGGCGCAATCGGTAGTGACCCTGCCTGGTGCCAGGGTATGTGGGTTTGAATCCCACTCAGGGCAAACATTCATGTTAAGAAAACTTGTGTTTATTCTGTGCCTGGATGTTAATATCTATAAAAGTATATAAAAGGATGTTAATATCTATAAAAATATAGTATTTAGAAATATCTATTAATATAATAAAAATATCTAATCCGACCTACTGTTATTACTATTTAATTTACTGTTATTTTACCATTACCTTACTGTTTTTTTGTTATTGCTTTCATTCTTTTTTTTGTTTAATATTAGATATAAGTGTTCGAATATAAATCACGGATGTTAAATTATGTTGTTTTGTGTGTGAAAAAACATTTTATAAGTAGCTAAAATAGGTTTATTAATTTATTTATAAATAAGGAAGTTTTTGACAACCCTAAGTTAGATCGATTCAAATCGATTGTTCGATTCATTCACAACAACTGCAATTGCTCGCTGACAGGCGGCCGGCGAGTGAGTAGCCGTGGGCACGCGATGCTATTGCAATTACTGAGAATGGCCCACGCGTGGGACACGCAGGGATATTGGACGTATTGGAAAGACGTGGTTTCTGGTGACACTTTTCAAAAGATAACCATCTTAGTTCTTAAGAGTAGCACAATCATAAAGTTCAAAGAGTAACACATAATTATATGACAAATTTAGAATAAGACGCTTGTGAGTCTTATTCAAGGTCTCTTATGAGTGTCATGTGTAGAAGTGGTGGTTACCTTACAACCATAACAAAAATCAAAACTAACGCTCTCTATCTATATATGTAGGTATATAAAAGGAGAAGCTGACTGACTGACTGACTGACTGACTGACTGACTGACTGACTGACTGACTGACTGACTGACTGACTGACTGACATATCAACGCAGGGCCTAAACTATAAGGGTTAGAAACTTGAAATTTTGCGAAGGGGTTCCTTTTATAACTTAGCACTAAGAAAGGATTTTTGAAAATTCATCCCCTAAGGGGGTAAAACGGGGGTGCAAAGTTAGTATGAAACTTTGCCGTTTTCGAAGTTATATGGGCAACCTGAACGCGGGCAGACGTCGTTAATGGGTCTAATTCTACGCTAGCGAAGCTACAGGCGTCCACTAGTCTTATTAAATAAATGTAGAACACTACAATAATTAAAAACCGACAAGGTAGTATCCACAGAACAGATAAAGTTCTGTGGTAGTATCGGTGATATGATAACAGACCCCAAACCGCAGACTTATAGGCGGTGGAATTGCAATCTTTTTCAATCTGATAACGTCAAACTATTACAATTGACAGCGCCGAAATGCTAATTCATACGCAAGGCGGGTCTATCACTTCCATGGCTAATTCTCAGTAACCGCGCTCTTTGTCGCAACCATGTTGGTTGAGAAAGTGTTGAGTTGTGCTGTCTTTGGTCTTGATTTAATCAGACGATCATAGTCAAAGTTCGTTCTTAGCATTGCATTTGATTCCAATTAGCAGTCGAAAAAGGAATTGCTAATAAAATAGATTATGAAAACATATTGTACGTTTTTGAGTTTTTGACGTGATAACATCTTATAAATCGATGAACGCCTACCAAATACGAAAAAAAGTGTGCCGTCAACTCCCGTACCGCCTAGTGTTACGCCACCCGTACCGCCAAACGTACCGAAAAGCGTTACGCCAAGCGTATTCATTCATTTAGTCTGTAACCCATAGCAATAGACCTAGTTTACTAGGGCCAGGGCGCACTGAGATATTAATGTATTTTACAACCACAATACATTTGATAGCCAATACAATTGATTGACCACGGTCTGAAATAAAAATTTATTATTATTATTATTATAGCGTGATTCAGAAAAAGGCACAGCGCCATCTAGTTTATGTTTTGTAAATCAATACTACAATTTTCTAATAATATTTATTAAAACGTTGTCACGTGAAGTTATTTTCCGTAAACGGACTTTACAGACAACCATTTTTCTCAGAGGCTACCAACACCACCGCTTCCAGAGCTTTTAGAGACTTGTAGGTGCAATGTTCGTTACAGTTGGCATGCTCGTTTGTATCATATATCAGTAAAAATACTATAACACAGTTACTAATTTGCCGATTACTGTCGTGTAGTAATTGTTTTTAAGAGCAATTGTAGTATAGGCGACCATCTTAGTTTCCATTTGTGACATACTTGCAACGAGACTCCCTGAAGTCTCGTCCTGGATGTGTCTTGTAGCTGTCCCGTATACTCATAAAAATGTTACCCTAAAGAAATTGCATTAGTTATAGTCAGTGACTAAATCGTATTCCATCCTACCTATTTGTATTCTATGCAAATCCGTTTCCTCTCCAACTAATCCTATTACCCCAATCAACGTAACTCGCTCTGACATTCAGTTCGCTGGAGTCCTCTTTTCATTTCCGCGAAAATGAATTTTCGGTTCAACAAAACGCTGATTGAAAGTAGGACATGAAATGTTGGCTCACAGAACCCATACAAGCGAAGCTGGGTAATTAATGGATGAGTTTTTTCTCTACAATCTATGTGTAACCACGACAAAAAACGTGTGTCATTAATATGTTTTTAGAAGATCTATGTATTTATACGTCTATCTGTGGCATTATAAATCTCAAACGGATGATCTGATTTTGATTTAATAGTTTTCTTGTTTGAAAGACGAATTGATCCGAGATATATTCAAGAAAATATTAAAGCTATTATAATTACAAAATCGTAAGATCATTTCAGTAATATGCATTGTTGAAATAAGACCGTACCTTAGTATGACGACTAATGTTCATTAAGCGTATACAAATATCATATAATGAAAATAAATGAATCATAAATTAGTAAAGTAGGTAGATAAGTATGTTACTAAGTAAGTGAGCTATTACTAGTAAATGGTGAGCTGATATGTAACATTTATGTACATATTCGTAGGTACACGAGTGAGATTCAAAACTACGACCCCACATCAGGAAGTGTCCACACCTATTCCTATTCCGCCCTGAAATATTTTTCCGTTCTCTTTCCTTCACAAATTCCTGGGAAACAGGACATTCCCACTAATTGCCAACTAATAATTTCATCAAAAACACTCGCGAAATTATCAGATAACTGGTAAATAACATGCCTTCGCCGATTACCTATTATCGGTTATTAGCCGGACTACGTGCCTCTGGTCACATTTCACACGTGAAATTAATCATTACATATTAATTTACTAATATTAATCATAACATTTTTAAACATCAATATTTTTTCTTCGCTAAAGGTAAAGTTCTTTGCATTTATTACTCTGCGGGAATACCACTGTGCATAAATTACTCTATGTAATTTTGTGTGACAATGTGACATCTTCCAGAAAGTAATAGAAATAGATGTACGTTCCAAAATCAAATGTGACGTCTTCCAGAACATTCGTGAAAGGGACAGATGAACTTGAGTACGTTCCAAATTTTAAAATGTACTGTTCTGTTCTATTGGAGAAACTTCTCAGGGGTATATAAGCCGATCGCGCCGGCGACACGGGGAGGGGCGTGATCTGAGCGAGAAGCGAAGAACCAAAGTGATACAAAGAAAGAAAGTGTCTTGAAGTCAAGTGTGAACTTGTCTTAAGCGGAAGAGTGTATATTTTATGAATTAAAGTAAACACGATCATACCATCACCATGCCTTGTTCGTGGTTTATTAAAAAGTCGATGACAATCTTAAATAGGTATTAAATTATGCGTACTGAAACATGGAACTCTCGAATCAATTAAAGGGGCCCCAGAAATCTCACAATTATATCTGTGAAGGGTCGAATTGTCACGGGAGGAGCAATTGTTCACGAGTGCTCTTCGCTGAGAGGTTAAATGATGGTTGCTAGGTACTTGCTTAATGGGGTACGGGTGTCCGCCTCAGGGTTTTGATTTAATGTTTTGAACGGTCATATTATTATATTTTAGAACGAAAGAAAGAATCTTTTGTTTGCCACAATCGTACATGCAAACAGAAAACTATATCAAGTACATGTGTATCCTACAAAATTATAAAAAAAGAAAAAAGTTCTATGTTGCAGTGACCACTCAGCAAATAGGTCTACACTCAGCATAGCTGCAGTTACTCAAACTGTAACACTGATTTTCAGTGCAGCCTGTAGTATGTAAGGTAGTGTTTTATTATTTATTAAATCTTTATTGCACCTATTAAAATATTAGGGACCAAGGCGGACTTAATGCTTAAAGCATTCTGTGCCAGTCAAACTTTGGGCAGACATAAAACAGCGAAGGCGGTATTCTAATCAATAAATAAGAAAAAGCAATAATAAATTTTTGTTTTATAACTTTACGTAGCTAGTGTACACTAAAACATGCAAGATATATGTATTCCTAACTGATTAGATCTTTACTCGATAGTACGTAAGTTACCTGTCTGAAAATAAAAGAAAATGATCTTGCTATCCTTTAGAAGTTAATTAATTTATAGTAGTACCTAGAAATAACTTTAGAAGAAAAGAAAGGCAGACGCATCACGACATGTATAAAAACAAAAGTACATAATAACAAAACATTTCGTCTATATTTCCCGGAAAATTTGCCTTACACCGGGAACACATCCGAACTAAGGGATTGAAACAAAACTAATTTCAAGAAAACCCCTTATACTTTTCGAACCCAGGACATGATCAGCAGCAAGGTTTGCGACTGCTAGACCGACGCGACGATTAAAAAAAGAGAATAAAAATTATTAGCTATTTATAAAAATAGCTAGAAATACAGTTTATTCTCAAGCCCTCATTATCTCTTGTTGTGCGTCATTAAATTACTAACCCTCTCGTGCTGCTCGAGTGTCCGTTTGACCCGCCGATCGCGGCTCCCATTCGCGCCAATCGAGGGTTTCCTGTAGGGAAGGACCCCCATGCTGCAAGTTCTTTCAAAGGACACGTTTATCTTTCCATACAACTTGGGCCATGAGATGTACCTCGGGAAAAAAAATTGATTTTTGGAGAAAAAAATGCGTTATTTTATTAAAAAAATAAATTAGATTTTTTACTGCATTTGTACCACCTACAATTAACTTTAAAAGATAATTTATGTATTGCAACACTGCAACTTATGGCAATCTAATTCAATCTATCATAACATTGCGTTTCGGTTGTTACTTAATCTGTAATTACTCTATACCCATTTATAAAATATACAATAAGCGCATTGTAATAATAAACTACCCTAGGAAACAGAATTATAGTATCCTATATTGATTTAAATATTCTGTTAATTACCATTAAAGGCTAATTTTTTCTTGAAATCGTTTTTAATCTAGTAATAATTTGTAAATTGAATACAGGATAATAGACTTAAAATGTGTGACTGACGTCTGTCACTAAAACTGAAGTTGGCAAATGACATAAACAGTGCAGAGTAGTTACCACGTAGTATCCCTTATTAGTTTGTGGTTACTACTATGTGAAGTTTTGTGGTACGAAATGTTGTATTTTTTATTATTTTATTACAAGCTAACTATAAGGATTCTAAAAATAATTGATCGACCATTAGTTTTAGTATATTGTAAGGAATTTTTACCAATACTTTGTACCTCGGTACATCGTTTGGCCCAAAATGGATCGTCTCCTTTAATGGTAGCGTTAAGTTGTGAACAAACGAAGATTGATAATAACCGGTGGGAAAAAAAGATCTCGAATGGAGACAACGACTTACAATGCACAAGCTGCCTATTGAGATGATGGATTGACGACCTAAAAAAGACGGCGAACCGCTGGATTCAGAAGGCACAGGACCAGTCGGAGTGGTGCTGAAGGCAGTAGTGGCCCACTGAGGGCTTCAAAGGGCTGATAGATGAAAACCAAATATGCCGTCAACTAAATATGCCGTGAAACTAAATATGCCGTCAAACTAAATATGCCGTGAAACTAAATATGCCGTCTAGGACAATATAGCTGGGGCTTTAAGCTTCAGATTTGATAATAGACAACTCCTCCCAGATTCTGAATCTTTGATTAATATCCACAGACACGTTTTTTTAATACACTTTAAGAATATGGTGCCTTGGGTGGTACTGCCTCAGGTGGTTTAATTTACAACCTACATAAAATTTCTATATAAAGGCTCTACCACCTAAAGTTATTCAAAACCATGGTCATTGTGTTTGTACGTCATAGTGGACACACATTTCCTAAGCCTTACTTTCACGTTATAGAGCAAACCCAATGGTCGACATGTCAACACCAACAACAGGTTTTGATTATGATAAAATATAATTTTTAAATGTATATTGGTGTTATCAAAGTGTCACAATTATGTTATCGAGCAGTTTCAAAGTCAAGGTCACGCCGTCACCCGGAACTGTATCGCTAAACTTATCGATTACCGTATCGATTCGTGTATCGATGTTATCGCGCACGTCACTATTGCAATATTGGGCGCGGCGCGGGCGCATCTATGCGTAGATTTCTTTCCGTTACTAATTATATCTTTATGGCTTAGTTATAAGGTTTAAAATGTATTGGTTTTGCAGAGCGGATGCAGAAGTCAGGACCCTTTGTAAGACGGTACGTCTGTTCGTCTATTAGCGATAAATTGGTCGTGAGGGCCCTTTGTTATTTGTTTTATAGATTTAACGCAGGAAATGCACTCGAGGGCACGTCGGGCAGGATACGGGCCTCTTGTTTACGACTCAGGACCTAGGAATACGGGCATTCTAGATGACACTCTCCATGGAATTAGGTACATACTACCTACATAAATTAAGTTCTAAATGCATCGGGGTGAATTGAATCTAGTGTCTAGATAAAAACTGTACTGTAATTTAATTGCAGGAGAGCTTTTTAAGATTCAATTAAGTACCTAGTAAGTAGATACTAATCAGTTAGTGCTTATATTTATATGGGTCTATCGACCCACAAAGGCATTTTTTTTTTTAATTCATACATTATGCAGTAGAAATCTTAATTTTGGATTTTTTTTCTTGGTGACAATTATTAAATAGTTTGCTGAATAATTCGTTACTGTTACGTAAATTTGAATTAAATTACATTTACAAAATGAATGTACATTATATTCAAAGTCATGTTATTATAAACAAAATTAACACGAGTGTAAGTTGATTAATAACTAGTGGGGAATTAACAACTGACACGGAAACAACCTCAAGCGCTATAAAAAAAGTCCGAATTCAAAGCAATACTATTGGACAAAAGTTCAAGGATCTTTAACTTATTGAACTCAACTCGGCGCCTCTATTCCGTATATGCTCTATGACACCCCACCAATTCGCGGGAACAGCAATCCCCCAGCGCCCAATAGCAATTATTTCCAGACGCAACATTTTAATCTATTTCACCCCGTCGACACTGCAGCGAATATAGTCTAGAAATTATTGTAGTTCTAGACACGCCATTCTGTCTGAGCTTGATGACAAATAGAGTGTTTTGTAAATACATTTAAAATAATTTAATGCTACTGCGTAAGAACTGTATATTACCTGGGCGGGGTTCGGGTGAAATGAAAGCAGGCTCCAGACTAACGCGACTATCAGGTTATCCTGATCTTCAGGCGTGACGCCTAATTTTCATACAGCGAAGAATAACGCTTGCACTTGGCCTATTGGAAGGGGCGTTCCCGTACTCTGTGATAATACAGAATAATCATCCACATTGGCCTCCAATGCAAATTCCAGGCAAGAATACTTTAAGATAGATTTGTTTACAAGTACAACTCACCCCGTGACGAAGAAAGCTATCACATCAACCACTACGTACGATGTGATATTGTTTTAAGATAGAGATTTACTGCCACTTTCGCGATTTCCAAATTAATGACGACAATGTCCCGTTACTATCCGAGCAATCTCACTCCTCAATCACCCCGCACCCACCGGCGGCTGTCGCGCGTCACCGCCCATTTTTTTTTTTCTACCTTCTCACTGACTTGTTATTTGACGGGTTGCGCTTACGGTTTTATTGACATAACAGCAATTTTAGAGACAGGTCACGCTATCTAGTATGAGAAGGTTTAACTGATTACAGCCACCTTATTAAAACAGAAAAAACAAAATAAAATTGGAGCTTCTTTTCAAAACTTGAAGTATTCCACTTTCGATAAAACTGTTTTTTCTATTGTTTCGTAACATTCAAATTTACACTCCGCGAAAATAAAATTGGGCCAAAACTAAAACGATAACAAAAAAAAAACGATAATAACACTAGAAAAAAAATATTAAAAGGTATGATTACGTCAAAAAGACTTTCTGCAACCCAAGGTTGCCTGGAATAAATCGCTAGTTAGCGATAAGGCTTTTGTACATATTCTAAGGATTCCATGCAATTGTTCATGTATAATCTCGGTGTACAATAGTTAGTAATAATAATAATGAATTCGAAAAAAGATTGATCTACGAGCTAAAGTTGTCAATGGGTGGCAATCGAAGCTATTATGGGGTCAGGTTAAGCCCGTGGTGCAATCTTCGCTTTTTGTGGGGTCCTTAAATCGTTCGACAGTCAGGGTGGGCCATTCCTTAAAAGAGGTCCTGAGTGCTTACACCACCGCTCATTTCGCTTCACAACTCCCCCGCGGCTGTCGCACATTATCATATTACTTTATCGCCATTTTTGTTATATTTATGTAGGCCTTATAACAGTTATAACAGGCAGTAGGTACGACGGGCCCGTTGGCGCAATCAGTAGTGACCCAAGGATACTTATTGGGTTCGAATCCTGCTCAGGACAAACATTCGTTTTACGAACGCTCGTGTTTGTTCTGTGTCTGGATAAGTATGTATTTAAAAATATCTATGTACGAGCTACGTATATCAGTCTCTGTCACCCATCCGTCAGTACAGAACAGACTCGCGCCTAGTTTGGGGCCAGATGGCCGTGTGTGAGAATGTCCATGGTATTTATTATTATTTCTCAAAGTATTGTTAAGTCGATTTACTGTCAAAACATGCAGATAATAAAAGAAGCGCGTCAGCTCCCAATGTTAGGCAAGGGCGACGTCGGCCGCGCGCAGGTAGCGCCAAACTCGTTTGGGCAACCTTCCCGGCGCTGGTGGCTCTCCCGAGGGAATCACGCTGCGCCACGAGTATAATGAAGTGGTACTTTTTTTTATATATAACACTAGCTGACCCCGCAAACGTTGTTCTGCCATTTGAAATGTCAAAGTGACGCGACGCTTCACGTCAATGAACGACGTGTAAAAATAAAAATACTAAAAACGTGTTTAAAAAACATTATCGCGCTGAGCAAATTGTGAATCTAAATCATTTGTTGGATAAAGAAAGATAGGGTGGAAAGGTACCTGACTGTACCCCGCGTCGAGATGGTGATGACGCGTCGGAGCCTTTCTTAATCGTCCATATGATGATTTTGCTGAACACCAATTTCACGTATCACTGTAGATGCACTAATACGTGACACTCAAATAATGTTTTTGCTACTTTGTAACTTAATCTGCGGCGAAATCGACGGGAACACGGGAGCTCGACCGGACTTGACGCGCGTAGTCGGCAGAAGAGAAGTCACTTCCTACCCCCAAGTATTTGGTTTTATTTGATGGGAAGGAAGTTGAGATGAGGGTAGGGTATCGGATCGGTTGCGTTCGGAAATAACCATCATACCGCCCCCCAAAGAGCGCCTAAGCTCTTGAGTATAAGAATGAGTTTCAGCTAGCAAGGAGCTGACTTTAAACAAAAAAAAATTAAGAGCAAAACAAAAAAAAAGTAAAAAATACATATATATTCAAATTAAACTAACTAAACTAAGGTTGATGAGGTTGATGGCAGCTACAGACTATTGAAGGCATGGCAACAAGGGACAGAGCTTGACTACTGGCCTAAGCATGGAACCAGTAGAAGTTTTCACCTCTACCACCCTAACAGTACCGTCAGAACCTGGACATACGCGGATCACTCGAGCCTTTCTCCAATGAAGCGGAGGTAAGTTGGGATCTTTGATGAGAACCAAGTCTCCTACTTTTAAGTTACCAACTTTAGCAAGACATTTAGGACACTGCTGCAATGTATGCAGGTACTCAGGTGCGACCCATAGACGTCCCACTGCTGGGCACGGGTCTCCCCCACAGACACTGCTGCTAGAGCATACTCCTCCACGCTGCTCCAATGCGGATTGGTAGAGGGGTTAGTGGTCAAACCAGTGTCGAATGTTCTCAAATTTTTCTCCTAATTGACTTAAATTTGTCCAAACAAAATTAAGTCATCTTTGTTTTGGTTTTTAGATTCGTAATAACTCGAACTGCATGGCTTAAGAGGGCTTTAGAGAGATATAAGAGGTTATAGCGGACCAGTGCAGGGCACGGGATTTACTCACAAATAAGAATATATAACTCTACTCTTCAGTGCAGATTGGCGATTGTGGGAAGTTTTTAGGTCGTCAGAAGATCTCTGACATGGTTTACGACGATTAACGATTGTGTGATATCAGCTACGACAGGTCAACGTGCCCTGCGAAGCACGGAACAGCCCTAGAAATGGCACTAGCAACTCCCATCCAACCGGTCGAGAGTAAAGTTTGACACGAAAGGTTCAACGTCTCAAGCTCCGCGCCTACGCG
Source organism: Carterocephalus palaemon (assembly GCA_944567765.1). NCBI lineage: Eukaryota > Metazoa > Arthropoda > Insecta > Lepidoptera > Hesperiidae > Carterocephalus > Carterocephalus palaemon. The sequence continues at coordinate 10,682,884 of OX155657.1, read as the reverse complement.
CATCAGATAACCTAAGCAAATCTACTTATAGATAACACATACCTCGCCTCCCTTCTTGCCACGTCCTGTCACAACACTTCACGACAACGCCTGATGGTAAATACGAATCAACCGGAAAGGCACACTATCTCGTAGACAAAACTAACCCTTGTATTGCCGACGTAAAATCATTTTAGTGGTCCTCGAGACCGCGGGCCACCCTCGGCGGCTGACAGCTGACTGGAGAACAACTGCAGGGCTCCGCGCATGCGCCCTGCTTGTTTACGTGTGAGGGGTGATAAAGGGGATGTTTAATCTGTCTGGATGCTTATCTGTTTATACCCGTTGGTAAGATGGTAATGTTTAAGATTGCAGTTAATTTTAAGAATGTTAGTTTAAATATCTTAAATTCTTATGGCCATAGACGACCAACATCATATGGCCCGTATGTCTTTTTATTCGTAATTGTTATAAAAAAAATTAAATTGGTTAATGATTCTGAAATGCAGCGCAGGAGTCAGAAAAAAGTTAGAAGCATTATGCTGAATTTATATTCAGTTATTTTTGTATCGTTTGTGCTATCGGCCCCGAAAATCCTTATTTATAGGTTAGGTTCTATTTAGACTTCGCTCAGTAGGACCATTTCTGTCGTGTAATAATTGTTTAAAATCAATTGTCAACAAAACAACCGACAGACCCGTTGGCGTAATCGGTAGAGACCCTGCCTGTTACGCCAGGGTTCGAATCCCACTCAAGAAAAACTGTGCCTGGATGTTATTATTATCTATTTAAGTATAAAAATATATATGGCTCGCGCCTAATTTGTGGTCAGATGGACGTGTGATCCCTATTAGGGATTTAAAAAAAAATTAAAAAATTGTGTTCCAGCTAGAAAGCGTGGTTTCCGGTTACACATTTTTCACAAATTAATACTACGTATGAAATTTGTCAAAATAAACTTTTTGTATTTCTATTCTATTAGGTACAATAGGCTTACGACCAAAAAAGTGGTGAAGAGTGGTGAAAAGTGGGTGTATACACACCTCTGCCAACCCCTTTGGGAATACAGGCGTGATACTATGTGTGTCACAGATAATCGGTTGAATCTTGTTTAATAATACCTAGAACTAATACCAAGAACATCAAAAAAGTTGAACCGCCTACAAAGACTAGGCAAAGATATAGGTCATGCAAATGATTGTGTACCCCAGCCAGGATCGAACCGGGACCGCTGCAGTCGTGGTCGTGTCGGCGTGATGCTACATATCCGGTCAGCGAACACAGTACAGTGTAAGAGCTCTTTCACACATACAGTCGTAGCCTGTACGTGTAGGTACAGACGTGTGACGTTAGGTTAGGATAGAACAGTGTTTCCCAAAGGGCCCTTGCCCCACAGGGGGAAATTTGATAGTTAAGGGGGGAAAATAAAAACTGGACTCGAATCAACCGGACCACAATTGTTTTAAAAACAATTAATTACTACGAGATAAAAATGGTGCCACCGCCCACCATGGTACCTGGCATGGCAGTACTACCTTACTGCCCCGGGCGAACTCTATATGGAACAAAATAGGCTTGACAAAACCTATTTGTTTCCCTATAGGCTCTACCACCTAACTAGACTAAAATGTTTCGCTAGCCGTTGACTTCGGGAACTATTGTCACCCTGCAGTGCTACAGTTGACAATACCTTCTGTCTGTACCAGCTCTAACACTATTCATATTCCATATATAGCTCTTCACGCCATAGTCACTCGTAACACCACGATATAGGACTTAAATTGATTTACATGCGCACTGAAAAACTCAAGACTGTCATATTGACGCCGTTTCAATCGCTATTATAACAGCAGAAAGGGTGAAAATTCATTGTTAAGATGCCAGCCAACTCGTGGTTTCATTGTATATCACGATATCTGTGTTCGCACAAACAATAGGTGACTTCTGCATGTTTTTATTGTCGTGCATTCTGTTTGGAAGCGGCGCATAAAGAAAAAACGACGTTTGAGGACAATAGAAAAGTCACTTTGTTTGTGGCACCTGTATAGTGTGCGTAGAATCTCACTCTCAAGCTTTCGACTGCTCCCAAGATATCTAACTCCCTAGTAGTAGCCAAGTGGCTGTTCCTGTGAGTGATATCTAGTTGTTTAGTAAAATAGATGTCCGATTTTCTATATGTGTGACCATTCAACGACATTTGTGACTGGGAGGAACTCGTGCCCACAAACGAATAACTATTATTTCTGACTTTTTAGTTTTGAAGTCTGTTTTAATATTCTTATTTCATTTGTAACTTTTGAATCTTATTTTATTATTTTAGTGGGGGGCTTTTAGACGGCCGGTGAACACTTAACATTATGATGGGCCGTCTGCTAACGAACGATTATCTATCAACGAACAAATCTGCATACTTAAAAAATATTTAGAAACTTTCACTTCATCTAGTAACTTTACCAACGTACCAACCGTAAAAATCATTGTTCTTTAAAAAAAACGAATTGTCATTTAAATACCAATTTATTTATGCCGCAGTTTAAATTCAAAAAGTGTTTTCGCAAGAATCCGATGATGATTGACTTGCGCAACCTTAAGAGGATATCACAAGCGAACAAGTCGACACTTTTTCCATACAAACGTAGTCCCCTGTTTCCTCCTAGGATAAAGAAGTTACAGAAGAGAAAAAAATACCATACGATTTATACGTACCTCTGCCATGACTGTACGTTTTGTTTTTTTTCATAATTTGATTAATAGAAGAGAAAAAAAATCATTTAAAATCAAAAAAATCGACTTTTTTTTACATACATTTTCAAATATCAAGCAAACTGGTAATTACTAACATATCCCAAAAAAGCAAAACGTACGGGCATAGCTTAGACCCTGTTCTACATTTTAACTGAAAGAAATATTGAAATCGGTCTAGATTTCGAGGAGGAAACAGGGGATTACGAAAGGACGATTTTCTTAATTTTACGTAGGTACAATCAGTTCGAGACTGCACTTCTCTCTATCGCACGCTAAGGGGCTCAGCGCGACGGCAATATTTTTGGTAAAAACCTATTCTTCAAAAGTGACGGTCGACTGATATCCTCTTAATCAACTGTCTTAACAGCTGCGTCGGTAATTAATTAGGCACACGAGGTAGCTCGATGGCGACTGATTGGGTTACTGGCGCTTAATTAATACGCGAATACCTTCGGCGCTATGTCAGCGATGGGAAGATCGAGAAGAGTAGGTACCAATAAACAGTACCTGTCTATCGTATTAATACGAATGCCTAGTGTTAGTAGACTCCACGACGGTTAATCGCAAAGTGCGAAAGACGTGCAAAGACTTACTTAAAGACGATTAACCATCGTGGAGTCTACTAACGCCGGATTTCAATAACCTATTTAGAGATAGATTTGGCTATCGAAGATAGAAATTCGACACATTTTATATGGAACTTATGACAAATTTCTATCTCCGATAGCCAAATCTATCCGTAGATAGGTTATTGAAATCCAGCCCTAAGTCACACGAGCGCGTGGTTCAAAAATAGCTACCCTGATGTACACACTCGTGTTTACAAGCAATGCAGCGATCAGTAATATATCAGATAACACTGAATACCGATGCTTACTCGCAGATACCTTGCGAGCCGCCAATCTGCCATTGCAATCGTTCATTGAGAATCATTATTTTTAATTAACCCGCGACCGCTAATGGGCTGTCGCATTGGCACTTGGGTAGATAATCAGTCCCTACGAACAAGGCGAGGCGAGGGTTATATCGTTGAGGTGTGGTGCAGTAGAGATGACAAGCACACCCTTGATTTTTTTTTTATCTTGGACATTCACACACGGCCATCTGACCCCAAAGTAGGCGCGAGCCTGCGATATGGGTGTCAGAGACTGATATACATACATAGATTAAGCCCAGCAGTGATTGATATACATACATAGATTAAGACCATCAGTGGGACGTCTATGGGTCGCAGCGAATATTAATTTATAACAATTTTATTTTAAGTCACATGTAAATAAAATTAAAAATCTTAATCTAATAGATTTGGAGAGGCCATGTTATCGTAGTATACGTTGGAGGGTAATTAAATAAAACAACACATTACAAAAATATCGTTTTATTACAAAAATAAATCGGGCAAAAGATTTAAATATTATAAGAATCATTACAAATATCAGGATGCGTACAGCCCTACGGCTGGCGTCGACCGTACGTCATCGAGTTAAGTAACGTCGAGCGCGGTCGTTATGTGCGGTGACCGATAGTGTCAAAATTTCATGGGCGCGTCCGTGCTTCGGAGGGCACGTAAAACCATCAGTTCCGGTTGTTTTCAATTTGTAAAACAATGTCGATTGGCTCGAGTGCTTTACAGTCCTCCGGCCAATCAGCTTTGTAGCAGCTTGGAGTATACTCTGTTCCCTCAGATGTGGCTGTAGCAAGCCTTGCCCAACAGTGGGAATAGGCTGTGGATGACCTATCCCGGAATAAGTCCGCATGCGCGTGAGTTGAACGCTGAGTCAATGCCGGGAATCTGGACGGAGCGAATGGAACTTCAGTCTTCATTCATTCATCAGTTCCCGGTCGCTCACGTGTTTCATTCATTCATCAGTTCCCGGTCGCTCACGTGTTTCATTCATTCATCAGTTCCCGGTCGCTCACGTGTTTCATTCATTCATCAGTTCCCGGTCGCTCACGTGTCGATGATGGACAGCTCCTGGAAGAGTGTTTCCTCCACTTCAGAAGGAAAATGACGCTCGTGTACATGCGGCTTGGTCACGCGCAGGCTTCTGTGGGACACAAACATAACAAATATATATTAAATAAATAAAATACCTTGGACATCCTCACACACGGCCACCTGACCCCAAACTAGGCGCGAGCCTGTACTATGGGTCTCAGAGACCTATATACATACATAGATATTTTTAAATACATACTTAAATACATAATATTAATATCCAGACACAGAACAAACACATGTGTTCGTCACACGAATATTTGTCCTGAGTGGGATTCGAACCCACGACCCCTGGCGCAACAGACAGGGTCACTACCAATTGCGCCAACGGGGCCGTCAACATACATTACATACATTACAATAATATAACTAGCTCAGCTACAACCCATACACATCCCACTGCTGGGCACGGGTCTCCTCCACAGACACAGCTGCTAGTCTAGAGCATACTCCACCACGCTGCTCCAATGCGGATTGGTGAAGGGGTTAGTGGCCAATCCAGTGTCGAATGTTCTCCAACCACCCAAAGGTCTTCCACAAGAGTTAACGACTGTTTCCAACATTGAAAACAACCGGGACCGACGGCTTAAATTGCCCTCCGAAGCACGGCAGCGTCCATGAAATTTAGCCACTAGCGGTCAACCATCCACAAACCGACCGCGCCCGTCCTTGCTTAACTCTTTCGATCACATAGAATCAATAGCTAATCCTATATAACATTTCACGTCAGAGCGTTTTTATGTAAATAAATTATTAGTTGCTTTAAATTAATCAATTTAGAATAGCATTAATCTCTTTTTCTTCAAGTAGTTTGTAGTTACCTAGACATTCGTTAAGCATGTCCAATCACCTTATAGCGAAATAAATCATTTAACGTTGACGTTTTTTTTGTGAAAATTTAATAATTTTAAATTATATTAGCATGTCTGCCAATCGAAACATAACTCCTGAATGTTTAGAATAGCAATAACGTGTAGATGCACACGTTGAAGTAACTTTTCGCCCAGGCGGCTGTATCAGTGACAACTTAGTTTGAAATGGTAAGTATAATTTTGAGCGGTTGCATCAGGGACAACATAGCTTGCATAATTATCTTTATATATATATTTCTTGTGTACGTGTGTATGACAGTGAACTCCTCCTAAACGGCTGGATAGATGATGATGAAATTTTTTGTGTGTGTTTAAGGGGGATTCGAGAATGGTTTAGATTCACAATTCGCTTCACTGGAAAATGTTTTTTAAACACGATTTTAGTATTTTTATTTATTTCCGTCGTTCGTTGACGTGAAGCGTCGCGTCACTTTGACATTTCATATGGTAGGACATCGTTTGCGGTGTCAGCTAGTTATAGCATATAATTTCAACCCGTTTCACCAGGACCTGAATTATCTCATTGTAATGCGACTCAATTCAATCAATCGATTTATATATGAGCAGTATCCCATCCTTCCTGAAGTCCTCTGCTGGACATAGGCCTCCCTTAATCGGTGCCACTCCTCCCGATCCTGTGCCTTCCGAATCCAGCAGTTACCCGCTGACTTCTTCAGGTCATCCATCCATCCAACTATTTGGAGGGAGGCCTGAGCTCCGTTTCCCAAGCCGTGGTCTCCACTCGAGGACCCTTCTACTTCGTACTAGCAACAAGCAACATTTATTAAGCATTTCCAAGCTACGGAGAGCTACTCCTCCACCAATCTGCATTGGAGCAGCGTGGTGGAGTATGCTCTAGACCTCCCGCAGCTGTGTGTGTAGGGGAGACCCGTGCCCAGCAGTGGGACGTCTTTGGGCTGCAGCGAAGCTACGGAGCGCCTGTCAATCTTTCTAGTTGTTATCGTCATGTGTATGTCATATACAGTCCAAAATCGTTGAGACTTGTCGGTCTTGAGAATCTAAAATCCTCCGGCCCTCGAGTTGCCTCGTCAGTATGAGTACGATTATTTTTTATCTAATTTATTAATTGTATTGTAAGGATGTGTAAAATATATTATTGATATATCTAATCTAAGTATATATATAAATACACACAATTCCATAAAAAAATATTTATTAGACAGATATCTACTACAACAAAACTATAACTACGACAAAAATACATACAGATATTTAATATTAAATACAATATATATTGTTATGTTTGATTTTAAAAGCTTTTATTTATATCACAAATTGTATGAGATATAGATGTCATAAATATCTTAATGATAATTTTAATATTCTAACAATAACCATTACATTAATAATGCTGTCTACATTACACAAATTGTCAAACGAAGCCACATGAAATGCATATAGTTAGTAACAATAACGGCTACATAATAATATTAATTATATAATTAGAGTAATTAGATTCTAAATGTGCGATTACTTTGGCAAATGGTTCCATTATCTAATTAAATGACAGAAAAAGCGGTGACAGCCCTGTGGACATCAAATTCGCCTCTCACTCGAGTGGTTTGGGTTCAAACCCCAGCGGCACGCACCAATGAATTTTCTAAGTTATGTGCGATTTAAGAAATTAATTGTCACTTGCTGTAACGATGAAGGACACATTGTGAGGAAACCTGAATGCCTGAGAGTTCTGCATAAAGATATATAGAAAGGGATGTTAGACATGTTTGACGGGTACAACTTGTTGATTTATAATCGGATCAAAACATACCATATACAATATCTACTATATTTTTTTATTTATTTGATCAGTGAGTGTGTGTTCTACCACCACCACCACACCCCTTTCTTTGTCCCACTGTTGGGCACGAAAACAGTGTTAAAATATGTTTCTTTTTTAAAGCTGTCACATTGCCAGTGTTAAAAAATAATTAAGTTAAATCTTAATAGTTGGATGTCCAACTTGACCAGCTATGTTACACAACCACAAGTGCTGATAAAAATTAGTCTCCTTAGAATTAGTACGCATTGAACATTCGGCGGCTGAATCATTTGGCCGTTGCATCTATCTATCCAGATATATCAAAGATCTAACTCTTGCACTCTAGTACCGTAATAATATGCTTTGCAAAAGCCGAGCCTGGGTACTTTTGTAATGCGAAAGTCATCATCATCACCATCTACTACTAAAGCTGGTGAATCCACTGTACTACAATTGCTCTGTGAATCATTAACGCATTCAGAAGTTGAACAAAATCCCAGTTTGTTATCATTCACCTGTTCGGGGGTGACCGAACACCCCGGCCCGGGCCGCACCCTACCTGGGGTGACACACCCCAACCCATCCGTCACCCGGTCCGAGTTACACCCCAACCCATCCGTCACCCGGTCAGAGGTACTTTCACACTCCGACCCAGCCTCCGTCACCCGGTCCGAGTTACACCCCGACCCAGCCTCCGTCACCCGGTCCGAGTTACACCCCGACCCAGCCTCCGTCACCCGGTCCGAGTTACACCCCGACCCAGCCTCCGTCACTCTGTCCGAGGTACACCCCGACCCAGCCTCCGTCACCCGGTCCGAGTTACACCCCAACCCAGCCTCCGTCACCCGGTGCGAGTCACACCCCGACCCGGCCTCCGTCACCCTGTCGGAGTTACACCCCGAGCCAGCCTCCTTCAACCTGTCCGAGTTACACCCCAACCCGGCCTCCCTCACCCTGTCCGAGGTACTTTCATACCCCGCCCCAGCCTCCGTCACCCGGTCCGAGTCACATCCCTCCCCCACCCGGGTGAGACCCCCCGCCTCCCCGGGGGAGGCGCCCCCCCGCTAGCTGGCGTACCGCTCGGCGAAGTGCAGCAGCTCGAAGCACACCTCGACCAGGATGAGGGCGATGATCATCCACTCGAGCCGCACGTGGTGCCTGTCCGCCGCCCACGAGGACAGCAGCTCGAGCAGCTCGGCGCAGTGCGTGATGCGCTCGTTCAGCACCTGTTGGCGATGGGCTTTATGTTGTGACGTCATTTGACGGGCCCGTTGGCGCAATCGGTAGTGACCCTGCCTGTTGCCGCCAGGGGTCGTGGGTTCGAATCCCACTCAGGACAAACATTCGTGTGACGAACACTTGTATTTGTTCTGTGTCTGGATGTTAATATTATCTATATAAGGATGTATTTAAAAAATATCTATGGATGTATGTCCGAGTATGTCTCTGACACCCATATCACAGGCTCGCGCCTACTTTGGGGTCGGATGGCCGTGTGTGAGAATGTACAAGATATGCAAGTTATGATTATATGATGCTACGTCTTTTGATATTTATTCTGTTGGTCTAGTGACGGCTAAGTCCTGGGTTCAATCCCCGAATCGGGCAAAGTATTATTCGGTTTTTCTAACTTCAAATTCCTGTTAGTAGCTCGGAGTCTAGATTTATTCCCGGGTGTATCGCAATAGGCTCGCCACCCATCATACTGTCCATGATATAGCGTATAATGTATTTTGCTTGTGTGTCCAAAGGTCCAGCAGGTCCGAGAGAGTCACTCACCCTGGTGCGGCGGGGGATGGTGAAGTAGGCCACGGTGTTGGAGTACAGCCTCTCCAGCCGCTCCTCCTCCCAGTAGAAGTCGGGAGTGTCCAGCAGGTCAGACTCCACCTTGGGGCAACGGGCGGCAGTGGCCACTCACCCTGGTGCGGCGGGGGATGGTGAAGTAGGCCACGGTGTTGGAGTACAGCCTCTCCAGCCACTCCTCCTCCCAGTAGAAGTCGGGAGTGTCCAGCAGGTCAGACTCCACCTTGGGGCAACGGGCGGCAGTGGCCACTCACCCTGGTGCGGCGGGGGATGGTGAAGTAGGCCACGGTGTTGGAGTACAGCCTCTCCAGCCGCTCCTCCTCCCAGTAGAAGTCGGGAGTGTCCAGCAGGTCAGACTCCACCTTGGGGCAACGGGCGGCAGTGGCCACTCACCCTGGTGCGGCGGGGGATGGTGAAGTAGGCCACGGTGTTGGAGTACAGCCTCTCCAGCCACTCCTCCTCCCAGTAGAAGTCGGGAGTGTCCAGCAGGTCAGACTCCACCTTGGGGCAACGGGCGGCAGTGGCCACTCACCCTGGTGCGGCGGGGGATGGTGAAGTAGGCCACGGTGTTGGAGTACAGCCTCTCCAGCCGCTCCTCCTCCCAGTAGAAGTCGGGAGTGTCCAGCAGGTCAGACTCCACCTTGGGGCAACGGGCGGCAGTGGCCACTCACCCTGGTGCGGCGGGGGATGGTGAAGTAGGCCACGGTGTTGGAGTACAGCCTCTCCAGCCGCTCCTCCTCCCAGTAGAAGTCGGGAGTGTCCAGCAGGTCAGACTCCACGTTGAGGCGATGACGGAGGGAGAATAACTCGCCGAGCTTGCGTACTACCTGAAAACATACAGATATGTTTCTGATATCTATACTTCTATACATACTAATATTATAAAGAGCAAACATTGGTTTGTAATGTTTTCACACAAAAACTACTGGACCGATTTCAAAAATTCTTTCACCATTAGAAAGCTGCATCTTCACTGAGTGACATAGGCTATATAACATTACTAGGCGTAAACGAAACTATTGTTGTCTAATTCCACGCGAGCGAAGCTGCTGGGCGTCCACTAGTAAAATGTATGAGTCTGTTGGGCTATGGACCCAACTGTACTGCACTGTAAGGCTGCCTTTCCACCAGAGCTGTGCTATGCAGCTATGCTGCGAAGATGTGAAATCTATCCGTTTCCACCAGTGCTAAGCTATGTGCACCAACGAATATGATTGGTGGATATCAAACGCATCCATAGCAACGTAGCATAGCACGTCTCTGGTGGAAAAGCACCCTAAGTGGTCCGCGGTGCCCCACCTCCTTCTTCTCGACGATGGCGGCGCCCTCCCGCTCCATGAGCGTGGTGTGCGCGCGCAGCGACGCCGCCAGCTGCTCCAGGCGCGCCTCCCACGCGCCCAGCCGCGCCGCCTGTACTGCGGTGTGAGCAACAACACGGCCCCACCTCCTTCTTCTCCACGATGGCGGCGCCCTCCCGCTCCATGAGCGTGGTGTGCGCGCGCAGCGACGCCGCCAGCTGCTCCAGGCGCGCCTCCCACGCGCCCAGCCGCGCCGCCTGTACTGCGGTGTGAGCAACAACACGGCCCCACCTCCTTCTTCTCGACGATGGCGGCGCCCTCCCGCTCCATGAGCGTGGTGTGCGCGCGCAGCGACGCCGCCAGCTGCTCCAGGCGCGCCTCCCACGCGCCCAGCCGCGCCGCCTGTACTGCGGTGTGAGCAACAACACGGCCCCACCTCCTTCTTCTCGACGATGGCGGCGCCCTCCCGCTCCATGAGCGTGGTGTGCGCGCGCAGCGACGCCGCCAGCTGCTCCAGGCGCGCCTCCCACGCGCCCAGCCGCGCCGACTGCGCCATCGCGTGGCTGGACACCATACAATAGTATATTTCGCTACAAGTGCGGAAAGCCTGTCATTGCAAAGAGTTGCGACAAATGTCTACCCGAGCCGAAGGCGAGGGTTGACAGTCGGAACAAGTTGCAATGACGGTTCCGCACGTGTACTGAACAACTATTTTTAATACAGTTGCGAAAAAATGAAGCAATTTAATAAAATAATAAAAACACAAACTAAACTCGCAAAGAACATTTTTGGAAAATGGCGCCAACCGTAAAAGAATACAGAGTATTGCAGAGATTTTTTTTTATTTTCTTCACCCATTCTGGGTAGGCAAACGGAACTATGCCCATACAGCCAAGTCTTCAGTAGAATTTTTTTATTGACATGAAATTTAATGAGATGAAATGAAATCGTCATAGTCGTAGAATAGTGACGGATCTAACATTTATCAAACTTTACAGGGCAGCCATTTCAAATAATCATGCTAGTTTTTTTGACATAACTTTATTAATTCTACATCTATAATTATGAAAATTGGCATACAAGTGAATAATAGGGTTTATTTTAATACGGAATAAAAATAACCACTTATAATTATACCGTTTTCTAGAAAAATCACATGCTTCATTTTACTTTGGAGTCATCACAGTCACATAGTATTATCCGACATTGTTCCTCGGAAAATTACTGTTCAAAAAATGACGGATGCTACGTTCTGATCATGTTCTATGGACTTACTGAGGAATATTTTGTCGGATATGTTATCTGTCATTATGTATTCTATTTTGACCATGAGTAAGTAGGTAGGCAGGTGGTCGGTAAGTAAAGAAAGTTGATATCGTAGGTTGGGGTAAAAGATGATAGGGTATCTTAAATGAAATACAGACTATTTAATTTTGTTCGTATCCTTTTTTAATAACTATAATAAACATTAAACTTAAATGAAGTAACTATCACCAGCATTATTTTTGTACTACATAGACTAAAAAGATTATAATGTTGAAGCTATTTGGACCTTATTAATTTTTGTTGGTAAATTACTGATCTAAAACTGAAACACTAATCGTTTATTATAAGCAAAGTTCTATTATCAACTTCTGGGATCAAAATAGTAACAATTAAGTATGTATTGTATAACTAGAAATTAATATTAATCTTATCTAAAGTATAAAACAAATCTATTGCACAATTATTCAGTCACATTCAATGTTATCATCAGAAACATTACGTCCATGAGTTAAACTTCTGAAAAATGTATGGTATTTGATGGGTATTGTTGAGAAGTCGAAAAGACTAATAAGATCTTTATATTTATCATTGCTGATTGGCATTGGACGCACATAAGCTTTGTGTAAGGTTGGAGTATGAGCCCGAACATACCGTCACCTCCTTGGGTTCTTAGAGAAGATCCTTGTATGGCCGTGTATCAAAATGCATCCTCACCATATTTACTCTCGTCAGAAAATCAGCATCGTGTCGAGTTCTTAATATCAGCTCAGCTTTAACCCCTTTGAATACCTCTACCTTGATATCAGATCTGTCACCTTTCCCTCAACCGATTACCTCGGCTGTTGACAACAACGGACCAACGCCTATGCCATCACCAGCAAAAACCCATGGTGAAGTATGTAACGATTTTTTTTGTCCCACTTACGATGGTGCAGACTATAGAAACTGTCCATCAATCAGCACAACTGTGTCTTCATGTCAGTTGTCTCCAGCGCCTCTAATTTGATGTAGAGATAAAAATCGTGTCCGAAATTATGATGATTGGGAAGAAGTTAAGAGAAAGCGCTTAATGAATGCAGGTAATCGGTTGAGGCAAAGGTCTGATAGAAGATCTGATATCAAGGTAGAAGTATGTTGTTAAAGCTGAGCTGATATTTAAGAACTCGACACGATGCTGATTTTCTGACGAGAGTAAATATGGTGAGGATGCATTTTGATACACGGCCATACAAGGATCTTCTCTATGAGCACAAGGAGGTGACGGTATGTTCGCTTTCATATTTTCATCTGTTGATTTTCTGATATCTCTTGTTCCGTGTACGTCGTCTGAAAAGACGTCCTCATAAATGTCTTTCATCTTAACTATCACGTTGCGTGCTCCTGGGGATAATGGCGATTGGCATTCTGAAAAGATATCTGTTTATTATGTGAAAAATACTGGATATATTGGAGCGTTGATAGCCCAGTGGCAAAGAATTCGGCCTCTTACTCGGGAGAGTGCGGGTTCAAATCCCAGAGACACGCACTGCCTTGCGTGCGTTTGAAACATTTCATTCACGCTCTAACAGTGAAGAAAAACATCGTCAGGAAACCTGCATGCCTGAGAGCTCTTTAATATTCTCAAAGGCGTGTGGAGTCCACCAATCCGCAACTGGCCAGCGTGGTAGACTATGGCCTGTACTCTTCTCATTCTGAGAGGAGACCCGAGCCTACAGTGGCTCACTATGGGTTGCAAGCAAACAAACAAATATTTTCGATTAAATCGTTCACATAATTACAATCGAACATTACTATGCTCGTTTGATTGTAAAAAATATATAAATTATTAATATCGGAGCGTTATATCGGAATATTATACGTTTACTAACAACCATGAGACGATTCAGAATAAAAATAATGGGTAGGTATAAAAATAGTAATACTCGTATTTACTTCATTTTATTCATACCGGTAAATTATTACTCAGTTAACATTCTTTTTTTATAGAAAAATATATAAAATATTTACAAATAATCGTTGTTTCTGAATAGAAAAAAGGCGGATGTGAATTTAGTTCTAAGAAAAACGTGGGATGGTCACATACGACCGTTAGATAAAGAAACGAGTCCGCAGAACATCGTCGGGTGTGATCACGCGTCACTATCATATCCGTAGAAAAACGTAATATAGTTACTAACGACTTTAAAATTAAAATCTTGCTAAATATGACACAAACTCAACAGAATAACTGTAATATCACATAGCAAATATTATTTTTATGTTAATTAAATTTTAAATTGATTTATAATTTTCCGTAGAAAACCGACAGATAGTCAGAACCGACGCTTTAATTATTCACTTCGCAAAATTTTGTGTAAATATAAGAATTAAAAAATATCAAATGATAATACATAATTCAAATACATACCTGGAGTCCCTAGTATGCAGTCCTCCTCATCAATGTACTCTTCATGAGTAAAATTTGTAATTTCTGCATATTTGCTTGTTTCTTCCACAAGCTTTGATCGTCCTGATTTCATTGTGGCACACTTTTTAACATGGTACGTAAAAAGACTAGACACAAAATAATTGAAAAACAGGTAAACAAAGATAAACTAGTGTAATTGTTTAAGAAAAGTCTAATCCGGTGCAACGCGAGGCGATTCCGACGAATAGAGGCGGTTGTGCCGATTCGTCGGGGGCGGCAGGGACGGCGGGAGATTCCCACGCGTCGTATAGTGACGAATATACACAAGCGTCATTTTACTATAAGAGCATTATCAAATCCGTCATTTTACGATTGATTATCTAGAAAACTAAATTACATATAATTTTTTTTTTAATGTAGTTATAATATTTAGACATTGTATTAACCAAATATGGTAAAAAGTGATTTTCGTACTTTTTGCAAAACCGACATTATTCTACGATCATGACGAAATGAAACCTAACCTAACTCATTGAATCAAATCATTAAATCTGATATTGAAACAAATTAGTAGCTTCTTTTTAGAAATATTTGCATGAATCATAAAAACTTCTACAATATTTTTTTTTAGTAAAAACTTCGTGGTGGTTTTTTCTTTTTAATAGACATTATTTTGACAGTTGGGAAAGAGAACGCACGAGTTCGGAAAAGGTAAAAAAAAAGCACGAGTGTGTAATAAATAGCTCACTACCCGAACGCTATACGTCCCTGTAATACGCCACTTTTTGAGCAACTGTATTAAAATAGTATATTTCGCTACAAGTGCGGAAAGCCTGTCATTGCAAAGAGTTCCGACAAATGTCTACCCGAGCCGAAGGCGAGGGTTGACAGTCGGAACAAGTTGCAATGACGGTTCCGCACGTGTACTGAACAACTATTTTTAATACAGTTGCGAAAAAATGAAGCAATTTAATAAAATAATAAAAACACAAACTAAACTCGCAAAGAACATTTTTGGAAAATGGCGCCAACCATAAAAGAATACAGAGTATTGCAGAGATTTTTTTTTGTTTTATTCACCCATTCTGGGCAGGCAAAGGGAACTATGCCCATACAGCCAAGTCTTCAGTAGAATTTTTTTATTGACATGAAATTTAATGTGATGAAATGAAGTGAAACCTTACCTAACTCATTGAATCAAATCATTAAATCTGATATTGAAACAAATTAGTAGCTTCTTTTTACAAATATTTGCATGAATCATAAAAACTTCTATGAATTTCTTTTTAGTAAAAACTTCGTGGTTGGTTTTTTTCTTTTTAATAGACATTATTTTGACAGTTGGGAAAGAGAACGCACGAGTTCGGAAAAGGTAAAGAAAAAGCACGAGTGTGTAATAGCTCACTTCCCGAACGCTATACGTCCCTGTAATACGCCACTTTTTGAGCAACTGTATTAAAAAACTATTTTCACTCTCCCTGCTATCAGAAAATAACTATTTTCATACACCCAATTTTTCGTATGAGAAAATCATCGATATTATCGATATTTGTAAAAAAAAATAATTGAAATTAAAATAAAGAAATAGAAAAAATATTTATTTAGACAAAATGCAGCGTACACAAAAAAAAAAAAAAAGAAATTTAAAACATAAAAAAAGATGCTACAATGTAGTGGTGATTATATGATTTTCAATTACATTGATCAGACATTCCATCATAAACGAGTTGTCAACAGTACTGGTATTAACTTTACTCGGACACTGTATTATTTCATTAACTTCACCTGAATGTGTATTTCTCCATGGAGTTGTCTCCATCGGGCACCAGCACGAAGCACGACTCTTGCAGTGAACACTTCTTGCTACAACAAAAACATTAAGTATTAAACATAAGTATTAAGTACATACTATTATTATATATATGTATTATTTTAGTTTCTTATTTAATTTATGTTTTGGGTTATTTAATTGCTTTTGGTTGTTCGGGTAGGTATTTAAGTATTACAGTAGTTCCTAGGAGGACTACACGAAACACGGGGTCGCCCTGAAAACCAGCGGTCGTAGTATACTGCGTCCGCAGTCTTTTCCTATTGATGCATTTTTTTATTCAATTTATTCAATTTCTTGGAGTGTCAATCCACACTGTCCAGCCTTGGGTGTGTCCGGCACCCGCAATACAGGCCTAGGCCTCCCGCGGGGGCGTGAGGGTTTAACGTTTATCCTATTGCCATACTCACGCATTATGCTGGTACACGTAGGTCATGACTTCTCTCTCCCGAGCAATCACCTCCCGGGGGTAGCTCTCGATTTCATATCTGAAATCGAATATGAATTGATTATGCTTTATCACCACAGAAATTAATCGAGATAGAACGGCGATCACGGATTATTTTGAAACAAACGATGCGAGTCACTTTTTTCGTCAGCCCTGCCCAACCGCCTACTATGTGACGTCATACTATAGTAATTAGTGCGGTGACACTTGTTTTAGTTGTAATCAAATCTATCGATAACGTAACGTAACGTACCGTATTAAGTATCGACGCGCACTGACCGAACTTAGCGAGATATCTTGCAATATATTGCCAGGGTACCAGTTCAATGTTGATTCGCTGCTGCGACCCATACACGTCCCACTGCTGGGCACGGTTCTCCCCCACAAACACTTCTGCGGGAGGTCTAGAGCATACTCCACCACGCTGCTCCAATGCGGATTGGTGGAGGGCAATCTTGATTAATTTCTGTGATTAAACCCATTATTTATTGGAGAACAAAAAAGTTATGACACTATATGAGTCTACACAGATGACTCAGAAAATGAAGAATTTTACTGTGTCAACAAAGATTTTTCTCTTCTTGTTTTGATGGATGATTGGATGAATGATAGAATAAAAGAATGATTTGACCGCTCACCGGCGGATGAAGTCAATCACATTGCCGGCCTCCACCTCAGCGCAGTTCCAGAAGACGACGGCTCCTTCCCGGAAGATGATGAACTGGCGCGGCTCCTCACCCACGCTGTACACCGCATTCGCTACGATTACATCACCCACCTCTTGCGCACTCAGCCTGGGGAACAGAGATAGTGATATCATTATCACCACCCATAATGATTCACCTCTGGGCTCTAAGTTGCAAAATCATGTTTTTTTTTTAATATTGCGGTACTCTCTACCAGTCAAACACGAGGTAGTAGTTAAATTAAACATGGGAATTTGCTTATAATGAATCTGGTGGCCTAGTTAAATGCAGTTTAATGATTTTGAACTAGATTTACCTGCGGCTCTGTCTGCATTTAATTACCTATTTCTTGTGCAGAATTTTACAACCTACTTTTAGTAGGTAGGGTTAATAATACTAAAAAAACTACTAAATAACCGCCCGCCACGGTACCTAGTACCATTTCTGCCGTGTAATAATTGTTTTTAAAGCAATTGTGGTCCGGTTGGAAAGGTGTGGATTCCGGTTACACTTCTTTAGAGGCGACCATCTTAGTCCTCAAGGGTAGCAACACATCTGTGACTGACTGAGAACGAGACTCCTACTAACAAGTACTAACTGGACTATTACTAACACCAATTAACAGGACTAACTATCACTAACAGTCCCCAGTCCTCATACCTACTAACGAACTGACCAACTAATGTTCTAACTAACTTTCTCAACTAATTGGACTAACCATCCCAGTCCCTAATTGAGTCTTGTTCAAAGTCAGTCACAGTTGTCATGGGCGGCAGCGGATGGGTGGTGCTGCAAGCTCGTTTGCTATCCTGTTTCCATAAAAATAAAAAAAAAGTAGGTAGGGTTAATAATACTAAAAAAACTACTAAATAATATAAACTACAAAAAAGAAACTACTAAGTAATATAAAAAGTAGACATGCAGCATGTGACTAGACTAAGCAAGAGGTCCTGGGTTCGATTCCCGGGTTGGGCAACAACTATTGGGTATATTTATCTTGAAATGCTTAGTAACAGCTCGAAGTCTTGATTTGTGCCCTGTGTATGGGAATAGGCTAACCACCTATGCCTGGTTAAAAATAGGTGTTTTTCACCTCAGCCTTCCCCTTTGGTGAAATTCAGGCGTGATGTTATGATAATACAGATAACATTACGAATTAAAATGCATTTTGGACAGAATGTTTAATAGTTTTAAAAATAAAATATGCAACCAAAATGTATACCAATATTTACATAAAAAGAAGGAAAGTTGAGCGCATAATTGTTCTCGGAAAAACCCAGTTCCAAGTAGGTACTATCAATGAGTCTTGTGTTACATCATTTTTCTATAAATAAATTTATAAGTAAAAATCCTTACGTTCCAGGCTCATACAGCTTCTGATGACGCAGCGCCTCGCGTATACCCTTCAGGTCATACGCATTGGCCGTCGCATACGCAAAAGTCAAATAGTGACCCTCCTTCTTCGTCAAATCTTCAAGCACCGCTTTTTTGTAAACAGTCTTCTTAATCAACGGTATTGACTTACTATCTAAAGGTAAAATAGGTTGAATAGCATCACTACAATTATTTCTTACTCCTACTAAACTATATAAACTTGATTTTGATGAGAAAATACGACTCGTAAGTCTCGTAACCGGCACTAAGTCAGTAGCTGAGGAAAACGCAAAGCAATTGGAAGGTGCCTTCCTAACAGCAGAAAACACAATTCTTGATAAAAACACGGCCATGATTCAAGATAAAATAATGTTTCTTATCAAATTGTATTAGATTTTTCTTGTTTCTACTTCAGTTCTAAGGGTATGTTTTGCCATTTGCGTTGCGATTTGCGATTGCTTTTAGAGCAGCTGACATTGACACTTGACAGCAGCTGGATTACAATGTCGAATCCAAAGAAATTGGAGCTACCTATTAATACTTAATAGGTAGTTTTTTCCCATTGATTTCCTTGCAAACATCCACGCACATAGTTAAAAATCCATCCAATTTTCTGAAACTTTATTTATAAAGATGAATTATGTACGAGGACATTGTTACTTTGTGCATCAGTTTGTGAAACTATAATTACCTGTATACCTATTCATTCATACCACAAAGGACCGGTCGGAGTGGTGTCCACAGAGTACATTTTATATGTGGTGTCATTTATGGATGATGGATACATTTAACATTTAACCTAGTTTGGGACAGATTCAATAAAACGAACAAAAAAATAGACAAAAAATGATAAAAATATTTATTTATTACATTAAAATCTCACCATCCACTATTTTCATTCATTCATGATTGTTTAATAAACCTGTCGGGAATGTAAAAGTTTCCATTCATCTGATTAAGTAGTATTTGTGTTTCAATGATTCTCTTCTATAATCTGCACTATCAACTCTAGAATTAAAGTCTAAATTTTCATTGACTCGCAGACCCATGGATCTGTGAACAGTATGGCCAGCTTGCTCGCGTACGATGCGAGCGACCCGCCATATTCACTAAGATCAAAAAAGAACTGGGCCAGTTCATGAGTGCAAACAAGTATTCAACTTGAACTATACCAGACAAACTCTGTTATCTCGTGAATCCCGTAGACCCCCATATTTTCCTTAGAAGATCCGAAAACTCTCGAATCACCCGTAGACCCCACATCACTGCATTAGGGCGTCCCCGTCATCCGCAGTGAACAGTATGGCCAGCTTTCTGGCGAACTCGTCCCCAGTTCGTCTCGCCAAGCAGCCGGGGGCCGCCGCGCGCGCCACGCCCAAGTCCGCCACGCGGCCTACGCCACCAGCACTGGCCAGTTCCTGGGAAAACGGTCAAGACTTGAGACATCCTCGGACGAGAGAACTACGAGTTCGTCATATCTATACAAATTATAAAGAGTAAAGATTTGTTTGTAATGTTTTCACACAACTACTGGACCGATTCAATAAATTCATGCAAACTGTTAGCACCACCGATCCGCTCCCGCCCATGACAACTGTGAATAAATTTGAACAAGACTAATAGTTATAGATAAAAAATCTTGTTTATTTTTATGAAATATGACGTGGGTTATTTATTTTTTTAAGTATGTAGGTGGTAATTAGTAGTAAGATATAAGTATTATAGTGAATTGTGTATTTTAAACGTGTCGATTGTGTTAAGCGCCCTCCCTGTCGAATTGGATGTTTCTGTAAGGAATGTGTGGGGAGAAAAAACAAAACAAAATCAAACAAATTTCATATTAAACCTATCTGGCTCTACATAGGTTCTCGCTCATCGCTGCGACCCATAGAGATCCCACTGCTGGGCACGGGTCTCCCCCACAGACAGCTGCGGAAGGTCTAGAGCATACTCCACCACGCTGCTCCAATGCGGGTTGGTGGAGGGGTTAGTGGCCCATCCAGTGTCGAATGTTCTCAAGCCACCCGAAGGCCTTCGACTCCTCGTCTTGGCTGGCATACCTGGTGCAGGCGCCGGGGCGAGGGGTACCGCGCGACCAGCGCCCGCGCGCGCTCCAGGCTCGACATGGGCAGCACCGCCAGCATCTGCTGCCACAGCTTGGCCGCGCCCACGCCTGACGTCACACATATACGTACAGACAGACCTTTCCTCCTCTTCCGCGGCGCCGGGCGCCCTTGCGTTGAGGGAATTCGGAGTTAGGGGAGATCCCCTCTATCCGGGCAATTGCTCCAGGGGTAAACCCCGTCGGTGACTTCCCCGCTGTTGAGCGTGGGAGCCAGTCGATCGTCGCGCACGCGGTACTACTAGCCGTTAGTCGCTAATTCCCCCTGATGGTCGGGGGGAAGAAGGTCCAACAGCTCTCTAGGGAGCGGTCGGCCTTCGGGGGGGCGCGCGTGCAGCGGCGCTATCCCCCTTAGATGAGGATGTGGCCCATTGTCGACGCGGTTATACATAACACGCGCCAAGCGGATCACAAACTCATCCAGCGACTCCAGATTGCAGTCGCGCGCTATACATATACGTTTCGGCACGGAAGTGTAGCTCTGAATGAAGTTCGGAGGGGATAGGCGCGCTGGGCATCATGCGGGGGGCCATTATACAGCTTGCATACCAATCAGCGCTTACTTTGTTACGTCTGACAGCGAATCTAGACTTCTGCGCACTCGGAGCTACACTTTCGTGCCGACAATTGTAACACATATCCATACTAATATTATAAAGAGGAAACATTTTGTTTGTAATGTTTTCACACAAAAACTACTGGACCGATTTCAAAAATTCTTTCACCATTAGAAAGCTGCATCTTCACGTTCTGACATGGGCTATATAATATATTACTAGGTGTAAACGAAACTATTGTTATGTCTAATTCCACGCGAGCGAAGCTGCGGGCGTCCACTAGAATATAATAAATGTATTTACCATTCTTGTTGACAGGAACACAGTTCTTGCTATCGCCACGCATATAGAACTGCGCGCTCTCATCGCACTGCCTTTTCGCGAGTCTGCCAAACAATAAAGATAAGATAAGATACGATAAGATAAAAATAATTTATTTCTTAACTCTAACACACACATAAAGCATAAACATAGCAATTTAAAAGAAAAATAGGGGATTAAAAAAAAACATTAAACAGTGAGGTAAAAAAAAAGGTAAAAAAACAAATATAAAAGAACAAAAAAAAATATAATAAAATTTTACTATTACTAAAAATTAATGGAAGAAACTATGTTCACATGTGTCAGAGTTGCAGAAAATGGAACTCGCTCAGCATAACACCGCAGCGATTGCGGCGCTGATTTTCAACGAGCCCAACTGGAGGTGACTCACAGGCGACGGTGGACATATATCACGCCTGCATTCACCCGAAGAAGTAGGCAGATATGCGTAGTCCTGCCTGCGAGGAGGTGTGAGAACCCACAATCAAACTAGATGATATCTGACTTGCTACTACTGTTTTATTTAATTTACTTAACCTAATACACACAGTAGTAGCGTCCATAGCTCAATGGCTCGCGTCGGTTCAATGTGATCGAAAGAGTTAAGCAACGACGGGCGCGGTCGGTTTGTGGATCGATGACCGATAGTGGCAAAATTTCATGGACACTACCGTGCTTCGGAGGGCACGTAAGGCCGTCGGTCCCGGTTGTTTTCACTGGTGGAAACAGGCGTTAAGCCTTGTCGAAGACCTTCGGGTGGCTTGAGAACATTTGTCACTGGGTTGGCCACTAACTCCTCCACCAATCCGCATTGGAGCAGCGTGGTGGAGTATGCTCTAGACCTCCCGCAGCAGTGTCTGTGGGGGAGACCCGTGCCCAGCAGTGGGACGTCTATGGGTCGCAGCGATTAGTAGGGATAATTTTATTAAAGATTGATGTGCTAATTTTAACATTTGCATATCAATTAACTAGTGGACGCCCACAGCTTCGCTCGCGTAGAATTAGACCCATTAACGACGTCCCGCGTTCGGGTTGCTCACTTGACTTCAAAAACGGCAAAGTTTCATACTAACTTTGCACCCCCATTTTACCCCCTTAGGGGATGAATTTTCAAAAATCCTATCTTAGTGCTCCCCTACGTTATAAAAGGAACCCCTGTGCAAAATTTCAAGTTTCTAACCCTTGTTGTTTAGGCCCTGCGTTGATATGTCAGTCAGTCAGTCAGTCACCTTCTCCTTTTATATATATAGATTTATGTGCTAATTTTAATATTTGCATATCAATTAATTAATTAATTAATTAATGCCTCACTTGTGCGGTGTCTCAGCGATCGCTTTGGTGAAGTTAACGATGGTTAGGGCAAGCTCGTTGGGAGTGTCCACCTTCACGGTGTCGCAGCCGGCCGTCACCAGGAGGTCTGCAACGCATTGCTACATCAACAACGTTATCACTTAAGAATATCAATAAATTATTCGTGAATGTGTATATTCATGTCATAATAGAAGCCTAACCGGATTACTCACGTCAACTCAAGTGTAAATTAAAGTCGGAAACACACCGACTAGTTTCGGTCAATTATGATGACCATCTTCAGGAGTCGTAATCGTCATTATACGTCTACAGGAAATATGATTATAGAGATACCAGAACAAAGTAAATAACTTAAAATTTTAAAAATGATTTGGTCGAATTTCAACCACTCAGCTACCACTACTAGTATCAAAAAAACTAACCAGTCAAAGCCATTTCCAGTTCGACTTCAGTCATAAGTTTGTTGCTGTTTTTCTTACGGCCAGATGATCTGAGGAATATGTGGTTATTAATTATTACATATTTACATTTTGATATATCATTAATTTATTATTATTTTAATAGCTTCAGATAGAGATTTTTTTTTTAAATTCATAGTAATTTAGTATTTCATACTTTGTGAAGATAAAAAGCAAGTATGAAGAATTCAATACAAAATAGAGGACGAACAGAGATTAGAATTTAAAGACATTAAAAAAAAATGTAATGATGTTCAATATGAGTATACAAATAACATATATTGAAAATTAATGGTTGTCTGTAAAGTCGGTTTACGGACGATAATTTTACGTGATAACGTCATAAGAAAACATCATTTCACTTCACTTTATTATAAACAGTTGACAAAACAGTTCACGTGTAGGTTGTGTGCTGCCGCTGTCTTATTTTACTCGGACGCATCGGCCGATGGAGACACCACTATCCATTTTGGAGTCATATGTAGGAACGCAACATATATTTACACTAATTTTCCAAAGTTCTATCTATTTATTAAATAAGAGTATTGCGAGAATGAACAACAAAACACTACACAGAACTTAGCTTCAGATCAGAAGCATTGTCCATAGCACAATGGCTCGCGTCGATTCTATGGGATCGACAGAGTCAAGCAACGACAGGTGCGGTCGGTTTTTCGACGGGTGACCGGTATGCGGTAGTGGCAACATTTCATGGACGCTACCGTCGGAGGCCACGTTAAGCCGTCGATCGCGGTTGTTTTTAATGATGAAAACAATCGTTACGCCTTGACGAAGACTGTCGGGTGGCTTGGGAACAGTCGACACTGGGTTGGCCACTAATCCCTCCACCAATCCGGATTGGAGCAGCGTGGTGGAGTATGCTCTAAGCCTCTCGCAGCTGTGGGGGAGACCCGTGCCCAGCAGTGTCATCTATGGTAGTAGCCAACCATTGAAGCGCATTTTTACTTACTTGAAGTACTCCCCGACCCCGAACAGCACGAGCGTCAGGGCGCAGCCGGAGAGCTGGCCCATGCTGCCCAGCTCCTGGGAGAGGGTCTTGCTCGCCACCAGCGCGGACACCTCCTCCGCTGTAGCGACGTAGAGCGCTCGGTCGCACTTCTCTTCGGCGGCCGCTAGCCTTAACTGAAAAATAACAGTACAGATTCATTATAGTATGTACTGTATTTTCAGAACTAGAAGCATAAAATTTATATTTTATGTTGTTGATTAGATATAAATAAATATGGCATTCAAAGTTTGTAAAAATGTTAAAATAAACATAGGGGATAGATAACACATTTACGGATTCATTACAAATTGTTGTGTTAAGAAGTATCTATTATTATGTGTAATTCGACGCGAGAGAAGCTGCGGGCGTCCACTAGTAAAAAATAAAAACAAATATAAAACAATCAAAACAGAACACCAATTAAGAAACATCGCATCTACCTTAAAATCTTAGCAATGTAATCATATCTATACTGTTTACATACGTTCACGACTCTCATCTGGCTGCTAAATACCGCATCTTCATTGTTTTTCTGTATAGTACAGTGGTTAGAGAATGCATTATGCATTAAGCTCGCCATTTGTTATTGTTATGTTGTTAATTAATTTTTAATGTGGTTCAATAAAGTTTAAATAAATAAATAAATAAATAAATAAATATCTCACCAGGCCCGCGTCATCTTCCAGCGCACCAGGCAGGGCTCGGGTCCACAGCACCAGCGCGGGGGAGCAGGGCGCGCTGGTGGCCCGCAGGCGAGCCCCCGCCGCCTCCAGCTCGCGCGCCAGGTCCGCCGCCAGCCAGCGGTCGGCGAACGTTGAATGGATTTCCACCCGCATGTGCTGGAATGGTATAGCGTACATGGCCTAATGGCTCGCGTCGATTCATGTTATATGAGAGACTAGCTTTTACCCGCGGCTCCGCCCGCGTGGTCAAAGGGAATTAACAATAGTTGTTTATCATACATGACAACGCCATCTATTAACAACATCCGGAACTAAATATCTAGCAAATAACAAAACATCGATATCTTCCCATGAGGAAATTTTACCGCGGTAAAAAGTAGCCTACGTCACTCTCCACCCTCCTCACTATCTCCACACACAAAAACCATACCATATATAATAGCTTCGTTGCGACGTGAAAGCCGGACAAACAAACAAACACACTTTCCCATTTATAATATTAGTATGGATATCAGGCCTTGAAGGCAGAGGTTCTGATCGGATGATGGCAAATTGACCAGCTTCCCTCTGAGCAGCTGACCCCTCTATATTATGTGATCGACAGAGTTAACTAACAGGCGGGTTCAGTTTATCGATGGGTGACTGCTTGTGACAATATTTCATGGGTGCTACTGTGCTTCGGAGGGCACGTCATCGCAGTTGTTTTCAATGGTGAATACATTGTAATGCAGATCGGTGGATTGAGGGTTAGTGGCCAAACCAGTGTCTAATTTTCTTAAGCTACCCAAAAGACTTCGACAAAACTCAACAATTTTTTGATAATTGGAAATAACCGGGACCAAGGCTTAACGTGCCCTCTAAAGCACCGTAGCATCCATGAAATTTTGCCAATAGCGATCGCCCATACACAAACCAACCACTCCTGTTGTTACTTAATACTGTTGATCACATAAAGTAGACACGAGTCACTACAAAAACAACATGGATATTAGAACATCAATAGACTAACTTTCATACATTCCCCGGGCTTGTACATTTTATTAGCCAGCTGAATTTCTCGACGCTCTTCTGCACTGCGTTTCTTGCTATCCTGTTTGCCAGCTGACGAACACTCCTTTGTCTCTGGACTGATGCCACTGCATGATGTTGTGGCACCAGTCTCTGGGTCTGTCATTGTTGCCACATTTTTAGCGCCTGAAAATAGATGAAATTCTATCGTTTATTATTATTACCAAAATTTAACAGAATTAACCTGTAATTATTAATTGATAAATTGTTATATATTATTAAAAGTTATCTTTAAATACAGATACACTGTATTGTAATTTTAAAAATTAGTTATGTTAAATTAACATCAACTTTTACTAACTGATCTCTCTCAGTTCCTTTTTGAGAAAGAAGGATAGCTAATAGGTTGGCACTACATGCTCGTTTGCTATTGAAGATGGGGAGCATAGAACTACTAATGGTACTAGTTACAAAAGATAGGAAAAATAACTCACAGTATGAACTTTTAGTTGGGAATTCATTGATTTCCACATCATCATAGATTGCAAGCTTGTTGCATTTAGACTTTTCTCGAATCTTAAAAACAATCCTTTCCAACATATCTGAAAATTTTGTCGGAATAATTAATTCATTAATTATCTGATTTAATTCCTGCCTTATTACTTACTTACTTACCATTGTTGATTTCTTTACGAATACTTTCCAACAATTCTCCAAGTGTTTGCTCATATTCTGTATCAGTCATATTGATTTAATACATTGAAGATAAATATATGTATGTACCAAAATAAACAATTCAATTCAAACTCAAACTGTTTGTGTGAAATTCCGATACAATTTAAAAATTCCCCGGCCAAGTCCACTCCACATGTCAACATGTCAACAATGACCACAGATACTACGTATGCCAAGTGGCAACAAATAAACCACAGATTTATAAGTATAGTACTACCATAGAGTAATAAACTCGGCTTCTCACTTGAAGGGGTATGGTTTACATATAATCCAAGCGGCACGCACGAATAAATTAGTTTTATAAGATAAGTGCATGTTAAGAAATTAAATGACACCTGCTGTAACGGTGAAGGTAAACGTCGTGAAGAAACCTGCATGTGCAAATCTGCCAATCTGCAGTGGGCCAGCATTGTGGCAAAGTGCGTAAAAGTATACGTGGTTAAATAAAATCAAAAGTAAGATAGTCACTAGTTCGCTGCGACCCATAGACGTCCCACTGCTGGGCACGGGTCTCCCCCACAGACACTTCTGCGGGAGGTCTAGAGCATACTCCACCACGCTGCTCCAATGCGGATTGGTGGAGGGGTTAGTGGCCAACCCAGTGTCGAATGTTCTCAAGCCACCCGAAGGTCTTCGACAAGGCTTAGCGACTGTTTACAGCATTGAAAACAACCGGGACCGACGGCTTTACGTGCCCTCCGAAGCACGGTAGCGTCCATGAAATTTTGCCACTAGCGGTCACCCATCCACAAACCGACCGCGCCCGTCGTTGCTTAACTCTTTCGATCACATTGAATCGAAGCAAGCCATTGGGCTATGGACGTTACGTCGTTAGTCACTAGTTATTATCGTAGTTATCTTTGGGAAATAATTTTCCTGCGGACCTCCAGCTTCCTTCAAATTAAAAGAGGCTACATATTACGTTACTTTAGCAAGTAAACTGCGTTATTTTAGCTAGTAAACTGCACGTTGAGATAAGTGTGTTTTAACCTGTTATAACGGTGAAGGAAAACTTCGTGAGAACACGTCTGAGAGCTCGTGATCTCGATGAAATCTGCCAGTATGGTGGACACAAGAAAGTAATTATTTAAGGAAAGGAAGCTATAGGTACTGACACAGAACAGATAAAGGGTACTGATATGGCATGATAATGGCACATATGAGATTGTTCAGTAAAAATTGATTATGCAGTTTAAATTACCAATTTTTACAAACTGGAAAGTCTTTAAACAAATTATAAAAACAATTTTTATGAAGAAATTAATCCTGAATAGCCCAACGTTTAAAATATTATAGGTGGTAAATCAATAGTTAACACACTTACAACTCAGAGCAATGATTTAGAAAACTATACTTAGACATTCACACTAGTTCATATATTCAATGAGATATTGGAAGAAATAAGAACCTACACTAATTGACCAGGGTGGAAAATCACAGCACGGGTCATTGCCGTCATTTTCGATAACGTACCTGATAGATTTTTTAAGCATTTGCGATCCGATCGGATCCAGTGTCCTCTTAGACTGTGAGTCCTGTGATAGGTCTGCTGCAGGCTTTAGATTATTTAGGGTCTGGCTTTGGACACGACTCAAAGTCTTGATAGGTCAATCACACACAGTTGTCAACGGCGGCAGCGGACGTGTAGTGCTTTATGTAGTGCAAGACTTTTGCTATCTTATATCCATAAAAAATTAAGGAAAGAGTACTTCTCCTACCTACCTTTTTTTTTGTGGGACTCACCGAAAACGGAATACCCACTAAAACCAATGATGATAAATCGATGATACAATTAAGTATGTTCTACAGGTATACGAATAAAACAGATGTAATAAAAAACATCTAGTCATCCTTTTACGATTCAAACTATTAATTTGCGTAGGTAATAAAATAAAAGTAATAAAATCAGAGTGCATGTCCTTGCGTCGCCCTCGAGAGCTTTCGAGCTTCAAGCCTGTTCCACGTGCAATATGTGAGAGTGGCAAAGACTGCGGCGCTAATTATTGTATGGGAGAACTCATTATGCACACGAAGCGCTTAGCTCTGAGAGGGATGAACTAACTAGGCATAAAAATGTACGGCCCAAATTTCAATGATATGACTATGTATTCGTAGCTACATTTTAATATGCGAATTTTGTATCGAGTTATGGTTGTACAGTAGCAGAACAGCTAAGTTAAACATCGAAGTAGACAATTATTACGCAAAATATCTATCTATTCGAGTGGTAAGGACTCCTGTCTCGGAAGGAAAACGGTAAGGACCACTCGGAAGGTAATCGGAATTTGAATGATAGATTACTTATAAAATTGTACACGCATCGGCAGTTTTCGTATACGAGTGAGCTTCAATCTTTGCGTACTAATAAATAAGTACCACATCTTTCTAAAGACTTATGTAATAATTTATTTACACTTTACTGTATAAAATGTTTATAAAAAGTGGAATTAATGCCATGTGGAATTTTCTACCAGTATTTACCTACCATATTATTTTTTTGGGATCCATCATTTTGACAAAGATTTACATAAAAAGCTAACTAGCTAGCTTTTGTAAATCTTTACGTCAAACGTGTTATGTTCTATGTGTTGGTTTTCGTATATCATCTCAATCTATCTCAATAAATTAATGGGAATTAAATTCTTAAATTCCTACTGTATGCTATTAGGTAGGTTCGATACACAACAGTCGCGCAAAATGAAAAACACAAAGTCCCCACAGCTCATTACATTTCACTTCAGTTGAACGCCTTTCATTAAACTTACCTGTTCAATTACATGCTTGTTCTATGGCGAGGGTTCCCTCATTTTCCCTCCTCCACTCCACTCCAGTCTCTTTTTGTTAGCGGGGACGATCGGTCGTTGCCCGCGCCGCGTATCGAATATAAATAAACTTGCCAACTCCGAGACACGATTAAAACATTTGTTTACACTGTTCATCAAATTATCGTGTTTACTGCCGCGTCAATACAAAGTGTTTGTAAACATAAATAAATAATTGGTGCATCTGTGATTCAAAACGGGCCTTTTGTGATGGCGTTTACAATTTAAATTTTGGCAACCGTTGTGAAAAATTCGAAAATGGATTGGCGCGAAAAGCTGGTCGGTCGGTTGTTGGTTAAGTGTGACTCACCGGGTACTCAGGCGGGGAAGTTTGAGACGGTACCGACTTTGGAGGCCTTAGGGGACTGTGTGGAGGAAGGGGAGGGAGCAGTTTGCGGGATTTACTTCTCCTTTGCGAATATAAGCGACGCGAGCGACGATTTCGGGGTTCGTTTGGAGGAGGTTTACAAGAACGTGTACCCGAGGTTGAAGGTGGTTCAGGTGGTGCTGTGGGCCCATGTCGGCACCCCTGAGGGCCCGGCGGAACGCGAGGCAGGTTTCCGTAGGAGTTTGACAGGGAAGCCATGGTTTGCGGTACCCTTCCACGATATTGACACCAAGGTGAGCACTCGCACTTTTTAGGAAGAAGATACATTCCTTCAGTAAGTGGAAAAAACTCCAGCTTTTATTAAAGATCTGCGGGTCAATGTGTAATATCGCTTTACAATTAAGCTTGGAATCTCTGGACATTAAAGGCAGGTCTCTGACTCCTCTTAGGATGTTCAGGTTCAGTCATATCGAAAAGTCAGAGGTATGCGCGTCATAGTTCATAGTTATTTATTGGTAAATTAAGTAAACATAGGTACATGTTTCAGTATTTTCTGTAACAAACCCTTCGATCAATAATGCACAACAAACCAAACAAAAAACTGAGACAAAAGCTTAAAAAATTTGATAAAAATCATATGTCAGAGTACAAAATCAGTAAAAATTCAGTTATCAAAATGTCATTAAAAAATAAAAAAGTGTACTTAGCTAAATGTAAAATTTTAATAAACTGTGTAAAACAATTAGATAATTCTTAAGCATTATACATATATTAGGTATATTCATAAACATATTCAAATATTCAAACCTCCTGAATGAAAAGTAACTATAACTTTTATCAGCACTTATCAGCAGCAAGTGAGTATTGACCAATTACACCCTTCCATAGAGAAGATAATGTCTGTGACTGTGAAGTCGCACCAACCAAGCACAGACGTGTCGCGGCGCGACGGTTGCCAGCCCCAGCCAGCTGATAGGGTTGATAACCCTTTTGAATTCATGCCATTTATTACCGCACTATCGATTTTGCACGCAAGCAAGACAGGTGCGGCAGACAATAGAAAACTTACTAAACTTACTTATAAAATCGACGCCAGCCATTGGGTCGTTACAAACTAACAGATAGTCCTGCCTGAACTATCTAGTAATTCAAAATTAATAAATTAAATTACTTATACTGAAAAAAAATTTTTTTTAGCTTTTACAACTTTTTTTTTAAATTTTGTGCATTGTCATCGGAGCCAAATATGTGTGGCGATAGCTTCAGTGGTAGTGGGTGAAATATTGATTGCAAGATTCCAGGACATACATACATACATTATTATGTACCGCTAATCGAAGGACCTAAACTATTGTTCTTGAAATAAAACTCTTCTGACGATTTTCTTGTTTTATTTCTTCCTTACAATAATTAACCCTAATTTATTCACTATAATATCTTCCAGTTATTTCTTCTTATTTTTCTTCCTGTTATTTCTTCTAGTCTTCAGTGGTGATCATGCTCAAACTACGATATTCTGTTGCTTAAGTGCGATCTGCGTTCGCGCAACTAGCTATGCATTGCGTAGCGGCGTCCTCCCGTTCGGCCAATCCGCGTGAAGGTGCGACGTATTCTACCTCGCGATGTCCGCCCGCATTCCTGAGTGCGACGTATTCTACCTCGCGATGTCCATTATATTTATTATTTATTTTAACCATTTTTACACATTTTTTAATTAATCAATATAACTTAATGGTAACTTATACATGAGTTTCTAGGCATTTTTACGAACATATTAATACAATTTTCAACTATTAAATCATACAATTTCCCTTATATCCCTAATAATTAATATGTACAATCTGCCATTTTTAACAACTAAATTACGAGGATTTAGCCGTCCGTAATATTCTCCCCCCGGCGTAGAGTCCTCGAAGCCTCTTCTACTTGAAGGACGGCGATCTTCGTTGTCGGTCGTCTGAAGACTCCTCCGTTGGTCCGCACATCCGCCGATCTGATGACGCCGTCTGGTCCCGGGTGTACTTGCTCGATGACTCCTCGTGGCCATGTGTTGCGGGGTAATGTGTTGTCTATTACCACCACCAAATCTCCTTTCTTCAGTGGAGGTCCCTTGGTGCTGAGTTCCCCTCTTGGTATCAGCGTCGGCAGGTACTCCTTCAGCCACCGTTTCCAGAACTGGTCCGATAGCGCCTGGGATCGCCGCCACGTGCTGCGGTCCGCTTCTTCGCAGGGTCCCGTTCGTGGAAGTCCCGTCGACGACCCGATGAGGAAGTGATTCGGTGTCAAAGCTTCTTGGTCTTCGGGGTCCACTGGAACGTGCGTGAGGGGTCTTGCATTGACGCTATACTCGGCTTCTGTAAGTAGCGTCTGCAATATCTCTTCTCGTGGCGACTTTTCTTTAAGTGTGATGCTCAGCGCGGCTTTTACTGAACGCACCATCCGTTCCCATGCCCCACCCATATGTGGTGCCCCTGGGGGAATAAATCGCCAGTCGGTTTTATACTGAAGGCTGAAGTCACGCAGTTCCGGAATCCATTGTTCGTAGCTTCTTCTTAGCTCGATGTCAGCGCCTCGGAAGTTAGTCCCGTTGTCTGAATATATAACTCGTGGCCATCCTCTTCTGGCAGCCATTCTTCTCAGGGCCATGATTGCTGAGTCGGTCGAAAGTGATTGTACCAATTCCAAGTGTATGGCCCTTGTCGTCAAGCAGGTAAATAAGGCGCACCATCTTTTTTCGTGTCTTCTTCCAATGGTGACTGTTAAGGGACCGAAGTAATCCACGCCGCAATAGGTGAAGGCGCGGTGTCCTGGGTCCAGTCTCACTTCAGGCAGGTCCCCTTTCGACGGTTTCCTTGGTGTCG
Organism: Carterocephalus palaemon; assembly: GCA_944567765.1. Classification (NCBI taxonomy): domain Eukaryota; kingdom Metazoa; phylum Arthropoda; class Insecta; order Lepidoptera; family Hesperiidae; genus Carterocephalus; species Carterocephalus palaemon. Next base: position 10,650,184 of record OX155657.1, on the reverse strand, counting down.
CCTTGTAGACACGGCAGAACTGGCAGTCTCTTGCTGTCTTCTTTACGGCTGGTCTCAGACGAAATATTATATACTTCTGCCGTAGATCGTTGACCACCCTTTCGTTGTTTAAATGTCCAGCGTTCCAATGATAGTCCATGATCATAAGTCGAGTGAAGGGGTGTCCACCATCCAGAATAATGGGCCGGTTTGAGTGCGTTGCCAGACTCGAAGCTCCTATTCTGCCTCGGGCCTTCAGGATTCCATCTTCCAACACCGGATCCAGTTTCTTTAGCTTGCTCTGCTTGTATAGGGGTTGATCGGCTGTCAATCTGGCTAAGTCGTCTCCGAAGGAATCCCTTTGTGCCTTCCGGATCCAACGCAGTTCGGCTTCTTCTATGTGAGAGACTTCCAGATTGAGACCCTTCTTCGTTCGCAGCCTTTGTATGAATAGCTGGACCAATGCAGTAGCCCTTATCAGCCTTTTATACGTAGAAATCCTGCTGATATCTGGCAGCGTGTCCGCGATGTTCAATCCGCCTTCTGAGATGTGGTAAGCCGTTTCTTCTGTTGCTTCACTCGCTTGACTTAATGATGGCCAATCTTCTTCGGGTTTTCTCAGGAACGCTGGTCCCGTGAACCACCGGTCTGTGCTGCTGACTCCCCTGGTCTGGATTCGCGTGGCGTCGTCTGCTACATTGTCGATCGTGGGCACCCATCGCCAGTCTTCCTTCTGAGACAGCTCGGCTATTTCTGCGAGTCGATGTGCCACGAACGGTGTATACTTCTTGTCTTCATTCTGAATCCAGTGGAGTACTGTTCTGGAGTCAGTCCAATACCAAACTCTTCTTGGCTTGCAGCTATGTTCCTTCATGATGGTGTTCGCCATTCGAGCTCCAACCAAGGCTGCTTGAAGTTCTAATCTTGGTATTGTCTGTAGCTTCAACGGCGCGACCTTGGCCTTGCCCATCACTTGCGCTATTTCCACGGTCCCATCTTCATGTGTGATCCGCCAATAGGCCGTCGTTGCGTAGGCTTGTTCGCTTGCGTCGTTGAAAATGTGTAGCTCCCATTCTGAGCCCGTCGTCATGTTGAAGCTGCAGCAGCGTGGTAAAGTCAAGGATGAGATGTCCTGGAGCCCGGCCACCCATTGCTGGAACTCTTCTGCTTCCTCGGCTGGAAGTTCTTCGTCCCATCCTGTCTTCTTAATCCACAGCCGTTGCAGTATGATCTTCCCGACGATGGTGTACTGACTGATGAGTCCCAATGGATCGTAGATAGACATAACTGCGCTCAATGCTTCTCGTTTGGTCGGCGCCCTTTGTTGATCCTTTACTTCGCATGGTACTCTCTTGATTTCCGTGTTGAAACCAATTGTATCTTGCCTTGGATTCCATCTGAGTCCAAGCGTCTTCTCTAGCTGATGCGTTGTCAGCTGGACATCCACGTTCTTCGATCTCTTCGTTTCAGGAATGCTTTCGAGAACAGTCGCGTCGTTTGAGTTCCATCCTCGCAGATTGAAGCTGGCTTGTTCGTGTACATGCATGACGTCCCTTATTATCTTGATGGCCTCTTCTTGTGAATTAAAGCTGTCCAAGTAGTCATCCATGTAATGCTTCTCTTGTATAGCTCGCGCAGCTTCCGGGTACTCTTCAGCGAACTCAGCGGCGTTATGGTTCCGCACGCTGTGAGCGAGGAATGGTGAACTCGAAGCCCCGAATATCATCGATGTCATCTTGAATTTACGTGGGTTTTCATTGGTGCTGTCCCGCCATAAGAACATCTGTGCTGGTTGGTCTTCGGAGCGTATCTTCACTCGAAGGAACATCTCTTCTATATCAGCTGTGACCGCGATCTTCCTTTCGCGGAATCCAAACAGTATCTTGGTTAACGAAGCCAACAGGTCCGGCCCCTCTAGTAGACAGTCGTTTAAACAAACGCCGTGTGCTCTGGCCGCTGCGTCGAACACCATTCGTACTTTGTCCGGCTTGTTTATGTTGACGACGGCGAAGTGTGGCAGGTACCATCTTATGCTGCTTGTATCTTCGTTCCCGTTGCATTCTTCTGCATAACCTTTGTCCAACAGGTTAGCTACTTGTGCGCTGTATTCCTTCTTGAAGGCGGGATTCTTCTCCATCTTTTTCTCCAACGTCGTAAGCCTCTTGAAAGCGTGCTCGTAATTGTCCGGGAGCACGGGATTGTCTTCTTTCCATGGCAATCCGACTTCAAATTGCTTGCCTCTTCTTTTAATGGTCTTCTCGAAGATCCGTTCAGCCCTTTGGTCGCGCTCGCTGATTCTCTTCTTAAGAGTAATCCCCAATGAGTCGATGTTGAAGTGAGTTTCGACTAACTTTTCCATTCGTAGATCGCTGGGTTGCGTATATATGTGAAGCACGGACTCTTCATCTTCCAGTAGTACTCTTCCTGGCACCGACCCATGCAAGACCCATCCCAGTCTCGTCCATGATGCCGCTGGTTCATTCTGTTTGCCGGCGCGCAGCTGTCGGGATACGATCAGATGCCAATTATCTGCGCCGATCAACAGTTGCGGCTTGGCCTCGTCGCTGGAGATGTGCGTGATGATGCTTCTTAAGTGTGGATATCGTTCCAGGTCTTCGGGTACTCGTTGCTGGTGTAGCTGCAGCCCTTTGATAGTTCTGGCTGTGATGGTGTGCTTCTTATCTTCATGCAGGCCTTGAATATGTAGCCGTACCGATCCGCTGTTGATTAGTCGATTCTCGTTGATCCCTTTGATGTTGAGCGACTTCTTTTGACCTTCTGTTGTGACCATTCTGGCAAGACCCTCTTCTATCAGTGTCACCGTTGAACCTTCATCCAGGAGGGCGTCCGTGATGACCTCCCCCCGTGGACCGCTGATCTTCACCTTGCAGGTCTTCAGTAGTACTGTGCATGGTGTGGTTCTTGATGTGACGTTCATCACCGCTGCTGGTGCGCTCTGGTCTGCGCCCTCGTTGGTTTCCGCTTGTCTGGTGAGTTCTTCCGTTGTCTTGTGTAGAATGGCGTGATGATTCATTCTACATTCATTGATGCCGCAGGGTTTCGCTCTGCATGTGGCTCTGCTATGCCTCCTTGTCATGCACTTGAAGCATAACCGCTGTTCCTTTGCCCACTTCCATCTTTCGTTGACACTGAGTTCTTTCAGCTTGGGGCATTCCGGAGTATGATGACTTGAAGACTGACATCGTAGACAGCTGATGGTTCGCTCTTCACGCGTCGATTCACTCGTAGAATAGACTTTCTCTCGAGGTGTGGTCCTTCTTACTGGTCTCTCCTCTCTGAGAGGCCTCGGAGCACTTCGCCTCCCCGTGTGCGTGTAGCGTAGCAACAGGTCTGCTTCATTCATCAGGAACTCGGAGAGAACCGTGAGTTCGTTGTCGTTGGCGATCTTCGCTTGGTTGGCTGCCGCGTATTCTGCCCATTTGCTTAATAAGTGCGGGCTTAACTTGTCCATAATATCCCGTACAAGCAATGGGTACTCCAGGTAGCCCTTTCGGTCAACACTCTTCATAGTGTAGACGATGTTCTGAAGCTTGATGGCCATCTCGTTCAGGTCGCTGCTGGAGCTGCCGATCCTCGGGAGTCTCTTCATTTCTTCAAGAGCTCGATCGATGATATATTCTGGTCGGCCGTATTTCATCTCCAACGTCTTCATTATAAGATCTGGATGAGTTGCCGTATGCAACTGCGAGAGCACCGTTTCTCTCGCATCACCACGAAGACTATTTCGAAGCCGAAGTAAATTTTCCGTCGCGCTGAACTTGTATAATCGCGTTGAGTCTTCCATTGCTGCCTTGAAGGGTAACCATTCCATTACTGATCCGGTGAATGGTGGGAGCTCCGATGTCTGCCGCGGCGGGGGTCTTGTCTGGATCATCCTTTCCAAGGCATTGGCCAACTGCTCGATGCCTTTCCCCTTTTGCCGTGACCTATCCTCCCCCCGCACTTCAGTCGCGGGAGGCAGGACCTCTGGATCCCTCATTCGTGGTGGCTGTTCCCTGGTGGCTTGACTCTTGTCGATCCATTCGCGAACTCTTTCGCTGCCGATGATAGATCCCCTCTCCTCCTCTTCTGCTTCAATCGCTGATAATTCCGCTTCCAACCGCTTCTTGATTAATTTTCTCTTCATATTATATAATTCTTTTTCCGCCTCGTATTCGGCCAATTTGATGCGAGCCGTAGCGCTGACCGATGATCGATGAGATTGTATGGTGCGCTCGCTGAATGCGGGTGACGTCGGCCGACGGGTAGGCAACTCGGTGTGTGAGTGAGACGGCTGTATCTTCTGTCTCTCTTGCACGTCGTCGATGAAGCGTCCTGGTGTAGTCGGTGCGGCCGATGTGAGCGGCGTGGAGGGTGCGGGGGGTGCGGGGGGTGCCATTGGGCCACGTGTCGGTGAGCGCTCCAGCGCTTGCCCTCTTGCTATGGCACCCGTGGTCGCGGCAGTGGTCGATGGAGATCCCGGCGATTCTTCATATATACGGTGGAAATTTCCCGTCGTGGTTCGTGGGACGCGTTCCGACTCGCCGAGACCCGATTCCGATCGATTCCGATTGCTTCTTGTATTCATGCTGGCTTCTTCTTTCTTCTGTATCCGGCAAATCGAAGGACCAAAACTATTATGTACCGCTAATCGAAGGACCTAAACTATTGTTCTTGAAATAAAACTCTTCTGACGATTTTCTTGTTTTATTTCTTCCTTACAATAATTAACCCTAATTTATTCACTATAATATCTTCCAGTTATTTCTTCTTATTTTTCTTCCTGTTATTTCTTCTAGTCTTCAGTGGTGATCATGCTCAAACTACGATATTCTGTTGCTTAAGTGCGATCTGCGTTCGCGCAACTAGCTATGCATTGCGTAGCGGCGTCCTCCCGTTCGGCCAATCCGCGTGAAGGTGCGACGTATTCTACCTCGCGATGTCCGCCCGCATTCCTGAGTGCGACGTATTCTACCTCGCGATGTCCATTATATTTATTATTTATTTTAACCATTTTTACACATTTTTTAATTAATCAATATAACTTAATGGTAACTTATACATGAGTTTCTAGGCATTTTTACGAACATATTAATACAATTTTCAACTATTAAATCATACAATTTCCCTTATATCCCTAATAATTAATATGTACAATCTGCCATTTTTAACAACTAAATTACGAGGATTTAGCCGTCCGTAATATACATAATATACGAGTGAAGTTAAAAAAAAACTTTTAATAGAATCCTTTTTTTTGCAAATTCAAATTGTAATGACTTAAGCGTGGATTGCAATGTTTTATGTAGGTATCTCTCAATTTATGATTCAACAAAGCACCATCTAGGTATCCCGTCTGGTCTGGACTGGCACGTAACTACTCAATTACGGGATCAGAATTATTTATCGTCGTGATTGAGAGAATATGATGCGTCCTGCTTGCAACGCTAATTTTATGGGCATCCTGAATAGGTACGGGATAATAATAAAAGTCTTGATGTGGAATTATGTAAAAGTAACTAACTAGCCTATGTCCAGCAGTGGACCCAAAAAGGCTGATGGATAGATGATGGATGAACTAACTGGACTCACAGTACCTGCCAGTCCTCGTGCCCACTAACGAACTGACCATCTGATGTTCTTATTAATAATCTATGGTAACTGGACTAACCATCCTAGTCCTTATTAGTTTTGTTCAGTCAGTCACAGTTGTCGTTTTCTATCTCTATTTTCTATCTCGTTTGCTATCTTACATCCATTAAAAACATTATCATTAGGTATACAGTATCAAAACGCTTGCCAAACACGGATTGGCAGACCTATGTTCAAATACGTTACATAGCAGATCATTATGCAAGCAGATAAGAGCAGGCATGCAAGTGTCTTCACGATGTTTTCATTCACAGATGAAGCATTTTTTTAATGTCATTAGTTAGGCGGGGATGAACCCGGCCCTTTCGAACGAGAGGCCGAATTATCCAGTGGCTGAATGGTCGATATTACCGCTTATACTTTTGTCGTGAATCTCGTCTCGCGATAAAAAATGCAAACTGTTCGAAATTCAATTTCTTGTACATAGGAAATCCTCAATTTTCATGTCATGGCTCATAGCCACGTAAAATGCTGACTAATTCACCGTATAGACGTAACAGAGCGTATAGAGCTAACATGTTTACGCGAGCCTCTATAATTTAATAGCGAGCTTACCTTCGACATTACGTCCTCCGGTGGAGTGTGAAACCCACAGAACAGATAAAAGAGGTATCAGAATCTATTCTGTGGTGAAACCGCACCTTTCAGACATTTACCTCTCCAATAACGTGGTGAGGCATGAATGAATATTTCGACAAATGCACTCATGATGAGCATGAGACTCGGTTTGTTGATTTTCCCGCTATTTTCCAGTCTGGCTGACTTTTCGATTTTAATGTCTTTTTGCAACCCGGTGCCTTCTCAGTTCCAGGGTTGAAATCTCAGTCCAAGTACTTTCCATATAATCTATACTAATATATAAAGAGGAAAGATTTGATTGTTTGTTTGAATTGAATAGGCTTCAAAACTACTGAACCGATTTGAAAAATTCTTTCACTGTTGGAAAGCTACACTATCCCCGGGTGACATAGGCTAAATTTTATTTTGGAAAAAATAGGGTTCCGTAAGATATTTGGGTTTTTCGGACACAAGGTGTACTACTGAACCGATTTGAAAAATTCTTTCACTGTTGGAAAGCTACACTATCCCCGGGTGACATAGGCTAAATTTTATTTTGGAAAAAATAGGGTTCCGTAAGATATTTGGGTTTTTCGGACACAAGGTGTACTACTGAACCGATTTGAAAAATTCTTTCACTGTTGGAAAGCTACACTATCCCCGGGTGACATAGGCAAAATTTTATTTTGGAAAAAATAGGGTTCCGTAAGATATTTGGGTTTTTCGGACACAAGGTGTAAAAAATCAACCAGAAAAGTTACTTATTTTGCGTACGCTGCCTAAAATATAAAAGATAGAACCATAAAATATTCTAATTAATTGTAGATCTTATAAATATCTATAAAAAAAACCGCGACACACTGTACCTATCTATGTCGAGTGAGGCACAACAACCATTTTTTTATCTTGAATTTTTTTTGGACTACATTTACAGTTTATGTATATAATATTTGGTCTTTGAATGATTAAAAATGGACGTTTGGTTTTGAAGTGTCTGTCTGTCTGTCTGTCTGTCTGTCTGTTTCGCTTTCACGCCAAATCTACTGAACCGATTTAAATGAAATTTGGTACACAGTCTAGAGCCTGACAAAGGACATAGACACTTTTTAATTGGAAAAAAGTGTTGTAATGGGTTGAAAAGGGAGATGAAAGGTTGTATGAAAGTATTGTCATTTTCAAAACTAGAAGCATATAACTTAAATTTTAGGCTGTTGATAAGGTATAATTCTTACTAATTCTATCCTACTAATATTATAAAGGGGAAAGTTTGTAAGTATGTATGTATGTATGGATGGATGTGTGTTACTTTTTCACGTAAAAAGTACTGAATGGATTTTAATGAAACTTTACAATAATATAGCTTATACATCATAATAACACACAGGCTAAAATTTATAAAGATATTGTGTGAATTGTCCAAAATATGACGATAAGTGTCAAGTAGGTAAGTAGGAAAAAATCTACCATCTGCGAGCTATTCTGGCGTGCGCTGCCAAAACTACTGGACCGATTTCAAAAATTCTTTCACCATTAGAAAGCTGCATCTTCACTGAGTGACATAGGCTATATAATATTACTAGGCGTAAACGAAACTATTGTTATAGTCTATATATGTAAAATAAAGTCGTGTTAAATTTTTATTTTTTTAGTAACCTGACGCAAATAGGGTTTATGTGTGTGTACCTATTATAATTTTGATTTTTATATAAAATACCCGTGCGAAGCCGGGGCGGACCACTAGTATAATATATGCATATACTTATATTAGTGGACGCCCGTAGCTTCGCTCGCGTGGAATTAGACAAAAATAGTTTCGTTTACACCTAGTAATATTATATAGCCTATGTCACTCAGTGAAAATGCAGCTTTCTAATGGTATAAGAATTTTTGAAATCGGTCCAGTAGTTTTTGTGTGAAAACATTACAAACAAATCTTTCCTCTTTATAATATTAGTACCTATAGAAGTATAGATAGAAAAAAACAGTAAATAGTATAAAAACATCGAGCCGAGGAAACATTTTTTTCTATAGATACTTACAAGCACTTACGTACAATATACAAAAATATTCACCTGATTTAATGTTGAAGCCAAAGACATTTAACCAACTATAACTAGGGTAGTTGAATCAAATACTCTATTCGGTGACGCCGTAAAGGTCTGTATGACCACACAGCAAAAGTCCATTTTTAATCTTTCGTGCGGAATAGCTGACAGCTCCTGTCAAAATTAAAAAAAAACGAATGTCACCTGTTTTAAAATTTATAAAAAATGGTTTTGAATTTACGTACGTAGCCAAACATGATTAAATATGGAGGGTGCAACAAAATGCGTAACTTAAGTGTTGCCGGGGTTCCTCAGGCCATTCAGCTTCCCTCGCGAGGGGCTAGTCACCCTAAATTACTCTTCTCCCCTCGAGGGGAGGTCACAGGCTCACTGCACCACCAGCGAGGAAACGATTAACTAATTATAATTTCCCGTAGGTATTAGACATAGACATAAGTTTATTTCGACATACATACTACGCGTGTGAAATACATACTACACAATTTTAATTTTAAATATGTAACAATATCGATGCCGAAATAGGAAATGCCGATGCTGAGGGCGTCCTATTTCGGCGGGCGGGGCGAGGGCGGCATTTGCTAATGGCCGTGGCAAGCCTGCAGCCGCTGATTTTCAGGACGACCCTCGTTGGGAATTTCGTGCCAGTTGTTTTTTTATTTTTATTTTATTTACACATTATACGTATTTCATTAATAAAACATCTAAAGTAAGTACCTACCTATACTTATTAAGCTATTTATGATATAAATTATTATACATATCTATCTAATATATAAAATTTCCGTGTCACAATGTTTGTTGCAGTACTCCTCCGAAACGGCTTTACCGATTTTTACCAAATTTTATATGCGTATTCAGTAGGTCTGAGAATCGACTAACATCTATTTTTCATCCCCCTAAATGTTCAGGGTAGTCCATCCCTAATTTTTTTTTTTTAATTGTTAGATAAATTTTTATTTTTGTATTTTTTTATGTTACAACATTAGAAAATACATACAACCCTGAATTTTCAACCCTCTACGATCAACCAAAAAGTATTTATATGGCAAAACAACGTTTGCCGGGTCAGCTGGTATGTATTATAAAATGGACAAACAAAACATTAATCAATTTAAACGAAACTACAATAATAACTCATTAACCGCACGCGTTCTCTTCTTGCATTTAGGTACTCGTATAGTATAGAAACACATCATTTATGAAAGAGGCCTTTGTCTAGCATTGGACCACTAAAGACAGTTGGATGGATGGATGGCTAGTAAAATACAGTTTATTATTAGGGCCGGGGTAGGCTGTGGTAAGCAATTGCATAATTCGATGAAAACAAATGCAAAATCCCTAGAAAATCTTGTTGTAGCAAGTTAATCGTCGAAGGGGGAGCAAGGACCTTACAATGCCATTTAGATAAGCAGGTAGCGTGGCTGTCATATTCAAGACATGAAAACAAAACCATAGACAAAACTCGGTAAAACATGTTTGCTTTTAATCGCAGGCAGAATGGCGAGGGAAAGTCGGGAAATTGGTTTTCTTAGTTTCTGCTCTTCCATCTATGGTTATGAGTAGTATATGAAGTGGATACTTACATAATACTTTTAGATTATTACTGGACATAGCTATTGGAAACCACATTTATGAAGTAAAGACCCACTACAACCCTTTCTGTGTCCCACTGTTGGGCACGGGTCTCCTCTCAGAGTGCGGATTGGCAGACTTCACATGCCTTCGAGAATATTTTAAAGAACTCTCAAGCATGCAGGTTTCTTCACGATGTGTCCTTCACCGTTGCAGCAAGTGACATTTAATTTCTTAAATCGCACATAACTTAGAAAAGTCGTTGGTGCGTGCCGCTTGGGTTGTAACCCGGACCGCTCGAGTGAGAGAAAAGAGAAATCAACGTCAGTAAATTAAAGTGTTACAAGGCACAGCTTGCGGGTTGTTCCATTTGTCATGCCAGCAGACACTGGCTCAGTTCCCTCAGGAAAATGAAAATTATAGCATCATGACAAAGAAAAATATCATAACATAAGTAGCTGGGATAGCAGGGAAGCGGGAATAAGGAGAAATACTTTTACATTCCGTTGGTACCTACTTTTGTAATTAATTTTGTTTGTTTTAGTCAGGCGGTATGGCTATTATTTTCATAAGAGATATTAGGTAATTACTGCTCACAGTACCTACAAATCTAATAAAATGCAATAAGTATATGTTTCTAAAAAAATTAAAAAGATGTTGTGTTGCGTAATTAATTGTGTTATAAATAAAAATTCTATAAAATCCTGTGCCTGCGTCGGAAATGTGTGGGTTGTGGACACTAAGTACGGAAGGGAGAAGAGTAGGCGTGACAACAATTTTCATACAAAACTAAATGCCATGTCGCCTATTTGCGTGGATAGCAGGATGAACTAATTAATTCCGCCTCATTTACTAATCGACCTAACGTCCAAGAAAAGAACTAACATTGAATATTGCAATTAATTGTAATCCCTACTCCGTAGCGTCCATAGCTCAATGGCTCGCGTCGATTCAATGTGATCGAAAGAGTTAAGCAACCACGGGCGGGGTCGGTTTGTGGATGGGTGACCGCTGCTAGTGGCAAAATTTCATGGACGCTACCGTGCTTCGGAGGGCACGTAAAGCCGTCGCGGCGTCGGTCCCGGTTGTTTTCAATGCTGGAAACAGTCGTTAAGCCTTGTCGAAGACCTTCGGGTGGCTTGATAACATTCGACACTGGGTTGGCCACTAACCCCTCCACCAATCCACATTGGAGCAGCGTGGTAGAGTATGCTCTATACCTCTCGCAGTTGTGTCTGTGGGGGAGACCCGTGCCCAGCAGTGGGACGTCTATGGGTCCCTACTCCGTACCAGGTGCTAAGGACCAGGCTTAGGCTGGGGACTGACGTCAGAGGACGCAGTTCAGGCTAGAACGTAGTGTCATACAACTCCTCTCCTTTTCGTACTTCGTGGCTGCGGGCGAGCAGTGACCCATCCAATCGCTTGCAGATGGAGATTAAATTTTAATGCCTCGGGCGCGATCGATATGGACCAACACTCGCTTTAAATGGCAACTTTTATTGCAATGTCGGCGATATAAATATGTTTCGCTTAGGAATGCTTCTAAAAAAAGGCTTAGATTTGAACGCGCTAATCTCTAGCCTTTCAGTCTGTGAATTAATTTTCATTTGATATGATTTGATTCATGAAAAAATAAATTATTCTAAGTTCTCACCGCAATGCAGTCAGGTGCGATTTAAATTCAAAATGAATTCAAAGCCTTGATGATTTGATTGCAGAATTATTGATAGTCGATTTTGTTCCATCTACCGACAAACGGCCATTACTACAATCGCAGTATTTAAAAAAAAAACTATATTTATTCGCTAATTACGTTAGCTTAGGTGCGGCCGGATGTCCCAAAAAAAAATTACCTTAAATCTAATTTATTTAAGAGAAATTACGAGTCTAAAAAAAAAAAAAGAAAGGCAGGTGTGGTGGCGTGTGGCCATACGCAAGTATGAATAGATATTTTTCCTAGGAATAAATAGATAGGATGTTTTTTTCAAAAAACTATTTGCAAGTAGGTACATACTAATTATTGTTGGCAAGAAATTTTTTTGTGGCTCTCTAAAAACTGAAATTTTGTAAATTGTAATTTTTGACTCAAAAGGTTGCCAACCCCTGGTCTAAGGGCATGTTTTTAGGTGCTGGTTGAAAGCTTGAGAAGATCGAATCCCAAATGCGGTAAACATTTCCAATGTAAATAAATCTGTATTTGATTTTATAGCACTGTTAGTGTAAAAATACCATGGGGCCTAGACAAGTGGCAAAACACTTAGAATAGAGGTAGAATAGATTAACAAATGTATGGGATTGACATTCGCTTACGACTAATTAGTCGATAGCGAATGTCAATTAATATGTTAATCTATTCTACTAGCGTTTTTGCCACTTGTCTAGGCTCCGTAGCCCATTTATTGGTTCATCTGGCAATAAAACAATAAGCTGATAGGCGTGCCACAAAAACTTGGTATGTAGAAATGCAGTGAGATCGAATGACGAAACCATATGACATTCCATTAACAAGCGCTATTGTCGTTGCTATTGTTAGGCGCCATTGTCGCCCAGGCCGCAGGGACAGACAGACTTCATTTTCTCGTTCATTCGACCTGTGCCACTTGCATTGTTTGTATGTGACACCTCGTTTCCACCAACCTCATTGTATAAGGTAGGGGTAAACTCGAGTAGTTAATATAAAAAAAAGTGTGTGTGTACTGTGTAGGTACTTAAGTACACGCACTGAGTTAAATATACTTTTATCTTTCGCCTTATTCTACGTTTGTAGAAATAACGACACTAACAATAGAAAAAAGGTATTTAATACATTTGAAGGTTTTATTATAACGCATTATCTAGTTAAATAAAGTTTATTTAAATATCACAAAAAAATTATTTCTACATTGACAGCACCTGACTAGCAGACTTTGACAATTGAAAGTGTACACTGTTAAACCATTTTTTGACAATGTTGACTAGCTAACTTCATGGTGTCGGTTTTTTGTGACGGTGTGCGCGCGCATCGTAAAAATTTACTCTCATCATTATTCCCTAACGCGCCAAAGTAAAGTATAATTAAGTATAATAAAGTATAACTTCAAAAAATATAATGGTTGTCTGTAAAGTCGGTTTACGGACGATAATTTTACGTGATAACGTCATAAGAAAACATCATTTCACTTCACTTTATAAACAGTTGACAAAACAGTTCACGTGTAGGTTGTGTGCTGCAGAAATTTATATTTATGACCATTTCATCAATGATGCTACTTTTTAAGTGAAATGAACTTGGTATATTTTGGTAAATGATTACTACTTAGTTAAACATACTTCTGTCTATCGCTTCAGGAAAATACAGGCGTGATGGTTACGTTAATAGGTTACCACTATGTAACGCCGAATACATACGCCTAATCATAACGTCTCTCGTGGACGAAGCGCTCATCTATTGTCACCCCACTTATCATTGTTTATGTCTGGCTTTTCTCTCAGCAGGTAGACACAAAGGCTTTGCATTTCTTTATAAATATCCAAGTAGGTATCCTTGCTGTGCGCAGTATCAGAATACTAACCAAAATAAGCATGGCAGACACTAAAAGCAACAATGGTTTTTATGTTGAAAAGTTACAAGAAAAGTCTTATTTTTCAATGGACAGTTTTTTTTTTCGAATGAACTTTTGCTGTTTGGTCATAAAGACCTTTACGGCGTCACTAAATAGGGTAAGGACAGTCAAAACTACATAGCTTCTAGAGCTCTAGGGAAACCCCACAACAACATTATGGCAACACCACCGCCTAGCGCGCCTGCTAGCAGACCGCGCTAGGGCTGTGTGTGTATTGCAGGGCTGTCAAATCATTATTGATTTTGAAACGAGATACGTTAAATTCATTATAATCTGTGTTAATGTATCTCTCCATACTAATATTATAAATGCGAAAGTAACTCTGTCTGTCTGTCTCAGAGACAGGAGATACATGGTGCGATAGTAATCTGTTGTATGTGTTCTAACAGCACCCGACGTTGCTTACTGCTAAACACTACTGCAGTAATTAACTAACTATAGTTACCTCAAAAAATCGATTTCGCCACAAGGGGTGGAAGGGGGACGAAACCAATCACGAGGATTTTTCGTCGTCAAATTAAAGCGAGACTTCAAATTACTCTGCAATTGTCTGGTTTTTAATATCGAATGGTGAGAGGTGATTAAAGGCACGCCCGAATGAATGAACGATTTCACAATATGTGCCGGACAGGGGAATGGGAACGGGAAGTGATTTTGGAATGAATGAACTGCTCCGTGCCTAGACCAACGATAGGAAGGTACTAACTAATGAATATGAATTAACAGACAGGACGAAACAACGATTATGTTCAGAGGGAGTAAATTGCTAGGTCTAGAAAAGAAATATAGTCTATGAATAGGTATTACCATAGAGTAAGGAGTGTGTAGTCCGTGGTAATTAAACTTGTAGGCATTGATGGTATCATGTGGATGCCCCTTATAATACCAGTCCCGTACCAAATACCTTTCCGCTGTTTAATTGACTAGTGGACGCCCGCAGTTTCGCTCGCGTGGAATTAGACATAAAAAAAAATGAATGCCATATTTATTTATATCTAATCAACAGTAATACTTTGTACTTAATAAGTTTTATGCTTCTAGTTCTAAAAATGACAATACTTTCGTACAACCTTTCATCCCCCTTTTTAACCCTTTACAACACTTTTATAAAATTAAAAAGTAGCCTATGTCTTCCGTCATCAGTCAGTACAGTCGCGCCTAATTTGGGGTCAGATGGTCGTGTGTGAATGTCAAAAAAAAAAAAAATTATCTTGAAAAATGTGTTCACAGAATTTACGGTAGCAATTTTATTGTACAGAACAAGTCAATCGCATCCGTTGATTTCATGGTAGCCGGTTGCCTGGTTCCTGCGAGATTGATCTGTCCATTTTATAAATGCGTGACAGACTAATCCAAATAAAAAAACACGAGTACATTGCTCTGCGGCGTATTTTTTTTTTAAATAAACGCACCCATAGAGCTGTCTCCCATCGGCGCACAACGGAATTGTTTGGGGGTCGCAAATTAGCCGTGAAGCCATATTTCCTGGCGACGTAAGGTGTGCTAGGGTTGCCCCTTTTGCTATTTGAAAATACTGAAAATCAGCGTCATGGTTCCTTTTCGTTCCATGACAATTATGCTGAATGCGGACCCATTTTGCTCTTTTTTTTTTGTTTTTAGATTTTCTTACTTAAATGTTCAATGTTGTGTTGTAGTATTAAGAGCAAATAAACTTTCTTTCATTCTTTCTTTGTTTCTTTCTTTCTTTCTATTTGCCTGGATCGCTGCAACCTATTAGCGGGTCATTGTAGCACGGGTCTCTTGTAGCAAAGGTGGTGTGTACTCCACCACGCTGCTCCAGTGTGGTTTAGAAGGGTTGGTGGCCAACCCCATTTTTGAAAGTTGTTTAACGCCCGAAGACCTCCGTCCAACTTTTGCTATGTTTTTTGTGGTCAAGTAATCAACATTATGAATAAGCAGGTTATAAGGATATTATAACTTATGATTTTTTTTCAGGTTCAATACCTGAATCGAATAGGTTTGGTAATCAGTTTGAGAAGAGAATATTTTTTAGTAACTAATCAAATCTTAGATGACCCGCAAGTGAAAATCATTCAGTGGATTGGTATTTCTAACAAAAAACCGATATATTTATGTTAAAGATGCTATTTAAAAATTAAACTTCGCTCGCTGCGACCCATAGACGTCCCACTGCTGGGCACGGGTCTCACCCACAGATGCAGCTGCGGGAGGTCTAGAGCATACTCCACCACGCTGCTCCAATGCGGATTGGTGGAGAAAAATTAAACTTAATTTTTACTAAACTTTGACAAGTGCCAACCCTGGAAATAGCGTGCCTACAACGACGGCAGACGAGACGCGAATCGCTGACAGACACGAGAGTGCGTTGTAAAAACTATAAAAACCTCCGGGAATGCCAGCCTGATAGCTTGTTTATTTACTCAGTCGGAGTCTACCAGCGCTTCGGAGGACCTGGCCCGCTGCGGATTTTGTTTTGTAAACAATGCTTCGTAACTTAGTACACATCCACACACTGAATTTAACATGCGGGTACCTGGCGTTTAGGTTTGTATATAATTTGTGTATACAAAGTATATTGTATATATGCGCACACGTTCGCACGAACAGATGGAATGAAATTGATATACATATCGCTGCGACCCATAGACGTCCCACTGCTCCTCCCCCACAGTCATTGCTGCGGGAGGTGTAGAGCATACTCCACCACGCTGCTCCAATGCGGATTATTGGATGGGTTAGTGGCCAATCCAGTGTCGAATGTTCTCAAGCCACCTGAAGGTCTTCGACAAGGCTTAACGACTGCTTCCAGCATTGAAAACCGACCGACTTTACGTGCCCTCCGAAGCACGGTCCATGACCCATCCACAAACCGACCGCGCCCATCGTTGCTTAACTCTTTCGATCGCATTGAATCGACGCGAGCCATTGGGCTGTGGACGCTACATACGCTATACATATATACATACACATAATATTATTGATATCAAGAACCGTCAAGCTATCAAAGGCTTGGCAACAATCCATCGAAGCGACTATGCATATTACTCAGAATAAACCAACTGTATTTTGAGTCATATAAGATATATAAGCATTAAATGGTGACATCATCCCATTGTGATATTCGACATGTAAGCTTTTAGCATAATATAGCGTATGAAAAGCTGTTTTTTTGGCTAATATTACGTCAAAATTGTTCAATGAGGCTTGCGTATAAATTCCTGAATGAGTCAATTAAAAACATTTTCTCATTGACACAGACTATATTCCTATGGCTCTGCTTGCGTGATTTTCGTTCGTTTATACCACTGGATGATGAATTTATTTTTCATCATCACTGATCTCTGCCACAAGCAACTGTGCTCCGGTTGGGAGGGTGTAATTGCCGGTTGATTTTTCTAAAGGGTTGCCTCTATTCCTTCTATCCCGGTTCTCAAGGATTGCAACGCATGTGACCAACTTAGAACGGGAGCTCTCACTAACAAATTACTAATTAAACGATTACTACACTAACAGGACAAATTATTGTCACTCCCAGCGTCTATTAGTACATATACCTGGTAGTAACCAGACTGTTTCTATCAAAGATTGACCAAGAGATCCAAAGTTAATCACAGATCACAGTTGTCTTGGGCGGCATAAAAAAAGTTAAATTGAGTTAGACCAACTATATTAGCGGGGGTTCGGGATGAACATAGTATCTACAAATACTTCCTTAAATGGCAGCATGCCTCTCCATTCTGTACCCGATAAGAAAATAAACGGTCGGAAGAAACTTACTGAAATATACGGGATGTATCAGGCTGGTAGAGCAATTTGAACTTTATTTACAAAACTCAAGGTTTATTTTCACAACCTCAACGCTTTGCGTAATATCTGCCTGCAAAATAAATGTTGACCTCCGACACGCGTATATTATAGTCTGAGCTTTATTCCTTTGACGTAGGGTAGAATTTGAAGAGAGTTTTGATAAGCCCAATGTCTGCCTTGATGTTTATGGCTACTGGGGTTTTGCGTCTAGGAATGGTGTCACTCATAATTCATTCTTTATCGATTTACCAACAATCATGTCAATCGCCACACTCCTTTATATCTCATTTCATTTTTATTCTTTCTTCTGAACTATCTCTTTCTTTCTCAATTCATTACTTGTAATTACGTGAGTAATACATACTTTCTTTATCTTTAAAAAAATGTGGATCCATTAGCCTTCTTTCGTTCATGCTGCGTGCGTGGCGTTTGTCCTAAACGACGTCCCTCCGACAGGTCCTGGAATCAAGCAGTTTCACTATTCTTCTTCGGTTCAGTTCATTCTCATTCGTTCTCCAATAATGGCAATACTCTCAAGTCCAGCGAATGTCGAAATCAAATTACCCACTTTTACTTTACCCCAATCTGTGTAGTAAGTATTTTTAATCTATTGTATCGTTCCGTTGTTCCATACCTCCCAGCAATATTTAGTCTCTGGTTAAGAATTTAAAAAACGAACACAGCGTTCAACAGTTCTCCTTTAGTAATGGTAGCGGGCATTTCATCACTGCAAGTTCACATTTTAATTTTGTAGCAACTCCACATTAATGTTTCTGTACTTAGGAATATTATTTCGCATTTTTCATTGAAGCCGGGTACATTTTCCAGCTAGAATCTTGAATTATTTCACACTTTATGCCGCTGCTAGCGAGATATTTGAAATAGTTTAGCAACGGCAGTGTATGTGTTTTTTAAAAGCTTTTATTTAACTTCACTCGTATGTATCTTGTAAGTACCTATGTATGTCCTGGAATCTTGCAATCAATATTTCACTCACTTCCACTGAAGCTATCGAGCTGAAATTTGGCATTCATATTTGGTTCCGATGAGAATGCATGAAAATAAAAAAAAGTTTTAGTCTTAAAAAAAATTTTTTTAACGGTATAAGTTACGTTGTGTTTTTAGAGTCTCAGCCATTTCTGAGTGTATCCAAGTGGGCGTCCGCAGTTTCGCTCGCGTGGAATTAGACATAACAATAGTTTCGTTTTCACCTAGTAATATTATATATCCTATGTCACTCAGTGAAGATGCAGCTTTCTAATGGTGAAAGAATTTTTGAAATCGGTCCAGTAGTTTTTGTGTGAAAACATTACAAACAAATGTTTCCTCTTTATAATATTAGTATAGAAGTATAGATTATCAAGAGTGGTACTCGTGTGGTACCTAATCTGGATCGTATCGAGTGCCTCTTGAGTAAAAGGGAACTCCTATCCCATCACTTAAGTACGTATTTAGAAGTAGCTACTTACTAGTAAATATTTCTCTCGTAAGGGGGTTATAATCATAACTCATAATGTTTTAAGCAATTAAGCGAATAGATATATGACAAGAAAAGGTTTTGCCTAAGTTACTTGATCCATTAACAAGGTCACCTTTTGCTGGAATTTGAAAGTATTTATACTTATATTTAATGACATGGAGAGCTTCAAAAAGAGTGTGAAACGCTTCCATCAAGGCAGGCAACGCACCTGTGATACCCCCGGTGTCGCACGTGTCCATAGACGACGGTTACCACATACCATCAGGTGGCCTGGCCAGGTGGTATGTCTATGGTCCGTCTATATTATTAAAAAAAACACTGGAGCAATAATGTTAATGGAACAATGTTTGACTGGGAAAGATTTTAGAAGTAGTCTACTGTGGTTTAACAGTTACGTCGTTACTCCTAACAGCTACTGATGTTGTTATAACTGACTATCGATGTATGGCAATAGGCCTACCGCCTACCCTATTTATTACATGGAACCCAAACTTAACTGTTGAAAAGTCTAAAAACTACTAAATCTATACACGACTATATGGTTCTACGTCCTATTATCGATATCATACCTTCCCGTTGGGACACAGACAGCGGGGCTAACTCCGGCCAACTACTCCACCACGCCCTACCATGGCGATAATTGTCACAGTAATCAGCTAAAAGCTAGCGCGACGCATCGCTCCCAGTCTAATGAACGGTACGGTAAACTTCGCAGATGTATTCATTCGCTTATTCGCTCCCGTTCGTTCGAGCTAATTGTGACCAGTCTCAATACTATCTGTGAACATTAAAAGGTATTCTATATGTAGGGTTTATAGTGACCGTTGGGTCAACAATACACGCCTTTGATCACTTAATAGGTGGAGTAGGTAACGCGTCCCGCGCACGTCCGAACTTGCTCACAGCTAGCGCGTTGTTCGACCGCTGCCCGGACCCACATACACTACACTACCTTTGAATTTTAACGTAAAAGATAGTGTGAACAGAGCTATTTTGATAAGATAAACTTGATTGATTACTTTATCGGTAGGTACATATGATAATCAAAACTCATTATCTCGACTACCCCAACCACAGGGTTGTGATACATTGCAATACCAGCGTGTAATGACCTCACTCCCTCTGTGGTTATACCATTAATGACGCATCCCCCACGCATGCTTGAGATTAACGGCTGTCTCAGGAACTGGGGTTAGTGTGCAAGATTAATTGAACCTTCAACAATTCAACTGATAGATATGTACTTATGTATAATCTAATATATATATAATCATATGTATATATACATATTGTATACTTATAAGTTTTTCCTATTGATTGTATTCATTCCATCTCATCTCTTACATCCATAAAAAACAAAAAGTAATTAAATGTTTAGTAGTTACAAGAAATAAGGATAAATTGATTGTAACTACCTAGCTCTAGACTAAGTAAAGTATCAAAATCTTTTATGGGGAACTGTTTTTGCTTCTACAATAAAATACCCGGAAATATAACCAGTCTCTCAGAGAATATATTTAAATCTTACATTAAGCAAAACCTCCATAATAAAGCTTTCTATAAAACTACTTGAACGATAGAAACGCTTGGTACGAATCCACTTGTTCAATAATAATGCACTAAATTGTAAATTTTGAAAAGAGGAACTGTCGAGTTTCTGGCCGTGTTCTTCTCGGTAGCATCAACTTTGTGAACCGGCGGTAGTAAAAAAAATGTTATGACGTTATAAATGAATCTGAATCTGTATATATGTACACGTTTACTTACTAAAATTCCCATTCATATCATATGCGGCGATTGTCTCAACACTCAACAAGCCTAATAGACGAGGGAGGGATACTTTTCCCTTAATACATTTTCCCACACGACCGGCAGACGAGGCGGCCACTTAGCGTAGCGCCTGTCATCGCAATTTGAGTGCAAATAAGCATTGGTAGCGTCCATAGCCCAATGGCTTGCGTTGATTCAATGTGATCGAAATAGTTTAGCAACGACGAGCGCGGTCGGTTTGTGGATGGGTCACCTCTAGTGGCAAACATTTCATGGACGCTACTGTTTCGTTCGTTTCGGAGGGCACGTAAAGCCGTCGGTCCCGGTTGTTTTCAATGGTGGAAACAGGCGTTAAGCGTTGTCGAAGACCTTGGTGTGGGTGGCTTGAGAACATTCCACACTGGGTTGGCCACTAACCCCTCCATCAATCCGCATTGGAGCAGCGTGGTGGAGTATGCTCTAGACCTCCTGCAGCTATGTCTGTGGGGGAAGCAGTGGGACGTCTATGGGTCGCAGCGAGATTCGAACCCCTGGCGTAACAGCGCCAACGGGCCCGTCAAATGAGTCGACTGAAACTTGGCATACAGAAATACCACAGTCCAGTCAATTATGAGCGAAGTACTGGCCACTAACAACAGAATTACCGTTAACCATTTAGTTTCCAAAACGCAACTTCCACCGACATTTCCGGCAGCATGACAAAGGCTTGGACAGCCGTGGGGTGGCCAGTGGCGCGGAACGGTCCAAAGAGCATTATCCCAGCCTTAGTGTAGGACTAGTGGACGCCCACAGCTTCGCGTGGAATTAGACATAACAATAGTTTCGTTTACATCTAGTAATATTATATAGCCTACTAGCTTTTGCCCGCGGCTCCGCCCGCGTGGTAAAAGGGAATTAACAATGAGTTGTTTATCATACATGACACATTTGTGGTGTATGAATAGTGACAGTTCCACGATTAAAAGATACTAACTACTTAACCACTATACTAACTACTTAACTAAATTGTACTTACGCCATCTATTAACAATATCCGGAACTAAATATCTAGGAAATAACAAAACATCGATATCTTCCCATGGGGATGTTTTACCGCGGTAAAAAGTAGCCTACGTCACTCTCCACCCTCCTCACTATCTCCACACACAAAAACCATACCATTTAATAGCTTCGTTGCGACGTGAAAGCCGGACAAACAAACAAACAAACACACTTTCCCATTTATAATATTAGTATGGATGTCACTCAGTGAAGATACAGCTTTTTTTTAAAAGCTTTTACAACTTTTTTTTTATTTTCGTGCATTGTTATCGGCACCAAATATGTGTGCCGAATTTCAGCTCGATAGCTTCAGTGGAAGTGGGTGAAATATTGATTGGAAGATTCCAGGACATACACATGATACATACATAATACGAGTGAAGTTAAACAAAAGCTTAATCTATATGACACAGCAGTAGAATATCATTGTTCAGTGGAAGGTTAATAAACCAAATGTATGTTTCCACCGCCCGATATGTAACTGAATTACCTCCCGGGGCAGCCGGGCGGAACCGATCCTTATCCCCGGGAACAGCTGGATCGGGAAACAATAGCTGGCGATAAGAGAACTGTTATAGACACTTCAGCCTCTAGAAGTCTAGACAAAAGGACTAAATTGGTTAACCGACGCGCCAATCAAGCGGTTATTACGAGTAATAAATCTATGGTTATTACCATCCATACTATAATATTATAAATGTGAAAGTGTGTTTGTTTGTTTGTTTGTTTGTCCGGCTTTCACGTCGCAACGAAGCTATTATATGGTATGGTTTTTGTGTGTGGAGATAGTGAGGAGTGTGGAGAGTGACGTAGGCTACTTTTTACCTCGGTAAAACATTCCCATTTGAAGATATCGATGTTTTTTTATTTGCTCCAGTAAGTCAGTTTACGTACACTTTATCTGCGGTCAGCATTACCTCAGGTTCCTCTAAGTATCTTTTAATTGTGGAACTGTCACTTTTCATCCACCAAAAATGTGTCACGAATGATAAACAACTCATTGTTAATTCCCTTTGACCACGCGGGCGGAGCCGCGGGTAAAAGCTAGTTCTAGATAATATTTCTGAACAATGCTCGCTGAAATGTCATCATTTTCTTTATTCATCACGAGTCGATGCCCGCAGCTACGCTCGCGTAGAATTAGACGTCTGTCCGCGTTCGGGTTGACCACTTCAACAACGGCAAAGTTTCATACAACTTTGCACCCCCGATTTACCCCCTTAGGGGATGAATTTTCAAAAATCCTTTCTTAGTGCTCCCCTACGTTATAAAAGAAACCCCTGTGCAAAATTTCAAGTTTCTAACCCTTATAGTTTAGGCCCTGCGTTGATATGTCAGTCAGTCAGTCAGTCAGCTTCTCCTTTTATATTATTCATCATTTCCCACTACAACTTGCAGCTAGCAAGAAGCGGTCGTCGTCTCATTGAGAGCTCTCTAGCTGCCGCGCGTCTGACCTGCCAAGTGTAATTTACGCATCGTGGCTCATCATCTCTCGGTGCAGTGAGCCACTCCGTTTGACATAGGCATGTCACGTTAAAGGTTTTTATGTTGAAGCTTGAGAGAATTCTCCATGAAATGTGGAGGCTGCCAATGTACACTTGGCCAGCGTGATGGTTTTACCCTTCTCATTCTAAAGGAGGCCAATTATGGGCCAATGGTGAGATTTTGATAATAACAGGTACCAAGTACCATTTCTGCCGTGTAGGTAATGATTGCTTATATTTGTGTTGGAAAGGTGCTGTTTCCAATTATAAGATTGTTCAAGAAGGGACGCTATAATGCTGACTTTTACTTAGGTTTGATTTAATATTGTTATTTGGAAGGGATAATTAATTCCATAATGAATTCTATTTATCTATTTATTCATCTTTCCATTATACTATATGATGATATGATAGCCAAAAAGCCATAGACATAGAATTTAATAAGAAAGTATTTGACCGCTTAATCCTTGTCATAGGAAGAAACCTTACTCACTATACAATCTATAAACGCCAGACAACAATGAGGAACGCTGTAAAAAATACTGCAAAAGTCCGATCAAGTCTGAAAAAGGTCATATACCTCTGTTTAAGGTATATAGTACAGACAGACAATGCATCTGCAGTAATCATCTAAAAGCTATCCCGATGTCAGCGGTATTATCCCGCGACCCCGATGTGCATTCGATCTTACGGAGCGGCGTCCTCTGGCGGTTGCGCTTTTATGTTGCAAACTCGTCATCAGCTGAGTGTAATGCAGCCTAGATACATCTCTCTTGCGACATATCTTCGTGTACGTCCACAGAATCTTTATTATAGATTCAGATTCAGATTCATTTATTTTTCATTATATGGTATTTTGTATACGCTTAACATTTTTTATCTACCGCCGGTTCACAAAGTTGATGCTACCATACCGAGAAGAACACGGCAAGAAACTCGGTAGTTACTCTTTTCAAAAATTTACAATTTTTATAATTTGATCACATTACATTAATATTGAACAAGTGGAGCTGGAGATACATCGCACCAAGCATTTCTATCGTTCAAGTAGTCATTAATTTCATAGAAAGCTTTATTAAGGAGGTTTTGTTTAATGTAAGACTTAAATTTATTCTCTGAGAGACTCTTCCGGGTATTTTATTGTAGAAGCGAACACAGTTCCCCATAAAAGATTTTGATACTTTACTAAGTCTAGAGCTAGGTACAATCAATTTATCCTTATTTCTTATACTAAAGTTATGTAAACTGCTTTTTTTGTCAAAGAAATTAATATTTTTATCTAAGTATCAGGAACCCTCAGCAGAAACAATAAAGTTATAAGACTTATAAGTAACCTAAGGGAATCATTCATTCACACACCACAATCCTTTCTTTAGGCACGGGTCTCCTCTCAGAATGTGAGGGATTAGGCCTTTGTCCAGCACGCTGGCCAAATGCGGATTCGCATGCCTTCGAGATCTTTATGAAGAACTCACAGGCATGCAGGTTTTCTCACGATGTGTCCTTCCCGCTACGCAAGTGACTTTAAAAGTCTTAAATCGCACATATATTAGACTAGTGGTCCGCCCCGGCTTCGCACGGGTATTTTATATAAAAATCAAAATTATAATAGGTACACACACATAAACCCTATTTGCGTCAGGTTACTAAAAAAATAAAAATTTAACACGACTTTATTTTACATATATAGACTATAACAATAGTTTCGTTTACGCCTAGTAATATTATATAGCCTATGTCACTCAGTGAAGATGCAGCTTTCTAATGGTGAAAGAATTTTTGAAATCGGTCCAGTAGTTTTGGCAGCGCACGCCAGAATAGCTCGCAGATGGTAGATTTTTTCCTACTTACCTACTTGACACTTATCGTCATATTTTGGACAATTCACACAATATCTTTATAAATTTTAGCCTGTGTGTTATTCTGATGTATAAGCTATATTATTGTAAAGTTTCATTAAAATCCATTCAGTACTTTTTACGTGAAAAAGTAACACACATCCATCCATACATACATACGTACTTACAAACTTTCCCCTTTATAATATTAGTAGGATAGGATTAGTAAGAATTATACCTTATCAACAGCCTAAAATTTAAGTTATATGCTTCTAGTTTTGAAAATGACAATACTTTCATACAACCTTTCATCTCCCTTTTCAACCCATTACAACACTTTTTTCCAATTAAAAAGTGTCTATGTCCTTTGTCAGGCTCTAGACTGTGTACCAAATTTAATTTAAATCGGTTCAGTAGTTTTGGCGTGAAAGCGAAACAGACAGACAGACAGACAGACAGACAGACACTTCAAAACCAAACGTCCATTTTTAATCATTCAAAGACCAAATATTATCTACATAAACTGTAAATGTAGTCCAAAAAAAATTCAAGATAAAAAAATGGTTGTTGTGCCTCACTCGACATAGATAGGTACAGTGTGTCGCGGTTTTTTTTATAGATATTTATAAGATCTACAATTAATTAGAATATTTTATGGTTCTATCTTTTATATTTTAGGCAGCGTACGCAAAATAAGTAACTTTTCTGGTTGATTTTTTACACCTTGTGTCCGAAAAACCCAAATATCTTACGGAACCCTATTTTTTCCAAAATAAAATTTAGCCTATGTCACCCGGGGATAGTGTAGCTTTCCAACAGTGAAAGAATTTTTCAAATCGGTTCAGTAGTCTTGAAGCCTATTCAATTCAAACAAACAATCAAATCTTTCCTCTTTATATATTAGTATAGATAAGTCATTGGTGCGTGCCGCTTGGGTTTAAACCCGGATCGCTCGAGTGAGAGGAGAGTTCGATAGCCACTGGTCTGTCACCGATTCATTTTGTTCATCATTTACTTAGATAACAGTGAAACATAACTCACTGTAACTAATGGTGGTTTACGTCAATTTCTCCAATCTACCGGTCCGAACGGTAAATCAGTGTCCCATAATTCGTGGAGCAGCGTGTTCCTTCTTCGACAGAGACTAAAAGGTCGCAGACTGTTCAGTGTCCGCCCGCGCTTACTAATTGCTAACCAAACACGTGTTGGTTTGTTTATTAATAATCAAATTACAAATGACTGGGTGCGGTTATTTTCGGATATCCTGTGCTAACTGTGCGGTTGCTGTGGTAACCGTGAGGTTATATCCGATGTGTTTATTGGTCGAGTAGAATATAATACAATAGTATAGAATAGAATTGAATAGTATTCTATTAGAAAAACTTTATTTAAAACAGTAAATATACTGCAAGCAATTCCTTATTACCTACTAAATAAAAACTAACTATGTACATTAGGGTGGGTCGCTCATGTATGAGAAAAATTTTTTTTACTCGGATTTAATTTTAATAGTTATAAAATGGTGACGCACCCTTAGAGACTAGAAACCTTCAAAAAAAGAAGTTGATTATGTCGTTCCTTCTACCCGCGCAACTAATTTGAAAATATGAAATTTTCACAATTTTTCTCCATAGTTAGGCTATATTTTTTTTATAACTCTCACGCAGTAGAAAGTTATATTAATATGTAAAAAACAACATACAGATCAAAAAGTATTTTTTAATAAGCAGATAGAACAAAAATAACTTAAAATAATGAATAAAAATCATTTAAAGAGCCTTAAAATCCTTCTCACTTTCAAATTTTGACATTAGTTTCCCACTCTGAATTTTGTCTCTTGAACTTTTGATACAAAGCTGTAAGGACGCTTCTGTAACAATCTTTACTGCCCGCTCCACGGCCTGCGTCCAGGAAGTCGCAGGAAAAGAAGATCTTCATTTCCTCCAGACTCTACTATAGAATTAAGAGTTTCATTTGAATCACGGAGTCATAGAGTATTGAGGGTTGAAAATACTCTTGTTGCCAGTTTATTAGATCTATATAAGTTATAGCATCTAGGTTAATATCAGGTACCTGAAATCTCGAGGCACATTTTCAGCACTAGGCGTTTCCCTCGCCTTCAAAATGCGCTTAGCAGCGAGTTCTCGCACATGTTTTTGTGGATCAGCTATCATGGCTAGCAGCAGATTTTCCGGATGCGCAAAGTAAGCATTGCGTTTAATAATGAGGTCTACCACCTTTTTCAGATCGACTGAAAGATATCTGGAACTAAACCATATCATATCTCAAACCAGACAGGAGCGTAAACTTTGTTGTTATTTTGATTTCTTCCGGGTTGCCGTGAAATCCATTCTTTCCATAATAATTTTCCTATCAGTCCTCTGATCAATTAAGAAAGGTTGCTGCTCTTTTGGGACCTTCTTTTCTGTAGAGCAACAACATAGTTGAAAGTTTTGACACATACATGAACTCTAATCAAACAGTTTTTCAGCACTCATGAAGAATTCTTGCTTTTTATCTTCTGAAAGTCGCTTCCAAGATTTTATTAAATTTTTACACTTGGAGTGATACACTTTTAGTAAGTGGGTAGTTGATTGTCATGAAGCTCCTCAAACGCACCAAAAATACAGCACTTTTTAGCATTTCTAAGGCTGATATCCATGACGAATCACTTGCAAAATTAAAACAGTGATAGTAACAAATCAAACTAACCTATCTAACTACTACTAACTAACTATGTTTGTGCAACTGAGTGCACTTACCCGATTTCGTTATAAAATCAATAATAAAAGATAAATATGTGCTTAAAAGTTTTTTTAGTCGACTTTAACATGTACTGAACAGGAAAAATTTAAAGGAATATTTCCAAAAATTCAAAATCAATGCGCGGGTAGATAGAGTCATATAAAAAAAACAAAAAATATACTGTGTTACTCGTCCATACCTGGGTCACGTTTTCCGCACTATTAGATATCGTTAGCAAAAAATTCGATTTTTCGACCCACCCTAATGTACATAATGCCAAATCAAAACAAAACGAAAATAATAATAATAATAATAATTAAGAAATGCCGCTTATCCCTGTCTTTTTAGGACAGGGATAAGTCATCACTCAGCATATTATATGCTGCGACGATGAAGTCGAAACACTGATTTTCAATGATGCCTGATTGAGACGGTATTTGGTTGACGAACACAAAATACTTATACAGAATTTACTGAGAGTTATTATTTATTTATTTATTGAGAGTTAAAGAAAATATATATTTTAAACTAGTGGATGACCCGCAGATTCGCTCGCTTGGAATTAGAAATAACAATAGTTTCGATTACACCTAGTAATATAGTAATAATACTATGTCACTAAGTGAAGATGCAGCTTTCTAATGGTGTAATAATTTTTGAAATCGACCCAGTAGTTTTTGTGTGAAAACATTACAAAAACATCTTTCCTCTTTTTAATATTATTACATAGTATATTAGTTTTAGTATAGATATAGGTTTGTCGTAGTGGTAAGAAATCCAAAAAACAAAAAAAAATTACAACAGGAGCTGTCTCAGCTGTTGCTACTGCGGGGCTTGAGCCGTGTAGCGCTGTTTTTCAGACAGCCCCTATACCCTGAGGTGGAAGGCTGGTATATGTTTCCGTTGTGCCCCCATGCAGCTGATGTAAAGTAGAACAAAAATTAACTAACCTATTAAAATGTAACCTAATTAATTTTATTTTATAAAGAACAAACAGAACAATGTGTGTTTATTACACTGTATTCTACGCTTTACAGTACAGAATACAGTGTAATAAAATACAAGATTCATAATGCCAATTATCGTCAACTTGTGCCTGGAACTTTAACAAACTCTCTTTACTCAAATCCACAAAAATGTCATTCAACTAATTCAGATTGCAACGAAGTAGTTCATCAAGAAAGCATAAGTGGGCACTTAAGCTAACGGGCCTAATAGGCACTTCGACCAAATACAAGCGGTGGTTAATCTCCTTAAGTAATGAAAAGCTCGAAACCCGCAACCTGCGACGAAAGAAGAGAGTAATTACCAGGTACAAATTGTAAAGGCAATTAAAGCTTAAATTATACGGAAAGCATCTGAAAACGGAAACCTTCAGCCAGTTTTTAGTTACGCAATAACTCTAAACGGATAGAGAACAAGCAGAGAGTAAAAATACCGGCCAAGTGCGAGTCGGACGGAGTATAAAAAAGGCAAAAAAAATCATGTCTGTTGTATGGGAGCCCGCCTTAAATTTTTATTTTTTCTGTTTTGTTGTATCTGTTGTAATAGTAGCAACAGAAATACATCATCTGTGAAAATTTCAACTTTCTAACTATCACGGTTCATGAGATACCTGCCTGGTGAATGACGGACAGCGAAGTCTTCTTTGGGTATGGAACGACATAAAATGGGCCATGTTGCTCAAGTATGTATTACTTACCTTTTTTATTAACGAGTGGGAAAAGGTACCCGAGCGTCGTGGGAGCGACGCCGGATTATGTGTGACTTTCATCCACTAAAATCTAAAACCCACTCGGTGGCCTACTCCGGCGGTACAGGAGGGCTCCGGGATCTCTTGCAGAACGCGCCGCTGCCCTCCAGCGCTGCGCCCAAGACGGGCACTTCCCGGTTACACAACGCTGTACAGCCACAAACAGCGTCGTCTTTCCCGGGGTCACATGATGGACGGTTCGAGCTCCCCCTCTCACCGCCTGCAACCCCAGAAGTCCCCTTTTAGTCGCCCCATACAGGCAGAGCCTACCGTAGCACTATTCTGGTGCCGAGCTACAGGGACCAGAATAGTACTACCTAATATTACCTACGTAGATCGGCTGAATGACTTAGTGCAGAATAACCGCTTATCTAGAATAACAACTCCAAGTTACCTACTCAGCGCAGTATATCCTATTACATCGCGAGAGTTGAGGGAAACCTATTCCGGGAACATATTTATTATTCAGCGACAGCCCAATTCGCAGACGTGAGTCTAATGCCGATACAGCATTAGGTACGATACAAAGTCGTTGGATTAGTACGCGAAACGTGAATCGAAGATTGTACGGTGTAGCATTGTGATTCGTATGTCGTAGTGTGGTCACGGTGATAGCGTGACCACTTCTGTACGCTCCCGTTATTTGGTTGTAAGCTTTTATAAGATACCATTCCATCGCTCAACTTTAAACATGTTCTTAGAATTATGTGAGGTTCCTGGCTGATTCTGTATTGTTCTGTCAGATTAAAACAACTGTTTAACTTTAGATATACAAATTTTACTTTCAGTTCCACATTGCTCATAAATGTAGATGCCATTCCATCGTTCAACTTTAATCATGTTCTTAAAATTATATAAGGTTCCTGGCTGATTCTGAATTCTTCTGTCAGATTAAGACAACTGTATAACTTTAGACATACAAATCTTACTTTCAGTTCCACATAGCTCATAAATGTAGATGCCATTCCATCGTTCAACTTTAAACATGTTCTTAAAATTATATAAGGTTCCTGGCTGATTCTGAATCTTCTGTCAGATTAAAACAACTGTTTAACTTTAGACATACAAATTTTACTTTCAGTTCCACATTGCTCATTTAATGCCATTCCATCGTTCAACTTTAAACATGTTCTTAAAATTATATAAGGTTCCTGGCTGATTCTGAATCTTCTGTCAGATTAAAACAACGTTTTAACTTTACTATGTCTAAACATACAAATTTTACTTTCAGTTCCATGTTGCTCATAAATGTAGATATGTCATAATTCATCAAAGAACCATCGTCAACGAGGCAGTTTAGCTTGAAATGGACTGAAATGAAGCTGAATAGCAAACAATCGTCAGACGTGATCGGTAGAAGCTTCTAGCAAATGTCGCCCGCTAGTCTCCCTCGGGGCACGATAGAACTGCCTTTGTGAGCCGCAATACTGGCCTGAGGGTAGTGTGGTCAACGTTTAACTGAACTGTTTTTATATCGCCTCCCCTTTAAGAGAAACAGATAGGTATATCTACATTTTTGTTCAAATTGAGACTCGACAAAGAGGCAATCGCAGTTTATTATGTGTGCAGTCTAGACAAGAAGCAAATGTTACGAATTGTTCGTACGAGTATATACTCTGCTTGTATGTAGTATCCAGTGGCTATCGAACTCGCCTCTCACTCGAGCGGTCCTGGTTCAAACCCCAGTGGCACGCATCAATGACTTTTGTAAGTTATGTGCGATTAAAGAAATTAAATGTCAATTGATATAACGGTGAAGGACACATCGGAAGGAAACCTAAGAGTTCATCATAATGTTCTCGAAGGCATGTGAAGTCTGCCAATTGACACTTGGCCAGCGTGGTGGACTTTAAGCCTAATCTCTCCCATTCTGAGAGGAGACCCGTGCCCAACAATGGAACACAGAAAGGGCTGTGGTGGTGGTGGATATAGTAGTAATAGTACGAGTCGGAAATAGACGGAATAGTTTCGGTCAACTACTGTGTATGCCGTGCACTCTTGAAAATGGTCATCGTAATTGACAGAAACTAGTCGGCCTTTTACCGTCTTAAATCACACTTGTACTATTATGTATTTTGTAACGCGAGTTAGCCCGTAATTTCAACTATGAATATAAGTCTGTTAAACTCTGAATTTACATGCATTTAAAATTTTTCCTAAACATGTCCGCAAATCCAAGCTGACATAACATCAGGCGTTATAAAATAAAACACAAGAGCGCATGTTTTCAGGATTCGTTAATATCTACAAAATAACAAGAGACATTTAACTATGATTGTTAATAATTGTTTTTATTGTTCCAGCGCCGCCTCACCCAGAAATACAGCATAGCAGTCGGGGTCCCCACTCTGGTTATCCGCGGGCGCGCGGTCCGGGACCAGCTGCTGGAGGACCCCGCGGGGGAGCGGTTCCCCTGGCCCGCGCCCCACCTGAACGACGTGCTGCGGGGGGTGCCGCTGCAGGGGGAGGGGGGGACCAAGCTGTACGAGGACCTGCCGCCTAGTTGCATCAGAGTGTTCTACTTCGCTGCGCATTGGGTGAGTTTTATTCTAAGAGTCCTTTCACACGGCAGTCCAGTTTACTGCTTTTTACTGGATCCTACTAAACTGAACTGTGTGAACACAGAGTCCAGTTTTGCAGGATACAGTAACAAACCGGTCCTGCAAAACTGGACTGCCGTGTGAAAGGGGCGTGTCTTTTTCATCCGAATGTTTCGGTGTTTGGAAGAAATTAAATGTCGCTGTACGGCAAGACCGTGCTTCGGAGGGCACGTTGAGCCGTCGGTCACGGTTGTTTTAAATGCTGGAAACAGTCGTTAAGCTTGTCGAAGACCTTCGGGTGGCTTGAGAACATTCGACACTGGGTTGGCCACTAACCCCTCCACCAATCCGCACTGGAGCAGCGTGGTAAAGTATGCTCCAGACCTCCCGCAGCAGTGTCTGTGGGGGTGCCCAGCACTGGGATGTCTATGGGCATGGGTCGCAGCGTACGGCGAAAACTTTGTTATGGGGATAACTACAACCTGGGAATACCCAATAGCAACACACGGAGAGGGCAAGAGATATATTTTTATGTTTGGAGTAGGTAAATTTGTTGTTTTTATTTTACTGTATATTTTAATATGTAACGATGTTATATTACGGGAGTGACATAGTCACTATGTGACAAAACTTCCAGAGAATAAGCTATATATAAGCTTTAAAAAAAAAGATTGTGTTCTGCGAGCTCCCCGTGATATTCTCGAAGGTATAGTATAGACGGTCGCGGTCGACTTTGGTCTTACCATACCCACTCGACTTTGGTCTTACCATACCCACTCCGAGAGCAGACGCGTGCCCGACATAGTTTAATTTAACTAACACACGTGATATTAAAATGGCTCTCGACTTTAGCTGTAAAAAGTTCAGATTTAAGAAAACGGGGACCTTATTTGATGCAACTCTAGCAACTTTTCATAAAAAAATATTAATTACGAGTATGAACGGATCCCGCTCGTTAATCTATACACGCTCGCTCGCTTTCACATTTTATACGTATGCAGGAGTCAATCGTTTCAATTATTTACTGAGTATTAATTTGTTGATCCTTCAGTTCGGGTTGGATAAATTTAAAAGTACTAGTTCAGTGCTTCATGATTGTTGTTGATCCATTCGCGCAATTGTGCATGGTGCTTTTAATTAATGATTTTATAGAATGTTTTGACGCGTACACGACCACGTATTCAGCTTTTGTTTTATACTTGCCTGGTAGCTGGTAATTAAAATTGTTGAGATTCGCATACATACATACATTCACTTTGGAAAGCCTCACAATTATTCAATGTGATCGAAAGAGTTAAGCAACGACGAGCGCGGTCGGTTTGTTGATGGGTGACCGCTAGTAGCGAAAATTCATGGACGCTACCGTGCTTCGGAGGGCACGTAAAGCCGTCGGTCCCGGTTGTTTTCAATGTTAGAAACAGTCGTTAAGCCTTGTGCTCCCTTCGGGTGGCTTGAGAACATTCGACACTGGGTTGGCCACTAACCCCTCCAGCAATCCGTATTGGAACAGCGTGGTGGAGTATGCTCTAGACCTCCCGCAGCTATCTGTGGGGAAGACCCGTGCCCAGCAGTGGGACGTCTCGTACTAATCCTCCGACCATGCCCGCAGTGCCCGCCGTGCCGCTCGCTCGCGCCGAACGTGTGCGCCGCGCTGCAGGCGGTGCGCCGGCGCCGCGCCAAGCACGCCGACACGCAGCTCATCCTCGTCTCCAGCGACAGGTCACTCCTACTCCTACTCGCTGATAACTTGCTGCATGCTCTTATTTACAGGCCCGTTGGCGCAATCGGTAGTGACCCTGTCTGTTGCGCCAGGGGTCGTGGGTTCGAATCCCACTCAGGACAAATATTCGTGTGACGAACACTTGTATTTGTTCTGTGTCTGGATATTATCTATTTAAGTATGTATTTAAAATTATCTATGGAAGTACGCTACTACATTAAGGGTCGGCCCTCTAAGCTTATTAGCGGAGCAGACTTCTTCGCAGCACTGTCTTGGGGCTTAGTACTCGTTCTCACTGCCTTTGTTCAAACTGCTTGCAGAAAATCAATATTACTCTCAGTAAACTATCAAGCCACCTTGTTACATCCAGGGTCTTTGAAGAGAAAGGTCAGAGGGGAATTACATAAAAATCAAGAGAATCGCCTTCTTTTGTTGCTATAAAATTTCTCTTAATAGTTCCTTAACTGAACTCCCATTAATCTGTAGTTTTATTATGAATAGTAGAGTCTTGTAGTAGTTTTATCATGAACTAGTGGACGCCCGCAGCTTCGGTCGTGTGGAATTAGACATAATAATAGATTAAAAAGTAACCTATGTCCTTCCTCAGGCTCTAGACTATCTGTGTACCAAACTTCATTTAAATCGGTTCAGTAGTTTTGGCATGAAACCGAGACAGAGCTACTTTCGCATTAATAATATTAGTATGGTTAATAGTCTTGTACTTTTCAACATGTTTTTTGCTGTAGGTACATCTGATATCTGGTCTGGTGGAGAGCTAAAGGTTTCTGAAAAGCTCGCAAAATACCAACGCATTCATTGTAAAACTGAGGAATCCATCATGTTCGGCCTAGGTTGTTTTACGCCGCCGTTCTGCAGGTATCCCGCACAAAGGAACCAGACAACAGATGCACTCGTCAAGTCGGATGAACAAAACAACCGAATAACGTAGGGTTGTCCTGGGTTGTCCTGTTTGCCCTGACAGCCGTCTGGCTTTTTAGCATTCAAATTCGTTTTCATGTAGACATATTTTGAAAAAAGAAATGTTATAAGTACATTTTTTTTTTTTAAAAAAGCTTTTTATAACTTTTTTTTTTCGTGCATTGTCATCGGAACCAAATACCTACGTGTGGCGAATTTCAGCTAGATAGCTTCAGTAGAAGTGAGTGAAATATTGATTGCAAGATTCATACATAGGTACATACATACGAGTGAAGTTCAATAAAAGCTTTTAAAAACAATAAAAAATAGCAGGCGTCTGCGGTAAACAAACAAACAATAAATCCGGTGCTATCGAACTCGCCTCTCACTCGAGCGGTCCGGGTTCAAACTCCAGTGGCACGCACCAATGACTTTTCTGAGTTATGTGCGATTTAAGAAATTAAATGTCACTTGCTGCAACGGTGAAGAACACATCGCGAGGAAACCTATATGCCTGAAGTTCATCATAATGTTCTCGAAGGCATGTGAAGTCTGCCAATCCGCACTTGGCCAGCGTGGTAGACCCGTGCCCAACAGTGGGACAAAGAAAGGGTTGTGATGATGATAATCTAATAAATAACCCATTTCACGTAATATCTGCACCAACAAGCAAAGTTCGACCAACTCTGCTAATTCAGCATTAGCCAACCCTAAAATGTCATATCCCGTGTCGCGTTAACCCTCCGCGAGCCCTCGCAGTGACATAGGGGACGGCTTCAGCGTACTGTCGTATCGCAAGCGATCAACCATCTATTTTAATGACTTGGTGTTACAGACCTGCGCTTTAATAAAAAATTGTTCTAGACTATCTGTGTACCAAATTTCATTTAAATCGGTTCAGAAGTTTTGGCGTGAAAGCGAGACAGACAAACAGACAGACAGAGTTACATTCGCATTTATAATAGTAGTATGGATAAGTTGTCTGCCAATCTACATGGTGTACTCTTGTCTCTTACCCTTCTCATTGCCAGAGGAGATACGTGCCCAACAGTGGGACTGGGTTGGGACTCCTACCTAATATTTTTTTATAATGTTAAAGCATGAGCTGTATATGAGCTGTGCATATGAGCTGTATTGATGTTTCATTTCAACATCTGTTATGATTATCGCCTAGAAATAAAAGGCAATTATCATAAGAATATCAATACATACATATTTCGTTTCCTATGCTGTTAAAACCCTCATGACGTTAACAGCCATTATTAAGAATTTAAATATTAGTAGATTTTATTGTGTAAGTATTACTACTCTAATGCGAAAACACGGTCTAAAAATAATCGCTTACAAAGTGGAAAGCAAAACAACCACGGCACGACGGCACGTCATATCCCGCGACGCTAACGTTAACCCTTCGATCATGTACCCTCTCAGTCTCGCACGCACACAATGACGTATCCCAGTGTTAAGGAGAAAGCGTCGCATCACAAGCTAGTAAAGATATTTTGAAGTGAAACTTCTTTAAGCTTGGAGCGGAAGAAGAGGAGGCCTCCTTGTCGTAACCAAGTTGGCACTGCACCGACAGGACACAGCCATCTCTTGCGTCCTGCAGTCCCAGTGACGTATATTTACGTCTCTCGGCTACACTTCACTACGAAGGCCTCGGATATCGCCGAGTACTTGGAGGTGAAGACGAAGTTCCGGTTGAGGGTCGAACAGCTGGAGACGCGAAACGCAGTCGACTTCAACTCGTTTGTGGTACGCGTCCCAACTGAACATCAGTCGACCTTCCTGGACGCAGAGCTGTGGCCGAAGGGTGTCGTGTTCCGCAAATATCGCGGACGTCGGCGACCTCCGGGTGTCACCGGACCCGCGCCTGCTGGCGCAACATAGAAATAAGTGTTATATTTATATATGTTAGTCTTTAAGGTATTTATGTTATGGGCCTCGATGCCTGAAATAAATGATATTATTATTATTATTATTATTATTATTTAAGCGCATGAAAATTTTTTTACGGATGAAACGGAAATGCGTCACTCAGCATACAACGTTCGTGACGAAGAAGTGAAACGGAAATGCGTCACGCAGCATGCAACGTTCGTGACGAAGAAGAGGAGGGGCGATGAGAGAAAGTGAGATAGAGCGAACGTCTCACAGTGACATAGGGCGAGAGGTGGGAGAAAGCTATAGTGTGAAATATTGAGAGAGGTAGGAGGTAGAGTAGGTTTAGTTGTGTAGTGGCAACAGAAAACACAACTTTACATCTATGAATCGTACAAATATTCATCTGCAAATTAAATATTGCCTCAGCTGAATTTGTAACCCGGTTACAAATAAAAGCATTTGACGATTCTGTAGTCAGAATCGTCTAATGGCTTTATTGATAACGTTAACATATCTTCTCGTTCTCGTCTCTAATTGCCTTATTATTATCTATTACTTTACTTACTTCACTTGCCTTGCATTTTATAATTCATATAAACATGTGATTATTGTGTTGTATTTCTTAATTAATATAAAAAAATTATCAATAATGTCCAATTATCAGTGCCAATCATAGAGGAATAATTTAATTTTTAAATTTAATTTCCCTTTCCCTTTATTCCTCTATGGTGCCAATAAATCTTGCTTGTCACATATCATATCTAAGTTGTTCAGTTGTCATGGGCGGCAGCGGATGGGTGGTGCTGCAAGCTCGTTTGCTATCTTGTATCCATAAAAAAAAAATTGTCACTTTATATTAAAGTATTGTTAGCCAAAGTCACAATAGCTATTCGTGTATCGCGCGCGATGCAACACCAGCAATCAACTGCTGATCCCTATCACACCGCGCTATCCCAAAACGAACCCTGCCACATTGCGCCAAGGCTTAAAATGGAGTAGGACATGGTTTAGTCTGAAAGCGGAGTGTCAAGTGGCTGGCAGGCGGCAGTCCACCACCTTTTCATATTGCTGTGTGCACTTGTTTTGCTGATGGGTTTCCGTGTTCAGGCTTTTTTGAATACTTCAAGGGTCTGTTTAACACTTGACTTGATATAAAGTTTGATTATTAAGTTTTTATGTTTCGTCACAACCCTTTCTTTGTCCCACTGTTGGGCACGGGTCTCCTCTCAGAGTGGGAGGGATTAGGACTTAGTCCACCACGCTGGCCAAGTGCGGATTGGTAGACTTCACATGCCTTGGAGAACATTATGATGTATTGTCAGGCATGAAGGTTTCCTCCGATGTGTCCTTCACCGTTATAGCAAGTTTTATGTTTACATTAGATTTATTTTATCTCCGAAATTACTCGTCTGAGCT
Source organism: Carterocephalus palaemon (assembly GCA_944567765.1). Taxonomy (NCBI): domain Eukaryota; kingdom Metazoa; phylum Arthropoda; class Insecta; order Lepidoptera; family Hesperiidae; genus Carterocephalus; species Carterocephalus palaemon. Next base: position 10,612,377 of record OX155657.1, on the reverse strand, counting down.
TTTAGGCTAAAGCTTTTAGGCGTCAATATTTAGAACATGACCTTCCACTAATACAGGATAGACAAGGACTTCATAAATCTACAATGAGAATTGACTTGACGCTATATAAAGGTTATAAGAATATTGATGGTTGTCGACTGTTGTTTTCAACATTTACATTCAAATTCAACTTCTTTATTGACAAAAGGGTCATCTACGCATATAAGTACTCAAAGAAATCGTTACTGGTTTATTTAAATAATTTCTCGTTTCTGGTCTTCGCTTCCTGGGGCCCTTGGGTCCCTGGTGCGGCATCGGTGTTTGGAGCTTGGCTCCCTGCCCGAAGTGTTCTGCGCAGGCCATAAATATGGCCCGGAATGGGGGTGCGTGTGCCTGGTGGCCATTGCGTTAGAAGTCAGAAGGGAAAGAGGATTCGTGGGAGATAAAGGATGAAAGTGGGGTTCGGTGGTCCGAAGGAGGGTCCTTCTTCACGCCGCCCGAGCGGTCAGACCCTACCAGGTGGAACCCGCTGGTGGTGAAGCCCAGCAGGAGTCGACCAGCGATCGGGCGGCGGCTTATAAGGCCCGGACTTCAGGGAGATGGATCCCTCGGGGCAATAATGTCCCGGGGGAAGGATCTGCGGTCAGGAGGTCTGGCGTGAAGTGGCGCTATGTCCCGCAGGTGCGGGAACAGCGCCGCGTCGGCTCGCGCAAACATGCGCCGGGCCAGGCAGCTAATAAAGTCGTCCAGGCTCTCGACTCGTAAGTCCCTCTGGATCGTGGCATTTCTCACGTACCGCGGCGCTTGCACCAGCTGGCGGAGCACCTTGGCCTGTACCACGCGCAGGCGCTTGCGCTGTGGTTCGCTGGCCAGCGCGTACCATGCTGGCGCCGCGTACGTGAGGCGGGATCTGATGTAAGTTTTATATATCGCTGTCTTCACCCTCAGAGGGAGACTCGAGGAGAGCACTGGTTGCAGGACTGCGGTTGCGGCTCTGGCCTGGCCAGCCGCGTGGGAGATGTGGAGTCTCATGGTCAGTCTACCATCGATGATGACCCCGAGGTATTTGGCTTTTGAGGCCCAGGGGATTTCCTGTCCTTGGAGCTTCAGAGTAGGGTCGTGCTGCGATTTCCCGCCTATCCGCACGGCCTGCGTCTTCCCAACGTTCACCGACAGGCGCCATTTGTCGAGCCAGTTGTAATAAATTCAAAAATGTTAAAAATGTTAAAATGTTGTAAATAATTTCTACAGTACAGCACTTCATGTCTTATACTTTAACTTTGCCAAATTTCTCATTCCCTTTCCACGTATTATTTAAAAAAAGGTAAGTACAGTTTTATAACCTTCAAATTATTCGAATTAAAATAATCTTACAAGGCATAGGTAGGTAGGTACCACAGGTAGGTATGTCCCATGTCATGCTGTCTGTCTTTTCTCTTTATCATTGACCCATCGTCTGCGTGCTGGGGTATTTTTATCCTTCCCCCCTTCCCTCGGCAAAGAAACAAGACTAAATAAATAGTTGTTTCTTTGCCTTTATCTTCAATGCAACAATTTTTTTTCTAATACGTTTCAGGCAAACTTGATATACTGCCAAGTTAGAATTGACCGTTTTATTTAATATCCACTTAACTACTAATCTTATTTAACTCCTGATAGCGAGCAACAAAAGCATGGCCCTCGAGAATCTCCTGATTAAGCCTGAGTAAGTGCACCCCCGAACAACTGCGGCAGTTTCGATAATAAATCGCCCAAGACGGCAGTTTACCCGGCCGGTCCCCTCAGTTATATAAAGTGTATTTACGATTTACCAGGAACGTACATACTTGAGCCAAATTGAAAAAATAACGTACAATGACATAACGTTGCCTGGCATGTGACATATAACAATAACCTTTTTGGTAGATCACTATTACAGGTATATTTTGAACTCAAAAAACAATAACCTTAATAATAACCTAACTTTCTTTTTTAACATAATATTAAGAAAATGAAAGCACTAGCGAAAATTGAAGTCATCACTAAAAGCGACGTTTAACTAACTGACTGGTTGAATAGTTACTACGTATGCGTTTAGTAGCAATTTTTTCTTATGTACTTGATATTTTCTGTTGTGCCTAGCTCAGAGTGGAGTTAAACCAAATAAAGCAATGATTAGATTTGAATCAGTTCTATACAGATTATAATATTTTTATCAAAACTTCTGATTTTATCAAACTTCTGATTATAGCCACTTGAAAAACAAATAAAAAGAACACAGGTTCAAATAAGTACCAGATTCGGCATCACCTACACCAAAAGATGGAACGTACTTACAGCAAAGTAGCGTTAGGTACCGGCACATAGCGTATGTACCGACAACCTTACCGTTCGACGGCTGAGCAGAGAGTGAGAGTGTGTTGTTGGCTGCGTTTGGCTTTAATAGGCACGGTCGATTAGTTGACCGCTTTATGAGGGTAGTTGCTAACACGGCCTCTCCTGACAGTGCGCCGTCCTCGGCTGCACCTTGCACTTCAGGCATTGGCAGGTACGGCGTAGGTAGTAGGACAGGCAGAAGCACCTATAGGCTCTCTAACATCGTCAGGGTCGTCATCATTGCAATACTTTGAATTTGTACAAGTCCACCAGGACTGCGCCTGCATCAAGTCACATGGATGACATCACACGAATATACACAACATATGGACAACAATAAAAATACAAGGCATTGCGAATGATAGCATTCCGGACTACCATCAAACGCACTGCAATGCAACAATTAAAAATGAGAGATGTTGTGACAAGCCCACGTTATCTTGTCTCCACTCCGGACAAGCGTAAAATAATAACTTGAACATTTATTTATTTACGATTCTTTTATAAATCGCAAACAAATAAGACATAATGTGCACATACGTAGACGAGTCGACTCGATTTTAAAATAAATTTTACACTGAGTAGAGACTCCACTAGTAAGCTTACTTGTAATAAATCATCGGCATAGGCTCCACCATTAAGCATACCACTAGATCGTTACTCAACAGACATAGGCTCCACTATTAAGCATATCTGCTGGCGGCAGTAATGGCATAGGCTCCACTATTAAGCATACCACTAGATCGTTACTCAACAGACATAGGCTCCCCTATTAAGCATATCTGCTGGCGGCAGTAATGGCATAGGCTCCACTATTAAGCATACCACTAGATCGTTACTCGACAGACATAGGCTCCACTATTAAGCATATCTGCTGGCGGCAGTAATGGCATAGGCTCCACTATTAAGCGTACCACTAGATCGTTATTCGACAGACATAGGCTCCACTATTAAGCATATCTGCTGGCGGCAGTAATGGCATAGGCTCCACTATTAAGCATACCACTGCCGAGACTCGCCCTTGAAGAACGACGCGCAGGTCATACGCGTATGCAGCGTACGCAAGGCAGACAGCACACGCGCTCCGGGCAGCACCCGCGGCGCAGACAGCACACGCGCTCCGTGCAGCACCCGCGGAGTAGACAGCACACGCCCTCGGGGCAGCACCCGTGGCGCGCAGACAGCACACGCCCTCCGGGCAGCACCCGCGGCGCAGACAGCACACGTGCTCCGGGCAGCACCCGTGGCGCGCAGACAGCACACGCCCTCCGGGCGGCACCCGTGGCGTATACGTGGTACGCGTCGATGGAGCACAAGCCCCCTCCCACAGCAGGTCATACGCGTGGGCAGCGTCGGCAAGGCAGGGCCCACACGCGTCAAGGACACGTCTGTAGGGCACGGCCCATACGCGTCAGGAACACGTCCACAGGGCTTGTCCCATACGCGTCAGACACGCGTCTGCAGAGCTCGCTTTTGCGTTGTGTGCGCAATGGAAACATTTTCTGGAACATTAGCAGAAGCGTAAACTTACTTTCAAAGAATTCGGTGCAATGCAAGGCACCCTGTATTAAGCTGCGGCCTATGTTGTTTTACCACGTGCACCACTAAGCAGTATAAACTCATATCGGTAGCTTGGTAACACTTTAGTTACGCAGTATGTACCCCTCATGCCAGGGTTGAGCTTCCCAGCGGACTGAGAATGACTAGTGCTTCAATTTTGTGCCGACTCGGCCTAACCTGACCGTGATTAATAACGCGAGCGACTGTAATGTGCTCGTGAACCAGTTATGTCATTACATTTACGCGAGTGAGTCCGTCACGACGCGAACACGAACGATTTCTACTATGGCATGACCGTGAATGAGTGAGTTCTAACACGGCGCGAACATGTGGCGATCGTGAACCACGCCTGGTGACGCATGATGTTGTTGAAATTCACTGCGACGGCTACGCCTAGCCCCAGAGAGAGGCGGCGTCCTAGCCAGCTCTTCACGTAGCATTCTTATTTGAAACCAACGGCTGTTTGTGTAGGTATCAAGGCAATTGTGAGCATACAAGTCGAATCCCGCGAGACCAAGTAGTTGGCGCACTTAATTCACGTCTTTCGTGGGCACGGTCTCACCTGACCCTCTAATTTATGGAAACAAGCACTTCACAGGCTACACAATTAACACAATACAAACACAGTACTTAGTAATTCGTGAGAAACGGCTTTGTTATTTAGTTTTCGTTAAATAGTGGACAAATGCGTTCTTTATCCGCACTTCTGATTTTATCAAAACTTCTGATTTTATCAAACTTCTGATTATAGCCACTTGAAAAACAAATAAAAAGAACACAGGTTCAAATAAGTACCAGATTCGGCATCACCTACACCAAAAGATGGAACGTACTTACAGCAAAGTAGCGTTAGGTACCGGCACATAGCGTATGTACCGACAACCTTACCGTTCGACGGCTGAGCAGAGAGTGAGAGTGTGTTGTTGGCTGCGTTTGGCTTTATATAGGCACGGTCGATTAGTTGACCGCTTTATGAGGGTAGTTGCTAACAATATAATGTTTTTCGATAAATTGTTAATGTTTTGTAACCAAACACGGCAGGGCGAACGCCTCACGTTTCCAATTATATTTAATTCCCGTGAACAAGAAGGGGCAAAAGAAGGATTTAATCGCCGAGGGAATGTGCAAACAAATTAATACGATTACTGCAAGTGCAGCACGGCGGGTATAGGTGTGCGACAGGGGGCGCTGACCGCCATGATGTTAGTGTGACGTCAATGAAAACGCGCGTAATACGCGGGAAAATTAAATTTGGAAAGGCGCCAACGTCTATTATTTTTATTATTAATAAAAAACTGGTAAAACGTCTGCTAACTCAGCCATCTCGGAAGACAATGGATTACCTAAAATTTAACTAATTTCTTAGGATCGAAATAAATAAATATATATATAATTATAAACAACCAAATAAAAAACTAAATAAATAAGTAGGTACAGTCTGGTGTAAACTGTAATTCAGAACTCCAGACAGATAATAAAAATGTCACCAAAATAAACTTATGTGATTTGTTTCAAAACGTTCTTATAGAGGAATGGAAATACAACTTCAATTTTACTCGCAAAGGGGAGTAAAAGCTGAAAAGAGACTACTAAAAATACCAAGACGAACCGACGGAGGCACTAGAGAAATATAATCTGCCATTATATTTGAATTCCCAATTATGTCGAGTGTAATAAAAGCCGCATGTTGGCCTTCCCTGGTTTTATAAACTGGGAGGGCTGTCATTAAAATTACCATAATTTTTCTTTACCATCTACTTACTCCGATAGTGAAAAGACGAATATTTTTCTGACGCGCTGGCGATTCAGTCGAATCATTGGCTCTGGAGGTTGAAGAGGTTTAGAATATTAATAGAGGCTACAAGAAACTACAAGTAATAGTTAAAAATTACGAAAGTGCACATTACATTACATTACATTTCTAAAAATTGTATAGCCTAGCCAGATTCGAACTAGTGAAGTATCAAAACAAATAATTATCTATTTTTGCACCTTAATAAATGCCCTATATTATTTGCACCAATCAACACTGTTCCATTAAGTAATCTTGAAACTTAGAAGTCACACCGTATTTGCGGCAAAATTGTACTTGTGCCAAGATCCAAATAAGGCAGCCCAAAAAATTGAATAGGCAATGTTTAGTTGTGATTCCGAATTAAGAAAGTAATAGTTAAAAAGTAACATAACTTTTATACTTACTCCGATGCGTATTAAAGTTATGTAAACAAGTAACAATGAAAAGAAAGCCTTTTCTATCATTTCATTGTGTTGCGAGTTGCGACTGAGTAAGAAGAGGGATATTAAAATAAAGTAAAGAAAAGAAAAATGGCGTCCTATCCCAGCTTTATGGTACAAAAATGCTTGCTAGAAAATGACAAGCAGGCTAGGTTACTTTTTATTTGATTCGTACAATACGCGCATGAAAAAATGAGAGTTCACTTTGAAAGAATTTACTTTGAGGAACCGAAGTATGGCGTTTCTAGTACCAACCTTTGACTCACTCGCGCACTTGTTTACAAGAGGAGCCAGACGGAATAGCGAGACGGAGGGTGTCCTCAGACGTGTCTACTGTTATCTATACTAATATTATAAAGAGGAAACATTTGTTTGTAATGTTTTCACAAAAAAACGTTCACTTTTTATTAAAAGCTTTTATTTAACTTCACTCGTATGTGAATACATACATACGAGTATGTCCTGGAATCTTGCAATCAATATTTCACCCACTTCCACTGAAGCTATCGAGCTGAAATTTGGCACACATATTAGGTTCCGATGACAATGCATGAAAATAAAATAAAAAGTTATAAAAGCTTTTTTAAAAAAAAAAATTTTAGAGTATAATCACAGAATAATAGTACAAGTATAATTTAAAATCAGTGATTGAGTATCTTATATTTAAAAAAATTTTACATTCGAAATTCAAACATTAAATTTATAAGCGGTCAGGAGCGCAGAGCTTTCAGTGTGCCCTATGTAGAATACAATGCAAGATCTCCGCTAGTTAAAAAAATTAGTACCTTTGTCAAAGTGAGGATATCGAGGTAAGGTAGATTATAATTCGATTCTTTATTTCTTTATATATAGCACATATTTTTAATTAAAAAAGTAAATTAGAGGAACTGCTTTCATTAGGCTGCGGCGAAGATAATAATTAAAATAATAAGAGTATTATAATGAGGACAAAGTCAGGTAAAACAGATTGTTCGCAGGGATTTATAAATAAATTCAATTTATTCAATTAATTGGGATGCCATCGAAGCGTTGAGGAGTCTGTGGCATCCATCCAAATAAGGTTACGTGATTGGTGGTGCTTTTGTAGAGCGCAATAACTCATTATTTGCAAATAATAATTTATTTTCTTCTATATTTTTATCTTCTTAATATATATTTCTTGTGTACGTGCATTGATATTTATATGTTACTGTACGTGTGTATGACAGTGAATTCCTCCTAAACGGCTGGATAGATGCTGATGAAATTTTTTCTGTGTGTTCAAGGGGATTCGAGAATGGTTTAGATTCACAATGTGGTCCACTGGAAAATGTTTTTTAAACAAGATTTTAATGTTTTTGTATTATGAACAATATCCAAATATTTTAACCGTCGTTCATTGACATGAAGTGTCGCGTCACTTTGACATTTCATATGGCAGAACAACATTTGCGGGGTCAGCTAGTAAAGATTATATATCTACATCAGCAAATACTATGTGGTCGTATTTAAGATAATGCGTCGAATGGATGGATTACAATTCTTATTAATTTCACAGGAATATCGCTTAAATAAACCAAAAAAGACAAATACCTTGCAGAGAGACAAAATGGTCATTAGCGGCACGATGTTTGCCACTCAGAGCCCGCCAGAGCGATGCACTGTCTGTTAGACAATTAGACAGCCTAGAAAGCCGCTCAGACCACAATTACTAGCTACCTAGCTCGGCACAAGCTGCGAGTCTCCCTTAGCTCCTGTTAAGCCTCTAATCAGTCCTAGCGGCTTAGGAGCATAATAACTCCTTTGCGACACCGCAAGCCTTTGACACCATACTATTCAAAGCGAGAAAAAGAGAAATCAGGCGATTTTCAATTCTTTTTTCAGACCATTTTACCTGAATGCAGATTCGTTAGCTGCTGCGCTTTGACAGATTAAAAAACACACTAAGCTTGCGGCTGTATCAGACGAAGTGTTTTGATAAAAAATTTCCTTGTGACTGAATACAATCAGAATCAGAAGAATTCCTGAAAATCTTGAAGTATCATTAGTTTTTATTCTATTTATAAATGTTGTACGGTGACGCTGTAAAGGTCAGTAGGTAGGCTAAGGCTTAATCTGGGTATGGAGGGAAACCTCAAGCACAGATTACTACAGCTAAACCTAGTCTGTGATGAACAATGCTGTCGAGTCCAGAACGCTTTATAAGGGAAAGGAATCACCCACGAACCCTTTGGGATGAATCCTACTGAGTAATAAACGGGTGGCGGGTAGTATTCGGGACATAAACCGGGAATACCGGGCACAATACCGGCGTGGCGTGGGTTATTGCGCCCGTTATTGAAACGATAAACTGTCGCGCTGTTTGTTGTTTCACAGTTCTATGGTGTTTGTTTATGTTTTGTTTTGTTTGATGCTTCTGTGGGTGGACGATTTTATGGGCACGATTTCAAAGTTGGAACTTGGCACACCAAATTTTCCCATTGTACCTATTATTGTGAAAATTTGGTGTGCCAAGTTCTAATTTTGATGTGAACCGCCATGGAAATGCGTCTCTATATTTGTCGGTACGAAAGTCAACTAGCCAAAGTGTAATTTTGGCAATTTTAACATGAATCAATATCTTGACAACGCATACTGTGGCAAAATATTATAAATGTGACATTTCAAATATAAATGTTATTATTACAAATCGTTTTTCTGCATAACTGAAAAAAGTAAAAATTCTACATAGGTAAACGAATCTATGTGAGATAAGTTTACTTAGTTTAATCTCAAAATGACACTTTGGCTATTTGACTTTTGTACCATGTTTGTTTGTACCGACGAATTAATTATCATAACACAGTCAATATACTACACTTAATATAGATCACAAGATATTGTTACATGATATCACCCGGATAGGCAAGTGAGGGTTGGTAGATTTCGCTGTCAAGAACAATGTTTTAAATCGCAAATAACTTAGAAAAGTCATTGATTAGTGCCGCTTGGGTTTGAACTTGGACAGCTAGAATGAAAGTCGAATTAGATAGGAAGTGGGCAAACTAATACAAATTATACAAGAATTGAAATTGAATAGGTAATTGATTTGACCAAAAATACGTAATGCAAATACAGCAAAATAGAAAAGATTATTTCGACTTTCACTTCGTAGCCCTTTGAACCTTGCCCTTACTGTAGGGACGAGCGTCACCACGACTCGCCGATCCCGTGATCCCGGCTCATTCCGGGATTCTTAATGGGATTCCGCTGGCGTTGATGCGAGGCTTGATCGTTTGTAATAAAGTACAATGCTCGTAGGGCGCCCCGGAGTCGCGGGCGGTCCCGGTGATCCCGGCTTTTAGAGGCATTGTAAAGTTATGGCTTGACGGAATATAATACGCTAATTCTGGGTCGGTGAAAGCGCTAGTAGACTATAGAATAGAGAAGATAGACTATAGAATAGAGTAGCTATAGTGTTAGACTGCCGTCAGGATGGTTGACCGTTGATGACAACGCCAGTGCCTTAAGGGCAGACCCTTAGAGCAATCGCACCCACACACTTGAAGGAGTAATCCTTTTCCTTTTGGTTTGAGCCGTAAAAGTCTATTCGAAAAAAGAAAAAAAACAGTTGACCGTTGAGCCATCGATCTCGGTTGATATGTGTGTTAAAAAAAATCTTAATTTTTTTTTAAATGTACAATCTTTATGCGGCTTTAATTTATTTTGGAAGTGCGTTATATAGTTTTACTCCCTTAGAACATATTCTCATTTTGTCGCTAGTTTTATTGTATGCAACAGTCGTTTAGCTGTGTAGGATACCGATATAGGAGGCCTTTGGGCGGTTCAAAAAACTTCCAACATTCGGTTTGGCCACTAACGCCTCCGCCTATTGGAGCAGTGCATGGTGGAGTATTCTCGAGGCCTCAGTTATACGAACCTGTGCTCAACACGGGGTGGCCCTGAAAACCAGTGGTTGTAGTATACTGCGGTCAGTGCTGAGTGCGGCCTCTTTTCATATAGATTAGACTGCATTTTTTTAAATTCTTTTTCCTTTTTTTTTGTAATGATTTGCAGTTCATACGAAATAAATACATTTTCTTTCTTCTCCTTTCTTTCTTTCTTCTTTACAGTGGGACATTTACCTAGGCTGCAGCGAAAGGGTTGCTTATTATGGATTTGTTCAAGAAAATACAATTTTTTTGGAGATCCTTGTATCTTACTATCTATTTTTTATTTATTTATTTATCTTTATTGAACCACATACAAATGTACAAGGTACAAATGGCGAGCTTAATGCATAAAGCATTCTCTACCAGCCAACCATTGGGCTAACCAGATAGTCACGAACAGCGGTTTTAATTTTAATATTTTAAACACAAAAAAAAGAGATTGATGAAATATTAACATACATACAAAATCATACACAATAATACATATACATATAATACATACAAACATACTAACATATATACATACATACATACTTAAATATATATATAAATACATGCATAATATATACATAAATATATATAGTAAATAAATATACACTATATATTTATATATTAACTTAAAGTCTGAGAAACAAAATATTAAGCACGTTGGCTGGAGAAGTGCAACTGTAGCTTTTTCCTGAAAGTGCCTTTTGAAGCCGGTACTCTGATATTAGCTGGAAGAGCATTCCACAAGCGGACTGCCTGAACTGAAAAAGAGTTTGATAAGAATCCGGAACTATGCATGGGGATAGAGAGTAGAAAAGATTCTGAAGAGCGTAAGTGTAAATTGTGGGAGGCAGATAAAAAATTAAATTCAGTTTTTAAGTAGTCAGGAGCCAAAGGGTCAAAGAGAATAGAAGAAAGAAGAGAGAGTATTCTGATTTGCCGACGTTGACGGATAGGAGGCCATTTAAGCTTTGAACGATAGAAAGAAATGTGGTCGAACTTCCGAAGACAGAAAATAAAACGAGCAGCGTTATTAAGGAGTCGATCCAGCTTGTCCAGCTGAGCGGCACTCAGATCCAGACTACACACGTCACCATAATCAATGATTGGAAAAATGAGTGCCTGCGCCAGATAGATCTTCGTCTCTATAGGAAGGAAGTTCCTCATACGGTTCAGCGCAATTAGTGTTGACGTGACTGCACGACTGACTTCACTTACCTGCCGAGACCAGCTCAGGGTGTTGTCAATGTATACACCCAGATTTTTGACACATTGGCTGAAACCTATTATAGAATTTTCAAACATGACAGGCGTAACCGTGTTATAATCTATTTTAGCCAGCTGCCGTGGACTACCTACAATAATGGCTTGGCATTTAGTCGGGTTTACATGTATGCCAAATTTCTGTGACCAGTTGCTTACATTGGTGAGTGTGGAATTGATTTTAGCAATAGCGCTATTAAGGTCACTGGTCACACTTTGGTTATATATTTGTAAATCGTCCGCGTAAAAATGGTAAGAGCAGTCGATATAAGAAGAAAGGAAGTTAATAAAGAAAGAAAAAATTATAGGAGATAATATGCCGCCTTGCGGTACGCCAGAGGTTAGATTAGACCAATCGGAAAGTTTACCGTTTAACCTTACAGCCTGCTGACGACCACGAAGGTAAGAATCGAACCATCTCTGAGCTGAGGATGAGAAACGCATGTGTTCCAGAATGGCAAGGAGAATATCATGATCTACCATATTAAACGCGTTTGAAAAGTCAATTAAAACAAGTATGGTGACCATTTTACTCTCCATACCCTTACGGATGTCCTCGGTAACTTTCAGAAGAGCGGTAGTTGTGCTATGCCTAGGTCTAAAGCCTGACTGGAGAGGGCAAAGTAGGTTGTGCTTCATTGCATAATCAGATATTTGTCTATGTGCAATAGCTTCTAAGATCTTAGATAGGAAGGGTAGAATAGATATAGGTCTATAATCCTTTAATCCACCGGGATTCGCAGACTTAGGAAGTGGTATAATTAATGCTTTGCGCCATAGAGCAGGAAAATCTCCTGTGGTTATAGAAAAATTAATGATATGTGTAATTACTGGTAAAAGGATTTGAATTATAGGTAAAATCATAACCCTCCCAATTCCATCCGCCCCTACTGCACCTGACTTTACCGAGGTAATTACTTTGCGTACATCATCCTCAGTGACAGAGGAAAATGAGAAATAATCAATGGGAAGTTTTGCCATGGAAGTAATTTCTGATATAGTAGAAAATCTAATTGAGTTATTCAGGGAAACTGCGGATGAAAAATGAGCATTGAACTCGTTCGGAGTGAAAGAGGGATTCTTCGATAGAATGGAACGTTTACCAAAGCCAAGTGAGTGGAGAAACTTCCAAATTTCGGCAGAAGATGAGTTTGAAATATAATCAGAGATGTAGCGGCGTTTGGCTGCCCTTACCATGTTGTTGCAGCGATTGCGCGCGATCTTATAAGCCGACCAGTTCTCGTCGCATCTATCATGTTTGAACCTCCGGAAAGCTCTGTCACGTCTTGTCATTGCCATCCGCACACCTCTCGTTATCCATGGAGCTGGAGGTTTCTTTATTTTGACTCTCTTGAGCGGTGCATGCTTGTCAAACAATTTCAAAATAATTCGATTAAAGTGAGATACTTTTTCATCCACTGTCGTCCCAGCAAACACACTATCGAAGTCAACATTTGCTGTGTCTTCAAGCAACGCATTGCGATCAATCTTTGCATAACATCGCATAACGACCACCTCTGCTTTTAGCTTTGGTGGTCTAAGTTTATATGCGAGGTAGACAGCATCGTGTCGAGAAAATCCTGGTGCTGATAGCTGTCCGTGACGCAGTACATGATCAAGTGAAGAGGTCAACATCAAATCAAGCAGAGAGTCAGGAGTGTCCAGATTATGGTGAGTTGGTCCCGAAGGAAGAATCGAAAGATTGACCGACTCGATAATGTTGAGAAGTTTAGAACTATGTGAATTATTCTTTAAAATGTCAGTATTTAGGTCACCCATGATGATGTGATGTGCATAATCGGAACAGTGAGTCTCAAGTACTGTTTCAAGGCTGGAGAAGTAATCAGTAGATGGTGGACAATAGACAACGCCAAGAAGGGCTTTCGCATGCTTAACCTGAATTTCAAGAAACAAGTACTCGGCCGTCGCCGAGTAAGGGGAGGGAGATGAAGCAATAACAGAGTATGAAATGTCACTGCGAAGATAAATGGCTACTCCACCTCCACCTTTACCGGTGCGGTCATTCCTTATCAAAACAAAGCCCGGGAGGGAAAAAGTGGTAGAATCAAGCGAGGGTTTGAACCAGCTTTCTGAGATTAGTAATGCATGTACGGCTGGTGGAGAGGGAGTGTTCAGGATGTCGAGTAAGTCAGTGTAATGTGCCGGTATGTTTTGCGCATTAAGGTGGCACACATTGAATGAAAAAGGTTCAACCCCCAGAGCATCTTGCAACACTGAGCCAAAAGTCTGTGGATCCTGAAAAGAGTCTTCAATTGAGGAGCTATTGATACAGTCGCTATAATCATAGGCAGAGTGGAATGAATATTCATCATCAGACATAGTTAAATATATAAAATTAAATAATTAATTTATATAAAATAATTTAAATGTAAATATTAATAATATAATAAGTTTATAATTATTTAAATTACTCTAATATTTTACTTATTTAACAACACTGGTCCTGCTGGGTGGCTTCTGCTAGAGAAGATTATAAAATAAGCTAAACTAAGAAAAACAATAAGCACTACAACAATAAAAACTCACAAAACCTTATGAACCTTAAAATTAAAAGAAGTAAATAACTGAATAAGTTATGTACTCGTAATAATAAATGAAAAAGAAACCAAAAAAAAAAAAATTTTAAAGCTAGACAAACACATAGGCCAAACACGAAGTAAACCAATTATAACATATACAAAAAAAAACCACATAGTCAAAGTCTGCCTATTTTTATAAATGAATGAGATAGTGTTTATTTATGATTTTTTAAATTAATGTATAAAAAGTAGTTTTATCACAATAACAAACATTCGTATATATCTTGCAGAATAACTACCTAACCCTACAATAGTTAAAAAATTATGAAAAGGCAGCAATTATGCTAATAATAACCATACAATCTATAAACAACATTATGTAGTGGTTCCTAGTCAAGGCTATGAAGAACCAACATCCACTTCGAGCTAGGCTTTATTTGTTTAGTATGAAATGATATCCATTAGTCTAATGACAATTTAACATTACACAAAAATTAGTATTACTTAGTACCTATTAGCAAATAAATGTTGCAAAAAGTAAGTTTTGTTGCACATAACTTCAGAGTTGATGCTGTTTTATGTATTAGTACTCTATGATATTATATGTAGGTACAATATCAATGTAAAGTTAGTATACATAAGATCAAACTTCAACAGCAGCATTATTAAATAATTCGTTTCACTTACGACTTAATGAGAAAAAAAAAAGAAAAGTACCTACATTATATAAAAATAAAAAGTGAGATATTACTTGTAAATGTAAAACAGACAGTGCTGATGAGTATCAGTAGCCAGTTTAAGAGTAAATTTTACTTTGCGCGATATTAATAGCTTTAATTGTGTATCTTTATGTTAAATTTCAATAAGTACTAGTTCATTTTCGTTGTCTTGTTCGGCTTGTTCCCCGCTTCGGCTTGGGGATATCAACCATTGGAGTATGTGACGCTTGCAAGCCGCCGCTGCTCGGCAATAATGGACTCTGTGACTCGCCCTGAGGCTCGGCCGGGCGCTCGGGCAGGCTCGATTCGGGGACGTCAGATATATCGTTTGCAGAAGAAATGAGCCGTTTTGAGCCGTCTTGCAGTTTGACAAATATATTGCAATCCATAGTCCAACAATTTTTCATACCGAAGCGCTTTCTGGCCTGTATGAACAACGTTTGTCTCTGTCGTGTAAGGAATTCGGATACAACATAGGGCGTTCCCTTTAATCCAACTTTTTTCCTCCATACTGCAGATCTTACAGTCATGTCGCAGAAACGTAGAACAACAGGCCGACAGCGACCATCTACATATTTACCAAGGCGATGACACGCTTTGAAGTGGGAAGCGGTGACCTCAGCTATGCCAAGCTTCTCCTGAAACAGCTGCACGGTGTGACTTAACAGATTATCCTTAATGTCTTCAGAGACGCCAGTGAGCAGAAGATATTTTCTTCGATGTCTTGTTTCTAAGATGTCATACGATTTGAGGCACTCTGAGATCTGTTGGCGTAGGAGGCTCAAGCTGGACCACACTAGGGTTTTAAAGGCACAAAAGTCTTCTTGTAATCGGGATACAGTGACGGGACCCTGTCGAGCAGCTGTTGCCGATTTTAGTTGCGATTCAAATTCTGCCATTTTTTGCAATAAGTTTGTTTCAATATTGTTTTGAGCCTCCAATACCGAATCGATACTTGTCATTGTAGTTTTTAGTGAAGCTCGAACGGTAAATAAAGTGTTGTGACAGGGCTACCAGCAGGACTGAAGTGTTGTTGTTTGGATTACACCATTAATAGCACCAAATAATACTTGTAAGTAAAACTTTTATCGCAAATGTCCACATTAGTTACACATTCACTAACAAATACTTGTTAAATAACAATTAATTTAATTAAAATAGCGGAGCACAATGCGTATGTCAAAACTACCGCCGAAGAAAAAAAAATCTATGTTGCTTTTATAATCTCAGGGGGTCCTATTCCTTCAATAATAGAGTTCACTTTATATTCATCGTGTAGTAGAACTTACGTAGTGCACAGACAAACGTATATAGCAAGCTTAAAGGTAGGGGAGCAAGCTTGCGGTGCTTTCTCAAAGCTCTCATTAAGCTCGCTGCATGTGAGTACGCGACCCACCTTGATTACAAGCTGGGCTAAGCTTCAACTGTTTCACTTACAATTCTTAGTCTCACGATTAAAAGTTTCAGTCAAAAGGTTTTTTAAAACTAAGGCTTTGACGGGCCCGTTGGCGCAATCGGTAGTGACCCTGCCTGTTGCGCCAGGGGTCGTGGGTTCGAATCCCACTCAGGACAAATATTCGTGTGACGAACACTTGTATTTGTTGTGTCTGGATGTTTATATTATCTATTTAAATATGTATTTAAAAATATCTATGTATGCATATCAGTCTCTGACGCCCATATTACAGGCTCGCGCCTACTTTGGGGTCAGATGGCCGTGGTGTGAGAATGCTTACTCTCCAACGTGGAAATGAGGCATGCTTTCACACACAGAAAACAATACAATGTAACATCCATGACCTGAGAACAAAATATATTTATCTGTGAAATAAATATCTACCCCGGCCCGGGATGAACCCGGGATCCGCAGTCTCGGTCACTCGCCACTCTGCCACGGAGTTGTCAACAAATCATTTTGTCATATTAATCAAGTCACTATAATTCTTTACTATAAGATATATTCAGTAAATACCTAACAGCTTTGGATATAGTAGTCAGCAATGATAAAAGCAAAGTTATTGCTTGATATAACGATGTAAGTCGAATTAAATGATTAAAGATACCCAGGGAGCGGCCCGTAAGAATTGAGCTTCCCGTTGATTTATGAAAAAAGTTCTCTCTCACAAAACTTTCTACTGCTTTCAGTTTGAGCGATGAAAATATATGAAATAACACTATAAACCACAGACTTGGGCCTCTCGCACGGTTTTGTGCGTCGCAAACTGTTCAGACGATGAAAGTTTGACGTATGAAAGATTTCTAATTATGTAGATAAAAGCGGTAGAGAATAGAATAGAATATAATAGAAATAGAATAGAAAATATTTTATTTTGCTTATAATACAAATATACACACAGAAATAATAATTAGAGCGGAGCGACTCTTTATACTATGTAAAATTTATACTATGTAAAAGCTTAAAGCACCACCAATACACACTTATTACACGTTACTCCAATGGAGAATAGGTGGAGGGGTTAGTGGCCAACCCAGTGTCGAATGTTCTCAAGACACCTGGAGGTCTTAGTTTTCACAATTAAAAACAACAGGTGCTGCAAGTTCGTTTGCTATCTAAAATCCATAAAAAAACCGGAACTGACGGCTTAACGTGCCCTCTGAAGCACAGCGCCATGTTTTACCACTAGCGGCTAGTGCGGTCACCCGTCCACAAGACCGCGCCAGAGGATCGACTGTTAAAATTATGTAATAAAATAAATTGCAAAATACTAAAAAAATAACCAATCCATTTTGTGATTAATTTTTTTTCAAGATGTTTTTGTTTTTTTTTTATATTAATAGACTGTAAAAAACCAAATTGCACCCTAACGCAAACTTTTACATAGCATTTTATCCAATTAGTAGCTTAGATAAAGTATGTAAACTAGAGGTAGAGTCAAGTGCTCACGGAATGCCGGATGCATGAGTTATGCGGTTTTATTGGCGCGTTTCCTCGCCGGGGCATTATCCGCGAATGCTTTGTTAAAAATTGATTGCGCTAGGGTTGGCACCCGCCCGCGGGTTATAATAATATGACAAATGGAATATGATACTGACTTTATATGAAGTTAAATGAAATGAAATGATTTATTAAATAAAGCAATCTTGGAGACATGTTATTTAAAATGACACCTTACTCCGAGTGGCAAACAAAAATAAAAAATTAAGACCATGCAGCCTGAGTGTATTTTGTGTATTTCTTTCTAATGCATATTTCATAAAAAAATATTATTATTATTCACTCCATATTACTTAATGTTTAACCGTAACAATACCTCCGTTCACGTAATTTTCGTCAAAATGGTTACAAAATTTTTGCTTGACGTATTATTAATGTTAGAATAGTGATAGTACTGTAACAAAAAGTTGACAACCCTAACAGCATTTTGTAAATCTCGTCGCAAGTTCGCTGAGAGCTGCGTTGTTATGTTAGCCGCTGCTTTTGATTCCGCATCCCTTGTTTGGCATTTTGAAAATGAATGTCGGACAACAAAATAAGAGTGGATGTGTATTGATATTTCTGGAATCTACGAGTTGTACGAGTACGAATTATAACTGACGTACCTACACTTTTTTATTTTACGGCGGGAAAATTATGTTTACGTCCCATGTCAATAATAGGTAAGCCTATTGATATACAACGGGCACAAATCCGGACTCCGAGCTGCTACCGGGCATTTCAAGTAAGAAAAACTACCTAAATAGACCGACCCGGGGATAAAACCCAGGACCGCTGTTGCTACTAGTACTAGTAACTTTTTTCTTTTCTTCTTTTCTTTAACTAGTCGCTCAACAGTTACTTGTATGTACTCCGTGCTACTAGTACTAGTAACTAGTCGCTCAACAGTTACTAAATCTGGTTTAGTCCGGCGCAAACTGGAGCGGCGGGCGTGGTGGATGCTTCGTTATAATGGGCCTTTTCAGTTTATGAGAATAATAAATAAGAAGTAAAAAATAAGAAATCTTTATTTGTTTTATATGTACTTATCTATTATACACTTTCTATTATTTTAGAGAAGATACTCGTGTGCTCGTCGATTGCAAAATTTGCGAATAAACCAGTTTTCCGTGTGTAAATGTTGTAATTCCTGAGAGTAGGCTATTATCGCCGGCCTCTCCTGACAGGCTCGTAAAAAGACGGGCCTATTACTTAAGCCTCACCGTGCCGCAACGATTACTGATCAAACACGTGGGACTTTAGTGTACAGGTGGCGTGGATAAGGATAAAAGCTTTTGTTTTAATCAACGAAAACGTTTAATAACGAGAAGAAACCAAAAAAATACGCACTTTAACTGAAAAGTTGCTTGTCTGCGATGTTTTTAAGTTGATAAATAAATTAAAATATACACAGATAAAAGATAAACAGATAAAAGTAAAAAAATAAATAAAAATACTAGTTTTAACCGTTCGGAGTGGTGTCATTTAGAACAGGCCTATGTCCTGCAGTGGACCTCAAAAGGCTGATGGATGGTTGGATGATGGTATAAATTTGGGTCAAATAGACATTTTTTAAAAAACGTAGCTTTCTATTTTGCTAGCTGTACCGGGATTTTTTAAGTTATGAAGCTTTTACCAGCAAACGTAAAACCTTGCCTGCAGCCAACCCATAGACATTTACACAGACCAAATCTGCGGGGGTCTACAGCATACTCCACCACGCTGCTCCAATGCGGATTGGTGGAGACCTTGCCTTGACAGACTTCAGAACTTGGATTAATTTAATGGCTACGTTTCTGGCAGGATTATGTAAAACAACAACCGTGAAACGGGATTACGGCAAAAGTTTGCTCGTAAAAACTTTGTTCATCACTAAAATTGTCTTTTTTTATGGATACAATATTTTTTTTATGGATACAAGATAGCAAACGAGCTTGCAGCACCATCCATCCGCTGCCGCCATGACAACTGTGACGGCAGAAATGGTACTAGGTACCGTGTAGCGGGCGGTGGTACCGCCCCGGGCGAACTCTATATGGAACCAATTACGTTTCATATAAAACCTAATTGGTTCCCTATAGGCTCTACCACCTACAAAATATAGCAAAACGTGTGATAGATCCCGCCAGACGATCGACCACCCACACAGGTTAATCACATTGCATGTCTGCTGCAATGCTCCAAGACACAACGTGTCTCCAAATTTTATTGCACACGTACAATCTGTGTGAGTTATTTTTAACGCGCAATTTACCTTCCTCCTTCTTTTCTCTGGATCAAGACAAAGGTGTCTTCAAAAAAGGCGTAAAGTGAGCTATCTTTCAGGACAGGTGACGCATTGACATCTCGGGTTGCCCATGTACGTAGGCGACGGTGACCGCATTCCATCAGTTGGCCCGACAGCTTGTTCATTCAGCTATAGTCTATAAAACAAACTACATGGAGTGTGTGCAGCCCTGGACAAATGTAGATCTAATACTTCAGCTACTGACAGTATCTTTATAGAGAACAGCATCAAAGTCCAGACTCAATCCGCAGAAGTCGAAATTAAGGTATCGTCTACCGCGGGGCGAGTGGGTTGTCAGTCGTAAGCGTTGTTTGGTTGCCATATTAAGTCCCTGCACTGATACCCAATACGCAACTATCCACTCCAGATAACGTTTAGCGCTAGACCTGTACAGTACTTTGCTTACTGGCAATGTTCGCCGAATTTTCAAGTTCTCTTTCTCCACCGCAGATCCGAGCAGTCATACAAGCGCACGCTAGCCTCGGTCGCGTCGGCTGGTGCGCTGGCAGTGCCGTGGGCCAGCGTGGCGGCGCGCCAGGCGCTGCCCGCGGCGCTGGGCGTGGCCGGCATCCCCGCGCTGGTGCTGGCCGACGCTGCCGGCGCGCTCACCGCCAGCGGCCGCCAGCACCTCGCCTCCGACCCCCTCGCACTGGTAACTATCACACGCGGCGGCACCATGGGCCAGCGTGGCTAGCCCAGCTGCTTTACTCGTGGTCCTTTTCGTACCACTGCTAAATTTTACATCCAAAAGAAGACAATCTATCGAATTCCATTCTCTTGTCTGTCGAACTACGCTTGCCACAATTCTTTCGATCCTTGAATGAATTCCAGCAATTTTCCGTTGTCTTTCTCAGATAAAGAAGATGGTTATTAACAAACGTGCGCTTCTCGTGGTCTTTTTTACGGCGAACTGATCTCTGGGTCTGGGTGGTTTGTCCGTCTGTATTATAAAATAAAATAAATCGTATTTGGATTAAACTTTATCAAGCAAAGTGAATGTTATATGTTCTCTTCTTCTCTTCTCTCGAACTCCAGAACTTCCCGTGGTCGCAGCGGCCGGTGTCGGTGCTCACCGAGCAAGCCCTACTCAAGATGGCGCGCCACCCTGCCGTCGTACTGTTTGTTGGTAAGTTACGACGCCATGTCTCTCTGCCATCCATAGGCGCCGTGCATAGGTGCGAGAGCACCGATGCGTTCTATTCTTGGAATTTTGGAGTTAAGTAGATGAAAATCGTACAAAAATGCTCCCAAGTTTACCTATTGAGGTGAGGGTGAAATGTTCTGAAGATACCCCCTATCTTTTGGGGAGAGGCTGGCGGGTCTACAAAATAAGAACTTACTCTGAATGCTATCGAACTCGCCTCTCACTCGAAAGGTCCGGGTTCACACCCCAGCGGCACGCACCAATAACCTTTGTAAGTTAGGTGCGACTTAAGAAATTAAATTTCACTTGCTGTAACGGTGAAGGGCACATCTTGAGGAAACCTGAATGCCTGAGAGTTCATGAAGAATGCATGTTCTCAAAGGCATGTTAAGTCCGCCAATTAGTTTAATTAGTCCACCGCACTTGGCCAGCGCGGTGGACTAATCCCTAATCCCTCCCATTCCGAAAGGAAACCCATGCTCAACAGTGAGACAAAGAAAGGGTTGTAGTAGTAGATTATACAGATTGCCCGGTCGGTGACGCGCGAATTGTTGGATCGAAATTCGCAACTATTTAAATAAATACGTAAACAAGTGTCTTATTTACTCTCTTGGATACATTAATTAACGATTATAACGTACAAGTGTTATCCTAGTAGTTAGTGCAGTATTAAAAGTATATTGGGTACTGTTTTTGCAACTCGATGAACTCAATAGTGCCGCCATGTTTTTATAGTGCGATATCAAGTGCAAAGTGAACAATTATCGGTATAAACTGTCAATAGTTTTAGTTATCGTAACAATAAAATATATAAAATTAGTCGCGATGTTACGTTGTGTTCGTTGCGATGCTGAATTTAGGGATGGAGTTCAATGTTCTATCTGTCATGGACACTTCGATTTTCCGTGTGCCGGCATTACCGAAGTTGGGTACCGGAAACTAGGGGACAGAAAAAACACCTGGAAATGCCCCTCCTGCAAGACACCTGCGTCAAAATCACCCACACCTGTAAACCTGGACAGCATTGGCCTTGAAATTAAACGACTGTCTATACAAATGGCGTCATTGCAGTTACTTACGACGAATATACAGGCTATTCAAGCTGATATTGCCGATTTAAAAACCATTAATACCTCGGTGAAAAGTTTACAGTGCTCTGTGGATGCCTTAACTGTTCGTTGCACGGAAATAAACAATGAGGTTCAAAATCTACTTAAAATGAAGGAAGATTTTCAAAACCTACAAAAAAGGTTCCATGAAATAGAAGTTAGTGCAAACAACTATGAGAAAAGAGTTCAATCCTTAGAAGATTCTACTAAAGTGGTGACTGAGCAGTGCGATGTTATTAAAAACAACATGAGTAGCCAAACTGCAACATTTAAATCACTGCAGTCAGAAAACAACTTGCTTAAGGAAACAGTAAAGCACCTAGAAAAAAAGGTTTCTAAAATGGAAGACGCATCGGCCAGGCAAGAGCAATGGTCTAAGCTTCAAAACGTGGAAATTGTGGGTATCCCCGAAAGGAACGGTGAATCACTCCCAAGCATAGTGATGAAGGTGGCTGGAGCCGCTGAGCTGAGCCTGCGCGCCGAGGATATCGAGTTTGCTCACCGAGTGAGGGCCAAGCGGCCAGTCAACGGGGTGCCCCGCGTGATCATAGCCCGCTTCCGCGAACGAAGCACAAAGGACTTATTTTTAGCCCATCTAAGAAAAAGGCGAGGCCTGACATGTAAGGATATCGGAGTGAACGGCGACAGCAAAGTTTTTGTTAACGAACACCTGACTATCGGAAATAAACAGTTGTTAAATAAATGCAAATTAAAAACTAAAGAACTTCAGTACCGTTACCTGTGGACAAAAAACTGCCGAATCTATATAAGAAAAAACGATACATCGCCGCACATTCTGATATCCAAGGAAGAGGATCTTTTAAAGTTAAAATGAGACATATGCATCAATATAAATTTAAGCTTATAATAACCACTCAAAACGCTACCTCAAGTTATATTTTAAAACAATTACACAGTTTGTTACGCTCTGTTGCTACCCATTTTATCAGATTAAAACACTCACTAAGCCTAATAAAAACCAAACACTCATATCCATCCTATTTTACACTATACACTACACTATACACTACACTACATATTATTATTATTTTTTCCTACGTTGAGACAAACTTACTTAAGAGTTTTGTGAACCACCTCATGAGTACTTACCTAAAATCATTACATACTATTACACACATCATACTGAATGCACATTGTACGGTCATACTTAGCATCTTAACAAGCCACTGTAAACAAAACTCGGTCAAAACTGCTCCTCAATATAAACTTTACTTCAACCCACTTCATATTAATTATGTTATCGTATTTTTTCATATGTACCGTAGTACTATAACCTTATTTTATGATATTACAGTATATTATATTTCTATCAAGCTATACCGGAGGTCTATTATATTATGCAATTTCTATGCAAGAGTAACCCCAACAAATCATTATGGATAGTACAAAACTCAGCTTTTTATATCAAAATGTGCGTGGCTTAAGGTCTAAAACACTTGAGTTTAGCAGTAATGTACTTGCACTGAATCATGACATAATTCTGATTACAGAAACTTGGTTAAATGACAGCATTTTAAACTCTGAATTAGTAAGTAGCAATTATAATATATTTCGTAGGGACCGCGGCTCACACGGAGGCGGTGTTATGGCCTTGTGTTCCGAGCGGTTATGCGCACGCGCACGGCCCGACTGGCAACAGAAGTCAGACGTCGAATGTCTCTGGATAACGATAGAGGGACGATCAATAAACACTGATAAAGATCTGCATATCGGGGTGGTCTATATTCCGCCTGGCGACCGACAGGTTTATCGAATTAATTTATTTAGCGAATGGATTAATGACGTTGTTTCTATTGTACCTAATGATTATTTTATGATTGTGGGTGATTTTAATTTATTTAATTTACAATGGAGCTTGTCGGAACCGACATACTTAAGAAAAGGAAGCGTGGAATTACAAAACGCCGCACTAAATTTAGTTAATCAATGCAATTTCTATGGTTTGCAGCAGTATAACTCGTTAAAAAACGTTTCAGGTAACACTCTTGACCTCATATTTAGTAATTTTTTTATTACATTGCACAAAAGTAGTGTTTCAGTAGTTGAAGAAGATTGTCATCATGTAACTTTATATATGGAGGCCCCGGATTTGACAATTTCACCTTTACATAAATGTACCTACAAAAAATTCCTTTACAGAAAAGCTAATTATACTCATATAAATAAAGAGTTATCAGACGTAGACTGGTCGATATTGCTTTCGGGAACTATCGATTCAGCAGTAGAAAAATTCTATGAAAAAGTCAACAACATTAAAGAAAAATTTGTTCCACAAGTTATCGTAGATGGTGCCCAACAATATCCAGTTTGGTTCACGAAAGCCCTTATAAATATAAACAAGGAAAAGAACAAGGTACACTCACACTGGAAAAAGTATGCAAACCCCTTAGATTATGAAGAATTCCGTTATCTTAGGTCTAGGTTCAAACGGGTTGAAGCCATTTGCTATCAGAGCTATTTGTTGCGCTCTCAAAACGCTATTAAATCTAATCCAAAGCTCTTATGGAGCTATGTAAAAGCCAAACGCAAGTCGTGTACCGGTTATCCTAGTCAAATGTCTTACTGTAATAATAAGCTTTGTAACTCACAAGAGATTCTAGATGCCTTTAGCAATTTCTTT
The DNA here is from genome assembly GCA_944567765.1 of Carterocephalus palaemon. Classification (NCBI taxonomy): domain Eukaryota; kingdom Metazoa; phylum Arthropoda; class Insecta; order Lepidoptera; family Hesperiidae; genus Carterocephalus; species Carterocephalus palaemon. The sequence goes on along the minus strand of OX155657.1, from coordinate 10,587,711 downwards.
CAGCAGATGTTTATACAAAAGGCTAATAATTATCCCCCTAATAATTCAAACTCTTCCGTAGTATGTCCTAAAGTAATTCATTCAATAGTGGTTGCCGAGGAACGTGTGCTTAAACTTCTTCAAGGGCTTAACGTTAATAAAGGTGCAGGTAGCGATCAACTACCGCCCTACTTTATCGTTCAATGTGCAAAATCTCTTTATAAGCCCGTTACTATGATTTTTAACAGATCTGTTAGTGAAGGCCTTTTTCCAACTTTGTGGAAACAAGCCCACATAGTACCGCTACACAAAAAAGGCTCAAAATCACCTGTTGAAAACTATAGACCAATATCCATACTTAATGTACTAAGTAAATGCCTGGAAAGGGTTGTGTATCAGATACTCTATCCACTTATTCATCAGAATATACCAGAACAACAACACGGGTTTGCTAAGGGGCGTTCAACAACCACTAATCTATCCGTATTTATTAGTGATGTTCTAAACGGCATGGAGACTGGTTCACAAGTCGACGTGATCTACACTGACTTTGAGAAAGCCTTTGACCGTGTAGATCACATCATCCTGTTGCAAAAGCTCCAAGTATTAGGTATACATGGAGATTTATTGAGATGGGTGGAATCATATTTGTGGAACCGACGACAGGCAGTGGTGATCGGTGGAGCTCGCTCACACTTCAAAACTATATCTTCTGGTGTTCCACAGGGTTCTATTTTAGGACCACTATTTTATTCGGCTTACCTTTACGACATACATTCTTGTTTCCATTATGCTAATTTCTTGTTATTCGCTGATGATAAAAAAGTTTATTTTAACGTTCGCAATCTGAATGATTCTCACAAACTACAACAGGATTTGGATAGATTAACGGCCTACTACAAATTGAATCGCATTGATGTCAACGTCACTAAATGTATGCATATAACCTTTAGTCGTAAAACAAATAAAATAAATTTTAATTACAGTATAAATAACGTGCCAATAAACAAAGTGGACAATGTTAAAGATTTGGGAGTGATCTTAGACAGCAAACTTTGTTTTTCAAAACATATTGAACATATAGTTGACAAAGCATACAAAAATCTAGGTTTTATACTAAGAGTCACGAGAGACTTTACGAACGTAGACTGTCTAAAAGTTTTATACTTCGCATACGTGAGGAGCTCGTTGGAGTACTGTAGCTCTGTTTGGAATCCTCAGTACATAACTTACGATCACGCAATTGAAAAAATTCAGAGGAAATTCGTGAGACACCTAGACTATCGTAATAAATCACATTACGAGGATTACATCACATCGTGTCAAAAACATGGCATTATGACGCTGAAAAACCGTCGCAACCTTCTAGATATGGCGTTACTGCACGACATTATCTCTAGTAGTATTGATTGCCCGATTCTTACCAGCAAAGTACTTAATTTACAAATACCGTCAATAACCAGACATAAGAAACTCTTTCATGTACCTAGCCATCGAACTAATTATTCAGGCAATAGCGTTACAACTAGACTTCCTAGAGCGTATAATAAATACTTCAGCAGTATAGATCCATTTTGTACATCTAAACGTACATTTAAAATAAAAGTTTGCAAACACTTGAGTAAAATTACGTAGGGTTAAGTTAAATTAAATTAAACATGACTATAAATTAAATTACTTGACCTCATTAAGCTTTATTATTTTTGTTTTAGATATAATATGTATAATATGTAGTGTATATATCAATAATATTTGTATAATATAATATATATTATTATGTTCTTAAAAGCTACATATAATCCTACATTAAAAGGCTTACTGACTATGGCATTCATCACACACACATACCCACTCATTCACTCACTCACTCACTCACTCATACACACACACACACACACACCCTCTGAGAGAGATACATTTATTACTACAATAGACTAAAACCGAATACCGTTTTAACTACCCTTTTTTTCCTTTGTAATTAAATAAATAGTAATATAATAGCATATTCGAACTGGCTTAAGTTGCAGTAATATTAATTAAGTAACATATAATTGTATTTAATGCTGTGAATATGAGAATAAATAAATAAATAAATAAATAAATAAATAAATAGTAATATTGTAACGTTGCAGAGGACGAGGACTCCGAGATAGAGTTCGCCGAATCAGTACTGACGCCCGCCGCTGAGTCGTACTACGAGGAGTGCAGCATCCAGTACCCGGGCTTCTGCCCCTACCAGAACAGCTCGGACGACGAGGCGCTGGACTTCGACTACACCACCACCAAGAGCACCTCGCGGAGCAAGCGGAAGTCATTCAAGCACGTCATGTTCTTTATTGGTATGGATTCATAGCGGGTTCTACACGTCATGTTCTTCATTGGTATGGCTTCATAGCGAGTTATCCACGTCATCTTCATTGGTACGGCTTCATAGCGGGTTATCCACGTCATCTTCATTGGTATGAGTGGGTTCTCCGCATCATGTTCTTCATTGGTATGGCTTCATAGCGGGTTCTCCGCGTCATGTTCTTCATTGGTATGGCTTCTTAGCGGGTTATCCGCGTCATCTTCTTCATTGGTATGGCTTCATAGCGGGTTCTCCACGTCATGTTCTTCATTGGTATGGTTTCATAGCAGGTTCTCTTCAACTGGCGTCCATTGCAGCTAGGTCGGCGATTCAATGTGATCGACAGAGTTAGTTAGGGTTCGAATCCCACTCAGAACAAACATTTGTATGACGAACTCTTGTATTTTTTAATGTTTAATTAAGACGTATTAAAAAATATCTATGTATATATACCACCTGTACTTATGACCTATGACTATGATAGTACAGGTGCCTCGTTTGGGATCAGATGCCGCGTGTGAGGGTGTCCATGATATTTATTGTTTTATTTTATTTTTGTATCACTTTGAAAGGAACGAAAAGAATCTTATGTGCTAATCTAGGTAATCTTCTACCTATTTGTGTGTGTGTGCCAAGTTTCATCCATTCAGTGAATGTTATTTGGTCAGGTATCGACGGCACGGACAGCGCGGACATGCTGCGCGAGCACATCGGTCTGGGCGAGGCGGTGCCGCTGCTGACCGCCGCGGACTTCCCGCGCCGCCGGCTGGTGCGCATGCGCTGCGGCGACGAGATCACAACAGACTCCGTGCAGAACTTCGTCGACGCCTTCCTCAGCGGGAACGCCGACTTCCAGCCCTTGAAGCCTTACAGCGACAAATGTTAATATAACAAACTAGCAACTCAGCGGTCGGTTGCGGATGGGTGACCGCTAGTGGCAAAATTTGCTAGTGGCAAAATTTGCTAGTGGCAAAATTCGGTGCCGCTGCTGACCGCCGCGGACTTCCCGCGCCGCCGGCTGGTGCGCATGCGCTGCGGCGACGAGATCACAACAGACACCGTGCAGAACTTCGTCGACGCGTTCCTCAGCGGGAACGCCGACTTCCAGCCCTTGAAGCCTTACAGCGACAAATGTTAATATAACAAACTAGCAACTCAGCGGTCGGTTGCGGATGGGTGACCGCTAGTGGCAAAATTTGCTAGTGGCAAAATTTGACCGCTAGTGGCAAAATTTTGACCAAATTTTGACAAAATTTGACCGCTAGTGGCAAAATTTTTACCGCTAGTGGCAAAATTTGCTAGTGGCAAAATTCGGTGCCGCTGCTGACCGCCGCGGACTTCCCGCGCCGCCGGCTGGTGCGCATGCGCTGCGGCGACGCGATCACCACCGACACCGTGCAGAACTTCGTCGACGCGTTCCTCAGCGGGAACGCCGACTTCCAGCCTTTAAAACCTTACAGCGACAAATGTTAATATAACAAACTAGCAACTCAGCGGTCGGTTGCGGATCAACTCAGCGGTCGGTTGCGGATGGGTGACCGCTAGTGGTAAAATTTGCTAGTGGCAAAATTTGACCGCTAGTGGCAAAATTTTGACCGCTAGTGGCAAAATTTGCTAGTGGCAAAATTCGGTGCCGCTGCTGACCGCCGCGGACTTCCCGCGCCGCCGGCTGGTGCGCATGCGCTGCGGCGACGAGATCACAACAGACACCGTGCAGAACTTCGTCGACGCGTTCCTCAGCGGGAACGCCGACTTCCAGCCCTTGAAGCCTTACAGCGACAAATGTTAATATAACAAACTAGCAACTCAGCGGTCGGTTGCGGATGGGTGACCGCTAGTGGCAAAATTTGCTAGTGGCAAAATTTGACCGCTAGTGGCAAAATTTTGACCAAATTTTGACAAAATTTGACCGCTAGTGGCAAAATTTTTACCGCTAGTGGCAAAATTTGCTAGTGGCAAAATTCGGTGCCGCTGCTGACCGCCGCGGACTTCCCGCGCCGCCGGCTGGTGCGCATGCGCTGCGGCGACGCGATCACCACCGACACCGTGCAGAACTTCGTCGACGCGTTCCTCAGCGGGAACGCCGACTTCCAGCCCTTGAAGCCTTACAGCGACAAATGTTAATATAACAAACTAGCAACTCAGCGGTCGGTTGCGGATGGGTGACCGCTAGTGGCAAAATTTGCTAGTGGCAAAATTTGACCGCTAGTGGCAAAATTTTGACCAAATTTTGACAAAATTTGACCGCTAGTGGCAAAATTTTGACCAAATTTTGACAAAATTTGACCGCTAGTGGCAAAATTTTGACCGCTAGTGGCAAAATTTGCTAGTGGCAAAATTCGGTGCCGCTGCTGACCGCCGCGGACTTCCCGCGCCGCCGGCTGGTGCGCATGCGCTGCGGCGACGCGATCACAACAGACTCCGTGCAGAACTTCGTCGACGCGTTCCTCAGCGGGAACGCCGACTTCCAGCCCTTGAAGCCTTACAGCGACAAATGTTAGTTATAACAAACTAGCTGCAGCAATAATTTAGTTACATTCACTTGCCAAATATGACCGTTTTGATCTAAGTAGGGTGCAAATTGATGTGCAGTAGGAGTAGATACTTCTGGGTACACACATTTGAAGCATCCATAGCCCACTGTTCGTGTTTTTAATTGGCAAGGACTATAAGCAATATAACTAAACTAGTGGACGCCCGCAGCTTCGCTCGCGTGTAATTAGACCCATTAACGACGTCTGTCCGCGTTCGGGTAGCCCACTTAACTTTAAAAACGGCAAAGTTTCATACTAACTTTGCACCCCCGTTTTACCCCCTTAGGGGGTGAATTGACTCCCCGACGTTATAAGAGGAACCCCTGTGCAAAATTTCAAGTTTCTAACCCTTATAGTTTAGGCCCTGCGTTGATATGTCAGTCAGTCAGTCAGTCAGTTCTCCTTTAAATATATAGATTAGTAGCGAAATTACAAATTAGTAGCGAAACTTGAAGTTAGGTACGAAACATGAAGTTAGGTAGCGAAACTTGAAGTTACATTATAGAAACATTTTTACTTGAATAATGAGTATTGATAATAATTATTGAGTAGACACTTGTTTTTTTTTAATTCATATTTTTATTGCCTTAGTTGAGATTCTCTAGATTAAATGATTGATATTATTATTATTATTTCTCTATGAAAATGTGAAAAATATCGATGATATTATAAGTTTTGTAGAAACGCCGTATTAATTTATTTAGCCTAATGAAATCGGTACTCTGTTATTATTAAAGTAAGTTTTAGTCTGTGCGTCACTAGGTGACGCCGTAGTTCCGTCATTTTAGCAATTTGTTATTATTATCTACCTTTTAAGTAGGTACTTATGAATAGCACATTTCGGTAAATAGGCATTTTGTAGCATTTTTATTTTTATATCTGTGATCAGTTCGTGTAACTACAAAATTAAAGACTAAGTAAAGATTGATTTGTTTTATTGGACTCTGGATTCTCGCAACCTCGTAAAATTACAACGGTAGAAATTTCAGGTTCTGATTTTGTAATAACTACACCCAGATTCCCTCCAGCAATCAATTCTCACCACGGACTAGACTTCCCAAATAACGACCAAGACCTGATCCTAGAGCAGCAAATATATTTGATTGAAACAATATCAGTAATATCTTCCTTTAGAAGTAAAATTTCCTACATTTTTTAGACATCGACTCGATCGGTGTCTGATTTCTTTTCTCCAGAATCCTTCGTTTTGGATTTCGTAACCAGCTTTCTTTTGCGAGTGGTTAGACCATCGATGAACCCATAATTTTATCCGGGCTTAGGACCGGCAGTGCCTCCGAAACAGACACTGCCAGAGTTGCAAAATGTTTACGTTCCCCTCTTAGTAATCTGGTTGTGCAGGCGAATAATGTGGGGTCTACGGGAAACGGATTCAAGAGTATGGAATCATAGGTGCTTGCTCTTGCCGTAATTTTATTCTTTTTGTTTTGTCATTGTCACTGTCATTTGTGCAACTGCCACTTGTCAATTCCACATATGTCGGAGTGCGGGGCGGGCGGGTCACAGTTTAAAAAAACGCCGCTTTGTCTTGAAATAAATGAACTCTGTCTGTTTTGAAATGCAAAATAAACAAGATAAAGAGGTCAAACTGAATTGATAAGAAGCCGCTGTTTATTAATCGCATTACACCGTTATACAGCTTCAACTCGACATGTCAGCGCTGTGGTTACTCCTAGTTTTACAAATAATCTCTAGTGCACAATCCTCGTTTCACCAATATCCTGAAATAAAATTGGGCGAGCGCGACGATGGGGACGCGGGATCGCCGCTGTTCCTCACTCCGTACGTCGAAAGTGGGAACATTACTGCAGGTAGGAGTCTAGCGCGTGTGCCCTTTACGGAGAGCTTGAAAATAAAGAGTTACGCCGGCTTTTTCACCGTCGACAAGAAGTATGATGCCAATCAGTTCTTCTGGTACTTCCCGGCCATGATCCCGAACGGTAAGGATGCTCCGGTTGTCCTGTGGCTGCAGGGCGGGCCTGGCGCAACCTCCCTCTATGGACTGTTCACGGAAAACGGCCCCCTCAGAGTTCGCGACGGAAAATTTGAGCGCAGGAAATACACATGGGCGCTCAGCCACCACGTCATCTACATCGACAACCCTGTCGGCACCGGCTTCAGTTTCACCAAAGACCCTAAAGGCTACTGCACCAACCAGACAGAGGTCGGTGAACACCTCTACTCCACCTTAATCCAGTTCTTCCAACTGTTCCCTGAACTGCAGCAGAATAAGTTCTTCATCACTGGTGAATCCTACGCTGGTAAGTACGTCCCGAGTTTAGCGTACACCATCCACAAGAAAAATCAAAATGCTGAAATGAAAATCAACTTGAAAGCTATATCTATTGGTAACGGGCTCTGTGACCCAGAGCATCAGCTGGTGTACAGCAAGTATCTGTACCAAATAGGTTTAATTGACTGGAACCAAGCTAAGATCTTTGCTGACTATGAGAGCAAAGCCATCGATTTTATTAAACAACAGCAGTGGGACAATGCATTTGAAACTTTCGACACCCTTCTGAACGGGGACCTGATCGACGGAAAGAGCATATTCTACAACATGACTGGCTTTAATTTCTATTTCAACTACCTTCACACAAAAGATTACATGAACTATGAAGACTTTGGTCCAATGATACAGAAGAGTTTTGTCCGAAAAGCCATCCATGTGGGTGACCTGCCTTTCAACACTGGCAAGGATGTGGAGAAACATTTAAAACAAGACATCATGCAGTCTGTGGCACCAATAATATCTGAGCTATTAGACCATTATTATGTGCTCATCTACAATGGCCAGTTAGACATAATTGTTGCATATCCACTCACTCTAAACTTTCTCAGAAACCTCAATTTTACTGGTGCTAAGGAATATGCTTCTGCAAAGAGATACCAATGGTTAGTTGACGGAGAACTAGCTGGTTATGTAAAGCAAGGAGGTAGGTTGGTGGAAATCATGGTCCGCAATGCCGGGCATATGGTTCCGGGAGACCAACCCAAGTGGGCACTAGACATGATCACCCGATTAACACATGAAAAGACTTATAATAATGCTTATCATGATTGAGGAGTTTCAACTATTGAATTTCTAATAGATCTGAATACTGCATGCAATATTGCAACTGAATGTTGGTTATTTAAATTTTTTTTTTTTTTTGTAGCCTCATAGTCATTTGGCAAATATATAATTCAGTACAGAGTTTACATTCATGACCACTTTTAATAATGAAAATATTAAATTTGTGAAACAATCGTTTTCTTTCTTCTCTGAGCATATTAACCTATTTGTTGATGTTTTTCACACTCACCATTCTACCCCTAATCACACGGTTTCCACTGAAAACCAGCGCCGCTGTTTCAGGCTGCGGCAAACGCTGAGTGGAAACCATTTCACATATTCTGGCACAGGCATAATTTTAAAATAATATACACATCATATTTTATAACATACAATATATATATATATATATATATTTTATTTTATTTTTTACTATGTATTTGTTTACTATAAGTGTCCAATGTTTTAATTTAATTTAAAATTCTTTGTTTGTTTTTTATTTTTATTTTGTATGGATGTAGATGTAAAGCTTGTGTCTATTGATATATGTGAATAAAGTTTTTCCTATTCTATTCTTATTTCATCAAAAGTACAGTGAGGCTATATTCTATGGTATCTTATTGTTAAGCAAGTTAAATATAAGTTTGTACATTTATGAAAAATATATTTGTTACCAAATATTTATTTTATTATTACCACTGCAGTCCTATTCCTGATTTTATTTTTTATTTTTTTTCCTATTTCTTGTCACCAGATTTTTAAAACAATACGAATATGCAGCGCCATCTCTTGACGAGTGGCTTGACGGCAAGTTGGTAGTTTTATAGCCGGTAACCTATTTTTAACTCTAATAGTCAAAGATAGGTTATAGGATAGTCAATTTATGTTATTTATTACATTCGCATGTAATATGTATGAGATTATGAATTAATTCTCAACCAATCCACATTGGAGCGGCGTCTGTGGGGGAGACCCGTGCCCAGCAGTGGGACGTCTATGGGTCGCAGCGATGAATTAATTTGCTTTGCAATTATAAAAAACAAAATCCTAGGTTTTTCTTGTTAAAATAGGACAGACCTACATTACATAATAAGTGTAAAGAACATTTCATTAAGAAAGGGGAAACACTACATGCAGAACAAAATGATATAAAGCATATCAAATTACAATGGAAAATTTTTGAGTCTATCTATAGCTACCCTCAATTTAATAAATGCTCATCAAATAAAAACTCATCATGCGGACAGTTTTTATTCAACAATAAACCATCTAAAGATTGTGCAACTGTGAAAATGACTACCTACAATGTTACATACTTATATTACCTAATAAGTATTACTTTAATCACTTAAAACATTTTCAGGTCAGCTATTTTTAGAGATGGAATTTTGAAAATGTTCCGTCTCATAAACACGATCAAGTATTTTATTTATAGGCATGTGGCAAAAACAAATTGAATATTATTATGAAGGAATCTATTCGGGATGCTCATGATTGTGCTCAAATTGCACTTGTACAAATAAACATGCTCTTACATTATAGTAGGTCACATTTGTGACCTATTCTTTATGATTAATAGGCTACTATGTATGTAGTACATAAGCGCACTTGTTTGATCGTATGTAATCGACCGAGCAATAACAGTCGCGGTCGGTTTATGGATGGGTAACCGCTATTGCCAAAACTTCATGGGCCGTGCATCAGAGGGCACCTTATACCTCCGGTCCCGTTTGTTTTTAACGGTAAAAACAATCGTTAAGTCTTGTCGAAGACGGTCAGAACTTTCGACGCTGAGATGGCCACTAACCTCTCCACCAATCCTCAGCGCAGCTGTGTTTGTTTGTAGTACAAGAATATAGATTTGGTCAAGCAACCTATTTAGTTCGCTGCGACCCATAGACGTCCCACTGTTGGGCACGGGTCTCCTCTAAGAATGGGAGGGATTAGGCCTTAGTCCACCACGCTGGCCAAGTGCGGATTGGCAGACTTCACATGCCTTCGAGAACATTATGAAGAACTCTCAGGCATGCAGGTTTCCTCACGATGTGTCCTTCACCGTTATAGCAAGTAACATTTAATTTCTTAAATCGCACATAACTTAGAGGTGCGTGTCGCTGGGGTTTGAACCTGGACCGCTCGAGTAAGAGGCGAGTTCGATAGCCACTGGGCTGTCACCGCTTATAACCTATTTAGTTACTTGTTGTCAATATATATTTCTATGAAAAAAAATTGTACCTAATCAGGACCTACCTACCTAAATCAGGACATTTACAATTCTAGGTTCTGTTTATTTTTGTTTGATAGTTGAGGTTTAGGTCTCATGTAAAATAAAAACAGTTTTACAATATCAATGTCACTTTAATCACGTCTTATCCTACGTTAAGTATATGCTTTATTTTTGCAGATTTCAATAGGTTTGTACGAGGTTTCTACAATGTAGAATTACAATGACAGTTGGAATATGCAAAATAGCTTTCTTAATATAAATTTACTCTTTAGTTAATTAATAACCACTCTTACAAACAGGAATGAAAAACAAACTAGTATCTTAATCTATCGGCCTTCTATGTAAGTAGATAATTCTATTTCTTCAGGTAATTCAGTGATGTTCACATCAAAGCGGTCTTGAACTTCATTCAGGATCTTAGCGTCTCCCTCGTCAGAAACCATAGTGATGGCCAGGCCTTTGGTACCGAACCGACCAGCTCGGGCAACTCGATGCAAGTATGTATCTGAATCTTCAGGCATGTCATAGTTGAAGACAATATTGACACGTTCGATATCCATTCCTCGTCCAAATAAGTTGGTGGCGACTAGAATACGCTTTTGGAAATCTTTGAACTGCTGGTATCTCGAAAGACGCTCATCTTGGGTCATGCTGCGGTGAATGCCAATTGCAGGAAAGTTTTGATCGGTGAGTAGCTGAGCGAGCGCTATACAACGCTGTACCGACTTCACAAAGATTACCACCTGATTAAATTCAAGCACGTCCAACAGCTCAAACAGTTTTTTGTTTTTCTCATTCTCCTTCAGCTTGATGTAGTGCTGCTGAAGACCGTGGAGAGTCAACTTTGCCTCATCATCTACATAAACTTCCATCGGGTCCTGCATAAACTTCTTGCAGACAGGCCGTATTTCCTTACTCAACGTAGCTGAGAACATCATGACTTGCTTCCCGTGTGGAGTGTTCCTGAATATCTCCTGCACATCCCGTCGCATGTCTAGCGACTCCAGCATCTTGTCGCACTCGTCGAGAATGAAATGCTTCAGATGCTTAAGGTTCAACTTCTTGTTGTTGACGAGCGCGAGGATGCGGCCCGGGGTGCCCACTACGATGTGGGGGCATGCAGTTTTGAGGACCTCCTCGTCCTTCTGTATCGGCATCCCGCCGAAAAATACCGAAACTCTGACGCCCGGCATATATTTGGAGAATCGCTCATACTCTTTACTTATCTGGAACGCCAGCTCTCTCGTGTGGCACATGACGAGCACGTATACGTGGTTGTCGGAAGGCTCCAATTGCTGAAGCGTTGCCAAGACAAACACGGCAGTCTTACCCATACCGGACTTCGCTTGACATAAAATGTCCATACCAAGCACGGCTTGGGGAATGCACTCATGCTGAACCTCCGAAGGATGCTCAAAACCGCAGTCAACGATGGCTCGTAGTATCTCCGGCTTCAGGAGGAAGTCGCGAAATCCTGAGCTGTGTATAGATACGTAAGATCCCTTAACCTCTTTTTTTGGCGCCGCTTCGGACGCTCCTTCGACGGTTTGCTGATCTGCCTGCTCCTCGTCCTCGTAGTCCAGAAGATCGTCATTATCGGCCATTATGATAGTTTTGGAGGAAGTTAGTTAGTTAGAAAATTGTTTACTACAACTTATTTCTTGTTTACCACGTGAATTTTGTCTTCAATTTTCTGTTTCTCAATAATGGCGTCCTTTCCACCGGCCAAGCAAATCGCAAAATACCACAGACAAAACAATAAATACTATACTACACACTGAATCATTAATCAAATAAAGAGAGGATGCTCTCCTATGCGGTGACGCCTAAAGGTAAGTATGACCATATAGCAAAAAAATTGTTTATTCATTATAAACGTGATAACGTCATAAAAATTAAGAATATTGCGAGAATTAAACAAAACTACACAGAATTTAGCTTCAGATATGAAGCATTGCCAATATTTATAAATCTGTGATTTTCTGTGAATAAAATTGTATATTTTATGTATCGTACAAACCTCAAACCACGGGTATGTACAGCTCTGCTCGATATAAACGAATATCTGTAACCTACTCACCTGTGCGCTTCGTTAGTATGCCGGGTTCGATGAGTTATCTCTACCCACAGAGATTTTTCTCTACCCACTCTCTCTCTACCTAACTAGTCTGTGGTCGGAGGAGAATTTTTTTTACCGATTTTTAGTAGTAATAAACTTATAAATCTGTGATTTTTATTTTGTTGTTGAGTGGGATCACACACAAGTGCGATTGTATTTAATTTTGTTTACTACGCGGTTTTGGTCAGTTGCAATGAAATATTCTATAAATAATATTTTGAAGCTTTTTTGTATAAGTTCTCTAGTTTTACACGTAAGATGTTCCTTCTTTCCTTACGTATATCCGCGAATAAAACTGGAGGCAACTTTAAGTGATGATGCTGGTGACCCTTTAATGTTGACCCCATATATTAAGAAAAACGCCTTAGAGCTGGCTCGAAACCTTTCAAAGGTATCTATTACTGAGAAACTTGGTTTTACCAGCCATTCTGGATTTTTTACTGTAGATGAAAAATTTATTTCAAATTTGTATTTTTGGTATTTCCCGCCCTTTTTGAATAGCGATTTTGCACCAGTCGTTTTATGGCTTCAAGGTGGACCGGGAGGTAGTTCGCTGTTTGGGCTCTTTACTGAAAATGGCCCATTGATAGCAAAAAAAAATGGTTTTGGATTGAGAAAACATCACTGGGCTATTAAAAACCATTTGATTTTCATTGATAACCCAGTCGGAACCGGGTTTAGTTTCACTGGAGAAGATAAGGGCTATTGCACTGACGAAAAATGTGTTGCTCAAGGACTTTACAACTCTTTACAACAATTTTTTACTATGTTTCCCAATTTGAGGAACAGAGAGTTTTATATTACTGGGGAATCTTATGCTGGTAAATACATACCAGCCTTGGCTATGGAAATTCATAGACAGAATGCTGAAAACAACAAAAAAATAAACCTTAAAGGCTTAGCTCTAGGCAATGCTTACTGTGACCCAGTAAACCAAATAGAATATGGAAAGTACTTGTACCAGCATGGACTTATCGATCAAAACCAAAGGGACATCTTTCAGCAAATGGAAACAAGCATTGTGAATGAAATAAAAAATGAAAACTGGGCAGCAGCCGATTTACTCATGGACAAGCTGCTAGATGGGGCAGAGACCAATTTCTCATACTTCAAAAATTTTACAGGTTTTGATAACTATTATAATTTTCTACTCCCCGTTGATAACATAGACATGAGTATGTTTGCCGATCTCATACACAACAATAAAGTGCGCAGATCCATTCATGTTGGAGGATTGCCGTTCAATTCAGGGGAAGCTGTTCAAATGCATTTAGCTTTTGACATATTGAAATCTGTTGCCTCATATTTCTCCATTCTCATATCAAATTACAAAGTAATGTTTTACAACGGACAACTTGACATAATAGTAGCATATCCGCTCACTGAGAATTTCTTAAGAAATTTGGACTTTGATGGTGCAGACCAGTACAAAAGTGCAGAACGGCACATTTGGAGGGTAGATGACGACATTGCAGGGTACTACAAAAAGGCGGGAAACCTTACTGAAGTGCTAGTAAGGAATGCGGGGCACATGGTTCCACACGACCAGCCAAAATGGGCCCTGGATTTAATAACCAGATTTATTCATAACAGATTTTAATTTACCAAAAAGAAATTTTACATGATGAATATAATAATACTCGTAATTAGCAGTAGCTGTAGTGAATTGAGTACGTATTTAAATCAAAGTTGTTTTATCTCATGATTTGACTTATATCTGTTGCTAGATTGTGATTTTATACTATGTACTTACTATACAAGTTCTACAATAAAGATCATATTTTTGATAAAATGGTCACTTTGATTTATACCCAAGGCTCATTCTACTTATGCTCATTAGTTTTATTAATTACAAATATAACATTGATGAGTCAATAAAACAAGCTTTAACTGATTTACATTATTACATTTTATTATTTGAGAGATTTTATTTATTACGAGAAATTACACATTAATTATAATAAATAGTAGGTACATTCTTACAGTATAATTAAGTCGATTAAATTACAAACTAACTTATAATAATCAATTTATTTAAAAAAATTACATACACTGTCAATTAAACAAGATTGTATTTGAGAAAGATTGAGAATAAGAAATCATTAATAATTTAGAGATGGTAAAAAAACAAACATTTCAGATATATGGTCACAAAATTAAATATTAAATTTCATACTTATAGCTCAATATTTATATATGTTGATACCTCAAACATTTAGTAGATTTTCTATTCCACTGCACAATATTTTACACGAATCTATGTTTAAGGTAGTGCATTAAGTATATTATAGGAGCCATGCACTTGTGTGTTCATTTCTCAATTCACTGGGTTGTTTTCAAAACATTACTACACTTACATAATCACCATGTTTACTTCATATTTTTGTCTTAATTCTATGAGGGGATTACCTGGGAGAATTGATATTGGACTGAAGTGATCATAAAAGAATAAAATTCTTCCATCATTACCAACTTGATATTAATACTCATTATTCTTTCACAATTATTTCTGAGGTGTCCCAACATAATTTATGATGTAACTCATCATAATTTTTGAGTTTTCCAAACTTCATTTCCTAGGTAACTGACCAACATTTGCGAATCACCCCAAAATTATGACGTTAGTCACAACAATTTCCAAGGTCCTCCACCAAAACTACTAGCCCTCTCAAAGGGCACGTATCCCAACAATATTCATTTATTGTTGGGATACTTGCTCCAGCAGGGTAATAGGACTGAAAGCAATTAAACTTCTAACTTACTTTCGGGCTAGATCAAAACCAATAGAGCGATTGTCTTGGGCTGTCACTGAGTTACGGAATCACCCTGGTGGTAGTGTTGCCGCTATCGGCCGCAGGCGGCTCGAGCGCTAGCGTCAGGCGAGCAGCGCGGTGAGCCTGGTGGTAGTGTTGCCGCTATCGGCCGCCGCCCGCTCGAGCGCTGGCGTCAGGCGAGCAGCGCGGTGAGCCTGGTGGTAGTGTTGCCGCTATCGGCCGCCGCCCGCTCGAGCGCTGGCGTCAGGCGAGCAGCGCGGTGAGCCTGGTGGTAGTGTTGCCGCTATCGGCCGCCGCCCGCTCGAGCGCTGGCGTCAGGCGAGCAGCGCGGTGAGCCTGGTGGTAGTGTTGCCGCTATCGGCCGCCGCCCGCTCGAGCGCTGGCGTCAGGCGAGCAGCGCGGTGAGCCTGGTGGTAGTGTTGCCGCTATCGGCCGCAGGCGGCTCGAGCGCTGGCGTCAGGCGAGCAGCGCGGTGAGCGCGTCGAGGAACTGCGCGCGCTGCGCCGCCGGCAGCGTGACCACGGCCGGGTCCACGTGCTCCAGCGACACCGCCGCGCCGCTCTTGGCCGCCGCCTGCTCGAACGCAGCGCCGAATAGGCTGGAAAATAATATTAATGTTATTATTTCGCTAAAGTGGAAGCTCCACTCTGTTCCTGGAATGTCCACTCTGTTCGCTAAAGTGGAAGCTCTACATGTCCACTCTGTTCGCTAAAGTGGAAGCTCTACATGTCCACTCTGTTCGCTAAAGTGTAACCTCTACATGTCCACTCTGTTCGCTAAAGTGGAAGCTCTACATGTCCACTCTGTTCGCTAAAGTGGAAGCTCTTTGTCCACTCTTTTCGCTAAAGTGAAAGCTCTACATGTCCACTCTGTTCGCTAAAGTGGAAGCTCTATACGTCCACTTTGTTCGCTAAAGTGGAACCTCTACATGTCCACTCTGTTCGCTAAAGTGGAACCTCTACATGTCCACTCTGTTCGCTAAAGTGGAACCTCTACATGTCCACTCTGTTCGCTAAAGTGGAACCTCTACATGTCCACTCTGTTCGCTAAAGTGGAACCTCTACATGTCCACTCTGTTCGCTAAAGTGGAACCTCTACATGTCCACTCTGTTCGCTAAAGTAGAAGCTCTACATGTCCACTCTGTTCGCTAAAGTGGAACCTCTACATGTCCACTCTGTTCGCTAAAGTGGAACCTCTACATGTCCACTCTGTTCGCTAAAGTGGAACCTCTACATGTCCACTCTGTTCGCTAAAGTGGAAGCTCTTTGTCCACTCTTTTCGCTAAAGTGAAAGCTCTACATGTCCACTCTGTTCGCTAAAGTGGAAGCTCTATACGTCCACTTTGTTCGCTAAAGTGGAAGCTCTACATGTCCACTCTGTTCGCTAAAGTGGAACCTCTACATGTCTGATAATCAGTTTGTTCAAATTAAAATGTGACAGTTTCTAGAAACATTGTGAATGTTTCCCCCAGTGCACAAAAGGTTCCGCTCACTTCCTAGGCTCCTGGTCGAAGCGCGGCGGCAGGCCCAGCAGCAGGCACTGGCCGTCGGGCTGCGGCGCGCTGGCCAGCAGCGGCCTGCCCCCGCCGCCCGCGCCCGCCACCCAGCGCGCCGCCTCGCCCAGCCACAGCGGGCCGCGCACCAGCGCCGCCTCGGGTATACCCTGGGAACACAAGTATATATTTAAAGATATACCCTGGGAACAATATTACATATTTAAAGATATACCCTGGGAACAATATTACATATTTAAAGATATAACTTGGGAACAATATTACATATTTAAAGATATACCCTGGGAACAATATTACATATTTAAAGATATAACTTGGGAACAATATTACATATTTAAAGATATACCCTGGGAACAATATTACATATTTAAAGATATACTCTGGGGACAAAAGTACATATTTAAAGATATATACAGATATTTGACAGGCCCGTTATTCGAATATTCGTGTGACGAACACTTGTATTTTGTTCTGTGTCTGGATGTTATTATCTATTTCAGTATGTATTTAAAAATATCTATGTATGTATATCAGTCTCTGACACCCATAGTACAGGCTCGCGCCTACTTTGGGGTCAGGTGGCCGTGTGTGAGAATGTCCCGTTTATAAAAAAAAATAATTAAAATAGAACAAAGCCGACCTCCTGAACAATGAAGTAACTGAAGGGGCCGGCCAGCATCAGCCCGCGCGCGGCCAGCGTGCCGTGGGCCAGCCTGGCCACCGCCTCCAGCGCGCGGCGCGCGTACGCCACGCCGCGCTGCCAGCTGTCGTTGTCGCCGGACACCTCGAGCGCGGCCAGGGCCAGCTGGAAGTCAACAAAGCTGACCTCCTGAACAATGAAGTAGCTGAAGGGGCCGGCCAGCATCAGCCCGCGCGCGGCCAGCGTGCCGTGGGCCAGCCTGGCCACCGCCTCGAGCGCGCGGCGCGCGTACGCCACGCCGCGCTGCCAGCTGTCGTTGTCGCCGGACACCTCGAGCGCGGCGAGGGCCAGCTGGAACCCTTCGCCCCGCGGCAATGTCTCCTGAACAAAGCTGACCTCCTGTATAATGAAGTAGCTGAAGGGGCCGGCCAGCATCAGCCCGCGCGCGGCCAGCGTGCCGTGGGCCAGCCTGGCCACCGCCTCCAGCGCGCGGCGCGCGTACGCCACGCCGCGCTGCCAGCTGTCGTTGTCGCCGGACACCTCGAGCGCGGCCAGGGCCAGCTGGAAGTCAACAAAGCTGACCTCCTGAACAATGAAGTAGCTGAAGGGGCCGGCCAGCATCAGCCCGCGCGCGGCCAGCGTGCCGTGGGCCAGCCTGGCCACCGCCTCCAGCGCGCGGCGCGCGTACGCCACGCCGCGCTGCCAGCTGTCGTTGTCGCCGGACACCTCGAGCGCGGCCAGGGCCAGCTGGAAGTCAACAAAGCTGACCTCCTGAACAATGAAGTAGCTGAAGGGGCCGGCCAGCATCAGCCCGCGCGCGGCCAGCGTGCCGTGGGCCAGCCTGGCCACCGCCTCCAGCGCGCGGCGCGCGTACGCCACGCCGCGCTGCCAGCTGTCGTTGTCGCCGGACACCTCGAGCGCGGCCAGGGCCAGCTGGAAGTCAACAAAGCTGACCTCCTGAACAATGAAGTAGCTGAAGGGGCCGGCCAGCATCAGCCCGCGCGCGGCCAGCGTGCCGTGGGCCAGCCTGGCCACCGCCTCCAGCGCGCGGCGCGCGTACGCCACGCCGCGCTGCCAGCTGTCGTTGTCGCCGGACACCTCGAGCGCGGCCAGGGCCAGCTGGAAGTCAACAAAGCTGACCTCCTGAACAATGAAGTAGCTGAAGGGGCCGGCCAGCATCAGCCCGCGCGCGGCCAGCGTGCCGTGGGCCAGCCTGGCCACCGCCTCCAGCGCGCGGCGCGCGTACGCCACGCCGCGCTGCCAGCTGTCGTTGTCGCCGGACACCTCGAGCGCGGCCAGGGCCAGCTGGAAGTCAACAAAGCTGACCTCCTGAACAATGAAGTAGCTGAAGGGGCCGGCCAGCATCAGCCCGCGCGCGGCCAGCGTGCCGTGGGCCAGCCTGGCCACCGCCTCCAGCGCGCGGCGCGCGTACGCCACGCCGCGCTGCCAGCTGTCGTTGTCGCCGGACACCTCGAGCGCGGCCAGGGCCAGCTGGAAGCCTTCGCCTCGCGGCAATGTGTCCTGAGGAGATACATTGTTGTTAGTAACATGCCTTGTTTTGCTATTGTTCTCAGATTTATAGGTGGTAGAGCCTATAGGGAACCAAATAGGTTTTATATGAAAGCTAATTGGTTCCATATAGAGTTCGCCCGGGGCAGTACCACCGCCCGCCACGGTACCTAGTACCATTTCTGCCGTGTAATAATTGTTTTTAAAGCAATTGTGGTCCGGTTGGAAAGGTGTGGATTCCGGTTACACTTCTTTAGAGGCGACCATCTTAGTCCTCAAGGGTAGCAACACATCTGTGACTAACTTAGCACGAGACTCCTACTAACAAGTACTAACTGGACTATTACTAACACCAACTAACAGGACTAACTATCACTAACAGTCCCCAGTCCTCATACCTACTAACGTACTGACCAACTAATGTTCTAATTAACTCTCTCAACTAATTGGACTAACCATCCCAGTCCCTAATTGAGTCTTGTTCAAAGTCAGTCACAGTTGTCATGGGCGGCAGCGGATAGGTGGTGCTGCAAGCTCGTTTGCTATCCTGTATCCATAAAAAAAAAAAAAAGATAAACAATAAACAAAAACACCGTGCTACGGAGTGCAAGTTACATGAGTTAGACGCCGTAGGACGTTTTAAAAAACAAATGTATTCTAATATAATTTATTACTTCACTTTTACAATAAAATACTTTTAAAAAAGATCAAACATGAATTAATTAATTATAATTATTAATAACTTATACGTGTGTTCACGGTCCGCGATGGAAGTGAACTCTGCCTAATTATACGTGTGTCCACAATCCGCGATGGAAGTGAACTCTCCGATCCGCAGGGGGTCTCGGTCCACGAAGCCACCCGTGGCTGCTTCGTCAGCATTCCCTGAACGTTGCCAAAATCTTGTGGTGTTGCGGGCCACCCACGGATGCGACGTCAGCGTTCAGCATAAAGGTGTTGCTCAACTTTAAGTAGCGTTGTGGTGTAAATTATGTAGGGTTGGCAATAAGTGTAGATTAGGTGTAGGGTTGTCACGTAACACCCCCCAACCAAGATAAGCAATTATTTGCCAACGTCTAGTGCAAATATTGCGGATTTTCTATCCTTCATAGATTGATCGCTGCTTGAAGTTGGTTGAGCTGAAAGTTCTATGTCTTGGCTTCCATCTCTTTTTGCAATTGCTCTACGCCGCTGGAGTATATAGTATGCAAGAATAAGAATCATACAGGGTATAAGTAACACTATAAATGGTATTGTTACATAGTAGTTATTATATGCAGTATCTTCATTCAGCCTTTCAGGAACTTGCATTGTAACCTGACTCTGAATTTCGTGTAACTTATTCAGGTCAATTGAAGTTATGTTGAAGTAAAGTTTGCGATTCCTCAAAGATGACAAAGCTTGCAATTCTGACCGTGGAAAGGTAAGTATTTCGAAATGCTGTCCGCGAATTTTGTCGTTCACGTTGGTGATAGTGAAATCCGGTGTTCTTATGCTGCACATTCTAGGTAATGTTGCGAGAAAACTTCCTTCTATTGTTTGATAGCGTTCGTGTCCACATGTGATCAATATTTTAGTGGGTCGTTGAAATGAGATTAAGTAGTGCTGATTATCCAGCTCCATCAGAGCTTCCCTTGACAGAGAGATAGGCGTGGGGTTACACGTTTCATCTATCTCCTGTGAATGGATCAGAGTGAAGATGCAGTCCCTATATGCTCTTCTTTGATAGCTTACTTGCTGCTTACAAATATAGACAGTGTCTACCTTCGGGCATTCAGCCTCCATGTATGCAAATTCCTTGGTGTTGGTTGCCATGTAGGGGGATGGGGGTATAATAACGTCATGGTTTTTATTAGGAACTGGGCATAGATGGTATAAATCGTAGGATTGTAAGGTGGAAATAGGGAATTTAAAAACGATTATAATTTTATTATCTACGAAGTAACTACCTAGACTAATTAAATCGTAATAATATCTAATGTCTCTAAAGTTAATTATCTGATCGGAATTATAAAGGTTTTTTAATTTGCTTATCATTTCATTAATATCTTTCATACTCAATACAGAATGATGCACACTACTTGTGCGGCTAAAAGCTACAATATTCTCTAGCCTATCTATTTCTAAAAGTAAATCTTGAATATTTTCAGTAATTACAGCTAACATTTGCGATAAATGTGCGTAACGTAATATTTGTTCACTATGATTATTAGCAGTGTTAATATAATATGTAAAAACTTGTTGTAACTTACGTTGATTTAAAGTTAAATTATTAAGTATTTCATTTTGATGAAAAGTCATCTGCTTGTACAAGCTAACGTGTTTGCTTAAACTGTTTGATAAATCCACGTTATTTTTCTGTAAAACGTGAAAAATCTGTTCGTATCTCAAGGCGTCATTATAATCAAGATTACCCGTTATGCTCTTAATTACTGAACCCAAAGGATTAATTAAGCCACGTTTAGTTCTTTTCGGTCGAAATGTATCTAGTTGAGAAATTATATTTTCAATTTTTCCAGATAAATGCAGAATTTGGAATTTAAATAACGCAAAATCTCTATTAGTTATGTTGTTAAGTAAGTCGTTAAGTTGAGTCTTTGTTAAGTCAACCTGTTTTTGAATTAAGTCGAGATTGTGGTGATGAGAAATTATCTTTGCAGGTCCTAGTTTAAATGGAAGAATGCCAGGTCCGTCATTCAAACTGTCAAGTCGTATGTCTTGTGCTCGGGCCAGGTTCGTCAAGGTTATTAGGCATAGAAGGAGTTTCATCTCGTAGCGGGACATCGATTTTTGGATGAACTGCGTAGAGCTGTACAGGATTCTTCGTCAGGCGTCTTGAACTCCGTAGGTTCTTCGCGAATAGTCAGCGCGCGCGATGCGACTATCGCAGTCTATCTAGGAATTACTACGACGTGACTACTTTCGCGTTTCCGACTGCGCCAGTTACATGAGTTGGACGCCGTAGGACGTTTTAAAAAACAAATGTATTCTAATATAATTTATTACTTCACTTTTACAATAAAATACTTTTAAAAAAGATCAAACATGAATTAATTAATTATAATTATTAATAACTTATACGTGTGTTCACGGTCCGCGATGGAAGTGAACTCTGCCTAATTATACGTGTGTCCACAATCCGCGATGGAAGTGAACTCTCCGATCCGCAGGGGGTCTCGGTCCACGAAGCCACCCGTGGCTGCTTCGTCAGCATTCCCTGAACGTTGCCAAAATCTTGTGGTGTTGCGGGCCACCCACGGATGCGACGTCAGCGTTCAGCATAAAGGTGTTGCTCAACTTTAAGTAGCGTTGTGGTGTAAATTATGTAGGGTTGGCAATAAGTGTAGATTAGGTGTAGGGTTGTCACGTAACATGCACGTAAAGCCGTCGATCCCGGTTTATTTATTTATTTAAATTAGGCACACCAACATGATACACGAAACAGTATAAAAAACAGTATAAATAAATCTTGCAGTCGTGTACATACAATTACAGGTGAGCACAACATTCACATTGTTACGCTCAGTTTGCTTTGAATTTTGAATTTTACATAATATAAGTTTACAATTAAAATAAAGTTTTAATAGAAGGCTAAAATCAAATTATGACGGTTGTTTTCAATGCTGGAAACAGTCGTTAAGCCTTGTCGAAGACCTTCGGGTGGCTTGAGAACGTTCGACACTGGGTTGGCCACTAACCCCTCCACCAATCCGCATTGGAGCAGCGTGGTGGAGTATGCTCAAGACCTCCCGCAGAAGTGTCTGTGGGGGAGACCCGTGCCCAGCAGTGGGACGTCTATGGGCCGCAGCGAAACAGCGTCCATAGCCCAATGGCTAATCACGGACCTTGAAAAATAAATATCAAGGTGTAAGCATATATTAATGTAATAATAAAAAAAAAAGCCCAATGGCTCGCGTCGGTATTTTTAGCAGCTCAATTGGTGTAAATAAAAAGAATATACAAAATAAAATATCCATAAAAATATTATATTTTGAGGATCTTAATTTTTGGCTCTTCTTACTAAATTTTAATTTTGATTTATTGTGCTATTTTTATCTTTAAGCCCTGCTCCAAATCAGTGTACCCATTTATACAGGGTTATTGGTAATTCGACGTATTCCCGTTAGGAGGTGATAGGGGTGACTATTTGTGATAATTTTAACCCCCATATGCATTATGCAAAAGTGAACCATTTTCGAGTTATCAAGCTTTTCAGCTTTTTTCAAAATAGGTCAGAAATGCAACATCAAAAATTTATTTAAAAAAAAGTATCAATTAAAATCAATTTTTTTCTTCTGATTTATAAAAACGATTAAACAATGGTTATTTATCAACATTGAAACTACAAGTATCGGTCCAACTTTATAAATGCGAGACGATTAACGATATTACTTCAATATTTTTTGAGATTTTTGTCCACTAAAATGCCTTAAAAACAAAAAAAACTTATATCAAACTTGGCTTGCAGATTATTTTAAAAACATAACCGTTTTCTTAGCTTTCCAACAAGGCATAACAACTACGAACTTATTTAAAAAAAAACTGAGAAAAACCGATCACAAAGCAAGAAGGCGGAAATTTGTATTCGAACTAAACTTATGGTCTTTCTTTAAAAATTCAAAAAAAGTAATTAAAAACAATGCCCAATGTAAATAAAACAAAAATTATAAATATAAAATTTAATTTAGAACCAGTAAAAGTTTAGTAATAAGAACAAATAATAATAAGTAACAATTACGACATTTTGTAATTTAGCCTAATTAAAGTTCTTGCTCGAAGGGACTTCCCCTATTGCGTACGCAGTCTCATTCTTTTTCTGAGGTGTAACTTAACTACCGAAGTGTTAAAATTATTCCGAATCATATTTGCAGGACATCCGTCTTGCTAGTATATCATGTTTTGCCTTATAGCTAAAGGCACGTCTTCAAGCATTTCATTTGTTAAAAAAATTCGTAAGCGAGCAAAATTGGTTCATCGATAAATTCTTGCACATAATGCAGAATAATTTGACTACTTCGGTAGTTAACTTACACCTCAGAAAAATAATGAGACTTTGCGTTTATTTTTAAAGAAAGACCATAAGTTTAGTTCGAATACAAATTTCCGCCTGTTTGCTTTGTGATCGGTTTTTCTCAGTTTTTTTGAAATAAGTTCATAGTTGTTATGCCTTGTTGGAAAGCTCAGAAAACGGTTATGTTTTTAAAATAATCTGCAAGCCAAGTTTAATATAAGTTTTTTTTGTTTTTAAGGCATTTTAGTGGACAAAAATCTCAAAAAATATTGAAGTAATATCGTGAATCGTCTCGCATTTTTAAAGTTGGACCGATAATTGTAGTTTCAATGTTGATAAATAACCATTGTTTAATCGTTTTTATAAATCAGAAGAAAAAAATTGATTTTAATTAATACTTTTTTTTAAATAAATTTTTGATGTTGCATTTCTGACCTATTTTGAAAAAAGCTGAAAAGCTTGATAACTCGAAAATGGTTCACTTTTGCATAATGCATATGGGGGTTAAAATTATCACAAATAGTCACCCCTATCACCTCCTAACGGGAATACGTCGAATTACCAATAACCCTGTATATATGAATGTAAGTTTTTATTAGTGGAAACTTTGCTGATTTGTGCACTATAGGGTAAGCTGTTGTTATCCATACTAGTCCATACTTTAATATTATAAATGTGAAAGTGTGTTTGTTTGTTTGTCCGGCTTTCACGTCGCAACGAAGCTATTATATGGTATGGTTTTTGTGTGTGGAGATAGTGAGGAGGGTGGAGAGTGACGTAGGCTACTTTTTACCGTGGTATAACATCCCCATGGAAAGATATCGATGTTTTGTTATTTGCTACATATTTAGTTCCGGATGTTGTTAATAGATGGCGTTAGTAAAATTCATTTGCAAGTTCTGAATTTCGCTAACAAAGAATACACTATACAAATGTGTCATGTATGTTAAACAACTCATTGTTTATTCCCTTTGACAACGCGGGCGGAGCCGCGGGTAAAAGCTAGTATGTTATAAAATAATTGTGTTTCCCAAAAAAAAAAATTATCTACGCGACCGGATTCGCTATGTATGAAATCCGTAGACGAACGAAGGTGATATTTTAAAAACTTTTGTAAATCCAAATGAGAAACTCACGTGTTCAATGAGCGCCATAACAGCGTACACGGTGTCGAGGGCGGCGGTGGGCGGCGCGTGCGGCCGGCGCAGGAGGAAGGCGGCGCGCGTGGGCGGCGGCAGGCGGTGCTTGGGGGCGGCGGCCTCGAGGGCAGGGAGGAGCGACCGGCGCAGCTCCACGTCCATCGAGCGGTACGCCTGCCGCGCCTGCTGCAGCGGGAACCTGGGGCGGCAGAGTCATCCATACTAATATTATAAATGGGAAAGTGTGTTTGTTTGTTTGTCCGGCTTTCACGTCGCAACGAAGCTATTGGATGGTATGGTTTTTGTGTGTGGAGATAGTGAGGAGGGTGGAGAGTGTCGTAGGCTACTTTTTACCGCGGTAAAACATCCCCATGGGAAGATATCGATGTTTTGTTATTTGCTAGATATTTAGTTCCGGATGTTGTTACTAGATGGCGTACCTTACATACACTTTATCTGCGGTCAGTATTACCTCCGGTTCCTCTTAGTATCTTTTAATAGTGGAACTGTCATTATTCATCTACCACAAATATGATAAACAACTCATTGTTAATTCCCTTTGACCACGCGGGCGGAGCCGCGGGTAAAAGCTAGTAGTCAAATAAAAAAAAATGGTTGTCTGTAAAGTCGGTTTACGGACGATAGATTTACGTGATAACGTCATACCTAATCATTATTTTATACAAAAAATGAGAGGTGTCAAGGGACACCCGGATGGAACGAAGTTATTGGATATATAAGTTATATCATTTCTCACACACCCTGTATACAATGTTCATGTCTCACACACCCTGTATACTATGTTCATGTCTCACACACCCTGTATACTATGTTATTGTCTCACACACCCTGTATTTTATTTTATTTTATTTATTTAATAATTTATGTACACACTGTATACTATGTTATCATGGAGGTAACGACACATGACGTCAGATAACGACACCATGACGTCACACTTTTTCGGATGTGTTGGCGTTCATCGATTTAATAAACGTTATCACGTCAACATGCGTAACGCGACATGCGACAGACAAACCAAAATTTTCAGAACGATGTAAGTTTCACTTTAATTTATTTCGCTATGAGGTGATAAGACACGCATAACGAAAGTCTTGGTAACAACAAACTACTTAATGAAAAGAGATCTTTATGTTGATCTTGGGGTTGGGGGAGCTCGAACCGTCCATCACGTGACCCCGGGAAAGATGACGCTGTTTGTGGCACAGCGTTGTGTTCATCATGTGACCCTGGGAGACGACGATATTTGTGCCTGCACAGAGTCGTGTACCGGGATGAACCCGTCTTAGTCGCAGCGCCGGAGAGCACCGGCGCGTTTTGTTCCGGAGCCCTGTAGCGCCGGAGTAGGCCACCGATCGGGTTAAGAGCACACCAGTCGACCGTCACTTTTGAAGAATAGGTTTTTACCAAAAATATTGCCGTCGCGCTGACCCCCAACCTTACCCCTTAGCGTGCGATAGAGAGAAGTGCAGTCTCGAACTGATTTTACCTAGTTAAAATGTAGAACAGGGTCTAAGCTATGCCCGTACGTTTTGCTTTTTTGGGATATGTTAGTAATTACCAGTTTGCTTGATGTTTGAAAATGTATGTAAAAAAAGTCGATTTTTTTGATTTTAAAAGATTTTTTTTCTCTTCTATTAAGCAAATTATGAAAAAAAAAAAACAAAACGTACAGGCATGGCAGAGGTACGTATAAATCGTATGGTATTTTTTTTTATTCTGTAACTTCTTTATCCTAGGAGGAAACAGGGGACTACGTTTGTATGGAAAAAGTGTCGACTCATATCCTCTTAAGTGGGTGAAAGTCCCACATGACGCCCTCCAGCGACCACGTGCGGTACAGCGGCAGCGGACGCTCACCCCATGTCGGCCAGCAGCTGGCGCAGGCGCGCGGCGCCGGAGCGCGCGTGCAGCTTGAGCCGCGGCGCCACCAGCGAGCAGTGGCTGAGCGCGCCCTCCAGCGACCACGTGCGGTACAGCGGCAGCCACACGTCCTTCTCCACCACCACGTGGGCACTCTGAACCAATCAATAAATATTAAAAAAAAAAAATTAATTTAAAAAAAAAATTAATTTAAAAAAAAAATTAATTTAAAAAAAAATTAATTTAAAAAAAAAATTAATTACCTATTATATTTTATTATTAAAACAATTTCCGACCGTCATTTGTCGGAACTGTATAGTATAGTATACTGTATAGTAGCTCGCCACGCTCGCCACGCCAAAAATTTTGTTTGCCCTCCGCATAAAGATGTTTCACATTAATAAATATCTTGGCCATTCTCACACACGGTGACACACATTATGTTAGTGACCAAACAGGCACCTGACAGCGGACAGGGAGACACAGGGAGACACAGGGAGGCACAGGGAGACACTGACCCGGTGGTCTTGCGAGTGTATGTTGTGCGCGGCCACGTGGCGCGTGAGCGGCTCGGCGTCGAGCAGCACGCGCGCGGGCGGGCGGGCGTGCAGCGCGGCGTGCGCGGCCGCCGCCACCGCCGCCGCCCACAGCGCCGCCGCGCCCACGCGCGAGCTGCGCGCCGCCAGCTCCAGCGCTATGCACGCGCTCTGGAATACGAGACAGGGAGGGGGGAGGCACAGGGAGACACTGACCCGGTGGTCTTGCGAGTGTATGTTGTGCGCGGCCACGTGGCGCGTGAGCGGCTCGGCGTCGAGCAGCACGCGCGCGGGCGGGCGGGCGTGCAGCGCGGCGTGCGCGGCCGCCGCCACCGCCGCCGCCCACAGCGCCGCCGCGCCCACGCGCGAGCTGCGCGCCGCCAGCTCCAGCGCTATGCACGCGCTCTGGAATACGAGACAGGGAGGGGGGAGGCACAGGGAGACACTGACCCGGTGCGCTTGCGAGTGTATGTTGTGCGCGGCCACGTGGCGCGTGAGCGGCTCGGCGTCGAGCAGCACGCGCGCGGGCGGGCGGGCGTGCAGCGCGGCGTGCGCGGCCGCCGCCACCGCCGCCGCCCACAGCGCCGCCGCGCCCACGCGCGAGCTGCGCGCCGCCAGCTCCAGCGCTATGCACGCGCTCTGGAATACGAGACAGGGAGGGGGGAGGCACAGGGAGACACTGACCCGGTGGTCTTGCGAGTGTATGTTGTGCGCGGCCACGTGGCGCGTGAGCGGCTCGGCGTCGAGCAGCACGCGCGCGGACGGGCGGGCGTGCAGCGCGGCGTGCGCGGCCGCCGCCACCGCCGCCGCCCACAGCGCCGCCGCGCCCACGCGCGAGCTGCGCGCCGCCAGCTCCAGCGCTATGCACGCGCTCTGGAATACGAGACAGGGAGGGGGGAGGCACAGGGAGACACTGACCCGGTGCGCTTGCGAGTGTATGTTGTGCGCGGCCACGTGGCGCGTGAGCGGCTCGGCGTCGAGCAGCACGCGCGCGGGCGGGCGGGCGTGCAGCGCGGCGTGCGCGGCCGCCGCCACCGCCGCCGCCCACAGCGCCGCCGCGCCCACGCGCGAGCTGCGCGCCGCCAGCTCCAGCGCTATGCACGCGCTCTGGAATACGAGACAGGGAGGGGGGAGGCACAGGGAGACACTGACCCGGTGGTCTTGCGAGTGTATGTTGTGCGCGGCCACGTGGCGCGTGAGCGGCTCGGCGTCGAGCAGCACGCGCGCGGGCGGGCGGGCGTGCAGCGCGGCGTGCGCGGCCGCCGCCACCGCCGCCGCCCACAGCGCCGCCGCGCCCACGCGCGAGCTGCGCGCCGCCAGCTCCAGCGCTATGCACGCGCTCTGGAATACGAGACAGGGAGGGGGGAGGCACAGGGAGACACTGACCCGGTGCGCTTGCGAGTGTATGTTGTGCGAGGCCACGTGGCGCGTGAGCGGCTCGGCGTCGAGCAGCACGCGCGCGGGCGGGCGGGCGTGCAGCGCGGCGTGCGCGGCCGCCGCCACCGCCGCCGCCCACAGCGCCGCCGCGCCCACGCGCGAGCTGCGCGCCGCCAGCTCCAGCGCTATGCACGCGCTCTGGAATACGAGACAGGGAGGGGGGAGGCACAGGGAGACACTGACCCGGTGCGCTTGCGAGTGTATGTTGTGCGCGGCCACGTGGCGCGTGAGCGGCTCGGCGTCGAGCAGCACGCGCGCGGGCGGGCGGGCGTGCAGCGCGGCGTGCGCGGCCGCCGCCACCGCCGCCGCCCACAGCGCCGCCGCGCCCACGCGCGAGCTGCGCGCCGCCAGCTCCAGCGCTATGCACGCGCTCTGGAATACGAGACAGGGAGGGGGGAGGCACAGGGAGACACTGACCCGGTGGTCTTGCGAGTGTATGTTGTGCGCGGCCACGTGGCGCGTGAGCGGCTCGGCGTCGAGCAGCACGCGCGCGGGCGGGCGGGCGTGCAGCGCGGCGTGCGCGGCCGCCGCCACCGCCGCCGCCCACAGCGCCGCCGCGCCCACGCGCGAGCTGCGCGCCGCCAGCTCCAGCGCTATGCACGCGCTCTGGAATACGAGACAGGGAGGGGGGAGGCACAGGGAGACACTGACCCGGTGGTCTTGCGAGTGTATGTTGTGCGCGGCCACGTGGCGCGTGAGCGGCTCGGCGTCGAGCAGCACGCGCGCGGGCGGGCGGGCGTGCAGCGCGGCGTGCGCGGCCGCCGCCACCGCCGCCGCCCACAGCGCCGCCGCGCCCACGCGCGAGCTGCGCGCCGCCAGCTCCAGCGCTATGCACGCGCTCTGGAATACGAGACAGGGAGGGGGGAGGCACAGGGAGACACTGACCCGGTGCGCTTGCGAGTGTATGTTGTGCGCGGCCACGTGGCGCGTGAGCGGCTCGGCGTCGAGCAGCACGCGCGCGGGCGGGCGGGCGTGCAGCGCGGCGTGCGCGGCCGCCGCCACCGCCGCCGCCCACAGCGCCGCCGCGCCCACGCGCGAGCTGCGCGCCGCCAGCTCCAGCGCTATGCACGCGCTCTGGAATACGAGACAGGGAGGGGGGAGGCACAGGGAGACACTGACCCGGTGGTCTTGCGAGTGTATGTTGTGCGCGGCCACGTGGCGCGTGAGCGGCTCGGCGTCGAGCAGCACGCGCGCGGGCGGGCGGGCGTGCAGCGCGGCGTGCGCGGCCGCCGCCACCGCCGCCGCCCACAGCGCCGCCGCGCCCACGCGCGAGCTGCGCGCCGCCAGCTCCAGCGCTATGCACGCGCTCTGGAATACGAGACAGGGAGGGGGGAGGCACAGGGAGACACTGACCCGGTGCGCTTGCGAGTGTATGTTGTGCGAGGCCACGTGGCGCGTGAGCGGCTCGGCGTCGAGCAGCACGCGCGCGGGCGGGCGGGCGTGCAGCGCGGCGTGCGCGGCCGCCGCCACCGCCGCCGCCCACAGCGCCGCCGCGCCCACGCGCGAGCTGCGCGCCGCCAGCTCCAGCGCTATGCACGCGCTCTGGAATACGAGACAGGGAGGGGGGAGGCACAGGGAGACACTGACCCGGTGCGCTTGCGAGTGTATGTTGTGCGCGGCCACGTGGCGCGTGAGCGGCTCGGCGTCGAGCAGCACGCGCGCGGGCGGGCGGGCGTGCAGCGCGGCGTGCGCGGCCGCCGCCACCGCCGCCGCCCACAGCGCCGCCGCGCCCACGCGCGAGCTGCGCGCCGCCAGCTCCAGCGCTATGCACGCGCTCTGGAATACGAGACAGGGAGGGGGGAGGCACAGGGAGACACTGACCCGGTGGTCTTGCGAGTGTATGTTGTGCGCGGCCACGTGGCGCGTGAGCGGCTCGGCGTCGAGCAGCACGCGCGCGGGCGGGCGGGCGTGCAGCGCGGCGTGCGCGGCCGCCGCCACCGCCGCCGCCCACAGCGCCGCCGCGCCCACGCGCGAGCTGCGCGCCGCCAGCTCCAGCGCTATGCACGCGCTCTGGAATACGAGACAGGGAGGGGGGAGGCACAGGGAGACACTGACCCGGTGGTCTTGCGAGTGTATGTTGTGCGCGGCCACGTGGCGCGTGAGCGGCTCGGCGTCGAGCAGCACGCGCGCGGGCGGGCGGGCGTGCAGCGCGGCGTGCGCGGCCGCCGCCACCGCCGCCGCCCACAGCGCCGCCGCGCCCACGCGCGAGCTGCGCGCCGCCAGCTCCAGCGCTATGCACGCGCTCTGGAATACGAGACAGGGAGGGGGGAGGCACAGGGAGACACTGACCCGGTGCGCTTGCGAGTGTATGTTGTGCGCGGCCACGTGGCGCGTGAGCGGCTCGGCGTCGAGCAGCACGCGCGCGGGCGGGCGGGCGTGCAGCGCGGCGTGCGCGGCCGCCGCCACCGCCGCCGCCCACAGCGCCGCCGCGCCCACGCGCGAGCTGCGCGCCGCCAGCTCCAGCGCTATGCACGCGCTCTGGAATACGAGACAGGGAGGGGGGAGGCACAGGGAGACACTGACCCGGTGCGCTTGCGAGTGTATGTTGTGCGCGGCCACGTGGCGCGTGAGCGGCTCGGCGTCGAGCAGCACGCGCGCGGGCGGGCGGGCGTGCAGCGCGGCGTGCGCGGCCGCCGCCACCGCCGCCGCCCACAGCGCCGCCGCGCCCACGCGCGAGCTGCGCGCCGCCAGCTCCAGCGCTATGCACGCGCTCTGGAATACGAGACAGGGAGGGGGGAGGCACAGGGAGACACTGACCCGGTGCGCTTGCGAGTGTATGTTGTGCGCGGCCACGTGGCGCGTGAGCGGCTCGGCGTCGAGCAGCACGCGCGCGGGCGGGCGGGCGTGCAGCGCGGCGTGCGCGGCCGCCGCCACCGCCGCCGCCCACAGCGCCGCCGCGCCCACGCGCGAGCTGCGCGCCGCCAGCTCCAGCGCTATGCACGCGCTCTGGAATACGAGACAGGGAGGGGGGAGGCACAGGGAGACACTGACCCGGTGCGCTTGCGAGTGTATGTTGTGCGCGGCCACGTGGCGCGTGAGCGGCTCGGCGTCGAGCAGCACGCGCGCGGGCGGGCGGGCGTGCAGCGCGGCGTGCGCGGCCGCCGCCACCGCCGCCGCCCACAGCGCCGCCGCGCCCACGCGCGAGCTGCGCGCCGCCAGCTCCAGCGCTATGCACGCGCTCTGGAATACGAGACAGGGAGGGGGGAGGCACAGGGAGACACTGACCCGGTGCGCTTGCGAGTGTATGTTGTGCGCGGCCACGTGGCGCGTGAGCGGCTCGGCGTCGAGCAGCACGCGCGCGGGCGGGCGGGCGTGCAGCGCGGCGTGCGCGGCCGCCGCCACCGCCGCCGCCCACAGCGCCGCCGCGCCCACGCGCGAGCTGCGCGCCGCCAGCTCCAGCGCTATGCACGCGCTCTGGAATACGAGACAGGGAGGGGGGAGGCACAGGGAGACACTGACCCGGTGCGCTTGCGAGTGTATGTTGTGCGCGGCCACGTGGCGCGTGAGCGGCTCGGCGTCGAGCAGCACGCGCGCGGGCGGGCGGGCGTGCAGCGCGGCGTGCGCGGCCGCCGCCACCGCCGCCGCCCACAGCGCCGCCGCGCCCACGCGCGAGCTGCGCGCCGCCAGCTCCAGCGCTATGCACGCGCTCTGGAATACGAGACAGGGAGGGGGGAGGCACAGGGAGACACTGACCCGGTGCGCTTGCGAGTGTATGTTGTGCGCGGCCACGTGGCGCGTGAGCGGCTCGGCGTCGAGCAGCACGCGCGCGGGCGGGCGGGCGTGCAGCGCGGCGTGCGCGGCCGCCGCCACCGCCGCCGCCCACAGCGCCGCCGCGCCCACGCGCGAGCTGCGCGCCGCCAGCTCCAGCGCTATGCACGCGCTCTGGAATACGAGACAGGGAGGGGGGAGGCACAGGGAGACACTGACCCGGTGCGCTTGCGAGTGTATGTTGTGCGCGGCCACGTGGCGCGTGAGCGGCTCGGCGTCGAGCAGCACGCGCGCGGGCGGGCGGGCGTGCAGCGCGGCGTGCGCGGCCGCCGCCACCGCCGCCGCCCACAGCGCCGCCGCGCCCACGCGCGAGCTGCGCGCCGCCAGCTCCAGCGCTATGCACGCGCTCTGGAATACGAGACAGGGAGGGGGGAGGCACAGGGAGACACTGACCCGGTGCGCTTGCGAGTGTATGTTGTGCGCGGCCACGTGGCGCGTGAGCGGCTCGGCGTCGAGCAGCACGCGCGCGGGCGGGCGGGCGTGCAGCGCGGCGTGCGCGGCCGCCGCCACCGCCGCCGCCCACAGCGCCGCCGCGCCCACGCGCGAGCTGCGCGCCGCCAGCTCCAGCGCTATGCACGCGCTCTGGAATACGAGACAGGGAGGGGGGAGGCACAGGGAGACACTGACCCGGTGCGCTTGCGAGTGTATGTTGTGCGCGGCCACGTGGCGCGTGAGCGGCTCGGCGTCGAGCAGCACGCGCGCGGGCGGGCGGGCGTGCAGCGCGGCGTGCGCGGCCGCCGCCACCGCCGCCGCCCACAGCGCCGCCGCGCCCACGCGCGAGCTGCGCGCCGCCAGCTCCAGCGCTATGCACGCGCTCTGGAATACGAGACAGGGAGGGGGGAGGCACAGGGAGACACTGACCCGGTGCGCTTGCGAGTGTATGTTGTGCGCGGCCACGTGGCGCGTGAGCGGCTCGGCGTCGAGCAGCACGCGCGCGGGCGGGCGGGCGTGCAGCGCGGCGTGCGCGGCCGCCGCCACCGCCGCCGCCCACAGCGCCGCCGCGCCCACGCGCGAGCTGCGCGCCGCCAGCTCCAGCGCTATGCACGCGCTCTGGAATACGAGACAGGGAGGGGGGAGGCACAGGGAGACACTGACCCGGTGCGCTTGCGAGTGTATGTTGTGCGCGGCCACGTGGCGCGTGAGCGGCTCGGCGTCGAGCAGCACGCGCGCGGGCGGGCGGGCGTGCAGCGCGGCGTGCGCGGCCGCCGCCACCGCCGCCGCCCACAGCGCCGCCGCGCCCACGCGCGAGCTGCGCGCCGCCAGCTCCAGCGCTATGCACGCGCTCTGGAATACGAGACAGGGAGGGGGGAGGCACAGGGAGACACTGACCCGGTGCGCTTGCGAGTGTATGTTGTGCGCGGCCACGTGGCGCGTGAGCGGCTCGGCGTCGAGCAGCACGCGCGCGGGCGGGCGGGCGTGCAGCGCGGCGTGCGCGGCCGCCGCCACCGCCGCCGCCCACAGCGCCGCCGCGCCCACGCGCGAGCTGCGCGCCGCCAGCTCCAGCGCTATGCACGCGCTCTGGAATACGAGACAGGGAGGGGGGAGGCACAGGGAGACACTGACCCGGTGCGCTTGCGAGTGTATGTTGTGCGCGGCCACGTGGCGCGTGAGCGGCTCGGCGTCGAGCAGCACGCGCGCGGGCGGGCGGGCGTGCAGCGCGGCGTGCGCGGCCGCCGCCACCGCCGCCGCCCACAGCGCCGCCGCGCCCACGCGCGAGCTGCGCGCCGCCAGCTCCAGCGCTATGCACGCGCTCTGGAATACGAGACAGGGAGGGGGGAGGCACAGGGAGACACTGACCCGGTGCGCTTGCGAGTGTATGTTGTGCGCGGCCACGTGGCGCGTGAGCGGCTCGGCGTCGAGCAGCACGCGCGCGGGCGGGCGGGCGTGCAGCGCGGCGTGCGCGGCCGCCGCCACCGCCGCCGCCCACAGCGCCGCCGCGCCCACGCGCGAGCTGCGCGCCGCCAGCTCCAGCGCTATGCACGCGCTCTGGAATACGAGACAGGGAGGGGGGAGGCACAGGGAGACACTGACCCGGTGCGCTTGCGAGTGTATGTTGTGCGCGGCCACGTGGCGCGTGAGCGGCTCGGCGTCGAGCAGCACGCGCGCGGGCGGGCGGGCGTGCAGCGCGGCGTGCGCGGCCGCCGCCACCGCCGCCGCCCACAGCGCCGCCGCGCCCACGCGCGAGCTGCGCGCCGCCAGCTCCAGCGCTATGCACGCGCTCTGGAATACGAGACAGGGAGGGGGGAGGCACAGGGAGACACTGACCCGGTGCGCTTGCGAGTGTATGTTGTGCGCGGCCACGTGGCGCGTGAGCGGCTCGGCGTCGAGCAGCACGCGCGCGGGCGGGCGGGCGTGCAGCGCGGCGTGCGCGGCCGCCGCCACCGCCGCCGCCCACAGCGCCGCCGCGCCCACGCGCGAGCTGCGCGCCGCCAGCTCCAGCGCTATGCACGCGCTCTGGAATACGAGACAATTTAAATGTTAAAAATGTATATTATTACTAGTGGACGCCCCGCAGCTTCGCTCTCGTGGAATTAGACATAACAATAGATTCTTCTTAACGCGTTAACTTTAGCTCCACAAATTTGTAATGAATCCGTACTTAAATGTGTTATTTTACACCCTTAAGCGTAACATTTTTACAAACTTTGTATGCCATATTTATTTATATCTAATCAACAGCCTAAAATATAAATTTTATGCTTCTAGTTCTGAAAATAACAATACTTTCATACAACCTTTCATCCATCCTCCCCTCAGCAACAGAAATACATAATCTGTGAAAATTTCAACTGTCTAACTATCACGGTTCATGAGATACAGCCTGCTGACCACAGAGTACATTTTACATACTGAAACTGCTGACAGACGGACAACGAAGCCTTTAATAGAGTCCCGTTTTACCATTAGGGTATGGAACCCTAAAAAAGGAACATGCAGATGAACTTGACTACATTATTATTATATCATCGCTTTTTAAAATTACTTAAGACCT
This sequence comes from Carterocephalus palaemon, assembly GCA_944567765.1. Classification (NCBI taxonomy): domain Eukaryota; kingdom Metazoa; phylum Arthropoda; class Insecta; order Lepidoptera; family Hesperiidae; genus Carterocephalus; species Carterocephalus palaemon. The sequence goes on along the minus strand of OX155657.1, from coordinate 10,552,228 downwards.
AATTTGTTTCTCTCCAATAGTGTAAGGTAATAAGGTAACGCACCGGTTTCCCGTAGTAAGAGAACTGCGTGTAGTTGAACATGAGCGTGTGCCGCCGCTCCTCCCAGGCCTTGCGCGCGCGCCGCCGCTCCACCACCGCCTCCAGGTCCCGGCCTACCACCTGGTCTTCCTCCTACAAAATAAATAAATAAAGAAAGAAAGAAAGAAAAGCTTTCATTTCGTTATATTATAAATTTATTATTATAAATCTATATAGCTAAAAGTAAGAAATATAGCTAGAAATAAGTATTACCCTTGTACCATTTTCTTCCTGTGTTATATATTGTAACTATTTCATAACTAAAGTGTGTACATACATAGATTATTAAAAAAATAAAAATAGCTCTGAATTTTTTTTTTCCAATGGACATTTAACTAATTGTATCAGGCGTTACTTTGCAGAATTCCATTAATACAAACCAAAGATTAATCTACATTACAACAATCCGCGAACAAAAATTGTATGGTGGTGTATACCTTCATGCACGCAGCACCTCCCTCCCTACCACACAGGAAACAGGCCCACGGGATTAATGAATACATACACCAACACACACCAACACGTGTTTCGCCCTCAAGGCATCCTCAGGGTAAGTAGAGGATGCCTTGTTTTGGGGCAAAACACGTGTTGGTTGTGTGGCGTGTAGAGGTTAATTAGGGTTGTCATTAGACTACATGGTGTATGTATTCATTAATCGCGTGTGCATGTTTTCTGTGTGGGAGGGAGGGAGGTGCTGCGTGCATGAAGGTATACATACACCACCATACATTACACACGAGAAAGGTCCTTGATGTTGAGCCAAAATACATTATCTACCTATTCTTGAAACCTTTACCTTTGATACTTGAATTAAGAATTTGTTTTTAAGTATTGAAGACTTACATGCATTAATGTACATGCTTAGATCTACCGTCTGTTACAAATTTTCCTGTCTCGGGTCTACTGGAAGAAATTTCAGAAGAAATAAGTACATAGTACCCTTGTACCATTTTCTTCCTGTGTTGTATATTGTAACTACTTCCTAACTAAAGTGTGTACATAAATTATTAAATAAATAAATCAAATAAATAAGATTGTGAATTGATTTTTTTTAAAAGCATTTACCTCATCTTCCTCATCGTCCCTGAAGATATCATCAAAGTTTGGAATGTTTTCTTCCTCATCTTTGTACACCAGCCTCACCTGGAAAGGTGAAATTAGGTTACTAAATTCCTCCATATGAGTGGGTGAATGATATGAATTACTTACGTTTTGCAATCAAATTCAAACACTGACGTCACACTAAGTTATTGGACCTCACCCTTAAGGTATTGGACCTCTGTGACTCAGTTGGTTAGAGTGCTTCCAGTACCGATGGAAAGGTCATGGGTTCAAATCCCAGCTTCAGATAATTTTGTACCATGACACCAAAACTACTCTCTCCTCTCATAATGGAAGGGGTTAGGCCTTAGTCCCTCTAATCCCTCCCATTCTGAGAGGAGACCCGAGCCCAACAGTGGGACAAAGAAAGGGTTGTGATGATGACTCCTTCAACCCAGGTGTGATATAGGAGACAACGTAGAAACAGCTATGTGGAATTGATTATTTACTGATGACCAGCCACTTCTATAGAATCCCGCTCAATGTGTACATAAGAGAGCTTAAGAAATCAGGTTCAATCTCTGGCATTATGCACTGGAGCAGCATGGTCCAGTATGGCTACAGCCTTTCTTACTTGTGACATGTAGTACCCTGCTAACAGATTGCAGCCAATCAAATCAAATAATTCAAGTTCTACTAACCTGGCCGTCACTGTAAACATTGCAAATATCAGTCGGTTTGTGAGAATCCAAAACGAAAAACACTACGTCCTCTTCCGGCTGCAAGATATCCACCAAGTCTATGGTCCCACCACAGTTCAACAGGACGACGTACTTTATCTCTTCATTGTTTTCTTCGTAAGCTGTCTTCAACTCAGATATCCCCCCAACCGGGACCAACGTATACGATATATTGTCACACTTAAACAACCCTTGCAGGATTTTACAGGCGCAAATTGCGTCCACGTCGTAATGCACTAATAATAATACACGCTGAAACAGAAATACAAGATATTCTCATCACGCTGCTACGAAATACCAACGACCTGCCGATCATATGATTGTTGTCAACAAACTCACGTTGCCAAGTAAAACGTTATAGAAATCATTCCTGATATCCTCGATAAACATTTTGTATTCAGTGTTTCATTTGGTAAATAAATTAACTTATATAAATCATGTTTAAATAGGTAAAATTCGTTGGTTCGGGACACCTGTTCCCCGTTTTTCTTTTTTTTCGTATTCGCTTTCCAAATCCAAACTTTAATTTTAATTATCTGTCAGTCAAGTCAAACAGCTAGAGTCAGTCATATAACTTTCGCGCCAAAATTACGGAAGCGTTCATGAATAATTTTGTCAGTTTTCTCTGCGACTACATCAATAAAAAGTGTGTGTGGGAATTGTGAATTTTATAGTCCGTGGTGGTATCTATCTACTGTATATAAAGGCTTAATTCACCCAAATATAGATAGAAAGCTTAAGACAATGGAGAGCAGAGAAGAAAACAATTATATCTTGGGAGAGACATTGGCCTCTCTAGACACTGGTCTAGCGGTGGATTAATATGATTGTGAGGTAGGGAGAGCTAGTCAGAAAGCCACACTACTAACATGTCAATCAGCTCTCATATAATAAAGAAGTGAGGATCCATGTTTAAGCTCAGTGGCATACGGTAATGTGCATTTTTAATTTTCATATCGCCGTCTGTACCAAAAGAACAACCATCTGAGGAAACATGCATGTCTCCCGAGCAAAGCCATAAGTTACCTACCGCACACTGCGCGTAGCATAACGTACTACTTCTAAACCTACAAACAGCTTTAAAAACATTATATATATACCTACTTAGTTTGAAAGGTGTAGTTCTACTACTCATCGCTTGAGTCATCAACCGATCAATAGTAGCTGCACCGACCTCGGCTGTTTCTGGTGCACCGTCACCACTAGTGGCATAATTTCTTGAGCGCTTCCGAGCTTCAGAGGGCACGTTGAGCACTTGAGCAGCTCGGTGCCGGTTGTTATCATTAGGTAACAGTATCAGAGGCCTAAAAACATCGGGCCATAGAGTTTGCCAGTGTGTAGACGCCCAACTCGCTCTCTGCGACCCATAGACGTCCCACTGCTGGGCACGGGTCTCTCCCACAGACACTGCTGCGAGAGGTTTAGCTAGATAGAGCATACTCTTCCACTCTGCTCTAATGCGGTTGGGTTAGGCCAACCCAGTGTCGAATGTTTTCAAGCCACCCTAAGGTCTTCGACAAGGCTTAGCGACTGTTTCCATTGAAAGCAACCGGGACCGTCGGCTTTACGTGTCCTCCGAAGCACGGTTAAATGAAATTTTTAACTCTTTCGGTCACGCGAGCCATTGGGCTATGGACGCTACGATGCCCAACTACTTCCATGTTTTTCTAGCAAATTTAATTGTCAAAATCCAAAATCAAAATCTGTGCAGTTCGAAATAATGATTTATAAATAAAATCTCAGTAAGTGAAGTAGTAATATTTATTTATGCTTATCATTATCAGTAACAATAGTTCGTTTCATAAAAGAGTCAACATGGTGCGATGCTATTGTATGTACAATTGTGCCTGGCCTGAGTAGATTGCTAGACAGAGCTCTCATGTAACACTTGATTAGAGATTCATCAGTCTCTTCTGGGTGTAAATACTTGTTTATGTTGTAGCATAAATAGTCTTGGGGACAATCTAGTGCCCTAAGGCAGCCCGCGTATTCGGACCACAGGATCTTTCGCCATTTCACATTGTGATGCTGAGCCAACGGGACTAAGACGCAAGCAGCAAAATTATAATCTCCATAGCTGACAGACTGAAACTGTTCTAAAAGTTGCATGTAGAAATCTTGAAAGTTGTTCAATCCAGTCAGCTGTTTATCAAAATCAAAGTCAGCTGACTTTTTGAAAAGGATCCCAATACATCTCCACAAGAGAATCTTTATTTTCTCATCCAGAAACAATGAGTTATCACATAAGAACACACACATTATCCGACAAAGCCTATCAGTCACATCTATGTCATTGAGAAGATCGGGGAAACATAGTTCGTTGAACAGAATCCACTTTAAGCTGCATTTCAAGATCATCTCTTTTTCCTCACTCAACTGCTGTGCTACCTTTTTGGCATGTTCTCCTGAAACTGTAGCATTTGTTGGTGTTTCTTGGAGTTTGCTGTACAGGGACAGTATAGGTAAATAAATCCAATCCCGTGGAAGTATCGGTTCTTGCCACTGTCTCAAAACAAGGTCGCAAGTCATCTCAATCAAGAATATGGGCTCAGGCTTCAAGTTTAACACCCTACTATAACAAAATTTGATATCCTCGCTCAAAGTCAAGGCTTTAGGAAACTCATCTGCTTCTGTTAAGGATACCAAGTTAAATAGTCTTTCTGTTGTGAACCAGTCTTTGTTGAATATAATATTATCAAAGAGAAATTCCAGCTCATGTTTCTTGTCAATTCTTAAAATAAAACATAATTTATTTGCCACTATATAAACAATATCCTTAATGCTTTCGTTAGTTTTGCAAAGCAAAGAAAGCCTTATGATATTAAAAATCAATTCAGTCTCCATTCTGGTAAACCAATTAAGACTCAAGCATGGTGTGGCAGCCATCAAATTTCTTAAATATGGAAGCACCATTTCTATATAAGGCTCTGCTATATCTCTATCACCTACGTTCACCAATACTTTAAATAATGACAGCAGCAAAGGAATAGGAGATTTAACATTCAAGATAGGTAAAACTTTCTGTGTAGAATCAAGTACTGCTCCATTCAGACTCATTAAGTTTTTTGTTACATTCAATTCCTTCTCCTCTATTCCTGACAGTAAATTTGAACTGCGTTCCAGATTATTAATTATATTTCTCATGCCTCTGGATATTGACAATGTTCTTAGAGCGTTATTGAGAAATGGCACAGATACTTGAGCTTTTAAAACAATTGTATTACAACAGTTTAATACTGAGCATAATACTCTCAAGTGTCCACATGTGTAGCTATCAATACTTGCCAGTTGCGCCATCCATTTTGTCAACCCTTCCTTGACTAACTTGTACATTTGAGCTCCATACTTATTTACATTGAATCGGAAAGAGTTAAACAGCTTATTCACAATCTGCAATACCACTGCAGCATGTGTGGAAGATAACACAACAGTGTTTATAAAAATATCAGTCCCTTGTACATGCTTGTATAGGGCTGTAGTAATAACCGGAAACAGAGCAATTGCACAGTCAATGTCTACATTGTGGTGGATTAGGTTACACAGAATGCAGTATGCTTCAATTTGCAAACGCAGCCCATATGTCCCATCTATTCCTGAACTGATATACTCTGATACAGGTCTTTTAATATCATATTTTGATAATAATATTTCCCCTATCTTTCTTGATTGCAAGGATAGTATCCTCATCAATTTAAGAGCTGCTAGAACTGGCTTCCCTTTGTATACAATGTCTGGATTAAATGTAAAGTTAACGCCAGTCACTGGGATAAAATTTCTAAAAATTGCTTCCATTAAGTGATCTGTCTGAACAATTTTGGATGCTGTTTCCACAGAATCTCTGGCCAATCTGGTAAGTATTTGTAAAGAAAAATGAACAGAGTTAAAAGTAGGTCTTATCGTGTCAATAATGTAATACAATCTTTGTAGGATGTCAGTTCTCAACAGTACTGCAATAACATCTATTTCAGCTAAATGGAAATCTTTCAATTCTGACTCTTGTGAATCCAATTCATCAATTTCTGATTTATCATTCTCCAGGCAGGGCTGGAATATACCTTCCTCAAAACCAATCAAAGCATCTAAGCATGCTTCATCTATTTTACTGTATATCATATTTCTCATTGCTCTTAAAGCTGGTTCCAAAAGAATTACTTTATTTTCATCCATTGCAAATCTTATGACAAAAAATATCTTACTCAATGGTATTTCAATCACATTTCTATACATGCCAGCATTGTGGTACTCTAGAATTCCAGCGATGGTGTTTAATGCCATGACTCTCTGTTGGGAAATAGATGAGCGTGATAGTTCAATTAGTTCTGTTATAGAATAACCTGGCCTATGTGGTTCTTCACCATGATGGAAAAGAGTTTTAGTTTTTTCTGTATATTCAATTGTATACGGTAACAAATAACCATTGAAATCAAATCTAGCCTCATAAGGCTCATTTGGTTTAACAGCTTTACTCTCTTTGATACCTTTCATCCACTGCAACTTATCCTTCTCCAAGGAATCAAAGTGTAGCCAGTTGTTGACTTGTGGATGGGATAGGATATCGCTATCCCACAAAGTCTCATCATCGTCAACTCCTAAATTTTGTTCACCTTCCTGTATTTCCATTTTTTCTAACCCTTCCTTAGCAGAAACCGGTTTTTTGTTATCTACTTTGTTTTGATTTCTCTGAGCCTTCAGAAAAGCTATCAATTTAGGATCTAATGAAGAGAAGAGGTTATGTTGTTCATCCAAAATTTCTTTTTCCGACATTTTACTTAATACTTCGACATTGTCAGTATGAATATCTTCAGCATCATTGTTAGATAGAATATAACTTTTTAGTGGGAGATTAAGCATATCACCTATTTGGTTGGAAGGGGCTAGGATATCCTCTGTATGTGATGTTTCTTCAACTTCCATAGCAACTTGTGCATTACTGTTAAATTGAATATCCAGTCTTTTACTGCGTTTTTGAACAATCTGTTTGCAGGATAATTTAGTAGTGTCATGTTTATTTACAGTTGGAAATCCATTACAAGGCATAGAATCCTGAATGTTGAAGTCTTCAAATGTAGTGTAAGTTCTTTGAACGATTTCTCCCAAGACTGCAGGGTTTACTTTAGGAAAATACACTTGATCATCACAGTCTTCGGGTTTTTCTTTCGTCTGTTCAGTATTTTGACCTAGTTGTTCAATACGCCTGTTTTTGGCAAACAAAGATGGCTTAGACTTATCAAATCTTTTTGTAGTATGATGCCGGCGTAGGTTAACCACTTGAGCAGCGGGACTAACCGATTTGTCCGTGTGTTTTTGACGTAGGAATTCTTCCTGCATTCGAAGTATATCTTCCTCATCTTCACCTGGCTTCGGTCTTTTAAGCATTTATAATATTTTCGTGCAGGTACTTACAATAATTAAGATAAACAATCAAAACATTTACTGTCCAACGGTATCTTGCTTGATTTATCAATATTGTGCTGGCAGCTCTTCAAGGAAATTAGAGCAGAGGTTTGCTTTGCTATGCCTGTTTATTAAATTCTCATTTCTCTTTGCTGTTTACCTGTTTGCCATTTGCCATTTACTTTGACAATTGACATAAATATCACCAATTAGGTAAAATTTACATAAGCGCGTACTCTGTGGTGATGTCAAACCAAACCACAGAATACGCGCCTACGCGGTAAGAGATAGCTGATAAAGATCGTTGACATGAAGCCATGTATTTTAATTTAAGGGCCCCACTCAAAGCCCTGCTTGCAGTTACTGCTGCAGAGGATGTTTACCACACAAAGCCCTGCAAATCATTAGGAAGGTTGCGTCCACAGACTAGGTAGAGATATTATGTTCAGTGGTAGACACAAACTAATGGGATGCTACGGTGGTAGAGATCTCGCTGAGTCAAACCATTAGATTGAAAGAATTACAACCTGATGACTTTATGAACTTATTTAGAATGAATGAGTCCACAGTTTGAAGATTTATTGACAATGGTGACACCACTGAGCAAGTAATCATTAATTGAAAAACAGAATATATTGATGAGAGATACTGTAACTTTATTATAACTATCCTTTAAAATTATTGCACAAACAATACATAGTACACCAAAATGAAAACAAACTAGGACGGCGTACAGATAAACTGGCATACTGATTTAAAATTTAATGGTTAATGGTTAAATGGTTACCGTCGCCTATGGACACGTGCTGGTAATAGATGTGTAGTCCGTGCTTAAAGTAAACTTCAATTTTTTTGAATGATCAAACGTAAATTAAGTTTCGTTGAGTTCCAATTTCTTCACGATTTTAACTCTTAGGAACATTAGCATTACTAAAGTGAAAAGGCCTGTACAACCAACAGCAAGAGTCCAGTAGAAAAAAGGATAACACTATTTTTTGCTCCACGGAATGCTTTTGGACGATTCGTTCGTTTACTTCTGTACTCTGTAGTTAGTTATGGCGCGTCCTCCCTCTATAGAAATTAGAAATAATGGCATTGGCATGTGAAATGTGAACGATCAGTCAAATGTCAAATTTGTCATTTAGACTAGACGTCACGCAGGACGAGTATTATTCAAGTTCAATTCAATTTGGTTATATTTAATAACCATAGTTACATTAATTTCTAAACATGCCGAAACTAAAAAAAGGTATTGAAAATTTAAAGCACCCTAACAGTAGAAAAACTGTATCACTAGCAAAGAAAATGATAAAAAATGAGAAGAAAAATAACAGCAAACTCGGTACCCATATTAAGCATAATTTAATTGGAGAGAAAATTATGTGGTTTAAGGAGCGAATACCCGAAGGATGTACTAATATGGATAAACAGCAGACATTAGCATTAATAGAAACGTATCTATCGAGGTTTGATGAGGAATTAGAACAAATTGCTTTAAAAAATTCAGTGGGACAGCGCAAACAACGTCAGCATGCCAGTAGGGAAGATATCATAAAAATTACTAAAGGGAGGGAGAAAGAAGAGTTTGAGACGTGCGGGCTGGAAATGCCAGACCTGATGGATCAGCAGCAAATGTCCGTGTTGGCCAAGTGGAATGGGGAGCTCAGGTTTCTTCAGCATTTCAAACTAAAAAGGATTGCTCGGAAACATCTAATATAGGAAGTGTTTATAAATTGTTGTTTTATTTACTTAAGTCATTTTACACACTTCAACATATTATCTACATTATTTAGTACATGACTATATAAAGTAGATATTGTTATAACATCACACATGCATTTCCCCTAGGGCAGGCAGAGGTGTGTAGTACAAACATACAGCTTGTTTGCTATTTTGTATTACTTACGAAAAAAAAACAAGTTTCTTTTATCTTTATTCTTGTGGCATAAAAGGTTGTTTACCTTTTGGTCGTACGATCAGGGGTTACAATCCTTTTTCTAAGAATTTTTTTAGTTTACAATTGAATTGTTTTTTATTATACAGTATAAACTAAAGATACTACTTTAAAAAATTTAAATTATAAAATAATTACATTCACCTACAAAACACACTCTGATATAAATAAATAAATGCTTAAAGGTTCACGTTCATCCCCCTGCACTAGGATTCCCTGTCACGGGTATGGACACACCCTACGAATTAGAAATAATGACCAAGATTCAGATCTTGGTACAACAATAAACATTATAGTGTGCTACAGTTGGGAGCCAAACCCAGGACTACTCGCAAGGCAGGTAGGTCCACTACTACTGGTCTAGGGAGTCTTCTATTTATCATCGATTTATTTACTGAATTCTTTATTTAATTCACCAGTACCTACCAAATCAAAACCAAGCAATTGCAAAACCTAGCAAAATATTCAATTGTATCAATTTTTACGTGTATAGTGTGCCTATAATACATCCCTTTTTTACTTCATAAATCAAATCACTTAGATTATTCATATAAATAATCTAAGTCAAATCATTATTCTATGGAGTAAGTTTCCAAAAGCAGGCAATAAAAAAAGTATAAGTGATAGATGACTATTTATTAAATTAATATTTACAACTTTCCATACAACCAATACAGAGTTGGGTGCTCAGAGGCAAAGTAAGGAACAAACCATTACACAAATCAAACGATACCAGATTGATCTGATGACAATTGAATGTTACAGAAAATCAGTCACAATAATTATTAAAATTTAAACACCGGTTAGTCAAGTGTTATTCAATTATTCAAAATGCATAATCTTCTCATAACAAAGGGTAAATAAACGGGTATTTTTAAATACAGAAATATAATTGTGATCATTGTTAATTGATGTATCAAGTTAATGTGCCATTGAACACTGAATTTAAGTAAGTATTCTACATTAAAATTATTCCATATATCAAATTTATTGGTTTTAAACTCCTGGAATACCAACAATTCGTGTAGATAACTACATTAATATTAAAAATACATTACATACTGTATAAATAATTGCAAATCGAATTTTCATTAATACATAATTAAAAAAATGCTTTTATTTTTAATTTCATTGTTGTTGTACACTTTACAAACTGGAATCTTTAAAAAATTTAATATAATAACAGAACTATGAATTATCATACACAGAAGTGAATTAGAATATATCCCTATTGATACATGACATGTACCAATAGGAATCCCAAATACTATTTAAACTAAATTTAGCATTGAAAGCTAAGAGAAATTATTGCATATTGTTAGTGTATAAGCTCATGCGTTCTTTATATGAAATATGCCCATAAAGTGGCAGGTAGGCTAAATTAAAATAACAAATATGGACATTCTCGCACACAGCCATCTGACTAGCTAGCTAGACAGAGCCTGTACTATGGGTGTAAGTGACTGATATATATATTTATAGATAGTTTTAAACATAATTATAAACATCCAGACACAGAACAAATACAAGTGATTGTCTCATGAATGTTTGTCCTGAGTGGGAGTCGAACCCACGACCCTTGGTAGGGCAGGGTCACAACCGATTGCGCCAATGGGCCAGTAGTTTATACCTACTAAAATATATAAACTACCTGCTGCTTATCATATGACATTTTCAAATTAAGCAATAATTTAGTAATTAAATATTGTTCTTGATAATCTGAAAAGAATGTTATCTATGATTAAAGATGTTTATATTTTTTAATTTAATATTTGTTTCAATTTTTTTTGATTTTTTTTATTACGTGGAGTGTGACATGACTGAATTTCGACATAATATTACACTTAAAATTCAATTCTTCATTAGTAATTATTAAAAACCTTTAAAATTCATATTAAGTATAAAGTATGACAAATATGTATATTTCATGGTATGGTAATAATTAACTGTAAGTACCTATAACATATTCATCTATATCATACAGGTAAAGGTAAAATAGGATTACATTATTTTCCATTACCTTTAAGTTATAGTTCATTTGTAGCTGTACATATTTGTAATTACATTAAATAAAAATAATTTTACGCCAATTAAAGTAATCAAACTAATTATTAGGGGGACCTAGATCGATGATAAATACATCTAATTTTAAGGCATTATAAATGGTATTACTGCTAACATTATCCTACAAATGCACATCTCATAATGGCAATTTCCATTACCGAACACATCAGACTAGCCTAGCATAAAAAATATAAAATAAAAGTATAAATAAAAAACAAAACATTTCATATTATTATGACGGAAAAACATCACAGTAAAAAAATATAACAAACTGATTTCGCTTAATTTGGTAAAGGAATTAAACACTATACAACAGCATCATACGGGAAAACATGTCAGCTTGTAGATTATAGGTACATATGACATATAGATTTAGAAAGGTAAATGTAAATAATCCATTTATAAAAAAAATTATCCAGCAAAACGTACTTAGTAGGCCTGTTCCAACTTTAATTCCACATTATGCCAATAAAATATTAATTAGCGCCTACTATGAACGTACCCTAAATAGCAGAACATATTTATATGAAAAGTTCATTTTATTTTAATTTAATAGGAATAGTGCTTTCAATCACATTATAATGTGATGAGTATTAAAGGCAATTCTATGAGATAAATATCTGTACAAAGAAATAATTTTTATTGCATTTATACAATTACCTAATTATTTTTTTTTAATTTTTCAAATAAGCATTTAATAATCATCAACATATTCATATTCGTGTTTCATAAATTTAAGAAAACAAACGAAGTACTAGTTGCTTGATCTTTTCTCCACACTCTTTTAACAAATAAATCAAATCAAATATCATAAAACCTATTAAACCTGGCTATTAGAATTCTAAGTATATACAGACCAATGATTGGTTACATGCAATTCCTCTGAGGAATCAGATAACATTGAGGAATCAAATGATATTTTGGTAACCTTTTCTCATTACTTAATGAATCATTGCTCTGTATAGATTGAAACTTAGAAGTAGGTAGGTAGATATGTGTCAAAAAATACATATGTAGTTAAAAAGGTTTCTAATTACTTAATGATTAATGAGATTTAGATACTTACATCTTTTTTTATGTCCAAATATAACTGTGCATAATAAAAAAATTATGATATTTACTCCTATAGATGCTGTTATTTCTTAAAGTTTTTTAAAAGTACTTAACAAGTATTAGGACAGAATAAATGAATATTTGCATTTTTACATCCTATATAATATAGTACTCAATACTCACGCAGAAGTTTGGACTTTTCTCAACTTCATAGGTTTTTAAAAATATCATGTATATTGTAGATACAATACTGGTCATATAAATAATATATATTATTATAGGCTGTAAGATCTCCTTGTCAAATACATAGGGTTATGCACTAAGTAAGAACAAAATACCTGTAAAATGTAGCTGTATAATTATAGAGAGCTTAGTAGCAGTTGAAATAGCCACAAGATATTCATTCTCCAGCATCATTCACACCAAACAAAATCCATTTCACATTCTATGCTCGCAATATTCAGATTAGTTGGATTACTAACTTGAATATTTAAAGCTCCTCTAATAACCTGTATTCCTTGATGATAATAATTATAAACGTTTTTAAGAACAAAATGTAACTTTCTCTCATTTTCACACTTAAATAAACATTTTCTCAACAATCACACTATTCAATTAAATGATCACAATCAAAAGTACTTCACTATTTTAGGATAAAATAGTGACGCGACAAATCTTTCCAATTGCACCACACAGAAAAATTGGAGATTTCTTAAAATAAATCAAGTGAACAGTGGTAAGTGGTAGAAGTCATACCCTCGGTGTCCTCTCGCAGCGAGCCATATGTAGACCACATGGTAGGCTCCGGGTACAAAACATATCATGCCCGCTACAAAGAACACGGCTCCCTGTAACCCATTTTCAGGCTCGGCCACAGCGAAAGCACCCATGCCAAGGAGGCCTACTCCTACAATGAGGAGTATGACCGCTGCACAGACTGTCTTCCAGTTTTCTATCACTTTGGGGTGATTCCAACAATACATAGATTGTGATGATTCGACATGCTCATGTATGAGGGAGTCAGAGTCGCGTGAAGTGGTGTCTTCAGTGCACTTGTAGGTTTTACTGTAGGAAAAATGTTTGCAATAATAAACAATTACTGAAAGCAATATCATCATTAAATTTTATTAGTAGTGTTTTCAAGCTAATAAAGATTAAAACTAATATTCAAGGGGAGACTGGTGAGTGATAGTGGCAAATAAAATAAATACCATGGACATCAATGTACATGGCCATTTGACTCCAAACTAGACAGTCTTTACTGTCGTGTCAGAAACCGATATGTACATAGATATTTTCAGAAATATGTTCCAAATATTTTTTGTATCAATACAGATACTGTTATTGCATAAGGCAAATGATACACGTCTGAACCCAGCTTTAGTCCTAGTTCTAAACACTTCACAACATCAATGTGTCATCGTCTTCCTGTAAATTATCATATCTCTCTTGTAATTCTGGTTACTAATAAAAACTTGTTTGGAATACAAATGACAACTTTACTATAAATAGATGCTTATGAATTTTGGTATGCTTCTACAAATTAATTTACATACATTAATTTGTATGAATCAGTAGCTCTGGATGTGTTAGTTATTAAAAGTTTTAAGACAATCACTCTTCAAATTGTAAAATGTACTATATTCAAATAACGCAAATCCAGTAGGCAAAGATTAGAGTTTGCTTTATAATATCTTAATGTACCTACTATATTCAATTAATGCAAATGATAATCCACTAGTCAAAGATTAGAGTTTGCTTGTGTTTTTTCGCAATTTTTTTTATATATCTTTCAACTTTACTTAAATTGAAATCCATGCTGTTCCATTACATTTACCTAATATGATAATAGATTCAAGATAGATTAATATAGCAAAACAAATGTAAGTTCAATCGTTTTCATAAAACATTATCTACTAAGTAGGTTGATGTGCTCGTAAATTAGCACATATTGGAAATTGGAAGCAAATTAGAACTACATTAGTGGGTTTATAGAGCGTATGTAACGGACTCAACGCCTTAGTTCAAAATCCTTTGGCCCACTAAGATTCATGACTCACGAAAGGTCAAGATCATCAGACTTAGTTTGAACAAAGATAATTCTGCAATTTTGTATGAAATGAAACTACGATGAAGTGAAAGCGGAGGAAATATAAAAACAAAACGCACCTCGACAGATAATCACCTCCATTTTTATATTTATTTTGCAAAGGAGATCTATCACCCGTCGCTCCGTACACCTTTATAGCCTCATCTGTTTCTTCTTCGAAGGCGTCGTCGATCGAAAAACGTTTCTCACTATTGCCGAACGGTCTCGACATTGTTAAATTGTGGTTTTATTTAGCTGGAAACGTAGAAAAAGGCATTACAGAGCAACGTTACGCGAATACAAAGGGGCAAAACACAGCTGTCAATTTGTCATGTCAACATGCATGCGCCATATTGAGCACAAATTAGTACTAAAATAACTAACAAAATGTCAGTTGCTTTTGTCATGTAGCACTTGTTTTTTTAAATAAATCATTAATGTATCTTACTGACTCAACTAACTTGTGTTAGTACCTTATTTAATTATTAACAGTATTAATTTTTCGTTTCGAATTTGTCACGATAAACTATAGGACATAGGTAATTTCAGAACGTTACGTACGGATATACATAATAAGTATTTTTCAATGAGTCTGACAATATTAATAAATATTAACTTAATCACAAATGGATTGATATTGATTCTTTCTTGCATCATATCATCATCATAATTTTGTTGCCATGGCACAATTTTAGTGTAACTTCGATTACATTTTTGTACAGGTATTCGAACTCATAGTTGTCAATGTCAACAACCACATGTTAATGACATTTGACTTGACAGTTGGTGCCGTGCGGAAGTGTTTGAAAAGAATGAAAACAACATGAAAAAAATAAAAATTAAAAGGACTGCTAAGTTTACTTTGTGAATTGTGATAGGACGTTAAATAAGCAAAATAAAAATGGTGAACAAAAACTGGACTAAAATGACTCCACCGCTGTCGATGCCAGTACTGAACTGCATCGATAAGCAAGGCTTTAAAGCTATGACACCAATTCAGGCTGCGGTGATTCCCTTAATTTTAACATGCAAAGATGTGGTGGCTGAAGCAGTGACTGGATCGGGCAAGACGCTAGCCTTTGTGGTGCCGCTGTTAGAGATGTTGTTAAAGAAACGGAAGGATGGTCCGTTGAGAAAAGATTTTGTGTATGCAGTAATCATTTCACCTACCAGAGAATTGGCTACTCAGATTTATAAGGTGAATCAAGGGCATTTTAATTTTGTTTAAGCTCTACCTTTAAAAACACAGATTGTTACACTAAAACAGCAGTGCGTCGTAGCAGCTCTGCGGTGATTCTGTTATCTTGTACTTTTTTGTTTTTTAGTTTTTGAGAGCCTCCCTAATCTCGTGCTTCGTTAAGCAGTGCCAGCTCACTTCTTGTGATAATACAGCAATAATTCTCAATACCTCTCAAAACTTGAGGTTTGGACGAGGCTAACTTATCAGAATCGGTCTTCAACCTCATTAACTGGCTTTGCCCTGTGTATTGATCACGAACAGATACTTTGGAGCCAGTGTTAATATATATAATTATGATACTTTTCAGGTGATAGAACAATTTCTGCAAGAGCCAGAACTAGCCAACCTTACATTAGCACTTCTCGTTGGAGGGCGTTCAGTGGATATAGACACAGAGACCATCCAAAAGGGTGCTCAAATAGTTGTGTGCACTCCAGGGCGCTTTGAGGACCTGCTGTCCGAGAGGAAAGTGCTGAATTTAGCGGGGAGGCTAAAAGAGTTGGTATGTAAGCTCTACTCTAAACACGTTATTTGTTCTTATGCCCTTATGCTTTTGATTGGGTTGAATTCACATTCATTTCAGAGGTTTAGGGGCAATTTAAATGTTTTGGCTGTCTCAAGTACAATAACTGAAAAATTTAGTAGAAATTGAAAAACTGCTGGTCGAATCAATAATAATATAAATAAATTCTCAATGTAATTTTTTTTATGTTTATTTTTAAACAGATTTTTGTGAGACATGAAATAAGAATATGATATTTTGAAGAGATGTACAATCAAATAAATACCTTTGTCAGCTTGTTACACTCCCGGTCTCACTAGATTAACAAATATAAATGGTGTACCCCATACAATCTGAGAGTAAAGAACAATGAAACTTTACACTGCAATGATCATATCACTACTGACTGTGGGATCTGTAATTTCATCACTATTTCACATTTAATTTTGGACGTACTCATTCGCTGATATCAAATGATAGTAATATTGATTTGATAATTGCTTATTAATTGAACATGTACATACAGTGATTCATGTTACAAGCAGAACTACGGTTGTTTCTTGGAAGAAAGTACTGTTCCTCACTAATACTAATTTACTTGTAAATGAGAGCAATGTATTGTGTATTGACCAATTATTTCAATTGTACTCATAACTGTTTCTTGAGTTTTGTGGTTTCTGAGTCCTTAACAGCAGCAGTGCATGTGTGACCAACTTTGAATGAGACTTATGAGTATTATCTAAGGTCTGTCACAGTTGTAATGGTGTTGGTGGTGCTGGTGCTATGCTTGATTGACAGCAAATAAGCACACCTTCAGTGGTCAGACAGATTCACAGTTTAGAACTTTAGATGATGGTTCATAAGATGGCGTTCGTTCGCTCTTCCAGGAGTTCCTCGTCCTAGACGAAGCCGACCGTCTCCTAGATCTCGGATTCGCTTCCACCCTCACCACGATCCTCCAATACCTGCCTCGGCAGCGGCGGACGGGCCTCTTCTCCGCCACGCAGACCAAGGAACTCCACGACCTTGTCAGGGCGGGCCTCCGAAACCCAGTCCTAATAAGCGTCAAAGAGAAATCTACCATCAGCACACCGGTAGCGTTGGAAAACTACTATGTGATAGTAGAACCGCAAGATAAGTTCCTGTTTCTTCTGAACTTCATAAGGAATAGGAAGATAATGAAGGGCCTCTTTTTTCTGCCGACGTGTGCGTGCGTTGATTACTGGGCGGACGCGCTGCCCGCTCTGCTGCCAGACCTGAAGGTGTTCGCGATACACGGCAAGATGAAACTGAAGAGGAGTAAGGTGTTAGAGAAGTTCCGGGAAGCGGAGAATACAATTTTGCTCTGCACGGACCTTATGGCTAGGTATGATTCGTTCTTATGAATTATTTAAGGTGTGTCATTTTGAATCGTTTTAGATGTTTTTTTGCGACCAATGTAGATTATATAAACATAACATCACGCTTTTATTTCCCCGAAGCGGTAGGCAGAGGTGTAGTACACACACTTTACTTTTATTTTACTTTACCCGTTCTTCGAACTCCATCCCAAGGACTTCCTCGAGAATTCGGGCTAAAACCTACCACCTAAAGGATAGGTATCCTTTATTTTTATTCATTCATCATTTGTTGCAAATATGAAGCAATTCTATTGAAATTCAAAAGCGAAGTAATTATTTTGCAGCGCAACTAATTATTAAGCTAGACGAATAATTTTACAAACTGTCTTGAATGATCTCAAACCATTCAATTATGTCAGTAGAAATATGGATTCCGTCGAAGAAACATTGATCGACTCGCGCCTGTACGATTTTATAAGCGCGTCAACGCTCATACGAGTTGCGTTGCGCGTGTGGCAAAAGACGCGTCTATACGAGCCTACATGCGACGAAAACGAGTTTACACTAGTTTATGCTCGTCTGAAAGCGCACTAACTATCGTCCTTGCATCGTCAGAGGGTTGGACATCCCCCTGGTGGAGTGGGTGCTGCAGTGGGAGCCGCCGGCGTCCCCCGCGGCGCTGGTGCACCGCGTGGGGCGCGCCGCGCGGGGCGGAGCGCCCGGCTGCTCGCTGCTGCCGCTGCTGCCCTCGGAGGATGCCTACGTGCCCTTCATCAGGACCAACCAGAAGGTACACAGTAACAGCGTTTAATCGAAGCAAGGTTCGCAATGTTAGAATATTGTAAATTCTTCCTAAAGCCGATGACCATATAGATAGTCTATCGTGACTTAGAGCTTAGCTTAGTGGTAGGTAATTATTGTAAATTAATCCTAAGGCAAGTTAGGCACCTGTGTAGGATTAGGTATTCATTCAATAATCAATAGCTAATCCTTTGCCTTATATAGATCAGTTAGTAGTTTAAGTAGTTTTTAGTTAGGTACCTAGACTTTCGTTAAGCGTGTCTAATCACCTCATAGCGAAATAAATTATTTGAATTGAATGACAGTATGTAACAACGTTTATGTTAAACAACAAACAACAACAAAGCTACCATTACTTTGTAGTAATGGTAGCTTTATTTGTATAAATGAAGATTTAAAAGAATATTTAAAAATTCCAGGTGGAGCTACAGGATTGGAAGAGAAGTGGAGATGAGATAAAGATTAGCCAGAAGTTACGAGATAAGGTTTAGTACGAATTTACGCATCCTTTCCTTAGCTTACTAAAATGATGTGCAGATATTTAAAAGTGTACTTAAATGAGTTTGATATTAAGCAAGCGGAGACAGCCATTGGCTATCGAACTCGCCTCTCACTCGAGCGGTTCGGGTTCAAACCCAAGCGGACTTTTTGACTTTTCTAAGTTATGTTTGTTTTAGGATTATTGATCGAAGGTTTTAGGAAATTAAATGTCACTTGCTATAACGATGAAGGACACATCGGGAACCTACATGTCTATGAGGTTTTCATAATGTTCTCGAAGGCATGTGAAGTCTGCCAATCCGCACTTGGACAGCGTTGTGGACTAAGGCCTAATCCCTCCCATTCTGAGAGGAGACCCGTGCCCAACAGTGGGACAATGAAAGGGTTGTGGTGGTTATACTCTGAGAAGCAATCAAGTTGTATAAAATAAATAATATGACCATAGACAAAATTGGCCTTAGGGTGCTATGTACTGGTGTGATATTTTATTAATTTCAGCAAAATCATATTAAATTAACTTTTTAACGAGTGTATAAATTGTGTACTGATGTGATATTTTCATAATTTCAGCTATTAAAAATCATATTAACGTAGGAGTATACAAGCTGTCATGTATACGTCTATTTCAATTCCAGGTGCTGTCCATCCTCCACGGCCAGCAGTTGAAAGACCGCGCTGTCCTCGACAAGGGCCAGCGCGCGTTCGTGTCTCACATGCGGGCCTACACCAAGCACGAGTGCAACCTGCTGCTGCAGTCCAGGGAGCTGCCGCTGGGCCACATCGCCACCAGCTACGGGCTGGCCAAGCTGCCGCTCATGCCGGAGGTCAGGGCGGAGCATAGGCAGCAGTTCGTCGGGCCCGAGGGAGACATTGATTTTAATAGGTAAGCCAGGTTCGTGTCTCACATGCGGGCCTACACCAAGCACGAGTGCAACCTGCTGCTGCAGTTCAGGGAGCTGCCGCTGGGCCGCATCGCCACCAGCTACGGGCTGGCCAAGCTGCCGCTCATGCCGGAGCTCAGGGCGGAGCATAGGCAGCAGTTCCTCGGGCCCGAGGGAGACATTGATTTTAATAGGTAAGCCAGGTTCGTGTCTCACATGCGGGCCTACACCAAGCACGAGTGCAACCTGCTGCTGCAGTCCAGGGAGCTGCCGCTGGGCCACATCGCCACCAGCTACGGGCTGGCCAAGCTGCCGCTCATGCCGGAGCTCAGGGCGGAGCATAGGCAGCAGTTCGTCGGGCCCGAGGGAGACATTGATTTTAATAGGTGAGCCAGGTTTGTGTTAAGGCCTGTTCAGATCTGAGCGGTACCAACTGTTTTTGTGTTAAGGCCTGTTCAGACTTGAGATATTCGCTACCGCTGTGGGTATATGCCGCGTGGATTTAGCTCAGATATTAGTATGAAGTTTTGCGACCATATATCCCGCCTTCACCAGAATTAAGGATAGTAAAAGTATGTAATTTATTTATTCATTTATTTACAATAGTGAGTAAACATTACAGGGTATGTCCCCAGTTCGTTGCGACACTGATCTTATTTTATAGGTATACTAGTGGACGCCCGCAGCTTCGCTCGCGTAGAATAAGAACCATCAACGACGTCTGCCCGCGTTCGGGTTGCCCACTTGTCTTCAGAAACGGCAAAATTTCATTCTAACGTTGCACCCCCGTTTTACGCCCTTTGGGGGTAATTTCCCAAAATCCTTTCTTAGTGCTACCTAAGTTGCACTAAGTACCAACTTAGTGCCCCTACGTTATAAATTCCCCTGTGCAAAATTTCAAGTTTCTATCCCTTATAGTTTAGGCCCTGCGTTGATATGTCAGTCAGTCAGCTTCTCCTTTTATATAAATAATATATAGATTTATATATATTTATTTTTTATTAAATTTTTTTAATGCGTAAAAAGGGCGAGACCCCCAGGGCCGGCGTCGCATTTCCGACTCATCTGATGATGCTCATGTTCATGGCAACGGCGACTACTTTAGATAAGGTGGCCCGTCCTCTTGATAATCTATATTAAAAAAACACGCCAATAGGTATGTATCTGATAGCGCTAATGATTTCCACAGCATCCCGTACAAGGACAAGCAGCGCGAGGCGAGCCGTTTGCAGAAACTGCAGGAGTACAAGAAGACGGGCGTCTGGCCCTCCAAGAAGAAAAAGAAAATGGTGAGTATTTTTATATACATATTTTTAGCAACCAGAAGGGAAGAACAAATGAAATAAAAACATGTTCACACAAGTACCAGCTTCTGCATCACATACACCAAAATACGGAACGTACTTACAGCAAAGTAGAGTAGCGGCTTATAATATAATTCAGATTTCAGAGCTATATTCAAATTTGGCTTAACTTCATAACCAAAAAGATTTGAAATTTGCAAGTGCAACATTGCAAGTTTGCGTGTACATTGTACGGGCCCAAGATATAATATAATTAGATAGGTATGTATTAACTAGTTGAAAACAACAAAATCAAAAGTCCCGCCACGGGCCGAAGCATCCACCTTAGGAAAATTTCCCGGATAATAAGTCAGAAGAGACGCGCCCAACAGTGTAACGTATATTACTTGTCGCTTAGCTTTTCAAAATCATTGCAGGTGAAAACCCAGCCGTGGGAGCAAACAAAGCAGAACAAAGAAGAGAGAAAGCAGAAGAAGAAGAAGCGGAAAGAGTTGAAGCAGAAGGATGGGAGCAAGAAGAGGAGCAGAGCGGTCACCCAGGAGGAGCTGGACGAGCTGGCGGCGGACGTGGCGCTGATGAAGAAGCTGAAGAAGAGGAAGATTAGCAAGGAGCAGTTCGATGAGCAGTTTGATGCAGAGGATTAAAGTTTATAAAGCAATCAGTTGTGTTTTTTCTTCTGGATTAACTTTAATCTGATCTTTAGATCGTAGACATAACCCAAATAAGGATAATAGAAAATTTCGCTGCGACCCATTGACGTCCCACTGCTGGGCACGGGTCTCCCCCACAGACGCAGCTGCGGGAGGTCTAGAGCATACTCCACCACGCTGCTCCAATGCGGATTGGTGGAGTATGCTAAATATATAATATAACAATAGAAAATTTACTTTTTAAAAAAGGTAAATCATCTAACAAGCATGCAGCGTCACCCGCCAGTAACAAATGTGACAAAACCTGAATACTGTTTCACTCTCGTTAGTCACATAATAATATAGTGTTGCTTGAAGTCACAAACTAGGTAGAGATACTACGTATCTTGAAGTCTTGGAGTATAATATAGTCGCCTGTAAAAAATTTTAACCGAAAAAGGTGAGCTACCTTTCAACCTTTAATATTTGTTGTTAAAGTAATTACTTTGCATAGATGTTGAAATATGGGGTTTTCAATGCTCGCAACTTTTAAATCAATGACTTATTAAAGTTTTTTGAGTGCACTGTACTTTTCAGTTTACCCAAAAAGGTAAAATATACTTATTTTATATTTCATTTTAATTACACTATATCGAAAAGGGTTATAAATGATACCACTAATGAAAATAGTAAAATAGACATTTATTTCTGCTAACTCTCATAATTGCAACATTTGATCTGAGTATTAGTAACACAACAAGGCACTTACGCTATTACGATACTGACCCGCGGATACCAATCAGCAGCAATAACAAATGACAATTTAGATTACATATTTCTGTTGAAATAATAGAAAATACGTTAACATTTTCGTGTCATTTCTCTCTCGATTCGCAGGAATCGATTTAAATCAAGTTCAGCTGTCAATATCGATTACGAATGACGTTACGATTTGTTTTCTATTACTTCTAACAAAAATAATTGTAGTTATCTTAGTTTAACGTTGGCACACTCTGTTCTCTATATTTATTAGCACCAGTTTATAAAGGCATGTAACAACGCGAAGCCCGCTACAAGTTGCAACGTGTTGCGCAAGGTCGGATGTCCTTGTGCCCTGTGGGACACGTGTGTAACTTATCCTATCAAGAGTGCCAGCTGATCTTACTATTGGCAAAATGACAGATCTCCTAAAATTGACATTAATAAAAGACCGTTTTCGTGGAATGAACTGTCAAACTTGATTGGGTAAAGTTACAGGATTAACGTCCTGAAACTTAGACATTTTATTTGGGATATTAAAATACTTTCGTGTTCAACTTATTTCTTGCGCAACATGGCGGCTCACATTTCTTACATTCGGTAACGACGTCTTACACAATTTACATTTATTTTATAACAGGCACATTATTTTACTTAAATTTAATTTTCTTCTTTTTACATAGTTATATGGAAATTTATTTGAAAAATAAGGCCAAGTCATAGGTTTAGATATTAAAAACAAAAAAGAAGTTGCCAATTAAAAGAATAAAAGGTTAAGAATATTGTGCGTTATTATTTTACTATTTTCAATTTTGATTAAATATTTTTCTACAAACGGTGCAGATATTTACACATCAGCTTTACGAATATCTGTCTGTCAGTGCGCACGACATCCTAAATTATTATTAGAGAAGCTCAATAAGCATACAAATATCATTAGCATAGTTTTCAGCTGATAACACTTCGATTGACAATTTCGTGATGTTATTATTTGTACAATTTTTAACTATTAAAAGAATTTGTGTATGTTAGATATTTGACATTTATAATAAGTTAGAAATAAAGTATCAATATTATGAGAAAGAAACATTGCCAGCAAATAAAATAATATAAGAGACTGGCGCAAACATCAAATAACAGTCAAAATTGATTTTATACATTCAGCTTAGAAACATTGCAAATAAATCTTTACACATAAGTACACGCTATCTTGTTATTCTTCGCCCTACGCGATACGCTGTTAGACCTGCTACGGGAAAAATATCAGAAAGAAAACAAAAATTATACAAAAATTCAAAAGCGTCACGTCACATACAAGTAATAATTTACACTCTCGTAATGTATAAAACAAGCATTTTCCATACACGTCTCTTAAACCCATCAATTGGCTTGTCATGATCTTATAATAGAACACCTAAAATATACGCCATCTTAAAATTAGAAAAAAAAAATCGTCGTAATAATACTATTTAACTTTATTTATTAATTAGACTATAATACTTGCCGCATACAATGGCGACATTACTTAACTGTCAAATGTCAAAATGACATGACTAGTTTTCAAAAAAGACCGTTTCGAAATTGTAAAATAAGAATTATTTTAAAGGTTTGGAAATGAAATAAATTTTAAAATCGGCAGCAAGTTATTTTTCAGTGTTATTTTAATAAATTATGTTATGTAAAGTCGAATAATATAACCTTTTCAATCATTCAACTAAGCCTCAAACTAAACAAAGAAAAACTTTCATGAAAGCTACTTTTAAAAAGAATATAACAACATGCTGACCGTTAAAATATTGCTCCTAGTTTGTTTCAGTTTTGTCTAAACTTTTTAGTAAGTAATTCACGTGTACAACAATTCTAAACACAAACGGCTTGGTTCGAAATAAGACTGTTAAGTATTGTATAATCGCGCTTAAAAAGAGGACTTAGCGTATACTAAAATAAAACTGTTTAAAAAAGGAACACAAAATACAAAGATTGAGCCAGAGGTTTTTAAAAAGCGCTTAGCCATTATGTAAATATTAATAAAGTTAAATATCGAAAACAAGTTAATGCCATTCACCAACTGCACTGATCCCTTTCAATTTATACAATTTCTACTACAGAACGGTTCACCATAATCATTCGGCATAGAAGGTAAGATAGGTAATATCGCTCGGCGGTAACAACTACCAATCGATGATGTCAAGCTGCACGGGTCTGCAGACAAAGAGTGACTGATGAGTTTTATTTCTATTTTCAAAGAATCAGACATCACACCCACAACATCTGAGGGTGAGTTGTCACCTTTTTATTTTTAATGGAATTTTGTGTATGGTCATATAGACCTTTACGGCGTCACCGAATAGGTTATACGGTTTCCGAGACACTAGGGCATTTTAATCATAGTCAGGTCACGGTTTTTAGATTATGTTAGATAACAGTCGAAGAAACGTAACTTAATGATCGGACACCACTGAGACCGATTCGCTCTGACGAAACATTGTGTTGACTTCAGCCCTTCTCAGTGTGACTACTTCAGAGGAGTTCCGTGCCCTGCAGTGGACCATTAACGAATTGGAGCAGAGCCTTGCAACCGTTGGTGTATGGCAATACACTGCAAATTTTCGATCGTAAGCACCAAGAAGTTAATATTCCTTAAAAATTAAATGTAGACACGACGCGAGAATTTTACTACTACCAATATTAAATGTAACAATTTTCGTCTGTTATATTTTGTCTGTTAAATTGCAATATTTATAGTATCATCTCAAGTTGCGCATGTAAAGATGTTTGAGGTAAAATCATGCGCGCAAAATAATAAAGTAAAAAAATTGGTTATAATATCTTATTTTTACGTTTTAAATTTACTGAAAATCCAAACAAATATAAAAAAAAATCGCCTCGCATTTACAATACATCACCTAATTACATACAACGATTAACATAGCAAGCAAGGTGTGACGAGTACATATGAGACAGATGCAAGTCATACCCTACTTGCTAATGTAAATAAGGAGAGTTAAGTTAAATAAATATATTGCTCGAGGAGACTTACCGGCTAAGGGATGAGACTACAAGAGGACTTCTTATCAATTTCTATAACTAGTCAAACTATTTACGAGTGGTCATATACTGTGTGGTAGTCTGTTAGAGTAGTATACGAGGGCAGGGGTGGGACCACAGACGTTTTGTTTCAATTACCCGTAGTCCCACCCTAGAGCAGTGGGTCTACGGGAAAAAAATAACCGTGGACCCACCAGTGGGTCTCAGTGATACCACGAGTTAGTTGTTTGATAATATCCATACACAAACTCTTAAGAAAGAAAACTTTTTATTTGTTTTAACTTTAAGAAATCAGGAATATATAAATATACTTATATATAAATGAGTTAATGTGTATGACCACTCCCATTACTATTGGCAAATATGAGAGAGAAACGATCTAAATAGTACTAAATGCAGTGTCTATACAACGCCAATATAATGTTTTGTGACAACTAATTTTAATGTTGAAAAGTTAAGGCACATCGTTACGTCACCCCGCGATACTCTAAATATTTACAACACTATCGTATAAAATAAATAATTGTCTTTGTAACATACGCCACTTTTGAATACATTATTTTCTTCCAATGGAAATAGCAGGTATTATACCTAGATGTTGGTTTAAGCTATAAAAATTCGTATGTTACAACACACAAGATCAAAATATCAAAACATTTACTATCTTCATAAGCATGATGTTTCATCGTATAAAGTTATTGTCAATTTCTATTCATTTCTATTCTATTCATTCACCATCGTTGAAGGCACAAGTGGCACCGAAAATACCACCTTGTCATACTCCATCAATAAACATTGAATATTTGAATACATTTCTTATTTTCAGCATAAATGTTATTTTCTCATCTTTTTATAATAACGATCTTTAAAAAAAACATTATAACATTACATTTCATTACATTTTCAACATTTAAAGGCGTTTAACGTTTTATCAAAGGCTACATCAATATACACAGATGATTATTTTAAATTTTCAACTAACCTCTGATAGCTTCAACTTGATTTAATTCTAAAATATAGAAATTATGTTTACAAGTTTAAAATATTATATCCTTATAGTTACTGATAGATAGTCAATAGTACCCTTTAAATACAAAAAAGTTACAATAGTTCCGGAAAGCTGAAGAAAACTATGAAAAATTGTTCCACTTACATAATTATCATCAATAGAAAGAAAATATCATTCTGAAGAATAGTATACATACAACGACATAGATAGTATCTATGTCGTGTCCGGCCATACTGATTAAAGTAATATAGAAACAGAAAATATACTTTTCCATGGTTTAATTATTAAAATGTGTGTATAAGTGAATAACGTGATAGCATGTTCTGTATGTATTTAGTTTTTTTGAATTTGGTTTGACATGATGCAATCTTTCTCTATTTAAATAGACCGCATATAATTTGAAACAGTATAAAAACCAATAACTAACTGTAAAAAAAGAATTGAAATATACTACCCGGAAAGTTCTTACCGAAGTTTTTTTTAATTATACAACAGGTAGAAAGAGGGATGTAAGTTTAGAAATAATTAAAAATTTTGTTAAAAAAAGTAAAAAACAGCCAATATCTTTAGACAGACTCAAATAATTTAAGTTAATAAATATAGAACAGAAGTTTAATAAGGGAAACATAATTTTAAAAAATGCTTTTAAATACTAAGAAATAAATAAATATAAACATGTCAAAATTCATGCATAATCAAATTTAAAAAAACCAAAAATTTCAAAAGTTACTTCTTCAAATGTACACTATTTGACAAAACACAATTTTGACGTTTAAAGACTGACAGCTGCCACACGTCAGTGTCACTCGATCAGTATAGCCGGCGCGCGCCGCTCACAACTCTACAGGAGTAATACAAATCACCCTAGAAAACAAAACTGGGGGGCTAGACAAGTGGCAAAACGCTAGTAGAATAGAAATAAAATAGATTAGCAAATGTATGGGTTTGACATTCGCTTACGACTAATTAGTCGATAGCGAATGTCAATCCCATACATTTGTTAATCTATTCTACTAGCGTTTTTGCCACTTGTCTAGGCCTTCTAGAGTGCCGCAGACCCCCGGTTTATCTCGTGTCGAGAGCGCGGCGCGTTGGAAGAGCACGTCAAGTAATTCATACCTCGTCTGGCGCGAGCGTGGCGGGCTCGTGGTTGCCCTCGGGCGCGGGCGCGGGGGCGGGGGCGGGAGCGGGGGCGGGGGCGGGAGCGGGGGAGGGGGCGGCCTCGGCGGCCTTGGCGGCGGCCTCCAGCGCGCGGATGCGGTTCTCCTGCTTCACTATCACCGACTTGAGCTTGCGGATCTCATCTACCACGTCGGATAACTGCTTCTCCTGGAATGTGAAACAGCTAGCTATGTTAAACGGCGGTTGATACGTAATTACGTATATTAAGCGTATGCAAATTCAAATACCATGTAATGAAACATAATATTAATCTAACATGATTTAACTCAGATCAGGATTAACATTAGTTGAAAATGATATATGATGTCTTTCCCAAACTATTACGTTTTACATGCATATCGATATATACAGGGTTATTGGTAATTCGACGTATTCCCGTTAGGAGGTGATAGGGGTGACTATTTGTGATAATTTTAACCCCCATATGCATTATGCAAAAGTGAACCATTTTCGAGTTATCAAGCTTTTCAGCGTTTTTCAAAATAAGTCAGAAATGCAACATCAAAAATTTATTAAAAAAAAAGTATCAATTGAAATCAATTTTTTTCTTCTGATTTATAAAAACGATTAAACAATGTTTATTTATCATCATTAAAACTACAATTATCGGTCCAACTTTAAAAATGCGAGACGATTAAAGATATTACTTCAATATTTTTTGAGATTTTTGTCCACTAAAATGCCTTAAAAACAAAAAAAACCTTATATCAAACTTGGCTTGCAGATTATTTTAAAAACATAACCGTTTTCTTAGCTTTCCAACAAGGCATAACAACTATGAACTTATTAAAAAAAAAACTGAGAAAAAACTATCACAAAGGAAGCAGGCGGAAATTTGTATTCGAACTAAACTTAAGGTCGTTCTTTAAAATTTCCAAAAAAATAATTATTAACAATGCCCATTGTAAATAAAACAAAATATATAAATTTAAAATTAAATTTAGAACCAGTAAAAGTTTAGTAATAATAACAATTAATAATAAGTAACAATTAAGACATTTTGTTACTTAGCCTAATTAAAGTTCTTGCTCGAAGGGACTTCCCCTATTACGTACGCAGTCTCATTCTTTTTCTGAGGTGTAAATTAACTACTGAAGTGTTCTAATTATTCCGAATCACATTTGCAGGATATCTGTCTTGCTAGTATATCATGTTTTCCCTTATAGCCAAAGGCACGCCTTCAAGCATTTCATTTGGTAAAAAAAATTCGTAAGCGAGCAAAATTGGTTATCGATAAATTCTTGCACATATTGCACATATTGCAGAATAATTTGACTACTTCGGTAGTTAAGTTACACCTCGGAAAAATAATGAGACTTTGCGTATGCAATAGGGGAAGTCCCTTCGAGCAAGAACTTTAATTAAGCTAAATTACAAAATGTCTTGATTGTTATTTATTATTAATTGTTATTATTACTAACCTTTTACTGGTTCTAAATTTAATTTTATATTTATATTTTTTGTTTTATTTACATTGGGCATTGTTTTTAACTACTTTTTTTGAAATTTTAAAGAACGACCATAAGTTTAGTTCGAATACAAATTTCCGCCTGCTTCCTTTGTGATCGGTTTTTCTCAGTTTTTTTAAAATAAATTCATAGTTGTTATCCCTTGTTGGAAAGCTAAGAAAACGGTTATGTTTTTAAACGAATCTGCAAACCAAGTTTGATATAAGTTTTTTTTGTTTTTAAGGCATTTTAGTGGACAAAAATCTCTAAAAATATTGAAGTAATATCGTTAATCGTCTCGCATCTTTAAAGTTGGACCGATAATTGTAGTTTTAATGTTGATAAATAACCATTGTTTAATCGTTTTTATAAATCAGAAGAAAAAAATAGATTTTAATTGATACTTTTTTTTAAATAAATTTTTTATGTTGCATTTCTGACCTATTTTGAAAAAAGCTGAAAAGCTTGATAACTCGAAAATGGTTCACTTTTGCATAATGCTTATAGGGGTTAAAATTACCACAAATAGGCACCCCTATCACCTCCTAACGGGAATACGTCGAATTACCAATAACCCTGTATATGTATAAACGCTGGCGTGTATCGTATTAGTATTAGATATCGGTTTAACTCAATATTAGGAGTCCATCCATCCATCAGCCCTTTGGGGTCCACTGCTGGACATAGGCCTCCCACAATCGTCGCCACTCTTCCCGATCCTGCGCCCTCTGAATCCAACGGTTTCTCGCTGTCTTCTTCAGGTCATCAGTCCACCTCGTCGGAGGACGGCCAATACTTCGTCTTCCGAGACGCGGTCTCCACTCGAGGACTTTTCTTACCCAACGGTTATCAGTCCGTCGAGCGACGTGGCCTGCCCATTGCCACTTCAGTTAACTGATCCTTCGAGCTTTATTTAGCTTATTAGGGGTCAGCCTAATATAATATATTTTTTTTTAAAAACAAAGCATAATTCTATTCTAAACAATACGATTGAAATCGCTACTCACAATGGCGGCGGTGACGGCGGGCGGGGGAGTGGCGGACGCGGGGGTCCCCGGAGTGCCCGCGTGCTCGCTTCTATCCACGCGCGGGGTCGGCGAGCGCGCGTCCTTCTCCCGCTCCCCCCGGTCTCCCCGCTCCCCCCGGTCTCCCCGCTCCCCGCGCTCCCCCCTGTCCTTGGGCCCGGCGAGCGCGTTCCGCTTGGTCACGGTGAGCGTGTGCGCGCGCCCGGCCACGTACCCGCCCTGCACGACGAGCGCACGCTCCTGTATGTGGCAGCCCTAGCTGGTGAGCTCTAACGATACTCCTGTTGGCTTTGAGCGCGCATAAAACTATTTTTCGGGAGAGGATTTGTAATTGAAACACAAATTTTTGGTCCTTAACACCTTCACTGCGGCAATTTTCGCCGCACAGAATGACAGAACAGCATTTTTGGCATCCGCACGGAGTGAAAGTCTCGGACGGGGCTATTTTAACCCCGTAACGCAGTATACGTGTTAATATAAATTATTAAAAAAAAAAAATACGTCTTTATCTGGCAAATAGTAAAGATGTTCATTGTATATCCATTTTAAATAAATTTTGTTAGAAAGTATAAGAATAGTACACATCCATTTTCAAAAGGATTTGAAAATGCTAGATGAATTCCTTTTAAATTAAAAAAAATCATATAACATTGAAGCCGAAAAGAAAAACAAGTAAACTAACAAAAAGTTACTAAACACAATTAACTAACATCAATCTAAACACTTGAAAGAGAAAAAAGTACGGATAAACAACAAAATTCATAAGAAAATCATTAGTAGTTCAAACAAAACGTTAGTAACACTGAAATCAATCATTCAAGAGCAAGTTCACGTTCAAACTGTAGTTAGTGTAACGAAACACGTTAGGGGCGAGAAGTGGAAACCAACAGAATCATCGAGAAGGCGGGACTAGTTTCGGTCGAATACAAGTGGTAGGACTGAAGCAAATGTAGCATCGATTAAGGGGTAAAGAATATAAATAGTGTTGAGTTACGACGCTCTGTTTTAATACAACAACAGTTCAGCAACTGAACAGTTTTGCCTCAGTACCTAACGTTTAACTAACTCCTAAAACTAAGAAATTGTTTGTCTCAGCAAAGATTTCCTCATTTAGAACATTGTTCACACCTATGCAGCTTATGTGTGTGCATTTCAGATGTGGACTTATCATTACAACAGTTCTACCACTTGTTAAAACTTTTGACTCGAACAAGGCAGGGCAAACCACACACAGTATTAGGGTTATTATGGAATCAGGGTTGTCACACCAACTTCTAAAATATGATATTCAAATGTGTTGTACTTGTACAAACTTTCAGGTAAAAATAACAAAAGAGTGATGTGACAACCTTGATAATACACATTATAAAAACATTTAAACATCAAAAAAGAATAATATGCATTATATCACATAATATTATAATCAACGAAAAATTAATAATCATTCATGCGTCAAAGTAGTTTATGAACAACTTCTGAGCTGTAAAATAGGTTTTTAATTATTACAACAAGATATTGTGCTAAAATACAGCAATTACATTATAATTAGAATATAAAATTGATTTATGAATATACAATACGTGTGTTAAATTTGAATATTCGTGGAATGTAATTTTATTATTCTAGCACAACAACATCCAAAGTCAAAATCATCATAAAAACACATTAATAAGACATAATTAAATTGTATGCGTTATTTTCACATCTACGTCATGCATTTTTAATGTTTATATACACCTAGTCTGTAACGTGGCTCTTCGTATTGGGGGCTGTTCCCCATAAAAGCATGTTATATGTATATTTTCTTCGGAGTATTCAGAACCCTATTTGATTCTGGTTCTACTGAAATCTCCAATACACTAAAATCCCCATAACTACAATCCATACAAATTAGATTTAAACACCATGAGACAAAAATCTATAAGAGTAAAAATAGCACAGGATCTCCCAAAAATTTCCCAAACAAGAATTCCCAGGAAAGTCGAAGCAAAAATCATGTAAACTAAAGTGACTCAAAGTGAAAGGTACTACAGCTGTCGGCACGAAAGTATAGCTGCTATATAGGGTATCAATGTGGGGGGGCATACTACAGCTGGCGAACCAATTGAAGGCGAAGACGATACCTTAATATCGACTTTTGCTCATTCAAGATCAGAGCCAGACTTTAGTGAAGCTAACAATAAGACAGGGGTAATAAGGGTAACAACCCGCTCACCCTGCGCAATACTATCTTGCGCATTCAAGATCAGAGCCAGACTTCAGTGCCGCGATGTATACCAGACGGGGGGTACCAGGCAGGGTGGGCTGGTGGTACCTTGAGGGACATGGTGCAGGGCTCGGCGTCCTCCCCCGCCAGCCACTCGTCGGCGGTGAGGCTGGCCTCGTCGCTCAGCGTGTCCGGGTACAGGTCCTCTTGGAGCCGCGATGTATACCAGGCGGTGGTGGTACCTTGAGGGACATGGTGCAGGGCTCGGCGTCCTCCCCCGCCAGCCACTCGTCGGCCGTGAGGCTGGCCTCGTCGCTCAGCGTGTCCGGGTACAGGTCCTCTTGGAGCCGCGATGTATACCAGGCGGTGGTGGTACCTTGAGGGACATGGTGCAGGGCTCGGCGTCCTCCCCCGCCAGCCACTCGTCGGCGGTGAGGCTGGCCTCGTCGCTCAGCGTGTCCGGGTACAGGTCCTCTTGGAGCCGCGATGTATACCAGGCGGTGGTGGTACCTTGAGGGACATGGTGCAGGGCTCGGCGTCCTCCCCCGCCAGCCACTCGTCGGCGGTGAGGCTGGCCTCGTCGCTCAGCGTGTCCGGGTACAGGTCCTCTTGGAGCCGCGATGTATACCAGGCGGTGGTGGTACCTTGAGGGACATGGTGCAGGGCTCGGCGTCCTCCCCCGCCAGCCACTCGTCGGCGGTGAGGCTGGCCTCGTCGCTCAGCGTGTCCGGGTACAGGTCCTCTTGGAGCCGCGATGTATACCAGGCGGTGGTGGTACCTTGAGGGACATGGTGCAGGGCTCGGCGTCCTCCCCCGCCAGCCACTCGTCGGCGGTGAGGCTGGCCTCGTCGCTCAGCGTGTCCGGGTACAGGTCCTCTTGGAGCCGCGATGTATACCAGGCGGTGGTGGTACCTTGAGGGACATGGTGCAGGGCTCGGCGTCCTCCCCCGCCAGCCACTCGTCGGCGGTGAGGCTGGCCTCGTCGCTCAGCGTGTCCGGGTACAGGTCCTCTTGGAGCCGCGATGTATACCAGGCGGTGGTGGTACCTTGAGGGACATGGTGCAGGGCTCGGCGTCCTCCCCCGCCAGCCACTCGTCGGCGGTGAGGCTGGCCTCGTCGCTCAGCGTGTCCGGGTACAGGTCCTCTTGGAGCCGCGATGTATACCAGGCGGTGGTGGTACCTTGAGGGACATGGTGCAGGGCTCGGCGTCCTCCCCCGCCAGCCACTCGTCGGCGGTGAGGCTGGCCTCGTCGCTCAGCGTGTCCGGGTACAGGTCCTCTTGGAGCCGCGATGTATACCAGGCGGTGGTGGTACCTTGAGGGACATGGTGCAGGGCTCGGCGTCCTCCCCCGCCAGCCACTCGTCGGCGGTGAGGCTGGCCTCGTCGCTCAGCGTGTCCGGGTACAGGTCCTCTTGGAGCCGCGATGTATACCAGGCGGTGGTGGTACCTTGAGGGACATGGTGCAGGGCTCGGCGTCCTCCCCCGCCAGCCACTCGTCGGCGGTGAGGCTGGCCTCGTCGCTCAGCGTGTCCGGGTACAGGTCCTCTTGGAGCCGCGATGTATACCAGGCGGTGGTGGTACCTTGAGGGACATGGTGCAGGGCTCGGCGTCCTCCCCCGCCAGCCACTCGTCGGCGGTGAGGCTGGCCTCGTCGCTCAGCGTGTCCGGGTACAGGTCCTCTTGGAGCCGCGATGTATACCAGGCGGTGGTGGTACCTTGAGGGACATGGTGCAGGGCTCGGCGTCCTCCCCCGCCAGCCACTCGTCGGCGGTGAGGCTGGCCTCGTCGCTCAGCGTGTCCGGGTACAGGTCCTCTTGGAGCCGCGATGTATACCAGGCGGTGGTGGTACCTTGAGGGACATGGTGCAGGGCTCGGCGTCCTCCCCCGCCAGCCACTCGTCGGCGGTGAGGCTGGCCTCGTCGCTCAGCGTGTCCGGGTACAGGTCCTCTTGGTGCCGCGATGTATACCAGGCGGTGGTGGTACCTTGAGGGACATGGTGCAGGGCTCGGCGTCCTCCCCCGCGAGCCACTCGTCGGCGGTGAGGCTGGCCTCGTCGCTCAGCGTGTCCGGGTACAGGTCCTCTTGGAGCCGCGATGTATACCAGGCGGTGGTGGTACCTTGAGGGACATGGTGCAGGGCTCGGCGTCCTCCCCCGCCAGCCACTCGTCGGCGGTGAGGCTGGCCTCGTCGCTCAGCGTGTCCGGGTACAGGTCCTCTTGGTGCCGCGATGTATACCAGGCGGTGGTGGTACCTTGAGGGACATGGTGCAGGGCTCGGCGTCCTCCCCCGCCAGCCACTCGTCGGCCGTGAGGCTGGCCTCGTCGCTCAGCGTGTCCGGGTACAGGTCCTCTTGGAACAGCTCCGACTTGCGCGGCACCGTCATCGACACCACCTACACACCGAACACATTTTATTTTAATTAATTGTATCACGCGTTACTTTGAGGAACTTCATTATTACAAACGAAGGATTAATCTACTTTGCAACAATCCGCGAACAAAAAATGTATGGTGGTGTATGTATATGTATACCTTCATGCACGCAGCACCTCCCTCCCTCCCACACAGGAAACATGCACACGCGATTAATGAATACATACACCAACACACACCAACACGTGTTTCGCCCCAAAACAAGGCATCCTCAGGGTAAGTAGCCTCTACGACGTTTATCGACCAAAATAAAAGTAGAAAAAAATTAAGGTATACTCGTATAAGACGGCTGCCCGGGCTGTGAGTTCACTTTGCGATTAACCGTCGTAGAGGCTACTTACCCTGAGGATACCTTGTTGCATGAAATATAAGCATTTCATGTGCTGCTTTTATTATGCGAGCACGGATACAATATTATTTCGTCTCATTTTGTATAAATTAATGTAGAAATTAATGCAGAAAGTATTTGTCAATATTTATTGTCTTACCTGACACAGACCAGAGTTGTTGAGACGATAGAACTTAGCGATTTCACACGTCGCCACATCACAACCTCGCTTCGGCATCATACCGATACCTGGACAAATAATATACGGATGGATATTTGAAATTGATAGATAGACATACCAAAGATAAAGTTAGTAAGTACCTGACGCGCTTAAATCATTACCAACAAATATTTTTAAGAAAAAATTAAGAATCTGGCTACTGGACAAAAATTTCTATACAGTTCAAGAATTTCTAAATCATGAAATAAAATAGGCATCTCACTTTTTTTTGACTTATTCTTTATTGATGTTAATTAATTTATCTTATAACCTGATTATGTTACCTATAACGTGATACAATATTTGCATGCTAATGTAGTTAGCTGAATAAAAATGACTGTTACTTTATTATTAAGACCACTAATGTACCTATGTATTCAAAGCAAATAAATAAACTTGAAACTTGAAAGATAACATAGATTGAGTTGTAAAATTATATTTGCGTTCGCTCAATATTGAGTTTTGTTATAATAATTTACCTCTTTGCGGATCAGGCGTCTGGAAAGTGTTGATGTAGTGGACGAACGGGGGCTCCGGCGTTACCTGCAAGTAAACAGAACCAAATCGTATCAGACGAAACATCATGTCGGGGTCACCAATTCCGAGATTACCCCCCGCCGGACGATGGTACTTTGCAGTGGCCATCAAGTCACTATGTGTGGTCATTTTGTTCGCTACTTGTGGTCATTTTGTTCGCTATTTTTAGTCATTTTGCGTCGTCAGCATTTCTGTGCGGCGCGCTCAAGTTACTGTAAGATGTGCAGTGACGTTAAAAGGGTAGTTTTGCACTGTTGCTATATGACCACACTGCTACTTTACCATCGTATCCACTGCCTCACGGGTATTCTGCTTCAGCACCAGCTCACAAAACCGTGGCACTACCAAGGTAATACGGCCATTCTGCCATACTATCAGTTCACCTCGAAGTGTTTCCCTTCTCGCAGATGTTTGTATCGGGGTTGTAGAGCGCGGACGAAACCGTTTCTATTCTGAGTAACAGGCTAACGACATATTCCTACCACAATAAAATCCACTTCCTAGCAACACTAGGATCATACGGTCATCCTGCTACACTATCAGCTTAATTGATGATTATGAGAAATACCCACCACAAATCAATTTCCTCCCAACACTTGGACCACAAACTTTCTACCAAACCAAGCATACACAGTCATCCACACCAGCTCACCTCGAAGTACCGTATAACGGAGTCGCCCTTCCCGCACAGGTAGATCAGGTTGGTGTCGGGGTCGTACAGCGGGAACATGACGCCGTTGCTGGTGTCGATCTCGACGGTCACATACACAGTCATCCACACCATCAGCTCACCTCGAAGTACCGTATGACGGAGTCGCCCTTCCCGCACAGGTAGATCAGGTTGGTGTCGGGGTCGTACAGCGGGAACATGACGCCGTTGCTGGTGTCGATCTCGACGGTCACGATCGGCTCGTTGAGGGCGTCCGGCGTGCGCAGCGAGTACTGCCGCTCGGACATGCGGCTGAAGCTGGACATTACAAGGAAACGTTACGGTCAGCGATCACAGAAGTAAGAGATAAAGAAAGAAAGAAAGAAAGAAAGAAAGAAAGAAAGAAAGAAAGAAAGAAAGAAAGAAAGAAAGAAAGAAAGAAAGAAAGAAAGAAAGAAAGAAAGAAAGAAAGAAAGAAAGAAAGAAAGAAAGAAAGAAAGAAAGAAAAACTTTATTCACATACACACAATAGACACAAGCTTTACATCTACAGTTATATGGATACTGCGTGTGAGCGCAAATCGTGTCACCGCAAAAAGAATTCTCAATTCAAAAAGAGCTGTAGTAGTGTACATATTCACATCTATACTAATATTATAAAGAGGAAACATTTTGTTTGTACTGTTTTCCCAAAAAACTACTGGACCTATTTCAAAAATTCTTTCATCATTAGAAAGCTGCATCTTCACTGAGTGACATTTGCTATATAATATTAGTAGATGTAAACAGCGGGGAATTAGCCTAACCTAAGGCGAATTTCAGACAAAGAGACGAACATAGCGATAGCGAATTGAAGGTAAAGCCAGAGTTACACAGTATATTTTTCTATTTAGCTAATTTGTGATTATCGGCGAATGCTCACCCGGTGGTGAACACGAGGCCGTGTTTGAGGAAGATGGCGCGCGAGGCCTTGCTGCCCTCGTGCGCGATGGCCTCCGACTCCACCTCCCCCTTGCGCGGGTCTATTATTCTGCGAACAGAGACAAATTTGTTTTTTTTTTTAAATTATATTTATTGCGTACACAGGAGTTATAAAATAAAAATAGCTGGCATCAAAAATCCACACAGGTTATAGGTGTAATGAAACAGTCGTTAAGCCTAGTCTAAGACCTTCGGGTGGCTTGAGAACATTCAACACTGGGTTGGCCACTAACCACTAACCCCTCCACCAATCCGTATTAGAGCAGCGTGGTGGAGTATGCTCTAGACCTCCCGCAGCAGTGACTGTGGGGGAGACCCGTACCCAGTGGGACGTCTATGGGTCGCAGCAACAGACTTCAGGAGAGAGTTGGTTTCTACTGAGTTGCTGACGTCACGTTCTTCTCGCATCACGCCGTGACCAGCCTCGGGTCACTGGGGGAGTGAGGCGGTGGGGACTGGGGGCTACGTCACCTGATCTTCTTGTCGCGGCAGGTGGTGAGCAGCTTGGAGCCGGTCCAGTTCCAGCACGCCGAGTAGATGAGGTCCGGGTGGCAGTCCAGGCTGAGCAGCACCTCGCCCGTGCCCACGTTCCATATAGCTATCTGAGGACACGACCACATCAACCGTTCACATATCTTTACATGCCTTGGTTATGAATGTAGGATGCTACAAAATCATGTCTTTCGTTCCACCATTCATTGTAGAGCCCATAGCCCAATGGCTCGCGTCGATTCAATCGTGATCGAAGCAACGATTGGCGCGGTCGGTTTGTGGATGGGTGACCGCTAGTGGCAAAATTTCATGGACGTTACCGTGCTTCGGAGGGCACGTCAAGCCGTCGGTCCCGGTTGTTTTCAATGGTGGAAAGAGTCGTTAAGCCGAAGGTCTTGAGAACATTCGACACAGGGTTGGCCACTAACCCCTCCACAAATCCGCATTGGAGCAGCCTGGTGGATGGTGGTATGCTCTAGACCTCCCGCAGCTGTCTGTGGGGGAGACCCGTGCCCAGCAGTGGGACGTCTATGGGTCGCAGCGAGACTACGAGGACATGGAGCGTAAACATCCACAATATTCCACACAATTCACCTGGTTATCCGAGCCGGCGGTGAGCAGCACGTTCTGCGCGGTGGGGTGCCACAGCACGAGCCCCACGCGCCGCTGGTGGTACACCAGGTCCACCACCGGCTCCGACAGCGTGCGCGACAGCCCGCCATCGGGGATCTGCCACACCTGCGAAGACCACCAGCTTTTACGAAAGACTCTATAGCGAAAGGAGAAACTGACTGACTGACTGACTGACATATCAACGCAGGGCCTAAACTATTCAACAGTTCCTTTTATAACGTAGGGGAGCACTAAGAAAGGATTTTTGAAAATTCACCCCCTAAGGGGGTAAAACGGGGGTGCAAAGTTAGTATGAAACTTTGCCGTTTTTGAAGTTAGTGAATGTCTAAATCCACGCGAGCGAAGCTGCGGGCATCCACTAGTTTTGCATAAATGTCGGCACGAAAGTGTAGCTGTGAATGAAATTCGGAGAAGATAGCTGCGGATGTGGTATCAGCGCTTAAATTCAAAGTCAAAGTCAAATAATTTATTTCGCTATGAGGTGATTGGACACGCTTAACGAAAGTCTAGCTAACTACAAGCTACTTAATGAAAAGAGATATAATCATGAAGGAAGAAAGGAGAGATCTCTATGGATATAATGCTATTCTAAACTGATCAATATAAGGCAAAGGATTAGCTATTGATCATTGAATGAATAGCTAATCCTACACGGCTAACCTAACCTTACGACTGACAACCCGCTCGTTCGCACCCGGTTATACCTTAAATTTCGACTTCTGATTCAAAGTCAGCGCTAAACTTTGATGCCGGTCTCTATACACAGGGTGGTAAAAAATAATGATGATTAAAGAAAGCAGTTTTTGGATCAGTTGAGATCTGCTATCATATTGCTTATGATCTAATACTAAAAAAGGATGATGATTATAATTTCATAAGAAATAAGTAGTACCCTTGTACCATTTTCTTCCTTTGTTACTCTATTTATGTTTTTATAAAGTGTGTACATAAAATATTAAATAAATAAATAAAGGATAATACTGAAACTCGGCTGTTATAGTCATTCAGAACCAATTTATTTTCACACAAATGCGCGAGAGATCTCGCGCATTTGAAATTTCCGTGGAATCTCGTACACCTATATTATAAACGTGGATGATCTAAAAATATGCATCCGAATGTTGTTCAAAATAAATACGCACAGGTTATGTAATCCGGGTATTTGCGTAGACCGAAAGCGATGCGATAGCAAAAAACACAAGATGCTTTCGCCGCGGCGCGCGCGCCGTTATGATTACAACATACCGAGTACTATGTAAAAAATATTTTTACAAGAATTTCTTATACTTATACGTGAGGCCGTTCCCACCATTGGGCAGGAGTGAAGAACACATCGTGAGGAAACCTCCATGCTTGAGAGTTATTCTAATGTTCTCGAAGGCATGTGAAGTCTGCCAATCCGCACTTGCCCAGCGTGGTGGACTAAGGCCTAATCCCCCCGTTCTGAGAGGAGACCCATGCCCAACAGTGGGACAAAGAAAGGGTTGTGATTATAAGATGGATTAATTTATATGGATAGTTATATGGATAGTTATAAGCGAAATACTCAAGTTATAAGGGTCAACTCTCTTGTTAAGAAACAAAGCCGTTCCACTTGCAAACTCTAAATGTAGTATTTCGCTTATAACTTTTTTATTTATAGTTCTACGACAAAAAGTTACTGAACCAAAGTTGTAGAGAATTTAATTTGCAACAAAAATGTTGACATTTTTTTTTATCAGGTTAAGAGATATATCGTAAAAACCATTTCAACCCCTATTTTCAAGATGGTGGCCGTGGGACAAGGGTGGCGACCCCATAAACTTGGTTTTAGCTTTACACTGACCCCCCCTACACATCAAAAAAATAAAATTGCGTCCTCTAAAAAACGCAAGGTTAGGCCTAAAAAATGTAACATTTCAATGGACTACCCGGTGCGTCCTGCGGGCTGCGCGCGCATCCGCGTTCGTCCACAACCCGCACCGTTGGAAGCCAAACAGCGAGGCGCCAGCTCACCTTGACAACACAGTCCTCGGAGCCGCTGGCGATGACGTTGTCGTTGTGCGGGCACCACGCGATGTCCAGCACGGGGCCCTTGTGCCCGCCCACCAGTGGGTAGTCGGCAGGGATGCGCCCCACCTGTGGGACAACACAAACACATCACAATTTGGGACCTTTACGAAGCATCACTTTTACAACTTCTTATATGTATATTCCTGTAAAAAAAAAACAGCAGACAAACTTACAAAACATTTTTTTTTTCTATTTCTAAATTAATGCTTGTATAAAAGATCCGTGTCAGGGATTCAGTATATGTTTGTAGGTTTGTACCAAGTTTCATTTAAATCGGTTCAGTGGTTTTTGATTCCATCGCGCACATAGGGACACACCACGGAGGCTTTTTTCCTCTATGGACCAGACAGTCAATAACTTTGAAAAAAATCTGTACCGATTATTTATCAAATGTAGGTTTTTTCAAGATTTAATCAATGTACAGACGCGGTCTCGTTAGTTTGATTATAAGTAGGTACTTATAGATAATAGTTATACTTTATTCAACGTGTCTTGCACGAATTAAAAACGAAAACTGCATCCTGTTTTGTAAATGTTGTAAAACCGTATGTGTACATTGCAACCTCCGGTGAAACCGTATCCTCTCGTCAGCAACAACGGCTTATCGAATAAACACGAAACGAACCGACACAGTACTTGTGATCTACTGGTTTAATTTAATAAGGATGGATTAATGGATCTAATGATCAGGTTTGATGGTAAGATGAAATGTTCATCATCTATATGTACTAATATTATAAAGAGGAAACATTTGTTTGTAATGTTTTCACACAAAAACTACTGGATCGATTTCAAAAATTCTTTCACCATTACAAAGCTGCAAGTGACATAGGCTATATAATATTACTAGGTGTATACTATTGTTATGTCTAATTCCACGCGAGCGAAGCTGCGGGCGTCCACTATCATAAAATACTTTAGATGCAAGACATTTACAATGGGATTCAGTGTACATAGTTACAAAAACTTATTCTCGACATGGATGCAACGCCTAGTCCCAAAAATAAACAATCTGTGAAAATAAATATTTACCCGAGTTGGAAACCGAACCCGTTTACAGGCAGGTTTCCTTCGTCTAGATCAGAGGTTCCCAAACTTTTTTTGCTCATAGACCCCTTTTAAAAAGTTTGCTGGTTCCGGTGGACCCCCTGCACTAAATTTCTATCATATTTCCAGTCGACAAAAAATGTGAAGATAAATTATGAAAATTGCCGTTGCGAGTGAGTTCCAACCACGAAAAAAACATTCTTTGAAAAAAAAAAGAGAATTGATTGGTAAATTAATTAATTGATTGTGCTGTGAGTGGATGTCAAAAGTAAAGTTGACCATTCAAAAAGAAGTGATTCCATCTCAAACTTACATTTTTGACATCTACTCACAGCACAAAAACCAATCAATTCTCACTTATTTTATTTAGAAAACTCGGAGTGGTAAAAATAAAAAAATAGTATATTTTCTTGTGTTGTATTTATTCAAATACTATGTAAGTAACTATTAACTATTATTATTGTTATCATATTTTACAATATTATATTAAGTAAGTATAGTAAATCAAAATATAATTGTACCTACAATCAAAATTAAACATTAATAACGTAGGTAACGTAACTTAATGGGAGGGATGTACTTGATGTATTGACAGCAAATTATCAATATTTGGCTTTAGTTTTGTTAGGAATAACCGCAAACCGCAGTCGGCGGGCGGCTTTGAGTATAAGGCGAGCGGCCGCGGCGGTGCTTTGCAAGTCTCGACACGTTGTACTGATTATGGAATATTACAAGTTTTTACAAGTAACAGTCGCTGAGCTTCTTAAAATATTATCTGCCTACATTGATAGGTGAAGTCAAGCCAACATTTTAGT
Organism: Carterocephalus palaemon; assembly: GCA_944567765.1. Lineage (NCBI taxonomy): Eukaryota > Metazoa > Arthropoda > Insecta > Lepidoptera > Hesperiidae > Carterocephalus > Carterocephalus palaemon. Next base: position 10,509,752 of record OX155657.1, on the reverse strand, counting down.
TCTTCACTATCGAAACCAGATAAATTTTCGTGGACCCCCGCTTACGAATTGTGGACCCCCATTTTTCTGTCACGCCAACGTAGACCCCCGTCGAGTCTCCCGTGGACCCCTGGGGGTCCACCTGGACCACTTTGGGAATTACTGGTCTAGATTTTTCAAAAGCTTTTATTTAACTTCACTCGTATGTATCTATGTATGTATGTCCTGGAATCTTGCAATCAATATTTCACCCACTTCCACTGAAGCTATCGAGCTGAAATTTGGCACACATATTTGGTTCCGATGACAATGCACGAAAATAAAAATAAAGTTAGGAAAAGCTTTTTTTTTTTAAAATAATATTTTATAACATAGATAGACGGACAAACAGACATACGGGCCACCTGATGTTAAGTGATCGCTGTCGTCTATGGATCAGTCAATCCAAAACATTTTACGGAATCGACCGCCACCTGTATCGCATTAGTCGAGATTGGAACCCAGGACCGGTGTAAGTGGGCCACGGGGTCGTCTATTTGGATCGTCCAGCGCCTAGTTTCCGAGCTTCTTAGTCAGCACGACATTTCGCAGTGCCACTCTGGTGCCACTGTCCAGCGGTGACCTATATCGCGAGTAGGGATTCAAAGCTTGTTGGTATTAAATCGGAGACAAAAAAACTATATAGATAAATCTATACTAATATTATAAAGAGGAAAGATTTGTTAAAAGCTTTTATTTAACTTCACTCGTATGTATATATGTCCTGGAATCTTGCAATCAATATTTCACCCACTTCCACTGAAGCTATCGAGCGTAAATTTGGTTCCAATGACAATAATGCATGAAAATAAAATAAAAAAGTTATAGGTTTTTTTTAATTTTAACGGTATAATTTTTGTTTTATTTGTAATGTTTTCACAGAAATACTACTGGACCGATTTCAAAAAAATCTTTCACCATTAGAAAGCTGCATCTTCACTGAGTGACAGGCTATATAATATTCCTAGGTGTAAACGAAACTATTGTTATGTCTAATTCCACGCAAGCGAAGCTGCGGGCGTCCACTAATAGGTAAGCAAATAATATGGAAGATGTTGGTGAAATTTCGCCATATTGAAGGCCTTCAGAAGAGTAAGGGATGGATCCTTTCAATCCACCTTAAGAGGCCGATGTGGATAGAAACAAAATAAATATAAAAATTTCTAATACGGTGCAACAGTACTCCAAACATTAGTTAGTACTCCTTCCATCAATCACGGTGTGGGTGGTGATGCACAACAGGAGTAGCAAATGACCTCCCAAGGATGTCATCCCTTAATTTAATTTATTTTTATCTATTCAACTTTATTGTCACCTCTAAAGAGATATAAATGTACAATGGGCGGACTTAATGACATTTTCTACCAGTCAAAACCTGGTATAGAGGGGAAAAGCTGCGGTAGGTGGAAAGTCTAGTTATAATGCCAGGACAATCCCATCCCTCACCTCACACCTGGCAACCCTGTCAGCACACGAAATAATCTTGGCAGAACGCGAGAATCGCTAATTGGCCCCCCGTGTAATTATAGTGCTAATGAGTTCTCCGCTCGCTAACGGGACATTGCTCCGCTGTGTTCAACAAACTCGATGTTTTTGCACTGACCAGTGACACGGTTAAGGACTCGTGCGTCCGGTATAAACACAATCAGACAAAATAATATTCAACAATGAGGACAGTGCATGCCCATATTGCCCACCACCAATCCAAACCAATGGAGCAGCGTGCTCTGAACGTATCGCGCTGCTCCAATACGGACGTGGAGTATGCTCTAGACCTCCCGCAACTGTACCTGTGGGGGAGACCCGTGCCCAACAGTTGGACGTGGGTTTTAGCTAGATACAAATAGTAAAAGATGTACTTAAAAGTTTCAGCAAAATTGGTCCAGGAATTTGTGAATACATACTGTGCAACTGGGGAAGTTAATTCAGTATGCATGTCACAAGGATGTTAATGTACGACGTTGTTACAAAGTTCTATCGCAGTCAAGAGAGGCGCCCTCCCTGGCACGCCATTATAATTCGTAAACACGTATTATTGTAATCTACATGTGTGAATCACTCGAAACATTGTCATACAAACGCAAAACTAGGTATGTCATGCTGGTACGTGCGAATGTGGCTGTTTATTGTGTCTGGCGAAGGAAATGACGATTATCAAAATATACGATCAACACATATCCAGGTAATTAAGTTTCGACGCGTCGGAAAACACAGTCTACATTGGCATCCAGCGACCTGCAAGGGCTTAGTCGCCGTCACAACTAAAAGGCCAGGACCACAGTTCACCGCGTATTCCCATTGCTTTGTGAAGAGGGTAGGGTTCAACACAAGTTTGAAGTTTTGTGCAGCCCAAATGCATGCCAATCAGATACTTTTAACAACCGGTTTCCGGGACCGATCGCTTTACCGCACTTTCCGATTTCGCCAAAAATTGCTTGGCAGTTGAAGTTAGCAACCAAATTACGGGCAGATATCGGTAAGGCTTTAGATCGTTAAACGAGTAATAATGTCTCGAATATCAGCGGTGGTGGTAGCCCGGCAGCCGAGATATCGACTCGATATATTTCGGATGCCAATTCCAGATGCATGCTCCTTCGTGATTTAAATCTTCGATGACAGAATAACTGCCATTAAGATTTGCAGTAATAAAATATCACCTGCAGTTACTACAAGGCGAACGTCGTGAGTACACCGAAATGGCTGAGAATTTCTATAACGTCATTAGATGCATTTAAATTCTGTCAATCAGCATTTGGTTACCATGATGGACCCGTCAACTGTGAGGAGCACCGAGCTCAGTAAAAAGCTGTTGATGATCATGGAAAGGGGATATGACAATCCAAATCGCGCCAATTAGAAGAGGTGACCCAAAGGACGACTGCTGAATAAAAACTCCAACGGATGGCTATGGATAAGCCGCACGCCGCGTGCAAAACTCAGTCATGGCCTTAAATAGTTCAGACAGACAGTGCGGCGACGAATAGCTATCTGAACGATGCAACGGGGATAGAGCTTTAATGTGACGAGGATTGGAGCTGTTTTAACTTGGCATACGATGAAATGGCGAATTAAAGAAAATTCATATGTAACTGCTTATTTTACAAAATGGCCGATGTTAGCGCATCGAAGTCATCTCATCAGAAGAAGAAGAGGGAGTACACATTTATTTCAAAAGTAGGCAATACGAGTACAAATTAACACAACACAATTAATGAACGATAAAAATAAAATTGAATTGGCTACTTAATGAAAAGGGGCATCAGTAGATACGACAGGGTCTGGGTCCAGATGGTGCAGGCTAAAAACAATAGCTTTTCAGCTCGTTAGTTGCTATGACGACAACACTCCTAGTGTTAGTGACAGTAAGAACTGTTAGTTCGTGTTAGTAATTATTAGGCGGCCAGAGATGCTGAGTTGAATGGTCCATGATAAGAACCTCGGCCTTCCACAAGGCGACATAATGCCGCCAGGTAGAGAAAATAAAAAATAAATTCTCGGCGAAGTAAAAATAACTTCTAACGATCGCAATTTTATCAGCTGCAACGTTTATGTCCCGAGAAACGACAACATGACAATAAAACATCTAGATATATGTATTTGAATACTAGTGGTCGTCCGCAGCATCGATCGCGTGGAATTAGACATAACAATAGTTTCGTTTACACCTAGTTGTCACCCCGTCTTCTTCTTACTTCATTTCTAGGGAAATCACATATCCTTACTAATATATAAATGGGAATGTGTGTTTGTTGGTTTGTCCTTCTTTTCCACCTCAGCAGAATGATGCAGCGGATTTCCCGGAAAACTGCCCGTTTTCCGTGGAAATGGACAAAAACCTGTAATAATCATTCGATTTTCAAACGAAAGATGGCTAACTCTGATCATAAAAGCTTTCATTTAAATTCATTTTTGAAATAAACTTTTTTGTAAGGAATATTTAAATTCATGGATACAAGTTCGGGTTGTGTATTCCAGCCGAGGACAGTAAAAACATTGGCACAGCACACTCGAGGCCAAACAACCTCTTGCATCGAGAAGCATTTGGCAAGCAGTTTTTATTGGTCCTGCACTAACGCCACACTTAAAATGAAATGTTGCAAATTTCTGAAACTGCGTTAAATGAACCCCGTATCTTCATTTTTGACTGGCCCCATTGGCGCCAACAGTAGTGACCCTGCCTGTTGTTCCAGGGAACGTGGGTACGAATCCCACTCAGGACAAACATTCGTGTGACAAATACTTGTGTTTGTTCTGTGCCTGGATTTTATCTTCTCATCAGTCTTTGGCATCCACAGTACACGCACTACCTAGTTTGGTGTCAGGTGGCAGTGTGAGAATGTTCATGGTATTTATCTTAATATATATATATATAAAATTTCCGTGTCACAATGTTTGTTGCAGTACTCCTCCGAAACGGCTTTACCGATTTTTATCAAATTTTATAGTTATGCGTATTCAGTAGGTCTGAGAATCGACTAACATCTATTTTTCATCCCCCTAAATGTTAAGGGTAGTCCACCCCAAAATTTTTTTTTTTAATTTTTTGATGAAATTTTTTATTTTAATTTTTTTATGATACAGAATTAAAAAATACATGCAACCCTAAATTTTCAACCCTCTACGATCAAGCCCAACAAAAATATTCACCAAAAATTATTTATATGGCAAAACAACGTTTGCCGGGTCAGCTGGTCTTAATATATATATTTCTTGTGTACGTGTGTATGACAGTGAACTCCTCCTAAACGACAAGATAGATGTTGATGAAATTTTTTGTGTGTGTTCAAAGGGATTCGAGAATGGTTTAGATTCCCAATTTGGTCCTCTGGAAAATGTTTTTTTAAACATTATTTTAGTATTTTTGTAAAAATTAACATTAACATGAAGTGTCGCGTCACTTTGACATGGCTTTCATATGGCAGAACAACGTTTGCGGGGTCAGCTAGTATTATATATATATTTTATTATTGATCATCTTTAGTGAAATTGCACGCTATATGGAATAAAGTTGGCATTACATTATAGAAGAAGCTCATTTTGATTGAATTTCAGTGAAACGTTTTCTTGTGTAGGTATTCGCAGTTGTTGTTCGTAAAGTTTGAATTTAAAATCAACATGAATATTTATAGTTCCTCTCAAAATGCTTTCTGCATTACAAAAACAACATTATAATAGCAACGACAACATTTTGTCTAGTTTATTTTGCCTATTCTCACTCCCTTCTATCTCATGGTATCTTAATTTGGAGTGGGGCAGCTGATATTAATGACGTATTTGTATTGCAGAGGAGCCATAAGATAGTTATGTAAGTTAAAATCCCGTGATAAGAGAGAAATAGATTTAATAAGTAGCAAATACGCGTGGAATTAGACATAACAATAGTTTCGTGTACACCTAGTAATATTATATAGCCTATGTCACTCAGTGAAGATGCAGCTTTCTAATGGTGAAAGAATTTTTGAAATTTTTTTATGTGAGTTTTTGTGTGCAGCAGTTTTTGTGTGAACACATTAAAAACAAATCTTTCCTCTTTCTATTATTAATATAGATAAGGGTTAGAAACTTGAAATTTTGCACAGAGGTTCCTTTTAACTATAACTTAGGGGAGCACTAAGAAAGGATTTTTGAAAATTCACCCCCTGAGGGGGTAAAACGGGGGTGCAAAGTTAGTATGAAACTTTGCCGTTTTTGAAGTTAGTGAATGTCTAACTCCACGCGAGCGAAGCTGCGGGCGTCCACTAATATTTATTCCTATATTGGTATTGTCATAAGTGTTTGGGGGCGGCGTTCACCAATTCGCACCGCATGTTGCGCACGCGCCGCCGCTTGCGAGCTCCGGCGGCGTGGGCGGGCCCTCGATGCGCGCCCGTTGCCCAACCGCACGCCAGATATAAATACAGATAATAATATTAACACTAAAAATCGTCTCCAGCACGCCGAGACCGTTGCAACTTAACACTATTCATTTACAGGTTGATTATTGTTTCATGTAGAATGATCACCAGTTTGCTATGGTCATTTCAATTGGCTGTAACTTGAGGCAGCATTTGGGAAGCTTCGTCACATCTTCTCGTCGCCTATACCGCAAAGCCTGAAGACTAAAGTCTTCAATCAGTGCGTCCTACCAGTAATGACCTAGGACAGGGGTTCCCAAACTTATTAAATCTACTGCCCACTTTGAGAATACTTTTTTTTTAGCGCCCCCATTTTTTCACCTACTTAAAAACCACTATAACTTCAAATTAAATTAATTAATTATTGTGAGCTATATTAGCGGAGATTAAACATTAATTCTAAACGAGACTTTTACTATAACTCGCAAGAGTTAACTTGAAACCTGAGCGCAGTAGGACGCTCCCATTTTTTTTCTGGGTCTCTTACCGCCCCCCTTTAGGCCTGCAGCGCCCACAAGGGGGCGTTATCGCCCACTTTAGGAAAGGCTGACCTAGGAGCTGAAACGTGGATACTCAGAGTAGGGTTTTTTCATAAGCTTAAGGTCGCTCAGCGTGCCATGGAAAGAGCTATGCTCGGTGTTTCTCTTCGGGACAAGATCCGGAACGAAATCATTCAACAACAGTGGACTAATGTGGGCTGAAGAGAGAGAGAACTTGTTGGTAACTTCTAAATGTGATGTCTGCCACTACACAATTGGAATGTGTGACAAAGGTCTAACCACCTTCTTTCCAACTCGTGTGCAACAGTGGGACAGTGAGTGTTGTGGTTGTAGGATAGGTACGGCAATATACTGTGATATGGGACCTGAATATAATTGTTTAATACACACTCCTCTGCCTAACCGTCCTAATATTTTATGTTATCCCTACATTTTAAAAGCCTTCAAATGAGAATCAAAGTACAATACAATACACGTGATATCCCTCAAGGCTCTGGTCTGGGCCCGCTTATATTTCTTGTGTATGTCATATGTATTCATTATTTCGGATGGAGATATGATTTCTCGGGAATATACCCATCATACCCCCATAGAACCCGTTCATCAAGCTACGGCTGAACAACGTGGTTGTTTAGGCCATCATTAAATTACTCCAGGGAACATGTGAACCCGGATTCCATTATATCAACAGAAGTAGCTGTCACGATAACAGCGTGTACCAACGAATTACTTATCACTGGAAGGTAAACGGACAGCTCATTACGATAATATATCAAGTTCGGTGTGGATACGCAGGACTTCGAACGCTTTCGATAAACATCACCATTTGTTGTCCCAACGACGTATTTTGTTAATTTTTTTTAATAATATAGACGACGGACAAACAGACATACGGGCCACCTGATGGTAAGTGGTCACCGTCGCCTATGGACACGTGCGACACCGGGGGGTATCACAGGTGACGTATGTACGAAGATGGTGATGGAATAGTGGTTATAACATCGCGGCATCGGCGTCTCGAGGACTCGCGAGGTTGAAATCCCTGTGACACTTAGGAATTATCTTATGTCTCGATAATCCTGAAATGCCTTCAAAATTATTATCCAAAATATTTCTCAAAAGATGTGTCCTTCACCGTTACAGCAAGTGACATTAAATTTCTAAAATCGCACATAACTTAGAAAAGTACGACCGCCCGCCACGGTACCAAGTACCATTTCTGCCGTGTAATAATTGTTTTTAAAGCAATTATGGTCCGGTTGGAAAGGTGTTGTTCCCGGTTACACTTCTTTAGAGGCGAGCATCTTAGTCCTCAAAGGTAGCAACATATCTGTGACGTGTGATGCTGATGTTGAAACCAATGCTGATAATCCGCTGATGCTGATGCTGATGCTGATATTCGCAACAACCCTGATTCGAACCCACGACCCCTGGCGCAACAGACAGGGTCACTACCGATTGCGCCAACGGGCCTGTCACATTGAATCGACGCGAGCCATTGGGCTATGGACGCCCGACCATTACCGGCTATGAAACATAATCTTGTATCGATTGCCCCACGCAACATATATGACATAGATCCTACCGTGCATTCTCCACCTTCCCACATAATCACGTTATCGCTAATATTAGCCGAACGAACGGACACTAGTAAATATTAACGCTAAATATAGCACGTTAGCGCATTATGCCTACAAGCTACTTATTGCAATCGTACGGATATAGCCGGGACCAGTCATTACTACGTTCGCTGCATCCTCGAATTTCACGGAAATCATAATTGCCGATTTCAGCTTATTTACGTATTATCACAGAATAATAGTACAAGTAGTATTATCCATACTAGTCCATACTAATATTATAAATGCGAAAGTGTGTTTGTTTGTTTATTTATTTATTTGTTTGTTTGTTTGTTTGTTTGTCCGGCTTTCACGTCGCAACGAAGCTAATATATGGTATGGTTTTTGTGTGTCGAGATAGTGAGGAGGGTGGAGAGTGACGTAGGCTACTTTTTACCGCGGTAAAACATCCCCATGGGAAAATATCGATGTTTTGTTATTTGCCAGATATTTAGTTCCGAATGTTGTTAATAGATGGCGTCTCAAATTCATTTTCAAGTCAGCATTACCTCTGGTTCCTTTAAGTATCTTTTAATCGTGGAACTGTTCACTATTCATCCACCACAAATGATATATGATAAACAAGTCATTGTTAATTCCCTTTGACCACGCGGGCGGAGCCGCGGGTAAAAGCTAGTGTAGTATAATACGTTGTAGTAGTTGACTCAAATTAAAAAAAATATTCATTCATTCATTCAAATTCAAGTAAATTAATCAAGAATAGGACAGGTAAAAAATGGTCGACGAATGTTGCAGAAGGCAATTAAAGCTGGATGATTCAATAAATTCGTCAAGATAGAGGACATAGGAGTCCTAATGTTTATTTACAGCTTGCTAACTCCCTTAGCCACAGTTGGGAGAGGTATACAGCATACCCTACTGCTATACTGCGGATTGCTGGAGGGGTTAATATCCTGTCTAACAAACAAGTCTAATGTTCTCGAGCTATCCAATGTACTTCGACAAGACCTAACGATTGCTTTAAAAATGGATTTTTTGTCCCACTCGTGTCCTCGGGTGACCTCTCTGAATTAGGGGATAGGCCATAGTCCCATTGCTGACCAAGTGCGGATTGGCAGACTTCACATGCCTTCAAAAACTTTATGGAGAACTTTCGAGCATGTAGGTTATTTCGTTTACCGCTACAGAAGGTGTTACAATTTTAATTCATAGATCGCACATAATTAAAAAAAGTGATTGGAGCGTGCCGCTTGGGTTTGAACCGACAACCCTTGAGTGACAGGCGAGTTCGATAGCCACAGGGCTGTCACCGCTGAGTGCGTGAATAAATCATGCGTGCGAATGACTCACTTGACTTTTAATGAAGTGTATCATCTGTATGTGAACAGCATCTATAAATTAATTAGTGTTGTTTTTCACACCCTATATCTTCCACCCATTAGCTATTAGTATCGCACAATGATAATAGATGATAGCGTACCGTAATTATATCTTCTGTATGTATTACCTGCATAAATTACAAGTACAAATAAAGAACTCTGACAGCCCAGTGACTATCTATCTAGTGAATTCTAGGTTCAAATCCAACCGGCACGAACCAATGACTCTAAGATGGAGAAGAAATTTAAATGACATCCGCTGTAACGTGAGGAAACCTTCAGATTCAATATGATTCATTTATTTTTCATTATTGGTATTTTATATGCATAATGGACGTCATAACATTTTATTTATCTACCGCCGGTTCACAAAGTTGATGCTACCAAAAAAACGGTAAGAAACTCGGTAGTTACTCTTCTCAAAATTTACGTCAAACCCTTCCTTCCCATTTACTATTTTAGATCCATGAAAAATACACATTATTTATAATAAAAAAACCTAATTCATAGATCAACTCATCGTCTTGGCAATGTTAGTCTTCGACACGTGTTCGTCATATATTTAGTGAATGTTGGCTGAGTCATGCATCACGGTGCTCGTACCACATCGTGCATCATCAATTGCTTTAAAGGTATATGATCTGACACATTACGTCAAATCAACGGAGGAGTTAATTTATCGAGACAGGTGTGAAATCGTTAATTACGTAGTATACTATGGTCACTACGGTATTTTGGTGAGAACGGTCGTTTGTTCCCGGTATTAAGGCAACGCCCTTTATATTATGCGATTGCAGGTAGACATTAGTAAGAATATTAGTTTATTATAATTGGTTAGTATTAGGAGTTCATAGCGTCGATAGCCCAATGGCTCGCATCGATTCAAGGTGATCGAAAGAGTTAATCAACGATGGGCGCGGTTGGTTTGTGGACGTCCGCTAGTGGCAACATTTCATGGACGCTACCGTCCTTCGGAGGGCACGTAAAGCCGTTGAAAACAAACGGGACCGGTTTGTTTTCAATGGTGGAACCAGCCTTGTCGAAGACCTTCGGGTAGCATGAGAACATTCGACTGGGTTGGCCACTAACCCCTCCACCAATTCGCATTGGAGCAGCGTGGTATATGCTCTAGACCTCCCGCAGCTGCGTCTGTGGGGGAGACCCGTGCCCAGCAGTGGGACGTCTGTGGGTCGCAGCGAATTAGGAGTTCATGGTTAGACAACGTTCATGTTAGGGTCGCAGCGAAGTCTGTCTTTGTGTTCAGGTGAAGAATTTCAGAAATTCATGTAAGCAACTCAGTTATTCGAAGCTTGTAGCGAGCTGTGCGCAGTAATTCCGACTCCGGCACAATATTTATTGCTCTATTTACACCACCCGCGCGAACTTGACATAGTTTCGACCGGGATAAAGGTGGGAATGCACTGTAATGAGCTTGCATTTGGCTTTTTATGTGCATTGGACTTGATGAGCGTAGTAGCACAACTAAATGATCGATGAAAACGGTCAGCAGAGTTAGATAAACTTCTAATATAAAGACTTATACTAGTGGACGCGCATCGTCCCTCGCGTGGAATTAGACATAACAATAGTTTCGCTTACACCTAGTAATATGAAAACTACTGAACTGATTTAAATGAAATTTGGTACACAGATAGTCTAGAGCCTGAGAAAGGACATAGGCTACTTTTTATTTGGAAAAAAGTGTTGTAAGGGGTTGAAAGGTTCTATGAAAGTTTTGTCATTTTCAGAACTAGAAGCATAAAATTTATATTATAGGCTGTTGATTAGATATAAATAAATATGGCATTCAAAGTTTGTTAAAAATTTTGTAAGGGAGTCAAATAAACATATATTATTATGTCTAATTCCACGCGAGCGAAGCTGCGGGCGTCCACTAACTAGTAGATTATTCGTAATGGAATAAAATTATTTACGCATATTCATTGAGTCTCTTTTCACTATTATCAGATCAACAGATCGACAGCAGCATCTTTCGGTGCCCTTAAGAATATGCCCAACTGCTGGCATATGTCCCACCACCACCACAACCATTTCTTTGTCCCACTATTGGGCACGGGTCTCCTCTCAGAATGGGAGGGATTAGGCCTTAGTCCACCACGTTGCCCAAGTGCGGATTGGCAGACTTCACATGCCTTCGAGAACATTATGAAAATCTCTCATGCTCAGGTTTCCTCACGATGTGATCTTCACCGTTACAGCAAGTGACATTTAATTACTTAAATCGCACATAACTTAGAAAAGTCATTGTTGCGTGTCGTTTGGGTTTGAACCCGGAGCGTGCAAGTGAGAGGCGATTTCGATAGCCACTGGACTGTCACCGCTTTACATAGCTAGACAAGCGTTGCTTCGCCAGCCGTATTATGTCCCTCGTGCGCAGCTACCCGCTCCGAATTTCGTTCAGATCTAAACTTTCCTGCCGACAGCTGTACTAGCCATAATCACTGGTACGCTTACAATAGCGTCGCGTGGTAGTGACGCATGCGCATGCGCCGGGCGGACCATTGTCCCGCCATATCGGTTGCACAATGACTCGACGGCGCATTGTATGCTGCTGATATCGACAGTCCATAGCCCAATGGCTCGGGTCGATTCAATGTGATCGAAAGAGTTAAGCAACGACGGGCGCGGTTGGTTTGTGTATAGGTGACCGCTAGTGGCAACATTTCATGGACGCTACCGTGCTTCGGAGGGCACGTAAAGCCGTCGGTCCCGGTTGTTTACAATGCTGGAAACAGTCGCTAAGCCTTGTCGAAGACCTTCGGGTGGTTTGAGAACATTCGACACTGGGTTGGCCACTGACCCCTCCACCAATCCGCATTGGAGCAGCGTGGTGGAGTATGCTCTAGACCTCCCGCAGCTTCGTCTGTGGGGGAGACCCGTGCCCAGCAGTGGGACGTCTATGGGTCGCAGCGAGCGATATCGACAGCGGTGACACCGCAGTGGCCACCGAACACGTATCTCGCTTGAGGAGTTCAGGCTGGGAACAGATTTCCGATTTTTCTCTCCGATAGTCGGATCGGACGTCCGAGTATGTATTGCACGAGTGCCTTCAGATTTTCTGATCAGACTATCGGATCCGACTATCGGAGAGAAAAATCGGATCCAAGCGGCAAGCACTAGACTTTTCTGACCAATGCGTTTTAAAAAATTAAATGCACCTACTGTAACGGTGTAAATATAATTGGTGAAATGAGGGTAGGTACACTTTTTGAATTAATGAAACTGTAACTTCATTTATATGAGAGTGAAGGGTTTCACATATTATATCCAGGCTCTATGAGAGCCCATACCTTATTAAATTATAAATGATTGATTTCTTAAGCCAAAACTAACAGCATTGGAAAAGAGTAAATTAATAGTCTGTCTATCAATGCCCACAAAGGAATGTGTTGGGAATATTTACAAACTTTTTGCTGGAGGCAGGCATGAATGGATTTAGCTGATTGGGTGTCACAACATCGTCAGCTGAGTAACAATGGATTATAGGAGACAAAGCACTTGATACTCGAACATAACTGTAGTTGCAAACATTCACTATAATATTACAACAACCAAACATCACTACATATATCCAGTCTTCCCCAAAATAAATGATTGATACAGTCATATGGTTCACTTAATCAATATATTAAATGCCTCAATGTTTATAGAATAGGGGTCTAATTTTGATCACTAAGAGACCACATATATTACCTATAGAATAGGCATCATTCAAATCCATCTATGTACTTTATTTATATACAAATGTACTATTTATTGACTGTAGCATTTTCCCTGATAGATACAGAAGACCAGTAATAGAAGTCAACAAACATGTATTTTCCTGTGAGCACCTATAACTACTGTGGTTCAGCAGATCTACTGTATAATTTTTTTAAAGATTATCTGCTGAGTTAATTCTCAAGGATAAGGAATACACATGTTGTATATTCAGATGATTAACTATCAGTGTGATATTCCTGAGATAATAACTATATCTCATTTCATACAATATGGAACATGTTTGCATGTTTGCTCAAATTATTTAGCATTTTTTACATGTAGCAATCAAATGTTTTAGTTTTATGAGCCTATAAAAAAAGCATTACTAAGCTTTTATAGTCAAACACAAATTTCATGATTTACTGTAATTGTAAATTGAAGGGATAGCCAAGTTAATAATAATTTACACTTGATGCCTTGGGTTCAAATCCCAGTTATGCAATTAGGGCTTTAACAAATTATGTATAAGGAAATTCTCGTGGTAGTATAGCTTGAGATGTTATCAACTGATTGTTCGAAATAGTACCTAACTATAAATTTTCAGTTACTCAGCAAACGGGCAAATGCAATTGCCCAATATATATCAAAAATATTATCCCCAATTACTTGGGATGTAAACATAACTGGTGAAAAGTGGTCATTTATTTTAGGTGGACCACGGCCCATATATTTTTTGATTTGTATATTACTCTTCGTTTAGGTGGACCACGGGCAAGAAAAAGTGCCCGTGGTCCACTCAGGTGGACTTATCAGGTGGAAAACGACCCATGCCTGATAATATTATACACCTCTACCTTCCCTTTAGTTGAGGAAATGGAATACGGGTTGACTGTATGTTATGTAGATTAAACGGAAAATACTGAACCACAATCAACATAACTACCCAATATAGTAAACACAAATTTTTGGGGATTGAACAGTTAACATGGTAATCACTCTAATTGGAAATAATCAAAGGTCACGCATAAGAAAGTAGTCCATAGATTAAGTTTAAATTTCAATTTCTCTACTTAAAATGTATCTCTTTGAGGTCATACACTAAAATTATCAGTAATTTAACATGTACACATTGTAAATACACATTAAAACAAACTTAATTACTTGTGGAAGTGTTAAGATAACTACTTAGGCTATTTATTATTGTAACTTTTACTTCATTGTAGCACTTACAAGGTTTACATGATAATTATCTTTTAAAGGCACAAGTCTGATAGAATTTAACTATTTCAAACTTTTATTACCCGATTTCCTTAAATTACTTAATTCTAAATCTTGCAGATGTATTTGTCAATAATTTTGAGCAATTATTGAATTTTAAAAAAATGTCACTATTATCGATACAACCGAGCACACTTGCAGAGGACATAATTGTATATATTAGCAGTATAGGAGGCATTTATTTAATGTCAAGAGCAGAAGCCCAAGTTTGATTTAACATCGGTGCTAAGGCAGCCAGTGGAGTTAAGTCATGCTCGTCATCACAACACAGACAATCGTTGAACTTGAGTATAATTCTCTTTATGGATATTTCTTCTCTATATAGTCACAGGTCTTTACACATTACTTATAAAAGATACGTATTTCGATTTCCTGATGACTACAGTTAGATAGAAATTTTGATAATTTAAGTAAAGCCATTGTGTCGTAAAAACATCACGATATTTTAAATATGTGGGATGAAATGAAATTTATAGAAACGGTAGGCAACTACCACTTTTTAGACCCTTGGCTCAAAACTTACCTTATTGTGAGGCAGAACAATGAAGGCACCGCCGCCGGCCGAATCGACGATGATGGCCAGGAACTTGGGGTTCACAGCACAGAACGTAGAGTCCCATGAACTCTTGGACACTCTTATGTTATCATAACACTGTTCCCTCTTCAACGCCTGCCCGTACACATGGCGGAATTTTGAACTACGCACCACTCTAAACGACATCTGCAAAACCAAACGCACGCACTCAAAAACAACCCGCCGACACCACTTTAAAATTCACCGAAATTATTCCACATAAAACATAACCTATAAACTGAATATGACCTATATTGACATTAGCAAAAATATTACAACTCCGATAACTCACGTTTATATAAAAGAAGAATTAATAATATTTACACTAGGCTATTCAATGAAAACATTTGAATTAAACTCAATTTATTGTGTAGAAAATAAAACAGAGCTGCTAAGGTTCGAAGGGAGGACGGTTAGGAAAACGAGCAAACTCCATATTTGGTAATGCTTACAGCAACTGCATTTACTTATTTTAAAATGGCCTGTACATGACTTTCATGTTGTTTGAGACCTTCAGTAGGTAAATTTAAATAATATTAATTTTAGTAGATGATTTTAATTTATTCAATTTCATAAAATTTAATTAGAATTAACTTTTTCTTTGGGCAACATTCTATTATTTTGGAACGCGCCAAACAGCTGTCAAAATCGAATCTTACGGATGCGTTCAGTTTAATAATTTGTTATAGGAATTTCAACATGCTGACTTAAAATATGTAGGTACTTCTTACATTAAATATTCCTTTTTTGTTACATAGTGTTCATTATGTTTTGTTTTATGTATGCTACTTTTAGCACTTAAACTGGGGTGTAGTGTAAAAAGTGTCGATTCAATGTGATGACAGAGTTAAGCAACGACGGGGTGGTCGGTTTGTGGATGGGTGACCGCTATTGGCAAAATTTCATGGGCACTTCCGTGCACTTCCGTGCTTCAGACGGCACGTTACACCAACGGTCCCGGTTGTTTTCACTGGGCTGGTCACCAATCCAAATTAAAGCAACGTGTGGAGTATGCTCTAGCTAGACCTCCTGGAGATTTGTCTGTGGGAGAGACCCGTGCCCAGCAGTGGAACGTCTACGGGTTGCAGCTTAGCAGCTTTAGCTTAGAGTGTAAAAATATAAATTCATAGTATAGTAATATAGTAATAGTAAAATCAATAGTCCCAGGGCCGGATTTAGGGGTCCTGGGCCTCCACAAAAAAGGGGCCCCCACAATACACTTCGGAAAAAAAGTTTCATATTCCGACTAGTAAACACAAGTAAACAACTTTTGTTTTGTTTCACTGTTTTACGTTCACCTTTACCTTTGTACAAACATGATTAGATTGTTCTTAAATATTGACAGAAATCATTTATCTTTATGTTTCATTAATAATCTACTCGATTTCAAATTATTGATTGAAAAACTCGACTGAAAAAAGTTGTTCATCTCATTTGGATTATTTGGGGCCAAGGGGCCTCCACTCCTTTGTTGCCACCTCTAAATCCGGCCCTGAATAGTCCGATAGCAATATAATAAGTTTATGTCATGTCTGAAATAAACTAACAAACTAGATCTAGAAAGTAATATTCATAGTTAATTTAAGCAAAACATAACCATGACACAATTTTACATTATTGTAAGAATTATATAAAGGTTCCAATCTGCATTGGAGCAGCGTGGTGGAGTATGCTCTAGACCTCCTGCAGCTTCGCTGTAGGGGAGACCCGTGCTCAGCAGTGGGACGTCTATGGGTCGCAGCAATAATCAATTTTTCGACCACTCGTCTATCAGAACTCTATCTATCTACTCGTAGAAGGCATAATGCCTTCTACGAGTAGAATAGCTGTATGACTTAAGTCATATTCTAATCTTTAGATGATGTGTTATTTATTTTACTACGCTATATCAATCACAAAAAACACACTTATACAAATGTTATAAATTTAAAGCTCTTATAACCTAGAAACCTGCATGCCTGAGAGTTCTTCATAATGTTCCCGAAAGCATGTGATGTCTGCTAATCCGGACTTTTCCAGCGTGGTGGACTAAGGCCTATCCCTCCCACTCTGAGAGGAGACCCGTGCACAACAGTGGGACAAAGAAAGCTTTGTGGTGGTGGACCTAGAAACAAAACTAACCTTCGTTACATCAATATTCGAGTCGTGATAGCTATGAGAACGTTCTCTTCGTGATTTCTTGGCATCTGGCACTCTACGAGAAGTGAAACTGTTATGTTTTTTGAGTCCCTGGAATTGGTTGGTTTAAACACGTTTGTAAAATATATTTGAAATTAAATGAAATGGACTGTCCAAATTAAGATACTTAGTAAAATATTAATTTGTTATTATACGTACATCATCACCTTTAATTGAATTCATTTCTAGGTAGCGAGGTATCTGTGTGTGTAGAAAACTCAAAATATGAATCCCGTTTGACTTTTTAAAACGTTACTTCAAATCTGCAAAGTAGTCTGCAAAGTGCAAATCATTGAGTACGTAACAGAAATGTAGGTTTTGTAACTACCCTCATTTAAATCGAAATACATACAAGGTTTGTTTATTAGACAGCGCAAGTAGGTAACACAGATTAGTTTAGCTATACTGAACTAATCATAATTAAGTTATTTTTAATAATGATTTTAACTTAGAATTTCTATATTGAAAAATTATCTATTTATTAGTCAATATCTTATCACTGGATATATTATTATATGCATTTTATTGGTCTCAAATTGTCACTAATACCTAAAAGACACTAAAAGTAGCGATAGCCTAGTGATAATTAAGGTTTCGATTCTCATTCTCAAGAGGTCTAAGGTTCAAATCCCAAGCGCGGAAGATTGGCTTAACCCACAAATTATTATGTATAGATTAACCTATGTACCTTTTCTTTACGATAAAAATCACGTGAAGTGATTTCTGTTTGATTTTCTCATCTGTTAAAATTGGGAACTAAGTGATGGATGGTTGACGGTTGTCACTTGTCATTATGACAGTTTGTTTATAACATATTTTTGACATTTGTGTGAAACAATTTTTCTGTGACTTGTGAACGGATTAAAACTTACGAACGAAAATACGAATTATTATTTTTACTTTGTGTTCCATATAATCAATATTAATTCTTCATTATCTAAATATATAAAATTGCAATGTTTTGATATTATTTCCTTGGCGTGTCTAAATATCAAAATGATGAAAATCGCACCATTCAGTACCTACACGGTGTACACGGTAAAATTTTAAAATTATTTCATTTTGCTGAAACTATATATTGTAGAAAAATATAGTTTATGGATAGTTCCTCTTAGATATTGCCAGTTTAATCGTTGATGTTTGAAATTACGTATTATTGTATCAAGTTACTTTTTTATTGTAAACATAATTTTTCTTCTCAATTACAAAATACATGTATTTGTACCCAGAATAATATTTTTTGCTTAATGTTGTTTTGAGTTATATGCCTAATAAAGTACAAATCAAATATTTTATGGTAACAGCTAGACTGACTTGTCTTTTTACATAATAATTTTTAACATCCTGTTCTGAATTTTAACTAAATATCATCAGTGTTTGTGCAAGTTTAGAGTGGAGTAAGAAAGTTATGATGTAAGTGATGTAGCAACCTCAAAAGCAGTTAACTTGAGATCTGTCTGTACCTATCAGTGCATGACTTTTGTTTGCATTATTATTAACACCAATTTTATTTTAAGGCTATTCTGGCGTTACCCGGCCACTTTATTCATACAGTAGTTATATTAAGGAAAAGTGTTATCTAACCTACCTAATATACCATATATAATACAATACAATATATACCACAATCATGCATTAGGAGACAAGACCTACTAAGACCACAGTAGCCAGGGCGCAAAAAGTAAGTAGTATAAGTTATTATAGTAAGTTTTATATTACTGGAAATTACCAGTAGCTTAGGATTTGTGCTTCAGGTTTGTGAAAAGTGTGTGCCTACCCCTTTGGGGGACCTCGGATGGAAGAGCGGACCTCGAGAGGTTGGTGGATGGATGGATATTTAATTTTAATATTTTTCCCATTACAGTCCAAGTTGAGGCGATCAATGCTATGTGTGATGCTGCTGGTGAATATTGCCGCTCTGGTTGGCGCCATCTGCCTTCTCATGGAGCTCAAGGTCGAGGACCGGTAAGTCCGCTTATAGTACTGACTGACTATAAGCCTCAAATTGGTTCAATTTGGGTTTTGTGAAGTCACACTACCCTGCTCTTTTACAGACGACATTATATCAGGGTCTGACTGGTAGAAAATGTCATAAGGCATTAAGTCCGCCCATTGTATATCTCTTTAGAGGTGTCATTATAGTTGTCTTATTTTTTGTATCAAATTTCTGTTTTAGTAAAACAATATTTGGTGAGCAAAAGATCCATTTTGGCAAGCCAAAGGAACACGTAATACAACACGTAGAATTATTCTGACATGTGTATATTTTGGATCTCATAACGTTTAACTTTAGGAACTTAGAACTAAACTTAGTTTAGAATGAGTTTAATTTAATGGAGTTAATTTATTTTATTTGGTAGATACTTAGTGCTAGGGTATAAAATATTTTTTGGTCAGCATTTAAATTGTACCAATAAAGTTGTATAAATAAATAAAATAAATATTTTCCCACGGTGCGTCGTGCGGGCGAATCCGCGTCCGTCCGCAAAATCTCGCACCTTGGGAAGCCGCCCTAACACTCCCCAAATTTAATGTTTCTCGTGCCAGATACATACTGCAGTGACCTCGACCTCAGCTCGGATGATAGCAATTCGTGCTCACGATATCTAGAAAAATCTGTTATCTCCCTAATCATGTCAATGTTATTGTATACGTCATATCGTGCATGTACATTATAATAAGCCTGTATCTGTTTGAAGTATTTTATCACACACTTGATATTATTCGCGGTTTTGCTCGACTTACGAAGTTTAAACCTTGAGTTTCATTATTTCGCAGAGAGTTATTTATCCTCTAGGCTTTAGTTTAAAGAAACTGTCTTCAAGTACTTGGTTCCGTGGCTCGTGACATTACTTAAAGATCGTATTTGAAATTATTTTTACGACCTGAATGAATTTATGTAATACTATTGGACGCCCGCAGCTTCGCTCGCGTGGACTCAGTCAAAACAATAGTTTCGTTTACACCTAGCAATATTATATAGCCCATGTCACTCAGTGAAGATGCAGCTTTCTAACGGGGAAAGAATTTTTGAAATCGGTCCAGTATTTTTTGTGTGAAAATATTTCAAACAAAATGTTTAGTATAGAAGTATAGATTATAAGTGTAGTATATGTGGGTCCCGGGCAGTTTCCGGACAGTCACGCGCTAGCTGTGAGCAAGTTCGGACGTGCGCCGGACGCATTACCTACTGTGAAGTAGGAGATCAAAGAAGTGTTTTGTTTACCCAATGGAAACCACAAACACTACAATAAGATTAATTGTACCTACGTTAAGCTGTCGGTCTGGTTATTACATCTTTGAACTTCCACAAATCCATACTGGTGCTCTGGTGCAGTAAGCCAGGCCTTCTCAAATGTGCGAAGGACACGTGCAGTGACGCTGTGGTTCGCTAATGGGTCGCATCCACCCTAGTCCATTGAAAAGTTACATTTGGGGTTGCGTTTTTTAGAGGACGCAATTTTATTTTTTTGATGTGTAGGAGGGGTCAGTGTAAAGCTAAAACCAAGTTTGTGGGGTCGCCACCCTTGTCCCACGGCCGCCATCTTGAAAATAGGGGTTGAAATAGTTTTTACGATATATCTCACTGATAAAAAAAAAATTGTCAACATTTTTGTTGCAAATTAAATTCTCTACAACTTTGGTTCAGTAACTTTTTGTCGTAGAACTATAAATAAAAGAGTTATGGACTAAGTTAAGTTATGTTATGTTAAGTTATGGACTACCCCCTGTCCCCAGGATATCGATACGGCGCGGCTGCGCGCTCACGCTGCTCGGCTTCGCGTACTTCATGTCGCTGTACGAGGCGTGCCTGCAGGTGGCGCTGGGCACCGCGCCGGGCGCGCGCTTCCGCTCGCAGTTCCGCCTCGGCGCCGGCGACGTCATGGACATCTGCAACAAGTCAGTGCACGGTTCTTGGAGTAGTGGTTGACGTCGATTAACGTAGCACCCAGGGAACAAAAGGTCTGAAGTTTCATCCACACCGAATTGACTCATGGCCTACCACCGTGCGTTTCTCGCGGTCTTTTTTACGGTGAACTGGTCTTCTGTGGAATGAGCTTCCAAAAGAGTGCGAAACGCTCCCAAACGCAAATTGTGTAAGCTCATTGTCCAAAATTTTTATTTTCATTACAAATTCTACGCGCGTCGTCAGCCAGCAAAAGCTGAGCGGAAGCGCTACGTGCCTTCCGAACCAACTACCCATTGTTCAATAAACTTAAAGGCACGGTAAAAGACTAAAGCTCTTGTATTGAGAATCACCTCTCTTTCGAGAATGTCCTACCACAAGTCCTAAGTATCTACCACAGAAATTAATCGAGATACAACGGCGATCACGTATTATTTTGATACAAACGATGCGTGTCACTTTTTTTGTCAGCCCTGCTCAAGTCCCGGCTACTATGTGACGTCATACTATAGTAATTAGTGAGGTTAGTTGTATTCAAATCTATCGATAACGTAACGTACCTTAGCAAGTATCGACGCGCACTGACCGAACGAGATATCTTGCAGTATACAGCAAGATTGCGGCACGGGGTATGCGCCCAGCCCATCGTTATATCTTGATTAATTTCTGTGCTAACCTCTGCCGTTCTATCTTGATTAATTTCTGTGCTAACCTCTGCCGTTCTATCTTGATTAATTTCTGTGCTAACCTCTGCCGTTCTATCTTGATTAATTTCTGTGCTAACCTCTGCCGTTCTATCTTGATTAATTTCTGTGCTAACCTCTGTCGATCTATCTTGATTAATTTCTGTGCTAACCTCTGCCGATCTATCTTGATTAATTTCTGTTCTAACCTCTGCTGATCTATCTTGGTTAATTTCTGTGCTAACCTCTGCCGATCTATCTTGATTAATTTCTGTGCTAACCTCTTCGATTGCCGCTGCCTTATCGCTGTCCCCTACAGGCTACAGGTAACACAGTTCCCCCGACCTTGCAGGCTGGTGTCGGCGGTGCAGGCGGTGTTCTCGTGCATCACGGGCGCGATAGTGTGCCTGTGGTCGTGCACGCGGGACTTCGTGCGCGCCTCGCACGTGGTCTCCGAGGGCTACGCGTGGTTCGGTGCCGCCTACTTCTTTTACGATATACACTCCATGTACCGGGTGAGTGCATTAATTGGTGGATGAATCCTGTGTGTAGGTACTTAATCTAGGTAACGTCAGGGGGGGCACCGGTGCGTTCTTAGGAGATCCCGGAGCCTCCCCAGATACGCAGGCTGGCTGACGAGGGGGTTTTAGTACACAACGCTGTGCCACAAACAGTATCGTCTTCCCGGTGTCACCTGGTGGACGGTTCGCACTCCCATTCTTGACGCCCACAACCGCAGAAGCGAATTGGTGGAGGGGTAAGTCCCCTCCAATTCGCATTGGAGCAGCGTGGTAGAGTATGCTCTAGTCCTCCCGCAGCTGTGTCTGTCGGAGACCAGTGCCACGTAGTGGGACGTCTACGGAATGTGGCTAGCTTATCAGACCTTAAAATGACTATCTCCCCTACTCCGAATTTCCTCAGCACAAGAGCGTCTACGGCGCCGCGCAAGAGGAGGAAGGGTCTGTGTCTGTGTGTGTGTGTGTCAAATGACTCACCTTACTCAACCCCCAATAGGTCCACGTAACAATGAAGCGAGAGGCTCTTAAGAAGGAGGGAGCTCTCATGAAGAACAGGATCGTTGTGTCGAAGCGCGACAAGTCGTCCGGCGACGGCGGCGCGCGGCGCGACGGCGACATCTCCTTCCTGCAGTACTGCCGCCACGAGCCCGTCATCCTGATGCACCATCTGTTCATCGGCGGGTTCGGATTCCTCGTCATTGTGGTCAGTGCCATAGAATCTCGTAATATTATAAAGAGGAAACATTTGTTTGTAATGTTTTCACACAAAAACTACTGGACCAATTACAAAAATTCTTTCACCATTAGATAGCTGATAATATTACTAGATGTAAACGAAACTATTGTTATGTCTATCCACGCGAGCGAAGCTGCGGGCGTCCACTATAGTAAGTAAATAAAAAATGATTCAGATTCATTTATTTTTCATTATATGGTATTTTGTATACGCTTAATGAACGTCATAACATTTTTGTATCTACCGCCGGATAAACCTTTGTTCTCCTACCCACAGTACCTGCGCGGCGGTCTCGGCGACTGCGTGTTCGGCTTCGTGTACCTGATGGAGCTGTCCACGCCCTTCGTGTCCGCCCGGGGCATCCTGTCCCGCCTCCGCCTGAAGGCCTCCCGCGCCTACCTCGTCAACGGCCTCGCCATGCTGCTGACCTTCTTCGTCTGCCGCGTCGCCAGCCTGCCCTACGTCTGCCTCGTGTACAGCCGCGTGCTCGGCCTCTCCTACCTGGAGGTGAGTGGCCCACGCTGCCCCACTGTTCGCGTTACAGAGTTACTTTCGCATTTATTATATTAAATTATGGATTCTATTCTATTCTATATGTTCGGAACAGACAACATTTATTATCTATTACTTTCAATATGGGCCGCGGTCTGCGCATACGGTTTCGGGTCTGCAATTTCTAAGTTATCTGTGCCCGCGCGCAGCTTACTTTGTTCAATTCGGCCGCTTGAGGGCGCATCGCGTCGCAGTGCGTCAGTCGGCTTGTAATAAAACTGGCGTTCGGACCGGCCACGGACAAGTGAATTAGAATTAAAATCGCCGGTGTCTTGTTTTAAAGTATTTCCTCGCCGCGGGGCGAGTGGTCGGAGTTTTGTTGTTGTTATTAACGTGGCCGGCGCCTTGATATATATAAAAATCACGTCGCCACGGGGAGAAGCGGTCGTGAAAACCGAAAAGTAATTTTCGTGCATGGCGTCCATGCCGTGAATCGGGACAATTAATTGTGTAACTTTGTTGTCGTGCTGAAATAGTGCATGCGCTCTGCATTAGGGCGTGTCCAGTTGAAGACCTAGCTGCTGGGTGCTGTCTTCACTCGCTGTGTGCGTGGACAAGGAGTTCACGAGGACGGACACACACACTTACCCCCTTAGCGTTCCCCTTGTATTAATATTTACATATCATTTCCCTTTCATTGAGTAAGTACATTAATCTGAATCCCTGGGGGACCCCCAATCCCTGGACCTATAGAAACTGACGAGTGAACTCCCCCGGGCATACTAACGCAGCGCACAGGTGAGTAGGTTACAGATATTCGTTTATATCGAGCAGAGCTGTACATACCCGTGGTTTGAGGTTTGTATCGCGGGGCTCACCGACCCTGTGTTGTACGATACACTATAGTTGTTAATATATGGTAATGTTGTATTTCCAGGCGATCAAGTCCCTGCCGCTGGGCTGCAAGGTGTCCATCTGCATCCTGCTGCTGCCGCAGCTGTACTGGTTCAGCCTCATGGCCGCCGGCGCCGTCAAGGTGTTCGCGGGGCGCGCGCGCCGCCCGCCGCTCGCCGCCGGCAAGTGTTGTATATTATACAGGGTGTGTCTGGGCTGCAAGGTGTCCATCTGCATCCTGCTGCTGCCGCAGCTGTACTGGTTCAGCCTCATGGCCGCCGGCGCCGTCAAGGTGTTCGCGGGGCGCGCGCGCCGCCCGCCGCTCGCCGCCGGCAAGTGTTGTATATTATACAGGGTGTGTCTGGGCTGCAAGGTGTCCATCTGCATCCTGCTGCTGCCGCAGCTGTACTGGTTCAGCCTCATGGCCGCCGGCGCCGTCAAGGTGTTCGCGGGGCGCGCGCGCCGCCCGCCGCTCGCCGCCGGCAAGTGTTGTATATTATACAGGGTGTGTCTGGGCTGCAAGGTGTCCATCTGCATCCTGCTGCTGCCGCAGCTGTACTGGTTCAGCCTCATGGCCGCCGGCGCCGTCAAGGTGTTCGCGGGGCGCGCGCGCCGCCCGCCGCTCGCCGCCGGCAAGTGTTGTATATTATACAGGGTGTGTCTGGGCTGCAAGGTGTCCATCTGCATCCTGCTGCTGCCGCAGCTGTACTGGTTCAGCCTCATGGCCGCCGGCGCCGTCAAGGTGTTCGCGGGGCGCGCGCGCCGCCCGCCGCTCGCCGCCGGCAAGTGTTGTATGTTATACAGGGTGTGTCGTGGACAACACGACCACTTAGTTCGTGTTGCCCACGACACACACATCATGTACATCAGCCGTGGACAGACTCTCATGGGCACAGACATTAATTTATTACTACCGAAGCTTACGCCCGAAGCTTCGCTCGCGTGGAATTGGACAATGGACATGACAATAGTTATACAGGGTGTGTCGTGGACAACACGACCGCTTCGTGTTCGTGTTGCCAAATCACGTACGTACATCAGCCGTGGACAGACTCTCATGGGCACTGACAGTTATTTATTGCTAGTGGACGCCCGCAGCTTCGCTCGCGTGGAATTGGACTTGACAATAGTTTCGTTTACACCTAACAATATTATATAGCCTATGTCACTCAGTGAAGATGCAGCTTTCTAATGGTGAAAAAAATTTTGAAACCGCTCCAGTAGTTTTTGTGTGAAAACATTTCAAACAAATGTTTCCTCTTTATAACACTTTGACATTTCATATGGCAGAACAACGTTTGCGGGGTCAGCTAGTAAATAATATAACATTTCCGTTGGGCAGGCGACGCGGACAAGCGCAGTTGATGCCGGCCCCGCGGCAGCCGGCGCGCGCGCGCCCGCCCCGCGCCCTGAGCGCTCCCGGATTCGACTCCCGGCCACGTCCGACGTGGATACTAAACCACCTTCAACATGGTATCATGGTATCACCTTCAGTTTCATCTTCAGACTTTACAAATACAAATACGGATTTTATTTATAGTAAACCTTAAAAATAACATCGTCCATATTAATCAGCTCTTGTATAATATTAGCGGCTTTATCATACGGACATAAGCAACTGATATAACGAGACAGAATCACTTCCACCGGACAAGCGCACGCGCCGCTTCGGCCAACATCCGCTCGGTGGAGAGCAGCAACGACAAGATGCGCGAACTCAACGTATGTTACTCAACTATATGTATATTAAGAGGACTACAGAGGCTAAACGCGAGTTTTATAAACAAGATATCACACGAACCATTGCAGAGAATCAAATAAAAAAAATATATGGTATTCTTGGGGATATATGTTATATTGCTATGGTCTTCAAAACATAATACATTAATTTTGACTCGATAGAAAAAAATCACGAAGATACCTCTAAAATAATCTTCTAAACAATCAAATCCCTTCTAAAATACGTATTTTTTTTTTCAATTTAACATATATTTTTCATCACAATAAATACAATATTTCGGTTGTACCACTTTTTAAATCCACTTTGTAGAATTTCCAAAAAACCCTTGTTCTCATTTTCGGACATATTTCGCGAGAAATGGCGAGCATGTGTGAGTAAACGCCGTGTACCGACAGTCGCGGCTCAGGCCTCTTGCTAGACGGGCGTGTCGCGCTTTCTGCCGCAAAATTTCTGCAAGATTCCAACGTTATTTCATTACTTTTATTGATTGGATAATACATTTTTTGATTTATATAAATAATTTAACGGTATATGTATTTTTTAAATTCGTAAACGGACTCCTATTTTGTAAATAAACATGGGAAATAAATCAAAAGTATTCATATAAAGCAAACGTCACACATATGAATGACGTAAAGAGGTAAAAGCATTTTAATTTTGTCAAACACTTATTAATTTTCATTGTTTTCTCTGCAGTTTTGCAGAGTACAAAAAGATAGATACGTACACAGTTTTTCAACCCTAATCATATAACTGTAAATGGCGTAGTTGGGAGTTGGCGGTGAGTAAGAATCTCGCTCTAGAGACTCGGGTTCAAATCCCAGTTACACTTCCTATCTTTTTCAATTTTTTCTTTATTTTTTATGACTTTTTTTTTGTTATTATTTTATGCAAATGAAATAAAAAGCTAATAATATTTATATATGTCATAATATGTATTTATTACAGGAAAAGAGAATCCAAAGATAATATCAATAACGGGGAAATTATAGACATTAGCAGTGAGTAAGAATCTCGCTCTAGAGACTCGGGTTCAAATTCCAGTTACACTTCCTTTCTTTTTCAATTTTTTCTTTATTTTTTTATGACTTTTTTTTTGTTATTATTTTAAGTAACTAAAAAAATTGCATAAATCTAATTTCATTACGTTGTCGTACCTTCCTATAAATTTTTTGTTAGGTCAATTATTACTTAAAATAAACGCCATCTACTGAAACACTTCCCCGTATAAGCCGCGCAGATAGAGAATAGATTTGAAAATGGCGTCCTCTCGCATGCATTCTCGCTCACTCTCTATCGCTGTCTATACTCACACAGTGAAGTACGAGCTGCAAACAAATAATCAGTCGGGATTCGCTTTCTAAGCTACTTGACGCACTCCGAGTAATTGTTGTTTTCGTTGATATTGTTGTTTTTGTTTGCGTTACATTTGATTGTTATTTATTTTCGTTAAGTTTTTGTTACGAACGTTGACATTTTGTGATGTAATTGAACAGCAACACCGAAGATGAAAGTGACGACTCTGAAGACCAGGACTGTGAAAGTGACCAGTCCATGGAAGATTTTAACCAATTCATGGAGGGAATTGAACCAGTAATGGGTACAGATGACCAGGACACTGCTGGACCAAGCGATTTATAAAACCTTTGATACCATTCCCATCCTATTGTTCTTTATTTTTATAATCTGATTCTGAAATGTCACAATTAATAAAGGCAAATTTTACAATCCAGTGTTTTAAGTACCCTTGCTTGTGTTGTGTGTTGTGCTTGTATTTTAAGTGCCATTTTCAGATCTATTCTCTATCTGCGCGGGTTATACAGGCGATTAATACAGTACCTCATGACATGTCATTGTATGCTCTGTAAGGTAGTTCTGAGGTTTTCCGTTAGAGGCGCTGTTGTCGTTTGTGAGAATGTGTGCACCGATTCTCAAGGTCATTTTGCACCACTAGGCGCCTTAATAGTGGACGCCCGCAGCTCTGGAATAAGACATTCACTAACTTCAGAAACGGCAAAGTTTCATACTAACTTTGCACCCCCGTTTTACCGGCTTAGGGGGTGAATTTTCAAAAATCCTTTCTTAATGCTCCCCTACCCCAGTGCAAAAATAAAAGGAACCCCAGTGCAAAATTTTGTCATTCAGTCAAATTGATATATCAGTCAGTCAGTCAGTCACCTTCTCCTTTTATATATACAGGGTTATTGGTAATTCGACGTATTCCCGTTAGGAGGTGATAGGGGTGACTATTTGTGATAATTTTAACCCCCATATGCATTATGCAAAAGTGAACCATTTTCAAGTTATCAAGCTTTTCAGCTTTTTTCAAAATAGGTCAGAAATGCAACATCAAAAATTTATTTAAAAAAAAGTATCAATTAAAATCAATTTTTTTCTTCTGATTTATAAAATAGATTAAACAATGGTTATTTATCAACATTAAAACTACAATTATCGGTCCAACTTTAAAAATGCGAGACGATTAACGATATTAGTTTAAAATTTTTTGAGATTTTTGTCCACTAAAATGCCTTAAAAACAAAAAAAAATTATATCAAACTTGGCTTGCAGATTATTTTAAAAACATAACCGTTTTCTTAGCTTTCCAACAAGGCATAACAACTATGAATTTATTTAAAAAAAAACTGAGAAAAACCGATCACAAAGGAAGCAGGCGGAAATTTGTATTCGAACTAAACTTAAGGTCGTTCTTTAAAATTTCAAAAAAAGTAATTAAAAACAATGCCCAATGTAAATAAAACAAAAAATGTAAATATTAAATTAAATTTAGAACCAGTAAAAGTTTAGTAATAATAACAATTAATAATAAGTAACAATTAAGACATTTTGTAATTTAGCCTAATTAAAGTTCTTGCTCGAAGGGACTTCCCCTATTGCGTACGCAAAGTCTCATTATTTTTCTGAGGTGTAACTTAACTACCGAAGTAGTCAAATTATTCTGCATTATGTGCAATATGTGCAAGAATTTATCGATGAACCAATTTTGCTCGCTTACGAATTTTTTTAACAAATGAAATGCTTGAAGACGTGCCTATGGCTATAAGGCAAAACATGATATACTAGCAAGACGGATGTCCTGCAAATGTGATTCGGAATAATTTGAACACTTCGGTAGTTAAGTTACACCTCAGAAAAATAATGTGACTGCGTACGCAATAGGGGAAGTCCCTTCAAGCAAGAACTTTAATTAGGCTAAATTACAAAATGTCTTAATTGTTACTTATTATTAATTGTTATTATTACTAAACTTTTACTGGTTCTAAATTTAATTTTATATTTATATTTTTTGTTTTATTTACATTGGGCATTGTTTTTAATTACTTTTTTTGAAATTTTAAAGAACGACCTTAAGTTTAGTTCGAATACAAATTTCCGCCTGCTTCCTTTGTAATCGGTTTTTCTCAGTTTTTTTTTAAATAAGTTCATAGTTGTTATGCCTTGTTGGAAAGCTAAGAAAACGGTTATGTTTTTAAAATAATCTGCAAGCCAAGTTTGATATAAGTTTTTTTTGTTTTTAAGGCATTTTAATGGACAAAAATCTCAAGAAATTTTTAAGTAATATCGTTAATCGTCTCGCATTTTTAAAGTTGGACCGATAATTGTAGTTTTAATGTTGATAAATAACCATTGTTTAATAGTTTTTATAAATCAGAAGAAAAAAATAGATTTTAATTGATACTTTTTTTTAAATAAATTTTTGATGTTGCATTTCTGACCTATTTTGAAAAAAGCTGAAAAGCTTGATAACTCGAAAATGGTTCACTTTTGCATTATGCATATGGGGGTTAAAATTATCACAAATAGTCACCCCTATCACCTCCTAACGGGAATACGTCGAATTACCAATAACCCTGTATATATTACATACATATTCATAGTTGAAGTTACCGGCTTACGCGTGTGATTTAAGTCGGAAATAGGCCGACTAGTTTCGATCTATTACGTGGGCTCCGCACGAGCCCGCAGTGTACGCCGTGCCCGCCGCGAGCGCGTTCACTCCTGAAGAGTTGGAGAGCACAAAAATGCATTTATCTCGGCCTTTTTTTTTTTTTTTAACGATGGGAAATGCCTTTACGCACGGAGTGTGGGACTCGCCGGCCTACTGCCGGAATACCCACTAAAACCCATCGGCCACCATCCTCAGCGCTCCGGGAGGGCTCCGGGATCTCTGTGTAGAACGCACCGGTGCCCTCCAGCGCGGTGCCTGGGCAGGCTCGTCACGGGAGTCAAGACTCCCCCGGCGCGGGACGTTGATGACGTCTGCCGCGGCGGCTCCTCCTCCGAGCGGGATCCGAGCGTTCCCGGCTTCGCTCGGCGTCCTCCTTCGCGAGCATTACTGCGTCGCAGAAGGAGGTGACGCTTCGCCACGCTTCCCCGCTCCGGAGCATCGCCGCGACCACGGCTGCCGGGGAAAGGTCTTGCCCGATTGTGTCCGTGAGGATCCGCCGCTCTGACTCCCATGCAGGGCAGTTTTCGAGCGTGTGCTGCGCGGAATCCTCTAAGTGCCCGCAGTGGTGGCACTGCGCCGCCTCCTCCCTTCCTATCCTATGCAGATACTCACCGAAGCAGCCATGTCCGGTGAGTATCTGGGTGAGACGATAGGTGACGTTACCGCTGTTCTCAAGCCACCGCTTGAGGTTTGGTAAGACTGCCCTTACGATACGCTGGCGCGCACTGCGAGGCTCTGCCAATCGCTCACGCCAGCGCATCAAGGCCCGCCTTTTTGACCTTCGTCGTAGCTCCTCGATCGCCTCATGGGGGGGGTCGTCCCTCTGGGGGAGGTCGCGGGTCTTATGAAAGACCTCTGCGTCCATATCCGCCAGAATGTCCAGGGGCGGAAACCGCGCCAGGACTGTTGCCGCCTCGTGCGAAATTGTCCGGTACCCTCGAGCAACCCTGATGGCGATCACGCGCTGCGCAGAGTTGAGTTTCGCTGCGCGTCGCTTGTTGCTCGAGAGCCGGCCAGCCCATACGGGCGCTCCGTAGAGCGCCATAGAGCGCACCACGCCTGCGTAGAGGCGGCGGACTTCTCCCCTTGGTCCCCCGAGATTCGGCAGCAGTTTGTGCATCGCACCCGCTACCTTGTGAATCCGGGGGACGAGACGATTGAAGTGCTCGTCGAAGGTCCATCGGCTGTCCAGCACCAGCCCCAGGTAGGTCATGCTACGGCCAACCTGAACGTCAACGTCACCTATCCTCACTGATGTGCTCGGGGGGTCCTCTCTGGGTCTAAGCCTGTGGAACCATAGCGCTTCGGTCTTGTTTGGCGCTATTGCCAGACCCAGTTTTCGGACCCCGGCCACTACCCGTGCCACCCCGAGCTCGGCTAGCCTCGCCGTCCTGGAGAAGGACTCCCCTTCGGAGAGGACGAGGGTGTCGTCGGCGTAACAGACGATGCTCACACCAGGTGGAAGTGTCGTCCTCAACACCGCATCATACCCGAGGTTCCAAAGGAGTGGCCCTAAGACTGAGCCCTGTGGAACCCCGCGCACGACCTCTCTCTTCAGGATGCGGCCATCACGCCCAGGGTAGCAGATCTTACGACCGCTAAGATAGGCCCGGAGCACATTCCTCAGGTAGGGAGGAACTCCGTGGTATTTATCTCGGCCTGATAAGACAAAAACAGTCTGATGGGTTCCCATTGTACCACGTATCAACTATTTTCAAATAGAATAGTAAAGTAAATTATAACATAATTAAGACAATTTATTTGCCGCAAATATTATTCAATACGTAGTTATAATAATAATAATAAATCCTATAATACACATACTACGAGTTACAAAGATTCGATTAAAAATTTAAACAAATTTAGTTGGCAACTGGATCTTCTTGTCTTAACTCGACAAAGGCCTCTTCCCCCAACTCGACAAAGGCCTCTTCCAACCCTTTCCATCGTTCCCTCTCGTGCTTTCCTCCACCATATCGGCCTGCTATGGTTGCTATTTCGTGTTCCCATCTCCTGAATGGTCTGCCGTCTTTCTGTTTCTCGGTATAATGGTTGACGGGCCCGTTGGCGCAATCGGTAGTGACCCTGCCTGTTACGCCAGGGGTCGTGGGTTCGAATCCCACTCAGGACATATTCGTGTGACGAACACTTGTATTTGTTCTGTGTCTGGATGTTAATATTATCTATTTAAGTATGTATGTATTTAAAAATATCTATGTATATACATATATATCATTCTCTGACACCCATATCACAGGCTCGCGCCTACTTTGGGGTCAGATGGCCGTGTGTCCAAGATATTAATTTATTTAATGGTTTATTCTTACTTACTTACTCTATTTCTCTATTTTGCGAATCGTATGTCCAACCCATCTCCATTTATGTCGTCTAATTGTGTATGTGACACCTTTTAGCTTTGTTTTGAAGAAGACTGCTTTCTTGCAATACGTAGTTATCAAATATCAAATTAAATTTAAATATTAAATCAATTTATATAAATATCAATTACATATTTAACTATCTTCTTAGTGTGTGTTGCTTTATATTTTACACTCAATTCGTGATTTAAGGGCGCTGTCGATCCCATGTCAACGACAGCGTGTATTCTTTGCGTGTATTAAATAATATTTTATTTATATATTAGTGGTATTACGTTTTAACGAGATTTTGAAGAGACTTAATTTTCAAAAAACCGGATCGTATGTCACAAGCTTGATTCGAATTTCAGCTTGTTTGTCTAATGATCAATAAATTTTTAATTTCATATTTAACCATACTTGGATGGTAAAAGAAGTATTCGGTACCTTCGAGGTACCGAAATGAGCGGATCTCGATAATGTTGAGATTAAGATTTCGTTTTTGGGTTTCTTCTCCAGATACTACAGTTATTTTTAGTATTAACGATTTTGTGCAATTTTCTGATGCATTTAATTTATACAAGGGGTCGAAGTTCTACCGTATTTCTAGAAACATTTGGATTTAAGTTAATTTTCCTTATTAACAAAAGCGCCATCTATGCATCTATCAAAATTGTCGCCACAACACTTTAGATGTCGCTAGTCATACATTTTTTTAAATACATAAATTATAACATTTAAAATGTTTGAAATAATTTATGTATTTATCTTGATTGATAAAATATGTTAAATTAATAATTCTGTAAGATTTTTCATAAAAAAGGTGTACAATTTTTTCTGTTTACGTATAATATAAATATTTACTATCCTTACTCTATGCTATTACATTGTCTATATGCACTGATGTATACATTGTATTTAACAGCATTTATATTCATTTCTTTGCTACTATGATAATAAATATGTATTGTTTAAATGTATGTTCTTAATGCGTTCTCTTATAATTTAATTGTAGTTAATTTTGTACATAAACCAGTGTTTCCAATATAACGTAATTTTACGAATGTTGCCAGTTGTTTTTTTAAATTAGCCGAAATAGGTTATAGTTAAGAAATAGTTCAAAAATCCTCTGTATAGTATATTATAGTGATTAAAACTTGTAATCAATACAACGTTTCATGTATTCAACGAATCATCAGCTTTTGGAATCTCTGCATCTTCCACTAAGACAGGGTTGTCAATTATTTATTTTAGATTAAATATCAGAGGCTAGTGTTTATCTATTAATTGTTTGTTGTTGGTAAATATATAGTAAATATGTACGACGTAGTCGATTATAACAGGTGTGGGTCGCAAACGAGTTTGTCGGTTTAAAGATTTATGTACATTTTATATTGTTTTTGGTACATAGTTTTTAGTGAGTCGCAGCCCTGACTATGATTTCCAGCCCTATTCTACAGTAACATCGAACATTTTTGCCTCATTCTCATTGCTGAAGCCTATATAATTCAGATTAATACCTTGCATTGTGTATGATATCCTCTGTATACATTTTTTTTTAAACTAATGTCTTCCCCACGTAATATGACAGGTTTGTGTGAATTTGATACGATAAGTATTTTATTTTACTAGAGATTATTGTGACTACTTAAATTCCTACTGAATTTCTACGTATGTAGAAATTCAGTAGGAATTTCTCCTATCTCTTCCTATCACTTTTACTTTGGGCACTTTAATTACTCTTAATCATTGATCTCCCGCAGCTGCGTCTATGGGGGACACCCGTGCCCAGCAGTGGGACGTCTATGGGTCGCAGCGAAACATTGTCAAAAATATTCAACGTAAATATCACAACATGTTTTCCGCACTTTGAATATTTTTGAATGAACTGCGATCTTAAAAACAAAATCCAGCTTAAATTTACATACTTAACCTATTTGCTACGTATTTCTTCGATTTCCAAAACAAAAATTATACTTTAATTTTTCAACAAGCTGTTTTTCAAGTCAATTTTTTTTATGCTATATGTTAGTTATGCAAAAGTTATGCCGTGACCTTATATTTTGACTTTTAATATTAAGTATTCAATAGCTGTTGAAAATGTAACGAATAATTTATTAAATGTGTGAATGTTTACTAGTTCTATATAACCGAAATTATGTTGCCGATTACTATCGTCGGTGTAAATAAAATGTAGGTGGAGATATTGTGATAGAATGTAAGGGCCTACGTAGACGAAAGTTCATTAGAACATCTACATAAAACAAAAAAATGGTTGTCTGTCTAAAGTCGGTTTACGGACGATAGATTTATGTGATAACGTCATAATCATTATTTTATACAATACAAAAAAGGAGAATTGAAAATACAAAGATAACAGACAAGTCCATATATTTATTTTGATAGTTCCCTATTTCGGAGCCATGGAAACGCCAATGTTGTCGTGTGTAAAATTAATTTAATAAAATTAAAAATTAATTTAATAAAAACACTCAACGGAAACGGAAGCGGAACGGGATACTTTTTCATATGCGCTGTTCATCAATTTATAAGACGTTATCACGTCAAAAAACGGCTTTTAGAAGAAGAAGAAGAAAACATTTATTTCAAAAGTAGACACTAAAAATAACAACACAATTAATAAACGATAAAAAATAAAAATTGAATTGGCTACTTGATGAAAAGGGGCCGCACTCAGCGTTGATCCTGTAGCGGACCACGACCGCTGGTTTTCAGTGCGACCAATTTTTTACGTGGTTGCATAGCCAAGTTATGAGTTATAAAGAACTTATGACTCGCATAATGGACTAAAAACTAAAAAAAAGTATGCAGAACTGTCTTTCGTCTGCGTACACTTTTACAATTAAGGTGTCGACTGACAAGGATTGTCATTTCACAGCGTCTAAGGGCGGATTCGACCAAACATAGACTTACACGCGCGTAACTATACCAGGGATAATTTTATTCAATGATTTTATACTCCGAGCAGCTGAAAGTCGTTTTTCGACGCAGTTTGAAGTTTAACTATACTTGGAATAACTAAACGGGAATAGCAGAATTAATGATTAATGATATATTATCCGGCAAATCAATGTTGCACTAAAACGGTATGCTGTGGAGGCTTAAATCCTGTCAACTGAACATTGTCGTATTATAGCGTAGAATAGTGAAAGTAGCGAGCTGAAAGCTGTCAATCAATGTGTTAATTTGCTTTGACATGACAGCTTCTACTGACGTATGACAGAATCAAAAAATCGCGTAGGCGATCATATGGCGAGCGGGCGCCATTAAAATATTCTTGGATTAGCTGTTATTCCATGCCATAGGGTGGGTATAAGAATTACGCCTGAATAAGCGCGCTATTCCTAGAATAGTAGATGGTAAAACGCAAAATGGATTTACTCTCGGATAACTAGCGATTTATCCTAAGGATAAAATTTATTCTCGTTTGGTCGAATCCGCCCTAATTGAAATACCCTGCGTATCTCTAGGCCGTACTATAACCATATCGTGATCATTCGTATA
This sequence comes from Carterocephalus palaemon, assembly GCA_944567765.1. Taxonomy (NCBI): domain Eukaryota; kingdom Metazoa; phylum Arthropoda; class Insecta; order Lepidoptera; family Hesperiidae; genus Carterocephalus; species Carterocephalus palaemon. Next base: position 10,473,805 of record OX155657.1, on the reverse strand, counting down.
TGTATTATATTAATAATACTTTCACTATCTGTCAAATCACATGATACGTATGCTCTGTCGCCATCTTTAAAATTCTACAGAAAATTATTTCTTTCTATATGGACTAGATTAAGGTATTATCAGTCCCTACGTAAAATTCTAATTTAATCTATAATTGTCAAATCGATTATATTTGTTGTTTAGATTCTAATCTATGTATCCGTAATTGATGTAAATATCAAATTGTATAGCGATCAATCTCATGTTCTACATGTGTAATCTACTTTATGATATGGTTCGTTCGAAACTGAACTTAGACACGGTAATTTAAGAGCTAAATTTGCTTGCACAAGCGATCTGCCATGCAAAGAATAGTTACCAGTTTGTATTATTATTTATGTTAATTATTTTTATTTTTAGCAACATCCGACCTTAAAATAATAAATAGTTATGTATGTAAATTCTCGTTTTAAAATTAAATATGTATTATTAACTGTACTATGTAATATTGTATTTTTTTGGCGTAAGTTTTCGGGACAGGAATCGATTTTAAGGGTGGATTTTTGTTATTTCCTTTTAAGGCAGTTTGAAAGCTAGATTAGACCGTCGATGTTTAATGTTACGCCCTTTCCATACATATAGACATTTTAAGAAATAAGGTTGACATAAATATTCTGTGGTATTGTATATCTAAACAAGTAAATAGAGAAAACAGACAGACAGATCGATCTAATTTTTTACCCGCAAACGGAACAGATAAGCAATATAACTACAGGAGTTGTTGTGTGCGCAAAAAGAGTATCGATAGTTATTTAAAATTAGAATTTAATACAGTTTTCTGTGTGTAATTCGTCAAACATGAAAACACAAACATAAACTATTACCTATTATAGAGAACTCAGGCATGCAGGTTTCCTCAGGGTTTCCTTCACCGTTACAACAGGTGACATTTAATTTCGTAAATCGCAGATATTAAAGTCATTGGTGCCTGTCGCTTGGATTTGAACCCGGACCGCTTGAGAGCGCTGTGAACCTTGATTTGAAAGTGTGAAACCGCCCTTAACGATTCCTGGCCTGCGGTCGGGTGTGCGCGCTTGTGGCTTGACGTAAGGTTTAGATGTGATATAACAATGTTACTATTGTAATTTATGATTGATTAGTGAACTGTTGCACTGAATATTTTGTATTATATATATGTAAAAAATTTGCTGGTATTTTATTTAACCGATTTCAAAAAAAGGAGGTTAGGTATATGTTTTACTGTATGTATATACAGCGATAATGTATATACAGCTTCGTCACGATTCGATAAAATTGAAAGTGGGTCCCTATAGCGTCGGTGTTTGTGTATGGATTTTGATGATTATTTTATTTAAGCGGAGGTAATTCTATAAAAAATAAATAAACGTGACCCATAGACGTCCCTCTGCTCGGCACGGGTCTCCCCCACAGACAGCTGCGGGAGGTCTAGAGCATACTCCACCACGCTGCTCCAATGCGGATTGATGGAGGGGTTAGTGGCCAACCCAGTGACGAATGTTCTCAAGCCACCCGAAGGTCTTCGACAAGGCTTAGCAATTGTTTCCACCATTGAAAACAACCTGGACCGACGGCTTTTAAAAAATAGATAAATATATATCATCATCAGCCTTTAATGGTCCAGTGCTGAACATAGGCCTCTCCTAAACGACGCCACTCCGATATATATATATTTTGATAAATATGAAAGCTGATACAATCACAGGATTAGTCGGAATTTTTTGGCTAGGCCAGTTTCCAACCCGAGACCGAAATGTCGGACAAATGGGTGATTTTATTTCTATCGCCGCAATGTAGATTAAAAGCAGTTATCGAGTTATACATTTATTATCGTAATCCCATTTAGCAGTGATAGGAAAGGCCACGGTTGACCTGCGTAGTCGGCGGCAGTAGCTTCAGCATGTTGTTGAAGGCGGCTCTGTTGTTGGCGCTGTGCGTGCACCAAGTATGTATATCGCGGTTTTTTTTAGTGGCAGACAGCCGGAGCCAGTGGTTATCGAACTCGCCTCGAGCGGTCCGGGTTCAAATCAAAGTGGCACGGCACGCACCAATGACTTGTCTAAGTTATGTGCGATTTGAGAAATTAAATGTCACCTGCTGTAACGGTGAAGGAGTCGTGAGGAAACCTGCGTGCCTGAGAGTTCTATACATAACAAAAATAAGTAGAGGTGGACCTCAGTCTCGAAATGAGAGACCTCTCATTGACAATGCAATAATTTAAATAGTTTATTATCAGGATTATCGACTTTCGGTTATCAGTAGGTCAAAATCAGTTTTTTCTATAAGTACTTTATAGTTGCCTAGACTTTCGTTAAGCTTGTCCAATCACCTCATAACGAAATAAATGTATCACTTTGACTTTTGACTTTGCCTTTAGTGTAAACCATTCGTAGTTGGAAATTTTGAGAATTTTTCTTTCTCAGGCGCCGGCAGAATATGCTAAACCAGTTTACATAGAAGATGCGGTACCAGGTGAGTTACCTAATTATTATTTTTGATTGACTACGGCGCAGTGGGGCCCTGAACCTCCAAAGATACACTGCTGGAGGCCTCTCCCTCGAGGTTATACCTCCGCGCCTTGAGTGTGTTCCAAAATTCAAGGCTTTTTACCTTAAAATTGTGTTACAACCCCACTCAACATTGGGGAACACCAACAGCACCAATTTTTGGGGGAAGTGACCCCCAAAAATTTGCCCGTCACCAAGGGACCCCTAAATTCCAGCCAGGCCAGCTAATGCACCGCGTAGAAGAGAAAATATCGTATATCTGAGGATTAACTTTGACTTTCCGTGAAGTCATAAGTAATGCCTATTGACGCCGTCGGTGATAGCGCTAGAAGTTTTAGTCGCTGGAGTAATAAATCAGCTGCTGTAACGATAAAAGAAACATCAAAAGGAATTATCATGAAGATCTCCCAGAAGTTTGCCTTAACTTGCTCGACGGCAAGTGAAGTCTGCCTCAATTAGCCAGTGGAGTAGTCCCTCGCATTCCGAGAGGAGACAGTATCCAAAAGTGAGCTAAGTAATTAATCATCACCATCGTCACCTTTAGTGGTCCACTGCTGGACATAAGCCTCTACGAACGCCACTCCAACCGGTCCTGTGCCTTCTGAATCCAGCGGTTTCCCGCTGCCTTCTTCACGTAGTCTGTCCACCTTGACGAAGGGCAAATTGTTATTAATACCTACCAAGCTGATACACGTAATTCTGCAGAGCTAGTAGACAACTCCATCAGGGTACCTCCCTTTTCACCCAGATTAAGTTAAATTTATTGCTAAACTAAGGTAGGTATTATGATGGTTGGAAATCCCACATAACCTGGCGTCGCTCCCACGATCTCGGGTACCTCATGACTTAAAACCCGCAAAATTAAATATTTGTGCGTCATCAGCTATAGTAGTAGGCAAACAAACTACACAAATGTAGGTAATAATCCGATATTTTATGTAAGATATAGAGATATTGAGGATTATAAAAGGCTTATTGTATCTCTATCATAATCATTAACTCTGTCATGATTTCGGCTAATACAAATCTGATAAAATTATAATCTATACAGATTAAATGTCAATAGAATTAAATTTAATCTCTATGCAACTTGTTATTACATTTAAGCTTAACATTTTCATAAGAGATCGTAGATAACAAAGAATCGTACACTACAACAAACAAACTAGGCTTATAAAATTAAGTCTATAAGGTCTTAAATCTTATACTTGTTTTAAAAGAGCATGCATTATGTCAATGTTCCTTATAATGGCACATTATTAGAAGATTTGGCTAATATTACCTTTATTCTTATAATTTGGCTGGGTAAACGTTAATAAATCCAATTAATACGGCTACAATAAGGGTTCGAAATGTGTTCTTCTTATAGAGGCTAGTTACATTGCTTTTTAGCCGTATAATATTCAAAGTCATATAAAGGCTTTTAATATGGTCAATTATTCTTATAAAAGTAATGCACAAGGTATCTATGATGCTTTTCAACTTATAGGAGTATTTGATAAGACGTCTATCCAACAAACGAATTCTAACATTTTATATGATCTTAACAAGGATGAAAGCAATCCATATTCTCTTATACAATGATTATAAAGATATTATTCTCTTTAAGGTTATATTAAAATGCTTTACATAAGTAGATCAGCCATATTACGGAGCGGAATTTGTATTTAAAAAAAATACAAAATTACCAAGCCGATACCAACGAATCAGCCAGTAGTTCCGTAGATGATTATTTTATAGAAAATGAGAATAAAAAGGAAAGCAGTGAGAATGAATATAATTGTAGCGATAGTGATAGTGATATAGACATATCATTAAATGAAGAGCTGAAATTAAAAGGATATCACCTATCGTGGTGGGAATAGAATAGGAAAGGAAAGGGAAATCAAAACCTGCCGATTTAAAGTAACATTTTATTATTCAGTAATTACTATACAATTTTAGCACAAAATGAAAGAGAATCGTTGCAAAACCTATGTTTTCACGACCTCTCTTTACGAAGTGTAAAGGTAAACCAGAAAGGGTCGGATATATATTATATATATATTTTTTTTTTTATGGATACAGGATAGCAAACGAGCTTGCAGCACCACCCATCCGCTGCCGCCCATGACAACTGTGACTGACTTTGAACAAGACTCAATTAAGGACTGGGATATAGTATCTACTATTATATAGTATCTACTATTAAAATATTCCTTTCTTAGAATAAAATGTGTCGACTTCCATGGGCATCGCAAATTAAGTAAATTAAGATATTTTCCTTGTAGAAATTTGTCAACATCTGCCAATATGTATACTACCTACCATTGCAATATCTGCGGACAAACATATTATAATATAGAATTATATTCTTTTTTGTGTACTACTATTACGTATTATTACATTTCAATCTAAAATTAGTGCACAAAGTATCCCTATAAAGAGATATCTCCCAGCCAACCCAACTATAGCGAAAAATTAATTTTATATTATGGGAAAAGACTAGCTAGGTACGATTTAGTTTGTGTGCAAGGAACCCTAACGATATGTAAAATGGCGATACCATAAGCAACAATCGTTGCCATTATAAGTCTTCACTCCTATAGACACCTTGTAAACGATGTGCGAATCTTTTTGCTCTTATAGTAGCACTGGTTATAACATGATTAAATAATTAATAACGTTTTAGGCACAAAAACAGCTTAAATTCAAGGGCGGGTTGATCTTACAACACGCAGCGTACCACATTTTACCATGCATTTAAATTCCCATACACTCTTCACTATTAACGAGCACATAAATCACGTAAATAAAATACATAAAATAATAACTTACCGTTCACTTTTCAGTAAAATGGTTGACGTTTCTCTTTTTTCGCCAAACTGTTGCGAAAATGTAGGTAAATCTAACAAAAATACTTATAGTAGAATCATAAATAGACGGCTTTAAGGGCCAACGAATTTTTAAGAGCCTTTGATTTGCCGCAATGAGTTTAACTCCCTTGTACCGGACCATAATAAAACACGTATAAGGGTGATTGCCCGTATTAACGCTATCCATATGTTTCTTATAAGTGTATTGGCTTTTTAGGAGCTTTTTTCTTGCACTTATAAGTTTAACTACCTTATTCCTTGTCATAATATAACACGTATAAGGACAAAAAGCGGATAATAAAGCAACTATAAGAAGGGTATAAGGTTTTAGTCTTTATAATTTGTGCCCAAACGCACCCTTATTAGCGATAATGCGGCTCTTATAAGAATATTATTTTTGGTAATATAAGCCACAACAAGAGCAATTTTTGTTAGTTGCGCTGCCTATAATGTTGATTTTATTCCTCATGCGGTCTCATTGTTTTTTTTCACCACCGATCCGCCGCCGCCCATGACAACTGTGACCACTTATATGCCACATACAGGCAGGATGCATCAGGAAACTTACCTACAGATAAATATTTCTAATTTTCTAATATGAAACAAAGTATCAACTCCGAACAAAGCGGTACCTACACCATGGTACCTACACCATGAGTTTATATTTGAAATGAAAGATGCACTTTTTATTGCTAACTGATTATTGTTATGATATGATATTGCACACGCTATGCGCGGACGCGTGATTGAGGCGAACTTTGTGACAATGGCGGAAACCGTACAAGATCTAAAAAATGGTTAAGTTTAACAACACATTTCATGAAATAATTAGCCAGTCTCATAGAATTTTTCTTTTTTATTACTTCTAGTAAAAACAACTGAAATTAACATCCAAGACCCGTGAACAACATTTCAGAAGAATAATCTCGGTATTATGTTGCAGAGCGGCGAGACGAGCGCATCGTGTCGGGCTGGGAGGCGCGGCCCGGCCATCACCCGCACCAGGTAATCATCACAACGTCGCTGCGACGGCTTCATCACAAACAGTATGATGAATAAGTATACAGGGTGTCCCTTAACCGAGTGGACCAACAATGGTCATGGGGGGCGTCCACAGAACAGTTAAAAGAGGTTTTTCTTTGGAGGCATCATCATCTATAGATTCCCTTGGTCCTTTATACTTACGGGTCACCCTGTACAACATCGTAACCGTTGCATCGGGCACACTGCGGGGGGTTACTTAACTCACCATAAGATTAATGTCAGATTCACAGAACAGATAAAGGAGGATAGAATGGAAATGTGGGCGTGACAGGCGCGCCAACAAGTATGATTAAACAATCATACTTCCACTGAAATCACGCGTGCATACTTTTAGTCGCTTTCGGACTGCGGTGGTGCGAAGAGCTGCACGAAAAATATACATTGCCGGTAAAGTACGCAAGTAATCCACGTGAACACATAGTTCGTGCGCAATGTATTCTGTCCTACAGAATGCGATGACGTCACGATGTTCTGTCGAGTTCGTTCGCAGCGAGATAGTGTTGTGAAAGTATAAGATAAATTTTTCGATAAGTCTTGATCTTGAGTACGTAATTAAAGTAGTTTCAGGTGTAAATAGGTACTTAATTTCAAGGAGTAGGTGTAGTACTAAATAAGTAATTTAGTACTAATTTATATTATGTATTTATTTTAGGTTTCCAAAGGATCCTAATAACCAGCATTGGATAAATGTAACGGGTAGAAAATTTGGATCCCTAAAAAACAATGTACCACTTTGGAACAACTGTACTCGATTTTGCGCAACTTTGTCGGAACTCAATTATTTAGCAACATTACTTATCATCAGATTGTATTATATTCTACTGAGAAGCATATTACAGACTTTACCAAAGCTATTAAAGAAAAATAATTTAAATATAAGATTGCATTAATTTATTGTAAAAAATTCGAATACAAAAGAGTCCCCATCTTTGCTCTGCACAAGTACATTCGTCGCGCAACTGTATATATTAAAACTGTACCTGTGTATTTATTTAAGTACGTACACTCACTCTGAAACTTTTTAATAAAATAAATAATTATAATGTAATTTTTCATGTGAAGATAATAAAAAAAATGCATGTTAATAAGATGTATGGAACAGGCGCAACACCTAAAGGAAGCAAAACTCAAGTTGCATATGTTTTCAGTGTTAGTTTTAAAAGAGTCATTTATGCGGATGTAGCATTATAGGTACCTACATAACTCTAAACAAGTTTCAAAATATATTTATCGATAAATAAGTTTACATCTCTAGTTGGGTTACCAGTAAATAACATATAAAATTGCACGATCAATTTTCTCAAATAAGCAGTAAATTTTGTTTCTTAACTTTTATTTATTAATTTCACCGCCGTTAGGCATCTTTTGGCTCAATAAAGGTTAAATAAATAAATAAATAATACAGTAAAATAAAATATACTCTATTTTACTAATCATGTAGTGGTTCAGTACCTACCAGTTACCTTACCTCCGAATACCTCCGAATACCTCAAGAATACCTCACACGGATACCTCATACCTTCGAACCAGTTACCAGTTACCTACGTTGTTAATATGAAACATATACGCGGTCGTCAAAATAGTGTTTTAAATAGTGTAGTATGTATGAAAGAAAATGTAAATATAAATAGGTGATTTTACAAATAAATTATTCATTCGACAATCGGACAGATCACGAGTTTCATTATGAATCCTATGAAGAACCTCTAAAATCTTATTATTGCACGAAATTTGTGCAAAACACTTACTGGCAACATTAAGTGTCGACAAGGTCAAAACTTGCACAGTTCTACAGCTTGACGCGAGCAAAAAGTATCCTTATTGATTTAATGCTAAGGTTAGTTTTTAAAAGTTGCGATTCTCGTGCAATTTGACCAATGGCTGATGAATATTTTATGTAAAGGTAATAATAACGTGTATCTAAGTGTGGGTAACTGGCGACAGTGGTTTTGTTTCAAAACTGACTCGATGGCCTTTCTAACCTCCTTTATCTGTTCTGTGGTCAGATTAATGCGACCAAATTCTTGGCTGGCTTAGAAGGTTGCATACTAGCATAATTTATCTAGTAGGTATCTACCCTAGTATCCATGTCGAATTCTGACAAACTAAACTAACTTCTAAAGTCTAACGAGGGTATTCCCGCAGCATAAAACTACCATTCCGTGTAGATATAGCTATGGCACATGGCGAGAGTGAAAGTCAAAATGTCTGTCAAAGACTGCGAACTCTTCGACGAATTCATTGTTGTAGGTGTCGCAGCGGCAGGTGAGCCCGTCGGGCGCCGTCTCCGGCTGCGGGGGCTCCATCGTGCACCGCTACTGGATCCTCACCGCCGCGCACTGCACAGCGGGGTGAGTGTACCGTCGCAGGTGCCGCAGCGGCAGGGGAGGAGCGATAACCGATGGGTTAGAAAGGTCCTGGAAAAGACCACTGCTCGAGAAACAGAGCACGGGCCGCACTCCAATTAGGTCTACCTGAAAAAAAAACAAGGGATCACTTCTGGATTCAAAAGGCACAGGACCGGGGGAAGTGGCGCCTTTGTCCAGTAATGGAAGGCTGATGAATGGACCTTACCTACTTTTTTCCGCTTATGTTTCTTAAACTTCTTAATCTACATCCAAAGCTTCATCATTTACTAAGACGGCCTAGTTTTTATGTAGACAAGATCTAAAGTAACAAGAGAAAGACTGGCATAAGATACACAATCTTGAAGCATGTCATACGCCGGCGCCTAAAGGCCGTTAACCTCGTCTGGCTCACAAGTCTAAGGCACAATAAATAATAGGCTGGAACACTTCCAGAATGTCGAGTCTGGACCAAGTTCAATGACTACGCAAAGAAATACCCCTGATCTAATGCATGATATTATCCTACGTAAATAAGTGAACTAGTATGAACAATTACAAGGAATGACAATGCATCAATGGAACAAGGATAAAGTAAGAATAAGTTATTAGTCCAGTTCCTTTAATAAAGGTATACGGAACCGCATTAAAGTCTTGGTCAGATCTAAAGGTAGCGTTGCGACGTTGACAGTGTTGGATGGATGTGAAAGGGTGACTGCTAGTGGCCAGTTCATTGGCGCTTCCGTAACGTGTTTCGTACATTAGGCCATCAATCAGTCTCGATTGATTTTAATTGTAAAACAATTGTTAAGCCTCGTCCAAAACCTTGGTGGTTTGAGAACATTCGACAGATCTCAGGGCTGTCCCTCAGCTGTGGATGTGGAAGGCGTTGGGATGGCTTTGGATTGTAGCTAAACTTTTTTTTAGTTACTTATGACCAGCCTTAACAATGGATATTCGCTAAATGACGAGGCATTACTGACTGGGACTAGGATATAATTAATTACATAATTTAGTTTATTAAACCCAGCCCTTGACCAATCGCTATGAGACTAAGACTTTGACTGGCTTGACGTGGCCTCTGAACTCTGAACAGTCACTCATCGATCAATGCGATCCTTTGAGCTATGGATGTTACGGAATGTTTATGGAGTTGTTGTAAAACGGTATTGGTGCTGCAGGAGCGTGACGATCGTGATCCGCGCGGGCGTGACGCACCTGACGCGGCCGCAATACCTGTTCGAGTCCACGCTGTGGTTCGACCACCCCAGCTTCGACTCGTCGCGCCCCACCGTCGTGCAGCCCAACGACATCTCCCTGCTGAAGCTCGTCCGCCCTGTTGTTTACTCAGGTCTGTGCACGTCTTAAGTTAAGCGCAGGGTGCATGCTCAGTGTTGGCACTACCCACACAACATTTTACTTATCTATAATCAAGTAATGATTTAAGGCATGATCTGTGGATTTTAAGATTTGTAATATTGCAATATTGTTCTTTTTCTTCCTCTTTGTTCACCAAGCCAAAATGTACTGTGTTAAGAGTCCCAGTAAATTTACACAAAATCCACGCCGCTTACTATAAACATAAACATCGGCACGAAAGTCTAGCTCCGAACGAAATTTTCCGCGCATGGGGTATGCAGTGTGGGGAACATAATTGGTGCACCGTGCGACTGACGCCCCGCGCAACACGATACCGTAAATTTCGAATTCTGCGCTTTCAACATCAGAGCTAGACTTCCGTGCCGGTCCGTGTACTACCACAACCCTCTTTTTTCCATTGAGCATGCCCAAGTATGGCTCTCCTCTCGGAATGGGAGGGGTTAGGCCTTATTCACCACGCATGCCAAGTCCGGTTTGGCAGACTTCACATGCCTTCGAAAACATTATGGAGAACGCATGCAGGTTCCCTCACGATTTTTCCTTCACCGTTATATCAGGTGCATTTTTGTTCTTAAATCATAATAGAGAAGTCTTGAGTGCGTGACGTTTCGATTTGAACCAAGACCGCTCAAGCGGCGAGTTCATTATTTTACTTTTTAAGCTGATGGAAACTGCGTCGAATTCTAAGAACCCAGTTTTTTTACTCCATAACTTTTAATCATCAGTTTTGTTATTAGTAAAATCCATCATCTAGGTCACGTGCATGACCGCAAAAAAACCGTTATGAGTACAGGCTTAGTAATTAAATAATGTACGACGGTGGGTTTTACAACAGATATGATACTGTCGTCCATTCATAAAACATTTTCCCTATTGCATAGCAAAATCATTGTGTAATTAGGCTTACGCAATATTCTGCTCTTAGATTATTAATATATAACCAATCTAAGATTCTGCTAATTTTAATTACCTCGTGGGATATACCTTTTTTACTAGTGGGATACCTTTTTTTTCTCTGACACCCAAAGTACAGGCTCGCGCCTAGTTTGGGGTCAGATGGCGTTGTGTGGTAATGTTAAATTTGAATGTCCCTTATATATTTGTCAAAAATATTTAATGTATCTTCCTTACAGCATATCTGCGTCCGATTCGCGTGCAACTCTATGCGCATGCATTCAGGGAATACCATGAACTTAAATTGTACTCCAGTGGCTACGGAAGACTTTGGACCGGTGGTAAGCAAATTATCATGGCAATGGCACCTACTTAGGTATTAAATTTAGTTTAGTTTTAATTAATATAACTAATTTGAATATTTTTTCTTGAAAAAAGATCACCAACTTAAGTAAGTTGGTTTGGTGGTTGTAGACCTACCAAGTGGTAGGTCTACAATCTCTCAATCTGACTTTAACACATAAACAGTTTTTCTTAGAATCTTTCGTTTTGATAAATCAGTCCTATGCGAGGAAACCCTAGTAATAACTACTTAGGAATAAAATTGCAATCCATTTTTCCTTAACCCACAAACCAGTTGTAGGTACGTTTACGTAGCAATATTTGGGCACGAGCGAAATATATATTTGGTAAAGATGCCAAGATTTTGAATCAGAAGCTTTGAAAGATTTATGTCTCCTTGACTGCACACCCTGTCTGTTTCCACGCTATAAATGATTTTTTATTAATAAGTAACATTGATAATTAAAAATGAATTCGATCTGTTCAGTGGTTTTGGCGTGAAAGCGAGACAGACACACAGACAGACAGAGCTACTTTCGCATTAAGTATATATTGTATATACATGTAGTAATATACAAGTATATAGTATGGAAGTATGGATATTAGACTCGGGACGCTATAAACCTAATAATACCTCTATTCCTAAATTGCATATAGAGATAATTCTAATTGTAACCAGGTTCGCAGCCGGAGACCCTGCACTGGGTGTACCTGCGCGGCGTGGCCAGCACCAACTGCCGCAACACCTTCGGCGGCATCATCACCGCCAACACCATCTGCGCCGGATTCTACAACGTCACTTCACAGTCTATTTGCCAGGTCGGTCCACCGTGTTATCAGCCGGTAACATACATTCGCTGCGACCCATAAACGTCCCACTGCTGGGCACGGGTCTCCCCCACAGACACAGCTGCGGGTCTAGAGTATACTCCACCGCGCTGCTCCAATGCGGATTGGTGGAGGGGTTAGTGGCCAACCCAGTGTCGAATGTTCTGAAGCCACCCGAAGGTCTTCGACAACGCTTAAAGACTGTTTCCAGGCTGTTCTATTTCTCGTCGGAGTCTTTATTGTGATTTATTCTCCAGGGCGACAGCGGTGGTCCCCTGGTGCACGAGGACGAGAACGGAGTACCGTTCCTCATCGGCATCAGCTCATTCGTCGCGGGAGGCAGCTTCGGGTGCCACTCGGGATTACCTGGAGGTTCGCAAGCTAATATAATGTTGATAGCTTCGGTGTTGCTAGTTTATTAAAACTTATAAATACCTAATATTTAAATAGTTACTTAGGTACATATTGTTGTCGCATCATTAAAGGAGCTAAACAGGACGGGAGAAAAATGGGTGTACTTTAACACGTCTATGCCTACCCTTTCGGGGAAATTTTATGATTTTATGTTATATTATGTCGTATCATTAGACGACGGATCAGTGCATATTACAATAGGTACCTACCCAACTTAGTTACAAAGACAGTTTTTTTTTTTCTTTTTATTCCCTAATAAATTTTCAACAGGGTTCACACGTCCGGGTCCGTTCGTGCCTTGGTTCAAGGAAAAGACTGGCATCGATTTCGATACGCTGAAAGAGGAGGATGAAGACGAGGAAAGTGATGGAGGCGATAACAGTGGTGAAGACGATGGTGGTGAGGATGATGGTGGTGAAGACGGTGATGGTGAAGATGATGGTGGTGAAGACGATGGTGGTGAAGAGAGTACTACATCAACCACCGCCCGCCCTCCGGGGCCCCTACCTCCCCCGCCCCCACCCTCACCCCCGCCAGGCCCGCCTAAACCGCCCAAGCCGCCAGGCTGCGAAAGCGAAGAAGATTCCGATGAATGTGACCCAGAATTCTCGAAGCTTCTCAAGAAAATCGAAGTGAAAGTAAAAGTTAAGGTTAAGCTTGCAAAGTTGAAGATCAAGAAAAAGATAAAGAAGCAGAAGCGTCAAAGTACCTAGTTTCGGAATTCTTTGTTTATTTAACATTCATCCACGTAACTTTTGTAAAATAAATATAATCTATGCATGAGTATAGTTTACTTTTCTTATCAATGCAAACATCCACTTACATTATTATGAAATTTATTAAGAAATAGACTTTCTCAACACTAACAAACTTGGATTGAATCCAGGCTACATGTCCAATGAATAAACTGCCGTTTCTAAAGTAATTTTTTGCACATCCTACTTATGTTTGTTACTCAATCACGCAAAATTAACAAATGTAGGTCATATTTCAATAGAAAAATGTGGGGTCTACGGGTCTCTAATTTCCCTCACCATCAGTTCATAAATTAATGAATTTTGCAACACTAGAACATCAATGTCAGATTATGTCAATTTTCAGTACGTGACGTGAAATGTCAGTGGATTAGTCACTCCACTCACGTCACACACAGAGTAATATAATAACTCACGTCGTCTCGTAATTCCAATCCATAGAATCATGGATATTTCTTATACGGTTTTTCCATAATTTTACCTATTGTTTTACAAATAAAGTGTTTTATAAATAAAATGGAAGAATCCAATACAAAAGGTAAGTACGTCAAGAACATAAAGGGTCTGAAAAACTATTAAAATTAAATTTACAATGTTTTGAATTCATCGTCATTGAGTGTGATTTTGTGTGGGCGAAACTTGTTTCCGACTGTAAATTATCTTTTGTTTGTCCCCTCTTCGGTTAGTATGTTATAAAACGCAATAGATTTGAATAAATAATGCAGAATATTATCCTACTAAGAATTATGAATGTTGACTTCAACAACAAATTTGTAATAAAGTGATATTTAAATTACTTGAAAACAGTAATACAGTAGAACCTCTTGTCGAACCTCGATTAGTAAAAAATCTACAAAACTCGAAAAAACGTTTTGTTCCCTTCCCATGAAGCTCCAGAACCTACATTGCCCGAAACCTCAACCTTCTAAATCTCAATCCCATAAGTCGAAAAAGTCAGCAGACAGCAAGTCCCAACAAGCTGTGTTGGTATTTATTTTTCCCCTATAACACGAAAAAAATCCTTTGACCTCTGTATCTTGAATATGAATGTTTTATTTTGTAAAACCTTTATATCTTGGTTATATAAAACTTACCTCAATGGCTCCTTAGGTGACTGCCTTTAAGAATTTGCATCTGCAAAATACACCTTATTTTTTAAGCAATTTAGGAGTATACAATAAATAGGTTTACTAATTCTAAGAAATGATTAAGGAATTTATGAAATTTTTTTAAACGTACTTGGTGTCAGGTGTTCCATTTTGGGTTACTTATTATTATTACTATAATGAAGCAAATCATTTGTCGGAGATGGAAAAATTGTTAAAATTAGTTTGGTTCTATTGCAATACCTGCAAATCAATTTTTACAACAGTTTATTGAAATAATCACCAATAACTATGTAATTATGCAGTATTTATGTTTTTCTTCTATGATCGAATTTTTCTTCTTCAAATCTTATCATATGAAATCAGCTGATCACATGAAGTCATTATAAGCAAGAGGCTTTGTAATATCTACTTGATTTAAGTTACATTCCATTCCACATTTTAGGTTCCATTCCGTTCCTATTTGCAAAGATTAAGAATTTCATTCATGATTATATGGTTTCTATCAATGCTTGTTGTTACACCCATTAGTTTATAAAATTAACCTCCCAACATAGGGAAATCTATGAGGTGTGTAATACATTAGTTTTATTTACTAAATCATGTCTACACAGAAACTATCAGTTGCGCTGGGTGCCTGAATGATATTGGAGATGATGACTATGTGTCTGCACTCAACCAGGACTGGCACAAGGATTGCTTTAGGTGAGTACAGTTTGAAACCACTAAATTCAGAAGTACCAACATCTCAGTCTTGGTATTGGTCACAGCATTCTCTGCCATAAATTCTGAGGAGTAACTTGGTCTCCGTTCTCTGCTAATATCGCAGAGATTCTCGACTTAACCAAGACTATTGTACAGTATAAGATAGGATCTAAATATACTGCACATGTTCTTAGTGCAATAATAAGTTTAATAAAGCTTATAATGCTAGTAGCATAATGCTTGGAATGCTAGTATTTGGAAAGTACTTGCCTGTAGCAATTATTAGCTTGCAAGTGACGTTTTCTAGCAGGCAGCACCCTAATTTCGAATTTAATTAATCAATTCCACCATCAATACGTTTACAATGTTCATATTGAGAATCAGTAGAATTTTAATTTAATCTGGCAAAATAATATGTGAAATAAACACAATTTTAGTGCTCAGTCAATAATTACCATAAACAAATGGTTAACTATTTGGTGCAGGGTAAGCACAGCTTTAGCTTCTACATACCACCTCTGTTAATTAACATCTGTCTTTAGGTGCTCGGTTTGCGACGACCCACTGTCGACATGGTACTTTGAGAAGGGTGGGCTGCTGTTCTGCCAGGCCGACTACTGGGAGCGCTATGGGGACAACTGCCAGCAGTGCATGCAGGTGAGCTTTTTATGACTCTCTACTTTAATATGTCGAGATTATATTTATGCA
The DNA here is from genome assembly GCA_944567765.1 of Carterocephalus palaemon. Taxonomy (NCBI): domain Eukaryota; kingdom Metazoa; phylum Arthropoda; class Insecta; order Lepidoptera; family Hesperiidae; genus Carterocephalus; species Carterocephalus palaemon. Next base: position 10,457,904 of record OX155657.1, on the reverse strand, counting down.
TCTAAAACAAATCAAAAAAGAGGAATACAAAAAAAGAACGATGCTACTCAGCCATAGAGTCGCCATTTTGTCATCCGACCCTAATCTATACTAATATTATAAAGAGGAAACATTTGTTTGTAATGTTTTCACACAAAAACTACTGGACCGATTTCAAAAATTCCTTCACCATTCGAAAGCTGAATTTTCACTTACTGACATAGGCTATATAATATTACTAGGTGTAAACGAAACTACACACGTCACGTTACCTTTGTACATTAATAATATATTAAGATTGTATTTCCTGCTATTGTTCTCCTATGTGTACAAAAATGCAAATAAATAAATAAATAAGCTGCGGGCGACCACTAGTATCTAAATAATATCGATTCTTCTAAAGTCTTGAAGGCTCGCAGTTACAGTTCGCGTAGTGTGTAAACGCGCCATAAATTAGCTAACTATTCAATCCTTCTAAATTCTAAATAATATCGATTCTTCTAAAGTCTTGAAGGCTCGCAGTTACAGTTCGCGTAGTGTGTAAACGTGCCATAAACTAACTATTCAATCCTTCTAAATTCTAATTAATATCGATTCTTCTAAAGTCTTGAAGGCTCGCAGTTACAGTTCGCGTAGTGTGTAAACGCGCCATAAACTAGCTAACTATTCAATCCTTCTAAATTCTAAATAATATCGATTCTTCTAAAGTCTTGAAGGCTCGCAGTTACAGTTCGCGTAGTGTGTAAACGCGCCATAAACTAGCTAACTATTCAATCCTTCTAAATTCTAAATAATATCGATTCTTCTAAAGTCTTGAAGGCTCGCAGTTACAGTTCGCGTAGTGTGTAAACGCGCCATAAACTAGCTAACTATTCAATCCTTCTAAATTCTAAATAATATCGATTCTTCTAAAGACATGAAGGCTCGCCCTAACCATATAAACGTGTTCACAGGTGATAACGCGCCATAACCATATAAACGTGTTCGCAGGTGATAACGCGCCATAACCATATAAACGTGTTCACAGGTGATAACGCGCCATAGCCATATAAACGTGTTAACAGATGATAACGAGCCCTAAACATATAAACGTGTTCGCAGGTGATAACGGGCCCGGTGATGGCGGCGGGCGAGCACCGCTTCCACCCCGAGTGCTTCGCGTGCGTGGCGTGCGGCGCGCACGTCGAGGACGGCGACTCGTACGCGCTGCTCGACCGCTCGCAGCTCTACTGGTGAGTCCCACGCGAGGGGTTGTGGGTTCGAATCTCACTCAGGACAATCATTCGTGTGACTAACACTTGTGTTTGTTCTGTGTCTGGATGTTAATATTATCTATTTATGTGTTTAAATTCATAGAATTAATTAATTCAGGAATTTAAAAATATTTAAATTTGATCCCAAACTAGGCGCGAGCCTGTACCTACTATGGGTGTCAGAGACTGATATAAATACATATGATATAAATAATCCCTCCACCAATCCGCATAAGAGCAGCGTGGTGGAGTATGCTCTAGCTAGACAGTCTAGACCTCCCGCAGCAATGTCTGTGGGGGAGACCCGTGCCCAGCAGTGGGACGTCTATGGGTCGCAGCGATATAAATAAATATAATATGAAGTATCATATGATATTTATTAATTAAGTATTTAAAATTTATTTATTTCACAATTTTGCGACTTTGTAGAAGCAAAATTAAATAATGTGACGTGTGCGTTGTCGCAGCGCGTCGTGCTACGGGCCGGGGGTGCGCGCGCGGCGCGGCTCGCACGCGCTGCACGTGCTGCGGCTGCCCGCCTCCGCGCTGCGCCTCGCCGCCTCGCCGGAAGGCGCGCTCACCGTCTCACAGTAAGACTTACTGTGTGGACTACTACTACCACTACCACTACCACTACCACTACCACTACCATTACCACTACCACTACCATTACCACTACCACTACCACTACCGCTACCGCTACCATTACCACTACCACTACAACTACCACTACCACTACTAATACCACTACCACTATCACTACTACTACCACTACCACTACTGCTACCACTACCATTCCCGTACGCTTTTATCGTAACCATTCATTGCCATAAGATTATTGTATCATCATATTTATTTATTTAATAAACTTTGTTGACACCTCTAAAGAGACATACTCGTACAATGGGCGAACTTAATGCCATATGGCATTTTCTACCAGACAGACCGACAGACAGGCTTAACGGAAGTCTATGTATTATACAAACTACTTAAAGAAAAGAGATAAAACGCTATCCTAAATTGATAAATATAAAGCAACAAACATTTATTTATTTAAAAATATATAGGATTAGCTATTGAGTTTCTTGCCGTGTTCTCGGTAGCATCAACCTTGTGAACCGGCGGTAGATACAAAAATGTTATGACGTTCATAAAGCGTATACAAAATACCATATAATGAAAAATAAATTAATTTGAATGTAATATTGTAAGTGGTGAAACTGGTAAATATCGATGTGGGTGGCAACAGCGGGCGCTGCAGCGGCAGGCTGGCGTCGCTGGTGAAGGCGCTGCTGCGCGCGGCGCTCTCCGTGTGCATACAGCTCACGTGTCATAGGTACACGCACGACAATTGCGACCCTTTGCGTACACGCTTAGAGCGCATAGTGGCATGACATGTTGACTGTTGTTTGATGTTTTATTTTAGCATGGCTTGTTTGGTTGTGAATTTGTTGGAAAGTTTTATAGTTACGCAGATATACGCTATAACATAACGTAATATGATTAAACTAAATTGATTATGCGTCAATTTTTTGACGTGACAACGTCTTATAAATTGATGAACTGCGCATATGAAAAAGTGTATCCCGTTCCGCTTCCGTTTCCGTTGAGTGTTTTTATTAAATTAATTTTTAATTGTTATTAAATTAATTTTACACACGACAACATTGGCGTTTTCATGGCTCCGAAATAAGGAACTGTCAAAAAAAATATATAGACGTCTTTTATCTTTGTATTTTCAATTCTCCTTTTTTGTATTGTATAAAATAATGATTATGACGTTATCACGTAAATCTAGCGTCCGTAAACCGACTTTATTTTTTGTATCATCTATGTGTTATTGTAATATTGTTTGTTTCCCAAATAAATAAAAATAAAAAATAAAATGTCACGCCTGTATTTTCCCGAAGCGGTAGACAGAGTCGTGTAGGACACCAATTCTTCCCCAGTTATGTTTTAGTCCCATGTAATAGATGGTGAAGCTATTGCCATACACCGGACACAAATCCGGAGTCCCCGCTACTGGGGCTTTCAAATAAAACCACAATAATACTTTGCCCGACATGGGGATCGAACTCAGGACCACTAGCAGTCGCGCTTTCAACCCCTAGACCAGGGGTCGGCAACCTTTTGAGTCGAAAGACTCAAAAATTACAATTTACAAAATTTCAGTTTTTAATGAGCCACAAAATTTTTTTTGCCAACAATAAATACTACTTGCATAAATTATTTTGATAAAAAAAAACAATCTGTTTATTCATAAGAAAAATATCTATTTATACATACTTGCATATGAAACTAAAGAGCTCCTTCACATTCAAAGAGCCGCATGTGGCTCGCGAGCCCGATGGTGGTGCAAGCTCGTTTGCTATCTTGTGTCCATAAAATAATAATGTTCGTATTGATTTTAATTGAAGTAGATTTTGGCATGGTTTATTGTATTTTGTATTAGTAGTGTACTTGTGTGTGATATTAATTACTATAGGAGATGTTTCCACTCAAATAATTTGGCATGTCTGTTATATGTTTTCGTAGTTTCCTGTCGCCAAAGATTTCTCTAGCGTAGAGTTTGCTTGTCTGGTATTGAACGCTGTGAGTTTTGTAATAGAGTAGGAATCAGCATGTCTTGTGTTTAGGATTGTAGTTTTCTCGTATTTTTAGTTATTAAAGTGAAACTTCTATTACATCGTTCTGAAAATTATGGTATGTATGTTGCATGTCGCATTACATAATTTGTGCCAGTGCTCCACGCTATTTTAAACTTGAATCTAAAATTTTATTTTGTTTAGACACTGGGTAGCGAACCGGCACTCTCGGCGTAGAAGGTTGAGTTTTTACCAACCGTTCGACCGTTCGACCAAGCGTACTTTGTTGAAATTTAGATACATATATTTCGAACGGCTAATAGTGTAGTGACGCTTGTTATTTTATTTCCCATTATCATTTCAATTTTCCAAGTATAAAATTAAGATTGATAAAGCGATTTTTATACCCTTAATGGAATATTATTCCAAAAAATTTTAAGTTAAATGTCTATAATGTGAAAAAAAGTTTTTTACCGTGGTTTCATAAAACCACACAATTTAATTATTTTTTTAATATGTTTTTATGAGTGTGATATATCAGTATGACTTTATGATTTTTTGAAGGTTTTTCATGGTAAAATCTTTATGCTTTCCAAATAAAATAAAATAATTTAGGCCCTCTTCTCAACGTAGGAAGGAGACAACTCCACAGTACCTTATAAAGTAGTGTTGTTTCGTGGTGCAGGATAGACGCCGGGTGCGGGCTGCTGTCGCTGCGCATCGGCGACCGCGTGGTGGAGGTGGACGGGTCGCCGGCGCGCGCGCGCCCCCTGCCGGACCTGGACCGCGACGACCTCATACAGGTTTGTACCGGGTTCTAACAGGATAGACGCCGGGTGCGGGCTGCTGTCGCTGCGCATCGGCGACCGCGTGGTGGAGGTGGACGGCTCGCCGGCGCGCGCGCGCCCCCTGCCGGACCTGGACCGCGACGACCTCATACAGGTTTGTACCGTGTTCTAACAGGATAGACGCCGGGTGCGGGCTGCTGTCGCTGCGCATCGGCGACCGCGTGGTGGAGGTGGACGGCTCGCCGGCGCGCGCGCGCCCCCTGCCGGACCTGGACCGCGACGACCTCATACAGGTTTGTACCGTGTTCTAACAGGATAGACGCCGGGTGCGGGCTGCTGTCGCTGCGCATCGGCGACCGCGTGGTGGAGGTGGACGGCTCGCCGGCGCGCGCGCGCCCCCTGCCGGACCTGGACCGCGACGACCTCATACAGGTTTGTACCGTGTTCTAACAGGATAGACGCCGGGTGCGGGCTGCTGTCGCTGCGCATCGGCGACCGCGTGGTGGAGGTGGACGGCTCGCCGGCGCGCGCGCGCCCCCTGCCGGACCTGGACCGCGACGACCTCATACAGGTTTGTACCGCAATAGGTACCTAGCAGTACCTCGATATACTCGACCATAAATCCAGAAGATTTATGCATTATTTATGTATGTCAAGCTCGTTTCGAGACGAGACGTTAAAATATCAGCTTCCTTCTACTGGTGGAGCCACACACAGCTTAGTCTTTTGGGGTCACTGAATGGTCGGTTAGAGCTCCCACTCTCGCCTCCCGTGACTCCAGAAGCCCCCCTTTCCAACCCTTTTTTCCAATTAAAAAATGTCCTTTCTCAGGCTCTTGACTATCTGTGTACCAAATTTCATTTAAATCGGTTCAGTAGTTTTAGCGTGAAAGCGAGACAAACAGACAGAGTTTCATTCGCATTTATAATATTAAGTATGGAGTATGGATTTATTGTGTACATAAATACTTAGTATATAAAATTCACTGTTGATAACATCCATTCTATTTCAGCTCACAATAGAACACAACCCGGACCCGGTCAACTCGAAGCGTGCTCACTGCGACCGCTCGCCCGACTATCCAACGCACGCGCCCGCACACGCGCCCGCACACGCGCCCGCGCACGCGCCCGCGCACGCGCCCGCACACGCGCCCGCACACGCGCCTGCACACGCGCCCGCACACGCGCCCGCGCACGCGCCCGCGCACGCGCCCGCACACGCGCCCGCAGCGGACGAGCGCGCGACCAAAGACATAAAGTCGGCCGTCGAGCGCAAGATTATAAAGGAGGACAAGAAGTACGTGCCCAGCGCCGACGCTGGCGAGGGCAAGCGGGAGAGGTTTAAGCGGAAGGTGAGTAAAGTTTCAAGTTTATTTAAGTTTATTTATTTGCTTTGAATACATAGGTACATTAGTGGTCTTAATAATAAAGTAACAGTCATTTGTATTCAGCTAACTACATTAGCATGCAAATATTGTATCACAAAAGGATAAGTTCACTTAATGCCATCCATAAGAACTGTGACTGACTTTGAACAAGACTTTTTTTTAATATTTTTATTTATTTATGGATACAAAATAGCTAACGAGCTTACAGCACCAGTGCAGTGCAGTGACTGACTTTGAACCATGATTGGGATCCTTAGTTCAGTTAGCTGAGAGAGTGAATTAGAACTTTACCCATTTAAGAAATTAAATGTCACTTGCTATAACAGTGAAGGACACATCGTGAGGAAACTTGTGTGCCTGAGAGTTCATAATAATGTTCTCGAAGGCATGTGAAGTCTGCCAATCCGCACTTGGCCAGCGTGGTGGACTAAGGAACCCCTCCCATTCTGAGAGGAGACTTGTGCCCAACAGTGGAAGAAAAAAAGGGTTGTGATGAACCCATTAGCAGCCTATATATTTTAAAAGCTTTTATTTAACTTCACTCGTATGTATGTATGTCCTAGAATCTTGCAATCAATATTTCACCCACTTCCACTGAAGCTCTCGAGCTGACATTTGGCCCACATATTAGATTCCGATAAAAATGCATTTAAATAAATAAAAAAAAGCTTTTTTTTAAATTGTTATTTTTGTAATTGAAGGGTGCGGCAATAGGCGCGCGCGGCAGCAAGCGGCAACAGCACGCCGCCGCGCTGCCCGGCAAGGAGCGCAGCAGCAGCATGTCCAAGCTGCTGGACGTGTGAGTACTCCATCCATCCATCCATCCACAGGTATACATTGACGGGCCCATTGGCGCAATCGGTAGTGACCCTGCCTGTTGCGCCAGGGGTCGTGGGCTCGAATCACACTCAGGACAAATATTCGTGTGACGAACACTTGTATTTGTTCTGTGTCTGGATGTTAATATTATCTATTTATGTATTTATTTAAAAATAGCTATGTATGTATATCAGTCTCTGACACCTATATTGCAGGCTCGCGCCTACTTTGGGATTCTGACCCCACTTCTGCCGTGTGTGAGAATGACCAAGATATTTACATTACAAACAAATTTTTCCTCTTTATAATATTAGTATGTACATGTAAAATAATACAATATACATCCCATCCCATCCCATCCCATAATAGACATGTAAAATAATACAATATACATCCCATCCCATCCCATAAGCCTATTGGCCACTGCTGGACATAGCCCTCGCTCAATCGACGCCACTTCCGATCCTGCACCATCTGAATCCAAAGGTTTCCCGCTGTCTCCCTCTGAATACACTACGTAAACCGTGGCAAGTGATGGTGATGCAACCACGGTGGTGGTACACCAGGGTTGGAAATTATCAATTATGTTCATTGATAGTTATCCGATTATTATCGGATAATTATCCCGTTATTATCCAACAGTATAAGATAATAAAAGTACTTTTAATTATTCTAATTCATTTATTACAAAAACGAAAATTGTTTTTAGAAATAAGTATTTTTATTTATCTTCATTATTAATAATACTAATTATTACTACTTAATTAAACTAATCCATGGGATATTATCATCATCGTCGGAGGACTGCTCGAGTGGAGACCGCGAATAAGCAAACGACTGCTCGAGTGGAGACCGCGAATAGGCATACGTAGTGTGGGACGACCTCCTGCTAGGTGGCGCGACGATCTGCGCGAGGCGGCGGGGATCAAGTGGATGAGGAGAGCCGAAGATAGGGCTCAGTGGCGTGTTGGGAGACGCCTATGTCCAACAGTGGACTAATGTGGGCTGAAGAGAGAGAGAGTATCAAGTGGTACACTGTTCGCAGGGGCACGGAGGCGCAGGCGGGCGGCGCGTGCGACCTGGGCCGCGCGCGCTCCTTCCGCGCGGAGCCCGCGCCCGGCCTGAAGGTCTTCCGCGCCTCCGACCTGATACAGGTGCGTGTTTTATTTACGAGTATGTTGTTGGCCTTTTCCCTTTTGGCCTATGTTGTTGGCCTTTTCCCTAACGAGTAGAGAAGAGAATGCTTTTAGCATGTCCACCTTTGTTGTAATGTTTAAAGTGAATCTTTTATTACATCGTTCTGAAAATTTTTGTTTGTCTGTCGCATGTCGCGTTACGCATGTCGCATTACATCATTTGTGCCAGTGCTCCACGCTATTTTTATTTTGCATGTTACGTTGTAGTTACCCAACTAACAAAAATTGCTCTTGTTGTGGCTTATATTGCCAAAAATAATATTCTTATAAGAGCCGCATTATCGCTAATAAGGGTGCGTTTGGGCACAAATTATAAAGACTAAAACCTTATACCCTTCTTAAAGTTGCTTTATTATCCGCTTTTTTTCCTTATACGTGTTATATTATGACAAGGAATAAGGAAGTTAAACTTATAATGGCAAGAAAAAAGCTCCTAAAAAGCCAATACACTTTTAAGAAACATATGGATAGCGTTAATATGGGCGATCACCCTTATACGTGTTTTATTGTGGTCCGGTACAAGGGAGTTAAACTCATAGCGGCAAATCAAAGGCTCTTAAAAAATGGTTGGCCCTTATAGCCGTCTATTTTTGATTCTACTATAAGTATTTTTGTTAGATTTACCTACATTTTCGCAACAGTTTGGCGAAGAAAGAGAAACGTCAACCATTTTACTAAAAAGTGAACGGTAAGTTATTTTTTTATGTAGTTTATTTACGTGATTTATGTGCTCGTTTATAGTGAAAAGTGTATGGGAATTCAAATGCATTGTAAAATGTGGTACGCTGTGTATTGTAGGATCAACCCGCCCTTGAAATTAAGCTGTTTTTGTGCCTAAAACGTTATTAATTATTTAGTCATGTTATAAACAGTGCTATTATAAGAGCAAAACGATACGCACATCTTCTACAAGGTGTCTATGAGAGTGAAGACTTATAATGGCAACGATTATTGCTTAAGATACCGCCATTTTACATATCGTTAGGGTTCCTTGCACTCGAATTAAATCGTACCTAGCTAGTCTTTTCCCACAATTTATAAAATTTATTTTTCACTATAGTTGGGTTGGCTGGGAGATATCTCTTTAAACACTACTTTGTGCACTAATTTTAGATTGAAATATAATAGTACGTAATAGTAGTACACAATAAAGAATATAATTCTATATATAATATGTTTGTCCGCAGATATTGCAATGGTAGTATACATATTGGCAGATGTAGACAAATTTCTACAAGGAAAATATCTTAATTTATATAATTTGCGATGCCCATGGAAGTCGACACATTTTATTCTAAGAAAGGAATATTTTAATTGTACTATATATATCCGACCCTTTTAACTTTACACTTCGTGAGAGGTCGTGAAAACTAAGGTTTTGCAACGATTCACTTTAATTTTTTGCCAAAATTGTATTGTAATTATTAAATAATTAAATATAAGTTTAAATCGGCAGGTTTTGATTTCCCTTACCTTTCCTATTCCCACTACGATAGGTGATACTTTTAATTTCAGTAATGTTGCATAGTATTGGCCAGAGTTGATGATTCGAGCTTTAATGTATCGGTAAACCATCGATATTTAAATTCAAGGTAATTTTTTTGGCACTTCATAGTTTTGTAAGGTTTGTTTGGTTTCCCCTGTGAAAAATTTCAACTTTCTAAACCTTATAGTTTAGGCCCTGCGTTGATATGTCAGTCAGTCAGCTTCTCCTTTTATATATATAGATGTTGAATTTCACTGCCCATTCTATGATATCACTACGAATATCAATAATCTTCAACTCCCCATTTAATTATCTATATCACTATCGCTACAATTATATTCATTCTCACTGCTTTCCTTTTAATTCTCATTTTCAATAAAATAATCCTCTACGGAACCACAAACTGATTCGTTGGTATCGGCTTGGTAATTTTGTAGTTTCATAGGAGAAGAGGTGGTGGGTGTAATGCTCACAACCATGTTTTCGACCTTTTTTAGACCTTTTTTACTTTTCTTCTGTAACTACCGCTTCATCTAAACTTCTTCCAGTGTTTTGAATCCATTTTTTAAATACAAATTCCGCTCCGTAATATGCGGATCTACTTATGTAAAGCATTTTAATATAACCTTAAAGAGAATAATAGCTTTATAATCACTGTATAAGAGAATATGGATTGCTTTCATCCTTGTTAAGATCATATAAAATGTTAGAATTCGTTTGTTGGATAGACGTCTTATCAAATGCTCCTATAAGTTGAAAAGCATCATAGATACCTTGTGCATTACTTTTAAAAGAATAATTGACCATAATAAAAGCTTTTATATGACTTTGAATATTATACGGCTAAAAAGCAATGTAACTAGCCTCTATAATGGCCGGTTTCTGAAGTCTTCAGTTATATTATCAACAGCTATTGAATCAATAAAGTTAAACGTAAGATATATGTCGGATAACTGTCACTGGGTTTCTGAACACGCGAAGAGCCTTCCATTAACTATGAATCCGATAACGAGTACCTTAAACTGCCACTAGATGGGTCTCTTCAAAAGATCAAGTTTAAAATAGATATTCATTGTAGTTTGTACCCTAGGAATAGTCTTATTTATAAGAAATATTTTTTCCGTAGTCAATAAGTAGTAACACCTTGTTTTATTTACCAAATATTGTAATTTGGTATTTATTAGCATCTGTGCATCATAGTCAAATGTGAACAATATCTACAATTCTGATGTTTAGAACCGAAATTGTCAGTCACTTTTGACAAAGACAAAAGTCAAAGTAAAATAATTTATTTCGATATTTCGATGCCCATAATAGAACTCGTATTGATCTATTGTTATGTCCTACGAATAACTGTAAAATGTTTCACCGGGATTTCTAGACTAAAATTCAATAGTATTTAACACGTACTTAGGCAATAATACCATAAAAGTTTTTGTAATTTGTCATAGAAACGTCAAATAAGGTTAACGAACCGATAAACGGCCATATTTCGTCAGTTAAGTTAAACTAAGTATAAACGGAGTTTATCTTACATTGGGTTGTTCAGAAACACAATTTGAAAAGTTATCGAACCGATAGCGCTAATGAATAGATAAACTGCCGTCAAATGGACCTCAGAAACCGGGCATAAGACGAACACATTTCGAACCCTTATTGTAGCCGTATTAATTGGTTTTGTTATCGTTTACCCAGCCAAATTATAAGAATAAAGGTAATATTAGCCAAATCTTCTAATAATGTGCCATTATAAGGAACATTGACATAATGAATGCTCTTTTATAACAAGTATAAGAGTTTAGACCTTATAGACTTAATTTTATAAGCCTAGTTTGTTTGTTGGGTATGAGCGAAATAATTTTCATTTTCATTTTCATTACCCTTAATGGAATATTATACCAAAAAATTTTAGTTAAATGTGTATAATGTGAAAAACAGTTTCACTTTTACCGTGGTTTCATAAAACCACACAATTTAATTTTTTTAAGGTGCTTAATGTTTAAATAAATATGTTGTACTTTAGGGCGAGCTGCTGGGCGCGGGGTTCTTCGGGCAGGTGTACAAGGTGACGGAGCGCGCCAGCGGCGAGGTGATGGTGCTGAAGCAGCTGTACCGCGTCGACGCGGACGCGCAGCGCGCCTTCCTGCAGGAGGTATGCGGACAGACAGACAGACCCTTGCTCCTCTTGCGCGGCGCTGTAGACGCCGAGGGAATTCGGAGTTAGGGGAGATCCCCTCTATCCGGGCAATTGCTCCAGGGTGAATCCCGTCGGTGACTGAGCCAGTCGATCGTCGAGCAAATATTCGTGTAACGAACACTTGTATCGTGTGAAAACATCTATATAATATGAAATGTATAATTCTGTGGATTTTCTTTCTTAGATGAGTTACATCCTGGTACTGCACACGTAACCATAATTGTTTACGTCTAATTCACACCAAATGTACGCTTTTAAACCTGAGAAAAATAAGCAAAATATGTTACGTTCCCAACTTACGTTGGGCTGATACAGGCTTATAGCGTGTACGCAAATGGTCTCGCCTATCTATCTCAATCTAACATATGGATATCTATGTTCTTTCTCTTTCGCATTGCCAATCTATGCAGTATAATAAATCCATGGTTTTAAATGACAATAAATTATAGTTATACTAATTATTGTTGTTATTATTATTATATCTGTGTCAGGTGGCCGTGCTGCGCGCGCTGCGGCACCCGCACGTGCTGCGGTTCGTGGGCGTGCTGTACCGCGACCGGCGGCTGCACCTCGTCACCGAGTACGTGGAGGGCGGCACGCTGCACAAGCTGCTGCAGGTGAGTAGAGTAACTACCGAGCTTCTTGCCGTGTTCTGCTCTGCCATCAACTTTGTGAACCGGCGGCTGATAAGAAGACGTTCATTGAGCGTATACAAGTACTATATCCATACTAACTAATATTATAAATGCCAAAGTAACTCTGTCTGTCTGTCTGTCTCGCTTTCACGCTAAAACTACTGAACCGATTTAAATGAAATTTGGTACACAGATAGTCTAGATCCTGAGTAATTTTTAATTGGAAAAAAGTGTTGTAAAGGGTTGAAAGGGATGAAAAGTTGTATGAAAGTTTTTCAGAACTAGAAGCATAAAATTTATATTTTAGGCTGTTGATTAGATATAAATAAATATGGCATTCAAAGTTGGTAAAAATGTTACCCATAAGGGTGCAAAATGAACATAGGGGATAACACATTTACGGATTTGTGGAGCTAAAGTTAACGCGTTAAGAAGAATCTATTTTTATGTCTAATTCCACGCGAGCGAACTAGTTGTTTATAATTGTAAGTTCATTTTGTTGTAGTGAAGTAGTTAAATAAATTATATTTTCTTTTTTCTTCTTTCTGGTAGCGGCAGCTCCTTTATAATAGACAGACAGACAAGTTCCTTTATTGTACACCAAAAGGATAAAGATACAACATACAACAAGTACATACAAACAAAAATAATAAAATATTAGTGAATTAATTAAATAGTATTATTAATAACTAGTGGACGCCCGCAGCTTCGCTCGCGTAGAATTTAGACCCATTAACGACGTCTGCCCGCGTTCGGGTTGCCCACTTGACTTCAAAAACGGCAAAGTTTCATACTAACTTTGCACCCCCGTTTTACCCCCTTAGGGGATGAATTTTCAAAAATCCTTTCTTAGTGCTCCCCTGCGTTATAAAAGGAACCCCTGTGCAAAATTTCAAGTTTCTAACCCTTATAGTTTAAGCCCTGCGTTGATATGTCAGTCAGTCAGTCACCTTCTCCTTTTATATATATAGATATTAATTTAATAGTTGTATTTGCGAGCAGGACGCGAGCCGGCCGTTAAGCTGGGCGGTGCGGTCGCGGCTCGCGCGCGACGTGGCCGCCGGCGTGGGCTACCTGCACCGCATGAACGTCATCCACCGCGACCTCAACTCGCACAACTGCCTCGTGCGCGCCCGCCCCCGCCCGGGGGAGGGGGAGGGGGGGAGGGAGGGGAGCGAGGAGGGGAGGGAGGGGAGCGAGGGGGAGGGGGAGCTGTCCGTGGTGGTGGCCGACTTCGGGCTGGCGCGCATCGTGCAGCGCACGGCCAGCAGCGCGCCCGGCGCCACCTTGCGGAGGAAGCGGTCAGTTTTATACGGCACCAGGACTGTCTCCACCAATCCGCATTGGAGCAGCGTGGTGGAGTATGCTCTAAAACTCCCGCAGCCGTGTCTGTGGGGGAGACCCGTGCCCAGCAGCGGGACGTCTATGGGTCGCACGGATGAGGACTGTCTGTTGGCGATGGAGACATACGGAAAATTTACAATTAACACATACGATTGAAGGCTGATAAGTAGTTAATGAAAGAAAATATATGGTTTCTATTTTTTAGTTTTCAATATAATCTCAATCAAGTGAAATACATTTCTCATATCTCGTTTCTTGAATTGGAACTATGATAATTAGGCCGCGAACTTTTCAGCCGCCCCTCGTAATTCAAAATTGAAATTATATTTTTCACACTCGCTGCGACCCATAGACGTCCCACTGCTGGGCACGGGTCTCCCCCACAGACACAGCTGCGGGAGCTCTAGAGCATACATCACCATGCTGCTCCAATGCGGATTAGTGGGATTTTTCACACTGACAGTGTCAAAAATTTATATTTTACCTTATAAAAATTTCTACCGCCGATGGAATTGATTTGAACCTGGAACTTTTCGAGTCTTGACTTATGTAACAAAATGGTGTGACGTGTCGCAGGTACACGGTGGTGGGGAACCCGTACTGGATGGCGCCGGAGATGATGAACGGCAACGTGTACGATGAGAAGGTGGACGTGTTCTCCTTCGGGATCATCCTGTGCGAGGTGAGCGGGAGAGGGAGATAGATAGATCGTAGGAACGCGTGGGAAGGAGAGGGTTGCTTGAACGATTCCATGCACCACCTGATTCACTGTCATTTTCTAATATACCTTACTCTTGCTGTAAATGGTTATCTATATTAAAAGGAGAAGCTGACTGACTGACTGACATATCAACGCAGGGCCTAAACTATAAGGGCTAGAAACTTGAAATTTTGCACAGAGATTCCTTTTATAACGTAGGGGAGCATTAAGAAAGGATTTTTGAAAATTCACCCCCTAAGTGGGTAAAACGGGGGTGCAAAGTTAGTATGAAACTTTGCCGTTTTCGAAGTCAAGTGGGCAACCCGAACGCGGGCAGACGTCGTTAATGGGTCTTAATTCTACGCGAGCGAAGCTGCGGGCGTCCACTAGTTATTATAATAAATATGTTAGACATTCTCACACACGGCCATCTGACCCCAACGCTCGCGCCTTCTTTGGGGTCAGATGGCCGATGGCCGTGCGTGAGAATGTCCAAGATGTTATTATCTATAATATAAAAATGAATCGCTGAATGTGTTGCTAAGCTCAAATCTCGAGAGCAGCTAAACCGATTTCGCTAATTCTTTTTTTTAAATATTCCTTGAAGTACGAGGATGGTTCTTACGGAGAGAAAACTTTAAAAAATCGCCTTGAAAAGTCTAAAAACAAAACTTCTATTTTCTTTTTAAGTGTTTTATAAGTTTTATTTTTTGACAATGTAATTGTTGACTTAAACTTTATTTTTTCTTATTTTATCTTACAAGCTGACCCGGTGTCCCGAATAGCAGAATAAGTATTACAAAAAAAAAAAAGAATCGACTGTTAGGCGGTACGAAGTTCGACGGGTCAGCTAGTCTATCTCTATATTATAAAAATGAATCGCAAAATGTGTTGGTAAGCGCATAACTCAACAACGCCTGGACCAATTTGACCAATTCTTTTTTTAAAATGTTCGTTGAAGTTCAAGGATGGTTTTTACGGCGAGAAAAATTTGAAAATTCATCCCCTAAGGGGGTAAAACGGGGGTGCAAAGTTAGTTTGAAGCTTTGCCATTTTTGAAGTTAGTGAATGTGTAACGCGAGCGAAGCTGCGGGCGTCCACTAGTTTATTTATAAAAATAAGTAAAACCTTTGGCTACTTGTGCAGATAATCGGGCGGGTGTCCGCGGACCCGGACTTCCTGCCGCGGCGCGCGGACTTCGGGCTGAACGAGGCGGCGTTCGCGGAGAAGTTCTGCCGCGCCTGCCCCGAGCCCTTCTACCGCGTGGCCTTCCTCGCCTGCCACCTCGACCCCGACATGAGGTCAGCCTTGAAAATTAAAAATAGTTCGCTCCCTGCGACCCATAGACGTCCCACTGCTGGGCACGGGTCCCCCCCACAGACACAGCTGCGGCAGGTCTAGAGCATACTCCACCACGCTGCTCCAATGCGGATTGGTGGAGAGGTTAGTGGCCAACCCAGTGTCGAATGTTCTCAAGCCACCCGAAGGTCTTCGACAAGGCTTAACGACTGTTTCCAGCATTGAAAACAACCGGGACCGACGGCTTTACGTGCCCTCCGAAGCACGGTAGCGTCCATATAATGTTTGCCACTAGCGGTCACCCATCCACAAACCGACCGAGCCCGTCGTTGCTTAACTCTTTCGATCACATTGAATCGACTCGAGCCATTGGGCCAGAGTGCACAAGCTTAACGTTAAATATGTGGAAAGATTGTAAAAATTATGATACTAAATAAAGAAGTATGTTCAATACAGTCAGTGATTACTAGAAGAACGGTTTTCCTATTTAGTATCTTTATTGAGTGTACATCGATGCCAAAGTATAGATGGCACTGATGGCAGCACTTAAAGTGGAGTTTATAAAGATGCTAACAGATGGCGCAAAAACGGTTTAATAGGAAGTATAGTATAACAGTTTATAAAATCCACATTAAATTAATTTTATTTAATCAGAAGTACGTACCGATGTAAGTTTTAGATTTTTAGTAAAAAATTACATAATAGTTTATTTAAGTACACATTTATTGCTATTGTTAAATAGATTAAACTATCATAGCAAGGCTGTTGCAGTCTGTGGTTGCACAAATGAAAAAATTTTTACTTATCCTGTATAAAATGTCATACGTCATCCCACAGAGTACTATAATAAATACTGAAATCTGATCGATCCAGCGCCGGCTTTTCGTATGTGATTTTTCGCTTAAAACAGTGTTTTACAGCGCTTTGAGTGAGTATGAAATTACGAAATTTACGTAATTTCACGTATGAAAACTAGAGCTTACGGCAGACTTAAATAATCCACTATGAAAGAAATAATACAATACGGCAACATACATATACTTATAATAGATATACGTCGCTAGCTATAGCTATACGAATGTCTATAGTAGTTCCAATACGTCGCTAGCTATAGCTATACGTATGTCTATAGTAGTTCCTAATCCAACTAACGGGGGCGGTAGTAATGCATTACCCATTTCCGGCAACAAGTTTGGTCTCTATTTCAGTATATAATAAAGTACTCTGTGCATTGGGCTATGGACGCTACAGTAATGTGTATGTATGTTATATTCGATATTGTAGTGTGACGTATGACGCTACCTACCGATGTATGTGTTTGTGCGCGAGATTTCATAATTTATTGTCAAGTTTCGTGTAATTTGATGGAGTGGTAATAAACGCCTAAGCAAATGCGGACGTATATTATTTGTCTTCCCTAGTCATCAAGTGTATCACCCGCCTATTAGCACACCATTACGAAAGAAAACTAGATGCACTACTACTGCTTTTGACGGGCCCGTTGGCGCAATAGATAGTGACCCTGCCTGTTACGCCAGGTGTCGTGGGTTCGGATCCCGCTCAGGACAAACATTCGTGTGACGAACACTTGTGTTTGTTCTGGGTCTGGCTGTTAATATTATCTTTTCAAGTATGTATTTAAAAAATATATATGTATGTATGTATATCAATCTCTGACACCCATAGTACAGGCTCGCGCTTAATTTGGGGTGAGAATGTCCATGATATTTATTTATTTATTTAATTAACGGGTTCCCTATTTATATGCCATTATTACAATTGATTACAAAAAAAATAATAGTTAACTATCTTTAGTTATCTTTTATTTATCTTTAAATTATTTCTAGCAAATAGATCAAGATCGCTGCGACCCATTGACGTCCCACTGCTGGGCACGGGTCTGCCCCACAGACACTTCTGCGGGAGGTCTAGAGCATACTCCGCCACGCTGCTCCAATGCGGATTGGTGGAGGGGTTAGTGGCCAACCCAGTGTTGAATGTTCTCAAGCCACCCGAAGGTCTTCGACAAAGCTTAACGACTGTTTGCAGCATTGAAAACAACCGGGACCGACGGCTTTACGTGCCCTCCGAAGCACGGTAGCGTCCATGAAATTTTGCCACTAGCGGTCGCCCATCCACAAACCGACCGCGCCCGTCGTTGCTTAACATCTCGATCACATTGATTCGATGCGAGCCATTGGGCTATGGACGCTACTGGATCATCCGATCAGACCCTCGAGGTCTGACAGCTCAGAGATCAAGATAATGACAATAAATTCGTTCCAGGCCACCGTTCGAAGTGATCGAGATATGGCTGTCGAGCCTGGTGATGCACCTGGCGCACGCGGGCCCAGTGCCGGCCACGCTGCTCGCGGACATCCTGCAGTACCGGCACGGCGCCGGCGAGCGCGGCCGCGCCACGCCCGAGCGCTGCCCGCACCGCCCGGAGGGCATCTTCGGCACCAGTGGCCAGTGCTGCCGCTGCGCCAGTTGCGCGGACTGCGGCCTGCTGCGACAGAACAGTAGCGTCGGCCGGGATGGAGGGGTTGTCAAAGTAAGTTGGCTAGCTGAAACGCAATGTCCCACTGCTGGGCGCAGGTCTCCCCCGCCGGAGGGCATCTTCGGCACCAGTGGCCAGTGCTGCCGCTGCGCCAGCTGCGCGGACTGCGGCCTGCTGCGACAGAACAGTAGTGTCGGTCGGGATGGGGGGGTTGTCAAAGTAAGTTGGCTAGCTGAAACACAGACGTCCCACTGCTGGGCGCAGGTCTCCCCCGCCGGAGGGCATCTTCGGCACCAGTGGCCAGTGCTGCCGCTGCGCCAGCTGCGCGGACTGCGGCCTGCTGCGCCAGAACAGCAGCGTCGGTCGGGATGGAGGGGTGGTCAAAGTAAGTTAGCTATAACACAGACGTCCCACTGCTGGGCGCAGGTCTCCTCCGCAGACACAGGCTGCGGGAGGTCTAAAGCAGAGGTCGGCAAACTTTTGAGTCGGTCAGATTCTTCTTAACGCGTTAACTTTAGCTCCACGTAATAAATCCGTAAATGTGTTATGCTCTATGTTTATTTTACACCCTTAGGGGTAACATTTTTACAAACTTTGACTGCCATATTTATTTATATTTAATCAACAGCCTAAAATAAAATTGTATGGTTTTAGTTCTGAAAATGACAATACTTTCATACAACCTTTCATCCCCCTTTTCAACCCTTTACAACACCTTTTTCCATTTAAAAAGTAGCCTATGTCCTTTCTCAGGCTCTAGACTATCTGTGTACCAAAATTCATTTAAATCGGTTCAGTAGTTTTGGCGTGAAAGCGAGACCGACAGAGTTACTTTCGCATTTATAATATTAGTTAGGATTTTAAGAAAAAGCTAATTCGTAACAACTTTCGATTTCCAGTCGAAGTCGAACGCGGCGCTGTGCCCGCTGGGCGCGGGCGCGGGCGCGGGGGCGGGGCCGGGGGCGGGTGCGGGGGCGGGCGGGCGAGGCGGTGCTGGCCCGCTGGGCAAGTGCGTGTCGGCCAGCCACCTGGCGCCGCGCGTGGTGACGCTGTCCGAGCTGCCGGCCGCGCCGCGCCGCCTGTCGCGCTCGCAGCACGCGCTCGCGCCCGGCTACATCCTGCGCGCCGTCGGGCACAACATCAACATCACCAAGGTGAAACACTTTTATAATAGGTATAGACAGACAAACAGACATACGGCCCACCTGATGGTAAGTGGTTACCGTCGTCTATGCACACGTCCGACACCAGGGGTATCACAAGTTCCTGTTTACAGGAAGCGTTTCAAACTCTTTTTAAAAGCTTTTATTTAACTTCACTCGTATGTATTCATTCATGTATGTATGTATGTCCTGGAATCTTGCAATCAATATTTCACCCACTTCCACTGAAGCTATCGAGCTGAAATTTGGCACACATATTAGGTTCCGATGACAATGCATGAAAATAAAATAAAAGATATAAAAGCTTTTTAAAAAAAAATTTTTTTAGAGTATAATTGTTTTTCGAATCAAAATGTGTATGTTGTATTTAAATTTCTTGACATGTTTCTTTCACGTTTCATTGTATTGTATTCATCGTCCTTTTTGTATGTTTATGCTGTATGATTAATGTTAAGTGTTCGTGAACGCCTTGGTTTGACGCTGTAAGTTCGCAGACTTGTTTGTATTAAATAAATAGAGTAAGGTGAACCCCTCCCTTCCCCCCACCTTCCTCAATATTTACGCTGCGACCCATAGACGTCCCACTGCTGGGCACGGGTCTCCCCCACAGACGCAGCTGCAGGTCTAGAGCATACTCCACCACGCTGCTCCAATGCGGATTGGTGGAGGGGTTAGAGGCGGACTCTACTGTGTCCATTTGTCATTTGCAGATGGACACAGACAGACAGGTATTATAACAGAAAAAGTAACTAATAAGATTTTATACTGTATTGTTTTGTTTTCTATAATATAGACGGACAAACAGACATAACGGGCCACCTGATGGTAAGTGGTCACCGTCGTCTATGGACACGTGCGACACCAGGGGTATCACATATCATTTCCAAGAAGCGTTTCACACTCTTTTTGAAGCGCTCCATGTCGTAGCTCGAAGGGAAAACCTCAGTAACAAATAATTAATCCCATCACAGCTGTCAAGTGTTTTATCATTTTTTTTTTAAATCTGAATTGAGTTTGAATAAAGAAGACTAAACACAATAGCTAAAACAGGTTTTGTTTTTATGAAGAAGGCCGTATGTGTTTTATAAATATACCTGATACAAGCTCTCTTTATATCCAGGTGGACGACATATCCGAGTGGCTGGACCCGCCGCCGCCGCTCAAGCGCACGAGCCCCGCCAGCCAGCTGAACCACTTGCCGGACCATCCGAAGTTCCGCAAGCTAGACGACCAAACCGACGGGACCGACGGAACCCTGCCCTCGTTCCTCCGCAACCAGTCGGTAGAAGGCTTGGAGACGGAGTCTAAAGGCGAAGTCGACAGTCCACTCCCCTTCTGTCGACACTACAGCATCCCCGACGAAGACCGCAGCGACACCAATAGTGACTCATCCGATGACGATTACCCACTGAACGTCGATCGCAAATCCATAGTAGACATGGTCAAGAAAGGAAGCAATATTCTGGCGAAAAAGGCGAGTTACGACGTAACGGATGTGATGCTGCGACGACCGGAGACGGGGCACAGCGAGCGCAGGATCGACGACTCCGATCCGAAGCGGTTCAACATAGACTACCATGCGAGCAATTCGGCGATAATAGCGGAGGGGATGAAGAACATCCCCAAGATGCTCGACAAGCAGGAGAAGACGAACTTCTTCTCGAAGAACTTGCTGTCGCCGAAGTTCAAGAGGCTGTTCAAGCAGCACTCTCCCGAGCCGGCTCACAGGGACGATAGGGAGGAGAAATCTAAGAGCAAATTCTTCATTCAGCGGCCGACGTCGCCCGCGATTCGTTCCTCATACCGCGTGCGGCCGGTCGACGACGACCGGAAGACTAATCTAGATCAGGACGTCATCAAAAGCGATCTGAAGTTGGCGAGCATGGGGAAGCCTATGACCCCAATATTCCGGAGACAACTCCCATCGGAACGGTCCGATTTCGCAAATTTCCGCTTCAGCTATCGAGACCGCCGGTATGAGCCTAAGAGTCAGGACAAGTTCGTAGATTTAAGTAGAAACCGGATAAAGACTCCGGTCGGTACTGACAAGAAAATACTCATCCGACCCACAAATAACCCCCTCACTCCTGTGATAGAAAAGAAGATTGTAGATTCCTCTGTTGAGAAGGAAGGTAAAGAGGGAAAGAGAAGGGAGATGGGAATCTCGAGAAGTAATTACGTAAGGCTGGCGAACCTGAAAATTAGCAAGCAAGACTTGGGGCAAGTAAAGGATAAGAAGGAAGGCATAAATGAAACGTCTGCGGTTGAACGCGTTATATAAATGACTGTGAACTTTATCGTGTCAGGAATACAGTTCATAATTTTGTGATAGTGTTGGTAGTGTTACTTTGAACTGTATTCGGATTCGGATTTAAGTGGACTCAGGACTTTAGGTAAGAATTTAATTACCTTCAGTACCATTTAATACGTAATTCACTCACATGTGGATTGCAAACTATGGGATAGTGAAAATATGGTCGCCGTATTCTGTTCCATAGTGCTGCCATCTTGTGTGCTTGAGAAGAGATCAAGTCCTAGAGTCGTTTGCGATTGAAATATATTGAGGACTGAGCCCAAACGACACATGATTTACATTCCAATTAGATCTAAATTTTACCAAACTTAAAAAATACTTTAAAAATACATTCCAATTGAATACTTGACTGCCAATATTTTGCATTTGTTGAGATCATTAAGTGCACAAAAAATAAAAAATAAAGTACTTTTATTTCTTGTTCGATTTTCTAAAAAAAGCCGGAACAATAAGTTAAGCAATTTTGTGCCTTCATGCATTTATGTATACCGATATGTTATAAATATAAAGTATGTGTGATAAATTTATTAAGAGGATTTTTAGGAATTATTAGGAGACATGTCCAAGAGTTCTATAGCATTGTAATTTGATATTTCACGGCACTGTATTATTGGGTAGTGTTAGGTATAGATGCTTTTAATATGCATGATTTATTTTTCCCTCCATAACACAAGCTAAAATGGAGGGAAAATCCAACCACAGACATTAATCGAGATAGAACGATGAACTGGGCGTATACTCCGTGCCGCAATCTTGCAATATGCTGCAAGATATCTCGCAAGTTATTTAAATCGTCAAAACAAAATCCGACTCTGATCGCATCTTTGGAACCGCACCTTAAATTATGTACACAGGGACAATATGAACATTTGAACAACTCCATGTTCATTGCAATCGTGCAGATTTAAAGTAAAACATCTATCCAGACTTGCTTGGGCTCGGTCGAGTGTGGTGTTTGCTCTTGCCAACTTACTCTTATAGTTATATACAATTGTTGGTACATTATGTACTTAGGTTATGGGTGCGTGGTACAATAAGATACCCTGAGCTTTGCTTCTTGCCATTTATAAGGAATGTTGGAGTTCTAGGGACAAACATTTGGTGCATGGAACATAATGTTACCAAGCTTTTATTTTCAGCTGAATTAAAATGACAAACTCAATTTCTCAAAGTATTATAAGGTATAGCTTATATTGTAGGTAGCTCTATGGAGCCTTAGAACTTCAACGTTAAGTTTACCCATGTTTGATACATGCCTATTATACGTATACCTAAGCAATTTTTGATGAAGTTTTGCATTATTAATAAACTAGTACAGTTTGTATTTTTATGGTTGTTAAGAGCACAATAATACGTTTATAATCGTCTACGTACGAGAGGTGCACATACAGTACAGAGTGAGGAAAATTCCTTGGTCACAAGACTAGTTTTCGTCAATTCTCAGACCCAGGTGTAACTCAGAGCAACTGAAAAAGCTAAATTTATTAGTTGTAGTACCCAAAGTTACCATGTTTCTAACTGTTATGGGTGAGTCACAACCCGTTTGAGAATCAATTGCATTTCGGGGTGGATAGCAGATCACAAAATCATTTTCAATTTGTGATCATGCTTTTGTGTGTTATGAATGAATTATGAATTTTTAAGCACATAAAACAGTTTGAGTTCAGTAGAAACTGTTTTATGGCAACAAGAGTGTACTACAGCTTTCAATGATTAGCAGTATTCAAGCTCATACAAAAATTTACTATTTAAATCAAAATAGTGCCATTATACACAAGTTAATTTGGAGGTTACTTATATACACTTTTGTATTTAGATACATATTAGATAAATTTAGGAAGTGTTATAGATGAAAATTAACCGTTCTTTATAGACTTAATTTATAAAAAAAATTCAGTCTTATTATATTTTAATATTTTCAACTGTTGTCCAATTAATTATTAGAACAAAGATTGTGTCCGTCTTAAATAATAATATTGTTTAATATTATTTTCACATATATTATTACTTAATTTTAACCCCTTCTAAAGCTTTCGACTGGTTAAGTGCAGTGCAGACATGCAACAACTTCAGTTAAATGAAAAAAAAAAACAACATTTAAATGAACTTCAGAAGATGCTTATATAATTTTAGAAGGGGTTGAACAAAAGATTCAGATATTATATTAGTGTGCCATCGTTTATAGCGTGTTGAGTAGTTAGTGCGTAAAAATGACATTTGTAGCTTTTTATACAATAATTGCTGCTCATTAATGTTAGCGTTAAGCTTAAATTAATTAAATTTTTATAACGAAAGTATTTTAACGATTAATCTGAATTAATTTATTAACATTTGTTTAGTCTATAGATCTTAATTTACTTTAAAATTCCTTAGTGATAAGGCTATTGTTAATTGTGACAGGGTGCCATTTTGTACTTTTTTTATTTTACTATAATTTACATTCTATATTGCTTTGATCGAAAAGTTTCTGGGGTTAGAATATTACGGTACAAGAATCTTCAGGTAATTAAAAATTGATCTGATTACTGTTGCTCAATAATATTGACAAGCTACCGAGTCTGCATCTACGTATCCATATTCCAGAGAAAAATATTCTTGAATGTTTTGTTCTGTCATTACGTTTCGATTGATGCTTTGTGTAATTTTTTTTTTAATTCATCATCTGTATTTGGAATTCGTAATCTCGTTTGGCATTATTCCGTGCTCACGTTTTACCTTATCTGTGATACATTTTGTTTGTAAAATTTTGCAATAAACAAAGTATTGTAGTATTTGTTTAGTTTAAATTAGTTTAATTTAATTCACAATTCCATTAAAAATTGTCGTAACATATTAACGCATTAACAACGATGTCCCCGTCTTGGCATTGCAGAACTGTTGGTTTACCTACTGTTTGTTGAAGTACAAAGAATTAAAGGAATATATTCAATTACACTTTTTTTTCATTTTTTCATAACATCAAGTCTACTATCCCGAAGAGGTAGGCAAAATAGGAATGTTTAGGTGCCAAGTGGTGGTTTTTAGGTATCCTTATAGAATTTAAACCTGCTATTTTCAAGGGAATTGATAATAAAACCAAATATAATCGTAAAATACGTTTATTAAAAACAAATCCAAAGGTTCAATATTAAACCATAGTAACACTTGCAGGTTCCTTGAACGACCTTAAGACGATCAATTTTGATGAAATAGAATATTCTAGATCAGCCACTGATCCAGCTTGAAGGACCAAAAGTCTCCAACCATTCTTGACTGTATTTTATGTCCATTTACAAGATTCAATAAATATAAATAGTATTGTGTAGAGTTAATTAAACATATAATGTAGGTATATCGACCTATTCTAACTGGTCCAAATCTACAAAATTGATCGTCGTTAAGTCGATATAATTCTATTCGAGAAGGTATACAGGAAAGAAAACAGTAGATTAACATTTGATCAAAGGTCTTGTTCACTAGGCTCGTAAGGAAAAGCACTAGGCTCAACTTAAACTACATATAAATAGGAATACAGAGTACGATATTGTCGTAATTGGAGTCCCAGAGTCGTGATAACATATATGGTAACACATATCAAACAGGTGCAGTAGAATAAAGTTCTCAAGTTATTGATATCCGTTATCTTCTGGCGTGAATGTAGGTAGGTATAGGTCGCGCAACCAGAGTTGAAGCAGCACATGCAAATGTCTGTAAGTGTTTAGGTATCTCTACACGCTCGCGGTGCTGACGTCATTACGCATCGTAAATGAGATGCGCTTCGTTTCGCTTGCGTACATTTGTTTTATTTAGCAAAAGCAAGACGCAAAGTGTTTATGAAATTTGGATTTAAGTTTGTACAGAATGTTGTTTTAAAGTTTCCTCCGAGTTAGTTGCGTTGCCATCTCTTTGACATAGGAGTTGACATATACCGCCATCTAGCGTGATCCCGACTTTACTTTTATATAAAATTAACACTGTATGAAAAAATGCGTCTTGTGTGATTACTATGTTTGCTTCAACTGTCGATGCGATACCTATACTCTTGGTATACTCTGCTCATGATAGATTTTACTGTAACAATAAACTTAGATGGAATGCGATATGAACGACCTGCATACCATTTCGTTGCACCTATTTGAATAGTGGGCTATACAAATGAAATAATTCCTAGTAAAATAGATTTTATAATTTACTACATTACAAAAATGTGTTTTAGTAAACTATTATTCGAAAAAGATATTCCCAACTTACTATTATTAACTTAGTGTAGTAGTGATATCATAATTTAATTATTTGGTTTATAGTTCGTGCTTTGGAGCAATTATATGACTGGATATGGACGTGCTTCGAATAAAGTGTCTGCAACCGTTGCAATTAGAAATATAATTAAGGGCAATATAGGTAAATAAATACATCAAAATTTAAATGCAACGTCACCTAAGAATAAGTTATATTCTAGTTAATAGTTATAGAATATATATTTGTTGCTAAGTGTATTTATAATTCAGGTCTAACCTCTCATACAATTCCCGTTCAATCATCGTTACGTAAAGCAAATCCTAAATTAGCGTCTATAAAATACGTGACATTACAAAACGAATGTACAGTAAATATAAAGGGCCACTAGTGTATAAATCATATCAAAAATCATTAAGGGCATCAGACGAGTCTAGTCTAAAAATCAGGTATATGGTAAATAAGTATTTACCACTTAAGACATAGTATCAGACATGTATTTCTCTTACCACTAACTAACGCATTGGTGAGAGATGAGGCATGCGCTTATTCACTACGCATTATTGCAATAAAATTCAGCATACAATTTTAAATGGCTAAGCAACATAAATAACAAAGAAGCAATTATACACTGCAAAATCAAACATAATATATGCTTGGCTGAATACGGTAGTTTGCGGCTGTGGTTGCGGTAAAAAAAGAACTATGGTCTACTATGACGTATGTTTTCGCGCCGTGTACGTTTCGCGCGCTATTTAAGCAACAACATTAAGGCCAAATCTCTCCACCTGCGCAATGAAAACGCATGCACATGCAACACGATATGTAATTAAACGTGCAATAATTTTTAATGTGAATAGACTACCTACCTACTTATTTTTTTATTAACAATTGATGACATAAAATGCGTAACTAAATGCACTAGGTATATCGCATGACGTCGATAAACACTACTGGTACGAGTAACGTTTAATGTAAATTTTATCTAAAATCACTCTGTATCAGAGATCCTATCTCTGTCTAGATTTTGCGATTTAAGGAGTTAATGAGAAGATGAGAGAAGCCTTACAATTCCTTACCTTCAATTAAAAAAATTGAGAACAAGAGAACACGAAAGAAAAATAAACATTTTAAATTAAATCCAATCTACTTTATAGGTGTTACATCTCTACAAATCAGACTAGTTTACTATTGACATATTTCATAGAAACAGGGCTCAAGCTGAATAAGATGTATTTTTTTTTCATTGCTTTCCAGCAGATTCAGATTTTCAGATGCC
Source organism: Carterocephalus palaemon (assembly GCA_944567765.1). NCBI lineage: Eukaryota > Metazoa > Arthropoda > Insecta > Lepidoptera > Hesperiidae > Carterocephalus > Carterocephalus palaemon. The sequence goes on along the minus strand of OX155657.1, from coordinate 10,430,762 downwards.
TACAGACTAGAGATTCAGAATTCGTCATTCAGTTTTAAAACCAAAGCACCTTTACGTGATGAAGAGGTGAAAAATAATGTTTCATCTAGAAACACGCGGAATTCGCATTGGAATAAACGCACTGACGCGTGCTTTCGGCCATATAACATGACTTGCGTCTGTCGCTATCTATTTGTAAGAAACATTTTGCTTTTAAGTATTGTTAGGGCCTTAGTTACCATAAAGCCAAGCCGGTCTTTCAGTTTGGGTAAGATATAACGTGAAGAACCGAAAGTAAAACATGGGTAGATGGCGCTGTAACCCGATTCCTAAAGAACACAAGTAGGTATTTAAGTACTTTTAATAAGTTACACACTACAAGCTACAGATGTTTGTAGCACAATAATTATACATATCTAGGCCACCGTGAAATAATATTGACTGCATTGTCTTACGTGTTTCAATTGATCATTACAACTATTTGACACTAAATACAACGGAAACGAGCATCGCCCTCTACGCCGGCTCACTAATATTTGATTTAGCACACTTTTGTAAATTCGTTCCAAATACATACAACGTCTCTTGAATTGACTTCTGCCCGCCATATCGCAGGCTATCAAAAGACCGCGCTTTTAGCAATTTTTACTAACACCGACTAAAATTTAATCATATCTGTTATCTACCAATCGTAGACAGAGAAAAGTTAAATTTTTCTCAGTTCAATTTATTGATGCCATCTTGCGGTGACATGCTGAACTAATAATTTAATCGCGTTTACTTTTAGCACCACCTTTTTAACAATAAATTATCTACTTCAAACCGAACCTTGGTCTCGAGCTTGTAGCGTATGAACATTAAACCAAAAGATATCGTTAGTCGGTTCATATAATATTGTTCTATTCTGACTCGAAAATCTTTTGCGAGCTCTAAGTAGACCCGTAAAGTAATTTATTTCCAGGGCCCGGTTAAAAATTAGAATACTATAGGGAAACATTGACATAATTTAAATCGACTAGCCATTTAGCGTTTATAACTTCTAGTTTCTCTCTATGAAGCTCTGCACATTATTTGTATTTCATTATAATGCATTTATACCTTCCAAACAAAATTATATAAGATCACAACCAATATTATATTTAAAGACCTTCGATAAAGTAACGGTCACATTAAAGTTTAATACGATTAATAATAATGAATTATTTAATAAACCAGTCAAAGAAATACAAATTCTTGTGCAGAGCAAAAACACTTACACGTATAAAACGTCTTTAATAAGATTCTCACAACTAATTGAGATCGATAATGTCCAAAAGACCAGTACACGATAATCCGCGACAAAACAATATTGCCTCACTCCATAGCATTATTCATCGATGTTCAAAGATAGTCATAGACAACATTAAAAAAAAAGCCCTAATTTGAACATCGAATAAATTAGTGCATTGACAGAAGATTGACAACGATGCAAATTAAAAATCAACCGTACACAGACCACACAAAACAAAACATAATTTAATCGATTGTCAAATTATGCCCTACAAAGTTAACAGCATCCTCAAATTTATAGATCGTCGCAGATCATAGTGATTTAAAATAGTTTTAATATTTTACAAAATTTATTCGTAACAGTGCGCGGGCATCGTTAATTTCACTAGCCTAAAATATATCATTGGCACGTGCTTTTGTTACCTATTTTTTAATCTATAATTGAGTTACCATTACAATACTAGGTAATATTGAGCATTCGAAATTTAGTTTTTCTAGAGCAGTATTCGAGTTAATATATGTGATACATAAACATTGAGTTTTTGTATTATATGGTATATTCTTGCACCATATAATCCAAAATGTTAAATATATTTTAAATGTTAACAACCTAACAAAATTTTGTATCTAAGATCCTCAATATTAACATACTGACCGTACGCTCACTAATGTTTGTCTACAACCAGAATATACTTTCTAATTATTATATTTTTTATAGCTATTTCCGATAACGTATAAGAATTCCGTTCAAAATACGTTCAAATTAGACCATCAAGGTACGCCTGCGTAGCATTTTTAATACTTTGGCACATACGTCAAATAATTTTATACAATTTATAGTTTAAGGCGAAAACGACGAGTAATAATTCTAATATTTGGGACACTTGGTAAGTGAAAGTGATATTATTTGTATGGCCTTTCGCTGTGGGGAGACCGTGCGTGGGTGTCGTGTGCACACGGCTTATCGCGAGGGGAGGCCGTCTGCAGGCAGCCTAGCGCGGGGGGGAGGCGGCGGCGATGCGCTGGCGCAGGCGCGCGAACTTGCCGTGCACCACCCGCAGCTGCGCGCGCAGCCGAGTCGACAGCTCGCGCTGGAGCGCTTGCACCTCCACCAGCTCGCGCCGCAGCTGCTGGTAGTCAGAGCGGACCTGCGTTTGGTCGAATACCGTTTTATGCTTGCTTTTAACCCGATAATGGAAGACGCAAGCCATACCGACCTATCCGGTTTCAGGTACCTACGGGTACCGGGCGTGCATTTTTGGAAATAGGGAGCAATTATGTTTTCTTTATTTCTATAAACAAAATGGCCCCTTATTTCTAAAGTCAGAGCTCATATGTAAGAGCTGCATTATTTTTAAAACGAAGAAATACATAATTCATTTCTAGTTTAATTATAAGTTGAATGTTAATTTAAATGTAACTCCAACATTAATCCACAGTAAAATTATGGAAATCGGAATTACAAATCAATTGAAACAGCATGAATTCATAACAAAATGTTCTTCGTATCTCAAACAGCTTTTCTACCTCTCGTAGTAGAATAGTACAATTAACGAAGGTTTCACAATTGTAATAAAAGCGCAATCATGTCGCAAAATAAGGCTTACTACCAACTAACATTGTAACCAATTAAAAAATGTGTTGTTTAAATATACCTTATAGCGTATGCGTATCGGACAGTCACGCGCTAGCTGTGAGCAAGTGCGGACGTGCGCCGGACGCATTACCTACTTCACCTATTGAGTTATCAAAGGCGTGTTTTTTTACTACAATGGACACTACATACCTTTAATCGGTAGTTAAGTTAAGGAAGTTAACTATTTTATTACATGACACGGTTATATCGGTACTAAGCCTTTTTTAAAGATTTTAAGCTATCGCCAGCTCGACATTATCTCAGACTGTTCATAACTAAACAAAAGTGGTAGAAGAATGGAGATGGAACCGAAGTATCTTGTAATGGATGTGAGGTTCAGGAAATATTAACTGAAAATAATAAAGCGAAGAGAGTAGCGACATTGGCTGAACTACAAATATGTACTCGTATCTCTCGGATACATATGAGAAAACCATAGATAAACGCGTGATTTTTTCCATCTTTTAGGTACATATGTAGTCCAGCCAAAAAGGCATGTATAAGTACTCTCCTATGCTTTATTCATACGGGTGCTTCCTTAACTTGTTTTTGTATAAGTTTTAAGAGGCTACCTACATACCCAAATTACTTAACAATAACATCGATAGCGAGTTTATTAGGGTCGAGATGCCGCCATTTACTATTACCATAAAAAATCTAACTATCGGAAGAACGATTTTAAAATATTCGTGAAATATTTGCTTAAACAAGCACCCGTCGAATAAGGCTTCACAAATACAAAAATACACCGAATTTCGGGAGATATCGAGACTGAAATCTATACAATATTAAATATCAATAAAGTTTTAACGGCACAAATAGATATGCTTAAGCCCTACAAGGAAGCGTCGTACACATCGGGCCCTGTTCTTTAGGCTTTAGAATAGACACGGCTTAAACTTTGTACCACATTTAAGCCTCTCAACTAACAAGCATGATGGCTGCAGGTTGCGAGTTTTGAGTTTTAAATTAATAAATTATTATTATAATTAATTAACAATTGGTTAGTAAGCATTGAAGATGAATTATTATTTATTCTTTGTAGTGGTCGGAACTATGTAGATACTAATTCTAATCTGACATCAATAGCGCCATCTATGTATTCAGACTCATAGATGGCTTATGTACATTTGAATACGGCCTTCGCTGTTTTATGACTACCCAAAGGTTGACTGGCACAGAATGCATTAAGCATTAAGTCCGCCTTTTGTTCCTAATATGATAATAGGTACAATAAAAATTTAATAAAAAAATAAATATTCACAACACATTCAAAATGTTGTGTTGTGCGGCGTATATCAGTAAACGCATAGGGTAAAGTCGCATAACGCATATTTCAAAATGTAGCACATTTTTGTTAGCTTTTTGTACGCATTCTTGTGAGCGTGTCTTCGTATCAGTCAAATATGTAATAAGGTAAAAGTTAAAAAGGTTAAGAAACAAATCATCTGAAATACTAATTTTTTACATAGTACAACAACAATATAGTTAGTTAATACAACATAGTTTAGAATTAAATTGCTTTATTGCTCTGAATGTGCCAAATTTTGTATAAGTACTCAGTTTTAAAACTTATGCTCATTGTCTATATAGTGAAGTTTCATGAGCATAAGGAAGATATAAATAGAACTAAGACAGAATACTTGAATGTAACTAGATATATTATGAAACAATATCCACATCAAAGTCATGTCTGTTTCCTGTTTACATACAAGACCATTGATTTATGATACTTCTGACCTATCTATGCTCAACAAGGTATGTGTACCTTTGGATTTGATCAGATGTACGCCTAGGTCTGCCTTAAACGACTCTTCTAGTCACACTCGACTTATATATCTGTTTTCTAATTCTTCTTTCATTAATTCTCTCTACATACGCAAACCATCAAAACATCCCTTTCTTAATCCTGGATACTACATCATCTTTCACCACATCAGTCCTGATTCGATTCGACACCACATATCCATCATAATGCTTCATCTTCAATGCTGAGTAATTACAATATTTTTACATTATATACTCCAAAACCGCAGCCTGTGCAACATGACTGTACACAATATGTTTCTGACCTTTCCTCAACAATAATACCAAGGTGCTGAAAATAAACATTTCAAATGTTTTAGAATACACAGTATGATTTGTTAATTTCATTAAGACCTATCCGTCCATCTAAGCCTTTTAAGGTTCACCGCTGGACATCAATTACTGTTAATTTGCCCTCAGAGTCAGCGGTTACCCACTTTCTTGTATAAAACATCAATTAACTTAGTCAAAGGGCAACAAGTACTTTATGTCATCGAGAAAATATGTTAAATAAGTACATAGAAATTCATATTTTTAATCACAAATTAAACATTTTCATATGTACTCTATACTATACAGTACACATTGTATATTTCTTTAGAGGTGTCAGTAAAGTTGAATAAATAAATAAAAAATAAATATCATTATTATGTCGTCAGCTACATGTTTATCTACATTTTTTATTGACCTTATTCATATTTTAAATCAATGATTTTTAGGATCTAGTTCAGCTTTATAGCACTTATATTACTTGCACTTGCATAGCAATTGTACTCGGATAGATTTTTACACTCTGCAGCTTAAAATTCATGTTTCCTATTACTATGTTATCCCTGATTTATTTGATTCATTATCTTACACTTATGAAAGACATAATATAAGTTTAGTTTACCTCTGAGACGGACTTGAGTAGGTTCATGACGCAAGTGTCGGGGCTGTCTGCCGTCTGCACCAGGCTCTGCTCCACATTGTCCATCTTCCACTCCATGAGGTCCAGCTGCTCATCTGTTCTCTTCACCTGAAATTTTGAATTACGTGGTCTTGATCTTACTAATTTTATAAATGTGAATGTTTGGATGATTACTCAATCATGTGAATACTAAATAATAGATTTGGACCAATACATATAGATAGAGGATAACTTAGAGTAGCACATAGGATACTTTTTATCCCGAAAATATATTCCCTTGGGATGCTTTGCATGTTTATTAGAAAGCTGTCTGACACACATGCAACAGATAGTGGTGATACACTAATTCTTAACTTGATAACACCAGTCCTTGAACTCTGCCTTGCAAAAGTTACTTATAGTTATCTCTATAGCACTGTACTATGGTTTGCATGTACATAAGATGCATCTCACAAATGCAGATGAACTTTACTTAACTTTCTATAAAAACACAGTGTAAGTAAGTGTTGTTAACCAAACATTACTGCTTTGATATTTCTTTACCCCCGTCCAGTCTAGTTTAAAAAAAAAAAAGTATGATTAATACACAATAATACACATTTAACCTTTTATAATATTCTTTATGATTTTACATCACTCGTATGAAATGAACTAACCGGAAAACAAACATTAATTGACCTTTCCAGAGATCCATCAGCATACTTCTAGGCTACGCTCAAATAAATTTAGAAGTGTGAATTATTCAACACAACCCATAACAGACTAACTTCCAAACAAACGTGCACCTCGCTGAATATTTACAAAGAGTTTTAATTAAACGTTGAAACAGCGGCACGGTGACCTAATTCGTATTTATAAATTTATGGGAGTAAACCACAACCTATCATAGCTATTCAAATATACATAACAATATACATACTGTTTCCTCTAATTCTTCCATCGACATCTGATTTTCAGTCATCTTCACAGCACACTTCACAATTTTCTCGAGAATAACATTAAATTAAATAACTGAGGCGACCATTTTTGGCTAGTATAAATAATTGAACTGACGTGACGTTTGCTGTCAGGCCAGGCCAGGTCACGTCAGATTAGTAAAGTGTCAGTCAAAAATTTTTCCGTTTGTTCCGCTTCTTTAGAAACCAAATTGGTTTAAACTTTGCTCTATCTGCGGATCTAGTTAATTTTTATATATTTTATAGATACTTGTTAAAAAATACACTAAAAGTTTATAGCACCAAAAACCTAATCTAATTAAAAATTAAAAGAGAAGATTGTTTTCATTTGAATTAACAAAACGATTTATGCACGGATACTCGCTCAAGCATCCAATACACGGAAGACTGTTTCATGGTATCATCATTATATCTTACTTTCTGAGAATATTTATAAATGATACTGTTTTCTTTATAGATTTTATGAATATTAATTAATCCCAAGATGGATTTACTTTCGATTATCTTCATTTTACAATTTTACTTGAGAACGGTAATTTTGTGTTGGTACAGTTATTCGAACATGCAACTTTACAGTTTTCTTTTCTCTTTGATAATTTTTAATATGGCGGAAACATTGACCGCCGTCGCGACGTCTGATTTTTAAATTGTGTGAAATATCAATTTCTTGCTATTTTTTCGTGTTTTAGTGACGCAGAAATACGGATTAAAGTCTGTTTATGAGCACTGCTCTTTCTATAATTGTGAAAGTGCCCTAGAAACGATTATTCGTATATAAAAATGGTAATGATAGTTTTTTGTTTTGGTACTTTTTTACTAACTTTACTTCGTTAGAATTTAAGTTTTTTGCGTTTTTCTTTCAATTAAGTAACTATGTATATATGTAATGTGTTCATTACATATTAGTTTAAAGGAAGGCAATTTAAAAAACTCATTTTTAAGCATTTTTTTCCTTGTTTTCAAGTTTTATAACCAAAAAAAAAGTGTCATGAGGTGATGGCTGGTTCACATGTTGATAATTCTTCTGTGTTTTATCCTAAGTGCTAGCTAATTCTAGCGCAATGGAGGCTTCAATTATGCAAGATGGGTGTGGCTGTATTGATTTTCTTGGAAGGTTCTAGGTCTAGCGTTAGAGAACGCCTAATGTATGCACTTGTAGCTTGGATATCCCATCCTACACAATGCGGTTCATACCGTTAGAACTGATGTTTATGTTGAATTCTGAGGACTTTTCGTCTTATTTTCATTAGATGAGAATTACATAATGCGTAATATAGATGAATTTAAAAGGATTTCTAAGCAGTAATGTTTTGAATAGCATAATGCATTTTCGTAATCTAATCTCACATTTTCAGTGGCTAGTCGTAAAGGAAAGTTCAGTGGTCATAAAATAGAGCTGTAAAACCTACATCAATTATATAAGTACAAACACATAGATTTTCATGTTTACCAGCTAAGTAAATTTTATAATTTGAAAGGTGTATGCCAAATCATTAGGATCAAAATTTCCAAAATTGTATTTTGTAGGTACCATGAGAAATAACAATGCAAACAAAGAACATAGATCAGTTAAATAAATGTAACTCATGTACATACATGTTCTGTTTAACAATCATAATATCTATTATCATCTTTAATTAGGCCTGGGAACTATGATAGAATGAAATGTTTTACTTATTTTTTATATGTATTGAAAATATTAGAAGAAGACAATTCCTTTAAGCCAACAAAGTATTTCAAACCCTGTGTTCTTTTACATAAACAAGTAATATAAATCTTACCTAAATCATTTTCAAGGCTTAGGTACATTTTGGATAATTTTATCAGCTAGGAACTGCAACTGTTGTCTATATCTCATAAATGTTTCATCATAAGTAGCTGAGTAATTAATAAAATGGTCTATATTGATGGAAATATACATTTTGAGGTTATTATTTAGTCTCAGATTTTCTTACTGTCATTGCATTGCATCAGACAGTCTAATAAAATCTAGGCATGTGTATCATGGATATTGTGAAAAACTACTTTCTTATACAGTAGAACTTGTTTAATTCAAACATCAAGGACGACACCAAATAATTTGGGTAAATAGAGTTTTCTACTTATGGAGGATTTCGACTTAGACTTGTAGAGGTTAAGATTTCTTCTGACTAACTAGCTTTTGCACACTGCTCCATCTGCGGAAAATGTGCAATCAAATTAAGAATTAGTGTCAGCCCTATCAATGCCAATGGACAGGGCGCCACGCAACTATTCAATAAACATGGAAAGCATTCCAAGGGAACATTTTTTCAGGATGAAAAATATCCTATTCTAATCTAGGTTATAATCTACCTATGTGTATTTGTAGTTTTTGCATGATTGAGTAACAAATATCCAAATATATATACTTCCATACTTATGAAACAAAAATATATTGTGTGCATGTGTAAGGTTCAAATGATAATAATAAGTACACAAAATGAAACACCTGACACCCACCAAGCATGTGAGCACATGTTAAAGTCAGTTATAAATTCCTTTAGCATTTCTTATTAATTGCTTTCTGAAAATCAATGGTGTACCTACAGTATGAGCAAATTCTTAATGTTGGTAATTTATATAATTAATTAATTTATATAGATGCAGAATATGTACCAAAATGGATTGTAGGGACTCCCTTATTATTTCCACTAATAGAGGGTTGAGGTTTCGAGTAATGGAGGTTTTTAGGCTTGAATAGAAAGGGAACAAAACTTTTTTCAAGTTTTAGAGCTTTGACTTAGAGAGCTTCTACTGTATTTATTAGTAACAATTAACAGTATTAATATGCAATAGCAATAACAGTATTAAGGATTACTAATGACACCGAATGACGAACGAACCGAACGAAGGCAAAAAGACTCCATATCATAGATGGACTCGGATTCAATGATGATTTTCAGTGTAGCATTTTTCTATTTATTTGTTGTCCCACTTTTGGGCTTGGGCTTCTCTCTCTCTCTCACTCCCTCTCTTTAATTACTACAACTGATAAACGTTCCACTGTTGGGCACAGCTCTCCCCCATAGACATAGCGGCAGGAGTTCTTCATGCATTTAATAATTCTTCAATTCATTCAATTTTCATTTGAATATTTGAACCTATGTCTGGGTTGAGAGTGATAAGGGTCTTGAAGCAACAGCATGTAGACAGAATAATATGAATAAATAAATAAAAACTATGTATAATATATTTTTATGAATGTATAAATTGCTTGTTTACTGAAACCTCTTGTTGATATTGTTAACCTTATAGGTATTTGGTTGAAAATCCTGCCATTTCACTTATGATATGTGATAACACATACTCACAAACCAGACACAATAGTGCTTAACATACATGAGAGACCTGCATTAAAATATTTGTCTGCAAAATATTTTTCATCAATTGAAATAAAATTCAAATCAAGCCATCTGAAGGTATTCGTTAAGGCTTAACGATGATTTTACATTTGAAAATTACCGGGACTGATGGCTTAACGTGCCCTCCGACGAACCAAGAAAGCGTCCTGGTATTGGCCGTAGCGTCCGGCGCAGTCGGTGTGGTCACCCACACGACGTTGCTTAACTCTCTTGATCATGTACGATCTTCACTAGCACTCAGTGGTATATTATGTGTATTGAGGACAGTTCATAGCGTACATAGTCCATAGCCCAATGGCTCGCGTCGATTCAATGTGATCGATAGAGTTAAGCAACGACGGGTGCGGTCGGTTTGTGGATGGGTGACCGCTAGTGGCAAAATTTCATGGACGCTACCGTGCTTCGGAGGGCGTGTTAAGCCGTCGGTCCCGGTTGTTTTCAATGGTGGAAACAGTCGTTAAGCCTTGTCGAAGACCTCCGGGTGGCTTGAGAACATTCGACACTGGGTTGGCCACTAACCCCTCCACCAATCTGCATTGGAGCAGCGTGATGGAGTATGCTCTAGACCTCCCGCAGCTATGCCTGTGGGGGAGACCCGTGCCCAGCAGTGGGATCTCTATGGGTCGCAGCGATTGAGGACAGTGTTAAAATCTTTATTTCAGTGTGCAATACTGTAGTAGTTACCTATTTTAAAAAATATTTCAGTCTAAACGACGTGCTTTTAACGAGGATAATTCACCAGCCCCCTCCGATGACGACTCCGATTTCGATGATGATGAGGACCCAGACAATTTGGAGGTGCCAGGTATGTTGCACAGTGGTGACAGCCCAGTGGCTATCAAACTCACCTCTCACTCTAGGGGTTGTGGGTTCAAATCAAGTGGCAAGCAAGCACCAATTACTTATTTATTACGTGCGCTTTATGAAATTAAATGTCACCTGATTTAATGACGAGGAAATCCTACTGAATATTACGAAGGTAACGACTTTTATTATTATCATAAAGTAACTTATTGAGGTATCAAAAATCTTTAATACTCTACTACTGATAGACTACTCCCTTTGCTGATAGGCAGATTGTGAGTTCGAATCACACCCTTCTATAACAATTGACATTTATAGAAGGTTCTTCGTCTAACAGTGGTAGTGTTCAAACATCATAATAGTTGAAGCAAGAGTGGTGCACTGTATACTGTACTGTAGGGTTAAGTTATGGGTATGCTATTTTAATGGCGGTGTGTGGTACAGGTGGGGGCAAGACGTTGGCGGCGGCGGCGCGGCTGGTGCCCGGCAAGGGCACGCCCATGCCCACCACGGTTACCGTTAGACCCACTACTAACCCACTAGCTGGTGAGTTTTAAATTATATTTATATAGGCACTTACTTACGAAATAACAGCTCAGTGCAAGAAGCATGCACCAATGACTTTTCTATGTGTGTTTTCACTTGCTGTAACCTGTTAAGGAAAATATTGCGAGGAAACCTGTATGACTCTATGTATTCTCTGTAATGTTCTCAAAGGCGCGTGAAGTCTGCCAATGCGCACATATTTAGCCAGCCATAGTCAACCAACATGGTCAGCGTGGTTGACAATGGCCTAAGAATTTTTTAAATCAGTCCAGTAGTTTTTGTGTGAAAACATTACAAACAAAATAAATGTTCCTCTTTATAATATTAGTATAGACATAAATTGCACACACAGGAATACACCACTACAAATAAGATCGCGCCTGTATTTGCCCTAAGGGGTAGCTACAGTTTTGCAATTTTTAGATATTAGTAATTCTGTAACTCTTTTGATGATAATTAATTTTGTAACTACATATTTTATTATTTTTGCATGTACTTGTTGTATGTTGTATCTTTATCCTTTAGTGTACAATAACGCCGCCCGCCACGGTACCTAGTACCATTTCTGCCGTGTAATCATTGTTTTTAGAGCAATTATGGTCCGGTTGGAAAGGTGTGGTTTCTGGTTACACTTCTTTAGAGGCGACCATCTTAGTCCTCAAGGGTAGCAACTAATCTGTGACTGACTTAGAACGAAACAACTACTAACTGGACTATCACTAACATTCCTCAGTCCTCCTACCTACCTACTAACGAACTGACCATCTAATGTTCTAATTAACTCTCTCAACTAATTGGACTAACAATCCCAGTCCCTAATTGAGTCTTGTTCAAGTCAGTCAGGGTTGTCATGGGCGGCAGCGGATGGGTGGTGCTGCAAGCTCGTTTGCTATCTTGTATCCATAAAACAAACGGTTACTTGTCTGTCTTTGGGATTTAAAAAAAAAAGAAAAAAAAGCTATACTTAAGAAAAATTTTACATCTCCTTGCAGCCGCATCAGGGGTTGCGTTCGGTCAGGCGGCCAACGTGAAACCTATCAAGATATCCGCCAGCTCGCTGACGAAGCCCATCAACATGGGCGGATTGGGCAGGGGTGGAGGTTGGTGCCGCACGTTTTTCATTTAATGTAATTCGCCCTTTAGTTTATACAGGGTGTCCCGGAAGTCGACGTCAAGCCGGAATCGGATGATTGGTCAAGTCATAATAGTTAACAGAAAAATATTAAAAAAACCTGTGACAGTCTTTTAACACTGTTGCTACAATTTTTTTTTACATTTTAAGACCGTCACAGGGTTAGATTTTGTAGATTTATTTATTATTGCCTGTAATTTTTAGAATTCATAGCAAAGATTTTTTTTTAGATTTTTCTGTTAACTATTATGACTTCACCTATTACCCGATTCCGTCATGATGTCGACTTCCGAGACACCCTGTATGTATACCAATGCGGTGACCGCCCAGTGGCTATCGCACTCGAATCTCACTCCAGCGGTCCGGGTTCAAACCCAAGCCGCACGCACCAATGACTTTTCTAAGTTATGTGCGATTTAAGAAATTAAATGTCACTTGCTGTAATGGTGAAGGACACATCGTGAGGAAAGATGCAGGCCTGAGAGTTCTTCATAATGTTCTCGAAGGCATGTGAAGTCTGGCAATCCGCACTTGGCCAGCGTGGGGAATAAGCAATAAGGCCTAATCCCTCCCACTCTGAGAGGAGACCCGTGTCCAACAGTGGTACAATGAAAGGGTTGTCGTGGTTATATACCAATCGAACGAAACGAAACCTTTCCTCCTCTTACGCGGCGCTGTGAGCGCTCCTGCGTGAGGGAATTCGGATGTAAGGATGGTCCTTCTATCCGGACAATTGCTCCAGGGGTGAACCCCGTCGGTGACATCCCCGCTGTTGAGAGTGGGAGACGGAACTGCAGCCGTTAGTCGCTATTTACCCCCCTTACAGTCGGGGGGAAGAAGGTCCAACAGCTCTCTAGGGAGCGGTCTTTCAGGGGGGGCGTGCATGCAGCGGCGCTATCACCCTTAGATGAGTATGCGGCCCGTTGTCGGCGCGGTTATACGTTACGACCATACTGCTCCTGTGGAGGTCACACCCAGGGCCAAATTTAGAGGAGTGGAGGCCCCCTGGCCCCTTATTATTTTAAAAATGAGATGAACAACTTTTATCAGTCGAGGTTTTCAATCAATAATTTACTGTGAAACCGAGTAGATTATTTAAGTATTTTAACAAACATATAAAAATATAGATAAATGATTTCTGTTAATATTTAAGAACAATTTAACCATGTTTGTACCTACCAAGTTAAAGGAGAAGGTAAAACAGCGAAAAAGGAAACAAAAGAAAAGTTGTTTACTGGTGTTCACTCGTAATAGTCGGAAATAGTCGGAATATGCAACATTTTTTTTCCGAAGTCTATTGTGGGGGCCCTCTTTTGTGGAGGCCCGGGGCTGTAGCCCCGGTTGCCCTCCCCTAAATCCGGCCCTGGTCACACCTGCTCTAAACGATAACGGTTGTCGCTAGCGATGGCGAGCGCGGCGGGCGCGCCGTTCGCCGCGGGCTCCTCCGCCGCGTACAACGCCGCCTCGCTGCTCGCGCAGAGTGAGTACACTGCCCGCTGGCTTCGCTCGCTTCGGCTCGCTCCCTGTTACTCGAGGCGACACGTCATTAAATAAGATCGAGCTAGCCTTCACTAGGCTGGCACTGTGGAATAATCTATTTAAACTGTACTGGCCCAGGGCAGAAACCACGGAGGAAAAAGGGGAGGAGAGGATTTGGTCTATGCAATCGTAGTCTGTCTCTTGACTGATGGACTTAAAAAGTAGGCGGATTTAATTAGTGCTCCCCGCTCTCTTCAACCCCGCAAATCGGCGACACCAGTTTTGTACGAACGAAACGAAACCTTTCCTCCTCTTTCGCGGCGCTGTGAGCGCTCCTGCGTGAGGGAATTCGGATGTAAGGATGGTCCTTCTATCCGGGCAATCGCTCCAGGGGTGAACCCCGTCGGTGACCTCCCCGCTGTTGAGCGTGGGAGATATGTGTATAGACCATCTCCTCTCCCCTTTTTTCGTCCGTGGCAGAAACATTACACTCTTTTAAGATTGTTTACTAATTGATTAAATGTCATGCGGTAAAAATGTCGCAGTCATTCGCTGCGAGTTGCAGGTGAACGAGTCCTTAGCGTGCTGTTGTTCTTGCAGTGTAGCGTAGTATGTGCATTATTTACTCATAGCCTATTGTCCTAACACTAACCTACCCCGTTGTATGTTACCCTGCTTTTAATAGTTCCAACCATTACAGTGTTATAATTAAAATTATAATTATTAAACTTGCAGTATCTGTACATTTAACATAACTTACGTGTTTATTGAATGAAATATTTAATAAAATAATAATTCACACAGCTGGACTAACCAATCACTTACATACACCTTTAGAATTAGTGTATTTGCGTTAAAATACTTTCACTATCGTCCATTCTAATTGTTCACTATTGCATCAATTTATTTTTCTTACTTTAATATACACCTAAATTATTCTCAGTGGTACATCTGACACATAATGTTACGACGTCGCTTAAGTTAATGCTCTATGGACTTATTAGTCTGAGGAAATACCAGTGTGCATAAACTCCCCAATGTAATTTTGCGTGCCAATATCAAAAGTGACATCTTCCAGAAAGTTCGTGAAAGAGATTGTACGTTCCAAATTCAAATGTGACAACTTCCAGAACATTCGTGAAAGCGACAGATGAAATTAGTACGTTCGAAATTTAAAAAATTGTACTGTTCTGTTCTATTTCTTAGGGGTATATAAGCCGATCGCGCTGGCGACACGAGGAGTGGAGTGATCCCAGCGAAGTGATACAATTTTATTCTGAATCCCTAGTCTTTACTTTTTTTAGCATTCATTTTTCTGCATTTTTCTTTCACTTTTTAACGCACTTTTATTAGTTTGGTATGTATATTATGTAACGTAATCTTTGAACGTGATTTTCACTCCCTTCAATCAATTCAGTATGCAAAGATTCAAATAAATCAGACGAATTTGAAACTTTGCATACTTATCAAGGACCGTTAACAGTGCAATAATTTAAATAGTTTGCACAATTATCCTGACAAGGATCTTCAGGATTAGCGGTTTTCGGCTATCTACAAAAGCGTGATTTTTAGGTATTCTTAAAAGCTTTTATTTAACTTCACTCGTATGTATGTACGTCCTGGAATCTTGCAATCAATATTTCACCCACTTCCACTGAAGCTACCGAGCTAAAATTCGGCACACATATTTGGTTCCGATGACAATACACGAAAATAAAAAAGAGTTGTAAAAGTTTAAAAAAAAAAAAAATTTTACAGTATTTTTTTAAAATGATTCTCTCAACGTTTTCACCTACGCGTGTTGCAGTGGAGATGGTGGGCATGCCCGGCATGAACTCGTACCTGCTGCAGAACCTGAACCAGATCCTGGCGAGCGGCATGGCGGCGCCGCTGGCGGGCATGCTGGGCCAGCTGGGCCAGCTCGGGCAGCGGCAGCTCGCGCAGATGCCGCCGTGGGCGGGCAAGATGGCCTGGCCGCATGACAAGGTAATGTCAGCTTAGGCTCTTTACAGTAAATAAATAAATATGTAAATAAAATAAAATAAAAAGCCTTTTATTTCACACCAGTTCGAATTTAAAAGAATACAAAATATTTTGAGGTACATATTACAATAACCACCTCTACCAACTCCACCAATCCGCATTGGAGCAGCGTGGTGGAGTATGCTCTAGACCTCTCGCAGACTCCACCAATCCGCATTGGAGCAGCGTGGTGGAGTATGCTCTAGACCTCCCGCAGAAGTGTCTGTGGGGGAGACCCGTGCCCAGCAGTGGGACGTCAATGGGTCGCAGCGATTACAATAAAACTTGACTTGTAGTTTGTTAGGTAGTTTCAGTTTTTTTTTTAACAATAAACAAACACTTTTTTTTTAAATTCAAAAATTGTTTAAAATGTATAAGAATTTGAATTGTAAAACAGGATTAGAGTAATTAATTTATAGAAAAGTTGGGTGAACCCCTCTCAGTTGAAGGCCTCCTCCAGAGATGCCCAGTATTTCGTTGGCTTTTTCAATTCACTGTTTTCCAGCGATTTCTACGATGTCATACTCTTTAAAGTAGTCGAAAGAAATTAGATCTTTACACAACAAGATCAAAAACTGCCCTATTCACGAAAAGTATTTTTGGTATGGCAGTTAAAATTTATAATAAGGTCCCAATATGGCTCCGAACAATTAATAACATGCCCACATTCAAAAGAGAATTTAAAAAATTGCTCATTAATAAATGTTTATTAAAATATTGACGAGTTTTTAAGTGACATTTTTAAATGATTTTATATTTTGAATTAATCCTATTTTATACATATTGTTTAGTAGAATAGTTTCGTTTACACCTAGTAATATTACATACCCTATGTCACTCAGTGAAGATGCAGCTTTGTAATAGTGAAAGAATTTTTAAAATTGGTCCAGTAGTTTTACAATATATTACACATTTTACTCTATTTGTAGATGCACGGCGAGGAGGAGGAAGTTGATGACGAGGAAATGGGCGTGGCCGAGACGTACGCAGACTACATGCCCACCAAATGTAAGTGGTAACACTTCCAGTTCTCCGTACCACCACGACCACCACAACCCTTTCTTTGTCCCACTGTTGGGCACGGGTCTCCTCTCAGAATGGGAGGGATTAGGCCTTAGTCCACCACCTACATGGTGACCCTGCCAGGATATGTAGGGATCGACATAATCAAACGATGACTATTGATTTAAGACTGATTTATTAGAATAAAAGATCAATATTAAATAAGGTAACTTAAGGCTAGCTTCATACTATTAGGTATCCTAAACACTACAGAATAAAATACAAGAGTTCTGTAAACTAACATTATTATCTTTGGTCAACAGTGAAGCTCGGGCGCAAGCACCCCGACCCGGTGGTGGAGACCGCCTCCCTGTCCTCCGTGGAGCCGGTGGACGTGTTCTACAAGCTGAGCCTGCCCGACGACACCGTCCGCTCGGGCCTGCTGTCCGCGCTGCAGCTGGAGGCCGTGGTGTACGCGTCCCAGGCGCACGACCACCTGCTGCCCGACGGCACGCGCGCCGGCTTCCTGATCGGTGAGTGCAGCACCCCGACCCGGTGGTGGAGACCGCCTCCCTGTCCTCCGTGGAGCCGGTGGACGTGTTCTACAAGCTGAGCCTGCCCGACGACACCGTCCGCTCGGGCCTGCTGTCCGCGCTGCAGCTGGAGGCCGTGGTGTACGCGTCCCAGGCGCACGACCACCTGCTGCCCGACGGCACGCGCGCCGGCTTCCTGATCGGTGAGTGCAGCACCCCGACCCGGTGGTGGAGACCGCCTCCCTGTCCTCCGTGGAGCCGGTGGACGTGTTCTACAAGCTGAGCCTGCCCGACGACACCGTCCGCTCGGGCCTGCTGTCCGCGCTGCAGCTGGAGGCCGTGGTGTACGCGTCCCAGGCGCACGACCACCTGCTGCCCGACGGCACGCGCGCCGGCTTCCTGATCGGTGAGTGCAGCACCCCGACCCGGTGGTGGAGACCGCCTCCCTGTCCTCCGTGGAGCCGGTGGACGTGTTCTACAAGCTGAGCCTGCCCGACGACACCGTCCGCTCGGGCCTGCTGTCCGCGCTGCAGCTGGAGGCCGTGGTGTACGCGTCCCAGGCGCACGACCACCTGCTGCCCGACGGCACGCGCGCCGGCTTCCTGATCGGTGAGTGCAGCACCCCGACCCGGTGGTGGAGACCGCCTCCCTGTCCTCCGTGGAGCCGGTGGACGTGTTCTACAAGCTGAGCCTGCCCGACGACACCGTCCGCTCGGGCCTGCTGTCCGCGCTGCAGCTGGAGGCCGTGGTGTACGCGTCCCAGGCGCACGACCACCTGCTGCCCGACGGCACGCGCGCCGGCTTCCTGATCGGTGAGTGCAGCACCCCGACCCGGTGGTGGAGACCGCCTCCCTGTCCTCCGTGGAGCCGGTGGACGTGTTCTACAAGCTGAGCCTGCCCGACGACACCGTCCGCTCGGGCCTGCTGTCCGCGCTGCAGCTGGAGGCCGTGGTGTACGCGTCCCAGGCGCACGACCACCTGCTGCCCGACGGCACGCGCGCCGGCTTCCTGATCGGTGAGTGCAGCACCCCGACCCGGTGGTGGAGACCGCCTCCCTGTCCTCCGTGGAGCCGGTGGACGTGTTCTACAAGCTGAGCCTGCCCGACGACACCGTCCGCTCGGGCCTGCTGTCCGCGCTGCAGCTGGAGGCCGTGGTGTACGCGTCCCAGGCGCACGACCACCTGCTGCCCGACGGCACGCGCGCCGGCTTCCTGATCGGTGAGTGCAGCACCCCGACCTGGTGACCTGTCAGAGGGAGTCTCTTCTGAAGGATTATGGGCAAAAATATAAAGAGTCCAACTCGATGTGACCTCATGTCAGGAAGGAGGCTCTTCTGAAGGATTATGGGCAAAAATAGAAAGAGTCCAACTCGATGTGACCTCATGTCAGGATGGCCGTGTTGTCTCTTCCAGAGGGAGTCTCCCCTGAAGGATTATGGGCAAAAATAGAAAGAGTCCAACTCGATGTGACCTCATGTCAGGATGGCCGTGTTGTCTCTTCCAGAGGGAGTCTCCCCTGAAGGATTATGGGCAACAATAAAAAGAGTCCAACTCGATGTGACCTCATGTCAGGATACCGTGTTGTCTCTTCCAGAGGGAGTCTCCCCTGAAGGATTATGGGCAACAATATAAAGAGTCCAACTCGATGTGACCTCAAGTCAGGATGGCCGTGTTGTCTCTTCCAGAGGGAGTCTCCCCTGAAGGATTATGGGCAACAATAAAAAGAGTCCAACTCGATGTGACCTCAAGTCAGGATGGCCGTGTTGTTTCTTACAGACGGAGTCTCCGCTGAAGGTTTATGGACAAAAAAGAAAAGAGTCCGACTCGATTGAAATAAATTTAATAGTAGCATAGGAGTAGTGAGATGAACAGTGAACACACAGAGCGGGCAGTGACAATATAGAGGCAGTGTAGCCACAGACAACATAATATATGTAGTTACAAAAAGTAGAAACATCCATTGATGTTAGAATAGTACTCGGGATGGATGGTTCGACAAGGCTTAAAGACTGTTTCTAGCATTGAAAACAACCGGGACCGACGCCTTTACGTGCCCTCCGAAGCACGGTAGCCATGAAATTGATTGAAACCATTTTTTAGGAATTATTCAATTCAACATACTTGTACCGCTAAAAAACTGTTTATTCTATTTTTTTTTAATACTGTCATCATGCCTATTGCCTATCATACATGTGATTCCTCACGTTCCTTTCAGGTGACGGCGCCGGTGTGGGCAAAGGGCGTACCATAGCCGGCATAATCTTCGAGAACTACCTGAAGGGCCGCAAGCGGGCCATCTGGGTGTCGGTGTCCAACGACCTGAAGTACGACGCCGAGAGGGACCTGCGCGACATCGGCGCTGGGAAGATCGAGGTTCATCCGCTGAATAAGGTGAGTGCTCATTCTAACCAACACCCGGGGCTAACTGGAAGAAAATGCCATATGGCATTATGTGTGCCCTTTGTAACCTTTCCATCCATCCATCAGCCTTTCGAAGTCCACTGCTGGACATAGGCCTCCCATAATCGGTGCCACTCCTCCCGATCCTGTGCCTTCTGAGTCCAGCGATTTCCCGCTGACTTTTTCAGGTCATCAGTCCATCTTGTATCCTTTAAGGTTTTACAAAAATTTAAATTAATAACTAAATAAGTAAGTGGTGTATCGTCTCTGTATCGTCCATAGCCCATGGCTCGCGTCAATTCGATGTGATCGACATAGGCATAGAGTGCATAGGCGGGCGCAGTCAGTTTGTGGATGGATGGGTGTGACAAAATTTCATGGGTGCTACTGTGCATCGGAGGGTACGTTAAGCCGTCGGTCCCGGTTGTTTTCAATGGTAAAAACAATCGTTAGGCCTTGTCGAAGACCTTCGAGTGATTTGAGAACATTCGACCATGGATTGGCCACTAACACATCCACCAATCCGTATTGAAGAAGCGTGGTACAGAATATTCTAGAAATGCTGCAGCCGTGTCTGCGGGGGAGACCCGTGCCCAACAGTGGGACGTCTACGGGTTGTACCTAGCGAGCTAACACGTAAAATTGCCGTATGTTACCAGTTCAAGTACGCGAAGATCTCGTCGGCGGTGAACGGGAACGTGAAGAAGGGCGTCATCTTCAGCACGTACTCGGCGCTCATCGGCGAGACGCAGGCGAACACCAAGTACCGCACGCGGCTCAAGCAGCTGCTGCAGTGGTGCGGCGAGGACTTTGACGGCACCGTATCCTTTACAACAGCTTGCTTTAGCCTCGCGTTTACTGTTGGATAAGGAAAGATAGGGTGGGAAGGTACCTGGGTCGATATACCCCGCGCCGAGATGGTGATTGACGCGTCGAAGGCATAGGCATACACCTACACTAGGGCATACGATAAGAATATTGTAAATTCTTCCTAAAGCCGATGACCATATAGATAGTCTATCGTGACTTAGAGCTTAGCTTAGTGGTAGGTAATTATTGTAAATTTATCCTAAGGCAAGTTAGGCACCTGTGTAGGATAAGCTATTCATTCAATGATCAATAGCTAATCCTTTGCCTTATATAGATCAGTTAGTAGTTTAAGTAGTTTTTAGTTAGGTACCTAGACTTTCGTTAAGCGTGTCTTATCACCTCATAGCGAAATAAATTATTTGACTTTTACTTTGAAGCTCCGACCTTTCTTATCGTCCATATGATGATTCTGATAAGATTTCACGTATCACTTTAGAGGCATTAATACGAGACAAACAAATGATGTTATGGTTTCTTTGCACTTTATTCTGCGGCGAAATCGACGGGAACACGGGAGCTCGACCGGACTTGACGCGCGTAGTTGGCAGAAGAAAACTGTCACTTCCTACCCTCAACATATGGTTTTTTTGACGCGAAGGAAGTTAAGATGAGGGTAGGGCGGATAAGATCTTCCTTCAAGGCAGACAACGCACCTGTGATACCCCTGTTGTCGCACGTGTCCATAGACGACGGTGACCACTTACCATCATGTGGCCCGTATGTCTGTTTGTCCGTCTGTATTTAAAAAAAAATAAGACATTCCCTGACCACACATTAAGATCGTGTTCGACGAGTGCCACAAGGCGAAGAACCTGTGCCCCGTGGGGTCCGGCAAGGCGACCAAGACGGGCCTCACCGCCCTCGAGCTGCAGAACCGGCTGCCGCGCGCGCGCGTCGTGTACGCGTCGGCGACCGGCGCCTCGGAGCCGCGGAACATGGCGTACATGGTGCGCCTGGGCATATGGGGCGAGGGCACGCCCTTCCCGACGTTTATGGACTTCATCAATGCCGTGGAGAAGAGGTGAGTGGTCTAGACCAGACTAGAGGGGGAATATTTGTCAAAGCCAAATTACTCGCTTGCCCTAAAGAACCTCCGTTGCGTCGTGTACGCGTCGGCGACCGGCGCCTCGGAGCCGCGGAACATGGCGTACATGGTGCGCCTGGGCATATGGGGCGAGGGGACGCCGTTCCCGACGTTCATGGACTTCATCAATGCCGTGGAGAAGAGGTGAGCGGTCTAGAGCAGACTAGAGGGGGAATATTTGTCAAAGCCAAATTACTCGCTTGCCCTAAAGAACCTCCGTTACGTCGTGTACGCGTCGGCGACCGGCGCCTCGGAGCCGCGCAACATGGCGTACATGGTGCGCCTGGGCATATGGGGCGAGGGCACGCCCTTCCCGACGTTCATGGACTTCATCAATGCCGTGGAGAAGAGGTGAGTGGTCTAGACCAGACTAGAGGGGGAATATTTGTTAAAGCCAAATTACTGCCGTGTAATAAATTGACGCGCGCGCGCGTCGTGTACGCGTCGGCGACCGGCGCGTCGTGTACGCGTCGGCGACCGGCGCCTCGGAGCCGCGGAACATGGCGTACATGGTGCGCCTGGGCATATGGGGCGAGGGCACGCCCTTCCCCACGTTCATGGACTTCATCAATGCCGTGGAGAAGAGGTGAGCGATCTAGAGCAGACTAGAGGGGGAATATTTGTTAAAGCCAAATTACTGCCGTGTAATAATCTATATATATAAAAGGAGAAGGTGACTGTCTGACTGACTGACTGACTGACTGACTGACTGACATATCAACGCAGGGCCTAAACTATAAGGGCTAGAAACTTGAAATTTTGCACAGGGGTTCCTTTTATAACGTAGGGGAGCACTAAGAAAGGATTTTTGAAAATTCACCCCCTAAGGGGGTAAAACGGGGGTGCAAAGTTAGTATGAAACTTTGCCGTTTTTGATGTTATTCGAATCAAATTCAGTACCTATGAAGGTTTTTTATTGTGTTTCGAAAATCATCTCTTAAGGGGGGGTAAAAGGGGGGTGCAAAGTTAGTTACAAACAGGAGAAGAGATAGTCTAGAGGGGAACATTTGTCAAAGCCAAATTACTGACTAGCCCTAAAGAACCTCCGATATGAGAATAATTCAAATAAGCTAATTAATTGTATCAGGCGTTACTTAGCGAATCTCCATTATTACAAACAGGAGAAGAGATAGTCTAGAGGGGAACATTTGTCAAAGCCAAATTACTGACTTGCCCTAAAGAACCTCCGATATGAGAATAATTCAAATAAGCTAATTAATTGTATCAGGCGTTACTTTGCGGAACTCCATTATTACAAACCAAGGATTAATCTACTTTGCAACAATCCGCGAACATAAATGTATGGTGGTGTATACCTTCATGCACGCAGCACCTCCCTCCCTCCCACAGGAAACATGCACACGCGATTAATGAATACATACACCAACACGTGTTTCGCCTTAAAACAAGGAATCCTCAGGGTAAGTAGACTCCACGACGGTTAATCAAAAGACTTTGCGATGAACCGTCGTGGAGTCTACTTACCCTGAGGATGCCTTGTTAGGCCTGTGTTGAAAACATCATAATGTAACATCTATGACCCGAGTTCAAATATTTATCTGCAAAATAAATGTCTGCCTCGGACCGGAACCCGGGACCCTGGGCTCGTCAGTCACGGTCACCCACCAATGCGCCACCGAGTCGTCAAACGTCACATTACGACGTACGCGACCAATCTTTGTATACCTTGTGGGAATTTATATTTTTTTTAATTCGCAGGGGCGTGGGCGCCATGGAGATAGTAGCGATGGACATGAAACTGCGAGGCATGTACATCGCGCGCCAGCTGTCCTTCCACGGCGTGTCCTTCAAGATCGAGGAGGTCCCGCTCTCGGAGGCCTTCCGCGAGACATACGACAAGGCCGTCGCCCTGGTGAGTCCTGGCTGTGGCATGCGGGCCGTAATGAAAACCAGCGTTAAAGACTTCGTATAAGCAGGTGATACAAGTGTCACTTGTATAAGAACGCCTCTGCAAACCACCTTCGGGTTTCAGTTTCGGGATGGTCGTATAACTGTGACAAGGTCTCCGATTATACACTCAGGAATCGCACTGAAAACCAGCGTCGGAAAGTATCAAGTTTGGATATTAGTACGCAGTTGTCCAGCTCGCTAAATCACAAAATCTCCTGCTGTGTGAACGCACCATTAATTTATGGTAGAAAAGTAAAATATTTACTAATTAATTACACAAAATCCTTAACCGTAATTATAATTAATTGGTAGTCGGGTTCTGTATTATTGTTATTTTTTTTTCGTTTACACGTAAGCACATTTAAATTATTTAATGTTTAAAATTCTTTGTTTGTTTTTTATTTTTATTTTGTATGGATGTAGATGTAAAGCTTGTGTCTATTGTGTATATGTGAATAAAGTTTTTCTTTCTTTCTTTCTTTCTTTCTAATGCGCTTTTATGAGCTTATCTCAGTTTTTTCAGACTCGTCCAAATTAGTAAACAATGTTAAAGTATCTGACCATTGCAATATTATATTTAAAAATAAAGTTATTGCAAAATAAGAAGAATTACAGAATAAGTAGCCATTTTATGCAAAATCTAAGTAAAGTACATAACGGAATATAGACTGGTGACCCCCACGTGATATATCTTCAATAATTTTTTTTAAATCGGCGTGTTGTCTTGCGCAGTGGGTGGAGGCGATGCAGCGGTTCACGGAGGCGGCGGAGCTGATCGACGCGGAGGCGCGCATGCGCAAGACCATGTGGGGGCAGTTCTGGTCGGCGCACCAGCGGTTCTTCAAGTACCTGTGCATCGCTGCCAAGGTACACTCACTTGCAAGGACCTATACTATCCATACTAATATTATAAATGTGAAAGTGTGTTTGTTTGTTTGTCCGGCTTTCACGTCGCAACGAAGATATTATATGGTATGGTTTTTGTGTGTACTACTTTTTACCGCAGTAAAACATCCCCATGGGATGATATTATCGATGTTTTATTATTTTCTAGATATTTAGTTCCGGATGTTGTTAATAGATGTCATTGTTAATTCCCTTTTCCCACGCGGGCGGAGCCGCGGGTGAAAGCTAGTGACCAATAATTCGATCCAGAAGAATGACAGTTCCAGTGCAAAATTTTTTCAAAGGTAGTTGTGTAGGAGCCTTTAAATAAGACAAGCCCCTTACTTATGAGTGCGTGATAGGACCATTTGTGCGTAATCGTGTTGAGGAAATTCAAGAGAGCACTATAGGTGTAGAATAAATGTGGAGCTACGTGCCGTCAAAGGGCAATCCGGCTCGAAGGACCATTTATTGTAGGAGCCTTTAAATAAGACAAGCCCCTTACTTAAAAGTGGACGGTATTCAAATAAAGATTAATATGGATTACACGGTATCGCGAGTTTAAATCTATACATATACGTAACAATGCCTGCGTTGTTAATGATTCTACTTCGGCATGTGTTTTTTGCGTTCAAATCGTTATGGTTTATGATGATAACATTATACAACCAATTTTAACATATAACCAAAGGTTTTCGGTTAAAAATTGACAAATTTTGATAGAGTTTCTTGGGCCTTCACCGTGTCCTCAGGTGAACCACGCGGTGGTGACGGCGCGCGAGGCGGTCAAGTGCGGCAAGTGCGTGGTGATCGGGCTGCAGAGCACGGGCGAGGCGCGCACGCTCGACCAGCTGGAGCGCGACGACGGCGAGCTGTCCGACTTCGTGTCCACCGCCAAGTGAGTGTCCCCAGGTGGACCGCGCGGTGGTGACGGCGCGCGAGGCGGTCGAGTGCGGCAAGTGCGTGGTGATCGGGCTGCAGAGCACGGGCGAGGCGCGCACGCTCGACCAGCTGGAGCGCGACGACGGCGAGCTGTCCGACTTCGTGTCCACCGCCAAGTGAGTGTCCCCAGGTGGACCGCGCGGTGGTGACGGCGCGCGAGGCGGTCGAGTGCGGCAAGTGCGTGGTGATCGGGCTGCAGAGCACGGGCGAGGCGCGCACGCTCGACCAGCTGGAGCGCGACGACGGCGAGCTGTCCGACTTCGTGTCCACCGCCAAGTGAGTGTCCCCAGGTGGACCGCGCGGTGGTGACGGCGCGCGAGGCGGTCGAGTGCGGCAAGTGCGTGGTGATCGGGCTGCAGAGCACGGGCGAGGCGCGCACGCTCGACCAGCTGGAGCGCGACGACGGCGAGCTGTCCGACTTCGTGTCCACCGCCAAGTGAGTGTCCCCAGGTGGACCGCGCGGTGGTGACGGCGCGCGAGGCGGTCGAGTGCGGCAAGTGCGTGGTGATCGGGCTGCAGAGCACGGGCGAGGCGCGCACGCTCGACCAGCTGGAGCGCGACGACGGCGAGCTGTCCGACTTCGTGTCCACCGCCAAGTGAGTGTCCCCAGGTGGACCGCGCGGTGGTGACGGCGCGCGAGGCGGTCGAGTGCGGCAAGTGCGTGGTGATCGGGCTGCAGAGCACGGGCGAGGCGCGCACGCTCGACCAGCTGGAGCGCGACGACGGCGAGCTGTCCGACTTCGTGTCCACCGCCAAGTGAGTGTCCCCAGGTGGACCGCGCGGTGGTGACGGCGCGCGAGGCGGTCGAGTGCGGCAAGTGCGTGGTGATCGGGCTGCAGAGCACGGGCGAGGCGCGCACGCTCGACCAGCTGGAGCGCGACGACGGCGAGCTGTCCGACTTCGTGTCCACCGCCAAGTGAGTGTCCCCAGGTGGACCGCGCGGTGGTGACGGCGCGCGAGGCGGTCGAGTGCGGCAAGTGCGTGGTGATCGGGCTGCAGAGCACGGGCGAGGCGCGCACGCTCGACCAGCTGGAGCGCGACGACGGCGAGCTGTCCGACTTCGTGTCCACCGCCAAGTGAGTGTCCCCAGGTGGACCGCGCGGTGGTGACGGCGCGCGAGGCGGTCGAGTGCGGCAAGTGCGTGGTGATCGGGCTGCAGAGCACGGGCGAGGCGCGCACGCTCGACCAGCTGGAGCGCGACGACGGCGAGCTGTCCGACTTCGTGTCCACCGCCAAGTGAGTGTCCCCAGGTGGACCGCGCGGTGGTGACGGCGCGCGAGGCGGTCGAGTGCGGCAAGTGCGTGGTGATCGGGCTGCAGAGCACGGGCGAGGCGCGCACGCTCGACCAGCTGGAGCGCGACGACGGCGAGCTGTCCGACTTCGTCTCCACCGCCAAGTGAGCACACACTGGAGGCGAGGTAGTGGGGGGGGGGGGACTAACGGATACTTTGTCTAATTTTGCTTTGACTTTGACTTTGTCGACAGTAAAGTTGAATGAAACAGAAGATATTATAGTTGAAGTTACCGGCTTAGCGGCGGGCACTCCTGAAGATGATCATCGTAATAGATCGAAACTAGTCGGCCTATTTTCGACTTAAATCACACGTGAGTAAGCCGGTAAATTCAACTATAAATATAGACACTCACGAATCGTTCAGTAATAAACTAGAAAATAGTTTTTAAATAATTTTTCTTGTCATGAAAACCTTCCTCGGACTTCTTATCCGAATTGGTCCGAAGCACATAACTCAACAACATATTCTTGAGTTATATGCTTAGCATCTAATGAAGATGTTTTTTTGACGGGATAACGTCTTATAAATCGATGAACGCCAGCAACACGAACGAAAAAGTGTGACGTGATTTGTCGTTACCTCGCTCTGACGTCATGAGGCGTTATTGACAACCGTTTCCATGGCTACTAAATAGGGAACAACTTGATCAGTGTAGGGAACTGTCAAAATAAATATATAGACTTGTCTGTTGTCTGTTAACTTTGTATTTTAAATGTTTTTTTTTTCGTATTGTATAAAATAATGATTATGACGTTATCACGTAAATCTATCGTCCGTAAACCGACTTTACAGACAACCATTTTTTAAATTTAAAATTTCCATAATTTGAACAGGGGCGTGTTCCAAACGCTGGTCGAGAAACACTTCCCGGCGCCGGACCGCGAGCGCATCAATCGCCTGCTCGGCCTGGAGCCGAAGGGCCGCGCCGCGCCCGCCCCGGCGCCCGCGCCCGCGCCCGCGCCGCCGCCCAACGGCAGGAACGGGATGGATGAGGACGC
This sequence comes from Carterocephalus palaemon, assembly GCA_944567765.1. NCBI lineage: Eukaryota > Metazoa > Arthropoda > Insecta > Lepidoptera > Hesperiidae > Carterocephalus > Carterocephalus palaemon. The sequence goes on along the minus strand of OX155657.1, from coordinate 10,402,921 downwards.
TAATACTTCGAAGAGGAAGCGTGAGTGTCACATATTAACGCTTGTTGAGTGTAGCTAATAGTTATAGTTCACCGGTTCCTGGTATCCAGCTCTATGGACCATAAAGTTTTACAATAATTACCTACCACTAAACTAAGCTCTAAAGTCACGATAGAGTATCTATCTGGTCATCGGCTTTAGGATGAATAACTTACAGTAGCGTCCAATGGTTCTCGTCGATTCAATGTGATCGAAAGAGTTAAGCAACGACGGGCGCGGTCGGTTTGTGGATGGGTGACCGCTAGTGGCAATGAAATGTCATGGACGCTACCGTGCTTCGGAGGGCACGTAAAGCCGTCGGTCCCGGTTGTTTTCAATGTTGGAAACAGTCGTTAAGCCTTTTGTCGAAGACCTTCGGGTGGCTTGAGAACATTAGACACTGGGTTGGCCACTAATCCCTCCACCAATCCGCATTGGTGCAGCGTGGTGGAGTATGCTCTAGACCTCCCGCAGATGCGTCTGCCCAGCAGTGGGACGTCTATGGGTCGCAACGATCAACGAACGAGTGTAGCTAATAGTTATAGTTCACCGGTTCCTTGTATCCAGCTCTATGGACCATAAATAGTTTGGCTGTCGGATGCCAGACTAAGAATGCCGGAAGGACTGGGATGTTTTTTTGAACTGACAGTTTCTTTTGTCCAGCAGGGTTGCACGGGATAATTATCGCGATAATTACGTACTGATAATTATCAATGATAATAACTTATATTATCTAGAGATGTGATTAAAAGATATAGAAAATTAACTTCGCTATCATTATTTGACCGCGGGTAATATTTAGCGTCACTTTTCGTCATGTAGATTGTGTGTATCCCAACACGAGAAATGTCTGCGGCCGAAAGTAATTCCGAGTTCCCCCGCTCTTCGATGTTTTGTTTTGACAGTTTTTGTGTGTTGTGATTTGTTATAACAATTAAAAGTACTTTTAACACCTTATATTGTTTGATAATAACGGGATAATTATCCGATAGTTATCAGATAATTATCCTATAATTATCGGATAGTTATCAATGAACATAATTATCTATCATAATTATATATCAGTGCTGTGGCATTTTCTTTGTTACAGCAAATGCTAAGTGCTTTCCGTTTTTCGCTAAGACTGCAACAACTGTTATACATTATTATTTTGTCATATTTGATTATATCATTGTAAAATGTTGTAGTTGTTAGCGAATATAAACAAATTTTATTTCATTTCATCTTGACAATTTCCAACCCTGCTCTTGTCCCTATTGGCCAGAGACAACAAACTTATAATCTCTCCATGGTCTGTCTGCAGTGACGGCTCGCCAGCAAGCAAACGCGGCGGCGAAGCGCGCGCGCGGCGGTTCCTCCTCCGACGAGTTCATCCGCGGCTCCGACGACGAGCTCGACCTGAACCAGGACTCGAACGACGAGTTCCGCGCCTCCGACTCCGACAACGACACAAACCCGTTCGGAGCGGGCAGCGACAGTGATGAAGGTATATACGATAGGATACTGTAATTAATCTGCACTGGAGCAGCGTGGTGTATACAACAGCCTTGTCAGGAGTGAGACGCTAATGGATTGCAGTCTGAAAAGGCGGTCTGACGACGACGAGCTCGACCTGAACCAGGACTCGAACGACGAGTTCCGCGCCTCCGACTCCGACAACGACACCAACCCGTTCGGAGCGGGCAGCGACAGTGATGAAGGTATATCCGATAGGATACTGTGATTAATCTGCACTGGAGCATCGTGGTGTATACAACAGCCTTGTCAGTTGTGAGACGCTAATGAATGCGGCTCCGACGACGAGCTCGACCTGAACCAGGACTCGAACGACGAGTTCCGAGCTTCGGACTCCGACAACGACACCAACCCGTTCGGAGCGGGCAGCGACAGTGATGAAGGTATATCCGATAGGATACTGTGATTAATCTGCACTGGAGCATCGTGGTGGCAACAGCCTTGTCAGTTGTGAGACGCTAATGAATGCGGCACCGACGACGAGCTCGACCTGAACCAGGACTCGAACGACGAGTTCCGCGCCTCCGACTCCGACAACGACACCAACCCGTTCGGAGCGGGCAGCGACAGTGATGAAGGTATATCCGATAGGATACTGTGATTAATCTGCACTGGAGCATCGTGGTGTATACAACAGCCTTGTCAGTTGTGAGACGCTAATGAATGCGGCTCCGACGACGAGCTCGACCTGAACCAGGACTCGAACGACGAGTTCCGAGCTTCGGACTCCGACAACGACACCAACCCGTTCGGAGCGGGCAGCGACAGTGATGAAGGTATATCCGATAGGATACTGTGATTAATCTGCACTGGAGCATCGTGGTGGCAACAGCCTTGTCAGTTGTGAGACGCTAATGAATGCGGCACCGACGACGAGCTCGACCTGAACCAGGACTCGAACGACGAGTTCCGCGCCTCCGACTCCGACAACGACACCAACCCGTTCGGAGCGGGCAGCGACAGTGATGAAGGTATATCCGATAGGATACTGTGATTAATCTGCACTGGAGCATCGTGGTGTATACAACAGCCTTGTCAGTTGTGAGACGCTAATGAATGCGGCTCCGACGACGAGCTCGACCTGAACCAGGACTCGAACGACGAGTTCCGAGCTTCGGACTCCGACAACGACACCAACCCGTTCGGAGCGGGCAGCGACAGTGATGAAGGTATATCCGATAGGATACTGTGATTAATCTGCACTGGAGCATCGTGGTGGCAACAGCCTTGTCAGTTGTGAGACGCTAATGAATGCGGCACCGACGACGAGCTCGACCTGAACCAGGACTCGAACGACGAGTTCCGCGCCTCCGACTCCGACAACGACACCAACCCGTTCGGAGCGGGCAGCGACAGTGATGAAGGTATATCCGATAGGATACTGTGATTAATCTGCACTGGAGCATCGTGGTGTATACAACAGCCTTGTCAGTTGTGAGACGCTAATGAATGCGGCTCCGACGACGAGCTCGACCTGAACCAGGACTCGAACGACGAGTTCCGAGCTTCGGACTCCGACAACGACACCAACCCGTTCGGAGCGGGCAGCGACAGTGATGAAGGTATATCCGATAGGATACTGTGATTAATCTGCACTGGAGCATCGTGGTGGCAACAGCCTTGTCAGTTGTGAGACGCTAATGAATGCGGCACCGACGACGAGCTCGACCTGAACCAGGACTCGAACGACGAGTTCCGCGCCTCCGACTCCGACAACGACACCAACCCGTTCGGAGCGGGCAGCGACAGTGATGAAGGTATATACGATAGGATACTGTGATTAATCTGCACTGGAGCAGCGTGGTGTATACAACAGTCTTGTCAGGAGTGAGACGCTAATGAATTGCAGTCCGAAAAGGCGGTCTGACGACGACATGAATCCATTGGACTCCGTGAAAGTAAATCCGGTTTGAAGATCCATTTACAGCTCTAGTCTTAAGATTTTGTGAAGGCAGCGAACTATTTGAACGGTAGCTGGGTCTTTGGTCTCGAGAAGTTGCTAATTTCTGTTGGATATCGATAAATAACACTGATATCCGGCTCGAAGGACCACGTCTTCTAAAAGGTAAAACTGAAACAACTTAATTTGTATGACCGATTTACACGATTTCTTATAGTATTTGAAATTGGAAAACACGGGAACACACCGTCGCTTCTTTTCTAGGGTGAAATCGACTTGCCTTTAACACACAGCCTATTCAGTCACCATATCGTTCCAGATCCCTGGGTGAACCGCAAGAAGAAGCCGGCGAAGAAGAAAAAGTCAGCAATACCGAAGAAGAAACCCGTCACTACGCAGGACAAGATCGAGACGATGTTCGAGCGCAAGAACAGCGCGCCGCCGCCGGGCCGCGTGTCCGTCACCACGCCCGCCGGCCAGCGGCTGACCGGCACGCCCGTCGGCACCAACGGGATATACCTGGGTTGGTACGCGTGGCCACCACCACGAGGGGGGGAGCTGTATTCGCCGCCGGGCCGCGTGTCCGTCACCACGCCCGCCGGCCAGCGGCTGACCGGCACGCCCGTCGGCACCAACGGGATATACCTGGGTTGGTACGCGTGGCCACCACCACGAGGGGAGCTGTGTTCGAGCGCAAGACAGCGCTCTATACGTCGAGACGCCAGAATATTGATATCAGCTGTACAGTTAATTAAATTGGACGTGTTTCTGGCGCAGGGCCGAGCCGAGCGGCGGCGCCGGCGCGCTCCGCGATCGAGCGCGCGTGCAGCATGAAGGAGGAGCTGCTGGCGGCCATCGAGCGGCTCGGCCGCCGCCTGCCGCCCAACACGCTCGACCAGCTGGTGGACGAGCTGGGCGGCACCGAGAACGTGGCCGAGGTACACACACACACACACACACACACACACACACACACATGAAGGAGGAGCTGCTGGCGGCCATCGAGCGGCTCGGCCGCCGCCTGCCGCCCAACACGCTCGACCAGCTGGTGGACGAGCTGGGCGGCACCGAGAACGTGGCCGAGGTAAGAAAGAAAGAAAGAATCATTTATTTGCCAAAATCGTTCATGCAACACAGAAAAATATCATGTACATGGTATGATTAACAAAGGTTACCTTAAATAAAAATAAAAAAAAAGAAGAAACAAAGTTCTACGTTGCTGTGACCACTCAGCAAACACACACACATACACACACACACACACACACACACACACACATATACATATCATCCCCCTTTCAACTCTTTACGACACTTTTTTCCAATTAAAAAGTAGCCTATGTGCTTTCTCAGGCTCTACACTATCTGTGTACCAAATTTCATTTAATTAGGTTCATTAGTTCTGACGTGAAAGCGAGTCAGACTGACAATTACTTTCGCATTTATAATATTAGTATATAGGGCACCGGCCGGGCAGTCACGCACGCGCTAGCTGTGAGCAAGTTCGGATGTGCGCCGGACGCATTACCTACTTCACCTATTGAGTGATCAAAAGCGTGTTTTACTGACGCAACGGTCACTCCAAAGCCTACACATATACTGATTACTAATTATTTAATATATGTAACTAATTTAATATTTTACCAATATTAATACCATGAAAAAAATACGGTTACCAGATGACGGGCCGCAAGGGGCGCGTGGTGCAGACGGAGGACGGGCAGATACTGTACGAGAGCCGGTCGGAGGCCGACGTGCCGCTGGAGACGCTCAACCTGACCGAGAAGCGGCGCTTCATGGACGGCGAGAAGGACGTGGCCATCATCTCGGAGGCGGCCTCCAGCGGCATCTCGCTGCAGAGCGACCGCAGGTTAGACTTACACATACCTACATGTCACTTGCTATAACGGTGAAGGACACATCGTGAGGAAACCTGCATGCCTGAGAGTACTTCATAATGTTCTCGAAGGCATGTGAAGTCTGCCAATCCGCACTTGGCCAGCGTGGTGGACTAAGGCCGAATCCCTCCCATTCTGAGAGGAGACCCGTGCCCAGCAGTGGGGCCTCTATGGGTCGCAGCGATATCGAACACCAATCCGCATTGGAGCAGCGTGGTGGAGTATGCTCTAGACCTCCCGCAGCTGTGTCTGTGGGGGAGACCCGTGCCCAGCAGTGGGACGTGTATGGGTCGCAGCGATACCTACATTCGATTAGACATACCTACCTCCACCAATCCGCATTGGTGGAGTATGCTCTAGACCTCCCGCAGCTGTGTCTGTGGGGGAGACCCGTGCCCAGCAGTGGGACGTGTATGGGTCGCAGCGATACCTACATTCGATTAGACATACCTACCTCCACCAATCCGCATTGGTGGAGTATGCTCTAGACCTCCCGCAGCTGTGTCTGTGGGGGAGACCCGTGCCCAGCAGTGGGACGTGTATGGGTCGCAGCGATACCTACATCGACCGTAGAGACGGCTCGTCAGGTACATATTTGCATGTAAGAAAGTTCGCGGGTATCTTAGATATTGGACGCCCGCAGATTCGCTCGCGTGGAATTAGACATAACAATAGTTTCGTTTACACCTAGTAATATTATATAGCCTATGTCGCTCAGTGAAGATGCAGTTTTCTAATGATGAAAGAATTTTTGAAATCGGTCCAGTAGTTTTGTGTGAAAACATTACAAACAAATGTTTCCTCTTTATAATATGTGAGTGGTAGCCAAGGCCGCTTTTAGCCATTGGTTTTATATAAACTAATTCTTTTATTTGTTGAAACAGGGCGAGAAATCAGAGGCGGCGCGTGCACATAACCCTAGAGCTGCCGTGGTCGGCTGACAGAGCCATACAACAGTTCGGTAAGAGATTAATTGTTCTTCTTCTTCTTCTTCTTCTTTGCACATTCCCACTAGGAAGGGGCGGGCTTGCCATTCTGTCGTGGCTTGTCGGGTCGGGTAGGGCTTTTTTTTAAAGTTTGGCCATACTGGTCCACCAGGTATACGGGGACGTCCTCATTTCATGGACGCTACCGTGCTTCGGAGAGCACGTAAAGCCATCGGTCCCGGTTGTTTTCAATGGTGGAAACAGTCGCTAAGCCTTGTAGAAGACCTTCGGGTGGCTTGAGAACATTCGACACCGAGTTGGCCACCAACCCCTCCACCAATTCGCATTGGAGAAGCGTGGTGGAGTATGCTCTAGACCTCCCGCAGCTGTGTCTGAGGGAGACCGGTGCCCAGCAGTGGGACGTCTATGGCGGCGGCCACGCAGCGCAAGCGTCTTCAGGCCCAGCAAAACCTCGCCCTGCGAGAAATCACAGGAGCGGGGCGCTACGTCCGGAACGCGGTGATTGCGCGCGACTGCAGGCTGGAGTCGCTAGATGAGTTTGTGATCCGGTTGGCGCGTGTTATGTATAACCGCGCCGACAATGGGCCACATCCTCATCTAAGGGGGATAGCGCCGCTGCACGCGCGCCCCCCTGAAGGCCGACCGCTCCCTAGAGAGCTGTTGGACCTTCTTCCCCCCGACCATCTGGGGGGAACTAGCGACTAACGGCTAGTAGAACCGCGCGCGCGTACCGCGTGCGCGACGATCGACTGGCTCCCACGCTCAACAGCGGGGAAGTCACCGACGGGGTTTACCCCTGGAGCAATTGCCCGGATAGAGGGGATCTCCCCTAACTCCGAATTCCCTCAGCGCAGGAGCGCCTACAGCGCCGCGTGAGAGGAGGAAAGGTCTGTCTGGTCTGTCAGCGAGCGAGACTTATACACGACTTAACGCTGATCGTGCCATATTGCTTATTTCAGGTCGAACCCACCGTTCTAACCAGGTGAACGCGCCCGAATACATATTCCTGATCTCGGACCTGGCGGGCGAGCGGCGGTTCGCGAGCACGGTGGCCAAGCGGCTGGAGTCGCTCGGCGCGCTCACGCACGGCGACCGGCGCGCCACGGAGACGCGCGACCTCAGCCAGTTCAACATCGACAACAAATACGGTGAGCCGGCGGTCGTGCGACATATTCCTGATCTCGGACCTGGCGGGCGAGCGGCGGTTCGCGAGCACGGTGGCCAAGCGGCTGGAGTCGCTCGGCGCGCTCACGCACGGCGACCGGCGCGCCACGGAGACGCGCGACCTCAGCCAGTTCAACATCGACAACAAATACGGTGAGCCGGCGGTCGTGCGACATATTCCTGATCTCGGACCTGGCGGGCGAGCGGCGGTTCGCGAGCACGGTGGCCAAGCGGCTGGAGTCGCTCGGCGCGCTCACGCACGGCGACCGGCGCGCCACGGAGACGCGCGACCTCAGCCAGTTCAACATCGACAACAAATACGGTGAGCCGGCGGTCGTGCGACATATTCCTGATCTCGGACCTGGCGGGCGAGCGGCGGTTCGCGAGCACGGTGGCCAAGCGGCTGGAGTCGCTCGGCGCGCTCACGCACGGCGACCGGCGCGCCACGGAGACGCGCGACCTCAGCCAGTTCAACATCGACAACAAATACGGTGAGCCGGCGGTTGTGCGACATATTCCTGATCTCGGACCTGGCGGGCGAGCGGCGGTTCGCGAGCACGGTGGCCAAGCGGCTGGAGTCGCTCGGCGCGCTCACGCACGGCGACCGGCGCGCCACGGAGACGCGCGACCTCAGCCAGTTCAACATCGACAACAAATACGGTGAGCCGACCGCGGTTGTGCGAAATTTCGGATTTGCTATTTGGTTGGACCCCGCGGGTCACACACGGGGGCAGACACTGAAGGTTTGCAAATCAAAAATCAAAAATTGCAAAAAAAGATGACCTAGACTTGGAGAGGGAACGTAGGGCGCTGGCGGTAAGAAGTAATATGCTGATCCGCAGGTTTGCAAAATGCACAACGAACGTAAAACTTACATTGTTTAGGGCGTACTGCCAGTCGTTCTACACATGCAGCCTGTGGATCGCATATACTAAAAAGGCCCACAGCGTCCTACGTGTACAATACAACAATGCGTTTAGGGCATTGATGGGGCTTCCGCGGTACTGCAGCGCATCAGGGATGTTCGCAGCAGAGCACACCGATGGGTTTCATGCGATAATACGCAAGCGAGTGGCATCCCTGTGGCAGCGGGTGCGCGAGAGCCCCAACAGTCTGCTGCGAACGGTGGCGGACCGATTCGACGGACCGATATTTAAGCAGTGGACCACCCTGCATGTCGGTCAGTCGGACCGTTATAGGAAATAAGATTTAGTAAGTAAGTACTAACACTAGATATAAGAATTATTTGTTACTAACACAATATATGGAAAGAATCCGAAATAAATTGATTATTATTATTATTAAATCGCTGCGACCCATAGATGTCCCACTGCTGGGCACGGGTCTCCCCCACAGACACTGCTGGGAGGTCTAGAGCATACTCCATCACGCTGCTCCAATGCAGATTGGTGGAGGGGTTAGTAGCCAACCCAGTGTCGAATGTTCTCAAGCCACCTAAAGGTCTTCGACAAGGCTTAACGACTGTTTCCACCATTGAAAACAACCGGGACCGACAGCTTTACGTGCCCTCCGAAGCACGGTTGCGTTCATGAAATTTTACCACTAGAAAAAGCTTATTTAAAAAAAAAACATTTTTTAATTAGTTATATTTCTTCTACACTTTTCATCTAGTCTAGATGTGTCGTGTACCCGTAATGTTTGCCTTTGTATGTACGTTTAATATATGTTCTTATACCGTCACAGGTCGCACGGCGCTCGAGGCGGTGATGAAGGCGATAATGAAGTACGAGGCGCCGCTGGTGGCGCCCCCCTCGGACTACGCCGGCGACTTCTTCCAGGACGTGGCCTCCGCGCTCGTCGGCGTCGGCCTCATCGTCAACAGCGAGGCGGTGCCCGGCGTGCTGTCGCTGGACAAGGTTACGCCGACTCTTAGCTACAAACAATACGTCCCACTGTTGGGCACGGGCTACAGACACAGCAGCGGGAGGACTAGAGCATACTCCAAAGACAAAGTCAAATAATTTATTTCGCTATGAGGTGATTAGACACGCTTAACGAAAGTCTAGGTAATTATAAACTACTTATAGAAAAGAGATTTCATGCTATTCTAAACTGATCAATATAAGAAGAAGAAGAAGAAGAAGAAGAATATAATTTATTTTGCTTAAAACACGGTATGGTACAGAATACTATAATACTATAATATATATATAAGGCGAAGGATTAGCTATTGATCATTGAATGAATAGTTAATCCTACATGGGTGCCTAACCTGCCTTAAGGCTAATTTACAATAATTGCCTACCACTAAGCTAAGCTCTAAAGTCACGATAGACTATCTGGTCATCGGCTTTAGGAAGAATAAATTTACAATATACTTATCCTATAGTGTAGGCCGAGAGAGAGAAAAACCGGAGGAAAAAACTCTCGGTACAACACGCTGCTCCAATGCGGATTGGTGGACGTTGCTTAACTCTGTCCATTACGAATCGACGCGAGCCATTGGGCTATACACGCTACCTATAGTGATGACAAAATGTAATGGGTTGTTAAGGGTGGTTAGACGACGCACGATTCCAATCTTAAGGCTTGATGGTAACGTAAGCCTACGTGGATCGCAACAACGATATCTTTGCACAGCGCCGCTTGCCGGTCGTTATTCCTGCGACACTCACTGCTGATTGCACAAAGTGCAGCACTGATAATTAATTCGCTGCTCGCTGCGACCCATAGACGTCCCACTGTTGGGCACGGGTCTCCTCTCAGAATTTGATTGATAATTAATATTTAATAATAATTTTTTCTCCTTTCAGGACTACAATAACATGTCAAAGTTCCTGAACAGGATACTGGGCATGCCTGTCGACCTACAGAATAGGCTGTTCAAATACTTCACGGACACACTCGCTGCTGTCATGGAGCAAGGTACATATTTTTTTCTGTTGTCCTTTTTAAAAGCTTTTATTTAACTTCACTCGTATGTATGTATGTCCTGGAATATTGCAATCAATATTTCACCGACTTCCACTGAAGCTATCGAGCTGAAATTCGGCACACATATTTGGTTCCGATGACAATGCACGAAAATAAAAAAAAGTTTAAAAAGGTTTTAAAAAAAAAATTAATTAGAGGCTTAATCACACTCACGATTAGTGAGCGTAGCGATCTCGCTGCGCGCTCATCTCCCTTTAAACTCACTCAGAAAATGCGCTCATTGCGGGCTATCACATAATTTTTCACATTGTAGTAATGTTGTTTTTTAAAAGCTTTTATTTAACTTCACTCGTTTGTATGTCCTGGAATCTTGCAATCAATATTTCACCCACTTCCACTGAAGCTATCGAGCTGAAATTTGGCACACATTCCAGTTCCAGCGCCCCACGCTTTTACAATCAAATATTATAATTAAAAGCACATAGTTTACACTTCAGTCCCAGAAATAGAGACAACTTGAAAGATCCATAATTTATTTTTAGTTTTTACGTGCATTTATAAAAGCGTGTTTTTCTAGTTTTTTTTAAATTTAATAATAAACTCAACCGTGTACGTACGTTGACAGCGAAGCGCAGCGGCCGCTTCGACCTCGGCATCCTCGACCTGGGCGGCGCGGGCGAGAGCGTGCGGCGCGTGCGCTGCGTGCGCTTCCTGCGCCGCCACGCCACCGGCCAGGCGCCCGTCGAGCTGCACACCGTGCAGACCGAGGTGAGCGCGGCTCCGCCCACACCCTCCACAATACCTGCATTTTTTTTTATGGATACAGGATGGCAAACGAGCTTGCAGCACCACCCATTCGCTGCCGCCCAGGAGAACTGTGACTGACTTTGAACTAAGATGGTCGCCTCTAAAGAAGTGTAACCGGAAACCACACCTTTCCAACCGGACCATAATTGCTTAAAAACAATTATGTATTACACGAAGCGAGCTAGTACTAGTACGAAATGGTACTAGGTACCGTGGCGGGCGGTGGTACTGCCCCGGGCGAACTCTATATGGAACCAATTAGGTTTCGTATAAAACCTATTTGGTTCCCTATAGGCTCTACCACCTACAATGTGCGTTCGCGCTTCCTGCGCCGCCACGCCACCGGCCAGGCGCCCGTCGAGCTGCACACCGTGCAGACGGAGGTGAGCGCGGCTCCGCCCACCCCCGGCGACACTGCGTCGCTGCGACCCATACACGTCCCACTGCTGGGCATGGGTCTCCCCTACAGACACTTCTGCGGGAGGTCTAGAGCATACTGCTGGTTTCTTTTTCAGAGCCAGCAGCATAATGCTGAGTGTAGGCCATTTTGGTTGCACTCACTGCAATAAGGATAACGTTTAGGTATAAGTTATCTTTGTAAGTTAGTTATAGTTTAGTTATATTGTGTTTGTTATCTTTGTTGCAATTTGTGCATTACAAATAAAGTTTCTTTCTTCTTCTTCTTCTTCTTCTTCTTCTTCTTCTTCTACTCCACCACTCTGCTCCAATGCGGATTGGTGGAGGGGTTAGTGGCCAACCCATTGTCGAATGTTCTTAAGCCAAGCCTTGTCGAAGAGCTTCGGGTGGCTTAAGAACATTCGACACTGCGTTGGCCGCTAACCCCTCCACCAATCCGCATTGAAGCAGAGTGGTGGAGTATGCTCTAGCTAGACCTCCAGTGTCTGTGGGGAAGACCCGTGCCCAGCAGTGGGACTCCTTGAATGCCAAATTTTTTTTTAACAATGATAACATCGTCTCCAGCGCGGCATGGAGTGGACGGAGGCGCTGGAGAAGTGGTCGGAGGCGGCGAGCGTCGCCGAGGGCTTCTACCTGTCGCAGGCGGCGCGCGGCGGCAAGCACACGGCGGTGCTGTGCCTGGCCGCGCCGCAGGGGCACGCGCGCAAGGAGCGGCTCACCAAGAAGGAGCAGATGTTCCATCTGTATCGGTCTGTACCACACGTGGTCCGCTTCTACCTGTCGCAGGCGGCGCGCGGCGGCAAGCACACGGCGGTGCTGTGCCTGGCCGCGCCGCAGGGGCACGCGCGCAAGGAGCGGCTCACCAAGAAGGAGCAGATGTTCCATCTGTATAGGTCTGTACCACACGTGGTCCGCTTCTACCTGTCGCAGGCGGCGCGCGGCGGCAAGCACACGGCGGTGCTGTGCCTGGCCGCGCCGCAGGGGCACGCGCGCAAGGAGCGGCTCACCAAGAAGGAGCAGATGTTCCATCTGTATAGGTCTGTACCACACGTGGTCCGCTTCTACCTGTCGCAGGCGGCGCGCGGCGGCAAGCACACGGCGGTGCTGTGCCTGGCCGCGCCGCAGGGGCACGCGCGCAAGGAGCGGCTCACCAAGAAGGAGCAGATGTTCCATCTGTATAGGTCTGTACCACACGTGGTCCGCTTCTACCTGTCGCAGGCGGCGCGCGGCGGCAAGCACACGGCGGTGCTGTGCCTGGCCGCGCCGCAGGGGCACGCGCGCAAGGAGCGGCTCACCAAGAAGGAGCAGATGTTCCATCTGTATAGGTCTGTACCACACGTGGTCCGCTTCTACCTGTCGCAGGCGGCGCGCGGCGGCAAGCACACGGCGGTGCTGTGCCTGGCCGCGCCGCAGGGGCACGCGCGCAAGGAGCGGCTCACCAAGAAGGAGCAGATGTTCCATCTGTATAGGTCTGTACCACACGTGGTCCGCTTCTACCTGTCGCAGGCGGCGCGCGGCGGCAAGCACACGGCGGTGCTGTGCCTGGCCGCGCCGCAGGGGCACGCGCGCAAGGAGCGGCTCACCAAGAAGGAGCAGATGTTCCATCTGTATAGGTCTGTACCACACGTGGTCCGCTTCTACCTGTCGCAGGCGGCGCGCGGCGGCAAGCACACGGCGGTGCTGTGCCTGGCCGCGCCGCAGGGGCACGCGCGCAAGGAGCGGCTCACCAAGAAGGAGCAGATGTTCCATCTGTATAGGTCTGTACCACACGTGGTCCGCTTCTACCTGTCGCAGGCGGCGCGCGGCGGCAAGCACACGGCGGTGCTGTGCCTGGCCGCGCCGCAGGGGCACGCGCGCAAGGAGCGGCTCACCAAGAAGGAGCAGATGTTCCATCTGTATAGGTCTGTACCACACGTGGTCCGCTTCTACCTGTCGCAGGCGGCGCGCGGCGGCAAGCACACGGCGGTGCTGTGCCTGGCCGCGCCGCAGGGGCACGCGCGCAAGGAGCGGCTCACCAAGAAGGAGCAGATGTTCCATCTGTATAGGTCTGTACCACACGTGGTCCGCTTCTACCTGTCGCAGGCGGCGCGCGGCGGCAAGCACACGGCGGTGCTGTGCCTGGCCGCGCCGCAGGGGCACGCGCGCAAGGAGCGGCTCACCAAGAAGGAGCAGATGTTCCATCTGTATAGGTCTGTACCACACGTGGTCCGCTTCTACCTGTCGCAGGCGGCGCGCGGCGGCAAGCACACGGCGGTGCTGTGCCTGGCCGCGCCGCAGGGGCACGCGCGCAAGGAGCGGCTCACCAAGAAGGAGCAGATGTTCCATCTGTATAGGTCTGTACCACACGTGGTCCGCTTCTACCTGTCGCAGGCGGCGCGCGGCGGCAAGCACACGGCGGTGCTGTGCCTGGCCGCGCCGCAGGGGCACGCGCGCAAGGAGCGGCTCACCAAGAAGGAGCAGATGTTCCATCTGTATAGGTCTGTACCACACGTGGTCCGCTTCTACCTGTCGCAGGCGGCGCGCGGCGGCAAGCACACGGCGGTGCTGTGCCTGGCCGCGCCGCAGGGGCACGCGCGCAAGGAGCGGCTCACCAAGAAGGAGCAGATGTTCCATCTGTATAGGTCTGTACCACACGTGGTCCGCTTCTACCTGTCGCAGGCGGCGCGCGGCGGCAAGCACACGGCGGTGCTGTGCCTGGCCGCGCCGCAGGGGCACGCGCGCAAGGAGCGGCTCACCAAGAAGGAGCAGATGTTCCATCTGTATAGGTCTGTACCACACGTGGTCCGCTTCTACCTGTCGCAGGCGGCGCGCGGCGGCAAGCACACGGCGGTGCTGTGCCTGGCCGCGCCGCAGGGGCACGCGCGCAAGGAGCGGCTCACCAAGAAGGAGCAGATGTTCCATCTGTATAGGTCTGTACCACACGTGGTCCGCTTCTACCTGTCGCAGGCGGCGCGCGGCGGCAAGCACACGGCGGTGCTGTGCCTGGCCGCGCCGCAGGGGCACGCGCGCAAGGAGCGGCTCACCAAGAAGGAGCAGATGTTCCATCTGTATAGGTCTGTACCACACGTGGTCCGCTTCTACCTGTCGCAGGCGGCGCGCGGCGGCAAGCACACGGCGGTGCTGTGCCTGGCCGCGCCGCAGGGGCACGCGCGCAAGGAGCGGCTCACCAAGAAGGAGCAGATGTTCCATCTGTATAGGTCTGTACCACACGTGGTCCGCTTCTACCTGTCGCAGGCGGCGCGCGGCGGCAAGCACACGGCGGTGCTGTGCCTGGCCGCGCCGCAGGGGCACGCGCGCAAGGAGCGGCTCACCAAGAAGGAGCAGATGTTCCATCTGTATAGGTCTGTACCACACGTGGTCCGCTTCTACCTGTCGCAGGCGGCGCGCGGCGGCAAGCACACGGCGGTGCTGTGCCTGGCCGCGCCGCAGGGGCACGCGCGCAAGGAGCGGCTCACCAAGAAGGAGCAGATGTTCCATCTGTATAGGTCTGTACCACACGTGGTCCGCTTCTACCTGTCGCAGGCGGCGCGCGGCGGCAAGCACACGGCGGTGCTGTGCCTGGCCGCGCCGCAGGGGCACGCGCGCAAGGAGCGGCTCACCAAGAAGGAGCAGATGTTCCATCTGTATAGGTCTGTACCACACGTGGTCCGCTTCTACCTGTCGCAGGCGGCGCGCGGCGGCAAGCACACGGCGGTGCTGTGCCTGGCCGCGCCGCAGGGGCACGCGCGCAAGGAGCGGCTCACCAAGAAGGAGCAGATGTTCCATCTGTATAGGTCTGTACCACACGTGGTCCGCTTCTACCTGTCGCAGGCGGCGCGCGGCGGCAAGCACACGGCGGTGCTGTGCCTGGCCGCGCCGCAGGGGCACGCGCGCAAGGAGCGGCTCACCAAGAAGGAGCAGATGTTCCATCTGTATAGGTCTGTACCACACGTGGTCCGCTTCTACCTGTCGCAGGCGGCGCGCGGCGGCAAGCACACGGCGGTGCTGTGCCTGGCCGCGCCGCAGGGGCACGCGCGCAAGGAGCGGCTCACCAAGAAGGAGCAGATGTTCCATCTGTATAGGTCTGTACCACACGTGGTCCGCTTCTACCTGTCGCAGGCGGCGCGCGGCGGCAAGCACACGGCGGTGCTGTGCCTGGCCGCGCCGCAGGGGCACGCGCGCAAGGAGCGGCTCACCAAGAAGGAGCAGATGTTCCATCTGTATAGGTCTGTACCACACGTGGTCCGCTTCTACCTGTCGCAGGCGGCGCGCGGCGGCAAGCACACGGCGGTGCTGTGCCTGGCCGCGCCGCAGGGGCACGCGCGCAAGGAGCGGCTCACCAAGAAGGAGCAGATGTTCCATCTGTATAGGTCTGTACCACACGTGGTCCGCTTCTACCTGTCGCAGGCGGCGCGCGGCGGCAAGCACACGGCGGTGCTGTGCCTGGCCGCGCCGCAGGGGCACGCGCGCAAGGAGCGGCTCACCAAGAAGGAGCAGATGTTCCATCTGTATAGGTCTGTACCACACGTGGTCCGCTTCTACCTGTCGCAGGCGGCGCGCGGCGGCAAGCACACGGCGGTGCTGTGCCTGGCCGCGCCGCAGGGGCACGCGCGCAAGGAGCGGCTCACCAAGAAGGAGCAGATGTTCCATCTGTATAGGTCTGTACCACACGTGGTCCGCTTCTACCTGTCGCAGGCGGCGCGCGGCGGCAAGCACACGGCGGTGCTGTGCCTGGCCGCGCCGCAGGGGCACGCGCGCAAGGAGCGGCTCACCAAGAAGGAGCAGATGTTCCATCTGTATAGGTCTGTACCACACGTGGTCCGCTTCTACCTGTCGCAGGCGGCGCGCGGCGGCAAGCACACGGCGGTGCTGTGCCTGGCCGCGCCGCAGGGGCACGCGCGCAAGGAGCGGCTCACCAAGAAGGAGCAGATGTTCCATCTGTATAGGTCTGTACCACACGTGGTCCGCTTCTACCTGTCGCAGGCGGCGCGCGGCGGCAAGCACACGGCGGTGCTGTGCCTGGCCGCGCCGCAGGGGCACGCGCGCAAGGAGCGGCTCACCAAGAAGGAGCAGATGTTCCATCTGTATAGGTCTGTACCACACGTGGTCCGCTTCTACCTGTCGCAGGCGGCGCGCGGCGGCAAGCACACGGCGGTGCTGTGCCTGGCCGCGCCGCAGGGGCACGCGCGCAAGGAGCGGCTCACCAAGAAGGAGCAGATGTTCCATCTGTATAGGTCTGTACCACACGTGGTCCGCTTCTACCTGTCGCAGGCGGCGCGCGGCGGCAAGCACACGGCGGTGCTGTGCCTGGCCGCGCCGCAGGGGCACGCGCGCAAGGAGCGGCTCACCAAGAAGGAGCAGATGTTCCATCTGTATAGGTCTGTACCACACGTGGTCCGCTTCTACCTGTCGCAGGTGGCGCGCGGCGGCAAGCACACGGCGGTGCTGTGCCTGGCCGCGCCGCAGGGGCACGCGCGCAAGGAGCGGCTCACCAAGAAGGAGCAGATGTTCCATCTGTATAGGTCTGTACCACACGTGGTCCGCTTCTACCTGTCGCAGGCGGCGCGCGGCGGCAAGCACACGGCGGTGCTGTGCCTGGCCGCGCCGCAGGGGCACGCGCGCAAGGAGCGGCTCACCAAGAAGGAGCAGATGTTCCATCTGTATAGGTCTGTACCACACGTGGTCCGCTTCTACCTGTCGCAGGCGGCGCGCGGCGGCAAGCACACGGCGGTGCTGTGCCTGGCCGCGCCGCAGGGGCACGCGCGCAAGGAGCGGCTCACCAAGAAGGAGCAGATGTTCCATCTGTATAGGTCTGTACCACACGTGGTCCGCTTCTACCTGTCGCAGGCGGCGCGCGGCGGCAAGCACACGGCGGTGCTGTGCCTGGCCGCGCCGCAGGGGCACGCGCGCAAGGAGCGGCTCACCAAGAAGGAGCAGATGTTCCATCTGTATAGGTCTGTACCACACGTGGTCCGCTTCTACCTGTCGCAGGCGGCGCGCGGCGGCAAGCACACGGCGGTGCTGTGCCTGGCCGCGCCGCAGGGGCACGCGCGCAACGAGCGG
Source organism: Carterocephalus palaemon (assembly GCA_944567765.1). Lineage (NCBI taxonomy): Eukaryota > Metazoa > Arthropoda > Insecta > Lepidoptera > Hesperiidae > Carterocephalus > Carterocephalus palaemon. The sequence continues at coordinate 10,385,318 of OX155657.1, read as the reverse complement.
CTCACCAAGAAGGAGCAGATGTTCCATCTGTATAGGTCTGTACCACACGTGGTCCGCTTCTACCTGTCGCAGGCGGCGCGCGGCGGCAAGCACACGGCGGTGCTGTGCCTGGCCGCGCCGCAGGGGCACGCGCGCAAGGAGCGGCTCACCAAGAAGGAGCAGATGTTCCATCTGTATAGGTCTGTACCACACGTGGTCCGCTTCTACCTGTCGCAGGCGGCGCGCGGCGGCAAGCACACGGCGGTGCTGTGCCTGGCCGCGCCGCAGGGGCACGCGCGCAAGGAGCGGCTCACCAAGAAGGAGCAGATGTTCCATCTGTATAGGTCTGTACCACACGTGGTCCGCTTCTACCTGTCGCAGGCGGCGCGCGGCGGCAAGCACACGGCGGTGCTGTGCCTGGCCGCGCCGCAGGGGCACGCGCGCAAGGAGCGGCTCACCAAGAAGGAGCAGATGTTCCATCTGTATAGGTCTGTACCACACGTGGTCCGCTTCTACCTGTCGCAGGCGGCGCGCGGCGGCAAGCACACGGCGGTGCTGTGCCTGGCCGCGCCGCAGGGGCACGCGCGCAAGGAGCGGCTCACCAAGAAGGAGCAGATGTTCCATCTGTATAGGTCTGTACCACACGTGGTCCGCTTCTACCTGTCGCAGGCGGCGCGCGGCGGCAAGCACACGGCGGTGCTGTGCCTGGCCGCGCCGCAGGGGCACGCGCGCAAGGAGCGGCTCACCAAGAAGGAGCAGATGTTCCATCTGTATAGGTCTGTACCACACGTGGTCCGCTTCTACCTGTCGCAGGCGGCGCGCGGCGGCAAGCACACGGCGGTGCTGTGCCTGGCCGCGCCGCAGGGGCACGCGCGCAAGGAGCGGCTCACCAAGAAGGAGCAGATGTTCCATCTGTATAGGTCTGTACCACACGTGGTCCGCTTCTACCTGTCGCAGGCGGCGCGCGGCGGCAAGCACACGGCGGTGCTGTGCCTGGCCGCGCCGCAGGGGCACGCGCGCAAGGAGCGGCTCACCAAGAAGGAGCAGATGTTCCATCTGTATAGGTCTGTACCACACGTGGTCCGCTTCTACCTGTCGCAGGCGGCGCGCGGCGGCAAGCACACGGCGGTGCTGTGCCTGGCCGCGCCGCAGGGGCACGCGCGCAAGGAGCGGCTCACCAAGAAGGAGCAGATGTTCCATCTGTATAGGTCTGTACCACACGTGGTCCGCTTCTACCTGTCGCAGGCGGCGCGCGGCGGCAAGCACACGGCGGTGCTGTGCCTGGCCGCGCCGCAGGGGCACGCGCGCAAGGAGCGGCTCACCAAGAAGGAGCAGATGTTCCATCTGTATAGGTCTGTACCACACGTCTGTACGTCCGTCTGTCCGTCCGTCTGTCCGTCAGCGTTTTGGGGTCCACTGTTGGACGTAGGCCTTCCCAAAATGACGCCACTCCTACCGATCCTGTGCCTTCTGAAATCGTCGCATTAATGCGCATCTCGCCCAGTATCTCATAGCGTCGCTCTGATTTTTTTGCTTGTTATCAATTTATAAATATAATTTGACACCATTTTAATAGTAGAATGTCAGAATTTATATTTGTTATTCTTGTCTATACTAATATTATAAAGAGGAAACAATTTTGTTTACAATGTTTTCACACAAAAACTACTGGACCAATTTCAAAAATTCTTTCACCATTAGAAAGCTGCATCTTCACTTAGTGATATAGTCTATATAATATTACTAGATGTTAACGAAACTATTGTTAAGTCTAATTCCACGCGAGCGAAGCTGCGGGCGTCCACTAGTTGTGCAATAAAGAAAATAATTTGTTCGCACACAGGCCGAACACGGGGCAGCAAATGAGGGCGGAGTCCCTCGCCGAAATCGAGAAGAAGTACCGCAAGGTGGGCAGCGAGGAGGCCGAGGCGGCGTGGAGGGCGCAGCACGCGGCGTCGCTGCGCGTGTGCACGCACGCCTACCACCGCTCCACGTGCCGGAGCGCGCCCGACTGCGAGGTGAGCTGTGAGCTGCACGCGCATACAGACACATAGAAGAAGTACCGCAAGGTGGGCAGCGAGGAGGCCGAGGCGGCGTGGAGGGCGCAGCACGCGGCGTCGCTGCGCGTGTGCACGCACGCCTACCACCGCTCCACGTGCCGGAGCGCGCCCGACTGCGAGGTGAGCTGTGAGCTGCACGCGCATACAGACACATAGAAGAAGTACCGCAAGGTGGGCAGCGAGGAGGCCGAGGCGGCGTGGAGGGCGCAGCACGCGGCGTCGCTGCGCGTGTGCACGCACGCCTACCACCGCTCCACGTGCCGGAGCGCGCCCGACTGCGAGGTGAGCTGTGAGCTGCACGCGCATACAGACACATAGAAGAAGTACCGCAAGGTGGGCAGCGAGGAGGCCGAGGCGGCGTGGAGGGCGCAGCACGCGGCGTCGCTGCGCGTGTGCACGCACGCCTACCACCGCTCCACGTGCCGGAGCGCGCCCGACTGCGAGGTGAGCTGTGAGCTGCACGCGCATACAGACACATAGAAGAAGTACCGCAAGGTGGGCAGCGAGGAGGCCGAGGCGGCGTGGAGGGCGCAGCACGCGGCGTCGCTGCGCGTGTGCACGCACGCCTACCACCGCTCCACGTGCCGGAGCGCGCCCGACTGCGAGGTGAGCTGTGAGCTGCACGCGCATACAGACACATAGAAGAAGTACCGCAAGGTGGGCAGCGAGGAGGCCGAGGCGGCGTGGAGGGCGCAGCACGCGGCGTCGCTGCGCGTGTGCACGCACGCCTACCACCGCTCCACGTGCCGGAGCGCGCCCGACTGCGAGGTGAGCTGTGAGCTGCACGCGCATACAGACACATAGAAGAAGTACCGCAAGGTGGGCAGCGAGGAGGCCGAGGCGGCGTGGAGGGCGCAGCACGCGGCGTCGCTGCGCGTGTGCACGCACGCCTACCACCGCTCCACGTGCCGGAGCGCGCCCGACTGCGAGGTGAGCTGCACGCGCGCACGGACACATAGACACACGGCGAGGAAGCACGCGCGCGTATAGCTAGCGGGACGAAAGTATAGCTCTGAACGAAATCCGAAGGGGATAGTTGCGCATGGGGTACATGCGGGAGACACAGGTAATACGGCTGGCGACCCAATCAGAGTAGACATACGGCGAGTAAGCACACGCGCGTATAGCTAGCGGCACGAAAGTATAGCTCTGAACGAAATCCGGGGGGGATAGTTGCGCATGGGGTACATGCGGGAGACACAGGTAATACGGCTGGCGACCCAATCAGAGTAGACATACGGCGAGTAAGCACACGCGCGTATAGCTAGCGGCACGAAAGTATAGCTCTGAACGAAATCCGAAGGGGATAGTTGCGCATGGGGTACATGCGGGAGACACAGGTAATACGGCTGGCGACCCAATCAGAGTAGACATACGGCGAGTAAGCACACGCGCGTATAGCTAGCGGCACGAAAGTATAGCTCTGAACGAAATCCGGGGGGGATAGTTGCGCATTGGACATATTTCCCGCTCTTTCGAGGGCATCACTTTCCACTGATCAGAAGTTGATTGGCGCGCAGTGTTGCCAGGTCCATCGCAACCCCAGTACCCCTCGTAGCAGGGAGCATGCTTACCCTGCGGCTCTTCACGCTGCTGACGCTCTCTCTCTCCTTCTCTCTCGCTCCCCCCCCCCTCTCTTTTATATCCGACCATTCGTCATCGGTTTTACTTTTGTGCTGGGGTGCATCATCTTCCGTGAGGCACTCGGAAGCCGGTACTATGATTTGTGGCGTGCATGCGCACCTGTGTCTCTCGCACACATGTACATACAAGCGGTAGACACAAGGTAATACGGCTGGTGAACCAATCAGAGCTTACGATTGACAAATCGCTCGCCCCGCGTCACTTTACCGACGATACCTTAATTTCGACTTTTCCGCATTCAATATCAGAACTTCCTCGCACGCACATACACAAAAAAATAAACATCGTTCGTTACGATTAAAAATATTGTCAGAATTTTAAAAATATTGTTAGAATTTGCTACTTAGATGCAATTTAGAAACAAATATAAAATTGCATTACCTTCTGTACGAACAAATTACGGTAAGAAGACGATAATGTTTGATGGAGTCCTACTTTATAACAATTTACCTAATCATATAAAGAAGTGCGACAGCATAACTATGTTTAAAAAGAAATTAAAACAACATGTAGTGACTATGTTAAGAAATTAGAGAAGTGCATTGTAAACATTTTCACCCTTATTAATAAAAATCGCTTACTCCAAGCGTAATCCGAAGTTACACTTGGACTAGTTAATTCTTGATTAACCTAGTAATAACTTCGTAATTGCAATGCTATTAATAAACATGGAATAGCCTCGGACTAACAATACATTTCTTAGTCCGGGTTTAACGAGTAAAATATGGCAACCTTTAAAATTTAAAAGTAAAAAGAGTGAGTCAGTGAACGACTTCATGCATTAAAATGACAGTTATAGCTCATATTTTGGGATTGACAACATCAAACTGGACGTGCAGTGACAGTGCAGCTCAGTCAATTTAAAGCGCTTCTAACCACAGAGTACATTTTACATACTCTAACCGTAACCTCGCTCCTCGCAGTTTGTTACTTGTAAAATTTAAAATTGATTTACTTTAATTAGGTAAATGTTGAAAGATGAACAACATAATATGAGAATTTTGGAAATTGCGGAAGAGAAGCGTGCACTAAAAATGGAAATTCTTAGAGAAAATCTAAAAGCAGCAATTTTGGAAAGAGAAGAGAAATTTTATGAAAAAAAGAAATTTAGAATAAGTACCTAATAAGTATTCACCGAAACAGTTTTTGTTAAATTGATTATTAATCACGAAATTCCTTGCAAAAAGTAAATAATAGGTCTAATGTCACATGCATGTGGTTTCAATTTTTCATTAAAGGTAGAAGAAATAAAACCAATAACAAATTATTCAATAAAATATGCATTCCTTCACATTCTGGTCTATTTATTTTAATAATTCTCTTCGATAAATGCTGCCCGTGCTGCATTACCTCTGACACAGTTATTTATGGCCTGCATCACAGGAACAATGCTCTCCTGCTCTACACCCTCAAGCATATCATGCTTGTACATGGTTATATTGTGCAGTACTGTTAATGCAACAATGTACAATTTGGTATTTTCTAATTTTGTTGTGAAGCCTCGAAGTAAACTATTAAATCAGGACTTCCACACTACAAAACATCTTTCAACTGAGTTCCTTGTTTTTTATGTGCCCGGTTGTCCGTCTCTTCCCTTTCAGTATTATCTTGAAAATCGGTATTTAGATTTAAACTCAGTTTCATGCACCATGAACTTCCAATAGATTTTGACGAGTTTTATACAACTTCACACGTCGCAGTAAATGTGGAACTTGGTTTTCCATCTCACGTATCTCGTCTATCACCATCAAATCATCAATAAAATAATCTTTATCCATCTTTAACAACTAAAAACGAACAGAATCAGAACCTACGGATGTATCAAAGTTTCTAAATAAATATCAATGACGTTTAGAACGCGTCAAGTCAACGTCAATGTTGTCAATGCACGCCTAATCGCTCGCTAAACCATCGCTAAACTATGTAGCGACATGGACTATCTTTAATTCTGAGATAAGACTCGGAGTAGCTTACTTCTTCGTTATTCCATGTTTATTAATAATGAATTTCATTAAATCTTATTTACGACAAGTTTTAAAGTTACTCTTGCTCTAGTCTATGTTTATTAATACGACCGTTTATGTTAAAGGAATTAGAGGCAAACACTTACTTACTATTATGTTTTTTTTGTATATCATTGTAAATGGAACTTATGTTTTTTAACAGCTTTTATTTAACGTATGTATCTCCTGGAATCTTGTAATCAATATTTCACCCACTTCCACTGAAGCTATCGAGCTGAAATTTAGCACACATATTTGGTTCCCCACGCACGAAAAAAAAAAGTTATAAAAAACTTTTTTTTGTAACTTTTTTAATAATTCAATTATGAGACTGAATTCTTTAAAGCTACTTGATGGTTGTGTGACACGCAGGTCGGCCTGCGCGTGCGCTCGTACCACGTGCTCGCGGGCTCGGTGCTGGCGGTGTGGGCGCGCGTGGAGGCGGCGCTGGCGGCGCGCGCGCAGGCGCACAAGATGCAGGTGGTGCGCCTCAAGACCGACGACGGCCTCAAGATTGTCGGTGAGTGTATAGAATATAAATAAATAATAAATAAATATCTTGGACATTCTCACACACGGCCATCTGACCCCAAAGTAGGCGCGAGCCTGTGATATGGGTGTCAGAGACTGATATACATACATAGATATTTTTTAAATACATACATAAATAGATAATATTAACATCCAGACACAGAACAATTACAAGTGTTCGTCACACGAATATTTGTCCTGAGTGGGATTCGAACCCACGACCTTTGGCGCAACAGACAGGGTCACTACCGATTGCGCCAACGGGCCTGTCAACGGGTATATGATAAACATTATAGAATAGATGATAACATAACTATGTAATTTAAAATTTTGCACACCATTGTGATGGTAGGATGTAAGAAATCATATTTGTTATTCCACTTTACTGACTACATTCTTGCAATAAATTAATATTATTATTATTATAAAGTGTCGTGGATCAAGATTGTCTGGTCAGGATATAGATGCTAATCTGTCGCTGATCAAGATTGTCGGTCAGTGTATAGATGCTAACGTGTAGTCGATCAAGATTGTCGGTCAGTGTATAGATGCTAACGTGTAGTCGATCGAGATTGTCGGTCAGTGTATAGATGCTAACGTGTAATCGATCAAGATTGTCGGTCAGTGTATAGATGCTAACGTGTAGTCGATCAAGATTGTCGGTCAGTGTATAGATGATAAAGTGTCGCGGATCAAGATTGTCGGTCAGTGTATAGATGCTAACGTGTCGCTGATCAAGATACGCTGGCAAACGTAATATATATTTTTTTATTATTCTACCCTCCAGGTACAGTAATCCCAAAGAATTGCGTGGACACGCTGAAGGAGGCGCTGTCGTCGGACGCGGTGAATGTCACCGAACAGAAGTTCGATCAGCCGTGCTGAACGAGGCCGTGAGGCCTACGGAATAGAGGTTAATGTTGCGCCGACCCCACTTAGTTCCTGTCTCCACCGAGCGACTCGGCAGAGTAGTGTATTATAGAGAAATTGGTACTGCCGTGGGTAGTACGAGTGTAGTTGTAGACACTGTGACCACCGGATACTCTCTGATACCCCTGTGGGTATTATTGTGGATATTTTGTACTACTGTGGGTAGTACAAGTGTAGTTGTAAAGTTTAACCGTGATGTGAACATCAGTGTAATTACCCTTTGCAATGCAAGGTGGGTAGTACGGTTGAAAATTTGGTACTACTGAGGGTAGTACAACAACTACAATAGTTGTATACACCACCAGGGTATCAAGTGTGCTACCATCTGGTACTACCCCTGGGTAGGGGTATGCAAATAAAGACACTTGAAACTATGATTGGTTTGGGGCCAGTAGGTAGGTCCTTCAGTGCTGTGATGAAGTCGGGATGGGAGTGTGATGGCAGTCAAGGCTTCAAGCTATGGTAGAGTTCCTGCAGCTGATACAGTCTTATTTAGACTTTGGATTCCTCGGTTCCTATGTTTAAGACTAATTTGACTAACTCTATTATGAAACAGTTTGATTGGTCTAATTTTGGCGATGTAGTATTTGATTGGTCACTGAATGAGGAGACCAATCAAATTAAAAATTAGCAAAATGAAATACAGCGATGAGTCTCGATAATTGTAATACCCTTTGACTGACGAGTGTATGGTACGAGAAGTAGTAGTGTTTCTATATAGGAACTCTGACGCAGCCTGTCGCCCGTGACAACTGTGACGAAACAGAACTGTAGCAAGGAACGGAGTGCCCACTAAAGTTCTGTGAACTGCATTCGACATGTTTTTATTTTATTTTATCCTCCTTCAATGTCGATACAACTTTTATTTTTTTATGTTTTAAACGTTGAATCAAATATAAATACAAGTATGTATGTATAAATATATGATACGAATACAAAACAACTGAAGGATTTATTAGAGCTGTAAATACGCGGGTACGCACGTATTTCACGTGCGCTTGTATGTACGTTCGCACGTTTTGTATGTGTGTGGATATTCTCGCACTTGTATGCGTCATTATGACACATAGATGGCGCTGCTTTACATTATAATAATCATAATTAACGACTATGAATTAATGATCCGACTATAGTATAGAAGTATATATTTATAGTATATATCGGTCTTATAGTTGGTACTACACCGTTCTGCATGTATGACCACTTGAAAGTTACTATTCCATGGCACGTTCTTCTGGGATTCTGAAGTGGGTTTGATCCTTGGTTATTTATTTGACGGTTAAATATATTTACAATGCCTAGTTGGTGTTGTATAGTCCTGGGTTTGATAGCCGAGTCGGGCAAGATTTTACTTGGTTTAGCTTGATTTTAAACTCAAATTGAAAGAAACATGGAATCTGGAATTAATATTGTGTCCTGTGTATGGTTAACTGATGTGAAAAGTGGATGTACTCACTTCTGCCTATCCCTTTGGGGACATACCGGCGTGTTGCTGTTTTTTAACGCTGTATCAAATAAACTACACTTTTTCTCACCGGCCCAACTTTTCCATCGGTTATCCAAACAAATGTTCATACATTTTTATAAATGCTGTGACAGCTAATTTCTATCCTGAATATTTTTGTTTTAATGTACAATGTTGTATACGAATTATAAAGTAAATAGTTCTCATTTTATGTACAAATATTGATAATGTCTATGTATAAATCTACAGTGAAATGCATTAAGTATCAATATATGTTTAAGATCAATTTCATTCATTTCACTGCTTTTATGTGATTATTTTATAGTCGACGCAATTTTTTTGCCAATATAACATTTCTTTTTAGTATGTTAAATAATTTAAATCCAACTCAAGTTGAAGGCTCTTAATTAATTTTTAATTTTTCATTACTTTGTGCAATTAATTAATTCCTATTGGTTTTAAAACTGTCATGTTGGAAGCTATTTTAATGTTTTAATTGTCATATATTTTACGGATATAAGATAGCAAACGGGCACGCAACATCTAGCCGCTGCCGCACGTGACAACTGTGACAGACCTGAAACAAAACTCGATAAGTGTGTTCTTCAGTCGGTCACAGGTGCGTAACGTAGAGGACTAAGGAACTACACTAATTACTTACAACTATTACGCCGCAAAAATGTTACTGGTACCTTGGGTGGGTGTGGTACCACGGCTGGATTCGAATTAGAACGTATGTTCCATATAACCTTTAAGGTTCTTTATAGGCTCTACCAGCAAATAATTTTATTTGAAACAGTGAAATCATTCATTTTATTACGTAGTTATAACAATACGTCTCGCACTGCCACAGAGAAAGCATTAGAAAATTTTTATATATTCCAGCACTTGTATGTAATTCATATTATGAATATGGTGCATTTCATATTTTAGCAAATCTAAAGTTGTATATGTATTGCAAACTAATTTTTTATAATAATGGGGCTAAACATTATAATACTTAAGTGTTATCAATCTGAAATTAATTAGAGATCCGTTTATGATGATGTTAATATATTAATTATATCAAATACATTGCATAGTCTCACCGAAGTAATTTAATAGCTATTACACTATTTTATATAAAACTGTAACATGCATTATTTATTTGTAGATGTGGGTGCGTTTATACGGAACATATTAGAGAGAAGGATGTCCTGGGTTCGTTCCCCAGGCCGGGTAAATGTATTACTGGGGTTCTCTAACTTGAAATTCCCAGTAACAGCTTGCAGTCTGGATTTATGTCCTGCATATTATTATGGCAATACGATCACCACCTATTGTAATAACTGGTGAGATGTGTGCTCTCTGCCTACTCCATACTACGGTTCAGGCGTTATGTTATTAGAGGCTAATATGCATCTATAAAGGCACCCGCGCATAGAAGGCAACTACGCCCTATAAGTATATACCTAGTCCTTTCGAGAAACGTGTCGATCTTATTTTTGTAACTATTCATATAAATAAATAACTTAGCGGTTTCGTTCAGTGTTTAATTAGGATTATAATAATTGTGTCTTAGTGAAGTTGTGTATGTATGTACCCGTTGGCGATGTATATTCTGTCGTACATGGGTCGTGTCGTGCAGTCACTGTGATAGGGTCGTCAAGGTACAGCAGGTCTTTTGAGGCGTGGACGGAGCGCCGGGCCGAGGGAGATATGTGAAGTGTAAAAATGGTAGAAAACTGTATGTCATATGCGCTCTGAAAGTGGCACACTAAGGCTGCAAGTCCACCGGTGCGGAGTGAGGCAGCGGAGCCGAGGAACGGAGAAATATTAACCAATAGGATTGCACAAAATCTCCGCTCCTCATAAGACAGCCAGACAGACAGGTTCCTTTATTGTACACCAAAACAATATACCACAAATAAAAAGTACATACAAAAAAAAAAAATATTAGAGTGGTAGTACAAAATGGCGGTCTTATCACTAAAAAGTAATAATAAGCATAAGTGGACAGACCTATCGGTTAATATTTCTCCGTTTCTCGTCTCCGCTGACTCGCTCCGCTCTAGTGGACTGGCAGCCTTAATCTGATCAGATGTGTGGCACCTTTTGCTTAGTTTCGCGTCAGTACATAACATATTCTGGATTTGATTATCAACGAAATGTGGCGTTTTCGATCGCTGAATACTGTAAATGTAACATGCTAACTCTTTTTCACTTGATAGATGAATGTTTTCGTAGCCAACTGACCTGTGTGGGCGCTCTGTCTGCGAACAAGCTGTCGCTAGCCATGATGGGACATGTCTGTGTCTTTGAAAATGAAGACTAATAAATGTATATATGATAATGGATTTTGTGTTTTATTTTTTCTTCATCGCAATATGGGTAAAAGTAAGAAAAATACAAAAATCAAATGTACAGCGCCATCTAGGACTATAGACTTCTAGTGTCCGCATTTCTAAATGGCTTATAATGATTCTTTATTAATATAAGAAGTTGGGAGAATATAGCTGCGACCCATATACGTCCAGTTTCTCCCACAGCTGCGCGAGGGCTAGAGCATACTCCACCACGTTGCTCTAATGCGGATTGCTGGAGGGGTTAGTGGCCAACCCAGTGTCGAATGTTCACAAGCAAGCCGAATGTCTTCGACAAGGCTAAGCAACTGTTTCCAGCATTGAAAACAACTGGGATCGACCGCTTAACATGCCCTCACGGTAGCGGCCGTGACTAGCGGTCACCCATCCACAATCCGACCGCGTCCATCGTTGTTTAACTCTTTAACACATTGAATCGGCGCGAGGCACTGGGCTATGGACACTACATGGAAATGCCATTAGGCATTTCCATTATGTTGGCCCTATGTTATAGCCTTTAGGTGACATGAAAATTAAATAAATAAATAAAATTGATACAAATTATATCAAAATCTTTATTTAGAGCCTTACATTATTTAGAAAATAAATATGTATGTAACATAACATGTCAATAAAATTATGCTATTCACTTTTGTGCATTCCACTGTTCAACAGTGAGTGTCTTCTGTGTGAAGGCATGTATAGTCTTTAGTTCCTCCTGCAATACTGAGTTGACTAGCCTGGAAAGAAGAGTACATAATGAACCAGAAGTTTTTAGCTGTAGAAAACTAACTCATCACTAGGTATTTTGAAATAACTACAAATACTTTCATTATGATAGGTAATATCCATAGGTATAAGATGCTAGCTATAATTTAATTTATATTTACGAAATCAGATACAGATAAGCCCAGAAAAAAATCACTGCAATGGGATTTGAACTTTCTATAATATATATTGTGGGTATACATCTCACTAATATGAAGGTAGTTCAGCATTTTGTTATTTAATATGCCACTTATATTAAACGTCAAGTAACGGTCAGCTGCTTTTCATTGTTCCCCCAAATACTCCCTCAGGAATATCAACAGGTGCTTGTTAGGTATAAACACTATCGACCATCCTATAGGTATTGAATGAATAGACTTATAATCATAATTTTAATTGTTCTATTAGATATCTTTAATCATAGATATGCAATTATGCACCATGAAGTCATTTAGGCATCCTCATGGATCATTTACCTGTGTCGTGCCAGTAATGGCTTTCCTTGGAATTTGTCAGATACAATAAGGACTGAAAATTTCCCTCCACAACCATCACTCTCATCTGTTACCTCCTGCAACCAAAGAAAAGGATTGTTTGAGTGGTAACTGTTCTGTATCTATTAAATTACATATTCAATACCACATGATTATAGCACATCATTGAGTAAGATGAGTGATAGATACATTACTTTAATAAATATACTCTCTGAACGTGGTCTTCGGGTGCTGCCCATAAACTGTTTCTTTATTAGTTAGTAGAAAGGATTAAGGTTAAAAAAACTCACAACATGAACCGCCTCCAATTCCTTTGTCAGTTTTTCCTTTAAATATTCGTCAGTGTACATTTTATTCAGAAATAGAAATGGCAAAGGGTTCTACAATAAGTAAATCTAATCCGTGATATTGGCATTAAAATATCATTTAATTTTAATTCCTTTTTTTTTCAAAAATCTACTCGTACCTTGTTAAAAAATTTGATATTTGTATTGACATTTGACAATGACATTAGTTTTTTGAACGGGTGATTCCTATGACGCATTTAATCTTCAGACGAAAACCGTGGGGTCCATGGGCCTCTTAGTTTTAATAGTTACCTGAGGAGGACAGTATCTAAATGGCATATAATGTCTTTGTAATTAATTTTAAACAGTTTTATTTTATGCTGTCATTATTATTTTATAGTCTATCGTACTATTTGGACAGTTCATTTTCCGCACATTTTGAAAGTGTTTTGAAATCTCTTAGAATTTTTATTAGATGTTGTAATAGATAATTAAGTTCCACTATGAATATGGAAGGCGAATCAGCATCTTTGAAAAAAAACTTACTAGATTGGCGAATCAGCCAATATCCCAAGTATATCTTGTTACCAATAGACGAAAATCATGACCAAAGAAGATCCAATATAAAGAATGTCGTTTATTCAGAGGTGACAAATTTATTAATTTAATTAATTTGCATTGACCAATTTTTATGTATGAGAACCAGTACTTACCGTAAAATGTTCCAATGTTTATATTTTGCGCCAGGTAATTCCAAGCCCTCTGGAAAAAAACGTACGACTAGTTTGCGTATCCGAAGACGCTCTTTCCAGCATTTTGGACATGGGTCCGGAGATAGCACAATGCGCAGATTTCGTCGAATTTATTTGCGGAAGGAAATTGCCTTATGGAAGTTTGCCGGTTGCACATAGGTAACAAGTTAAATGAAATTAAACTTTACTTATCTATAAATATATATTTCTCTTTAACATTTAGGCTGAGCATTTAAGTATCGTTCTCCATTTTACATTAGATTTTGGAAGGTATTTTCAACACTAGACTAGAGAAAATATGGCTTACTAAACATTTCAGTTTTTAAATTTATATTTTACTGGCTTTCAACTTTTATCAGCTTGTGGCTTTGTCACTTTATGAACCCACCATACAGCTCATCAAAATATTTATACTAGTAACTAAATATTATGAAATTTACCGTTACAGGTACGGAGGCCACCAATATGGTTTATGGGTTGGTCAGCTAGGTGATGGCAGAGCTCACATATTGGGAGAATACGTTAACAAGTAAGAATTTCTTGTAGTACGGGTGTATTTGGCTTCTCTATCTCTCCATGCAGCCAACAGTAGTCCTAACGTACGATGTCATTTTAATCGTTAACATGATAATACAGATTGGGTCAGCGGTGGCAGATCCAGCTGAAAGGCTCCGGCCAGACGCCGTACTCGCGCATCCACGACGGGCGCGCGGTGCTCCGCGCCTGCATCCGGGAGATGATAGCAAGCGAGGCGTGCCACCACCTTGGTGTTCCCACCACCAGGACCGCCGCCGTTATTGGTTGGTTGATCTAGTTTTACGAGATTCTGAAGCTATGTCACCGGAAAATAACAAGAACCGTAAGTTTATAAATTTCCTAGGCAATTTATAAACCTTCGTAGGATTCTAAACGAGAGATAAATTGTATTATTTTACGCCCACATTTTCGCAAATTGATAAACTTACCGAACTGACGCGTAAATTAATAAGTAGGCAAACATTTGTTGACGAACTGAAATTTACCACAGAGCTACGAAATTTTTATAGTGGCGATGACCAAAATAGTAAGAACGACTACTTAACGCCGTTCATTTTTAGCTAGCTGGTAAGGGGGAGTAGGGGGCGGGTAAGCGGGGGGCACGGGGGGCCGCAGGCCCCCCGAAAAAAAAAAGGGGGGCTCGGGGGGCGAAGCCCCCCGCCAAGAAAAAACGATACAGTCAACTCCAAATTTTGTTAGGTTAGGTTCAGGTTTGTCTATGTTTATCTACGCAAAAAAAGGGACCCCGCGAAGCGGGGTTCCGTCGACATTTGTGACAGAGTCCGACTTGTCTCACAAGAAATAAAATTCCTATTATTATTATACAATTTGTTTTATTTAATTCCTTCAATCAAAGCAAAAGTAATTTAATTTTTCATTACTATTTAAGTACCTACTGTTTTGTAATCGAAACTGATAAAGTTACAGTTTGGCAAGTCTGATTGTACCTAAGTCTATGAACACAAGCATTGCCACTGTCAACATTGACCAATCAGAGAGCAGTGTGTTATTTGCCGTATTTTAAAGAAGCGTAAAATTAAAAGCTCTTTTGTGATTGGTCAAACCGTTTAGAATCTTACGGATTGATATCCGTTAGTTTATAAATTTACCAAGAGACGTCGCAAATTGATAAATTTGCGAAAATGTGGGCGTAAAATAATACAATTTATCTCTCGTTTAGAATCCTACGAAGGTTTTTAAATTTCCTAGGAAATTTATAAACTTGCGAATCTTGTTATTTTCTGGTGACAGCTATAAGTCGCAATCTCAAAAAACAAAGCAGGAAAGGAGTTAAACTAGGTAAACATGACATCCATTTAAATCATCTTTTTTAAAATTCGTACTGCCCACACCGTTAGTTCTGACGAACAGGGTCATCTGAAAACCTTTCGTGGAACCTCGTGTCGGCGCTGTTGGAGCGTTAGGGAATCAATGCCTTTCTCATATGAGGAGTGGGCGAAAGGTATTTCTCCGATTCCGTAAATCATTTTCAAGGAGTCTTTTGGACAGACTTGACCTGATTTAGGCAGCGCAATGTACCTTGACATGATTTAATTATTGGCGTCTTGTTTAATTTAGCGTCTTTTTATCGGCACGGTAGTATTCAAGACTTCAAGAGGACTGAGGCATCGATTGGATTCGATTTCGTCCGGCTCTCCATATGTTGTCGTTTTATCATCTTGACCATAGTAATGATGATGAAGTCAGTTAGGCTGATACCGCTCAATGTTCCTTGACTGATGCTTCCACAGTGAGTGAGGAGCTGGTGGTCCGCGACGTGTTCTACACGGGGCACGCACAGCGCGAGCGTGCGGCCATCTTGATGCGGCTGGCTCCGAGCTTCTTCCGCTTCGGCTCGCTAGAGATACTCGCGCGCAATGGAGAACTCTCGGTGCTGCGGCAGCTCGCTGACTTTGTTATTAAGGTACTAATACAAGTGTCGGCACGAAAGTGTAGCCCTGAACGAAATTCGGAGGGTGTGCATGGTGTATAAATGCAGGGGGCATAGGGCTTAGGACCGACAACCCGCTCGTCCCGGGACGCTACCTTAAATTTTAACACACACACATTTAAAACACACACGAAACAGATACATTTTTGTGTATGGAAATGATACAAAATAGGGTAATTAACATCATCAGTGCGATGAATTAAGAAGCAATATTCTCTGAGAACTGAACTACGTGTGTTTGTTATCCTTAAGTCAAATGGGGTCTATCAAATTTCTCCTGACCTGTACTTGCCTGTAAGATAATATTACAGGGTGTGTTCAAAGCAAAATTTTTTTTATTACGTGTTTGTTCACGTGTATATTGACGACTCCGTAGTTCCGGTGGGAGTGAGCCTGACTACCGAACTGCGCGTCCCATGTTAAAATCCCGGCTGGGGTATTTCGCAGATAAACATTTGTACTACGCTCATAGATGTAAAGTTGTGTTGTTTTCTGTGTATCCGCCCGCAATACAGGCCTAGGCCTATCGCGAGGGAGTGAGTGTTTATGATGTATGTATATTTATTTATTTATACCATATAGTACCTACTTATTCTAAGGAAACGCTATTTCCCAAATTGAATCTTAATATTTCAGGAATACTATCCAGACATTCACCTCACGGATGAGAACAGGTTCATAAGATTGTTCTCTGAGATCGCCCACCGCACCTTGGACCTCGTTGCAAAGTGGCACGGTAAGTGTTCATCTACCGTTCGTTTTTGGATATATAGGATTTATTAAACTTTGTGTCGCTCTGATAATAACAGTTGTTTCCCAGGCGTGGGCTTCACCCACGGGCTGCTGAACACGGACAACATGAGCCTGCTGGGACTCACGCTGGACTACGGCCCGTTCGGGTTCCTCGACTCCTACGACGGCGGCTTCGTCGCCAACTGCTCCGATGGCGAGGGGCGGTACGCGCTGGCTAAGCAGCCTGACGTACGGGATTAATTAATTAATAATTTTTTATTTATTTATTGTTGTAAAAAAAAAAGTTTATTTTACAAGGGGTGGAGAATCAATTTTATCGTAAAATCGACCAGCGCACTTTCCCCTCAAATAGTATGTAGCGTTCAGCACTGTATTGCTTTTGTTTTCCTAAATCTGCGATCCTTAAGTAATGTGTGTTCAGTTAAATATTTATAAACAGGTCATGGATGTTAAATTGTGGTGTTTTTGGTAAACGAACCCGTAACACAGACCTAGTATGTGCATACCACAGGGGTGCGAGTGTGTAAGCCTTTATTTATTTATTATTTATGTATGTACCTAAACAGTTTTCTGAGGCAGGTGGTGGTCTGGAATATTGGCCAGCTAGCGAATGCTTTCAAGCCCCTCTTGAGCGCCTCACAGCAAGTTCACATGTCACATATTCTGAAGACCCTGGACACATATTGCAAGAACAAAATACTGTAAGCTCCTTTATCCCTTAAGTTGTTTAAAACAGCATCTGAACACATCGTAATTTGCTATAGGTACTTTGCTAAGAACACCTTACCTTGACCTCTCCATCATTCTATCGAAACGGAGGTGGTAGTCGAATCGTCATCGTCCGTGAGTTGTATAAGTCTAGTAGTAAGAATCTCGAGAGAGTCTGAGTTGAAATCTTAGAGGCACGAACCGAAGATATATGTGCGTTTTAAACAATATCTGCCTCGTTGGCCTAGCGGTCGCAAGCGTGACTGCTAAGTTGAAAGTCTTGGATTCGATCCCCGGGTCGGGCAACAACTATTTAGTATTTTGCGCGTCCGTCCGCAAAATCATGCAACGTGGGAAGCCGTCCTTAAGTGAGAACTGTTTCGTGCATGACTCACTTATCACCATGCCACGTGACCACTTGACCTACAATTCCAGGGAGGTGTTCCTTCTGAAGATCGGGCTGAAGGAGGAGCGCTGGGGCGACGAGCAGCTGCTGGAGAAGCTGCTGGACATGATGCAGCAGACTGGCGCGGATTTCACCGCCACCTTCCGGCAGCTGGCTGAAGTATGTTGCGCTGAGGTTGTTGTTAAATGATGATTACTGATGGCCATGAAGGTCTACCTGGAAGCAATGGATCATTAAAAACAATCGTTGAAATCACACCTTTGAGACTACAACTTAATTGTTCAGTATAGCTATAGGCCTGTCTTTACCTAATCAGTATTAGGGTATTATTCTGTTCGAAGAACTGTCCTGACATTGAGCTGGACTCCTTTTAGTCAGAGTAGCTCACATACAGTGATAATTTAGAATCATCTTCTTAGATTAAGGCATGATAATATTCTATTTAGTAATGTGACTGTGTGATATTGAATTTGACTTTCATTAAAAAAAATGTGATCCAGTTGGAGCCGTGCGAGATGGTGAGCGAGCTAAAGCTGTCAGAGAAGTGGGCGCTGCGGCGTTTGGCCAGCCACGCGTCCTGGGGCTGCTGGCTGGACCAGTACCGCGAGCGCCTTGATAAGGAAGCAGGTGACTCCACAAAATAGGTTTCATTAAACCTATTTGGGTCCATAGAGGCTCTACCACCTAAAAATGATTTGAGGAATTCGGTTTACTATAAAGTAATATACAATATTTTGACAAATAACAAACTACTAAATTGCTTGATTGAAAAAATCAGAGCTTTATCAGAGTTAAATTAAAGTTACATACATAGTAGTGCGAGCTTGCCAAAAATTTAATCGCCGTTCATATTACTGGTGCTCTCGTTGTTTCAGTGGACGCGAGCTCAGTGGGCACATTTGAGGACGAGCGGCGCCGGCGCATGCTGAGCGCAAACCCGGCGTACGTGCCGCGCAACTGGCTGCTGCATGAAGCCATCTTGGACGCTGAGCGGGATGACTTTGAGAAGGTCTGATTATCAACAGAATATCAACTGCGCTGAGCCCATTACTGAGCAAGGTTGTAATGAAAAGGGTGCAACGAACGAAGGTCATTGTGGTGTGTGCGTTAATGCTACGAAGCTACCTGGTATTGATTTGATTTTAAAACGGACAACAAATACTTGTTCTGGTAAATATTCTTTTTGAATATTGAATAATTGATGTCTCTTAACCCTTCATTCAATCATCGTATTTTGAGCGCTCTGACCAAGAGTGGGTTGGTATATGGCCTAAACACACCATTAAATTAATAGTTGAGCTCTTAGGATATTTTTTACGAGTAAATTGACAGAATAAATTTATATTCTATTCTATTCTTGAAAAAGTTTAAGATTTAGGTACGAACGAAGATGGAACGAAGGTCATTATTGCGTGCTAGGATTGGTTGATTCAATACTTTTGCTTACACAACTACATATGAATAATAATTTTCAGGTAAGATTTTTACTAGAAGTGATGCGTCGACCATTTGAAGTCCAACCCGAGGCGGAGAAGCGAGGATTTTCATCGCAGCCTCCACAGTGGGCTTACGAGCTGAAGATTAGCTGCTCCACTTAATTACTATACATAAAAATACTTAATAAATTATTTTGCCATGTGAAATTTACAAAACAGATTTTTATTTATGACATAAATAGAAGAGAGACAAAGATAGAAACCGAGAGCATAGGTAGAAAGTAGAAAAAGTTCAAGCAAACGGAGTGAAAGAAATCTCACGAACAACAGTTTCTTGAACAGAATTTAAAATCTAGTCAGTTATTTGGCCTTGATTATTACTTTACGTTTATGTGTTGTTCTAAATAGCTGGGGTCTACGAGTCTTAAAATGAACGACACATTGTATATTTTTTTGTTGTATTCCTGTGAGTGAATCGTCAATCTGTCAATGTCAGTATAACTAATTTTTCAGAAATTTTATATCAAATGTCAAAAACATACGTTTGTTCGTAAACAGGATCTGTTTAAAAATACAACTTCATTAATTTAATCTGATTGTGCTACTTCGTACCTTAGCAAAGTATTTCACACATGAGCGTCGTCCATGAGGCGTTATTTTTGCGTGTTTGCCGCGTTGTTGCAAGATCAGAAATTAGCGATGTCTAACAAGAAACTTATAAGTGATTTCAAGGAGTGGAAATTTCGCCACCCTCCCAATTATGCCCAGCTGCCGATCGACCGCAACCCCGAGTACAACCAGCCAGTTGCTGTGAAAAACGCCGTATTTTCTGAGGTCTGATCTGACATTCATATTACTTAAATGAATCATAAACCATAAATATAATAACAAGCCTGTATTATCTCTAATGCATAAGCAGAGTTGTGTAGTACAACCAGTTTTCACCAGTTATGTTTAGGTTCCATGTAGTCATGAGCCTATTGCCATATACCGGGCATTTACTTACTATTAGGAATTTCATGTTAGAAAACCCCAATAATCCTTTGCCCTATCCTGGAATCGAACCCTGGAGCTCTAGTTAAGCCGTTGAACTTTGCAACCACTAGACCAATGAAACAGTGAAGCAATTCCTAATAAAAAGTTCTTTAATTCACAGGTACCCACTGAACTTATAGCGGGCAAGTTGCGTCTTGTGTGTGCATCGGACGAGGCCCTGACAGACATCCTGGACCTAGACCCGAAGGTTGCTGACACTGAAGAGTTCATTAAATTTGTGGCCGGGGCCTACCTGCCCGAAGGGGGCTTGAGTGTTTCTCATAGGTAATATTTTTAACGGTTGCAAGTGTACTGCAAAGTCTGATAACTAAGGTCTTCAACCTGTGAGTCCTACCGAAAATGACCTATCGAGCTGAATTGTAGACAGTTGCAGTTACAAATTAATTACAAATTACAAATTTATTTATTCAGAAAAACAGTTTAATTTAACAAATAAATGAATCCGTTGTTGAGACATCCTTTTAAGTAAGTTTATTACCTGGCCAGGATATCCCGCTCTTCCGTAGAAAATGTATTTTAAATTAAACTGATTATGCACTAAATAATTATGCAGTGGGGCTGGTCCATAATCTCAAACTCAAGCATGCTATGGAAAGTGCTATTGCTCAGTATTTCCGTTTGGGACAAAATCCAGAACAAAATAATTCGTAAACGGATGACAGTCAATATAGTTCTTTAAGCCAACAAGCTCAAGTGACGATGGTCCGGCTATATCTGCTGGAGGATATATATATATATGAGATATACTATATCTGTAGTGTGGGACGACCTCCTGTTATGTAGCGTGACGATCAGCGCATGTATTAACTAGCTATAATATTGGGACCACAGTTCCTTAAACTTATTGTATGAGACAAAATAAAGAGTTACTTCATTTTTCTACTCCTTATAACTGATGCTCATTTAAACATAAGTATATTTCCAGATATGGTGGCTACCAGTTTGGGTTCTGGGCCGATCAGCTGGGTGATGGGAGAGCACACATTTTGGGGGAGTATGTTAACAGGTAAGCTAAGCTTCAAGCTGTATCCATAGGGCACGGATGTCTCCCATAATCACATCAGAGTGAGGTGTAGAGCATACTACACCTTGCTGCTCCAATGTGGATGGTGGAGGGGCTATTGGCCAATCCAGTGTCAAATATTTTCAAGTTGTCCAAGGATGATATCACAATTGAAAACAATCGGGGCCGACGGCTTAACGTGCCCTACAAAGCACGGAAGCGCGCGCATCAATCGCCAGTTCAGCGAGCGACGTGTCTTGTTGGGACAATCAACGATATTTCCAAGTTATATGTTTTTTTGTTTAAATAATTTTCTATTATTGAATTTCACCTTCTGTAACAGCGAAGGAAACGTCGTGAAAAAACCAGTATGCTTGCGGGTTTTCCATCTCAGTGTCCAATGAACGTTGGCAGGGTAATTTCGTAACCTAGTGACAACCCAAGCTACTACCCAATCCAAACCAAACCACGACAGGATACTGTCTTGGGTGGACAGTTGACAGTTGTGACGTCAAAGTATGTTCTTAATTTAACTTGTGATAACGTTGTACGTTCTCGCTGCGACCCATAGACTTCCCACTGCTGAGCACGGGTCTCCCCCACAGACGCAGCTGCTGGAGGTCTAGAGCATACTCCACCACGCTGCTCCAATGCGGATTGGTGGAGGGGTTAGTGGCCAACCCAGTGTCGTATGTTCTCAAGCCACCCGAAGGTCTTCGACAAGCCTTAAAGACTGTTTCTAGTATTGAAAACAACCGGGACCGGCGGCTTTACGTGCCCTCCGAAGCACGGTAGCGTCCATAAAATTTTTGCCACTAGCGGTCACCCATCCACAAACCGACCGCGGCCGTCGTTGCTTTACTCTTTTGATCACATTGAATCGACGCGAGCCATTGGGCTATGGACGCTACAACTGTACGTTCTCAATGGTCAGTAAAGGCGAGTCCTGGCAACCCCAGCTGAAGGGGTCCGGGGAGACCCCGTACTCTCGCTTCGGCGACGGGCGGGCGGTGCTGCGGTCCTCCATCCGAGAGATGGTGGCCTCCGAGGCCTGCCACCACCTCGGCGTCCCCACCACCAGGGCTGCTGCGCTGGTAGGTAAGACAGAATTGTAACTAGTCGGCTTTTATTCGTTTTTATTACCGTAAGTCGGTTAGCTTCTATGAAGATACTGTTGTTACTGATCCTTGCTTATATAGGCGTCCCACTGTTGGGCATATCTCCCTCCACCACGCTGTTAAATTCAATCGGTGCTCAAATGCGGATTGGTGGAGGCGTTACTGGCCAATCGAATTCTCAAGCCACCTGAGGTCTTTCATCCCCCTTTTCAACCCTTATAACACTTTTTTCCAATTAAAAAGTAGCCTATGTCCTTTCTCAGGCTCTAGACTAATTTCATTTAAATCAGGTTCAGTAGTTTTGGCGTGAAAGCGAGACAGACAGACAGACAGAGTTACTTTCGCATTTATAATATTAGTATGGATAAAAATAAGTCGGGTTTTCCTTCCTGACGCTATAACTCCAGAACGCACAAACCGATTTCCACGGTTTTGCATTCGTTGGAAAGGTCTCGGGCTCCGTGAGGTTTATAGCAAAGAAAATTCAGGAAAAATTTCAACAGAAAAGCGAGAAAATCTTTTTTCACATGTTAGTGGTATGGGTAGTGGTAGGGGTAGGGGTAGTGGTAGGGGTAGTGGTAGGGGTAGTGTTAGTGGTAGGGGTAGTGGTAGTGGTAGTTCTAATGGTAGTGGTAGTGGTATTGGTAGTGGTAATGGTAGTGGTAGGGGTAGTGGTAGGGGTAGTGGTAGGGGTAGGGGTAGTGGTAGGCGTAGGGGTAGTGTTAGTGGTAGGGGTAGTGGTAGTAGTAGTGGTAGTGGTAGTTGTAGTCCACACACTTACATGAAGTTCTCCCAAAATATTCAGTACCTAAAAATTATTTAGGTATATGGCAAAACAACGTTTGCCGGGTCAGCTAGTATTAGTATGGATTTTTGCAGAGATTTGCAATTTTCATGTGTCCAATCAGCGAGTGACGAGCATTCGGTATGGCGCGACGCGAGCTACAGCGGGCGCGCGCGGCAGGAGCGCGCGGCGGTCGTGCTGCGGCTCGCGCCCGCGTGGTACCGGCTGGGCTCCTTCGAGATCCTGCTCAGGAGGAAGGAGCCTGAGCTGATGAGGCAGCTCGCTGACTTCATTATACAGGTTAATTGTTTACTGACACTTGCACGGCACAAGCGTCGAGCATTCGGTATGGCGCGACGCGAGCTACAGCGGGCGCGCGCGGCAGGAGCGCGCGGCGGTCGTGCTGCGGCTCGCGCCCGCGTGGTACCGGCTGGGCTCCTTCGAGATCCTGCTCAAGAGGAAGGAGCCTGAGCTGATGAGGCGGCTCGCTGACTTCATTATACAGGTTAATTGTTAAGAAAGAAAGAATTTATTTGCTAAAAAAAAACGTTTACTGACACTTGCACGGCACTAGCGTCGAGTATTCGGTATGGCGCCGTGAGCTACAGCGGGCGCGCGCGGTAGAGAGATAGTACCTCTATCTCTTTTATATCTTCATTATGGTAATATTAATAGGGGAAAGTGACCAAATATAGAATAGTACCCCCAATAAAACACGGAATGAATGAATGTATTTATTTGTTAAAGCATGTGTACATATTAGGTGTTATTGAAATAAGTTTAGAACTACATACTCTACTGGTAAGTCTACTGGTTATACCAGTGCCCAAATATTTAGGTGGTATTAATTAAGCTACATTCTTTATCTCAAGAAATTAATTTACACCATCATTAGCTCAGATTACAGAACATATTATTGTTGTTGTTGAATGTTGTAAATTTATTTATAATTATTTTATACTAGTGGATGCCCGCAGCTTCGCTCGCGTGGAATTAGATGTAACATAACCTAAATACAAAATTTTATTGAAATAATGTTAAAAACTTTTATACCTACTAACTTTGCACCCCCCTTTTACCTCCTTAAGAGACAATTTTCGAAACTCAATAAAAAACCTTCATAGATACTGAATTTCATTCGAATAACATCAAAAACGGAAAAGTTTCATACTAACTTTGCACCCCCGTTTTACCCGCTTAGGGGGTGAATTTTCAAAAATCCTTTCTTAGTGCTCCCCTACGTTATAAAAGGAACCCCTGTGCAAAATTTCAAGTTTCTAGCCCTTATAGTTTAGGCCCTGCGTTGATATGTCAGTCAGTCAGTCAGTCAAAATTAAATGTTTTGATGTTAATTTTTAATTAATTTGTATTCTAGCATCATTTTCCTAACATCGATCCTGAGGACGAGGATCGATACGTGAAGTGGTACTCCGAGGTAGCACACAGCAACCTGGACATGGTCGCCGCATGGCAAGGTAACTGTTGTTATGGTCTTGGGTTCGATGGCCGGGTCGGGCCAAGTGACTTTTTATTAAAAGCTTTTATTTAACTTCACTGGTATGTATGTTACGAGTAGGTATGTATGTCCTGGAATCTTGCAATCAATATTTCACCCACTTCCACTGAAGCTATCGAGCTGTTTGGCACACATATTTGGTTCCGATGACAATGCACGAAAATGAAAAAAAAGTTTCAAAAGATTTTTTTTTAAATTTATCGGTATAATCTAACTTGAACTTCCTAGTATAGCTCGGGCAATGGATTTATGATCCGAATGATCTATCCTCTTATGTAGTAAGGTTTATAAGTGTAAAATTGTATTTAGTACTAGTGGACGGCCGCAGCTTCGCTCGCGTGGAATTAGACTTTATTCCGCCTTGGAGGAAATAAATGAGCAGACTTTGGATTTTTTTTTGTTAGTATTAAAACTAAATTAGCCGAATTGGTCCAGCCATTCATGAGTTATGAGCTTACCAACATTCATTTTTATTTATATGTATATCAATTTAAAGAAGTAACAAGTAATACTTAATTTGGATGAATGGCGAATGTTCGATCGAATTTTCCCAACGACCAAGTGTAGTTGCAGTATGGACAACTAGATGGCGCTGATCCGTTTTCTGAATCACGCTATCGAGTGTACGACTAGCTTGCAACAAGTAGTTGAAAACAAGCTGTACGGATTAGGAAACCTGCATGCAGAACTATCATGTTCTAAGTATTTTTGAATGGATCCAATTAAAGAGATCCAGTAATTTAAACGAATTAACAATTAATTATAGTACAATAAAATAAAATTATTGAACTGGTAAAATATTATTTCATTAAGTTGGTTAAGGATTATGGCTCATTATGGATGGATGCGAATGATTCGAGTTTCGACATTCTTCGATCAATCGATAGAAGAAAAAGAATTAGGATAGAATCAATTAAAATTTATTATAAAGTGAAAAAATTGACTTGAATAAAAAAAAAGATTGTAAAATTAGGATAAAGATAGATAAGTTACGAATTTAGTGTCTCGGTACCTATCTGAAATTCCCTTCCCGACACGATATAAATATATGACATAGATTTAATAATGTAAATAATACCGTATGACATGTGTGCCAAATTTCAGTTCGATAGCTTCAGTGGAAGTAGGTGTAATATTGATTGCAAGATTCCAGGACATACATACATACATACGAGTGAAGTTAAATAAAAGCTTTAAAAAAAGTAGTCTAGAAGATAAGTTACGAATTAGTGTAAAGTTTTTGCAAATACCAGGTGTGGGCTTCACGCACGGCGTTCTAAACACGGACAACGTGTCCGTGCTGGGGCTGACCATAGACTACGGGCCCTACGGGTTCGTCGACCATTACTACGAGCACTACGTGCCCAACACCTCCGACGATATGGGACGCTATGCCTTCAACAAGCAGCCCGATGTGAGTTAGTGATAAACATGATAAACGATGACAACGATAGAATGTATGGCTGAAATTAAATGACTGTTCAACGCTGGTAATATGTACTTGGGCAGAGTAACCCCTTACTCGTCTAGGTTTCACACTCATCCGCCTACTCGAAACATGCGCTTATATTGGGAAAATCTGAGTCAATACAAAGTCGCATCACAGATCATCTAACAATAATTTAACAATTAAAATAATGAATATAAGTCTATCAATAAATAAATGATTAATTATTTTAATGAGATTTAAAATATTTCAATTATTTTTTTACAAAAGTCAGCTGAGTCAAAAAAAACTAATTATTATTTATTTTTTGATTACACTTCATAATTGATAATATTTGACATAATATTTGAACATTTCTATTTTTAAATCGATTTTGTACACCTATAAGACCGCCAATTGTTCACAGATTATACTATGGAATCTGGAAAAATTCGCCGAAGCGATCGGCCCGATCCTCACGGACCGCCAGGCGAAGAGGATACGGGAAATAAGGGCTACGCTTGACCAGTACGTCAAGGATAAAATTTTGTAAGTAGGTTTTATTTAACTTCACTTTTAGGTATGCACTAGCTTTTACCCGCAGTTCTAATATACATCGTTCCATCAGCTGTGGACGAGAAGAAGGACAAATCAACAAACACACTTACTCATTTATACAGGGTTATTGGTAATTCGACGTATTCCCGTTAGGAGGTGATAGGGGTGACTATTTGTGATAATTTTAACTCCTATATGCATTATGCAAAAGTGAACCATTTTTGAGTTATCGTGGTTTTTAACTTTTATCAAAATAAGTCGAAAATGCAACATAAAAAATTTATTAAAAAAAAAGTATCAATTTAAATCTAATATTTTCTTTTGATTTATAATAACGATTAAACAATGCTTATTTATCAATATTAAAACAACAGTTATCGGTCCAACTTTAAAAATGCGAGACGACAAACGATATAATTTCAATATTTTTTGAGATTTTCGTCCACTAAAATGCCTTAAAAACCAAAAAAACTTATATCAAACTTGGCTTGCAGATTGTTTTAAAAACATAACCGTTTTCTTAGCTCTCCAACAAGGCATAACAACTAGGAACTTATTTTAAAAAAACTGGAAATAAACCGATCACAAAGGAAGCAGGCGGAAATTTGTATTCGAAATAAACTTAAGGTCGTTCTTTAAAATTTCCATAAAATTAATTAATTAACAATGCCCAATGTAAATAAAACAAAAAATACAAATTTAGAATAAAATTTAGAACCAGTAAAAGTTTAGTAATACCTAATAACAATTAATAATAAGTAACAATTAAGATATTTTGTAATTTTGCCTAATTAAAGTTCTTGCTCGAAGGGACTTCCCCTATGACGCAAGACGGATGTCCTGCACATTATGGTGTCAATGTTAGGCGATGACTTGATAGCCATTTTCCTAATAGTTGGATAGCGCGAGGACCCATTCCGTGGCCTGCGAGGAGTCCGGACTTAACGCCGGTTGATTTCTATGTCTAGGGTCACATGAAATCCCTAGTTTACGATGTCTCGCCCCACTGTCATTAGCGGAAGAACTCAAACAAAAATTATAAACGCAGCAAATTTGAGTACTTCGGTAGTTATGTTACACCTCAGAAAAAGAATGAAACTTTGCGTACGCAATAGGGGAAGTCCCTTCGAGCAAGTACTTTAATTAGGCTAAATTACAAAACGTCTTAATTGTTACTTATTATTAATTGTTATTAGGTATTACTAAACTTTTAATGGTTCTAAATTTTATTTTAAATTTGTATTTTTTGTTTTATTTTCATTGGGCATTGTTTTTAATTAATTTTATGGAAATTTTAAAGAACGACCTTAAGTTTATTTCGAATACAAATTTCCGCCTGTTTCCTTTGTGATCGGTTTATTTTCAGTTTTTTTAAAATAAGTTCCTAGTTGTTATGCCTTGTTGGAGAGCTAAGAAAACGGTTATGTTTTTAAAACAATCTGCAAGCCAAGTTTGATATAAGTTTTTTTGGTTTTTAAGGCATTTTAGTGGACGAAAATCTCAAAAAATATTGAAATTATATCGTTTGTCGTCTCGCATTTTTAAAGTTGGACCGATAACTGTTGTTTTAATATTGATAAATAAGCATTGTTTAATCGTTATTATAAATCAAAAGAAAATATTAGATTTAAATTGATACTTTTTTTTTAATAAATTTTTTATGTTGCATTTTCGACATATTTTGAAAAAAGTTAAAAACCACGATAACTCAAAAATGGTTCACTTTTGCATAATGCATATGGGGGGTTAAAATTATCACAAATAGTCACCCCTATCACCTCCTAACGGGAATACGTCGAATTACCAATAACCCTGTATATTAAGGATAAGGATTGTCAACAGAACACGGTATCTGCTGAAGCTGGGCCTTACAGAGCCCAGGGAGGGGGACGCCGCGCTGGTGGGGGGGCTGCTGGGCCTGATGCAGGACACCATGGCGGACTTCACCGGCACCTTCCGCCAGCTCGCTGAGGTGAGGACACATCGTGAGGAAACCTGCATGCGTGAGAGTTCTACATAATGTTCTCGAAGGCATGTGAAGTCTGCCAATCTGTACTTGGCCAGCGTGGTAGACTAAGGCCCAATCCCTCCCGTTCTGAGAGGAGACCCGTGCCCAACAGTGGGACAAAGAAAGGGTTGTGATGATGATGATGGTGACCTGCAGAAATGCAGGCCCGTTGGCGCAATTGGTAGTGACCCTGTGTGTTGCGCCAGGGGTCGTGGGTTCGAATCCCACTCGGGACAAATATTCGTGTGACGAACACTTGTGTTTGTTCTGTGTCTGGATGTTAATATTATCTATTTAAGTATGTATTTAAAAATATCTATGTATGCATATCAGTCTCTGACACCCATAACACAGGCTCGCGCCTACTTTGGGGTCAGATGGCCGTGTGTGAGAAAGTAAAAAAAAAATTATTGCCTCTACCATGCAGGAATGGTTTAATACAATAGTTTTTATCCACATCAAGCTACAACAAACCAAATGCTCATAATAAAAGCAATGATAATGATTCGCAGGTAAGCGCTGACATGTTGGAGGAGAAAGCCGCTTTGGAGACGCACTGGGCGCTCGCCAAGCTAAGCACGGCGGGGCGCTGGCCGGAGTGGGCGCGCCAGTACCGCGAGAGACTGCGGATGGAGGGTGGTAAGTTATCATTTTCTATACTAATATTATAAAGAGGAAACATTTGTTTTCAAACAAAAACTACTGGACCAATTTAAAAAATTCTTTCACCATTAGATAGCTGCATCTTCACTGAGTGACATAGGCTGTATAATATTACTAGGTGTAAACGAAACTATTGTTATGTCTAATTCCACGCGAGCGAAACTGTGGGCATCCACTAGTATGAATACTTCTTAGTATTCAGTGTTGCGTCGATAGCCCTATGGCTCGAGTCGATCGTATGTGATCAAACGAGTTAAACAACGATGGACGTAGGGTTTTTTTTTGTAAGACAAGTAATCTAATCTTTCCGTTTCTTCTATCTATAGCGATTAAATTACTGTTGTTCAGTACATTATTTCATAAAGCACGTTTTATACAGTGACAGATACTCTACCGTGTCTTATTCTACTACTTGGTAGTTTACCACGCTGGCCAAGTGCGGATTGGCAGACTTATGTCTTCGAGAACATTATCGAGAACTCTCAGGCATGTAGGTTTCCTCATTATGTTATCCTTCACCGTTACAGCAGGTGACGTAGTAATTGGTGCGTGCCTCACGGATTTGAACCCGGACCTCGAGTTTGATAGCCATTCAAAGTGTTATGTACTGTGTGTCAGTGTCGGAGGAGTTGCGCTCGCGCCGCACGCGGGAATCGAACCCGGTATACGTGCCGCGGAACTGGATGCTGCAGGAGGCCATTAAGGACGCCGAGAACAACGACTTTCATAAGGTATCAAATTAGATTTATTAATTAGTGTAAGTGGTATACATACCCGTACTAATTAAATAATTATATTTAAAAAACAAATCATTCAGTCATTCGGTTTAAAGATTTTTATTTCTCATAAGTTTCTAATACAGTAATAGTCATTTAAAATGAGAAACTTAAATTAGGTAGGTAGTACAGTACTCCCAAATTAATAATGCGCATGCAAATCTTCGCTAATTGTCGTATTCCCGGAAACACCCGAATCATTGAATCGGAGAAAGCCCTCAACAATGCACTTGCATTTTGCACCTTGTTCGAAAGAAACAGGAGTCAAAGTCATATGTCAAATCATGTGAAAAAATTGAAAACAATTCGGTTGGTCGGCGGCTGTCGCCGGTCAGTCAAAGGTCCGTCAGTCGTCTTTATATACTGGGGAATTTTAAAGAGCTGCTATTACACACCCTTCTTGGTTTTGTTTTCAAAGGTGAATTTAATTTCAACTTTAATTATCTTACTCAAATTGAAATAGTTTATTTTGTAAAATAACATACTAACTGTTGGCGATGGAAATAAATAAAACCACCGAATCGTTTTGTTACTTCAGCGTGACAGCTGACGTCTTTATTCTTTTCTCAAAAGTATTAAGCTTTATATTTTTCTAAGGTGCGTCGCCTACACTAACATTTTTACACACGTTAAATACATATTAAGTACCAGAAAAAAACATTTATAAAATCAGATTTAGGCTTATATACATTTTAATAGAAAGATACACATGCATAAAGAAACAAATATATAAAACAATATAGGAATAAATAATATTAGAAAGTATATTAGTACATAATGCAATAATACAAGAAATAAAATATGCCTAATTCTTCCAGAATGGATAAATTTAAACGTGGAAAGCCGCTTAAGTCACAAGCACGGCAAATAGTATTTAATGTGTACCTTTATTTCTTAAAAAATGCACTTAACCACTCTATACACATATCGTCTTCCGACGCTCGGGGAATACGACCTTTGCCGAACAGTAACGAAGATTTCTATGCGCATTATTAATTTGGGAGTACTGTACATATATTTTAGTTCGGCTAAAAATGTACAGAGCAAATATATGTAGAGCTTAGCACGTTTGAGTGTGTGTGTGTCATTCATTCATACATTCATTCAAACTCACGCGTCAGTTTAGAGCAGTGTTTCCCAACGTGAGGCCCACGCCCCACAGGGGGGCAATTTGATAGTTAAGGGGGGTAGGTAATTTAAAAATGGCAATGCTACTCATCCGTCCATAGCCCAATGGCTCGCTTCGATTCAACGTGATCGAAAGAGTTAAGCAACGACGGGCGCGGTCGGTTTGTGGATGGGTGATCGCTAGTGGCAAAATTTCATGGACGCTACCGTGCTTCGGAGGGCACGTAAAGCCGTCGGTCCCGGTTGTTTTCAATGCTGGAAACAGTCGTTAAGCCTTGTCGAAGACCTTCGGGTGGCTTGAGAACATTCGACACTGGGTTGGCCACTAACCTCTCCACCAAACTGCATTGGAGCAGCGTGGTGGAGTATGCTCTAGACCTCCCGCAGCAGTGTCTGCGGGGGAGACCCGTGCCCAGCAGTGGGACGTCTATGGGTCGCATCGACGATAATGTTTGTCTCCAGGTTCGTCTACTACTGAAGATAATGAAAACTCCATACGAGGTGAACGATGCAGCCGAACAGCTGGGTTATTCCTCGCAGCCGCCCAGCTGGTCCTATGGGCTCAAGTTGAGCTGCTCCAGCTGAATTAATCTCTGTTGTGTTGGGGTCGGCATAACCTATTTTATAGTGTAAATAATTTAAGATGTATTTTGTAATCATGTGGGAGTGCCTGTCTAGTGTTAGTGTTAAAGTACAAGTCTATATATATTGGTGATTAATGGATTTATAATTTGTTAATTGTAGATTTTTTTTACTCTATATATTTACGTATGATTGGTCGGTTATCAACTACTTATTTAAACAAGGAATGACGCAACCTAAAAATGAATAATGATTCCATTTTGTTATAAATATTATGATGAAGCTTACTTCTTGGCCCCGCCCGCGTCACCAGGCTGTATCTCATGAACCGTCATAGTTGGACAGTTAAAGTTTTCATATATGATGTATTTCTGTTGCCATAACAAAAAATACTAAAACAGAAAAAAAAATACAACAGACATGTTTTTTTGCCGTTTTTATAAATTATGGTACGGAACCCTTCTTGCGCGAGTCCTAATCGCACTTGGCCGGTATTAATTCTAAGTTACCACCTTCATTTTTATCTATAATGATTAGCTATAAGCTTATAACTACATAAGTACCGACTTTTCAATAATGGCCGACCGACTTTCAAATTCGTAATTGAAATATGGTTGGTGTGTTTATTGTTATTAATATTAATCAGATTATAATGGGTTATAAATAAAAATGTTTTTAGATTATAGTCATTGTTTTATTTTAAATTTTAACTAATCATACAGTAAAATAATAATGACACAATTTTTATATAATAATAGCCTCCTTTACCTTAAATCTAAACTATAATTATGTGGTTTCATTGCCCATCTGTAGTTTATAGATAGATACAAATTATGCATCCTGTCTCATCTTGTTGACGTTTTAGCGTATGTAGTGCTTCAGCGCCATCTTTTAGTCAGTGTCAGAAATAGAACGTTGTTTTCAGCGCGCTCATAGTGAAATATCGCGTTTATATGGGGGTATGTAAACGCACAGAGTAACACGAAGTATAGAGTTTTGTTTCGAAATCGTTTACCAGACAAAAATAAGCAACAAATGATCTGAATTAATTATTTTTTTAAACATGCTGTAGAATATTTGGTTTGGTGTGAGTAGGTTTGGTATCTTTCTTCATCTGATATATTATTAGTCTGTTTGATCTTTTATATTGTAATAGTTTGGAGACTGAAATTTGGGTCATAGCGATTTGTCTGTGATTTTTTTTGAGTATAATCGTAATTTTTAGTTGTCATTGCTTATTTACTAACATAGTTTTAGTACTCTGATTGTAATAATTTGAATTATAACGACATCCTACAGTATCTATGTCACGTGACAGCTTCGATCACAGAATAAAAAACATGGATACCTACTGCACCTTAGCGCAAGTCGTGTCAACACCCTTACTCAATTCAAAACGAGCTATCATTTTCTGTCTGAGTTGTTGATAGAAAAACCAATCGCTACAATACTCGGCGAACACTACTTCAAGTTAAAAGATAAAGTACTGCATATAGTTTTTCTTCCGTGACCGAAGCGATGATGTTTGTTAGCATAGATATCAAGTAAGAAAAAGGTAGTAGTAGAGGTTGCCCACTAGTGGGATTTGATCCAGCTGAAAGCGCCGAGAGCCCACAGCGCCAGCGCGAAGAACAGCCAGCGCACCACCACATCTACGACCCACATGCTGCGAAAAAAGGTAATAATAATAAATAGATATATTAATAATAATAAGATAAACTAGTTTGGTATCAATCAATGGTAAAAACAATCGTTAAGCCTTTTCGAAGAACTTCGGGTGGCTCGAGAACATTTGAAACTGGGTTGGCCACTAACCCCTCCACCAATCCGCATTGGAGCAGCGTGGTGGAGTATGCTCCTCCCACAGCTGTGTGTGGGGGAGACCTGACCTTCCACGCATGTTTTTCAATTAGCATAAGATTGAAAAACACTTACAGTTTCATGTGCCTCTTATTGAAAAACACTTACATTTTCATGTGCCTCTTATTGAAAAACACTTACATTTTCATGTGCCTCTTATTGAAAAACACTTACATTTTCATGTGCCTCTTATTGAAAAACACTTACATTTTCATGTGCCTCTTAATGAAAAACACTTACATTTTCATGTGCCTCCTAGCCGCGGGGATGGTGTCGTCCGCCTCCTTGAGGATGTACAGGCGCGCGGCGCGCACGCAGTCCTCGAAGTACTTCGGAATACTCACTCCTGAACACATCCATGGAATTGTTTGCATATGATACTTGGCTTGGCATACACCATTAGCTGTCTCCTGATCCTGTCATGGCCATACTGAACATATTTCTGTACAAATGAATTTGAATTTTTAAAACAAGTGAAATGATGAGGGTAAAAAATACTTTACGACCTATTCTCAGACTTACTGATTAAACAGACAAAATTTCATGACAATCGGTCAAGCCGTTTCGGAGGAGTTTAACCACAAACACCGCGACACGAGAATTTTATATAAGTAAATAAATGTTTTGTTCCTTTTTATTTATTGATCAGTTTAGAATAGCATTATATCTCTTTTCTTTAAGAAGTTTGTAGTAACCTAGACTTTCGTTAAGCGTGTCCGATCACCTCATAGCGAAATAAATTATTTGTATTGTTTTTTTTTTATGGATACAAGATAGCAAACGAGCTTGCAGCACCACCCATCCGCTGCCGCCCATGACAACTTGAACAAGACTCAATTAGGGACTGGGATGGTTGTCCAATTAGTTGAGAGGGTTAATTAGGACATTAGTTGGTCAGTTAGTCAAACTCAAGTCAAAGTCAAATAATTTATTTCGCTATGAGGTGATTAGACACGCTTAACGAAAGTCTAGGTAACTACAAACTACTTAAAGAAAAGAGATACAAGTATAATGCAATTCTAACTGATCTAAGTATATAAGGCAAAGGATTAGCTATTGATCATTGAATGAATAGCTAATCCTACACAGGTGCCTAACCTGCCTTATGGCTAATTTACAATAATTACCTACCACTAAGCTAAGCTCTAAGTCACGATAGACTATCTATCTGGTCATCGGCTTTAGGAAGAATTTACAATACCTATTCTTATCCTAAGATAAGTTTAAGATAACGATTGTACTGACCCGCAGCGTCGATCTTATAGTCCTCCTTCTCCCTGCCGTTGAGCCTCCCCCGCAGCCGCTGCCCGCGCTCCGACACGAAGTCCCACTGCCGCGTCGTGTAGTACTCGAACACGTCGAAGATAGTTTAAGATAATGATTGTACTGACCCGCCGCGTCGATCTTATAGTCCTCCTTCTCCCTGCCGTTGAGCCTCCCCCGCAGCCGCTGCCCGCGCTCCGACACGAAGTCCCACTGCCGCGTCGTGTAGTACTCGAACACGTCGAAGATAGTTTAAGATGATGATTGTACTGACCCGCCGCGTCGATCTTATAGTCCTCCTTCTCCCTGCCGTTGAGCCTCCCCCGCAGCCGCTGCCCGCGCTCCGACACGAAGTCCCACTGCCGCGTCGTGTAGTACTCGAACACGTCGGAGATAGTTTAAGATAATGATTGTACTGACCCGCCGCGTCGATCTTATAGTCCTCCTTCTCCCTGCCGTTGAGCCTCCCCCGCAGCCGCTGCCCGCGCTCCGACACGAAGTCCCACTGCCGCGTCGTGTAGTACTCGAACACGTCGAAGATAGTTTAAGATAATGATTGTACTGACCCGCCGCGTCGATCTTATAGTCCTCCTTCTCCCTGCCGTTGAGCCTCCCCCGCAGCCGCTGCCCGCGCTCCGACACGAAGTCCCACTGCCGCGTCGTGTAGTACTCGAACACGTCGAAGCCCTTGCTGATGCGCTTGTGCACCCGGATCAGGCTAACGCACAGGTTTATTTATTAGACTAGTGGACGTCCGCAGCTTCGCTCGCGTGGAATTAGAATTCGTTTACACCTAGTAATATTATGTGGCCTATGTGACTCAGTGAAGATTCAGCTTTCTAATGGTGAAAGAATTTTTGTAATCGGTCCAGTAGTTTTGTGTGAAAACGTTACAAACAATGTTTCCTCTTTAAAATATTAGTATAGAAAAATCTTATTACTGAACGTTTCGTGAGTGTCTATATTCATACTTAGTTGAAGTTACCGACGTACTCACGTGTAATTTAAGTCAGAAATAGGCCGACTAGTTTCGACTTAAATTACACGTGATTAAGTCGAAACTAGTCGATCTATTTCCGACTTAAATCCGAATAAAATAAGTTGTTATGTTATCCTTGAGGACTAAAGTGGTGTAAGGGCGGTCTTATACGGAAACCACACTTCCAATAAGTATCACAGAATAGAAGGATTGATGGATGGATGGATGGATAGTGTAACTCACACAGGGTCGTAGCGCAGGATGTAGAGCAGCGTGTCCACCAGGATGGCGGGGATCCAGTGGAACAGGAGGGCGCACACGTTGTGCAGCCAGCGGGAGTGCTTCATCGACCCCCCGGGATACCTGCACGAGATATAAAGAAACTACATTTTATTTATTTCGTATGAACTGCTTTACAAAAATTGTGAGCCGTCATGGGACGCCTGGCAGATGTGAAACATCGAAATTATTTTGTACAAGTAATATGCACAAAAGTACAGATTATGACAGGAACATAATATAACATATAAGAAAAAAAAGAAAAGAAAAAAAAACAAATATTTAATTATTATATTTTATTAATAAAATAATTTCCGACGTCATTTGTCGGAACTGTATAGTATATATATTCCATATTCGCCACGATCGCCACGCTCGCCACGCCAAAAATTTGGTTTGCCCTCCGCCTAAAGATGTTTCACATCAATAAATGAAAAAAGAAATTCAACTTGAATAAAAAAATTAAAAAAATGCAGTTAAATCTACATACGGAAAGGGGCCGCACTCAGCACTGGTCGCAGTAGGTGTACTACTACCGAAAAAACCTATAAATGCGAAAGTAACGTCTGTCTGTCTGACTCGCTTTCACGCCAAAACTACTGAACCGATTTGAATAAAAATTGGTACACAGATAGATAGACAGTATAGAGCCTGAGAAAGGACATACTAGGCTACTTTTTAATTGGAAAAAAGAGTGTTGTAAAGGGTTGAAAAGGGCGATGAAAGGTTGTATGAAAAAGTATTGTCATTTTCAGAACTAGAAGCATAAAATTTATATTTTAGGCTGTTGATTTGATATAAATAATTTAAAAAAAAAATATGGCATTCAAAGTTTGGAAAAATGTAATCCATAAGGGTGTAAAATAAACATAGGGGATAACACATTTTACATTACAAATTTCTGAAACTAAAGTTAACGCGTTAAGAAGAATTTCATCTATTATTGTCTAATTCACCGCGAGCGAAACTGCGGGCGTCCACTAGTTATAAAATTTAAAAAAAATGTTATCACGTACCAGACGACGCCGTTGAGCGGCAAGCGGTTCATGATGACCTCCTTGCCGGTCTCGATGAGCTCCGTCCACGTCACCTTCACCTCCGCAGAGCTGGTGAAGTTGTAGACCGTGCTCTCCTTGTCCCTGCAACGTGACGCGAGAGTCTAAGGCCGCCCGTACACGGACACTCGAGCAGTTTGCCACTGATAAACATACACGGACCGCTCTTGTAGTCACTGTCAACAGCTTAAAGCTGCCATTGATAACTTTAACGTAACTGCTCGAGCAGTTATCAATTTCAATGTTAATTCAAATCATGGATTTTGAGGAAGATAACTTTAATTTTGAGAATTTCGAGTGGGCGAGAGCTGTCGGCAGCTCGAGCAGGCAGTGTATGCCTGGCGAATGCTTGACCGCACGACGAAATGTCACCGTGCCGCCAACCGCCCGAAGCAGTTGCAAATGCTCGAGGTGTATCGTGTATGTACGTACGTAGAAGGTTGTAGTATATTATGCAGTCGCAGTTTGAAGCAGTCGATCCTGACTGCTTCAAGCTGCAAAAATAGCTAATTATGAATTTAATTCGTACGTGGTTCCACACATGTCCTTTAATTGACATTTCAACAGTCCACGTTCGTATGCTATCTTATATCCTTTAAAAAAAAAACTGGACTTATAGGTTCAGCCCACACATTCAATACATAAACGATAATTTGTAAGAGAGAGAGAAAGAGAGAGAGATAGTTGAATAGGTCACCCGTTCTTAAGGTAGTTCCACGCAACGACCATGATGCCGTTGATGAACACGTCCACCGGCAGGTAGTCGGCGTAGCTGTCGCCGTGGCAGTACATGCTGCGGATCACGCCCTTGCCTGCGCCTGCGCAGCGGGCACGTCAGACACGCACTTGTTATCTTACATTACTTATTAAATAGGTGGCACGAAGGAAAAACCACCAATCCGCATTGGAGCAGCGTGGTAGAGTATGCTCTAGACCTGAGAAGTGTCTGTGGGGGAGACCCGTGCCCAGCAGTGGGACGTCTATGGGTCGCAGCGAACAGCGAGCGAACGAAGGAAAAGAGACCTTGAATGCGCAGAACTCGTAATTTAAGGTATATCGTCTTGCAGGGTGACCCTGGTTGTCTGTAAGTGCTGAACGGTTCGCCAGCCGTATTATGGCCCCCACATTGATACCGCATTCCCTCCGAATTTCGTTGAGAGCTACACTAATTGCAGTGCCGACAATTGTACGTTTATGTTTGTCTCGTGCTGTTTTCCTCACGATTACAATAAGTGACATTAAATTACTTAATAATTAACTTAGCATGGTCGTAGTTATTGGTGTACGCTGGTTGAATTTGTACCCGGACCCTTACGAATGAGAGGCGAATTCCATAGCCACTGGGCCGTCACCGCTTGTTAGTCAAAAAGCTTAAGATAAACTCACCGATCAATAATCCCGTCGGACCATTTATATTATCTGTCCAGCCTGGCACTGGTTCCCGCCATATTGGAATAACTGTAATAAGAAATAAATGATTTTTATCTTTTATCTTATCTTTATCTTATACAAGATTTAATTAGGTAATTTGAGACCTGTTCGTTAATAAGTAGACCCTGACCCTGACTACATGCGAGTCCGAGTACAGTATATCATACGGGTATCAATTCCGGACCCAGGCTGATATTCAATGTGTATTCCAACATTTAGTAATATAATATCTATAGCTATAGTATGTAGTCCGTGGTAATATAATAAATAAATATCATGATCATTCTCACACGCCCGCTGCTTCGCTCGCGTGGAATTAGACATAATAATAGATTCTTCTTAACGCGTTAACTTTAACTCCACACATTTGTAATGAATCCGTAAATGTGTTATCCCCTATGTTAGGTAATATTTTTACAAACTTTGAATGCCATATTTATTTATATCTAATGAACCGCCTAAAATATAAATTTTATGCTTCTAGTTCTGAAAAAGACAATACAACCTTTCAACCCCCTTTTCAACCCTTTACACACTTTTCTTCAATTAAAAAGCCTATGTCCTCTCTAAGGCTCTAGTCTAGACTATCTGTGTACCAAATTTCATTTATATCGGTTCAGTAGTTTTGGCGTGAAAGCGAGACAGACAGTGTTACTTTCGCATCTATAAATATTAGTATGGATATGTTACCAATGGAAGGCCTGAGGATGATGATGGGCAGGTCCTGCATGGCCTCGGCAGCCAGCGCCTCGCCCAGCGCCTTGGTGTACGCGTAAGAGTTCGGCAGCTTGTTGAGCAACCTACACATGATGGATATAGACTGGTCTCAATCCATCAACCCATCAACCTTTTATGTTGGACCTCATGAATACTCAGGCGGTAGAGCCTATAGGGAACCAAAAGCCCTGCTCAGCATTATGCTGGAGTCCAGAGACAACCAACGCTGGTCTTCTCACTTGGTGATGCCACGGAGGTCCACCAGCAGGTACACATTCTACTTAAATATACGGTAATAATAATTAAATTAATTATTATAATATATAATTTAAATACACGGTAATAATAATTGAATTAATTGTTATTACTGTCTATTCAGATTATAAATGATACTACGGAAATGAAAAGGGAAATAATAATTAAGTGTTTTTTTAAAGGCACTGTCACGGACTACACTTTGGTCCTTACTCTATGTTACTATGTTAAGTTAACTCATAAACTATGATCTAAAAATCATAAATAGCACTTGTCTTCCACTCTTTGCTTATTAAGAATAAATTCTTTAAGTTTTACTTTAAACACACGAAAGTTTTGCAGATTCCTTATCGGAATCTGTCATCAACTGTGAAGAAAACCGGGGTACCTAACTGGAATGTCGCACCACAAAACTGAACTTTAAAACCCCTTAGCCAGTGTACCTCAATTAATTTCAACAAAACCGTCCCGACTATGCTAATTTACAAATTTGAGCAGCGCCATCTAGTCGATGAACTTATGAGTTAGCGTTATTGATGAAGTAACTGATTCACCTTGCATCACCAGATGGCGCTGGCGATAAATAAACAGCCATCTATCTCTGATATCCATGGGCGGTGGTGACGTAACCACGTACTTGGGGGCAATGGACTCCACCGCGGCGTCATCCAGCACCTGGACGGTGGCCAGCACGCGGTGGGGGTCCGCGGGGGGAGGGTACGGCTTCTCCTTCAGCAGCTTCTCGTGCAGGTGGCAGTACGCCGTCGAGATGTGGATGAAGAGCTGCGGGAGACACACTGTTGTAGAAGACAGGAGACAAGACGGAGAGAGACCATGTGACCATGTACAGATAGCGGCACGAAAGTACTTAAATAAAATAAATATCTTGGACATTCTCACACACGGCCATCTGACCCCAAAGTAGGCGCGAGCCTGTAACATGGGCGTTAGAGACTGATATACATACATAGATATTTTTAAATACATACTTAAATAGGTAATATTAACATCCAGACACAACAAATACAAGTGTTCGTCACACGAATATTTGTCCTGAGTGGGATTCGAACTCACGACCCCTGGCGCAACAGGCAGGGTCACTTACCGATTGCGCCGACCCGTCTAAAAAACAACAACGCTAAACACTGTTATACAAGACCAGAGACAAACCGCGAAGAGAAACCATGTTTTGAGGCTGTTAGTGGGTGTAGCTGTGTTATTTTAAATCTGCACAAAACTAATATTACTACTAATATTATAAATGCGAAAGTAACTCTGTCTTTCTGTCTGTCTCGCTTTCACGTCAAAACTACTATAGGTACCGATTTAAATGAAATTTGGTACACAGATAGTCTAGACTCTAGAGCCTGAGAAAGGACATAGGCTACTTTTTAATTGGAAAAAAGTGTTGTAAAGGGTTGAAAAGGTGGACGAAAGGTTGTATAAAAGTATTGTCATTTTTAGCATAAAATTTATATTTGAGGCTGTTGATTAGATATAAATAAATATGGCATTCAAAGTTTGTAAAAAATGTTACCCTTAAGGGTGTAAAATAAACATAAGGGATAACACATTTACGGATTCATTACTTGTGGAGCTAAAGTTGACGTGTTAAGATGAATCTATTAATATGTGTAATTCCACACAAGCGAAGCGTCCACTAGTAAATAAATAAATAACAGAGTAACAGATTGCCAAGACCATACCTTTAGCTTTTTGCATTGGCGTGCCAGATCCAACACCAGCTTGGTGCCGCGGACGTTCAGCAGGACCGCTTTCTTCAAGGCTTCGTCAAATCTGAACATGAACAAGTGATGAACATAACGGCCTGTTGGCGCATTCGGTGACCCTGCCTGTTAGGGGTAGTGGGTTCGAATCCCACTCAGGACAAACATTCGTGTGAAGAACTTGTGTTTGTTCTGTGTCTGGTATACTAATATTATAAAGAGGAACATTTGTTTGTAATGTTTTCACACAAAAAATACTAGACCGATATCAAAAATTCATTCACGATTAAAAAGCTGCATCTTCACTAAGTGACATAGGCTATATAATATTACTAGGTGTAAACGAAACTATTGTTATGTCTAATACTACGCGAGCGAAGCTACGGGCGTCCACTAGTATCTATATAAGAATGTATTTAAAAAAATCTATGCACTAATCCAAACTCCGGGGTACTTGGTATTTCATTATTAATTATTTCGTTAGTAATACCCAATATTACCTAGTTCCTACATCGCCCGACCCGGGCAACGAACCCAGGACATCTAACTTAACAGTTACGACCGCCAGGCCAAAAATTAATCCTATAATTTTAGTTGTAGAGCTTATACCTATAGTTCATTAGTGAAAATTAGTCTACCACCACCACAACCCTTTATTTGTCCCACTGTTGGGCACGGGTCTCCTCTCAGTATGAGAGGGATAAAAGCGGTGACAGCCCAGTGGCATTCGAACTCGCCTCTCATTCGAGCGGTCCGGGTTCAAACCCAAGCGGCACGCACCAATGACTTTTGTAAGTTATTAGCCATTTAGAAATTAAATGTCACTTGCTGTAAAGGTACACATCGTGAGGAAAGCTGCATGCCTGAGAGTTCTTCATAATGTTCTCGAAGGCATGTGAAGCCTGCCAATACGCACTTGGCCAGCGTGGTGGACTAAGGCCTAATCCCTCCCATTCTGAGAAAATTAGTCTAGCCTTGACCAAAATACTTCACAGACCAAATCTACATTGTAAATTGCCAAAATCACATAATAACTGTCTGTGCGTACCGTGTCGTGCAACTCTGTCCTAACAGCCACGACTTTTACCGTTATCTTAGCCGCGTAGTTAGGTTGCCTCACTAGACAAAACCCGTCCCTCATAATTATGCGTGGCTCCATCGTACGGCCTTGAATTTCGACCGTTATGACATAGCCCAGTCATTTTAGGCTTTTTAAACCCCATTCGTCCATGGCCCAATGGCTCGCTTCGATTCAATGTGATCGAAAGAGTTAAGACGACGGGCGCGGTCGGTTTGTGGATGGGTGACTGTTAGTGGCAAAATTTTATGGACGCTACCGTGCTTCGGAGGGCACGTAAAGCCGGTCCCGGTTGTTTTCCATGCTGGAAACAGTCGTTAAGCCTTGTCGAAGACCTTCGGTTGGCTTGAGAATATTCGACACTGGGTTGGCCACTAACCCCTCCACCAATCCGCATCGGAGCAGCGTGGTGGAGAAGACCTCCCTGAGACGTGTCTGTGGGGGAGACCCATGCCCAGCAGTGGGACGTCTATGGGTAGCAGCGAAACCCCAATCTGCGGAATAATTCCTAGTGAGATGAATTTTTGTATAGTACACCTCTATTACGGCGTTGGAATGGAAGTTGTGATAAAATCGACATTGTTAACATGACGGCTAAAAAAGTTATAAAAGTCAGAAGGTCGCGTGGAGTATATCGTGGAGTAAGACTTCGACAGCGGTGACAGCCCAGTGGCTATCGAACTCGCGTCTCACTCGATCGGTACGGGTTCAAACCCCAGCGGCACGCACCAATGACTTTTCTAAGTTATGTGCGATTTAAGAAATTAAATGTCACTTGCTATAACGGTGAAGGACGTGAGGAAACCTGCATGTCTGAGAGTTCTAATGTTCTCGAAGGCATGTGAAGTCTGCCAATCCGTACTTGGCCAGCGTGGTGGACTAAGGCCTAATCCCTCCTCTTAGGAGACCGTGCCCAACAGGAACAAAGAAAGGGTTGTGATGATGATGAAATGACTTCGCACTGTCTTCTTTACGTCTCCTCACGCACCGTACGTATGTACGACTGACAGCCCTCTGTGTAGAGCATGCCTGTCGGTAGAAGAAACAGCTGCCCACGTAATCCTGGAATGCGAAGGCGTGGCTAAACAACGGGCTGAAATCCTCGGAACACCGAGGTCGCTCCGCGAGGCCTGTGGAGACACCAGGAGGATCCTGCGCTTCTGGGCGGAGCTAGGCTGGCTAGACAACTAGCCGGCATTGCACGCAAAACGGCTCTTTATAAAGAGCCAATTGCGGAAACCGGAGCCCACCATACAATACAATACGTCTCCTCACCTGATAGTGGCAGCGGCGTGCACGATGATGTCGACATGTTCGACCAGGTACTGCCTGTCTGCGGGCGTGATGGCCAGGGTGGGATGACTCGCGTCGCCCCCGATCGCTCGCACCTTCTCCAGAATGCGGTCTACACTGCCGTACATCGATGTCAGTTGTTCGAACAGCTGAGAAGTATTATACAGGGTGTTCAGTTCTAGGCATGTATCCTATACAAGCGTGCAGAGTTCGTGAATCTGAATACCATAATATGTCGTAAATAGTTAGTTGTTTACGCATTGTTTTACGAGAATTTTGCAATTTTTATAAAAGCTCAAAAAACACGAAATATAGTGGGACCGAATTTGTGACTGACTAGACTGATCAAATAGATTAGAAAAATATTGATTCAACATTGACAACTGAATGTGATGAATGACATGATTTATTTGTATGGGGAGTAAAACTTGCGATACTAAATTGTTGTATTCAAAATTAATTTAAATATGTATTATAGTATAAATTAATTAATCTAAACATGTATTGTACATTGTACACAGTACAGGGTTTCTGTCTTAGGGAGCATACTTGACACTGTACCATCTACCAAATACCAACAGACTGCAATAAAGAATTTGAATTAGAATACTAAAAAAACCATATTCAAACTCAAATTCAAATATTTTATTTGTCATAAGGTATAGGTTATGATAGTGGGTGGTAGGAGATAAAATGATCCAGTATACCTAGCCGTTTAAAGGCGTACAAATATATAAAGTAGGTATGTGTAACTTATAATTATGTATGGCTTTATGACATAGTACAAGTAGTATTATTATTATATTAGTTATAATAGTACATTATGATACAAGTGCGATAAGTTGAAATTTACAGCCGAGGCGATATTGCTAGCCCGAGCCGTAGGCGAGGGCTACAAGAAAGAAG
Source organism: Carterocephalus palaemon (assembly GCA_944567765.1). Taxonomy (NCBI): domain Eukaryota; kingdom Metazoa; phylum Arthropoda; class Insecta; order Lepidoptera; family Hesperiidae; genus Carterocephalus; species Carterocephalus palaemon. The sequence continues at coordinate 10,340,811 of OX155657.1, read as the reverse complement.
GCAGAGGCTGTAATTATCAAAGCGCACGTGTGTCATACGACGTTTTATAACATATTTGCGAGGAAATAAATTAATAAATTCATCATTACTTGACGACATTTTTAAATAAAAACAAAACATACTTACAGTCACAGAGTACATTTTATCTTACAGTTACAGCGAAAAGAAAAAGCGCACGGATTAATTTTTACTTGTTCACAAATTAGCGATGCGCGCGCATCAGCGCTTTTTTTTAAGGCAAAGGCACAAAAACAGCCAGTATTACTGATAAGGTAAAATAATATCTAATTGTTTTTGTTACAGATAAATTATTGTAATTTATTGTCAAAATTAATTAAATTAAAGAATTAAATGTTTTTATGTGTTTTTTTATATTTTTATCTCCCAAAGTTAATTTTATTCATAAAATGTTGACCACTTTTCTGACATAAAAACTCTTTGCTAAGATTGAAAAAAGTTCCGTTCGTTTTAAACGGACCATTTAAATAAACCGTGCGTTTTACCTTATTAAAAAAAAACCCGTGCGTTTTAAATAACATTACCGCACAAGTGCGTTTTACTTTAAATTACCGCACAAGTGCGTAATGAGATACATTACGATATTGAAATTGGTGTAATAAGAGACCCTTTACGAGCAAATGTGTTATAAATTATATTATTAGTTCTATTATTATATCATATTTTAACTTTCACTTTATTAACACACAATTACATTCGAGTCATTTAAAAAATCATTGTGATTGTGTTCAAAATTACGGACTGTAATGTTATGTTATTCGAACGGCGTTCGATATTTACAAAAGAGCCTGTATATTATGTAGCAGTGTATTCAGGTATGAGTTGTGACAAGAACTGAAGAAGTCTTACCCAAGATTGAGTCAAAGAGTTGTTGAGTTGTGACAATAACTGAACAAGTCTTACCGGGTCGCTGAATGTAGCCCGGAGCCTCTCTTGCGGGGCCTTGCCTTTCTTCTCCCGGACCAGGAGCAGGACTTCACGGATATCCGGACATTTTCTGGAAACAAACGCGAGCCTAGTAGGTAGTAGGTAGTAGATATGCAGAACGTCATAGAAAAGCAGTTAGGGAAATGTGTAGTTCTGATTTCTGCGTAAATAACAAATAATTATCTTATGATCTCGTAAGACGCGACGAGCCTTAAGAGCCTTATTTATTTTTATTATATGGTTTACGCTTAATGAACGTTCACAAACCGCCGGTTCACAAATTTGGTACCGAGAGGAACACGGCAATAGACTAGGTGGTTACTTTTTTGAATTCATAATTCAATAATAATTATGATACACAAGCTGGAGATACTTCGCACCAAGGGATTTAATCTATATATAGGTAGGTACATATATGTATAGTCATTTGTTTTATAGAATGCTTTATTATGGAAATTTTGTTTAATGTTGTATTTATTTTCAGAGAGACAAGTAATATTTCCAGGTGTATTTGATTGTAGAAGCGAACACAGTTCCCCTTAGAAGACTTTCCACCTCTTCAATGGCGCTGTGAGCGTTCCTGCGTGAGGGTATTCGGATGTAAGGATGGTCCTTCTATCCGGGCAATTGCTCCAGGGGTGAACACCGTCGGTGACATCCCCGCTGTAGGGGGAGACGGTGTGTCATACAAAAAGGCTGATACTAGTCTAGAACAAATTACCTGAGCAGCTTCTCGACGAGCACTTTCCCCATGAAGCCGGTGCCTCCCGTGATGAACACCGTCTGCCCGGAGAACGACTCCGCCACGCGGTCCGGCAGCTCCATGTCCATGGCTGGAGAATAAAAAGAAATTAATACCAGCCAGACAGGACTGCCGACTGCAGTGAAAATCAGCGTTCTTTAACCGACTTCAGAAAAAATAAGGTTCTCAATTTGCTTGTAGGTACCTATGTTTTATTTTACCAAACATATGTTTGGTAAAATAAAACATTGGTATATACCAAGCCATATAAAATTATTAGCTGCAACGTGACAGTGACGCGAACACAAAAGATTTTGCACATCCAAAAATCACCCGATACCACTCTTAGGTGTACTATGGGTGCCGGAGACTAATATACAAACATAGATATTTTGAAATACATACAAAAATAGATAATATTGACATCCAGAAATAGAATAAACACAAGTGTTCGTCACACGAATATTTGTCCAGAGTGGGATTCGAACCGACGACCCCTGGCCACCTGGCGCAACAGGCAGGATCACTACCGATTGCGCCAACGGGTAATCAACGTATAAGTAAGTAGGTATAGGTATTATATATTTACCTAAGTATTTCTGCCAAGAGATATCACACTGTAGACTCGTAAATTTAATGTTCAAACGCAGAACTTTAACTGTTTATTCAACTATTCAAGAATGCACTTCGAATATCATCAAAAAAAGGGTTTTGATGTAGGTATGTCACTGCTACGAAAGGCCAAGAGTAACTGACTGACCGTAGGTTCGGTCTACTAGAGTGTGTCCTGACCTTGGTACCTCGTAGATCACAGTATTGCAGTAACGGCGGCTCCACATTTCTTTCCATCTGAGGCGGGCTGCGGATTTCGACACGCTTGTGGTGCAATGATGTAGCAATATTGTGAGTCTATTTGAAATGATTTTTTGGTTCTAGTATTTTTTTTGTTTCGTAGGCTTGCGTGATATTTGATGTAATCACTACGTAGACACACATCACGGCTGTATTTCTTCGAAGGCGTAGGCAGAGCTGTGTGTGTTAAATGTTCTAAGCGTCATATTATTATGTACTAACTGTTTAAGAGATTATCTGTAACGCCGGTAGTCGATCGATATGACCCACACTGACACTGCTGCGGGAGGTCTAGAGCATACTCAACCAAGCTGCTCCAATACGGATTGGTGGAGAGGATAGTGAGTGAGTATAGTGACCAACCCAGTGTCGAATGTTCTCAAGCCACCCGAAGGTCTTCGACAAGGCTTAACGACTCTTTCCACAATTGAAAACAACCGGTACCAACTGCTTCACGTGCCCTTCGAAGCCATGAAATTTTGCCACTAGCGGTCACCCATCCACAAACCGACAACTCTTTCGATCACATTGAATCCACGCGAACCATTGGGCAATGGACGCTACTTCACGCGCTTTTATCTTTGAAACTTTTTTAAGCTAAAGGGCTCAAGGATTGGCAGAATGCGGTGTACAGCCTTGAGTTTAACGTGACAAGGATTTAAAAAAAGGCATCGTAGAAAATATTTATTAATTTTTGGATACAGCCATACAAGACGACAATGCATCGATCACAGAGTGAAAGCAAAAGTACACGAGACGCGGCGATCTCTAGTAGGACAGCGTTCATACAGAAGCATTTTTTTTTACATACCATTGCTCGCAGGCAATGGGGCGGCGTTTATTATTATATTATTATTATTAATATAGCCACGATTCATGATCCGCCTCCCCGTGTATGCAGAATCACGTGACAAACCGCGTAATGCGACGCAATGGACAACGCGCCGCGTCCCCATAAACCAGCCATAGATTATCGAATGTTGTGCTCGTTTGCGTTCATTACAATTAATTAATTTTAAATTACTATTCATAGTATATATTTCATACAGTCATACGAGGCGTTTTTCAGACCTATAAATGGTCTATTATTAGGTACTCTTGATGATGGTTTACGTTTTATGGCGTCTGTTCGTATACGCCATGAATATACATAAAAAACGCACATTTATAACATGACTGTATTTATATATTAACTGAAATACATTTTTAAAACGTAAGCTCTAAAAACTAAACTTCAGGTTTAGATTCTCAAAACGGCTCTATAAAATACTTACATAAAAATTATACAAAAAATAGATTCATCGTACGGTATATAAGTAGTAGAATATAAATAAATGAAGTCAGAATTATATATATTTTAAGTTACAGTGATTCGTGGAACCAAAAAAAACAAACCTTTTCCGTAAAGTTGGTTGCTAAGATTAAATAACTTTATGAGAACTCCTCTTAATAGAATATATAAAATGTCAATGAGAAACATAAATATCCTGACGTATAAACGATATGTATACTGCAGTAATAAATACTACTAACAAAACTGTCAACTCTTACATTCAACACTTCGAAACTTAACACTGGATGAATTTACAAAATTTATTAAGTATGCACATTGAGAAGGCTTCAAGAATTGCAAGAACACGTATACGATATAAATTTAAACTTTCGAAGCATTCTCCTCTTTTCAAAAGAGTAAGAGAAATAAATATCGAATCATATTAAATATGAGAGGAATTGGCTGATTTAAAGTAGGTAATAAACTTTAAACATAGTTTCTTTTGATTACAGGTAAGGTTTTGTAATATAGCTGTAATAATAAGAATTATAATTTAGTTGAAATATGTTAATGTTTTTTACTGACAAAATAAATCTTTTTGATTACAGATAAAGCAACAAATTTTATTGGCCAATCCTTTTAGAGTGAAATATATCTTATTACATATATCTTTAACCATCCGGCACATCTCTAATGATCTCACATGACATAGTAATAATTATGACAAAGTTACTTTGCACAATACCATACTTCTCACAATGTTAGTACACTATTGAGTGGACAGCCAGCCTAATAAATAAAAAAATATGAAGGCATTATGGTCCAATCTCTATGCTTTATTTCTTAGGCAACCTGTAAACTTTAATATTTGTTCCTTCGAAGGTGCAATCAGTACGGGATGGGTAAACACTTTTCAGGTTACCCTCTGTATCCACTATTTTCACCTGCAAAAAAGAAAAACTATATCAGTATCTTGGACATTCTCACACGCGGCCATCTGACCCCAAAGTAGGCGCGAACCTGTACTTATGGGTGCCAGACTGATATACATACATAGATATTTTTAAATACATACTTAAATCTATCTATACTTCTATATCTATACTAATATTATAAATGTGAAAGTGTGTTTGTTTGTTTGTTTGTTTGTCCGGCTTTCACGTCGCAACGAAGCTATTATATGGTATGGTTTTTGTGTGTGGAGATAGTGAGGAGGGTGGAGAGTGACGTAGTGAGTGAGTGACGTAGTAGCGAGTGAGTGACTACTTTTTACCGCGGTAAAACATCCCCATGGGAAGATATCGATGTTTTGTTATTTGCTAGATATTTAGTTCCGGATGTTGTTAATAGATGGCGTACATTACGTACAATTTAACTGCGGTCAGCATTACCTCTGGTTCCTCTTAGTATCTTTTAATAGTGGAACTGTCATTATTCATCCACGACAAATATGATAATCAACTCATTGTTAATTCCCTTTGACCACGCGGGCGGAGCCGCGGGTAAAAACTAGTAGATAATATTATCATCCAGACACAGAACAAATACAAGTGTTCGTCACACGAATATTGTGGGATTCGAACCCACGACCCCTGGCGTAACAGACAGGGTCACTACCGATTGCGCCAACGGGCCCGTCAAAAAAGCGTGAAGGTACATATGTTACTAGTGGACGCCCGCAGCTTCGCTCGCGTAGAATTAGATCCATTAACGACGTCTACCCGTCTAACGACTTCAAAAACGGCAAATTTTCATACTAACTTTGCACCCCCGTTTTACCCCCTTATGGGGTGAATTTTCAAAAATCCTTTCTTAGTGCTCCCCTACGTTATAAAAGGAACCCCTGTGCAAAATTTCAAGTTTCTAGCCCTTATGGTTTAGGCCCTGCGTTGATATGTCAGTCAGTCAGTCAGTCAGTCAGTCAGTCACCTTCTCCTTTTATATATATAGATAGATTTATGATATTCAAAACATAGAACTAGTTAAAACCAGTTTTAACTGTGAATATGAAAGATGGACACATATACGTTAGGTTAGGTTTGTGTTTGTGTAGCAATGGTAGCAACGCGTCCGCTACCTGGTGAACGGTGAGCGCGTGGTAGTCGCCGCCGCCCGCGTCGCCCACGCCCAGCAGCAGGCACTCGTGCAGCAGCCGGTCCAGCACCAGCTTGCAGGCGCCCAGCGACGCGTGCGAGGTCACCTCCACCAGCATCGACTTGCTCTCACTCGACATCTAAGGGACAACAGTACATTGGACATTAATAATAATATTATTATTTCGGATTCCATATTTCCATATTTTTAGTTAGTAACAATATATAAAAACTTAATACTAATGTTAGTAAATTACACATACAAAGACACCATGAATTTCTTATTCTTTGGCAGATGGGTGTGAGGGACTCACATGCAATGTTTCACTACTGATTAACCGTTAACATGCAGTTAATACCTATTTAAGTATATAAAATATCTATGTATGAATATCAGTTTCTGACACCCATAGTGCTCAGCCTAGTTTGGAATGACTGCATGGGAAATATGTATTTATTTATTTATTATTATAAACACATACCTTTGTGTCATCCGAGTTTGTGATGGGCGGAAAGCTTATCACTTTGCCCGATGAGTCTTGCAAGCAAGGATACTTTGGCTTTCCTTCCAACAGGTACAAATATCTGAAAAACAAACAAATAATTAATTGTCTATGAAAACGGGTGGCTATAACCTAATTTCTATCTAAAAACTAATATTATAACAAATCAAAAAATTTGGTATTCTTAAACATACTTAGTTTAGTTTAATTTATTTTAATTGTAAAATTGTATGTAAATTGTCACTTGATATATATACATTCAATAGATATATTCATATTACACTAAATGTTATTATTACTAAGGGATAAACATACTTGTGTATCCCGGAGTATACATTCCTCTTCTTCTCTTTCCTCAGGGCCTCGGCTTCCGCCGTGAGCTGCTGAAACAGTTGTTCTCCAGAGAAAGGCTTAGACCTCGTCAGTGGAATCAAGACAAGCTCGCGGGGAGTCTTTGCTGTGTAGGTTAGATCACCTGGAATGAAGACATTTGGTTATTTTTTTTACTCCTCAATCAGCTTGTGAAGTGGAGTTTAATTAAAAATTAACATGGTAATACCAATGTGTAAATTGACAGTGAAGAAAGAATGAAATGAAAGACCACTGGGTAAGAATTCAACTGTCACTTGAAAGACGTGAGTCTCACGGTCTCAGAAGGACACACCAATACATTTAATTGTCACCAGATAAAACCACAATTGATCAGTGGACGGAGACAAATAATCTTAGTACAAGGATTTTGTGATGAATATTGTTTATTCATGTAATTCAACATTGTTCAATTCATTCTGGCCTAAAGTGAGGTGACACAGAAAAACAGTGAGTAAATGTGTTTTATTCATAATCCATAATCATCATAAATATTTACCTGGTGCAATCTTGCTCAGATCATGGGTAGCTATCGTAGCAACATTTCGCTTATCACAAACTGTGTCATGCAACTTGGTTTGCATCTGAATGAATTTCTTAAAAAGTTGATCATCAAAATTCAATCCATCTATGATACAGCACAGGATGTACGGGCGAACGCTTGCTACTTCTGCTTCTACAATTTTAACTTTGAGGACATTGTCATCGACATGTAGTATTTTTATGGAGTGGCATAATTCTGAGACGGCATCTTCGGTGGGTTGTTCTTCTTGCTTCTTGCCACCCTTCTTCCCCTTTTTGCCGACGGACTGGGTCTGGTCGGATTTGGGGCAATGTTCCCTGATGTAATCCAAGACTTGTTTGGTTCGACACTGGTCCACTAGTTTCATTAGTCGCTTATCAGATAATTTGTTGCCTTTAAGGTTGAATTCTGGAAAAAAATAATGCTCATAATTTTTCTAAGGATTTGTTTATGATTTGATTAAATTCAATGCTAATTATATAGTTAATAGCATTCAGAAATATATTTTTCAACAGTGACAACAACGAGTACATAGACCCACCAAATATACACAAACCATAATAGTATATTTCGCTACAAGTGCGGAAAGCCTGTCATTGCAAAGAGTTCCGACAAATGTCTACCCGAGCCGAAGGCGAGGGATGACAGTCGGAACAAGTTGCAATGACGGTTCCGCACGTGTACTGAACAACTATTTTTAATATAGTTGCGAAAAAATGAAGCAATTTAATAAAATAATAAAAACACAAACTAAATTCGCAAAGAACATTTTTGGAAAATGGCGCCAACCGTAAAAGAATACAGATTATTGCAGATATATTTTTTTGTTTTCTTCTCCCATTCTGGGTAGGCAAAGGGAACTATGCCCATACAGCCAAGTCTTCAGTAGAATTTTTTTATTGACATGAAATTTAATGCGATGAAATGAAGTGAAACCTAACCTAACTCATTGAATCAAATCATTAAATCTGATATTGAAACAAATTAGTAGCTTTTTTTTAGAAATATTTGCATGAATCATAAAAACTTCTATGAATATTTTTTTTGTAAAAACTTCGTGGTTGGTTTTTTCTTTTTAATAGACATTATTTTGACAGTTGGGAAAGAGAACGCACGAGTTCGGAAAAGGTAAAGAAAAAGCACGAGTGTGTATTAGCTCACTTCCCGAACGCTAAACGTCCCTGTAATACGCCACTTTTTGAGCAACTGTATTAAAAAATTCATTACTTTAAACATCCTCTTGCCAAATTGCATCATTCCATAAGTCATATAACTACTGATTTAAATTCATAGTGATGTAATAATATTACTAGTTGCATAGTATGAATATTGTATTTCACATTGGAAGGAAAGACTGCCGAAACTTTTAGATGTGAATGTGAATAGATTGAACTATATAATTGACTAGTGGACACCTGCAGCTTCGCTTGTGGAGGAAGCCAGATCTTATCTTATCTGTTGCACAAAAAATTAAAGAATAGGTAATGATACATGACTTATCTTTCATACAAAATTCGTTCAACTATTCTACCACCTTAGGGTGATAATTAAAAAAATTGTCATATTTTATTTTTTAATAGATATAGGTTTAATATAGGGCTGCCATCCGTCCGGGTTTCCCCGGATTTGTCATAGTTTGGAAGACGTCTGGGGAGCGTCCGGGCGGGGTTTTAATTGTAGTCCGAGTTAAACCCGGACTACAGTAAAAGTCCGGGTTTTCGATCAGATCCCGTTCCCATAATTTATGTAAATAAAACTACACCACTTTGAAGGCATTTTAATGTTATATCTTAAGGAATTACCAAAGGTTAACGGTTTATCTCGATTTCCGGCAAAACTAAAAGTCCTATGGAAGAATGTCAAATGGCAAAGTTGTAGATAGTAAAAAGATCTAAAACTTTTGTATTTACACTTTTTTCACATAACCTCAAAATGTATGTGATAATTCAAAAAACCAAGTTTTTGGATTTTTATTTTTATCTTTTACAAACAATTTTTTTATTTCACGAAATTTGGTGAAAACGTACCTTTTTATATCCCAAATACGCTGTAATTTACTTGATTAGAAATATTTATTTTTTCACCTTTATTTTGCATTAATATCGAAAAAGCACCCTAATTTTCAATCGAAAATTCACCCGTCAAAATATCAGCTTTTTTCAAAAAGTTGGTATGCTTTCTGTTCGTTGAAACCTCTACTTTCTGATGGTGAAAAAAAAAATATCTTACTATAGTAAATCGTCCAGCAGTGACCCAAAAAGGATGAATGGATGGAAACAACAAATTTTGTTTTGTTTGTCTGCAATATATAGAAATAAACATGTAGCATTGCTAAAAAAAGTTACAATTTATGGTTTTTTAAGTTTAGTCTATTTTAAAATTTTAGGACATTTTGATGTTATGATAAAAAGGATTGAAATGTCCGGGGTGAAAGGTCCAAAATCCGGGAAACTTACGCTTCCGGTACGGGGGAGCAGGTTGTAGAGATGGCAGCCCTAGTTTAATACGATGATGTAAAAACAGCGAATTGAATTTTCTCACCTTTTAATTTGGATAAGCCTGCTAATTCTCCGGGAACTGTTTTCAGCTGATTGTCACCAATGTCAAAATTCTTCAAAGATGGAACGCTGCGGGCCAGGTAGCCAGGTATTGATTCTATTACGTTCCCTTTCAGTTTCAAGTCTGTGAGATGTGGCACATTGGCGTTTTCCAAGTCCAGAAAACTAGCCAGTTTATTGTTTGAAACATCAACTATGATTAAGTTCGGGAAATCACCAAATTTCGGCATACTCTCGATCTGATTTGAACTGAAATTAATGCTAGTCAACTCTTTCATCTTATTTAAACTATCTGGAATAGCTGTGAGCTCGTTTCGAGACAGATCCAACACTTTTAGCTTAGGAAGTGAGGTTATGTTTTCGTTGAATTCCACAAGTTTGTTACCGTACAGTAGCAACGATTGTAGGTTAACTAAACCCTTAATTTCATTAGGAATGGATGAAAGACAAGTATCGCTTATGTTCAGAAGATTAATATTTGTCAATTGGAATATAGTTTTATCTAAACCCTCCTCTGAAATCCGTTTAGATATAGAAGCTCCCGCCAACTTGATTTCATGCCGATTTTCGTTTTTCGTGGTCGTCACCTCTGGCCACACACCCATTTTAATTTTAAATTATACTGAAAAACACACAAGGAAATAAATAAAACCGATAGTTTTATAAAAGATATCGCAAAACCACGTCGTTCGATTTCGGTTACAAAAGAAATAGAAATACAAAGTAAAAAAAATTATTTGTCAAATGCAACCAGCACAGAGAAAAAATAATCACATTAGTGACAGTGAAGTCAAAGTCTGTCAAAGTAACATTGATACAATACAAGGCAAACACCACCTTAGAGCCAGAACTAAAGCCATTATTAATCTCGATTATATTTCGATATTATTGGTCGATATGTAATCGATTGATCGGTAAAATCTAAATCTTAGTCAGATTCTAATAATATTTACGACGGTACGAGGTTTGTATATCCTCGTAAAAGGCTACACAAAGACAATCGTACTTTATGATTAAACTACATATTTCTTATATTTCGTTCCTGCTAACTTTCTAAGATTGAATGAATTTTTGCTCCAACCACATATTATGCGTAGGTACCTACTACTAATGTAGGCTTATAACTCAGAGCAATGAGACCTATATTTCTACAACTGCCTCGTTGGTCTAGTGGGCCCAAGATCCACCACTAAGCTAGAAATCCTGGGTTCGATTCGGAAACGGGCTAAGTATTATTGGGTATCTCCAGTTTCTCCAACTAGAAATTCTTAGGAGATCAGAGTCTGGAGTAAAGTTGTGCACAGTGTAGTGTAAAGTTGGGCAATAGGCTCTCCACCATGAGACCTAAACATAACGGTGAAAAGTGGGTGTATACACAGCTCTGCTTACCCCTTCTGAGAAATACAGGCGTGATGTTACGTTGTGATTCTATGGATTTATAGCAGACGAGCATGGAGCACCGCCCATCTACTGCAAACCATGGCAACTGGACCGACCACAAGGTCTTGTACAAACAAACAGTTCAAAGTCGCAGATGCGTTGACTACCTTGAGGATAACACACCGTAAAACGGACGCACTGAAAACCAGCGTTGTGGCATTAACGCCGTAGTATAGCTGAGTTGCGTCTTTCGCATGTTCCGTAGCAGTAACCATATGGTTATGTTTTCATTGTATGTTTGTAACTACATATATACTTCTACAATATGTACCTATGCGAAATAAACTTTTTTTAATTTCAATGTTGCTGCAAGTCTTTTCTTAATTTTTAATTTTATGTTATTTTATTTGCTTTACGGAAAATAACATGAAAAACGTAAGCAAGGATTACTCGGATTAAAACATTATCAATTAATCTCATGTTATCATTAGTATTAATTCCGTTCAAAATGTAATCGCGTTTGCGCGTAGAAGCAGTGGTAATTAGGCTGTCGAGATGGCGGCTTGGGGTGTCCTAGTGTCTGTGCTGGCTCTGATCTGTGGGGTAATTACTTATGTATATTATTTAACAGACTGCAACTTTATGCATGTAATACAGTTCGCGGCGTGAAAGTCTAGCGCTGAACGAGATCGAAGCGCATTATATCAGTGCGAGAGAAATACTGTAGCGTCTATAGCCCAATGGCTCGCGTTATTCAATGTGATCGAAAGATTTAAGCAACGACGGGCGCGGTCGGTTTTTAGATGGGTGACCGCTAGTGGCAAAATTTAATGGACGCTACCGTGCTTCGGAGGGCACGTAAAACCGTCGATCCCGGTTGTTTTCAATGCTGGAAACAGTCGTTAAGCCTTGTCGAAGACCTTCGGGTGGCTTGAGAACATTCGACAATCATTTTAAAAATAAATTAATCTGCATCTGAAAGTTTACTATAAGCCTTGCCTCTGACTTTCTTTTGGGTTTAATTGTAAAAGATATAAAATGAGGTACATAATATGATGTGTTACAAAAAGAACTACGAATTTTTCAGGCGCTTGCCGATTCAAGGTTGGCTTTTCCTGAAGATTTGGCTGATGTCTCTCGAGGTAAGCACAGACATTCTATTTAGTTTAGCTGTGAGCGAAATCCGGTGCAAATTGTGCAAGGTTGCTGCGCATGTACCTAAACTATGGAATGAGCTTCCTTCTGAAGATTTCTCGATGGGCTACGGGACAATGATATTATAAACATGAAGAGGTAGATACGCCACCAACGCACCAAACGCGTGCCATAAATTGGTGTCAATTCTAACCATTGCAGTCAGTCGAGCTGTGCCCAGTCCTTCATGGCCCGGTCATTGTGAGCGCGCGCTAACTGTACTGATTACAAATAGCTGTCTCTTTCACTACGCTTTGTGTATTTCCTGTCGTACTTATAGCGTGTGTGTAGATATACAATGTTATTAAATATGTATGTATGTGTCGCGGAACGATTCTGTTGTGCGTGCAGTATGAACTTAAAACGTATTTTTCTTAAAATATCATTGCTACGGGAAGCGGTTCTTCAAAAAGATGTAAAAAGAGCTCTCCTTCAGGGTTGGCGACGCATTGGCGACTCCTCTGGTGTTGCTCGTGTTCCTAAGCGACAGTGACCACTCAAGCTCAGCTGGAATGTCAGTTAGTTGGTCAGGCAGTTATAGAACAATATTCTTTAACGTTTCAGGGATTATGATGAAGTTTATAATCTTATCAAGCCGATTACTTAAGTAGGTAGATTATTTTGACTCCGGGTCGATTTCCGCTCTGTTTCATTTGCAAGTACCTTCCAAGGAAATAAATTCCTGGTAAATGAAACCCTGTAAAACTGAATAGTGAAATGAAGAATATCTCTGCTATCCCTTCGGGGAAATAGAGGCGTTATGATGTTATGTTCAATCAGTAAATGAATTAAAAATTAATCTTTTTTTTTAAATCGTTTTAACATTAACTCCGAAAGAATTTAAAACACAGAAAATAACCCAATTTATATAAATATTTATCTGCTAAATAGATGTCTACCCCAGTTGGGGTTCAAACCCTTCGGTATTCAATCATCACATAGTCGTCAATTGTATACATAATAAAAGTCCCCAATTTCATTCGGCTTAATTTCAGAAACTACTATTTACGGATTTTCATGCAGTTATCGACAGTATATTTTTCAGTAGTTTCCCTACGTTATCGCAATTTACTCAGCACAATCACAGTATAATGATATGTACAGTAGTGAGCTAGTGTGCTTTTGAATTGGAAATCTGTGGATAGGTTGAATAATTCCGAACTTTAACTAATTATCCGCTACCTGTCTAACTTGTTAAAAGCCTTGCGGATAATCTAATCAAGGACACAAAATACGTACGTAGTTCATGCGTAATACCCCAAACAACAATAAGATTATCACGTACATAATCCGTCAACAAAATAATTGATTATCCACTTACGATAATTACTATCACGTCATGACCGAATCATGCGATTAGTTAAAGCATTTCGTGCATTTCATAAACGATGCATGAACCAGCTTAAGTAGTTAATAAATGAAAGGCTGGTTTTATGGAAAAGAAAAGAAAATGTTTGAGTTGTGTTTTGTTTTTATTTCTTGCTTGCCTAGATTTTATACCTTAACTAGTGTTTGCAACGTCTGTCCGCGTTCGGGTTGCCCACTTGACTTCAAAAACGGCAAAGTTTCATACTAACTTTGCACCCCCGTTTTACCCCCTTAGGGGGTGAATTTTCAAAAATCCTTTCTTAGTGCTCCCCTACGCTATAAAAGGAACCCCTGTGCAAAATTTCAAGTTTCTAACTCTTATAGTTTAGGCCCTGCGTTGATATGTCAGTCAGTCAGTCAGTCACCTTCTCCTTTTATATATATAGAAGACTAGTGGACGCCCGCAGCTTCGCTCGCGTTGAATAAGCTTTTATACCTACTAACTTTGCACCCCCCTTTTACCCCCTTAAGAGATGATTTTCGAAACTCAATAAAAAACCTTCATAGGTACTGAATTTCATTCGAATAACATCAAAAACGTCAAAGTTTCATACTAACTTTGCACCCCCGTTTTACCCCCTTAGGGGGTGAATTTTCAAAAATCCTTTCTTAGTGCTCCCCTACGTTATAAAAGGAACCCCTGTGCAAAATTTCAAGTTTCTAGCCCTTATAGTTTAGGCCCTGCGTTGATATGTCAGTCAGTCAGTCAGTCAGTCAGTCAGTCACCTTCTCCTTTTATATATATAGATAGAAGATTAGCAGTTAACGTAGTTCGGCACACTCACATTATACATTTTTTTATCTGCAGACATAAAAAAACATCTCTTCCATAGCACGGTAATAGTACATAGTAAGGCTGACTCCACACTACAAAGAGTCTCGCTTATTGCTCGCTTGAGAGCCAAGCTCACCTAGTAGAACCAGTTCTAGCAAACAGATGTATTGGATAATGACCACACTGTTAGCGACGCGTGTCCTTTGCCTGGTAAGCCAAGCGAGTGCAGTGTGAGCAGTTGCTATAGTATAATAATATAGGTAGAATACTTAGATGCAGCATTTCAGCGAGGTGCTTTCATAGAGTAACAGACGTATACGTCTGTTCGCTAGAATGATTATGTGGCTTGGCTCTTGGCAATAAGCGAGGGTCTTCGTAGCATGGACTTAGCATAACAGTGTTTCTAACTGATCTTAAATGGTTCCAGAGGGGCGCATAGTGTCGGGATGGGAGTCATCTCTCGGGCAGTTCCCGTACCAGCTTTCGCTGCGCATGGTGTCGCCGGTGGGCCAGGTGTTCGCCTGCGGGGCTTCGCTCATCCACCACGAGTGGGCCATCACCGCGGCGCATTGCACTGCTGTGTACGTATTGTCAACACCGCCAATTCTTCACAGTTTCTGAACGAAATTCGAAAGGGATAACTGCGATGCGACCCATAGACGTCCCACTGCTGGTCACGGGTGTCCCCCACATACACTGCTGCGGGAGGTCTAGAGCATACTCCACCTGGTGGAGTGGTTAGTGGCCAACCCAGTGTCGAATGTTCTCAAGCCACCCGAAGGTCTTCGACAAGGCCTAACGACTGTTTCCAGCATTGAAAACAACCGGGCCCGATGGCTTTACGTGCCCTCCGAAGTACGGTGGATAGCTGCGCATGTGTTGTCAATTCGGTTGCACGATCCTAAAATCCTTATTATCAAACTTTCAGACGAGTGACCATCGTGATCCGCGCAGGCGCCGTCAACGTCACCCGACCAGGCCTGATCTTCGAGACCACGAACTATATCAACCACCCGCTGTACAACGAGGCCATTGCTGGGGTCGTCCAGCCGAACGACATCGGGGTCATCAAGCTAGACCGCTTCATCGAGTACACTGGTCAGTAGAACAGCACACTGGTTAGCAGAACGGTCCACTGGTTAGCAGTACATGGCCAGTAAAATGATGCGTTAGAAAAACAAGCGCTGAGAATATCATAGGTACTTATTTGATAAAATAAGTGTAAGGAAGAAGAAATGCAGGTATTCAAATGAAGACAACGCTTCGAGGACCGATACCTGATACCGGGGCCATGGCCCTTGAAAACCTTTTTTTTTAATTTATATAGGGGTTGATTTTGTTCCACTACTCACCAGCCAGGTCTGCAGTTCCATGTTGGGGTATAATAGGAGAGGCGTTAGACAAGTTTTCAGCTTGCCTCAAATACCTACCGAAAAATTGGTGCCAGCTCTCCTACTATTCAGGCAATCGCTAATTTCAGTGCTGGGTCTATGAGTGACATAAGACATTTTAGGACTAAGAGTTTAGAGTGAAATTAGGTTAATTCAGGTCGTCCCTCATCATCATGAGTTACTGTGATATTACTGGCAATTCCTATGTTTCTCGTTTGCAGACACCATAAAGCCAATCAGACTGCAGTCCTCCCGGGACATGAACGTGGACTACACCGGCGTCACTCTCCGTGCGGCTGGCTGGGGCCGCACCTGGACTAATGGTAGGCCTTAGGCATTGATTTTCGAGGAAATTGCCAATTGACAAATTTTAGGCGTTAGAGCCTAGATAGACGCAACTGGCCAGATACAAGTAACTCGCATTTTAGATTAGTTTCTCATATCAGGCGTTACTTTGCTGAAATCCATAGTTATAGTTAGTTTTAATCTATTTTGCAACAATCCGCGATAATGTCCGATAAATCCGCAAAAATATTTTAACTTATTGTTTATCACTAGGGAACACAGTATCGGGAAAACATTCTTATTCTTATTCTTATTTATACACACACTCGAAATATCGGCAAAATTAAAAATAATCATGGCAACAGTTTAAAACGCCTGTAATACTTTGCCAAACCCCGGAATCGAACGTAAGACCTCAAAATATTTATCATCTCTCGGCGAACTAAACTGGGCAGTCACCCGTACTAAAGATAGGTTGTCAAGTAATGACTCTCCTTCTCAGGTGCGTCTCCCGAGAACATGAACTGGGTGTATCTCCGCGGGGTGTCCAATTTCGACTGCTGGTGGGCTTTCGGAGGCAGCTCCATCATCGTCCAGTCAACCATCTGCGCGCAGTATTACAACGTCACCAGCCAGTCTACTTGCCAAGTAAGTTATTTAGCGTCCATAGCCCAATGGCTCGCGTCGATTAAATGTGATCGAAAGAGTTAAGCAACGACTAGCGCGATCGGTTTGTGGATGGGTGACCGCTAGTGGCAAAAATTTTATGGACGCTACCGTGCTTCGGAGGGCACGTAAAGCCGTCGGTCGCCGGTTGTTTTCAATGCTGGAAACAGACGTTAAGCCTTGTCGAAGACCTTCAGGTGGCTTGAGAACATTCGACACTGGGTTGGCCACTAGCCCCTCCACCAATCCGCATTGGAGCAGCGTGGTGGAGTATGCTCTAGACCTCCTGCAGCAGTGTCTGTGGGGGAGACCCGTGCCCAGCAGGGGGACGTCTATGGGTCGCAGTGGATAGCTGCAACCCGTAGACGTCCCGCTGTTGAGCACGGGTAGAGACCCACAGCCAAACCGAGGAGAGTAAACATCCGAACTGGGTTTTACTGGCCAACCCAGTGTCGAATATTCTCAAGCCAGAAGGTGTTTGAAAAGGCTTAACGATTGTTTTTACCGTTTTGAATAAAACTGGGCTTGTTGGCGTACCCTAGAGAACCGACCAACTAATGTTCTAATTAAATCTTAGCTAACTGGATTTACCATCCCAGTCCCTATTATAGTTTAGCTCAAAGTCAGTCACAGTTGCCATGGGCGGATGGGTGGTGCTGCATGTTTGCATCGTTTGCTATCTTACATCCTTAAAAAAACGAATGCTTCAGCCAATAGTTTTAACTTTGTAAGGGTTGGATAGTTTTTGAAGGGCTTATAAAAGTGATCTCTTCCATTCCCAGGGGGACAGCGGCGGTACCCTGATCGCCACGGATTACGACGGAGAGGACACACTTATAGGGGTGACCTCCTTCGTGTCCTCCACCGGTTGTCACACTGGATTCCCTGCTGGTAATTTTAGCCATACATATTTCATGCAGAACAAATTTATCGAAGGTAGCTATTGGCACTTCACTAACTCGACGAGCTACGTCAAACCCTCGTTCGTCTACGGATTTCATCACTATGAATCCTGTTTCGTAGCAAAATACTGAGCATATACATTCCATAGCGCGTTGAGTGACTTTTAGCTTGTGATTAAGGTCGACGGTAAAGGACCACGTCCCGGATCTTTAGGTCATCACTGGCAACTGCTCGAATACTTTTGTCTTCAGCCACTGTATACTTAATTTACTTAAAATATACAACTAAATAAGGGGGGCGAGGAGAAGCCAAACGCTGAAGGTCATTGACAGCGCACACAGTATAATGATCTAAGTAGTATGTATGACTCACCACTGGATTATAATGTTTCAGGTTTCATCCGCCCCGGTCACTACCACTCTTGGCTTCGAGAGGTCACCGGTATTGACTTCGACTGGGAGCAGGTGACCACCACTCCGGAACCAGAGGTCACCACATCGCAAGAACCGAGTCCTACCACGGAAGTGGATACCACGACCACGACTGAGGCAGCTCAAACCACGACTGAGTCAACAGATGGTACTTCAACCGCTGCAACTGAAGAGCCTGAGGAGGAAGAACCCGAATCAGAACAAGAACCAGAATCCGAAGACGAGCCTGAATCCGAAGACGAGCCGGAATCCGAAGACGAGCCGGAATCCGAAGACGAGCCAGAATCCGAAGACGAGCCTGAATCCGAAGACGAGCCTGAATCCGAAGACGAACCAGAATCCGAAGAAGAAGCTGAATCTGAATCGAAAGAAGGTGATTCTGATTCTGAATCTGACTCCGACTCCAGCTCTGATTCTGATTCTGATGAAGACGACAAGAAACACAGGAAGCACCATTAAATAATATTTTTAATGGTTAATTCTAAGC
Organism: Carterocephalus palaemon; assembly: GCA_944567765.1. Taxonomy (NCBI): domain Eukaryota; kingdom Metazoa; phylum Arthropoda; class Insecta; order Lepidoptera; family Hesperiidae; genus Carterocephalus; species Carterocephalus palaemon. The sequence continues at coordinate 10,322,073 of OX155657.1, read as the reverse complement.
TGTCGGTTGTTTTATTTAGCTTACTGCTTATTTAAAAGAACTTTTGTATAATCAAAAATAGTTTTTTATTGTCCCTACTTGGAGGTTCCGGGTTAAAGCAAACACCACAACCCTTTCTTTATCCCACTCAAGTTACAGGCTCAAACACAAAACTGCGATGCGAGGTCTCATCATAGAACGACACGTGGCAATATTTGCAAAATGATTCGCATTGTGCAATCTTGCGATAATAGGTACGTCAAACCACCAAACTTATAGTTGCACCGAACTGCGGTTTTTAATTAGACTTCTCACTGGACACTGTATGTTGAATAAACACTTACATTCGACAGGAGAAGCCAGCAGTGGCGCCTGTAGGTTCTGTAATAAGGCGGAGGAATCACCCATCCATATCCTCTGAGACTGCCCTGCAGTACCTCATGACAGAGCCGTCTGAACAAAGACTAAATTTTAATTGAGTAAATTTAGTGTAAAAAAAGAAAATTTAAATTTTTGCTTTTACACAATATTAATATACATATTTTAAATTATGTTTACAATTGTTTTCCACAGTTGCTTTAGAAACAGTTATTGATCTAGTTGGAATGGTGTGGTTCCCGATTACACTTCTTTAGACTAAGTCCTCAAGGGTAGTACTCACGTTTATGTGAGTGACTTAGAATAAGACTCTTACTAACAGTTACTAGTTGGACTATTACAAACACCTAACAAGACCTAACAATACTGTAATTAAACCTCTGCTACTGGTATAACCGTCCCTATGTTCAGTTTGAGCGGTGGTGTTGTTACGTTACACCTCTACCTACCCCTTCGGCAAAGTATAAGCGTAACGTTATGTTATGACCAATATAAGTAATTCAAAATCATATGCGAATCAAACGCATGGAAGTTAATTAAAGGGATAGAATTGATAAAGAGATTAAAATAACACTGTTATCAATTAATCGGAGGATACGTTATCACTTAATTCTCGTGTCTGTGGCCATTGGATTTTGGAATAGATCGATAGTCTTCAATTAGTCCGTCTATCGACATGGCGGCCTGGGCTATTCTGGTGTCCGTGCTGGCTTTCACTTGGAGAGGGGTAAATATTAATGGGTCATTGTAAACCAGCAATGAATACCTGTTTTTTGAACAAGTAAAATCTATTTGTATAAAAATGTATGCGTGAAATTGAAAACAAGTAAGTCGACGGGCCCGTTAGCGCAATCGGGAGTGACCCTGTTATGCCAGGGGTCGTGGGTTCGTATCCTACTCAGGACAAACATTCGTGTGACGAACACTTGTGTTTGTTCTGTGTCTGGATGTTAATATTATCTGTTTAAGTATGTATTTAAAAATATCAATGTATGTATATCAGTCTCTGACAGCCATATTACAGGCTCGCGCCTAGTTTGGGGTGATGACCCTGTGTGAGAATGTCCATGATAATAAAATATTAGAATAGTGGCAATGGGCCTTGTCTTTCTACGGGCTGATAATGGGGACGAAAAGTCGTTGAAAGGAGACCATAGAAACAGGAGCATAAGCCGCGCTTCAGATGATTGAGAGATACGGTCTGAAGAAGAGGGCGGGAAGCCGCTGAATTACAGTGTACATATGATCAGCAGTGTACCTCAAAAGGCTTATGGATCATTAAATAATGAAAATAAAAATTGAAAAATGAAAATTAAGTGATTTATTAAGTAAAGAAAACATCTACATGAAATAATTAAACACACAATAGTAAAATCCATCCTCTAATCGTGCCAAATTTCATAAAAATCCATTGATTTTTGAGTTGATAAAGTTGACTATCACAAATTTTTTGAAATAGGGTACCTATAAGAAGGATTGATGTGACGCAAATAATTGGCGATTCATGTTTAGATTACCCAAAATACGTAAAGCTAAGCTAATGTCTTCTCTTATATACTTTCAGGCTTCAGCTGACCCCAGACTTGCTTTCCCCGAAGACGTTAGGCGTAAGATTAATTTAAAATATATTCTATTTATATTAGCAAATCCTTGGCAGTTATTCCCTTTATTTGAAAGGATTATGTTGCGATTTTATACAAGAAGACTGAAGAAAATAGGACTTGCTTGATTTTAACGCATCTGAGAAACCCTATATGTCATACCTGACGACATAGATGGATGATCCACCACAAGCCTTTATTCATCCCACTGTTAAGCTCTCCGAATGTGAGAAGTTAGGCCATAGTACACCACGCTGGCCAAGTGCGGAATGCAGCTTCACATGTCTTCGAGAACATTATGGAGAACTGGCAGACGTGCAGGATCCCTCACGATGACCATTATAGTTGACATTTGAATGGCACATCTATACTTCTATACTAATATTATAATGAGGAAATATTTGTTTGTAATGTTTTCACACAAAAACCAATACTGGACCGATTTCAATAATTCTTTCACCATTAGAAAGCTGCATCTACACTGAGTGACATAGGTATAATATTACTAGGTGTAAACGAAACTATTGTTATGTCTACTTCCATGCGAGCGAAACTGCGGGCGTTTAATAATAACTTATAACTCATTGATGTATGCTGTTTGGGTTTGAAACGCAGACAAGTGAGAGACGAGTTCGATAGCCACTGCATCATCCGTGGATACTAATAGATCAAGATTCTTTTTTTTTTTGTTCCTTCCTTTTTTCCTCTGACACAAGTCAGAGACAATTTTTTTTTTTTTTTTGCTTTCTAAATAGAATCGATCAAGATTCTAAGCTGATCATGTACGCTAGAACTTTTGTGACTGCTCCACAGTAGGCCGCATAGTGTCAGGATGGGAGGCCTCCCCCGGGCAGATCCCGTACCAGCTGTCCCTGCGCATGGTGAACCCCACGGGACAAGTCAACGCCTGCGGTGCGACCTTGATCCACCATGAGTGGGCACTCACTGCCGCTCACTGTACCGCCACGTACGTATAGCGTTCAGTTTTTAATTTTTAGCTTCACCACCACCCGAACTACGTGACACTGACGGACGCACTGAAAACCAGCGTCGCGGCTCTGGCCGCGGCAAAGCTGAGTGCGTTTTTCTCATAATGTTGCATCTTTTTTTTATCTTTCTTTCTTTGTTTTATGTTTCTGTATTTTTTTAAATGTTTTTTGTATGGTGCATTTTATAGAAATAAAACTTTTTCTATAGGTACTATTCTATTTTTTTAATTGTAACTACATTAGGGCGTCAGTCCAGGGACCGTTTGGCCACCAAACCCTCCACCAATTCGCATTGGAGCAGCGTGGTGGAGTATGCTCAAAACCTCCCACATCAGTGTCTGTGGGGGAGACCCTTAATGTGACATCTGTGTGTTGTAGATAATAGTGATATTCTGATGCAATTTCAGGCGAGTGACAATGGTGATCCGCGCCGGCTGCGTGAACCTGACGCGCCCCGCGCTGCTGTTCGAGAGCACGGAGTACTACAACCATCCCCTGTACAACGAGGGCCTGCAGTCGGTGGTGCAGCCAAACGACATCGGCGTCATCAGGCTCAACCAACACGTGAAGTATACTAGTGAGCATCCAGTCTAGCAGCATCCAAGAATTTCTTCATTCTCTTCGCCATCATTTTCGTGTTCGCTGCCGCAGATAGGCCTCCCTAAATCGACGCCACTCCTCCCAGTCCAGTGCTTTGAAAGGTCTTCTTACTCCGTCTTCCGTCCAATACTCCGTGGTCTTCTCTCTGTCCAGGTGTTTTCTAATTCATCGGTTAATATATTATCATTTCATAATAAAATAGGTACCTGAAAATCTTAGATGAAGTTTAATCTGAGCTGAAATTATTAAACAAAAGCTCGTTACGATTAAACGATAATTACGTTTGGTACGATGTATCTCTACTTTAAGTAGCTCTACTTTAAGTTCAATAATACATTACAGGTACATTACCTGTAAATTTGAAAAGAGTACATAACTTTGCGAACCGGCGGTAGCCAGGCGCTCTAGCGTTGAGGGAATTCGGAATTAGGGGAGATCCCCTCTATCCGGGCAATTGCCCCAGGGGCAAACCCCGTCAGTGACTTCCCTGCTGTTGAGCGTGGGACAATAAAAATTTAATGACGTTCAATAAGCGTATACAAATTTATAGGTCGCGTTCACGTCGCATTGCTCTGAGATATAAACAAATACCATAGTATATTTGATAAACCTTTCATTTAACTTCCTCTGTGCAAGTACCATAGGTCTACTGAAAAATAAATGAGTCTGGATCTGATCTACTGATTCAAATGGCTGAGGTGTTCTACAGTCATAGTTAAGAACATTCTAGATCAAGTCAACTCAAAAAAAAACTTATCAAAATCCGGTTCATCAGTTTACTTAGTTATGAGTAATAATACAGACACACAAATACATTTAAAATCGTCACCCCATTATTTTCGTCGGAGGGTTAAAAATAGAAAAACGCACCTTCAGTATTCCTCCGACCACCAATGTTGAAACACAGTGAGCGTTCGGCAAAAATTTTCGCTCATCGTAAACGGGTTCAGAACCAATCACGGCAAGCGCTACCCCAACGCCACTTGACAATCCAATCACATTGCACAACCCGCCCCAGTGCTTCACCTCATACCGAAAAAAACACTTCTGGGCCAGTAGACCTCAGTGTGCATGAACCGTGCATTCATTTATATTCTCTGACATTGATTCAAACACGTCTTTCCAGACCTGGTCAGGGCTATCAGACTGCAGGCCTCCGCGGACCGTCACAAGGACTACAGCGGGGACCGGCTGCAGGCTAGTGGCTGGGGGCGCACTTGGACTTTAGGTATGAAACATTGCTACCTTCTTAACAAACTAACTTAATCCACGAGCGGCCAAGAGCACGAGTCTCGTCTAATAACTGAGAAGATCTTGAGCATTCACAATTAGTGGGCAGCCCGAATGTCAGAATCTCTAAGGACATTGACATGACTTCTTATGGTGACAACAGTGCCGGACGGTCTAACGTGCCGTCCGAAGCACGCAAGTGGGTCGCGAGTCCCCTTTTGAGAGAAGATCAATGGTTGCACCCCTGATTTCGATATCCTGGAGTTTCCCAGAATGCCATGATGTTTTAGTGAGTGAAAATCTGTCTTACCTCCCCCTACGTGAAGTACTTTTTAAAGATTACCCCCAAAAAATGGCCTTTATCTACCAAGACCAACTGCGCTTCAATTAAAACAAATTTAAATTATTTATTGTAATCAGATATCCAACTATAATCTTAGCAAAAGTCTTCCAAAGCTGTTGTTTCCTTAACATTGATCACTTATTGCAGGTTCATCGCCCGAGAACCTAAACTGGGTGTACCTCACCGGAGTGTCGAACCTCGCCTGCTTGCAAGCCTTCGGAGGCAGCTCCATCGTCGTGGAGTCTACAATCTGCGCGCGCCACTACAACGTAACCAGCCAGTCAACTTGTCAGGTTAGTTAATTCAAGATAACTAATTGTATCAGGCGTTACTCGAATATTACAACTCCAATATTACAAACCGAGGATTAATAAATAGGTTTGTGTAATAATTAGGTTTGTGTATTGGTGTATGTTTTCACTACTTAGTCGCGTGTGCATGCTTCCAATGCTGAGTGCTACGTGCATGATGGTATACACCACATACATACATTTTTGTTCGCGGATTGTTGCAAAGTAGATTAATCCTTGGTTTGTTAGTTAATTCAGTTAATAATCATTGACTCCTACTCCAAGATTTTTTATATCAGAAAGTTTTTTTAGAACTCTCTCTGTTCATTCCAGATCAGGCCACTCACTGTTGGACATTCAGTCCGGTCATAAACTTCTGTAATCCACTTGCTGTTACTTTTTGTACTATCAAACCTTTATTAAATGCAAGTGGTTACAGCCCCGTGGCTATCGAACTCGTCTCTCACTCAAGCGGTCCGGGCTCAAATCCAAGCGGCCTGATTGACCAATGATTAAGTTGTGTGCGATTTAAGAATTGATTAAAGAAACATCGATTGAAGCGATTGAAGAAACATCGTGAGGAAACCTGCATGACTAAGGCTGGATTTCAATAACCTATCTACGGACAGATTTGGCTATCGAAGATAGAAATTTGACACATTTTATATGGAACTTATGTCAAATTTCTATCTCCGATAGCCAATTCTATCCGTAGATAGGTTATTGAAATCCAGCGTAAGAGTTCTCCACGTCTTCTGTTCTTTAACCAATGTTTTTGGATAAGTTATTTTTACAATTCCCAGGGTGATAGCGGCGGTCCACTGGTCACCATTGACTATGACGGTGAAGTGACTCAAGTGGGGGTGACCTCCTTCGTGTCATCTACTGGCTGCCACACCGGATTTCCTGCTGGTAAATCAAAATGGTTGCTACATGTAGAACTCACTACTCATGAGTATCTTTTGCCATGACACGATATAATTTAGAAACAGCTCATTTTTGATCATGTTACTAGCAAAATGTATACATGTTTTATGTTTGTTTGTAATTTGTATGTGTGTATGCTGTTTTGCTCTCCATACCCAGGCCTGCTGGAATAAATTTCAATACAAAATAGAAAGCAGAGTACTTCGTTTTCCATAATTCACTCTCATTCACCTGGCATGACAACATAAAGACGTGGACTGGTATAAGGAACGTAGCCGTACTTACAAAGATGGTTAAAAATAGAGGCGAAATACAAAAGATAGATAGAAGATAGAAAGAAGAAAGAAGAAGAATTGTCACTTTAAATGGTTGTTCTGTACACGATTCTATATAAGATATATAAAACACAGTCACTTATAACGACGGGACAGATTCATACGATTTTAGATATAAATTGTTGGATTCGTTTGATGATTATATCTCGAAAATGGATTTACCGATGCTTATGATTTTTTTAATTTTTTGGATTTGTCCAAAATAACTATGGTGTGAAAATAACTATAAATCACATATCAGATTTTTTTTATTATAATTTAAATTAGAATTGAGGAAGGTTACAACATCACGCAGTATCACCTGTATCACACTAAACGCTATTTTCAAAATACCTTATATACGCGGACTAAGTTACAACAATAATTATTGAGGTGGTATGAAGTTCGCGTGAATAGCTATTTGTTTAATAAATAAAAAAATAATAGAAATTATATTGATGTTTACAGGTTTCATTCGCCCCGGCTTTTACCATGAGTGGTTGTTAGAGGTTACCGGTGTCAACTTCGACTGGGATCGTGAAGAAACTACAACTGCAAATCCTGAGCTGACTACTACTGAGACGACAACTGACGAAGCTGAAACCACGACTGATGAAGCTGAAACTACAACTGAAAATCCTGAGTTGACTACTATTGAGACCACAACTGAGGAAGAAGAAACAACAACTGAAACTACCACTGAAGAAGGTGAAACCACAACAGAAATCACGACCGAAGCAGCTGAAGCAACGACGGAGGCGGAGCAAACAACAACCACAGAGACTGAAGAACCTGAATCAGAAGAAGAATCAGAGGAAGAATATAATTCTGAATCCGATTCTGAATCTGAATCAGAATCTAATTCTGAAGATGATGACGAGGACGATGAAGATAATGAGTTAACAAGGAAATATGGCGATATGATTAGGAAACATTTCGCATATAGTGCGTAATTTTCAACGACGACAATGAAGTTATGTTTTCAATGTAAATCAAATCAAATCAAATTTATTTGTGTGTTATTTGTATTCATTAAAATAAAATTGTAAATAACGCCTATCTGACTGTGGAATACTTCCGAGTTACCATTAAAAATCATGCATATTCTGTGTTTTTGACATTATATGGTAGACAAATAATATTTATATTGATTTAACTAACCGTCTATTTGTACATCTCATTTCTTATAGTGAATTCAACATCACATGCACTATTGACTCAAAGACTTCTTACTCCCAAAAACATTAAGGTATAAATATAGGTTACCTATCATAATATTAATAAGTGATGCAAAAACTTTGGAACCTACTAAAATTACGTGGACGGAGATGTATGAAATTTGGCACAGTTAAAGTTTATATTGTCGAGTGCAGAAAACTAACATAATTGTACAATGTATCGTCGTGAGGAAACCTGCATGCCTGAGAGTTTTTCATAATGTTCTCGAAGGCATGTGAAACCAATCCGCACTTGGCCAGCGTGGTGGACTAAGGCCTAATCCTTCTCTTCTAAGACCAACCCATGCCCAACAGTGGGACAAAGAAAGGGTCGTGATGATGATGACCCGTGAAATTAAAAAAAGATACACATAATAATAATAATAGAATAGAAATAATAATAACAGAAGGACAAATAGGCATAGGTACATACGGTAAGTCACCGTCGCCTACGAACACGTTTAGAAGCTCTTCTTTAAGTGGTAGAACCTATAAACAACCTTTAACAACAATTATGTGAATATGAAATATTCGGTCGGTATATGGATGAGTGACCGCTGGTGGCAAAATTTAATGGACGCTACCGTGCTTCGGAGGGCACGTAAAGCCGTCGGTCCCTCGTGTTTTCAATGCTGAAAGCAGTCGTGGCAGTACCACTGCCCGCCAGGCACCTACCCTAATATCTACTTTGTGCACCTACTAAGTATTTACTTCTAGTGATGTGTAATAATCGTTTTTAAATAGTTTTCCGGCTAGAATGGTGTGGTCACCGGCTATTCGTTTCTGGTGATCATATTACTTCTAGTATAGAGTAATAAATCTATGATATTACTCAACGATAGCAACACATGTATAAATTTCAAACGATACCTAAGCGTCTTCTTCAGGGTCTGTCACAGTTGTCACTGGTTCTGCATGCTCGTTTGCTGTCTTATAACGCACTAGTTATTTAATCTCTAACTAGCTCTATCTATTAAATAAACGTTCGTCATTCTTCAGCTACCAGTAGGTACCAACGCGGCAACGTGTAAATATATTGGAATCTGTTCAAGGAGAATATTCATAACCGATAGCGTTGCGTAGAATTGAAATAAATACTTTATTATTATCACGCTCGTGCCAATACCTGGCGCTAACTACTAAAACTACTACCATTAGAGTTGGTAGAGCATACACCACCACGCTGGTCAAATACGAGTTGGCAGTCTTCAAATGCTTAAGATACAGGTAAAGAACTGAGGCACGCGTCACAGGGATTTCCTCCACCACTATATAGGTCATTTCAAGTGATTTACAACGTGGGAATTCCTCTGGAGCAACTCTGTACTGAACCACGCAGTTTTGGCTTTTAATTCACAAAGAAATGTAAAAATAGGCTCAGTCCTTGCCCTACGACGTCGTATTGCAGTGGTTGGGTTGCGCGCATGCGCGGCTGGGTTGCCCCGTTCTGATTTTATTTACCCGAAAATGTTTAGGGAGAATTTGTAAGTCTGCGTAGAAAACTATTTTTCTAGTTACATCTAATTGTAATGTATATTATGTAATGTTAAACTACTTTTCCGGTTGCCTATAAAGGCGACCATTGTTCTCAAGTGTAGACGCATCTGTGACTGACTCGAAACGAGACTCTTACTAACAATTACTAACTAGACTATTAATAACACTAACTACCAAGACAAAGTATCACTAACAGACCCTGCTCCAGTCCTTGTGCGCACTAACCAACTGACCAATTAATGTTCTTATTAACTCTCTTATAATTGAACTAACCATCCCAGTACCTATTAGATTCTTGCTCAAAGTCAGTCACAGTTGTCATGGGCGGCCGTGGAAGAATGGTGCTACAATTTCAATTGTTATTATTTAATTTATATATTGAAAATTGCTGTCACTATTACAAAGTATTGTAGGCAAGACTGAATGCCTAATCGCAATCTATCCCAAGAGAAAAATATGTCATTAATAAAAATTGAGTGAGTGGTAGAGCCTGTGTAGAGTATCTAGAGGCGACCATCTTGTTTCTCAAGCACCGCACTGTGACCGACTTTGGATGACTCTTATAAACCTTGTTCAGGTAAGTTGTAAAAAACAAGTTAGGTAAAGTGTAGTGTAAAGTTTAATATTAGTTGATCATGTATTTATACCTTTAAAGTATAAGTTCATACACTTTCAATTTCGTTTAAATATGTTACTAGTATTATGTGGTTAACGGTGTTGGTTCGCGGTGTAGAAACGTGTAGAATTATTTTTTCACATATACTGTACTGGGTTTCTGTTTGTTAACCCAAATAAAGAGAAAAAAAATGTCTCAAGCCATGTGAACACAAGTGCTTAATAATGTGCATGCTAATAAACGGGTAAAATCCTAGCTGCTGGCAACACACACCAACATTTGCCGTCGCGCGAATCGCGCCCTCAAATCAACATGGCGAACGGCCGTGCGCGCCCCGCGTCTTACTAACCGCTCTCGACATTTCGGTCTCACTACATTGTGGTCAATAATGTTATAGTGTCCAGTGTGGTCCGTTCTGTTTCCTGTGTGCCGGTGCGCCTATATTGTGTTGCATGAGTGATCACGATGGGGATTTGGCCACCGCTCGCGACGGACGCCATTCGCCGGCCAGCACCGAACAGCTAACGTTAGTAATCCCCTAAATAAAGCACCTTAATCACCTGAACAACAGTATAACAGTAGGCCCCGAAGGAATTGATTGTTTGAAAAAAATCGACTTGATGGGTAGGTCGAGACACGCTCCTTTCCGCATTCAAATTCGGTCGTGTTCGTTCTTCGTTTAAACATCTGTCATTATGATTGATGACGATGATTCTTTTGTTTTATGCCAGCGATATATCACGAGGAATATTTTATGATACAACGTTTTTCTCATGACCTTTGCAATTATTTTGAGTAAATATTTCCTGTACATTAGTCTTCACAACATAATCAGGAAGTCACAGTTTTATACCGCAAAGGCAAAGACTACTTACATCAGACATCCAAAATTGAAAATAGCTTGCTACTATTTGGCAAATTGTACCCTGTTGTCAATTCTAGTGCCGCGTACAAGTCTGAAGGCCTCTCACCGCACCCTACAAAGAAGCCTATTGTTTCTGTCGAGAACATTCCATAATTTATAGAGCTACAACTGCACCCTTCTAAAAATTCCTTTGTGGTTAACCAAACATTTTTGTAACGCGAGGGACCACCGTACGGAAAGTTAATATCAGATTGAAATATAAACAGGGGCGTTTAGTACGAAACGGGAATTGGAAACTTTGTCACATTTTGTTACCCTAACTAAACCATTGATTTAACATTGAGTGTTCGGAAATGGAATGGGACATTTCGTTGACATATCTGTAAAAATACGTCATCTGTAAAGGTACGTATTGATGCAAAACATTTTAGTGTGACACTTTTTGAGCGCATGTAACATCTACCCATTTTACTCTTCATTAATATCGATGAGTCGCCAAGAAAAAAAAGGTTTAGGCTGGCTCCGTTATTGCCGTTATTGTGCCCAGTGCTGTGTAATTTTCGGAATTGCTGCATCAGTTCATAATATTTAACAACTACCCTCGCTAAGTCGCATTGATCACGCGTAATTTTATTGGAATACCCTTACTTTTTGCCTGTATAAAATAATTGACTCTTATCTTATCATTGTGTACTGTAGCTGTAAAGCTTTTGACTTAAGTATTTATTTTCGCTCTTCTTACATCGCAATCCGTCTCTAAGGGCTGTGCTGCGAACTAAATAACAGTTCCCAGTGTAGACTAACCGTTCGCCCTCTGTAGTATATATGCCGTGATTAAACTCTTCTAACTAATTATTATTTATCGCATAAGCGTATAATATCCTCGAGTAAATGCTTACTCTTAAAAGAACGGATGATGCCGAAAATGAAAAGAAGCTCAGTTGTATTTTAAAAGCTATTAACTTCACTCGTATGTACCTATGTATGTATGTCCTGGAATCTTGCAATCAATATTTCACCCACTTCCACTGAAGCTATCCAGCTGAAATTTGGCACACGTATTTGGTTCCGATGACAATGCACGAAAAAAAAAAGTAAAACCTGTTTAAAAAAAAATTGTATAATTATTACATCAATTTGTTACATCCTAGGCCTAGATCTGTGTTGCGGATGGCGGACACACAGATAAAACAACACAATTGATTGTCCATGAGCTAAGCACGAAGCACGTAATAAGCATTTATAGTTACGAAAACAATATCTGCCCCGGGACAAGCAGTTTGGCGGTTAGAGTGATATAGAATTAGACATAACAATAGTCTCGTTTACACCTAGTAACATTATATAGCCTGTGTCACTCAGTGAAGATGCAGCTTTCTAATGGTGAAACAATTTTTGAAATCGGTCCAGTAGTTTTTGTGTGAAAACATTACAAACAAATGTGTCCTCTTTATATTATTAGTATAGTAGATACTTAGTTGTATTAAAATTTGTCTGTGATACTGTGATCATAACGCGCTCCAAAGACGTCTATAGAGCGCTCATTTAAATTCGTCATATTACTAGAAATATCTTTTCACTCGCATCTTGCCTAATCGTCACCTTCCTATGGCATCATTTTCTATGTCTCAAACTCGGATATAATATCTACTATTTGTGAATAAAATTGTAAAGATGAATAAGGGGTAAATCAACTCAACTTTTGGTTGGAATACGTCAAAAAAAAATATGTTATGAGAACATAAAAGTAATCACACATGTCTTTTTAAAAGCTTTTATTTAACTTCACTCGTATGTATTCATTCATGTATGTCCTGGAATCTTGCAATCAATATTTCACCCACTTCCACTGAAGCTATCGAGCTGAAATTTGGCACACATATTAGGTTCCGATGACAATGCATGAAAATAAAAAAAAGATATAAAAGCTTTTTAAAAAAAAATTTTTTAGAGTATAATTTGGGTTGATTTAAATTGATATGTAATTCTTACAATATTTGATTCGTTATTGGTAAAATAGTCATTCTGATTAATAACTATTACAGATTTCCTTAATATACAATCGTGATCTAGGTAATTAATTTCGTATCGAAATGCCAGACGTCGCGCCAGAATTTTGGCGTGGGACCCAGTTTCATCTAACACTAACCTACCATACATTTTTAACGTTGTCTTACGTAATAAACTATGTTTGTTATTGAGTTCTGTCATTGAACGCTGTCGGGCCACCTTGGTGCTGTGACGTGAAGAAAAACGAAGAAATTTTCCACAAATTTGTCGAACTGTCTCTAGCAAGAAATATTGAATCCACTTGCGGTCTGACTTAGACATTGTCTGTTACGTTTGGAATCAATAAGATATTTATGTCAACGACAGAATAACTCAAACAAATTAACTCAGAACTATTTCCTTATGAATCGAGCATGCACTATAAGAATATTGTAAATTATTCTTCCTAAAGCCGATGACCAGATAGATATATAGTCTAACTATCATGACTTTAGAGCTTAGCTTAGTGGTAGGTAATTATTGTAAATTAGCCTTAAGGCAGGTTAGGCCCGTGTAGGATTAGATATTCATTCAATGATCAATAGCTAATCCTTTGCCATAAATTGATCAGTTTAGAGTAGCATTATATCTCTTTTCTTTAGTAGTTTGTACTCGTAGTTACCTAGACTTTCGTTAAGCGTGTCTAATCACCTCATAGCGAAATAAATTATTTGGCTTTGACTTTGACTTGAGATAGCGACTGTTACCACAGCTGTCTAATGCTTCATAATCTCCTTCACTAAGACCAAAGTCCACACTCAATGCATTATATTAGCTCAGCCAAATTCGGAAGCGTGTCTGCCAAATAGCGTCCGCCTCTCACCTCACTCACTCCTTACCTTGGCCGGCTTCCTAATTGTAATGGTTCTAATGGACAAACACGTCGAGAATATGTCGACTCCGTGACGCCGTGTTGGCCGTCACAGCCGAGGTTCCCGGGTTCGAATACCGGCTGGCAGTTTTATTTCGTAGACTAGTAGACGCCCGTAGCTTCGCTCGCGTGGAATTAGACACAATAGTTTCGTTTACATCTAGTAATATATATTTTTATCAAAAACTTCTGATTTTAGCCACTTGAAAAACAAATAAAAAGAACACAGGTTCAAATAAGTACCAGATTCGGCATCACCTACACCAAAAGATGGAACGTACTTACAGCAAAGTAGCGTTAGGTACCGGCACATAGCGTATGTACCGACAACCTTACCGTTCGACGGCTGAGCAGAGAGTGAGTTATGTTGTTGGCTGCGTTTGGCTTTATATAGGCACGGTTGGGAAATTGACCGCTTAATGAGGGTAGTTGCTAACACGGCCTCTCCTGACAGTGCGCCGTCCTCGGCTGCACCTGGCACCTCTTCAGGAGCACCGGCAGACGCGGCGAGAGTTTTATAGCCGCATTGGTCCCGTCTATTGCATGGTCTCGTCCGTACTCACAGTACCAATAGGACAAGCAGAAGCACCTATAGGCTCTCTAACATCGTCAGGGTCGTCATCATTGCAATACTTTGAATTTGTTCACCAGGACTGCGCCTGCATCAAGTCACATGGATGACATCACACGAATATACACAACATATGGACAACTATAAAAATACAAGGCATTGCGAATGATAGCATCCCGGACTACCATCAAACGCACTGCAATGCAACAATTAAAAAGGAGAGATGTTGTGACAAGCCCACGTTATCTTGTCTCCACTCCGGACAAGCGTAAAATAATAACTTGAACATTTATTTATTTACGATTCTTTTATAAATCGCAAACAAATAAGACATAATGTTATACGTAATACGTAGACGAATCGACTCGATTATAAAATAATTTTTACACTGAGTAGAGGCTCCACTAGTAAGCTTACTTGTAATAAATCATCGGCATAGGCTCCACCATTAAGCATACCACTAGATCGTTATTCGACAGACATAGGCTCCACTATTAAGCATATCTGCTGGCGGCAGTAATGGCATAGGCTCCACTATTAAGCATACCACTGCCGAGACTCGCCCTTGAAGAACGACGCGCAGGTCATACGCGTAGGTAGCGTACGCAAGGCAGACAGCACACGCGCTCCGGGCAGCACCCGCGGCGCAGACAGCACACGCGCTCCGGGCAGCACCCGCGGAGTAGACAGCACACGCCCTACGGGCAGCACCCGCGGTGCAGACAGCATATGCCGTCCGGACAGCACCCGCGGCGCAGACGGCACACAGGCAGCACCCGCGGCGCAGACACAGCACACGGGCAGCACCCGCAGCGCAAACAGCACACGGGCAGCGCCCGCAGCGCAAACACAGCACACGCCCTCCGGGCAGCACCCGTGGCGTATACGCGGTACGCGTCCATGGAGCAAAAGCCCCCTCCCACAGCAGGTCATACGCGTGGGCAGCGTCCGCAATACAGGGCCCACACGCGTCAAGGACACGTCTGCAGGGCACGGCCCATACGCGTCAGGAACACGTCCACAGGGCACGTCCCATACGCGCCAGACACGCGTCTTCAGAGCTCACTTTTGCGTTGCGTGCGCAATGGAAACATTTTCTGAAACATTAGCAGAAGCGTAAACTCACTTTCAAAGAATGCGGTGCAATGCAAGGCACCCGGTATTCAGCCGTGGCCTATGTTATTTTTCCACGTGCACCACTAAGCAGTTTAAACTCATATCGGTAGCTTGGTAACACTTTATTTACGCGGTATGAACCCCTCATGCCAGGGTTGAGCTTCCCAGCGGACTGAGAATGACTAGTGCTTCAATTTTGTGCCGACTCGGCCTAACCTGACCGTGATAAATAACGCGAGCAACTGAGATGTGCTCGTGAACCAGTTATGTCGTTACATGAACACGAGTGAGTCTGTCACAACGCGAACACGAATGATTTCTACTATAGCGTGAACATGAGTGGGTTCTAACACGGCGCGAACGCGTGGCGATCGTGAACCACGCCTGGTGATGCATGGTGTTGTTGAAATTCACTGCGACGGCTACGCCTAGCCCCAGAGAGAGGCGGCGTCCTAGCCAGCTCTTCATGTGGCATTCTTATTCGAAACCAACGGCTGTTTGCGTAGGTATCAAGGTAATAAATAAGTGTGAGCAAATAAGTCAAATCCCGCGAGACCAAGTAGTTGGCGCACTTGATTCACGTTTTTCGTGGGCACAATCTCACCTGACCCTCCAATTTGTGAAAACAAGCACTTCACGGGCTACACAGTTAACACAACACAAACACAGTACTTTAGTAATTCGTGAGAAACGGCTTTGTTATTTAGTTTTCGTTAAATAGTGGACAAATGCGTTCTTTATCCTCACTTCTGATTTTATCAAAAACTTCTGATTTTAGCCACTTGAAAAACAAATAAAAAGAACACAGGTTCAAATAAGTACCAGATTCGGCATCACCTACACCAAAAGATGGAACGTACTTACAGCAAAGTAGCGTTAGGTACCGGCACATAGCGTATGTACCGACAACCTTACCGTTCGACGGCTGAGCAGAGAGTGAGTTATGTTGTTGGCTGCGTTTGGCTTTATATAGGCACGGTTGGGAAATTGACCGCTTAATGAGGGTAGTTGCTAACAATATAATATTATATAGCCTATGTCACTTAGTGAAGATGCAGCTTTCTAATGGTGAAAGAATTTTTGAAATCGGTCCTGTAGTTTTTGTGTGAAAACATTACAAACAAATGTTTCCTCTTGGAATGTTGGGTCATGATTGATTGTCTGTGCGTACCAAGGGAACAATTTATTGTAACGGTGGAGAAATCATCGTGAGAAAACCTGTATGCCAGAGAGATCTCCAATTTTTTCGAAGTTATGTGAAATCTTGACCGCACTTGGTCAGCGTGGTTTACTATGGCGTAACCCCATTTTGAGACGAAACCCGAGCTGTTGGACAAAGAAAGGCTTGTGGTGAAACTGTGTCGGAGACCTAAAACTTCATTCATGTCTACTTCCATCCATCCATCAGCCTTTTGAGGTCTACTGCTGGACATAGGCCTCTCCTAAACGACACCACTCCGACCGGTCCTGTGCCTTGAATCCATCTTCTTCAGGTTGTCTGTCTACCTTGTCGATGTCTACTTACTACTGTACTACTGTGAGCAAGTGGTCTTTGGATGTGAAACTATTATTTAATCAGAACATCATTATATTAACGCGTGTAGGAGTCGACCAAACAACATATTATCATACTGGACCACTCACTCAGTTTATTGCTAAGACCATTAAGAAACAATTTGCCGTCCAGTCTCCTACTGCAAGTACGTGGACTCGTCTAAATATATCATTAATCTATTTGCGTATTCTAGAAGCTTATTTTAAGACACATGTGATTGGTGTTTAAATAGATGACTGAGATGAGAAGTATTCTGTGGTACTTACAGGTCATCTATGCACTTCTTTTATCTGTTTTGTGATCTTTACCTACAACACGTCCCACTGTCGTGTAATGTTATTCTACAACTGAAGCCGCATCAGCAAATCAAAAAGAATTTTTGACGTGTGTGAATGTGAATTGTGATAACGTCTTATCAATTGATGAACATCGACAGCGCATATTAAAAAGTGTCCCGTTCTCCGTTCCGACTTTTGTACATTCCAGCATAAAAAGAGAAAAATATACTGATTCACAGAAAAATATTAAAAAATATATTAAATGAGCGGTTCTCTGCAGAGAAATTATTTTCAATAAATTAATTTTACACACGACAACATTGGCGGTTCAATGGCTCCGAAATAGGGAACTGTCAAAATAAATATATAGACTTGTCTGTTGTCTGTGTCTGTGATTAGTTATATATACTGTAGAATACTTTGAAGTTTAGACTCTACTACAGACGTCAATTCTCCTTTTTTGTATTGTATAAAATAATGATTATGACGTTATCACGTAAATCTACTGTCCGTAAACCGACTTTACAGACAACCAGTATTTTTTATGAAATACTTTCAGCAGATTCATAATGTGCTTCACATCCCGATCTCAAAGTTATTATATAAGCTACTTGTTTGCGTGAACTTAACTTCCTCACCTACATCCTCACCCACAGGGTTGGCAATTTCCTCGCCTAGCGTATCAGATAACGGATACAGCAGCGCGGCCAGGAGCCAGCGTTTTGGGCACCTTTAATTATATATATTTTAAATTATATATTATACTTTATTTATGTAACTGAATTCTTTGTGTGACCCAAATATAACTGGTGAAAAGTTTGGGTTAGTTAGTATATAGTCAGTTAGTTAGTTATTTTCTTAGTTCATGGGGTTCTTCAAAAAAGATGTAAATATAAAGAGCTCTCCTTCAGGGCATTGGCATTGGCAACTCCTCTAGTGTTGCTTATGTTCATAGACAGTGACTACTTACCATCAGGTAGCCCGTCCGATTTTCGTTAGGTTATTTATCTATATAAAAAGTGGGTTTGTGCACTAATACGGGGAAATCCAGGCGTGATATTATGTAATGTTATTTCAGTGAAACAAAACCATTAAACTTACGATTGTCATTTGGTATCGTCAGAGTTATAAAATGAATGGCAGTGTCGTCGGTGGCATGGTCTAATGTGCGTGCACCTTTATCACTGTCATAATGATGCGCCTACACTAGGGTCACACCGCGCAAGCCGCACGTGCCAGTAATGACGTCATATTAATTTTATAGCGTTGTTTAAACTGTGGTCGCGTCATTTCCACATGGTAGGCTTCGCGAGGGTAAATATGTTTGCTTATTTTGATATGCCACATAGGTGCAGCCCTTGTACTTTGTTTAAACATAATTACCACGACAACATAACTCGTCCCAGCACAATTTCTGCAATAACATCTATGCAATCTCCTAACGTACCATTCGTAATTTTAGTTCTATCAATCAGGATGACATTTCATAGGCTATAAACTCAATCAAATCAAATCTAGGGCTGTGGGACATAATGATGTGAGTAGAGTTTTACCCGTGCAGACAAAAATCTTGCTAGTAAATGCCCATTATTGACTATGCGCATTTTTGTTACCCAGACCTGTGAAGAACACTTAGATAAATACTAAATAATTCTATTCGGTATATTTTTATTACCATTAACCATTCGTCAAAGGCGTAAAATAAAAGGCAAAACCTGGTAAAAAATGAGTGTCTACACATCTGCCAACCCCTTCAAGGAAACAGGCATGATGATATGTTGTTATTATGAAAATAAAAACTGTTTTAATTAAAGTAAGCCCTGCTTGGGCGCCATCGATACATCAAGTGTAAGAAACTGTCTGAAAATGGCACATCAAAAACATATTCACGCCTTTATTTCGCCAAAAGGGTAGCGGAGGTAATGTGGCAGTCCTTTTCACTGGTTATCTTGAACTCCCATTAAAATGTAAACGAGCTTATTGAAAATGGCACATCAAATATAACAACTGTTGGAATTTTCTAACTTAAAATGGTAGCAGCCTGAGCAGATATTTATTTCGTTGATAAATTCGGTAAATTATGTTGCTTCCTAGTTCATCACCTGCAAGACAGGCCTTGGCCTAAGGCCGGGAGCGACTGCATTAGCCTTTTTTTGTTAGAAGTTATAATTAGCAAAAAACATACACTTGAAGTATGTTTGTTGTTTGTGCATCTTTCACTTTCCCTGTCCTTCATCTTTCTGAAAACAAGGCTGATCACGCAAACATGTTTTTCCATCAAAAGGTTTTCCTTGGCAAATGTTAGAGCTTATGCTGCAACCTATACGTCGCTAGGCTCGGGTCAGACAAATCTGTGGGAGGTCTAGAGCATGTTCTCATTTCACACGAAGATCTCCGACAAGACTTAACGATTGTTTTCGTTGAAAACAACCAGGATCGACGGCTTAACGTGCCCTCCGAAGCACGACGACAACAGATTTGGATTATTATGAGCACAGATTTTAAACCGCTTGCAAATATTTGTTATTGGTTGCAATTTCGCTCACATAGAGTCGGGAAGTTAGCCATTGTTCCGAGCCGGCGTTAACGCGGCGCCGGATCGATCGCGTACGTCACGCCGGGATGTAACGCCTACGCCCGGCACAACCTTGAAGAGCCCTGGATTTGAGTCTCGAATGAGGTAAAACTAAAACGTCACCGTTGGATGTGGACCTCCAAACAGTATGTGACCCGAGCAACAGGTTAGGTAGGTCAAGAGACAGTAAGAGCATTGAAGACTGAATTGAAGAGGACTGCATTGGAACAGAGTGGGTCTCCACCACGCTGTTCCAATGCAGATTGGTGGTCGTGACAAGATACTGTCGAATGATAAATCTATATATGTATATAAAAGGAGAAGGTGACTGACTGACTGACTGACTGACTGACTGACTGACAGACATATCAACGCAGAGCCTAAACTATAAGGGTTAGAAACTTGAAATTTTGCCTTGAAATTTTGCACAGGGGTTCCTTTTATAACGTAGGGGAGCACTAAGAAAGGTTTTTTGAAAATTCACCCCCTAAGGGGGTAAAACGGGGGTGCAAAGTTAGTAGGTATGATACTTTGCCGTTTTTGAAGTCAAGTGGGCAACCCGTATGCGGACAGACTTCGTTAATGGGTCTAATTCTACGCGAGCGAAGCTGCCGGCGTCCACTAGTCTGGTATAATGGAATGGTTTCCGGTGACAAATAGAAGCGATCGTCTGGTACCAACGAATCTATGACAAATTCTGTCACGGTTGTCATGCGGCAGTGCATGCTAGTTTGCTGTCTTATATCCATAAAAAAAGTTTGGCCATCACCACAGTTCCCCAGCGATACGGGGCTGTGGATCGATCGTCTGCGTCACGCGCCCCGGACGCCATGTTGGATGTCTCTTAGCTTTTGTAAACCTTCGGCTAAATACCAGGATTCATGTCAAAATTGTCATTCAGGCAAAAAATATTTTCCTCATTTATTGAGAGAACTAGTGGACGCCCGCAGCTACGCTCGCGTGGAATTAGACATAACAATTGTTTCGTTTACACATAGCAATATTATATAGCTTAAGTCACTCAGTGAAGATGCAGATTTCTAATGGTGAAAGAATTTTTGAAATCGGTCCAGTAGTTACAGCAAGTGAAATTTAATTTCTTATATCGCACATAACCACTTATCTTAGAAAATACATTGGTGCGTGCCGCTTGGGTTTGAACCCGGACCGCTCGAGTGAGAGGCGAGTTCGATAGCCACTAGGCTGTCTCCGCTATTTTACTTTACTAACGATATCTTAGAAAAGTCATCACGGCCTCATTCGCAAGCTCAAAGTCGCTCAGAATTTAGCTATGGTATCGGTTTTTCGCTGCGAGACCGGATTCGAAATGATGAAATCCGAACCAACCGTACGTACGTAGACGAACGAGGGTTACCGACATAGCTCGTCGAATAAGCAAGCTGAAATTTCAATGGGCAGGCCACGTCGCTCGTAGGACGGATAACCGATGGGTTAGATGGATTCAGAAGGCACAGGATCGGGAGGAGTGGCTACGATTAACAGAGGCCTCCCGTAATTGGTGCTTGATATAGGCCCAGCAGTGGACTTTAAAAGGCTGGATGGATGGATGGATGGATGGCTCGAGGTTACCTAATAACTATGCTAATAATAATATAACGCTCTCGAAAGGTTTTGATATTTAATTTATTTATTTATTTATTTATTAACAATCAACATTTTACTTACAGCTTAAAACCAAACGTAAAAGTGAAATAAATTAGTATATATGTTATTATTATTATAGTTTAAAATAAATGTATATAGTTAGATAACAATGTTATAATGTTTAAAACCCAATGCAATACGGATTCATTCCAATTCTCTTTGGTCCCTTATAATAATCTGTGAAAACGCTTGTATAGCAAAGATTGAATCAGAATTGCGGCTTATTATAAAAGTCAGACAAGGCCTAATTAGTGATGTAGGTCTTCCTCTACAAATTGTAATTTAATATTTCGCTAGGCTGCCAGATTGAGTTAATAGTGCTTTTTGCATTCTAAAAATATAATTAATGAGATTAAGTACGGAATAATATAACCAGTCAGTTGGGATACACCAATAAAATTTTAAGTACAATAAATTACAATAGAAGGTATCAAAGATAAAATAATAGAAAATAAATAGAATACAATAGAAGATTACATACAAAAACTTCGAATTCAAATTTAGCTCACGTATGGGAGCGTCATTTTTGTTTTCTATGGCCCAATGCGGTACCTATATCACATTAAATGTCTTTGGGATAGTATAAAAAAAACTTGAATTAATAAAAACTAATTATATCGTCAAAAGTGGACAGACGACCTGAAGAAGACGGCGGGAAACCGCTGGATTCAGAAGGCACAGGACCGGTCGGATTGGCGTCGTTAAGCAGTGGACCCCAAAAAGCTGATGGTAGGATGGATATAAATTTAAGCTTTCTGCACATCTTGTCCAAATAAACTTTAACTGTGCCAAATTTAATACATCTCCGTCCGTAACTTATATAAAAAGGGGTCAAAAACTTGACATATTAATTAATATAAAGCTTTTCACCCCTTTTTACGTCTCTCAGTCGAAGTCCATAGACTACCCTAACCTAAGGCTGTAGAAGAGACCCGTGCCCAACAATGGGACGCCTTTAGAGCTTAAAAAACCCTATGGGTTCTCTAAGCTGCTTTCAAAAAACTGCATTTTAAACGACACAGGAAGGCAATGGAAAAACCACCCTCAACTATAGACATTAAACACGACCGCGACCATTCAACCGGAAACCATTATAGCACTTACAGTAATCAAGATACAATTATACTGTAAGGCATTTTAGTTATGTTTTATTCATTTTATCCACCTTGTCTAAGGGTGACCTGTACTCCTTTTTCCGAGTCGTAGTCTCCAATCGAGGACTTTTCTCCCTCTGGGCTTATTTTTACTTGTCATGGAGGTAAAATTTATATTTAGCATTAGAAATATCTAAAACTAGTGGACGCCCGAAGCTTCGCTCGCGTAGATTTAGACCCAGTAACGACGTCTGCCCGCGTTCGGGTTGCCCACTTGATTTCAAAAACGGCAAAGTTTCATACTAACTTTGCACTCCCGTTTTACCCCCTTAGGGAATGAATTTTCAAAAATCCTTTCTTAGCTCCCCTACGTTATAAAAGGAACCCCTGTGAAAAATTTCAAGTTTCTAACCCTTATAGTTTAGGCCCTGCGTTGATATGTCAGTCAGTAAGTCAGTCAGTCAGCTTCTCCTTTTATATATATAGATAGATTAGATACTCATCATGAATCAAACAAATTGTGCACTCCAGTAAGAAAGAAAAATCAAATGCTCTACAGTGGTGACAACATAATTAACATTGCAAAAATAGACAAAGCCACTGCAATTGAGCTGAGGAAACAATATTACGTCTGTGGAATTAATCTCGCCATTTATCTGCTACCACAATAACTATTCAACACCAGACGATGGCCTTTAGCTAGACGTAGATTCCTATGTATGAATGTCCATAGATATAAGAAGTAACACCGGCCAAGTTCGAGACGGACTCGCGCACGAAGGGTTCCGTACCATTATCTATATATAAAAACGGCAATAAAATCATGTCTGTTGTATGGGATCATCCCACAAAATATATTTTTTCTGTTTTTTAGTATTTTTTGATAAAGCGGCAACAGAAATACATCATCTGTGAAAAGTTCAACTATGTAATATTTTGTCCGACCGGGGTTCGAAACGGACTAGTAGCTTAGCAGCTGAGTGTCGCTTTTTTTTTTAGCTGGGACATGCATTTACGCATCCTGCCCATGTACTAGAGAACTCAGCAGGTATGTGGGACTCGCTGGCATCGGACACCAGAATACCCACTAAAACCCAGCGACAATATGAGATGTCAAAATCTTAAATCTTGCCTGGCAAGCTAAATTTGCGCACAATTTCGTAAATATCCCGCACACTGATCGTATCTCCATATCTGCCACTCCAAAGGGATGAGCCTACTTAATCCGCCGAATCCCTCTCCGGGGCGCTCGAGTGCCGTTTGATCTGAATAATCTGGAGGCGTCCTTATTAGGACCCCGCAGCCCCGCAGCCCTGACCTTTGCCGATCGATCCCCGAAACTGCTGACGCAAACCGTTGCCCTTAGTACAGGATCACACGACATAATTTCTACTTACATCTGTTATGTATTCGCACATAGAAGCTTACTTACTGACTGACTGACATATCAACGCAGGGCCTAAACTATAAGGGTTAGAAACTTGAAATTTTGCACAGGGGTTCCTTTTATAACGTAGGGGAGCACTAAGAAAGGATTTTTGAAAATTCATCCCCTAAGGGGGTAAAACGGGGGTGCAAAGTTAGTATGAAACTTTGCCGTTTTTGAAGTCAAGTGGGCAACCCGAACGCGGGCAGACGTCGTTAATGGGTCTAATTCTGTGCGAGCGAAGCTGCGGGTGTCCACTAGTACTTCTATACTATAAGGAGGAAACTCACATTGCAGCAAGCGCTTTTATGTAGCATTTACATGGCAGGACATGTTTGAAGTCGGCTGTGGAATGAGGGCGCTGTGGTTACGTAATATTTTGTAGTGCGCTTCGATGACAGCGCGTAGGGGAGGGATGCAGAAACGAAAGTAGATTAGGACACGCGAAGATGTAGGCGTTCTGAGAAACACCTGAACAAGGGTCTATGACACAAATGTTGTTGATAGTATAAGGTAGAATATACTTGAAATAATCCGTGATTTAATAGTTAGGAGCCAAAACGGTTGATTTATGTATCCACTTTTTTATATGTATATTGAAAATTGATCTTGACACGGTTTGAAATCTTTAAAGTTAATGCTAAATGGATGTAGCTTGTATAAGTAAGTTCTCGTCTTCTGCAGAAAAGGGTAGGCTAGATTATCGAAAATTTCAGAAATAGAACATAAATCATTTCATACACCTCCCGCAATGAAACTACGACTTGGCATTTCCGGTAATAGCTCGGAGTCTGGAATTGATCCCGGTGCATGGCATAAGCTCACCACCCACATGGGACCGTACGAAGCGTCCGCAAGACTAATAGTCCAATAGCTCGGGTCGATTGTATCTGATCGACCGAGCTTAGCAACGAAGGTTCGGTCGGTTTCTGGATGAGATGGAAAACATTTTTTTAATTTACGTGCCTGCTGGTTATTTTGGATTGTAAAAACAATCTTTAACCTTTTACGAAGTCCTGCGGGTGGCTTGAGAAAATTCGACTCTCCAATCTGCATTGGATCAGCGTGGTGGAGTATGCTCTAGACCTCCCGCATTTGTCTGTGGGAAGAGCCGTGCCCAGCAGAGGAAAGTTTTTGGCTTCCAGCTACATTGAATAGGAGTTTGGAGCAGCGTGGTGGAGTATGCTCCAGACCTCCCGCAGCTGTGTCTGTTTGGGAGACCTGTGCTCAGCGTCTATGGGTCGCAGTTTACAGTTTTATATTTGTTTTACAATTTTAACGCCACAATATTGATTCCATTATCGATGGGTTCAAAGCCGATGACCCGAGAAACTTGAATCGGTGCCAATGCACACCAGCGGAGATTCTTGAATTACAATGGAGTTTAAAAAATATAAAAAGAATACCTACGTATTCTGAAGGAGTTTTGGTTGAACAATGTGGCTTCGGCTCGGCCGGTGTTGATAATGCATTGCGAGTTGCCCGACGGGTACACCCAAGTTTCACCTGTTATGCTTAGGTCCCATGTGATGTCTACTAGTCCGAACTGGATCAAAATGGGTCGCACTGAAAACCAGCGGTCGTGGTCTGCTACAGCTGATGAGTGCGGCCCATTTTCATCAAGTAGCAAAATCAATTTTATTTTTATCGTTCATTAATTGTTTTGTGTTAATTTCTATTGTCTACTTTTGAAATTTTGAAGCTACTGGGGATTGCAAGTTTGAAAATCCCAGTAATACTCGATCCGGGATCGAGTCTGGGACCTCTGGCTAAGCAGTCGCGCTTACACCACTAGACCAAGTAGTAGACGTGAACCAACGTGAAGAAAAGGATGGAAAGATTATACTTACTCTAGCACTCTACGCAATTGTTTGAAATTTTCCACTAATAAATGGAAACACTTGCACTATTGGAACAGAGCAAAATTTATTCATGTCGATTCATGTGCATTTATCTGTCCCCTTTTAATCTAAACTGAACTGGATTGAAAGCTGCAAATATAAAAGCTTTTCAATCCGTCGCCATTTATATTGTGCCAGTCAATAGTAGAGGAAAATGTATTCAATTATTATCATAAACGATTTTTATCATAAAAATATCTCTCTATATGAATATACGAGTATATCCTGATGATAGACGTCGAATATACCTAATTATATCCTATATAGAATGAGATCGGTAATCAGTTACAAAACTTCGATTAAATTTCGATATACCTGGGTAAAACTGAATTAAAATTCGAATTTTCTGGAGCGTCCACTAGGATATTAGTTATAATAATAAAAAATGATAATATCCCAATCAATTCGAGGCTTTTCTTTTACAGATTTTTTCTACTTCTTATCTATCACTTATCAACATAGTTACATTACTACATTACGCCTGTACTTCCTCGAAGGGGTAAGCAGAAGTGTGCAGTACACCCACTTTTCACCATAACTGGTGGTTTATGTCCCATGCGAGCCTACATCGGGCACAAATCCAGACTCCGAGCTTCTAGCATTATGTTCAAATTGAATAAACCTTTCATTATGAAACGAATGCGATCTGACGAATTGGATTAGGGAAGGATTACATGCCGCCAGATTTTTATAGTTACGACTGAGCGGTGCCGCGTGACGGGATCGTAATGTAATTAGCGTCTTACGGCAAATGAGATTACATACACGTTGGCTGGATAGAGTATTGATATACGCACCCGCATCAAAGTCTAGCCCTGAATTATTTTTTTATGGATACAAGATAGCAAACGAGCTTGCAGCACCAACCATCCGCTGCAGCCCATGACACCTGTGACTGACTTTGAACAAGACTCAACTATGGACTGGAATGGTTAGTCCAATTAGTTGAGAGAGTTAATTAGAAGATTAGTTGGTCAGTTCGTTAGTAGGTATGAGGACTGGGGACTGTTTAGTGATAGTTAGTCCTGTTAGTTGGTGTTAGTAATAGCCCAGTTAGTCCTTGTTAGTAGGAGTCTCGTTCTAAGTCAGTCACAGATGTGTTGCTACCCTTGAGGACTAAGATGGTCGCCTCTAAAGAAGTGTAACCGGAAACCACACCTTTTCAACCGGGCCATAATTGCTTTAAAAACAATTATTACACGGCAGAAATGGTACTAGGTACCGTGGCGAGCGGTGGTACTGTCCCGGGCGAACTCTATATGAAACCAATTAAATCCGCAGAAGTCGAAATTAAGGCATCTTCTGGCGCACTAATTTGGTGATGACAAAATACCATTTCACATCTCGCTGCGACCCATAGACGTCCTGTGCTGGGCACGGGTCCCCCACAGACACAGCTGCGGGAGGTCTAGAGCATACACCACGCTGCTCCAATGAAAACAACCGGGACCGACGTCTTTACGTGCCCTCTGAAACACGGTAGCGTCCATGAAGTTTTGCCACTAGCGGTCACCCATCCACAAACCGACCGCGCCCGTCGTTGCTTAACACTTTCGATCACATTGAATCGACGCGAGCCATTGGGCTATGGACGCTATTTGATTTTACATCTCGCCTACAAATGCACTGCAAGTCGCCATAATAATTTTTTGATTAAAAAAAAAACCAAAAACTTTTTGATTAAAAAGGTTGACCTTTTCATCCACTCATAATTTGATTTTCTAGGTCATCCTATGAAAATATACCTACCTAATGCGTATAATTCTCACACGTTCAATGGATAAAGTTGAGCGAAATAAATGGGGAGACAGCTATTGTTTAGGGATTCCAACATCCCCAAAGTTAGACGAGGGCTAAAGATCTGACCTTGGCCTCAAAGAGACCCTATTTTGTTGCTCTATAAAACTGCTGGAGCTCTTTGTTGTTGGTTCTATCAGATACCTAATTAATTATTGGTTTTTAGGGTTCCGTACCCAAGGGGTAAAACGGGACCCTATTACTAAGACTTCGCTGTCCGTCCGTCCGTTTGTCACCAGACTTTATCTCATGAACCGTGATAGCTAGACAATTGAAATTTTCACGGATTATGTATTTCTGTTGCCGCTATAACAACAAATACTACAAAATAGAAAAAATAAAAATTTAAGGGCTCCATACAAAAAACATGATTTTTTTGGCGTTTGTATAGATAGATGGTACGGAACCCTTTGTGCACGAGTCCGAATCGCACACGGTTTTTGTAGCCTGTCGTGGTTTTTTGGACAATGTAAACTATTTTTGGATTTA
Source organism: Carterocephalus palaemon (assembly GCA_944567765.1). Taxonomy (NCBI): domain Eukaryota; kingdom Metazoa; phylum Arthropoda; class Insecta; order Lepidoptera; family Hesperiidae; genus Carterocephalus; species Carterocephalus palaemon. The sequence goes on along the minus strand of OX155657.1, from coordinate 10,293,840 downwards.
TTATAAACGGAAACTATTGGATTGAGATACCCTTTTTTATCCCACTGCTGGGTTTCCTCTCGGAATGGGAGGGGTTAGGTCCATCACGTCCACCAAGTGTGGATTGGCAGACTTCACATGCCATCGAGAACATTATGGCTCTCAGGCATGTAAGTTTCCCCGCGATGTTTTCCTTCACCGTAACAGCAGGTAACATTTAATTTCATCAATCACATATAACTCTGAAAAGCTTCGATCAACAGTTGATCAAAGCAGAAAAATCATTGGTGCTTGCCGCTTGGATTTGAACCCAGTCCCTCTCGAGTGAGAGGCAAGTTCGAGAGTCACTGAGCTGTCAGCGCTATTAACGCGTAGTAGAAGATTCAGCTGCTTAAAATATTTTAGTTGCCTGCAACCGTCTACTCAAAACAAATTGAATCACATGTTATCTTCATCATCATCATCACTCACAGCCCATTATTTGTCCCACTGTTGGGCACAGGTCTCCTCGCAGAATGGGAGGGATTAGCTGACAGCTAACAGCTTAGTCCACCACGCTGGTCAAGTGCGGATTGGCAGACTTCACATGCCTTCGAGAACATGTTATCTAATAATGAGTAATTAGTGTACGTTTCTTCTTCCGATAAATGTCGACTTATTCGGTTACATGTCTGTTACTCGATACCTAATGAAGGACAGACTATAAATATCTCGACCTACTAGTCTACAGATATTAAATATCATAGCTTTGTCGTCAATAAGTTGTCTGTAAGCATTTGAACAAAATAAGGTAGTTAATAGTCGATTCAATTCCAAATTCAAATTAACTGCACGCATTGACGCGTAATTTCCTAAAGGTGATCGCACATTTTGTCAGCATCGTATGCGCGCCGTACGCGCTACATTTATTCATAGCCTCGCACATTTGCGAAAAAGTTTTTCCTTTTTTTTCCTCTGGTATGAAACGGTGCGGTGACATTCATTGATCTCATTGCCATTATCCTAATGAATCATGACGCTGATTTTCAATGCGGCCCTGATTTGAGTATATATATAATATGAATACAGGACCTAAAAACATAATCTAATCCACGCAAGCGAAGCTGCGGGCGTCCACTAGTACCTGTATAAATGTTTGCCTTATAGGTAAAGATGAGTGCAACGGAAAGCGATCAAACACTTTAAAGTCTAACTATACTGGGTCTAGACTGGTCTTATCGGAAGTCGAAGGGTTTCCTTTAAACCGATTGGTACATTTGCTAGAACACGTTCCTTGGAAGCCTTCGGGAGTTAAGGGGAACCAATACTAAACATGGTTCCGTAACTAAACTGGGAAAATAACTTCCACCAATCCGCATTGGAGCAGCGTGGTGGAGTATGCTCTAGACCTCCCGCAGCTATATCTGTGGGGGAGACCCGTGCCCAGCAGTTGGACGTCTATGGGTCGCAGCGTAACTCTCTCAGGCGACTTGTGTTAGAACCTTTTATGAATCACTACTGGACGCCCGCTGCTTCGCTCGCGTGGAATTAGACATAACGATAGTTTCGTTTACACCTAGTAATAGTTACTATACCATATGTCACTCAGTGAAGATGCAGCTTTCTAATGGTGAAAGAATTTTTTGAAATCGGTCCAGTTGTTTTTGTGTGAAAACATTACAAACAAATCATTCCTCTTTATAATATTAGAATAGAATAGAATAGAAAATGATTTATTTTGCTTAAAACACTTTGTGGTACAGAATATTATTAACTGACAGTACATGTAGGTTATTTCGGTTTTAAAGCAAAATTGGACCGCACTCAGCATTATGTCATGATTCCTTAAAAATCATGACGCTGATTTTCAGTGCGGCCCTGTCGATTGTTTGTTTGCTTTCTTGTATCCTTACTACGGAACCCTAAAATCGATTCCGACGGTCCCTAATAAATAAAACATAACGCACGAGCACCGTTCCCTTTGTCCGCTGCGCATACTTTTCCCTTCCTGCCAATCGGTTTAGGAAACCATAGGGTGCCATAGGGGCCGGAAGGGGACCAGGTGTGGCGCCGAGGGGCCGAATGGGCGTAAGGGGGCAAACACAGAGGGTGGCGGAATTCACGGAATTGTAATCAAATGTATCCATTGAGTTAATTACAATAAAGAAGCTATCATAAGCAAAAGTTGTCGTTCATTAACCCCCGACGCAAAAAGAGCGGTGCTTTAAGTTTCGCGTGTCTGACTGTGTGTATGTCTGTGGAATCGTGGCTCCAAAACGCATGGACCGATTTTGATGCGATTTTGTTTTTAAAGCTGACGTAATCGAGATGGTTCTTAGCTATAATTTATGAGGATCTATTCATGCGTTATAAATGCGGAAATGTCGCGTGGACAATGTTGCCAGTGAGACCCTGCCTGCCGCCTGCCGGCTGTGACGTGCCCAACAGTGGGACAAAAAGAGGGTTGTGGCGCACACTGTTTGATTAAATTCTGATGTTCTCCTCCCCAGGAAATGCACCAAGGAGCTGGAGTGTGTGGCCATCGGTAGCAGGCTGCGCGGCGCGATGGGCACGCGCCCGCCCGCCCACTTCTGGCCCCAGCTGTGGGCTACCGTCATCAGGAACCTGCTGCTCAAGAAGCGGGACACTAGGAAGACCCTTGCTGTGAGTGTAACACCGTATTAAACAGACAGACGAACACCGTGGCCTATGGACACGTGACACCAGGGATGTCATGTGCGTTACCAGCCTTGGGAACGCAAGAACACTCTTCATGAAGCGCTCCATGTCATGTTTTTATTGTTTAAGTAGTGATTTATTTTAGACTAGTGGACGCCCACAGCTTCGCGTGGAGACATAACAATAGATTCGATGCAGCTTTCTAGCTTTCTAATGGTCAAAGAATTTTTGAAATCGGTCCAGTAGTTTTTGTGTGTAAACATTACAAACAAATGTTTCCTCTTTATAATATTAGTATAGATCAAAAGTACGCCTAAATATTTTTTTCAGTTTGTCAAAATTAATACGAGAAAGATTTTTGTTGAATTCCCAAAAATCTGTGTTTACTTCGTCCACTTTTGTTTGTGATTAGGACAACCTCACTTCGTTCCAGTGCTTCTACGGAAGCTAGCTTCAGAAATTATTTTTAAAACCAATAAATAATTACAACAATCACATGATTCCCAAAGAATACGAAATAGCTTTACATCAGGCATGTTTCTATAACATAGGTACTTCTAGAATACATATGCCATGGTCGTTGCGAAAGGTCGACTGGGAGAGGTCAGTCCAACTTAAACCTGGCTTAGAAGCCCTTCAGGTTGAGAACTGGCTTACACGGTGTGCAGAATTAACTATGTTGTATGGTGAACTATTGATTGAAGTGACTCGAACTTTCGCAATTGAAAAATACTCTAAGAAAACCTACAACAGAAACTTAAACATTGTTTTATACCGACTTTTTATTATCTTGATAGAAGACGTCCAGGCTCGGGGCCACCGCACTGATTTTCAGGTTTGACACATCAATGATGGTATACGTACCGGCATCAAAGTTCAGTTTTGAACTTGAATGCGCGCTTGATTTACCTATTTATTTTTTTATTTATTTATTTCTTTATTTTTATTTATTTTTACTATTTATTTATTTCTTTATTTTTATTATTTATTTCTTTCTTTATTTTTTTATTTATTTCAATATCTTACAGCTAACATTACAGGCCTGCGCCCCACAGAACAGATAAAACCTCTTTTATCTGTTCTGTGTTGCGCCCAATGCGCTAGTGTAATTAAATATTTATTAAAAAATTAAAAATAATCAATAGTCAATTAATCAATTAATCCTTAAATTAGAATTATTTACAAACACAATTACAATATATAAATGAAAAATTAAAATCTTCCTATATCTACAAAATACATATTACAAATTAGTCATAATAAATAATAGAGATCCGTGCCCACCAATGAGATAGGGGTAAATCTTCTGATCTCTTCCTTCCTTCTCCAGGAGGTGCTAGTCCCGCTATACTGCTTGGGCGTGCTGATATTCCTGAAGATGCTGATGCCGAACCCCAACTTCCCGGAGGTGAGCAAGCCCGGCCGCCTGCTGAGGATACACCACGACGCTTTCTCCGAGAACCACTCGGTCGCCGTTGTTGCTGACTGGACCAACGCCAATGGGACTATGGTGAGAGCTACTTATCTATTTTCACTTTGGTCAATAGTAAGAAGTCGTATCGGAAAAAAACTGCTTAATAGTAAGACTTGATATCGATCAAAGTCACTCTTTCTCTTCACTTTGAAGATTGACTTCAAGAAAATGGGCAGTTGACCAGATAACTGCGAATTTCCACTAAATTCAAAAGACAAAGTCCCGGTTGTTTTCAATGATGGAAACAATCGTTAAGCCTAGTTGAAGACCTTCGGGTGGCTTAAGAACATTCGACACTGGGTTGGCCACTAACTCCTCCACCAATCCGCATTGGAGCAGCGTGGTGGAGTATGCTTTACCTCCCGCAGCTGTGTCTGTAGGTGAGACCCGTGCCCAGCAGTGGACGTGGTCGCAGCTATTGCCTAAAGTGTGAGATTGTCGACGTTTCCTCTTCCAGGGTTTCCTAGAAGACATGAACCAGCTGCTGGCGCAGTCGGGGCAGCCGCCCATCAGCTGGGTGCGCTTCGGGAACACGACGGAGCTGAACGATGCTTACCACGGTGACGCCAAGCATTTCCCCATCGCCGTCATCTTCCACACCGACCCCCAGGCGCCTGGAGAGCCTCTGAGGTTGGTGATCCAGAAATGAACTATGGAATACTCCGTAGCTGTGAGCCTGGCTGCTGAACCACAGGGTCAGGCAGGAAAATCTTCGACAAGGCTTGACGACTATTTTTACCAGTATAAATAATTATTAATTTTTTTTTATTTAAAAAAAGCATTTTATAACTTTTTTTATTTTCGTACATTGTCATCGAAACCAAATATGTGTGCCAAATTTCGGCTAGATAGCTTCAGTGGAAGTGGGTGAAATATTGATTGCAAGATTCCAGGACATACATAGATACATACGAGCTTTTAAACAAGTGGGACCTTTTTCTTCTTCTTTCTTCTCTTCTTTTCCCAGGTATACCATCAGAGCGAACCCTTCCCGCGACGGTGGAACCCCATCAACCAGAACGCTTTACACCTCGCCAGCGGAGTGCCGGGAGCGCACCGAGTCCAAGGACTGGTCCAGGCTGGGCCAGCTGGTGCCACTGTCCGAGATGCACCGCGAGGACACGTGCCCGGTGCTGCAGTACTACTACTCGGGGTTCCTGGCATTGCAAACGCTCATTGATTATGTTAAGATTAAGGTAAGGGATTCTTTGGTTTAACTGGTTTGAACTACCAGCAGGAACATCTTCTTTGTTATAAAACTAAAATAGATAAATAGAGAACTAACATTAAATAAAAGTAAAGTTAACAGGCATTGCACAATAAAGCTACAAAAAGGAATGCACTCAGCATCTCTCCAAGATTAGCGGCGCTGATTTTTAGTGCAGCTCATAGCCACGTAGTTCGGTCATCGCCTGATTAAACTGTCTGAAAACTGACACATTCCTCAAACGATGCAAGATATGTGAACTGTCATTGAATTCTGATACTTTACAGCTGGACACCGGAGTCCCATTCCACCCCCCACGCGTGGACTTACGCCAATTCCCAAAGAAGCGGCACACGGGTGACTGGCTGGTGATCTTCCGTATCATCATGCCTATGTACATGGTGATGACTCTATCCCAGTTCATCACCTACCTTCTGATGTTTGTGGTCAGCGAGAAGGAGAAGAAGATACGGGAGGGCATGCGCATTATGGGGTTGAAGGACTCGGTTTACTGGTGAGAGAGATAATACAACCACAACTCTTTCTTTGTCTCACTTTCTCAATGGGCCTCCCATTTAGAGAGGAGTACTGCTGCTGCGACCCATGCATAGACGTCCCACTGCTGGGCACGGATCTCCTCCATAGACACAGCTGCGGGAGGGCTAGAGCATATTCCACCACGCTGCTCGAATGCGGATTGGTGGAGGGGTTAGTGGCCAACCCAGAGTCGAATGTTCTCAAGCCACCCGAAGGTCTTCGACATGGTTTAACGACTGTTTCCACCATTACCGACGGCTTTACGTGCCCTCCGAAGCACGGGAGCTTCCATGAAATTTTGCCACTAGCGGTCACCCATCCACAAACCGAAAACGCCCGTCGTTGCTTAACTCTTTCGATCACATTGAATCGACGCGAGTCATTGGGCTATGGAGAGGAGTACAACGCAAGACAAATGCGGATCGGCAGACTTGACATGCCTTCGAGAACATTATGGAGAACTCTCAGGCATGCAGGTTTCCTCAAGATGTGTCCGTCACCGTTATAGCAGGCGCCATTTAATGTTTTAAAACGCACATTACTTAGAAAACTTATTGGTGTACTCTCTCCACTCCACTTCACTCCACTGTTGGGCACGGATCTCCTTTCTCAATGGGCCTTCCATTTAGAGAGGAGAACAACGCAAGACAAATGCGGATTGGCCGACTTTATTCAGAACATTATGGATCAAGTTTCGGTTAGAAATCGCGCGTCAACGAAAACATTAAAAACAAGTGATGTATTTTTACACCCCCTCCCCCTTGCGATATGTGGTAATTATTTCTGATGCATCCCTCCTTTCGAGCCTATCGAGATTAACAGCCGAACTTAATAACCTATCTTTGGATTGATTTGCCTATCTGTGATAGATATTTGATATTATGCTCCATATAAAATGGCGGCACGGCTGTTAATAGCGAAGCTCGGAAGGAGGGATACATCGGAAATAATTACCAATCATCATCAAAGGTTTTTTGAAGACTCTTTATTGTATTGGGTTTGCAAAGTATTTAGTGTTAATTTTACCATTTCATTTGTTTCAGGTGCTCTTGGTTTCTTATCTACACTGTTTTTGTTACCATACTGTCCATAGTCAGTACTGTTCTTCTGTTTACGTTAAAGGTACATATCAATTATCCATTAGCATCATTATAACCTTTTCATTGGCCTTATCACGGCCCGTATTGATAAACTAAAGTTTGAGAAAAGACTGAAGTAAAAAATTGAGATGGCCGAATCTTGGGAATCGGTACTGATCTTGGGGAAGGATCAGCTAATGATCCTGGTCTTTTGTTTATTAACACAGGCCCTGGGATCGGAATGAGAGTGTAAGGCCACAGTCCACCTCACTGGCCATGCGTGAAGAAAAGTCTACATTCTGTGTTTGAATAGCTTTCCTATGTTAATTACAATGTCGATTCCTAAATCACAATTGTATTATTTCTTAGCTTTCTATTAACAAAATTGGTTTTAATAAATTGCTTTCTCATGACAGCTCTTATAGGTATAATTTACCATAGATTGCCAAATGAATATCCAACCACGTATGTCGCGTGGAGTATTTAAACCAAAGGAAATTATATTTTCCTTTACACATTGTTTCGAAAAGCTATCAATATCTTTTATTCACGCTAGACCTAGACCAATGAGGTTCGTGATGATTTTGTTTATCACCATTTGCTACGAGTTTCTATGTACTGAACAGGATATTATTTCGTTTCCAGGTATTCCAGCATTCGTCGTACATCCTTATCTTCCTGTTGATGCTCCTGTTCGGGTTCACGATCATAACTTTCGCCTTCATGCTAACACCGTTCTTCGACAAGGCTCGAGTGAGTATTCTTTAGACCCTACTTTTTCTTAATTCAACTTAAATTATCACCAATGCTGCAATGTAGCGTAATAAGACTATTAGATAAATAAATGCCTTCTTTCGCAATAAATTATTAACCAGATTTTCCTTTGGACAATGTTAATTAACTTTTTCTAATAAGTAACTAAAAACAAATTCGACTAAAGCACCTTTGACGACCCATTAAAGCCAATATTAAAGCATCACCCTAGGTGAGCTTTAACTTTTACTTGTGTAAATAAATATCTTGGACATTCTCACACACGGCCATCCGACCCCAAAGTAGGCGCGAGCCTGTGATATGGGTGTCAGAGACTGATATACATACATATATTTTTTTATACACATACATAAATAGATAATATTAACATCCAGACACAGAACAAATACAAGTGTTCGTCATACGAATATTTGTCCTGAGTGGGATTCGAACCCACGACCCCTGGCGCAACAGACAGGGTCACTACCGATTGCGCCAACGGGCCTGTCATAGTATAGTAAGTATAGTCATGTGTATAGTAACTTTAAAAGTTAAATATTTAAATAAACATAAACAGTTGATGAAGCCTAAAAGACTCTACCTAACACCTTCCTCTTCCACAGACAGCTGGCATCCTGGGCAGCTTCGCGGTGAACCTGATGAGCGCGCTCTACTTCATCCAGGTGTTCGTCTCTAACGCCGACTCGCTCTCCTTCTGGTTCGTGTCCCTCATCAGCTCCAGCTGCTACGCTCTGGCTATGGACAAGGTGAATATAAAATGCTTGAGGATCAAGGGAACTCCTCAACAATGTATAGCAACTGCAGCTGCAACCACAGCTGTTCAAGTTCACAGGCGCAACAACTTGTAAAGTGGGCCCGGCATCCGGAATTAGACAACTATAGTTTCGTTTACACCTAGTAATATTATATAGCCTATGTCACTCAGTGAAGATGCAGCTTTCTAATGGTGAAAGAATTTTTGAAATCGGTCCAGTAGTTTTTGTGTGAAAACATTACAAACAAATGGTTCCTCTTTTTAATATTAGTATAGATAAGCTGAATTGGGGTCTTATATTATGGTTCTCCATCACAGGCGTTAGTGCTGGACATGGCTGGCGTGGGCGTGACGTGGGAGAATCTGTGGAGTGGGCCTGGCATGCCGTTTGGTGGCAGCCTTATCATGATGGCAGTCGACACCGTGCTGTATGGATTCGCTGCGTACTGGCTCGACGCTGTCATTCCCAGTAAGTCAAACTATTTCCGTATTTTAAAAGCTATTTTAAAAGCTTTTTTAATAAGCTCGTATGTATCTATGTATGTCCTGGAATCTTGCAATCAATATTTCACCCATATCTACTGAATCTATCGAGCTGAAATTTGGCACACATATTTGGTTCCGTTGACAATGCACGAAAATAAAATAAAAGTTATAAAAAGCCTTTTTTTATTTTAATAATTCATTATTCACTATGTTTGCGGTGAATTATTTTCACTCAGACAGATGGAATTTCGACGGTATAAATAAATTAAAATAAAAAAAACTAAATTTTTCAGAAGTGTATTCTTATTGGTATTTTGCTGGTGTTTATCGACAATTTTCCAACCATTGCCATCGAACCAAATTTAATTAGTAAGTATTTTATTTCAAAAGTGCAGACCCCAATGAATTAGGTACTTACTACGTACAACTAGTAGGTACCGGGAAAATAGCCAGTAGGACTAATGAAACTGACTTCCCACTCCTGAGCACATTATAGAGAGAGATACGTTATGGCTGCATAGCCCGATTGATTTCCAAAGTTTCGTTTTTATACCGCTAGAGTTTGTCCGTTTCATTTTTAGTACGTTAGAAAGAGATATAAGAGTAATTTACAAGCCAGGCTTCGGATTAGTTGCCCAGTCCGATGCCGCTCGTTCAGCGAAGTTTAAAAGAATTTAAGTTCTGTTTTGTTCACAGACGGGTTTATTATTAGATACGGTTCTATCTATAGTTGTAATTTTAAGGCAAGAATAAAAAAAACCTGGGATTTTTGATTCAATGTAGACTTCGCTTGTGGGTACTGTGCCTGAAGCGTAGTTCGTTTCAGCTTACCAGTTTTTTACAAACCAGTTCTGCAGTACTTGACCAGGGATGAGCTGGTAACACAGCATGGTGTTTGTGTAAGCAGGTGACCTGATGTGCAGTACTTGAACAGTTCTGCAGTACTTGACCAGTGAGCTGGTAACAGTATGGTGTTTGTGTGAGCAGGTGACCTGATGTGCGGTACTTGACCATGATCTGCAGTACTTGACCAGTGACCTGGTAACAGCATGGTGTTTGTTTGTGTGAGCAGGTGAATACGGCATCAAGCAGAAGCCGTGGTTCTGCCTGCTGCCGTCGTACTGGGTGGGCAGCCGGCGCGGCCGCGTGACCGCCGTGCACCTGCACTCCAACGGCGAGGCGGGACACAACAAGGACATCGAGCCGGTGCCCAGGTCAAACTAAACTATATTCTTCACGCCTAAATCTTCATTCTTCTTTAGATGTGCACATATCAAAAAAAAAGTTTGAGATCACTTGCAAAAGCTGATATATTTTCAAAATTTAACTTAATCAAGAGAAAATATTTACGTTATATCTTTTTTATTTAAAAATACACTTTCTTAAAATAAAAAATAAAACTAATTTTATTTTTTAGTATAAAAAATTTAATAGGTCAATCCTAAGGCGATTGTAATAGAACTTTGATAGAAATAAAAAGATAGTTTAACCAAACTTAAAAACCTTTTATTAATAAATTGTTGTTTATCTAATACAAAATAACTCCTCCTCTGGCTCGAATACATGCGGAGATCCTCCTGGGCGTGCTGAGGATCAAGTTATCCAGCATTTCTTGTGGTAACCTGTCCCATTCTTGAACAGCAGCTTCCCTGAGCTGCCGTTCTAACCTCGAGCACAACATATCCTGAAACATAACTTTATCCATCCAGGGAACTCCAAGAGAAAGAAGCCATCAGGATAGTCGGTCTCCAGAAGAGCTTCCGCCACTGTCGGCGGCCCGAGGTGAAGGCGATCGACGGCATCGACCTGAGCATCTACGAGGGCCAGATCACGGCGGTGCTGGGACACAACGGAGCGGGGAAGTCCACGCTGTTCAACATCCTTACTGGGCTCACCGCGCCCACGGCTGGGACCGCGTACGTGTATGGACTGGATGTTAGGTAAGGTCGACATCATTATAGGCTACAACCCATAGTCGTCCCACTGTTGGGTCTCCCCCACAGTCACAGCTGCTGGTCTAGAGCATACTCCACCACGTTGCTCCAATGCGGATTGTTGGAGGGGTTAGTGGCCAACCCAGTGTCGAATGTTCTTAAGCCACCCGAAGGTCTTCGAGAAGGCTTAACGATTGTTTTACCATTGAAAACGACCGGGACAGACGGTTGAAAGTGCCCTCTGAAGCACTGTAGCGCTTATGAAATCCGCGAACAAAAATGTATGACCTTCATGCACGCAGCACCTCCCTCCCTCCCACACAGGAAAATATACACTTACCCTGAGGATGCCTTGTTTTGGGGCGAAACACGTGTTGATGTGTGTGAGTTGGTGTGTATATTCATTGATCGCATGTGCATGTTTTCCTGAGGGAGGGAGGGGGGAGGAGGGTGTGCTGCGTGCATTAAGGTATACATACATCACAATACATTTTTGTTCGCGGATTAGTTGCAAAGTAGATTAATTTTTTGTTTGTAATAATGGAGTTCCGCAAAGTAACGCCTGATACAATTAATATCAGTATATAGTATAATTATAGTAAAGCGTGTGTTACGCCGTTGTACCCGTAAACACCCTCTATTTTACCATCCTGTAACCCGTAAATACCTATTCCACCGCTCCAAAAGTTTAATGTATTGCGATTCTAACTGTCCGCAGAGACCCGAACGACATGCAAGAGATCCGGCAGATGATCGGCGTGTGCCCGCAGCAGGACGTCCTGTTTGACTTGCTGTCCGTCAAGGAGCATTTGCAGTTCTTCGCCGCTGTCAAGGTATGAAGATTCAGATCCAGATTCTTTATTGATTGTAGACAAAAGGCAGTCGTACAACCTATATAGGTCATATTAGTCAGTAATATATATATATACTATATTATACTAGCTGACCCCGCAAATGTTGTTCTGCCATATGAAATGTCAAAGTGACGCGACGCTTCACGTCAATGAACGACGGGTAAAAATAAAAATACTAAAATCGTGTTTAAAAAACATTTTCCAGTGGAGCAAATGTTCATTGAGTCACTGTCATACACACGTATAAACACATTTCTTGTGTATATATTAAGAAATTTTACGCAATTGCCCCGTTCATACTTAGTAACGAGCGCTGGTTTTTACTGGCTTATAACACATACAATCTGCATAACATTTTTCATTAAGTAATTTAATTTGCTTTGTTTTGTAGGGCATTCCTGGGAAAAGAATACCTGATGAAATCCACAAATCCATGGCAGAAGTCGGGCTGTTAGACCAGGCGTCAACGTACTCTAAGCATTTATCTGGAGGCCAGAAACGGAAACTCAGCATAGCTATTGCTTTCATTGGAGACCCTAAGGTAAGAAGAATGAATGTAAATATATTTAGTCAGTCTGAAGTTATGTGTAAAAATTTTTAGTCGCTCGTTTTGTTAGTCAGTCTGTCAGAAGTTATGTGCGAGTAAAAAGTAGATATTTTTAGTCGCTTGTTCACTAATCTAATCTTATCTTATCTAAAAGACCTCTTGGAGGACTTTCGTTTTGTGCGGCCACCAAAATCGTGGGGGAGACATTCTTAGGGTATTTTTTTTTGTACTTCTCATATCAAATTGTCGGTACTTACTTTAAAATTATATTTTATAGTTTTTATTTCTCTTCTTGTCGGGGACTATTTCATTTGTCAGTTGACGATTAAAAATTTTGCAACGACGACGACGCGTTCAATTTTTGTGTATTCTTTACAAAATAAATATTAAGTCAAGAAAATGTTGGCAGCCCTAGACATAGTCTGCATTTAAATTGTCCAGATAATAATCCTGGACGAGCCCACGGCGGGCGTGGACCCGGTGTCGCGGCGGCAGATGTGGCGCATCCTGCAGCGCTCGCGCCGCGGCCGCGTGCTGCTGCTGACCACGCACTTCATGGACGAGGCGGACATCCTGGGCGACCGCAAGGCCGTCATCAGCAAGGGACGGGTGAGTGAGACAGATAATAATCCTGGACGAGCCCACGGCGGGCGTGGACCCGGTGTCGCGGCGGCAGATGTGGCGCATCCTGCAGCGCTCGCGCCGCGGCCGCGTGCTGCTGCTGACCACGCACTTCATGGACGAGGCGGACATCCTGGGCGACCGCAAGGCCGTCATCAGCAAGGGACGGGTGAGTGAGACAGATAATAATCCTGGACGAGCCCACGGCGGGCGTGGACCCGGTGTCGCGGCGGCAGATGTGGCGCATCCTGCAGCGCTCGCGCCGCGGCCGCGTGCTGCTGCTGACCACGCACTTCATGGACGAGGCGGACATCCTGGGCGACCGCAAGGCCGTCATCAGCAAGGGACGGGTGAGTGAGACAGATAATAATCCTGGACGAGCCCACGGCGGGCGTGGACCCGGTGTCGCGGCGGCAGATGTGGCGCATCCTGCAGCGCTCGCGCCGCGGCCGCGTGCTGCTGCTGACCACGCACTTCATGGACGAGGCGGACATCCTGGGCGACCGCAAGGCCGTCATCAGCAAGGGACGGGTGAGTGAGACAGATAATAATCCTGGACGAGCCCACGGCGGGCGTGGACCCGGTGTCGCGGCGGCAGATGTGGCGCATCCTGCAGCGCTCGCGCCGCGGCCGCGTGCTGCTGCTGACCACGCACTTCATGGACGAGGCGGACATCCTGGGCGACCGCAAGGCCGTCATCAGCAAGGGACGGGTGAGTGAGACAGATAATAATCCTGGACGAGCCCACGGCGGGCGTGGACCCGGTGTCGCGGCGGCAGATGTGGCGCATCCTGCAGCGCTCGCGCCGCGGCCGCGTGCTGCTGCTGACCACGCACTTCATGGACGAGGCGGACATCCTGGGCGACCGCAAGGCCGTCATCAGCAAGGGACGGGTGAGTGAGACAGATAATAATCCTGGACGAGCCCACGGCGGGCGTGGACCCGGTGTCGCGGCGGCAGATGTGGCGCATCCTGCAGCGCTCGCGCCGCGGCCGCGTGCTGCTGCTGACCACGCACTTCATGGACGAGGCGGACATCCTGGGCGACCGCAAGGCCGTCATCAGCAAGGGACGGGTGAGTGAGACAGATAATAATCCTGGACGAGCCCACGGCGGGCGTGGACCCGGTGTCGCGGCGGCAGATGTGGCGCATCCTGCAGCGCTCGCGCCGCGGCCGCGTGCTGCTGCTGACCACGCACTTCATGGACGAGGCGGACATCCTGGGCGACCGCAAGGCCGTCATCAGCAAGGGACGGGTGAGTGAGACAGATAATAATCCTGGACGAGCCCACGGCGGGCGTGGACCCGGTGTCGCGGCGGCAGATGTGGCGCATCCTGCAGCGCTCGCGCCGCGGCCGCGTGCTGCTGCTGACCACGCACTTCATGGACGAGGCGGACATCCTGGGCGACCGCAAGGCCGTCATCAGCAAGGGACGGGTGAGTGAGAGAAAAAAATTAAATGTATCAGGCGTTACTTTGCGGAACTCCATGATTACAAACCAAAGATTAATCTACTTTGCAACAATCAGCGAACAAAAATGTACGGTGGTGTATGTATACCTTCATGTACGCAGCACCTCCCTCCCTCCCACACAGGAAACATCAACCAGCACACACCAACACGTGTTTCGCCCCAAAACACGGTATCCTCAGGATAAGTAGACTCCACGACGGTTAATCGTACTTTGGAAAAGTTATTGGTGCGTGTCGTTTAGATTTGAACCTGCACCGCTCGAGTCAGAGGCGAGCACGACAGCCAGATGTCACCGCTTTTAAACTATACCAGCATTATTTTAATGTCTCTGACAAATTAGACTCTATGGTGTTATTTATTACAGGTTCGCTGTGCCGGTACATCGTTGTTTTTGAAGAATAAATTTGGCATCGGTTATCATCTTACACTTGTACTAGACGGTAAGTTATTAGCTTTTTAAAATAGACTAAGGATTATATTCAACCCATAGCACCAATACAGGGCACGCTCGACGGACTGATAACCGATGGGTGAGGAAAGCGATTGAGTGAAAGAGATTGAAAGAGATTGAGTGGAGGTAAACGGTACTGGCCGCCTCTTAGGGTCGAAGCGACGCGACGCGTCATGTTTTTCCGCCTACAGCATATTCAGCTATATTGCTCTATTATTTAAGTACAAATTTCTGCTATGTAAATATGGTAGCGCGCGTCGACGCGCGGCTGGTGTCGAGCGGGCTGGAGTCGAGCTGTGCTTTAATAATAGAACAATAGAGCTGAATATGCTGTAGGCGGAAAAACATGACGCGTCGCGTCGCTTCGACTCTGCGCCAGTGTGAGTCGACACTTAGGTAAACTGATGGCCCCATTTGGTCATTTCACCCCTGGATTCAAACGGCACAGGATCGGGTGTGGTGTCGATTGAAAGAGGCCTATGTTCAGCACTGTGTTCCAGCAGCAGATTGAGAAGGCCTAGCTAAAACGTACTCTATCACATCACCATCAGCCCATCATTCTCCCAGGTGCATGCCGCGAACACCAAATCACTCGGCTGGTGCGCGGCCACGTGGCCCGCGCGGAGAAGGCTCGGCGGCACGGCCGAGAGCTCTCCTACATCCTGCCGCACTACGCCGTGCACCTGTTCCCGCCGCTCTTCCACGCGATCGAGAGCGAGATCCGCGACAGGACTAACCACCTGGGTAAGCAAGAGAACCGTAGCGTCCATAGCCCAGTGGCTCGCTTCGATTCAATGTGATCGAAAGTGTTAAGCAACGACGGGCGCGGTCGGTTTGTGGATGGGTGACCGCTAGTGGCAAAAATTTCATGGACGCTACCGTGCTTCGGAGGGCACGTAAAGCCGTCGGTCCCGGTTGTTTTCAATGCTGGAAACAGTCGTTAAGCCTTGTCGAAGACCTTCGGGTGGCTTGAGAACATTCGACACTGGGTTGGCCACTAACCCCTCCACCAATCCGCATTGGAGCAGCGTGGTGAAGTATGCTCGAGACCTCCCGCAGTAGTGTCTGTGGGAGAGACCCGTGCCCAGCAGTGGGACGTCTATGGGTCGCAGCGAAGCAAGAGAACAAGAGAACTCACGCATGACTAACATCTTCGATGAAAGAATTTTTTCTTGCATCGAAGATGTTGGCTAAATTAATTACTAGTCCGAACTGCATGACAAAACGGATCGCACTGAGAACCAGCGGCTGTGGTTGTACTACTTTGTGGCCAGTGCTGATATGTATTATGTATTTACTTTTTGTTATTTGGCTTGTATGTTATTTTAGTATGTACCAAAATTTAAATTATTATTCTTTGTATTGTATTATTATGTCATCGCAATGCTTGACAAAATAAATGATTTCTTTTTTCTTTCTTTCTTTTTTTCTTCTGTTTAAACGTTTTCAACTATTCGTTTTCACACAAAAACTACTGGACCGATTTCAAAAATTCTTTCACCATTAGATAGCTGCATCTTCACTGAGTGACTTAAGCTATATAATATTACTAGGTGTAAACGAAATTATTGTTGTCTATGAGAGTTACCTTGTAAATAAGTAAGATATTTTACAAGTTTTCATTTACCCCTTTTTAGGGTAAAATCCGGGGTAAATCCATAAATACACTTCTCTCCTCTGTCCAGGTATAACGAGCTATGGAGTCTCCATGACGACGTTGGAGGAAGTTTTCCTGAGCCTGGAGGGAGAGAACGCAGAGGAGACGGACGCAGTGGAAGGAGTTTCCTCGGTGAAGCTGGTGCGGGCGCGCGCCCTCTCGCGGAGCCTGTCGCTGCAGAGCAAGACTCTGAGCTATCAGGTACTGATGAGTTTAGATTCTGGCCGTCAGTTTTTGTATATTTTTTCCGTTAATCTTCCACAGCCAGACGGTAGTCAATCAAAGGGTATAAAACACAATTTATTTTCACCGTCTCAAAATAAAAAATAAATAAAAAAATGGTTAAAGGTGGGTAGGTACACACACCGCTGCCTACCCTTCGGAGAAACAGGCATCATATATGTGAAATTTTGCCAATAGCAAACCCATTCTCCACTCCCCCAATCTGCATTGGAGCAGCGTGGTGGAGTATGCTCTAGACCTCCCGCAGCAGTGTCTGTGACCCGTGCCCAGTGGGACGTCTATGGGTCGCAGCGTATCCCATTCACAAACCAATTGCACCCGTCGTTGCTTTCGGTCGACCTACGATCGACGCAAGCCACTGGGCTATGGACGCATCCCGTTGGCGCAATCGGTAGTGACCCTGTCTGTTGCGCCAGGGGTCGTGGGTTCGAATCCCACTCAGGACAAATATTCGTGTGACGAACACTTGTATTTGTTCTGTGTCTGGATGTTAATATTATCTATTTAAGTATGTATTTAAAAAATATCTATGTATGTATATCAGTCTCTGACACCCATAACACAGGCTCGCGCCTACTTTGGGGTCAGATGGCCGTGTGTGAGAATGTCGAAGATATTTATTATTTACTAGTGGACGCCCGCAGCTTCGCTCGCGTTACACATTCACTAACTTCAAAAACGGCAAAGCTTCATACTAACTTTGCACCCCCGTTTTACCCCCTTAGGGGATGAATTTTCAAATTTTTCTCGCCGTAAAAACCATCCTTGAACTTCAACGAACATTTAAAAAAAAGAATTGGCCAAATTGGTCCAGGCGTTGTTGAGTTATGCGCTTACCAACACATTTTGCGATTCATTTTTATTATATAGATTATTATTATTATTATCAATAACTGAATCTCCATGCCCCCAGGAGCTGAACGACAAGGAACAGCAGAAGACGACGTCCCTGCCCACGCCGCCGGCGAGCCACGCGCTGCACTCCACCACGCACGGCGTCGAACACGTCAAGGTGAGGATGGTGAGAAGGAATCTACTTCAAGGCTAGGATAGGCCACAAGGCTATCAGTATTGCTGGTGTAGTATTGCTAGTCTTATAGCCGTAGACGGAACCGGGGGCCTCACGACAGCGTATTATCAAAGTCAAATAATTTATTTCGCTATGAGGTGATTAGACACGCTTAACGAAAGTCTAGGTAACTACAAACTGCTTAAAGAGAAGAGATATAATGCTATTCTAACCTGATTAATTTAAGGCATAGGATTAGCTATTTGATCATTGAATGAATAGCTAATCCTACACAGGTGCCTAACCTGCCTTATGGCTAATTTACAATAAACCTACCACTAAGCTAAGTTCTAAGTCACGATAGAACTAGAAGTCACACTTCAAGGCTAGGATAGGCCACAAGGCTATCAGTATTGCTGGTGTAGTAGCTTGCTAGTCTTATAGCCGTAGACGGAACCGGGGGCCTCACGACAGCGTATTATCACGATAGCATCACGAAACATTATGGAAAACTCTCACTACTCTCATGCACAGGTTTACTCATGATGTTTCCATCAGCAGGTGACATTTAATTTCTTAAATCTATATATATAAAAGGAGAAGCTGACTGACTGACTGACTGACTGACATATCAACGCAGGGCCTAACTATAAGGGTTAGAAACTTGATTTTGTACAGGAGTTCTTTTTATAACGTAGGGGAGGGAGCACTAAGAAAGGATTTTTGAAAATTCACCCTAAGGGTAGGTAAAACGGGGGTGCAGAGTTAGTATGAAACTTTGCCCTTTTTGAAGTAAGTGAATGTCTCATTATACGCGAGCGAAGCTGCGGGCGTCCACTAGTCACACATAACTTAGAAAAGTCATTGGTGCGTGCCGCTTGGATTTGAACCCGGACTGCTAGAGTGAGAGGCGAGTTAGGGCTGTCACCGCTCACTCATTCAGTATACTTCCCAGGTGGCCCCGGAACCAATATCGGTGGGCGAGCTCAGCGAGATGGTGAAGACGCAGCCCTCGTGCTGGCGGACGTTCTGCGCGCTCGTCTACATCCGCACCGTGCGGATGATCCGCGACCCATACAAGCTCTACGTCATGATCTTCTTGCCCATCAGTAAGTATAACTTAAAGATAAATAGATAAATGATTAGAAAATATGTAACTGTTACTGTTGTGCGTCTATTCATAACCATTCGTAATGACGGTGTGGCGATTAACTCGCACTTTAAGGTGCCATAAACTGAACTAAAGTCAATAAAGTATGGACTTCTTCGCTCCTAAAATGAAAGTACTTGTTTTTCTTTGAGAAGCCCTGATACTCCTGAGGATAGTCTGCGGGTCCGTGTCAACAGCTTTCGCCACAGTCTCCGGCACGAGTGGGGTCATCACCCCCACATTGGTGACCCCGACGAGACCCCCACAACCCTTTTCTGAATTCCTTCAAACTCAATTACAATCATATTACCTTCAAATATTAACTAGACAGTCTTTCCCTACCTGCATCTCTTCTTCGTCTGTTGTTAAATATCTTATTGTTATCTATTTGTTTTCTCGTTTCAAAGAATAAAAAATCTTATTTTATTACTGTAGCACTAATTGCTAAAATGGCCTCTCTCACATATCACATCAAATTTCTATTCCAGTTTCCTGCGCACTCGGCCTATACATAAAGTCGCGGCAAATAGTATTTTTTCGGATGCAGCCACTCAAATTGGACCCCAATGCCTATGGAAATAAGACGCCGATTGCCCTTCACAGCGATCTTGGAGATTTCAAGGAGCTCACGGAATTCCAGAGCTCCTTAGATAGTCTAGGAGCGTTTCCCAGTCTAGATTTCGACGGGAACTTCTCCAGCCTTCTTGATATGGAAAGTTTTGGGGCTTTTACTCTAAGAGACAGATCGTACAACAAGATCATGGCCTACTACAATACGACGTATACTCACAGTTTGCCGATCATTATTAATTTACTGGACAATAGTATATACAGGTAAGACAACATTACTTAGTCTTAATTAATTTTTCATTAGACATGTAGAATGATAAATCAAGTCAATATTGTAAATAATAATATTTTAATAAACGTTGTCATATAAATGTGTAATTGTCATTCAGGAATTTGGAGATTTCCAAATTTTTTTTGAACGTTTCAGATATAATCTTACCATGATAAGATCCTCATTCTTATTTCTCAGTTTTGTATGCTAAATTCATTTAAATCTGAAGCTTTTACTTGTATAATCACATAACCAGTGTATAATATAATATCTACCGAAGCCTTTCAAGTTCTACAGAACATGCCTAACCTATGCAGATATCTTGTAAGTCTCAGGACTTTCAGGGTTTAGCTTTCGCAGGGTAAATTGTCATCATGTTTCTTCTTTCAAATCGTATCTTAGCAGTCTCAGGAATTTAAGAGAAAAACCTTTTCCCTTAAGAACTGAAACCTTCTTAGTTACTGTGATTTGCTTAAGACGAGATTATTGACGAGATATTGACCATAAATCCCAGGATTCTGATGGCAGCATCGGGTCAAGAGAGCGCCTTCCACCCCATCGAAGTGCTGACGCATCCGTTTCAACAGACGGAGCAGCAGGAGGAGTTTAACTTAGGCAACGTGGTGTGCGCCATTTTCATGGGAATGATCTTCGCGCTCGTGCCAGTCACCCTGGCTGTCGATATCGTCTATGATCGCGAGGTACGTACTATTGACTCAAGTATCAGGGCACAGTTCCTGAGATTTAGTGTAGCTTCACCACACCACCAAACCCTTTCATTGTCCCGGGGTAAGGGTCTCCTCACGGAATGGAAGTTAGGCCTTAGTCCACCACGCTGGCCATGTGCGGATTGGCAGACTTCACATGCCTTT
Organism: Carterocephalus palaemon; assembly: GCA_944567765.1. Lineage (NCBI taxonomy): Eukaryota > Metazoa > Arthropoda > Insecta > Lepidoptera > Hesperiidae > Carterocephalus > Carterocephalus palaemon. The sequence goes on along the minus strand of OX155657.1, from coordinate 10,273,240 downwards.
GAGAACATTATGGAGAACTCTCAGGCACGCAAGTTTCTTCACGATCCTTAATCGTTACCAGTTGAACCAGAAGACAAGTGTTATGATAACTTGTCTCCATCACCTATGAACATTGGATATTGCAGGTTTTCATGCATCCTAGTTTATTGTAAGTAGTCTTATAAACATAATTTAAATAAATCGATTGCCAAATGTTGACTTCGAAGGACTGATGAATCTAATACAATTATTTAAGTACAATCTAACATCTGTGTCCCGTGGTTCCCGTTGCAGATAAAAGCCAAGAACCAGCTGCGGGTGAACGGGCTGTCGCTGAGCATGTACTTCCTCACATACATCACCATCCTCATCTTCATCATGGTCCTCACCAGCATCGGAGTACTGGTTCTGGTGAGTTGAAGTTTCAATTCTTTAGTAATTTCTTACATGTATAAATTGATGTGGCTATAATTTTATAAAACACTGGCCACTAACAATCTAATAAATCTACACAAAAATACGTATCGGGTCCCACGTTGGGCGCCAATATAATATCTCGAATGTCTCTCTCTCTATGTTTAATTATCTTTTTCCAGGTAATTCTCAACGACATTCCTAGCCTGACGAACGGGTCCGCGATCACAATGCTCTCGTTCCTTCTACTACTATACTGTCCATCCGCCATCTTGTTCAACACGTGTTTCTCGTACGTGTTTGACAAGATGGATTCCGCTCAGAGCATCATGCCGAACATCACCACGTGGATCGGCGTCATCCCCTTCGTGCTGGTCGCCGTGCTTGATACTTTTAAATGGGGTGAGTACATCCATATATACATCCATTAATCAGCTATTTAATCCTCTATAAAAACTGCTATTTACTTCTATATTGGTGCTTGATTGCATTAGCACTTTATAAGTAAGAAGTACTTTTCGGTGATTATTTTATTTAAGTAAATTAATAAATACACTTTCAATTCAAGCTAACATTTTGGCTTTAAGGAACTTGAACTCAAGTCTGTCTAAAGACTAAACACTGCTTATAGTCAAGAAACATTTCTGCACCAACGCCTGACCTAACCTAGGAAGACTATTGCATAGTTGTAGCACGTATAAACGTTTCCTCACTCAATGTTGTATGAACGTGTGTATGTTTATTTATTATATTATATTATTCCAGGTAGCGACATCGCGTTCTACCTCCACCTTGTGTTCAGTTTTCTAGACGTCATGTACATACCATACGCCATTATTTACTACGTAGACAGGTAAGTTGAAATTTTAGCGTTGATTAGACGCAGAGTTAGCGGCTAACTGTTTGCCACCCTATAACTTTTAAATGGAGTGTCTACATTCAAATTCAAATTCAATTTATTTGCAGAATAAGGTCAGGTAAATTAGTTCTTACAAATGTAGGTCAAAAGTAGGCACGCTTATTACCTATTTTAGGCATGCAAAATATTTAATTCTATAAACCTAAGTATATACGTATGTTTACATTAAAATCAACTCAAATCAGACCTCTTAATTAAAATAACTAATAGTTATAATGTCCGTAATAATATAAATTTTTAATGTCAATACTATTAATAATCGCATCGCTATTAATAATCACATCGCATGACAAGTAAAAGCGGTGACAGCCCAGTGGCTATCGAACTCGCCTCTCGAGCGGTCCGGGTTCAAACCCAAGCGGTACGCACCAATGACTGTTCTAAGATATGTGCGATTTAAGTAATTAAATGTTACTTGCTGTAACGGTGAAGGACACATCGTGATGAAAACTGCATGCCTGAGAGTTCTTCATAATGTTCTCGAAGGCATGTGAAGTCTGCCAATCCGCACTTGGCCAGCGCGGTGGACTAAGGCCTTATCCCTCTTATTCTGAGAGGAGACCCGTGTCCAACAGTGGGACAAAGAAAGCGTTGTGGTGGTGGTAGAGCTGAACTTAATCTTAATTAACCTTTAACATTCCTCAGGGTGTACGTAACCTGCAACCTGCGCGGGGTGTGCACGAGCCCGGAGCTGTGGAGCTACTTCACGGCGGAGGTGTGGGTGCTGGTGGTGGCCATGCTGCTGCACGTGCCGCTGTGCGGCGCGGCGTTGCTGCTGGCCGACCGCCTCAAATCCGGCGGCAGGGTGTGTCCGGTGAGTGAGCGCGATAAGAGATGGCGCTGTTAGTCTATGTTATTTCTGATAAGTGATTGCATTGTTCATTTTTTGTGCAAGTGTCGACTTTCCATGAAAGATGGCGCCACAATGATGCCATTTTACTACTTTTATGTCAGTGTCAAGTTTCGATATTAAATAGCGCCACTAATTACTGTCTGCTATTGTCGCAGATAATAAGAGACACTATTTAGGCTGGGAATAGATTTCCGATTTTTCTCTCCGATAGTCGGATCCGATAGTCAGATCAGACAATCTGAAGGCAATCGTGCCATTCCCAGCCTTAGTGTTGTTCTAAGAACACATCGTGGCGTCACTACTACTACTCACTTCCACTATCGCGATGTATAGTAATGCCAATCTCTGATTACTTTCTTAATACGTTAATATTAAGCAAACCTTCGCGTCTATTAGCGTCAATAGCCCAATGACTCGCGTCGATTCAATGTGTTCGACATACTTAAACAACAACGGGCGCGGTATGGCGGTATGTATGGTGGTACATCCACATCAACATCAATAAAAATAATCCATTTAACAAATGTCCCAACAGCAAAAGAAACCGACGGGCGGGGGTCCGGCAGACCCCGAGGTGGAGATCGGGTGCGAGGCGGGCGAGGACGAGGACGTGCGCAAGGAGCGGCGGCGCGTCGCCAGCATCCTGCAGCAGCCGCCGCAGCAGTGCCCCGTGCTGGTGGTGCATGTAAGTAGCTTGTACTAAGCAAGCAGCAGCAAGCAGGTCGCCCTGAAAATCAGCGGTTGTTGGTTTGCCACGGCCATTTGCTGAGGGCGTTCAAATTTTCATCCCTTTAAATTTATTAATTGTATCTGTGTATTTTAGTCTAATTGTTGATGAAAATAAAATAAATTTTCTTTGTTCTTTCTTTCTCTTTCTACTATTGGGGGTCCATGGGACCCCAGGTAGACGTCGTGTATTAGAAACTATATCGTATGCTCGGTCTGATAGTTAACAGCGCCATCTATGATTACATTTGTGGACTACTTCGTCGACTAGATTACTAATTAAGATCTGTTAGCAAGTTACTAGTTTGTTTGCTAGATGGCGCTGTTTTACACTAATAAAAAGTAATCTTACCCACATAGTAGGCTCATTAAAAATCTTGAACTACAAAGAAAAATACGATAACGATTCTTCAGCTGATAGCACTTTCCGGTCAAGCTAACAATAGAAAAAAGTCCAGTAAATAGTTGAAGTGAGGAGCGATATCCTTTCTGTATCTAAGTTAAGTAGAAGATTTTTCAAAACACAACAACCAGTTTCGCCGCTTTATACGCAAACAAGAAAAAATATTCGTATTCTTGATTTGACTGCCTGGTGACTTGACTGACTCAGTCTGGATCGTAAGCGCGGCTGGGTATCGAATAACCTGGTTGGGCAAAGTGTTTGACTTTTCTAACTTAAAACGTATAGTAGCTAGAGTGTGGAATTGTGTCCGGAGAGGCAATAGGCTCACCATACTACATGGGAATGGGGCTTTAGTGAAAAATTGGTATACTTTACACCTCTGCCTACCCTTCGGACAATACAGTCGTGATGTTATGTTATCCCTTTCATTCTTCTCGTACAGAATCTACGTAAGGAGTACAAGCTGCGCGGGCGCGGCGGCTCCGGGTACTGCGGCAGCGAGCCGCCGGCGAAACGCGCGGCGCTCGCGCGGCTGTCGCTGTGCGTGCAGGGCGGCGAGGTGTTCGGCTTGCTGGGCCACAATGGCGCCGGGAAGACCACTACTATGAAGATTGTTACCGCTGAGGAGCGCCCTACTGGCGGGACGGTATCCATACTTCCATACTAATATTATAAAAGTCTGTTTGTTTGTCCGGCTTTCACGTCGCAACGAAGCTATTATATGGTATGGTTTTTGTGTATGGAGATAGTGAGGAGGGTGGAGAGTGACGTAGGCTACTTTTTACCGCGGTAAAACATCCCCATGGAAAGATATCGATGTTTTGTTATTTTCTAGATATTTACTTCCGGATGTTGTTAATAGATGGCGTTAGTAAAATTCATTTGCAAGTTCTGAATTTCGCTAACAAATTATACACTATACAAATGTGTCATGATAAACAACTCATTGTTAATTCCCTTTGACCACGCGGGCGGAGCCGCGGGTAAAAGCTAGTGTGTTATAAATGTATGGAGGCCACTGTATACTTTTTTTTTTTTTGGTATCGGGGGGGAAATCTTCAAAAGATACCCAGCCTCAAGGGGTAGAGGCTGCGGTATGTGAGATTTTTACTCACTAAAACCCCCTGGTCAGCCATCCTGCGCACCTGGGGAGGCTCCGGGATCTCCTAAGAACGCACCGGTGCCCCCTCTGAGATTCGCTCAGAAGTGGGCCCGACCCGTGCAACTTTAAGTCCCTATCTGTGCGATCTGATCTTCCTGGAGTCGAAATAGGAACGGTTAAGGCCCCCACCTAAATCGTTCCGCGACTCAAAGCCCCATCAGGACTATGAGGCCACTGTACTGATTTATCAGTTTAGAATAGCATTATATCTCTTTAAGTAGTTTGTAGTTACCTAGACTTTCGTTAAGCGTGTGTAATCACCTCATAGCGAAATAAATTATTTGAATTTTTGAATTTTTTTTTGAATTATCATATTTCGGTTAAAGGTTAGATCTGATCGAATTCCGGAGGGGATAGCTGCGCATGGGCTGTCAGTGCAGGAAATAAATATGGCCTTTGTCAGGCGATGACCCGCTCGCACAAAACGATACCTGAATTTCGACTTTCGATTTCTCATTTATATTTTGTTTATTTTAAAAGGTAATGCTCGGCGGTCAGAGGATCGACGAGGCACAGTCGTCCGCGTACCAAATGCTGGGCTACTGCCCGCAGCACGACGCGCTGTGGAAGAACGTCACCATACGCGAGCACATCGAGTGCTACGCGGCGATACGCGGCGTCAGCAAGAGCGACACGCCCAGGTGAGAGACCACCGAATGCTGGGCTACTGCCCGCAGCACGACGCGCTGTGGAAGAACGTCACCATACGCGAGCACATCGAGTGCTACGCGGCGATACGCGGCGTCAGCAAGAGCGACACGCCCAGGTGAGAGACCACCGAATGCTGGGCTACTGCCCGCAGCACGACGCGCTGTGGAAGAACGTCACCATACGCGAGCACATCGAGTGCTACGCGGCGATACGCGGCGTCAGCAAGAGCGACACGCCCAGGTGAGAGACCACCGAATGCTGGGCTACTGCCCGCAGCACGACGCGCTGTGGAAGAACGTCACCATACGCGAGCACATCGAGTGCTACGCGGCGATACGCGGCGTCAGCAAGAGCGACACGCCCAGGTGAGAGACCACCGAATGCTGGGCTACTGCCCGCAGCACGACGCGCTGTGGAAGAACGTCACCATACGCGAGCACATCGAGTGCTACGCGGCGATACGCGGCGTCAGCAAGAGCGACACGCCCAGGTGAGAGACCACCGAATGCTGGGCTACTGCCCGCAGCACGACGCGCTGTGGAAGAACGTCACCATACGCGAGCACATCGAGTGCTACGCGGCGATACGCGGCGTCAGCAAGAGCGACACGCCCAGGTGAGAGACCACCGAATGCTGGGCTACTGCCCGCAGCACGACGCGCTGTGGAAGAACGTCACCATACGCGAGCACATCGAGTGCTACGCGGCGATACGCGGCGTCAGCAAGAGCGACACGCCCAGGTGAGAGACCACCGAATGCTGGGCTACTGCCCGCAGCATGACGCGCTGTGGAAGAACGTCACCATACGCGAGCAAATCGAGTGCTACGCGGCGATACGCGGCGTCAGCAAGAGCGACACGCCCAGGTGAGAGACCACCGAATGCTGGGCTACTGCCCGCAGCATGACGCGCTGTGGAAGAACGTCACCATACGCGAGCACATCGAGTGCTACGCGGCGATACGCGGCGTCAGCAAGAGCGATACACCCAGGTGAGCGACGCATTGACTGCTGCATAAGGTATATGCAGCGATTCATCGTCTAAGGCAAACCTAACGAGTTAATTAGGTACAACATTTTGTCCAACTCAACGCTCAAGGTTTACGATAAACCTCATCTCAAAAGACCGAGGCAAGCGGCAACAAAACGCTTACATCGTCTTTGCCCACAGTTGATTTCCTCACGAATGTTATACGGGCATTTGTGCGAACCATCCATCAGCCTTTTGAGGTCCACTGCTGGACATAGGCCTCTCCTAAACAACACCACTCCGACCGTTCCTGTACCTTCTTCCTTCAGCGCGAACCACTCATATCCAACCGCTTCCACAGGATAGTCGACGCGTACCTCAACGGGCTGCAGATAATAGAGCACGCTTCGGGTGAAGGCCTCCTCCAGTCCTTTCCACTCATCTCTGTCCTTGCCGATAAAATTTCCATGTCTTTTTGTTTCTCCTATATAGCAGAAAACATAGTCTGAATATTCTTCAATGTGGCAACCCATTTTTCTTGTTTCTGAGAGTCCTAGTACGTTGCAGTTTATATCTTTCAATGCATTATTAAGTTCTAAGTATCTTTCTATTGATGACAAAGACCTGACATTATAAGTTCCACTTTTTATACTGCTGCTCTCAAAACAACACCACTCCGACCGTTCCTGTACCTTCTTCCTTCTTTCTTCAGCGCGGACCACTCATATCTAACCGCTTCCACAGGATAGTCGACGCGTACCTCAACGGGCTGCAGATAATGGAGCACGCGTCGAAGAACGCCGAGGAGTGCTCGGGCGGCACGCGGCGGAAGCTGTCGTTCGCGCTGGCGATGGTGGGCTCCCCGCGCGTGGTGCTGCTGGACGAGCCCTCCACGGGCATGGACCCGCGCAGCAAGCGGTTCCTGTGGGACACTATCCTGGCGAGCTTCCAGGTACGGTGACACGGTTCTATTTTTCAGATTCACATAATTAATTGACTGTAGACAAAAGACCAAAAATAGTTGCATCCATAGCCCAATGGCTCGCGTCGATTCAATGTGATCGAAAGAGTTAGCAACGACGGGCGCGGTCGGTTTGTGGATGGGTGACCTCTAGTGGCAAAATTTCGTGGACGCTACCGTGCTTCGGAGGGCACGTAAAGCCGTCGGTCCCGTTTGTTTTCAATTGTGGAACAGTGGAGTATGCTCTAGACCTCCCGCAGCTATGTCTGTGGGGGAGAACCGTGCCGAGCAGTGGGACGTCTATGGGTCGCAGCGAGACAAAAGACAGTCGGCCTGGGCGTACAATCTATATAGGTACATATTTGTCAGTATTACGAGTATAATATACATCATCACAGTATTATAACTATGTAATTGTATACAATTCATGCATAATTTTAGCCATTCGGACTGTCACCCAGATAGATATTCACGGTTGAGATTATAGTTGAAGTTCCCAGCTCTTTACAACCTTTTCTTTATCCCACTGTTGGGCACAGGTCTGCTCTCAGAATGGGAGGGGTTAGGCCATAGTCCACCACGCTGGCAAATGCGGATTAGCAGACTTCACATGCCTTCGAGAACATTATGATGAACTCTTTGACATGCAGGTTTCCCCGCGTTGTTTCCTTCACCGTTACAGTAGGTTACATTTAAATGACAAATTGAAATGACATAACATTGGCCTACATATTCCTGTGACTCTTAGAAACTCGTGATTGGAGACTAATATCAGCTTGTCATAATTGCAGTTAAGAAATTACCAATATGCCACTGTTTGGGTTACAAAGTATTTGTTTAGTACGGCCTGTCCAGGCCTGTCTATGACGGTCTTTGCTTACTCCAGATTTCTCATTTTCAGGGTAAAAAAGGTGCTATATTGACTACACATTCCATGGAAGAGGCTGATGCTTTATGTTCTAGGGTGGGGATAATGGTCAAGGGTGGGTTAAGGTGAGTCCAATTTGAGTTTAAGATTTTGAAAATATACATTTTAAACCTAGGTAGATATCGTAATCTAATAAATTATTAAAACTCGCTTGATTAACCACTAGAAAACTTACATTTTTAAACAGACATAGATATAATAAGTAGGTAGAAAAAAGAAGATCTCGCGCACACTTTTAACACTGAATTCTATGGAGGAGGCATATGTATAGTTTAAAATCATTGTTTATAGGTGTATCGGGTCAACTCAGCATTTGAAAAATTTGTACGGCGCTGGCTACACACTGGAGATGAAGATAGGACAAAACTACCAAAGAGCCACGGTTAGTAAAAATAGAAATACTGTCTACTTCGAAAAAGCCACGAACAAAACAGCCACGTATCTGAGGTGTAGCTTGGCTTGACAGACAATGTTATTACTGCTGTAGGGTTTATAGTTGGTAAATAAAACACACCTTTGATCACTCAATAGGTGGAGTCGCACGTCCGAACTTGCTCACAGCTAGCGCGTGACTCCGGCCTCTGCCCGGGACCCACATACACTGCATCTGCGTTTAAGTTTTAATGTTGTCACTTTCTGATTTGTCTGTCTGTCTGTCGTTCCGGGTGGAACCTTGCAACTCTTTCGAGCACTTTCGGTCATTTTAGGTCAATTTTAATGAACATTATATATTGACTTTTTTATTGAATGATCTTAATTTATGGTATCTAATTTATGGTATCTAATTTCAATTCACAGATGATGGAGTCGGATTTATCGATGACGTCATCACCGTTGCGGTCAAATGAAAATTCGCCGTCACTTGGTGAGGCTGACGAAGGTAAGCTTTCCACCTTTATTCCATTAATTTATATCCACCACCACCACAACACTTTATCCCACTGTTGGGCTGGGGTCTCCGGAGTATGTGAGTGGCCACGTGCGGATTGGCAGACTTAATATGTGTTCGAGAACATTGAAAACTGTTAGGTTAACGATATGAATACATGGTTTATTAAGGTAAGGGTAAGGAATAATATAAGTAATTTGCTGTAATTCCTGAACCAAATAAATTTCATAGTATAGAATGAATACCTTTTTTTATTTCCTTTGATTTTTATTGACTTACGTCATCTGTATTCTGAAACCTACGCATACTTTTGAAAGCGTACAGCTTTAGAAAAGATTAACTTAATTTTATTTTTAAAAGCTTTTATTTAACTTCACTCGTATCGTATGTATCTATGTATGTATGTATGTCCTGGAATCTTGCATTCAATATTTCACCCACTTCCACTGAAGCTATCGAGCTGAAATTTGGCACACATATTTGGTTCCGATGACAATGCACGATTCAATAAGTTTCGCCATTTTTAATCCAATATTTCACCATAATCTCATTGCCGGGCACGATGTTCAGGCGTATCGGGTGGGGGTTCTGTGTCGGCAGAGGCGGAAGCGGAGGGCGAGGCGGAGGCGGAGGCGGTGGACGTCAGCATCCGCACGCCGCTCGTGGCGGGCACCCCGCCGCAGCGGCAGCACCACCATCGGTGAGTTGTCTATAAAGCTAGTTTTATTCTCGCTGCTACCCATAGACGTCCCACTGCTGGGCACGGGTCCCCAGACACTGCTGCGGGAGGTCTTGGGCATACTCCACCACGCTGCTCCAATGCGGATTGATGGAGGGGTTAGTGACCAACCCAGTGTCGAATGTTCTCGAGCCACCCGAAGGTCTTCGACAAGGCTTAACGACTGTTTCCACCATTGAGTATAATAATAGAGCAGTACCCGCTGCTCTTTATGTTCCAACAACTGTTTAATGTTTTGTAAAACTCTTTTGAATATTTATTATTAGTATTAATTTCTTTTGATCACAACATTATGCGGTTAAAAACCGTTGGCAGTTTAACCGCAGTAGGCGTTTAAACAATGTAAAACTTTTTGGAATATTTTTTTCATTTAGCTTAGTATTGATTTTTTTTATCACAACATTAAGCGGCGCCTGACGCTTATACATACTTCGCTGCGACCCATAGACGTCCCACTGTTGGGCACGGGTCTCCTCTCAGAATGGGAGGGATTAGGCCTTAGTCCACCACGCTGGCCAAGTGCGGATTGGCAGACTTCACATGCCTTCGAGAACATTATGAAGTACTCTCAGGCATGCAGGTTTCTTCACGATGTGTCCTTCACCGTTATAGCAAGTGACATTTAAATTCTTAAATCGCACATAACTTAGAAAGTCATTGGTGCGTGCCGCTGGGATTTGAACCCGGATATACATACTTACATAGTCGTAACGACAACTTTTTGGGATATCTTTTAATATTTTTTTTTCAATCTCAGGACGGAGTCCAGCGGCGGGGCGAGCGCGGAGGCCGCCATCGCGCTGGTGGGGCAGATCTTCCCCTCGGCGGTGCTGGAGGAGAACTTCGCCGACCGCCTGGTGTTCTCCGTGCCGCAGTCCTCCGTCTCCAGCCTCGCCAAGTGCTTCCAGCAGATCGAAGAAGGTATTGACATTGACAGGTCGTGGGTTCGAATCCCACTCAGGACAAATATTCGTGTGACGAACACTTGTATTTGTTCTGTGTCTGGATGTTAATATTATCTATTTAAGTATGTATTTAAAAATATCTATGTATGTATATCAGTCTCTGACACCCATAGTACAGGCTCGCGCCTACTTTGGGGTCAGATGGCCGTGTGTGAGAATGTCCAAGATATTTATTATTATTATTATTATTCACGTCGTCCGCCCAATGGCTCGCTTCGATTCAATGTGATCGAAAGAGTTAAGCGACGACGGGCGCGGTCGGTTTGTGGATGGGTGACCGCTAGTGGCAAAATTTCATGGACGCTACCGTGCTTCGGAGGGCACGTAAAGCCGTCGGTCCCGGTTGTTTTCAGTGGAAACAGTCGTTAAGCCTTGTCGAAGACCTTCGGGTGGTATGAGAACATTCGACACTGGGTTGGCCACTAACCCCTCCAATCCGCATTGGAGCAGCGTGGTGGAGTATGCTCTAGACCTCCCGCAGCAGTGTCTGTGAGGGAGACCCGTGCCCAGCTGTGCGGACGTCTATGGGTCGCAGCGATTCACATCGTGATTGAATTGAATGAGCCATTTTGGAAAAAGCTCGAGAAAATGACTTACCTTACGACTTTATTTATTCTCTAGTGGACGCTTCGCTCGCGTGGAATTAGACAACAATAGTTTCATTTACATCTAGTAATATTATATAGCCTATGTCACTCAGTGAAGTTGCAGCTTTCCAATGGTGAAAGAATTTTTGAAATCGGTCCAGTAGTTTTTGTGTGAAAACATTACAAACAAATGTTTCCACTTTATAATATTAGTATAGATTCAATAGATTGTAGTTATTAGTTTCAATGTTCAATTAATTACAAAAAAAAAAAAAAAACAATCGATTGTAATGAACGTAGCTTGCGTAATAAAATATAGTTCTACTGACACACTGGAAACTAAATTGATTATGCGTCCATTTTTTTTTGTATCATCTATATGTTAATGTAACATTGTTTGTTTCCCAAATAAATAAAAATAAAATCGATATATTACGAGTATCATTATTTAAGAAATTTTCTTTCGTTTCCAGCAAAAGAGAAACTCAACATCGTGGAGTACAGTTTCAGTCAAACGACGTTGGAGCAAGTGTTCCTCAAATTCGCACAATCCGAGAATGTCGAGTCTTCAGACCAAGAACATTAGAATCGTTGATAGGTGTAAGTAGCGGCGAGTTGACTTGGCGGTTCACCACAGAACAGATATCGATGGTAGAAAATATTTACCATTTTTTTTCTTAAGCTTAGGTTAACCTGTGGTTAAGGAGTGGTGTTAGTTTCGAAAAAAAAAAATATTATTCTGTATTTTCATGATGGGGTAAGCATGGTGTATATACAGGGCCGGATTTAGGGGAGGGCAAACGGGGCTACAGCCCCGGGCCTCCACTAAAGAGGGGCCCCTCAGGGGACAATAGATTTCGGGAAAAAAAGTTTTATATTCCGACTAGTAAACACTTTTCTTTTTTTTCGCTGTTTTACCTACACCTTTACCTTTGTACAAACATGATTAAATTGTTCTTAAATATTAACAGAAATCATTTTTATATGTTTGTTAAATACTAAGATAATTACTCGGTTTCACAGTAAATTATTTATTGAAAACTCGACTGAAAAAAGTTGTTCATCTCATTGGAAAATAAATTGAGGTCAGGGGGCCTCCAATCCTTTGTTGCCCGAGGCCTCCACACCTCTAAATCCGGCCCTGTTTATATACACCCACTTTTCACCAGTTATGTTAGAGGTTCCATGAAATAGGAGGTGAGCCTATTGCCATATATCGGACATAACTGCTGCTGGGCATTTTAAGTTACAAAAACCCAATAGTTGTTGCCCGACCTGAACCCAGTACCTCTTGCTTAGCTGTCGCGCTTACAACCACTAGACCAATTGAATATTATTAACCTCTAACGCTTACGGACAGTAAATTTTCCATTTCTATTTTTGTAAATCCTTACAATATTTTGAAGGATTCTGAAACTTCTGAGACTTTTTATCTAGAAATAGTATGTTGAAGAGTCTTGAAAAATATATAGTAATTAAACTTTTATTCATAGTCCGTCCCGACGGCAAAATATTAGATAATTTCTGTGTTAGATATATTCTTATAAACTGCAATACATTTACATTACCCTTTTGATACCTGTTCTGTGATTCAATACCAATTTAAATAAGAATAAAATGAATCTATGTCTAATTTGTACAAAAATTACTTATAAAATCCATCTTAATTGTATCTATGATGGCGAAATACTCATTTTTGATTACATACTTTGATCGTTGAATATATTTAAAAGAGAGATAGTTTTTACTTGCTTCAGTCATACATACATTGCAGTTTCATATGTAGATTCTAGCTTGACTTGTTTGGTTCAATCAGTGACATAGTTAAATCCTGTCTGTACTCGCTGATGACTATGACATAGGCAAAAGGAGACTGAAACATGTGACCTAGATATATTGTAAGGGTCGACTCACACTAGCGCAGAGTCGAAGCGACGCGACGCGTCATGTTTATCCGCCTACAGCATATTCAGCTCTATTGCTCTATTATTAAAGCACAGCTCGACTCCAGCCCGCTCGACACCATATTTACATAGCAGACATTTGTACTTAAATAATAGAGCAATAGAGCTGAATATGCTGCAGGCGGAAAAACATGACGCGTCGCGTCGCTTCGACTCTGCGCCAGTGTGAGTCGACCCTAATTCTCGCCAAGTTAACCCCGTACGCATACAAATTTCGTGCTTTCTAAAACTGTACCATAAGGATCGCTTCAAAAATATTCTGTAGTTTGTTTCGTTGAGTTTAAATAAGCTTTTGTATGAAGTTTCAGGTTAATGAGAGAATATAATAATAGATGTAGTTGTCTGTAATATTACTGATGTGACTATTGATTCGGGACTTTAAGTGTCACTTCTTGATACAATTTTATGAATATGTAATAGATTTTTGTAGAATTAAATTGTGCTTTACTTTTGATGACACTGCATGTTGTTTAAATAAATGATACATCGAAAATGGCCTCAAATTTTTTGATGTCACAACAAAATTCCGGGGCTTTTTCCCATTTTCGTCACGGGCTTATTCAGGGAATGCTTGATTTGTATTATATTTATCGCAGGTACTGCTAGTAATATTATTTGAAAAGCTATATCGGCATATAAATATGACACTAAGAAATACAATAGCCATTATAAATCTTAAATAAATAATAGGTACTTGTATATTGTTAAATCGAAAGAGCATTTTTTGAATAAGCCATTACTATATGCTTTAGTATCAAGAAGTGAACACAAAGAGTCCAGTCCCAATATTGTGGGTATTAGATCGTGTTGACACCGTGTATTTTTTATAATTTGATACTTTAGTAGCCAGTTTTATATAAGAGATTTAGAAACTTGGCCTTGTATTTGGGAGTGTGAGAAGGGTTGCTAGCATAATTTAATTTTGCAGCATACGAAAACTTAACTAGCTCTGTTTTAGCTTATAGCGTTTATGAAGCTTTATTATTAGCTTACTATGTGGGATTTTGACTGTTTCAATATAACCAAATTAAATAATAATAACAAGAATTCTAAACATTTGCAATCCTTTTCACATGTTTACATCTGATAGAATAATCTTCAACTCTTATATATGAAACGTTATTTTATAGTAAAATAAAGACTTTTGTCAATGTCACTATGCAAGTGAAAAACGGAGGAAAGTACATTGATAACATTTACAGCTTACTCATCCAATATCTAACCTATCAGATGTAAACAAATACAGCGCTTTTATTCATAAAAACCGAGTTGAAATAACACCGATTTCATTACAATTGTGTGAGTTTGACAACTTGTAATGACCGTAATTCAACAAGTACTCGTATTGCTGTTGCTGATGTCTAATGCTCTGTAAACCACTTGTACATACAACAAAATGGCGAAACTTGGAGGTCCACTGCTGGACATGTGGCTCCGTTAATTGATAATGATAACCATTATGTTGATAATTATTTTCTATGTAAAGTTTCTTTATTTAAGCAATTACTTTGGCAATGTTTAGAATGTTGTGTGCATCCGATGTATCTTCATGGAAATGACTAGATCTTTTTTCTGGTTCGAATAGGAACGAAACTGATAATGAAGCTACTGTTGAAATTGTTGGGGAATTATGACATAAAAAGGTTGTATGTTATTGCAAGAGTATTTGAATAACATTGAACTTGACAAGAACAAATAAATAATACTGCAAATAGAAAACGTAAAGGAATTCATTGTAATAATATATCAATACTCTGACTGTAAAGGTTTTATGCCTGAAATTGTGTCTAATTTCAACAGTTGTTTTGCTGTTTCTTGGACTGACAGTGGTGTAACCATAAGATACACTGTAATTAATTTAATTTACGCCGAATATTTGTCTACGCTACAATTCGTTTAAAAGAGAAATAGCATTAAACGTAATATGAAATAAATTGAGAATCAATCAAATCCAAGACAGTTCAAATCAAGTCAGTTAAATTAATATTACTTATTATATAAAATAAAATAAAACGGAAATAACAACAGTAAAAATTTATGATATTCTGTATCCCGAAATCAGTGAGTAAAATAACACTTTGTTAACTAATAAATGTTGTGTGATATTTTATCCTACACATTAACATCTACACAGCAGATAACCGTTGACATCATTGCATACTGAATTTATTAATTTATTTGTATTGTTGATGAACAAACTGAATGTGGAAGAATAGAAAAACCATTTAATCTTTGCGAGGAATTTATTTCGACATGATTTATTATAAAAAAAAAATTAATTTAAAAATAAACAACCTTGCTCTTTCAAACGTAGCTTTTTCAGAACGACAAATATTCGGCTTTAGAGAATGTACATACATACATACATACTATTGCAGCTATAATTTATTAGTTAAATGTAAGTTCTTAATGTCAAATTATATTTATTTCGACGGAATTTATTGTGATTTGTTCTAGTCAGAATATCTGTAAGTGACATTCAACACTGTATTTAGATATTTTAAAGTAGTTAAAATTTTATATACATATTTTAGATAAGATAGTGTATTCGATTGAAATCAGTAAATTATTAATTGTTGATATATTTATTTATTGTAAAAAAATATTTAGTATGGAATTGATATAATTTTAATTAAAATTAGAACTAAGGTGAGAATAAGGAGAAAACTATATCAGAAAAGATCAATTATGTTTTTCATCAATTAAATTGTTCATCTATTTTTATCTCCTTAAGTACCTTTAGTACTGAAATATACGTAAAATATTGTTGAATGTCAAATACAGAGTTACTTATTTATTAATAATTTTTAGATAATCATAAATATTTTTATTGTTTAGTATATTTTGCTAATTATTATGACGTGAATAATATTAATAAGCCGCGAAAATTGTTGAAATGCGTCTGAAAGTAGAATTGTTATAAGTAATAAGAACAATGAAAACTAACTGCATTTTATTTGATTTGTCCTTAATAAGTTGGTGCTGAGCCCGACCGGGGTACGAACGCAGGACCTCTAACTCAGCAGCCAAGTTACCACTAGACCAATATTATATTCAAAGGTTTGAAATAGTATGCGTTCGAAGCAATTACTTGCTGTAACGGAGGTGTAAACATAGTGAGGAAACCTGCATGCCAAAGAATTCTCCGTTATGTTCTCCAATGAGTGTAGCGTATGCGGACCGGGAGTCACGCGCTAGCTGTGAGCAAGTTCGGACGTGCGCCGGACGCATTACCTACTTCACCTATTGAGTGATCAAAGGCGTGTTTTATTTACCCAATGGACACCACAATGACTATGAAATTACTATTATACTTTACTATAGCAGTGTAGGAAAAAAATATTGAGGAATAATTACGGTGTAATCAAGGTAATAATTAGTGTCAGTGCCATCTGTTGGCGGAGTGCCAAACATGCTTTCCATTCAATGTGCAAAACATCCCGAGGGAACATATTTTCGGAATGAAAAGTGCATGCGCTAATCGAGAAAAACGCATGTGCTAATCGAGATTATCTTCTACCTATGTGCCTAGTTTCATCCAAATCAGTTTTGTAGTTTTTGCCTGATCGATTAGTAGACATCCAAAATGCAAACGAACAAACATTCACATTTATAATATTGGTAGGATTGTACAAAAATAATAATAGTCAATATCTGCAGCAATGCCATGAATGCTGATACACCTGCATAAATTCATGTACATTTTATAACTTTAATAAAACCAAAAATTATACACATTTCTTTTACAATTTGCTATAAGTCGGTTCTACAACAGACGATTTTTGAATTTTTGTTGTTAGTAATTAATTACTGAAAAACAGACATCTGATTAGTGGCCGAAAACACGAAATTGTAACCTACCTACTAGTATGTTGTATGGTTTCATACCCAAAGGGTGAAAAAAGGGAACCCTATTATTATACTTTTTCTTCCTTACATGGCTCCAATTCCCCCACTCTCCCCGACTAGATCGTTAAGCTAAGAGCACACAATCTGACAGCGCGGTAGCACATACTATAGTGGCACCGTCGCCATCTTATGTAGACAAGGATTAATATACCTAGCAATTTTTCAAAAGATTTGGAGGCAACTAGATAAGAAAACATAATATTTTTCTTTGAATTTGAATGGATTATGGAATAATATTAAGTACATAATTATTTATGATATCGATACCTTGAATCTCAAATGGCGTAATCACCATTTTGGCCAAAATGACTTTTGAATGCTGTCTTACTGCTTTTTTTTTTCTCTATCGATCTGTCCAATCAGAGTTTTAAAATTCGCAAAAAAGTGGTGATTACAGCCCACGTGTTTTTCGTCGATGAACAAGAATTTTCTAATTGTTTAGTCGTAAATACCTTTAAAAAAATAATTTTTAAGATTTCGGTCGATACACCAGTTAAAATTATAATGATGTGAAAAATACTGATTATCGAGTTAGGCGTATAGGACTCATAAGTTTAACTATGGCGTTTACGACTCAAGTTACTTTAAGAATTTAAAATAAAATAAATAATTTTAGGGGGTATTAACCTTCTTGCATTTAATTTGGCGTTTACGACCCATGGATTTTTAAAATATGTTTTTTACTTTTGTCGTATCAACCATGTTATATATGAAATGTTAGGCCAAAAAAATCTGTATTATAAAATGAATTGACTCTTACGCCCCATCATTTTTAAAAATAATATTTCACGAAGAGTATCTTCGTTTGCCTTCAGATAAAAAGGTACCTACTAATCGACTTATTAGCAGAAACCGATGAAGAGGACGAAGAAGGTGAATATGAAGAAAACTCAGTTTAATTCTTTAAACGTTTTCCTTTCATGTTAGTTCATGTTGACGATAATTTAGGTCTGTGATTTATAATTAAACTCATTAAATTCTAATTAGAATAGTGAAATTGACGTGTTTTATTTCTTTTGGCCAATACTACTCGTATTGAAGATTGTTTAGTTGCAGGAAAAACCTAAAAGATAAACGAAGTGTTCCGTGCCGCGCTGGTTGACACACTTATAGCTAGTACGAGTACCGAGTAAATTATATTTTATTTTTCAAATTACCGACCATAAGCTGTTGTTTATTCTTATTAACTAGGCATAAGTTTAACATAAATATAAATTTATCAACTCAAAACTCATCTTTACTTTATACTTTGTGCACACAACAAGTGAACATGTTAATTTATATTCTCATTCAGTGAAATGTTATTTCTTTTGAGAATAAAGTTTCTTCGACCACAAGTGGCAGGAGTGTTGCTAGCGCCTAAATCTTATACAGATCTTAGATCCTAGCTTTAACATTTTAAAACGTTCGTTTTATTTCTTTACACACTAGAAGACTATCTAGAATCTAGGCGCTAAGCAAGGCTCCTGTCAGTGCCTTAGTGAGTACCTAGCCTTAGTTCATGCGAAGTATAATATTATTATGTCTATCCTAATCTAAAAACAAAACAGAATTATACATACACAATAATTTTAGTTTGAACTGCAAACCAAAATTATTGTGTTTGGATAATTGAAGTAATAAAATCTATTTCATTGTTGCACTTGCTATTAATTTTGTAATAATCAAATTACCTATATTTGTCTCTTTTCTTGCATCTTCCTTCCTTCCTTGTTTTTTATAAGTCAATTAGGCTGTTACACCCTGTTACATCGTAACTTTTTACAGAACAGCCTTTTTTTTGGGTCGTAAACTCCAAGTTATCAAAATTTTTTTGGCGTAATCACAAATCATTTTTGCAAATATTGGTTGAATTTTTAATACCGTATTACTGTGTTATAAAGCTCCCTATATAAGTTAATTACATCCAATTTTCATTTAAATAGCATTATTAATTGAAAAGATATGAATTTTAATCTAAGATTTTTTTTTTGTTTCGGCTCTCCTGAAAAATGACGATTTGGTGATTACGCCATTTGAGATTCAAGGTATCGAATTATAGAGGCGTGTAGAAAAAAGCGGTCTGTTGATCCAAACGGCAATTAGAAATGTGTGCATAAAGATTTTAAATTGAGATTCATTTATTTTTTATTATAATGGTGTATAAGCTTAGTGTATAAGCTAACTTATAATTAAATAATTAATTACCTCCCATTATTCTCGTCGGTTCGGTATATTTAATTTGACATTTATTGGTTAAAACAAACGAACTAACCTCTAAGCTCACTATCTGTTTTGATGATTTTCCTAATAATTTCCCAACGAGATAGCGCGACCTTACCTGTGATACCGGCTGATGTAAATAATATCGTAAGGAAAACATACGCGTAATTATAAACGATATCTATCTAACTACACCTTATGTACGTAGACGTTTGTTTTAACCAATAAAGGTCAAATTTAATATTTGAATTACATATTATAAACACTGATTACTTTAGCGTCTTTGTATATCATATTCGCAAGGAGTTTAAAAATGGAAGGAATTTTCTGACGAAAGTGATGTCAAGGGAAGAAGAATTAATGTTCAGAGTTTCAGACATCGTGAAAATAATATCAACGGCTACGGGTTAACATTATAAATTACATTCGCGGAAAGTAAGGTTTCTTTGTCGCACCGATTAAGGAACGCCTATGCCCAGCAGTGGGCTTTAATTGATGATGGCTTTATGATGGATGAATGATTTCTTTGGAATACAGGATAAGACGTTTGCTTAGAATTGCTTCATATTTGTTATTTAAGTATTACATAATCGTTCCCTGACACATACATATCTACATATTTAACAACGTTAAATATGTATGTATGTGTCAGGGAACGATTATACATACATACATACATATTTAACAACGTTAAATATGTATGTATACACATACATACATATTTAACAACGTTAAATATGTATGTATGTGTCCGTTCAAGGGAAGAACAATTCCTTAAGTAAGGATTCGTACTTCGTCAGAGGTTTCATGGAAACTTCCATAACAATTTCTTGGTAGCCCCAAAGACACGATTGGCAGAGCCGATTGGAGCATCGTACCTACAACAGCTAAGGATACCTTTCACAATTCGATCACGACTTTGTAGGTAGGTAAGTATCCCATGCACACAATGCCCAGGTTTTGTGCAAACGGCGTGCAACCATTATTTATTATATGAACATAACATTTAACGATGACGAGAAACAGCATGGTGGTATTTTGTGCCTAATCCTCGCTAGTAAAATCTTCTAAGTAATAAAAAAATAAATAATATTATATACAGTACTATGTATACCTACTTGGTCATTAGTAGTTGCACGGACTACATACAATGTAGTTTTTGCTTTGTGAATGAAAACATTTTCATTGCAACAATTATTGGAGATAAAAAGATTTTGTTGGATTACCGTGGCATAATTTCAAGATTAAATAAGCTTTTAATTAACGAACAGATTTCTTTGAGTTAATCTGTGTCAAAGATAGCATGAAACAGAAAACTAATAAAATAAATTATTGTTACGGTAACCAATCACAAAAATATTAAAACACTAATAATTAATATTACCGCTTATTCGTCGAGAATTCCATCACGAAGCAGTGCTATAGGTTTGAAGCATTGATATCTATTAAAATTCTAATGCCCATCATAAAATTTTATTATTACACGGCCTAAGTACTAAGTACCCATTACCCATTTACTTAGAGCCCGTCATTCTAATAAGTTCAACGCTCAAGGATGTCAGAACAAAACCTGACGGTTGCATCGTAGGTACATTCTAGTCAAGCGAAATAAGATTTCGAAATGCGCGATAAAATAAAGAAACTGCGTTACAAATAAGTATTTCAATGTTATTGCTTTTTGAATAAATAATGTTTAGATTAATTAATTTTTATGTAATCTTTATTTTAAATGCTGTATTTTCTATGCCAAATAAATATTTTCTATGTTTATTACTTTTTCGACTGTCCCAGTTCTATAGCATCCTAATTCTAAACTGTCCTCGTATCATGGTCCTTACTAACCTGACATAATCACATCTTCAGACGACTACGTAGCGCGACGGTGACTGACCTCGAACCGCGGGTTCGAATCCCATGTGGGACAGATATTTATTCCGCATATAAATATTCGTACTCGTGTCATGGATCTTCAATTGTATTGTTTTCTGTGTGTCTACCGCTCACAACATAGGCTTAAGCCAACCGTGGAGGTGTCAATGTTTACGGACGATAATTTTACGTGATAACGTCAAAATAAGAGTATTGCGAGAATGAACAACAAAACACTACACAGAATCTAGCTTCAGATCAGAAGGATTGCCAATATTTGCAAATCGAAATGCAGCTGATTTCAATACGTTACAACAGCGCCGTGTCATTTCCATGTATTACAATTATTGCAACAGATTATTTGCTCTATTTCTATGGGTTACAGACTAAAATTGAATGAATGCACGCTCGGAACGCCGATGTCATAAGACGTTATCACGTCAAAAAATAATACCTACTTCTTTACAAGGACTGCATTATTTATGTATATCTCTTTAGAGGTGTCAATAAAGTTGAATTAATAAATAAATACTGTATATGTGGCTCGATTTATTATTGGTACCTGCAACCCCAGCCCCAAAAGCCCTTTGTGGTTGCCTCATACCACAGATAAAAGTAACATAGCCGAGGTACAAGAATGAAAATTAAGTACTAGCCTGAGACTTCAATTTTACAGACAGACGGACAGACAAGTTCCTTTATTGTACACCAAAAGGACACAGATACAACATACAATACGTACATACAAAAATAAGAAAAATAACTGAGTGGTAGTATAAATCGCAGTCTTATCACTAAGAAGCGATCTCTTCCAGACAATCATTTCAATATTTTTTTAATGATAATTTTGTAAATCAAACAGGGTAGGGGTGCAAATACAATAATAAATTTTTAACATACATACCCACATACAGAGATAAATAAACAGATAATTAGCAAAATAGTCAATAATTTACTTGCTATTCCTGTTCATCCGATGTTAGGCCCTTAGCGGATTAGAACCAGTCGGAGGTAAAAAAAAGTATCTCGCGGTTCTCGTTTTGTAGGGTAACTGAACTTGGCCTTGTGGCTTTATTAATAAGCGTAGCGGGAAGCGTTCTGATACGTCAGGTCCATTAGTATTACATTTACATTAGTATTGACATTGCAGTGTAAATTAAGTTAATTATGCAAATAAGATCCCGGATACTGCCAGGGAGTTTGTTGGTAAATTCTAATAAAATACCTTCACTCCCCTTATCTATAACATACTAATATTATAAAGAGGAAACATTTTGTTTGTAATGTTTTCACACAAAAACTACTGGACCGATTTCAAAGAGAAGAACAAAGGATAATTCACTTCACTTTTTATTATGTTTTGGAAATAAAATTAAATGTATGTACTTAATGTACTTGGCATACCAATTGGTAACAATCATATCATACATCCCCCTTTTCCCTAATAGAGTTTTTAAATTTATAAAATGTATACGACTTTACTACATATAATCTACTAGACCAATTTGGTCAGATTGTTGTAGTTTTATAATCGCTAGCGCGTATGGTTGTGTACGCTCTGAGAATCTTTCAGATTAACATCGCGCAGAGCGCCGTACGCGCGTGTCGCGAGTATCGCTCGCACGCGACGTACACTTAATTACACCCCAGTATAAAAAAAATTGCTGTTCTTAATTTGAATAATTAAAAAAATAATATGCTGCACAAGTGTCAGTGGGCAGTGATTGGTTTGAGTGAGGATTTTTAATACATAATTCAGGTAAGATAGTTTATTTACTTTTGATTTAAAATAATAAGTAGGTATGTAAGTGTTTATGGTACATAGAATTAACTATGTGAGTAAATTTATGTCAATATAAATACGAGAAAATGTAGGATATGGCTGTGCTGTTGTTAACAGAAGTACCTAAGTTAATTTTGCACAGTATATACTTACAATAAAATAAAATAAATAACGCTACAAAACTTCACAATTTAACATCCATGACTCAAGTAGGTACCTACAAATATGTATCTGCAAAAAAAATATCTGCTAATAGTATTCTTTATTCCTTAGTCTGAGATTCGAACCTAGGATCCTCGGTTCGGTTACTCACTACCACTCCACCGATTCATCAAAATGTATATTAAAAATTAAAAAAAATATATATAATGAGAAGTCTGGCCTAGGTACATTAAAACAGCTGCAACGCTGCGACCCATAGACGTCCCAGTGCTGGGCACGGGTCTCCCCCACAGACACTTCTGCGGTAGGTCTAGAGCATACTCCACCACGCTGCTCCAATGCGGATTTGTGGAATCTTAACAGTTAGGAAATCTTATAGTTTAATTATTCCTGTATGATGATTTGTGCGGAATCTTAACTCCGATTTTCAGCAAGTATGAGCAAGTGTTTAGTTCCAAAATCTATCTACATATATCTAATCTATCTATCTATACTACATATACTTACCTACTATAATAAAAAGGAAGTGGAACTTTTTCTGCACATTGAATATTTAAAAAAAAAAACAGGGGCATTACCATAACAAGTTTGAACTCAGAATTGTGTTTTTATAAAACGGTAATAGCCATGAAGGTTTCAAGCAAAATAGGTTCAAACAGCTTTATTGAATATATTATATTACCTATATTAAATATAATTAGCTGATTTCAATGAAATCAGGACGCTGATGTTCAATGTGACCCTATCCCGAGTTACTTTAGTCGATAAGGGACTTATTACGTATGTCACTGAACGCCTCTTAAACGGCTGGACGGATGTTGATGAAATTTTTTTGTGTTCAAGGATATTCGAGAATGGTTTATAGATTCACAATTTGGTCCACTGGAAAATGTTTTTTAAATACGATTTTAGTATTTTTCTATGAACAATATCCAAATATTTTAACCGTCGTTCATTGACGTGAAGTCATCGTCACATTGACATTTCATATGGCAGAACAACGTTTGCGGGGTCAGCTAGTACCATATAACATTATACCTACTTAACATAGCTCATGAAATGAAATCTCTCATTGGAGAGACCGGTAGGTAGGTAAGTATTTAAACTAACCACAGATTCGCTGCGACCCATAGACGTCCCACTGTTGGACACGGGTCTCCTCCTCTCAGAATGGGAGGGCTTAGGCCTTAGTCCACCACGTTGGCCAAGTGCGGATTGGCAGACTTCACATGCCTTCGAGAACATTATGGAGAGCTCTCAGGCATGCAGGTTTCCTCACGATGTGTCCTTCACCGTTATAGCAAGTGACATTTAATTTCTTAAATCGCACATAACTTAGAAAGTTATTGGTGCGTGCCGCTGGGGTTTGAATCCGGACCGCTCGAGTGAGAGGCGAGTTCGATAGCCACTGGGCTGTTACCGCGTCAACCACAGATTACCACCTGATAATCTTGTAGTTGGTAATGTGTGGTTATGTTTGGTAAAATACCAGTGGCTCGCACCAGTACCTAACTTACGTGTGCGTCTAAAAAAAATATTAAAGAAATAATCTGATGAAATGAAATGTCCAGCCTGAGAGTTTTCTTCACTCTCAACTCTCAACGGCATGAAAATGTCTCTAGGCACTAGGCCAGGATGACGAACCCTTTGATTCTGAGAGTTCTGTGCCCAATACGTCGAAAGGATTGGATGGAAAGCATTAATTTTGTTTCACAATAATATCGATAACAGGAGCTCCAACTTAGAATCGCTCGCCGCGCGTCGATCACTCGACCGCGACTCATTATTATCCGACTTACGAAAAAAGGTTCTTAATTCGAATTCAACTATTCAACTGTGCTTTTTTTAATTATTTTGTATCTATGCATTATTTTGTTAAATAACACAATCAAGGAAATAAAGCGGACCCACAGGCTGCTCTAATAAAAGGACTGGCAACTTATAACAACTCGCTAAGCTGAGCTACGTAAGTTGCAACCCATACACTTCCCACTGCTGGTTACGGGTCAACAGACAAATCTGTGGAAGGTCTAGATCTAGAGCATACTCCACCTCGCTGCTCCAATCGAGCGATTCAAGAATAGAGCTCCTAGGATATCGTTTATAGGTTTATGATTGCGTAAAATTTTTATGGAGCTATATTTCGTCACGTTTTCTTATTATGTTCTATACAGCTTTGCTTTTAATTGGCTCGTTTAGATATAGTTATGTTCTACCAAGCATGCCTATTTGTTTAGGTCAACAGGAATAGGATAGGATTCACGTCTAATGCTGAAGCACGGCCCCTTATTGACAAATTCGTACTTCAATAGGCAATTTTGTTTTGTAATTGTATGGATTTTGTCAAAATAAACTTTTTCCGTACCTTTTACCTTTAGGTTTAGGTACCTAAAAACTTCTACCATCGTGGCTACTGTAGTGTATGTGGGTCCGGGCAGCGGCCGGACAGTCACGCGCTAGCTGTGAGCAAATTCGGACGTGCGCCGGACGCATTACCTACTCCACCTATTGAGTGATCAAAGGCGTGTTTTATTTATCCGGGTTCCTACAGCTACTATCCCCTCTGTTAATCCGTACTGGAACAGCGTGGAATACGTTCAATACCTTCTCAGTTGCGAGGAGAGTGGCATCCAGTGAGCCGATAATGGGTTGCTACACCTTACGATCCATGAAAGATAACATTCCCTACCAGCCTAGACTATTAGCCTTCTAAAACATTGTTTACCTGACAAAAATAGGTATTTACCTGATGGAAATATCTCTTGGATTGATGCTACTGTGTACTTTTTAAACTGTATAACATCGTAATACAAATTTTCCTGTTTGATTAATTAAATTTTAGTGCAAACATTTCATTATACTATCATAAATCATACTAACCATGAATGCGCTATTAATTTTAGATAAAATCTGAACGCTATCTATGAATACGTTTTTGTTAGAAGGACTGCCGCGTCGGTTTAGTGGGCGCAAACGAGACTGTTAAGCTGGAGATCCAGGGTTCGAAGCCCAGGTAGAACAACTATTGGATTTTTCTAAATTGAAATACCCTTTTTTTTTTTTTTTAACGCTGGAAAATCCTCATGGATATCCGACAGGCGCGGGGGGGCGCTGTCGGGTTATGCCGGACTCTTACCGGCTAAAAACCAGCGGTGTTCCTCCTCGCCGTCTTCCGGCGGAGCTTGGCTTTGTGCCCTGTGTATTTTATTTACATGGAACTGGAAATATGGTCCGGTTGGAAAGGTGTGGTTTCCGGTTACACTTCTTTAGAGGCGACCATCTTAGTTCTCAAGGGTAGCAACACATCTGTGACTGACTTAGCACGAGACTCCTACTAACAAGTACTAACTGGACTAACTCTAACTAACAGTCCCAATCCTCATACCTACTAACGAACTGACAAACTAATGTTCTAATTAATTCTCTCAACTAATTGGACTAACCATCCCAGTCCCTAATTGAGTCTTGTTCAAAGTCAGTCACAGTTGTCATGGGCGGCAGCGGATGGGTGGTGCTGCAAGCTCGTTTGCTATCTTGTATCCATAAAAAACTTTTTTTTAAATAAAACAAGTAAACCTAACGTTATGCCGGACTGTGTCAAGAATGAGTTCATCCCTAACATTCCCTGGTGCAATAGATAATAAGTAACTCTGCCTTTATAAGTCTGACACAGTTGTTACAGTCTGACAAACTATTATTAAGTCCATATGAAAATGCAAACGCTGCGAAATTCACACGACAGCCATACCGACAACGACCAACGGTATCACAAGACCAGTTTGCTCTAACCCGTTACAGAATTTATACATCTAATTCAAATAAAATTAATAATAGCAGTCAGTTTAGTGAACCTTTAACTGAACTGTTATTACTATTATAACAAGTGGACGCCCGAACTTCGCGCGCGTAGAATTAGACAAAACAATAGTTTCGTTTACACCTAGTAATATTTTGCACATGCAGGCTTCCGCACGATGTGTCCTCCACCGTTAATTTATTTATATTTAATTTCTTAGAACACAACATAGAAAAGTCATTGGTGCCGCTTGAGCTTGAACCCGGACCGCTCGAGTGAGAGGCAATTTCGATAGCCACTGGGCTGTCACCGCTTTTAATGTATATTTTCACTGCAAGTGGTGATATACCCACTTTACACCAGCTGGCCAAGACAAGCGGCAAAAACGCTAGTAGAATAGATTAACAAATGTAGGTATGGGATTGACATTCGCTAACGCTACTAACTAAACACTTGTCTAGGCCCCCAGTTATGTTTAGATCCCAATAGGTGGTGAGCCTATTGCCATATACCGACTGCAGATTCCGATTTCAAGTTAGAAAAGCCCAATAGTTGTTGCGCGACCAGGCTATCAAACCCGGACCTCTAGCTTAGCGAGAGGAGTTTTAGAGAACGAAATGAGCTTATGACAAAATAAAAAGGTTGAAATAAAACAATCATCAAAAAGTCAACATTTTAATACCAACAACATCTTATTAAATTAATATTTAACTTAAACGAAATTCATGTTTGGTTTGAAATTAATGGCTTTTGTCATATCTATTTACCCACTAAACACTACCACTAAATATATAATCCACCTACATCTATCAGCGAAAGTATCAAACGATATCTTGATACCTATATAAACAAAATATTATTTGAATAGGTATGTATGTCTGACTGTCTTTTAAGCCTTTTAATGAATTAACTAATTTCTAAAATTACCAACTACTTACATAAGGAATTGAACATCACAGCATAAATTTTCATTATATTTGTAGCCCATCTTAAATGTTATCAAAGTAATAATAAGTATTATTAATAATAATATATAAGTATTAAAACTATTAAAGTATTAGGTACTTATATGAAATAGTTTGAGACAAATTCAGAAGTATATTTTGTTTGTGAAAGTTTTGACACATTAATAATTAGGTAATACATTCATAAATTTAAGTGCAAAATATGTAATTGCACACACAAAATTACTTGTCATAAAATAAAATTTATGCTTTACTTTATAAAAGGTATATTTTTGGTATAAGGACACTTATCAATCCGAATTCCTTGCAAACTTTTTTCCTTTCCAAATAATTTTAAAATTCAAATTGCACATTCCCTTTGTCTTTCTACCTATTTCCCCGACTACTTTCTAATCGAATGGACTTTTGCTGTACGGTCATATAGACCTTTACGGTGTCACCGAATAGGGTGGTAAGCTTCAAAGAGCTCAAACCAAAAGGCAAAGGATTAATTCTATGTATGTAGTAGTCTATGTAAGTGTGTTTATTCTTTTATGGCTATTTTGATGATTCTTACGTCAAACATCGACAAATTCAATATTCATTAATATCAAGTGGGGTTTCGTTGAATAGGTATCGTTGAATACTTAAAAATAATTTTAACCTTTTATCATTTTTCATGTTAAACAACAGTGTAGGATATGGTTAACAACCATTCTCACTAATTTTCCTACTTACATAGGTATTTCATTTGTTTAGCAGTCGGGCTTTTTGTTCTTATTTTTTATTGTATATTATAGAGCAATAATAATTATGCAACTTGTTCGAAATTATCTAGATAACAGAAGCTGAAATATACAAAGGTTTATAAAAATAATAAACTTTTTTTTTATTTACCCTATATTAGCGTCATCGTCAATCTTCACCATATTTTGCGTAAAACACTAGAATATTACTTTGCACCCGCAAATAACCATTGCGAAAATATTGTCCCTTAATTATCTTTACATTATTAATTTGTCTTCTTAAACAGAAAAGTAATGACGTGAAACTAATGCCATCTATTGTTAAATAGCAAAACGATTGAATTACAGTTTCACTACTTAACAATAGATGGAGTTACTTGCACATTTTCATCATAAAACTGAAATAATATCATCACAATATTCATCAGATCTGTAATCGAGCAAGAAAACGTCTAAATCTAACTCTAAATCTATATCCTAGTTCTACTTTCAAAGCATGTTATGTTTCAGTTCAGAATATAAGCGCCATTGGACTCTCCCACCCATCCCAAATTGCCCCAACTGTAACCACTTTGTCCCAGTCACAAGCATCAACCTTTACTACTAATACTATAATTATATAACATAACATTACGCGTATACTTCCCCGAAGGGTTAGGCAAAGGTTTTCGCTATTCACATAACATAAAAATTAGTTGGACTGCTATCTTAGTAGGTACTTGTACAACATTTTACTCAGATTTAACCCACCGTCGGTAAGTGAGATGCATAAGGAGAGTTACCCCATTGTCGATTGGGTGTATAATGATGGGAATGGAGGCCAGGCCTATGGCCACAGTGAGAAGACTCCTTTGAGTCTGTGGTAGCATTGGCACTTTCTTCTTCAGATACTTCTGGGAGAAGGCACATATCCTGGAATTAAATTACATCATCACCCACATGTAGCGTCCATAACACAATGGCTCGCTTAGATCGTATGTGATCGACCTACTTTAGTAGAGACGAGCGCTATCAGTTAGTGGCCGCAAGTGGCAAAATTTTTCGTTCGTCGAATCTCAATCTTTAGCCACCTGAAGGTCTATGACAAGGCTTAACGATTGTTTTTACCGTAGAAAACAATTGGGATCGGCGGCTAACCGTGCCCCCCTACAGCACAAATGAACTTTTGCTAAACACTAACCTGTTTATTGTAAATCCCGGTATGACTACCGAGGCCAGGGTCTGCCACAGCAAAGCGTCTCCCGTCTCAACGAGGACCACTTTGGGCCTACCATCTTTCTGGAATGTTCAAATGTAAATAAAAAAAAATTACACATTCATTTTATTTTTATTAATTTATTTTAATATTTATGTACACAATTACATGAAATAGAAATGAACAAAACAAAAGAAAGAAACAGGTGTACAAAGGAATAAAACTGTTCAAAAATGAAAGTGTTCAATCTAAATTTACTACACTTTTTATGGATGTCAATAGCAATGAGTATGAAGCACCACCTTTCTGCCGCCCATGACAATGGTGACAACAGTGACAAACTTCTCATACGACTCAGAGAGGGCCTGGGTCTATAGTCAGGGAGTATGTAAGACTAGACTCTTGCAGAGAGTTTATAAACAAATAGTCCCCAGTCCTCATACCCACTAACGAACTGACCAACTAATGTTCTAATTAATTCTCTCAGCTAACTGGACTAACCATCCCAGTCTCTATTTGAATCTTGTTCAAAGTCAATCAAACTTTTCATGGGCGGCATTAAATGGGTGCTCCTGCAAAAAAAGGTGGCCAAGTGCAGATTGGGAGACTTCACACACCTACCAGACCAGAGAACTTTCAGGCATGAGGGCGTCATGATAATTTTCAGCAGGCATTACATTTCTACATACAAGCGGTGACAGCCCAGTGGCTATCGAACTCGCCTCTCACTCGAACGGTCCGGGTTCAATCCCAAGCGGCACACACCAATGACTTTTCAAAGTTATGTGTGATTTAAGAAATTAAATGTCACTTGCTATAACCTGCATGCCTGAGAGTTCATCATAATGTTCTCAAAGGCATGTGAAGTCTGCCAATCCGCACTTGGCCAGTGTGGTGGACTAAGGCCTAATCCCTCCCATTCTGACCCATGCCCAACAGTGGGACAAAGATAGGGTTGTGATGATGATGATTACATTTCTTGAAACATTCTCTCTTAACCACCATGGTAGGAAAAGGCGTGAATCTAAGTATCAACAAACCTTAACCATCTTCCAACTCTTGTCGGCAGTGTCCGCCAGCACGTAAGCAAAGGCCACCGCGTAGCTGGCGCGCACCAGCTGGACAGGCGCGAGGGCCCGGAAGGACTCCCCCACCTCGTTGGCGTACCCTGCAACCATGGACCTGTTTAACGATTGTTACATCACTAAGGATGAAGTGTAAGAGCTTATTTTTTAAATTAGAATTTATTATATACTAATGGACGCCCGCAGCTTCGCTCGCGTGGAATTAGACATAGTAATAGATTCTTCGTAACGCATTAACTTTAGCTCCACAAATTTGTAATGAATCCGTAAATGTGTTATCTGTATGTTTAATTTACCCTTGAGGGTAACATTTTTACAAACTTTGTATGCCATATTTATTTATATCTAATCAACAGCCTAAAATATAAATTTTATGCTTCTAGTTCTGAAAATGACAATACTTTCATACAACCTTTCATCCCCCTTTTCAACCCTTTACAACACTTTTTTCCAATTAAAAAGTAGCCTATGTTCTATCTTAGGCTCTAGACTATTGGTGTACCAAATTACCAAATTGCATTTAAATCGGTTCAGTAGTTTTGGAGTAAAAGCGAGAGACAGAGTTACTTTCGCATTTATTATATTAGTGGATTTTATGAAATAAAAAGCAAACTAGCATGAAACCGAAGACAACTGTGAGAAAAAAGCATCTTATAGATCCAACTTATACTCTACATGGGTACAAGTTGGATCTACAGAGTGAATGTAAGTGAGAAATATTTTGCTCAGCCGGGAAATGCAACCCAGGACCTCTGAAGGCTGAAATAAATAACTTTCTATTGGTATATGGTATTGGAATGGAACATTTGTCAAATATTTGTCTCTAATGGAAATGTCAAATATTTATTTCTAGTAGCGAAACCTATTATTATAGGGGTTACTAAATCTACCTTTACTCAGAAATCGCATACGTTAGTATCCCTTAGTAGATTGTGGAAATCGAACTCTCTAGCTTAAACGAATAAACGCAGCCGTTTTTTTAAATGAATATGCCAATTAACTTACCCAAGTATCGCACCCAGGTATCACGAAATAGATCACATTCAGGCATTGTATTAAACTTTACGCACCAGAATTCGACCAAAATACTCCCAAGGTAGGAATTACGATATAACTAAAAAATATGCCATCAGCTCATCGTAGATAACGAGTCGCATGTAATGTACTCGTGCCCTAGTTATATTATCTGATTAATTTGACCCGAAACTCATTTAAACCTCTAAATTGTTAGGTAACTTATGTACCTACGCATACTTTGACTTTGAACTCGTCTTACTTATTTCCCTGTGAGAGCAAAGTGCATCATAGCTAACTAGCAATATACATTGATTTAAACTGTTAACAATACTATTTTTATTTCAATTTTATCTAGTCAAAATAACAAAACAATCACACGATCTAAATTGATTTGACATGCAATTAAAAATTTAAATTTTGACATTATCCAAGTCTCACTGTTTTGACAGTATAAATACGCCAATGCTGCCATTTAACAAAGAATTTGATAAATTTAGTAGAAATTATGGACAAAATAGGAGGCTATAAAAATAAACAATTTTATTTATCACACATTCATTAGTATTTTCTCTTTAGTAAAATCGATTTGTAAAACAATAGCAAGTAGTGATATAGTAAATTTCTTCTTCTTATAACTTCAATAAATAATCGTTTAAGTTTGCATCAATTGTATATAATAACATTCATACATACTTTCTTTGAAAATTCACCCCCTAAGGGGGTAAAACGGGGGTGCAAAGTTAGTATGAAACTGTGCCGTTTTTGAAGTCGTTAGACGGGTAGACGTCGTTAGTGGGTCTAATTCTACGCGAGCGAAGCTGCGTGCGTCCACTAGTAATATAATAATTCTTAAACGACATGCACATACACAATTCGAATTAGTATGTGTTTGACAAGTAAATCGTACGATATGAATCAATCCATTTCTCATGAAAAGTTTTACGCACGTAGCGATCCAATCCATTGTTGGAAAGTACCATAAAACAGAATCCTTAGTAAATTTTAACATAATGATACCTCAACACTGTACAATGACGTCAAGACA
This sequence comes from Carterocephalus palaemon, assembly GCA_944567765.1. Taxonomy (NCBI): domain Eukaryota; kingdom Metazoa; phylum Arthropoda; class Insecta; order Lepidoptera; family Hesperiidae; genus Carterocephalus; species Carterocephalus palaemon. The sequence goes on along the minus strand of OX155657.1, from coordinate 10,240,379 downwards.
AATTGATCAGCTGTTCGTAAACAAGTCATTCAACATTTTGACCTTCCAATCAGTCAGTAGTGTCAGATCAGTACCAGTGAGTGTGCCAGTGAAAATGACGCTTATTTAGGATATAATTCATCATTGTCGTTTTTTATAAACTACACTATATACGGGTTAGTAAATACTAGGACACAAAATATACCTTGAGTTTAAATAGTTTCATGCATAAGTTTGACTTCCGTCGTGTCGTAGAGTAACAAACAGTGATATATTTTAAAGTTTGCACACTATTTAGTAAGTTTACAGCAATTACAACTATTCTTAGTAGTATTTATATTCTTCAATCTCATGTTTTAATTTACATCATGCATTGGCATATAATATAATTTGTACCTACCTAGCTGAAAGAAATAAGGCTTTTCCTTATGAGTGCATTTTGAATAGTGATGTGCGTTAATAAATTTACATGACATCGATATTATTTATATATTTAAAAAAGCAATAAAATAAATACAGTATAATAAAATTATTATTTTTAATATAATAATTTTCTGATTTGTAATGTTATTCACACTTCGCTTGTTTTTATTTTATTTTAAACTTTAATTCCTCGTTGACCTAGTGGTTGCTAAATCGGCTGCTTAGCATGAGGTTCTGGGTTTGATCCCGGGGATCGAACGCCGTACAAGGAATACTAGAGTACTATTAGTTTGAGCTCTGTGTTTAAATATGATATGTAAATAGGCTTACCTCAATATATGTTTGCTTATACATACTTAACCTACATCTCATGAAATAAGGGTACCGGTGGTGGGGAGTCTATGTACTAGACTACCAGTCTTCGGAAAAATATCGGGTTATCTTATATAAACTTATTTTTAGTACAACTCGTTTGAAAAGTAATAGCTATGGTAATAGCTATGTAGTCCATAGCCAAAGAAACCCAATAAGATTTCAAGAACCCTCTTGATTACAACCACCTGATAGTATGTACTATATATTATGATTATATTTAATTTGTTATGAAAATTGTGTAGGTACTTACCATTGTAGGATTTTAATTTGGAGAGTATGTAGTTATATTATTAAATTATACTAGTGGACGCCCGCAGCTTCGCTCGCGTAGTATTAGACCCATCAACGACGTCTGCCCGCGTTCGGGTTGCCCACTTGACTTCAAAAACGGCTAAGTTTCATACTAACTTTGCACCCCCGTTTCACCCCGTTAGGGGGTGAATTTTCAAAAATCCTTTCTTAGTGCTCCTCTACGTTATAAAAGGAACCCCTGTGAAAAATTTCAATTTTCTAACCCTTATTTTAGGCCCTGCGTTGATATGTCAGTCAGTCAGTCAGCTTCTCCTTTTATATATATAGATTAGTCATGTTTGTCGACCTTATTCTTATGTTTGGCGAAATGTATGTAATTCGAGTTTTTGTTAACTTTGTAAACGGTGATACTTGACGGAAAACGTATTCAAGGTTTCCTTATCTGACAGACCCTGGTGTAATTCTGATTAAGGTTAAATAGCTAAATTAAAAAAATTAAGCCTTCATGAGAAATAATTGTATTTTTTATAAATGGTCTAACCAATTATTTATTTATTTATTTATTTAATGCTTTATTGTTACACCAAAAAAGATGTTACAATGGGCGGACTTAATGCCTATTGGCATTTTCTGCCAGTCAACCCAGGGTGATGGTGAGATAGTGATTGGTTATTTAAGGGTGAAAAAAGAGTGAACACAACTAAAACATACTCATATTATATATATGTAGATAAACGTTAATCCGCATTGGAGCAGCGTGGTGGAGTATGCTCTAGACCTCCCGCAGAAGTGTCTGCGGGAGAGACCCGTGCCCAGCAGTGGGACGTCTATGGGTCGCAGCGAGCGAGCGAGATAAACGTTTAAGTGCATATTATAGACATAAACAATACCTACCTATGTTATACAGTTTGATACGATAGTTTATTTATTTATTATTTATAAATATTGCAAGTAAGTAATGTAATTTTTATTGGTGAAGCGTAAATTTTCATATAAGATATAAAACTTGTATTTCGTTAGTCTCCCTGTAGGTACTGCTATTATATCCTCTTCTTTGACCCTTTACGTTTAGCCATGGAAAATAAACAAGATTATAATTGTTAAGCAGTAAAGCACGGTTGTTTCATCATAATAAAAGAGTTAGATGAACGATAAAAGAAATATAGGATGCAGTAATGACAATGCGTACATATCACACAGTGGTTTACCTTGTATGACTCAAAAACTATCTATACTAATATTATAAACAGGAAAGATTTGTTTGTAATGTTTTCACACAAAAACTACTGGACCGATTTCAAAAATTCTTTCACCATTAGAAAGCTGCATCTTCACTGAGTGACATAGGCGATATAATATTACTAGGTGCAAACGAAACTATTGTTATTTCTAATTCCACGCGAGCGAAGCTGCGTCCACTAGTATACGATACGACCAATACTTTCAAATTCAATGAAGATTTAACTGTCCATAATAGTTACTTAAGTTTCGTTTCCAAACCAGTATCTTATACATGATAATTCATTAAGTTCATTTTAAAATTATGAATCGAAGCCAATTGCCGCGTACGATTTTTAGTATCAAATTGTGAATAAATCGTGTGCAGGCCGGGCGTATCGCTAGTCTTATTTAAGTATCCAATCACAATCATAAAGAGCAAGTTTACTTTGTTACTTTATATGCACGTCTACTGGAACAGTTGACATGACAATTTAGCTGAATGTTTACACATACAAGAATAGGACCATGACGCAAAGCCATACGAATGAGCACATACTATGTATTATTACATGAAAATGCTTCTTGGTAATCACCTCTGAAGTGTGTTTAGCAATTAGCACACCAAAGCCAAGTAGACCATTTAGTTTGCGTTGATATTACCTTTCTTATAATATTTTTTGCGTACTTACTATGTTGCTGGTAAATATGAAATTAACTTTCTACTATAAAAAAAAGCTGTTCTGTCAATATGGCTGCAACCCATACGTCCACTGCTGGGCACGGGTCCCCCACAGTCACAGCTGCGGTCTAGAGCATACTTCACCACGCTGCTCCAATGCGGATTGGTAGAGGGGTTAGTGGCTAACCCAGTGTCGAATGTTCTCCAGCCACTCGAAGGTTTTCAACAAAGCTTAACGATTGTTTTTATCATTGAAAACAACCGAGAGGGCTTAACGTGCCTTGCGAAGCACGGTAGCACCTATGATATTTTGCCACTAGCGGTCACCCAGCCACAAACCAACCTCGCCCGTCGTTGCTTAACTCTGTCGATCACATTAAATCGACGCGAGCGGCTATGGACGCTACGCTGTCAATATGTCGAATAATTGTTATAGCGCATACCTCAACGCAATAATAAATGCAAAACTGAATAAAATGTGATCATCAGTTGCGTACCATATAAAACATTTTTCGTAAGATTGTGCGTACCAAATAACAGACAAACACTATCTTCTATTAATAACTAGTTTCAGGGACATCTTCCGTATTTATATCTATCCAAAAAACTTCATAAAACCGTATTAACGTTTTTAACTGGTCATTTGAGTCTGATGCACACAATTACTATAACTATACTGTAAGTGTTATTTTAGGATTACGTACCCAAAGGGTAAAACGGTTTATTAAACCCTATTACTAAGGCTCCGCTGTCCGTCTGTCCGTCTGTCACCAGGCTTTATCTCATGAACCGTGTTAGTTAGACGGTTGAAATTTTCACAGATGATGTATTTCTGTTGCCGCTATGACAATACATTCTAAAAAACAGAAAAAATTAAAGTTTAAAGGGGCTCCTATACAACAGACATGATTTGTTTTCCGTTTTTATAGATAATGGTACGGAACCCTTCGTCCGCGAGTCCGACTCGCACATGGCCGGTTTTTATTCATTTATCTAACCAATTTATGGATCTTGATCTGTTGACAAATGTATAAATTGAATTACGAATAAAAGACGTCTTACAATTAAATCGCGTCCAGCGATTATATCTATCTATCGCTATATATAGCTATCTCAACTATTTTATTCTATTTAGCGTCGTTAATTATAGCGTGACTGTAATGGAATAGATCTGATAAATAGCTCATCCTCAACCTTGCAGACTATACCATCAATTGGACCATTTAAGGATTTATAATATATCCAAACAATATATCATAATATTGTTTACTTCGTAATGGTAATTCGTCTAGTCCTTAACTACTTTTTTAGACTTTATAAATCAACATTTTTGCTAAGTATAGAAATACTTAATAAGTTTATGTTAAGTAATTTCCTACTTAAGAGAAAGTCGTATATTTTGAAACTATTGGTCAATTTTGCTTACTCGATATTTCGATATAAATAAAACGGCCCTATGAACGGTATAATGTATGTATGTTATGTATGATATGTAAGTGCGTCCGTTGTACATTGATTGCATTTATTTTAAAAGGTTTAGTCAGATTTGCATTACTGACAAAGAATTTGTCTGTTTGCATTACTGACTAACGATATCTTACGTAGAGCAGCGACAACATACTCCTCATATAGACAAGTCTCAGAGAAGTTATGTTTAGAGAGATAAGTTTGTAGAAATGTTATTGAACTTTGAATTGTACCTACTTCAGCTACATATTCTGTGCTATCAAAGATAAGATTTCATAAAGACTTAATATTACCTGACTAATCATTGTTTGCAAATCAAATTAAAACTGACATCAATTTGATTATTCGCTACCTTTTACTGAAGCTGTTCAACCAACAACAAAAAAAAAATTTTTTATCGTAATTTTAGTCCATGCACGCTTAGTTTTGACCACGGACTACATATGGTTTTGACTAATTAAAGCCATTCTTACATGCGCAGCAAAGAGTTACCTTTTCATCATCTATTCACTTTTTTTTCAAGTCTTGCATCAAGGTATGAATTTAGCGTGTCAAAAGCAGCCAGCAGACCATACAAAATTAGAAAATGAATAAGCATTTATAATGTTAAATTTGTCTTAACACACTCTGGTATCTTATATGGTCTAAAAAAAGTTGTAGGTACACAAAGAAAAAAGTTATTTTGCGTTATGTCACGGTTATTCCCAGAAGGAAAACAACCAACACATCAAACCACACATCTTGTCTGATAGAGGAAAAAACAATATAATACAGAACAGGTTACCATTCAAATAATTTCTCCATGATTCTGTTGTAATTTGTAATATATTGATTGACTCTTCAATAAAATATAATCAAATAAAGATTTCCTATGTGCGTTTGATATCACAATCTCAAGTGACATGTCACGAGCATGGATGAGTATCTCTAGAGTAGGTATCTCTATTGCATTGTCCTGTTTGAGATTTACTCTTTGACGGTCAGTTCAACAACACATTTGCCTAGCAATATACGCAGTATACATACGGGCAACAGACCTAGGTAATCCATTAATGTTTTTGTACGTCTCGAGAACATCTTAGGAAAAAACTTTCCATTACAATCGATTGCATATTCAGTCATCAATCGTCATCTATTGACTGGCCCGTTGGCGCAATCGGTAGTGACCCTGTCTGTTGCGCCAGGGGTCGTGGGTTCGAATTCCACTCGGGACAAATATTCGTGTGACGAACACTTGTGTTTGTTCTGTGTCTGGATGTTAATATTATCTATTTATGTATGTATGTATTTAAAAATATCTATATATGTATATCAGTCTCTGACACCCATATTACAGGCTCGCGCCTACTTTGGGGTCAGATTGCCGTGTGTGAGAATGTCCAAGATATTTATTTATTATTATTTATTAATCGCAAACTACAGACCCTATTCATTGAATATGATAACTTGTATATTTCATTCATACAAATACATACGAGTGTAATAAAAAGTTGAATAAAATTTCGATCCAGGGTCAGGTCAAGAGCAATACAACAGTATTCGCGATAAAATAATAGACAGAAGGTCTCGGAAATACTTTGGCAGATACTTGTTGTATAAAGCAACCGTAAAACAGAACCAGACAATAAATAATTACCATAATTGGTCCATTTATTATCGTTCTAAATCTGACAATGAAAATATGTGCTCAGAGAAAATTGTTAGAATGGGAAGGCCTTCCACCACGCAGGTTAACTATAATAAAAATAAATATCATGGACACTTTCACACGCGGCCATCTGACCCCAAATTAGGCGCGAGCCTGTACTATGGGTGTCAGAGACTGATATACATTACATATATTTTTAAATACATACTTAAATAGATAATATTAACATCCAGAAACAGAAAAAACGTGTTCGTCACACGAATGCTTTTAACTAACGCCAAATTATGTATCTTTATAGTTATTGTGATTATTTTTTTCCTCTTAACTACCTCAGAGAGCAAATTCAAAGGGGTAAGCGCTGATAGAGCAGTGGTTATAGTAGGTACGTAAGTTTTCTTTTAAATGTTTGCGGTTCATACGTACACGTTCCAACCAATTCGCTTTGTGCCTTACGTTCGTTTAATAAAGGTCGGATAAGGCCAACTAGTATCTTTTACTATGGATAAAGACACTCGCGAATCATTCAGTAATTAAATTAAATGTTTCTTGGTGTGAAGGAGATACTATTAATTATTCACTCAAGGAGATAAGCTTGAGACTTTTCCGTAATGTTGCCGAAGGCCTTGTGAAGTCTTTCAGATTCAGATTCACATAATTTATTGATCAATCGGCACTGCCTGGGCGTACAATTTATATAAGTATATAGGTACATATATGTCAGTATTATAATATACATCATCACCGTATTACAAATAATATTGTAGTAGGTATATTATTATCTATATTTCATGCATAATTTTAGCCATTCGGGCTGTCAGCCAGATTTAGCTATGGTGTAATAAGTTTTATTTACAAGAAAATCTGAGTTTAATTTTAAAATTATGTTCATCCTTATCTAGAATTGTACCTATCGAATAGTTTATTAAATAGAAGTGTAGCCATTTTAAAAATGTTATTTCTAAATATTGCTGTTTTCCCTTGAATTGTTGATAATTTATATTTGTGCCGTTTAGACAAAAAAAATCTACACTTGGCAAATTTCCATGACACTCTCGGGGAAACTTGCTCTCAATTGGCCAAAAGTGTCAAATCGCGGATTAACACGATACATAAAGGTACCTCCGATTCGTTCCAATGTTTAACCACGGTTTAACTGATCACGAGAATACTGAAAGTACTATTACATTAGGTACGTAAATTGATGACTTGCCTTTATCAGTGCCGGCAATAAATACAAAGTGTTATCTTATCCAAAGTGTGGATGAGCATAAGATGAACATGAATCAATCACAGTAAATCGGAATATATTCACAGAACTTAAATTAAGTAACATTATTTTTAGTAACTGTGCAATCCATTTTTGGCTTCCGTATAGCATTTAAATTGTATTAACTGTTGTACTTTTATCGCTGTTGGATTGCCTAATAAAATAAATAAATATATTTTTTTAGATTTTAATAAAGAGCTATGTTGGAAGGCATGATTTTATTCGAATAGATCATACAAAACATCGAAAATCACGTCTGAAGTAAAAGAGTATCGCACGATAAAACAATTGAACTATCTATCAAAATTAAGTTGGATTGATTACAATTATGTAGTTAATTTCATAGATATCGTATCGTATTCGTATTATAATGTACATCACTATTGAAAATGTATGGTTCGAATTATAAATTTTGTTTAATAGGTTGATTTTTTAATTGAATTAATATGTTTGGATTTATCATTTATACATAGCGACATCGCGACAGTATAAACACATTCCAGTGAGCAGTTTTAAAGAAACTGTAAATCAATTGATGACAAAATGTTGTGAACTTTATCCATTACAAGGTACAAGTGTAAAGTGAAGTGAAGTCTCAAAAGTGAAATATGAAGGACAACACTAGCGACAAGGATTGGGAAAAGGAGAAACTTAACCCTAATGGATGGTAACTCTAAGCTTTATTTTTAAGCACAACACAACAAATGCGTAAGCTTCGCAATTAGCTATAACCATATTCACCCGTGCCCAACCATGGCACCATGGTTGCCATGGTTGGGCACGGGTTTCTCCAATAGCGTCACCTGAGTAAGGCCTAGAGCATAATCCACTACGCTACTCTTATGCGGATTAGTGAAGGGGTTAGTGACCAACCCAATGTCGAATGTTCTCACGTCACCCGAAGGTTTTCGACAAGGTTTAACAATTATTTTAAGGAAAATCCAAACAGTTTTTAAATTAAATTTGTATTACTTCTACTCATCGATAGATGGCGATAACATGATATTTAATTGTTGTAGTAACGTAGTAACGATTATAATTTACAAGTGACGGCACTAAAATCTCTAAACAAAATTAAGAGGGGATAGCTGCGCATGGGGTATGAACACGGAGAACATAATACGGCTAGTGAGTGAACCAATCCGCGCTTACGACTGACAACTCGCTTGCTCCTTGCGCTACTCGACGCTAGATGTCGCTACTTCGTTTGATTTATTATGACCGTCCAAGCTCTCAGTAAATAGTATCTTCAAATATTTTAATATATTTTATGTATTTTATTCTATTGTTGTTTTATTTTAAAATTATACAGCACTAGTCTGTTGTTATACTGTATTCGGTTCCATATTGTGTTCGTTGGCCGCGTGGCATACTTCCGTTTGGCGCGCAAATGTTTAAATCGTATTCATTCGTTCGTGGCCTTAATAATGACATTTATGCTATCGTCGCGGAACTCCTTAATGTACGAGAGGTTAGTGTGGCTTTAAACTTTTAATTATCAACACAAGTTTGTATTGATCGGAGACATCACATGACCTGACGATAACAATGCAGGGATGATCAACCTTTTGGTTAACAATTTAATATTTTTTTAAATTAAATTGTTAACTTTTATTTTTATTTCTTGGCAATTGTACGTCTAACCGCCATACTAATAACATTCAGGAATGAGTAGCAAACGAGTATGCAGTATCACCCCGTCAACCGATGCCACCGATGAGAAATGCAAACTTTAAACAAGACTACGGGACAGGTTAGTCAGGTCGCTAGTAGGTATGAGACCATAGTAGTAGGCACAGTAATTGTTAGTAAGAGTATCGTATAAAGTCAATCACAGATACATAGCTACCCTAAGGACTAAAATGGATCTAGCTAGAGACATGATATTGAAAACCACACCTTTACAACTCAAACGATTTCATAAAATCAAATTACTACTAATGAAACTTGGTATCTTGGGCGGCGATGGTACTGTACCGGGCGAACTCAGTCGTATTCTATGTATAAGTTTTCTATAAACTCTACCACCTACAAATAAATTCTATGGGCTCTTCCCAGTTATACTTTCATACGGACCACAGACATCAAACTATACCAAGCTTGGTACTATGCGATACAAATGTATATGCCTAATAATATAATTTATTTTCTCTTATTTTGTGCCAGTTTGTCCCAGTTTACAACAGCTGACCATTGAACCACATCGTTACGTTATCTTTAAAGTAAGTTTGAGTACCAACAATTTCAGTGTCTATCTCTGCAATCGGACAAGTAGACGTAACATATCTAAAGTACTGCTAAATATTAAGTGACATATTAAAAATCAATTAACAAACACTTGATTGACAAGTTCGTAAACGATGATACATTGTAGAGTTGACTGTGAACGCACTCTAACTTATAACGTATCCATTTCAATAAGTATTTTTCGTGTGTGAAAGTGGAAAATATAAATGCAATTTTTGAAATTAAATTAAAACTACTTTTTGAAAATAAAAACAAAGCAAAGCTCTTTAAATAAAGAAAGAAATTAACGAAGATTTGATTTCTAAAAGCAATTATTAAAACAATTACTAAGGAATGAAAAAAGCATTTTTTTACAACACAAACAGCACAGAAATTGGGAAGCCAATCTTTTAAATATTTTAATAAGCATTAAGTATATTATACTCTTCTTTAATGAAATTGAAGAAGAAAGAGGGAATTATAAGTGTGAAGTTTGTGTATTAAAATTAAAACGACTTATAGAAAATTTAAAAAAAACAAAGCACTAAATAAAAATGAATTGAAGAAGACTTGATTTCTCAAAGTAATGATTACAACTGTGAATAACTTAGGAATGAAAAAAGCATCGGGAATTTGGAAGCCAATCTTTTAAATATTTTAATAAGCATTTAACCTATTTCTTGTATTTTCAAAATAAAAATTTAATAAAACATAGGTAACATATAATTTCACATACTTAGCTTGATTTAGGATTGGCTTAGCACAGCGCGTATGTGCGCCTCCGGCATTTACCTACTGGGTACTTTAAATACGTCTACTTTCAATGTTCAATGGAAAATTAACAGTAAATAGTCAAATAATATGTCACGAATTCGATAGATAACGCGTGAGGTAGGCGACGATAACTTAATACTATTTAAAAATTGTGTAATTAAGTAGTTTATCACGCACAAATGCGACATATTCACTAAAACATCATATTAAATAATGCGTATTAAAAAAAAATTATTCCTTGGAATATATTGAAAACTTTTTAATGTTTAGATACACGTAAAGTGCTCGAGTTCTATCTAAATCAAATCCTTAGTTACCGAATAAAACCGTGAGTAAAGTTAAAATGCGTATGAAAAAGACTTTATTTTTCGATAAGGACTTCAGAAAAAGGGATGTGGACAGTGAGAAAGAACCTTTACTTCAGGATGATACAGATAGTGAAACTGAATGGCAAGTACATAAGTCAACAGATTAAAATATGGATGGAAAACGCTGGAAAACGCTAGATTTAAACGCGCTCAGATGGTACTGCATGCTAATTAGACTTGGTAGGCCTGTTCAACAGTTGAATGATTCATTTAAAGACAAACAAAACTGAGTGACATTGGCTATATAATATTACTAGGTGTAATCGAAACTATTGCTATGTCTTATTGCACGCGAGCGAAGCTGCGGGCGTCTACTAGTATTAGAATAACTTGGCTGTCTGTTACCTGGTTGATCCCCTCTGTTGATGTCGTCTTTTCAGGAGTACTTACTTTATATGAGCTGCTGATGTGGCGCTGGAGCAGTGTGGCTGACACTAACCACGTATGTTTTGCAGGCTCTCGTCCCGGCCGAGTCAGCAGTTCAACGTCATCAGACGGGTCTACCAGCAGGACGCGCTGAACAGAGATGCCGACTACCAGGTCCCGAAGAAACCACGTGAGTCTTGATACCCATTAACTTACATGAATAGCATAAAAACAAGGTTGATATTTTTGCTATGATTACGAAAAATATTCATAATTAAATATTTGGTAGGCTAGTTATGAAATGACGTAACTCACACGGTACGTACTTAGAATTGTTACCGTAATGGTTTACAAGCTTGAATTTTGTAAATACGGTACTTTACATAGTCGCATTTTGGTTTGGTCGTGTGTATTTAACTACTATGTATATCGCTACGTACAAATCTATATCTCAATAAGCGAAATTCTCAATATTTCATATAGCTACATGCATACATGCTATAAACAAAATATTGATGTTTATTAATGTCGTTATAAACTAATATAAACCCATTTCCTCCTATGGCCCAGTGACATTGTTTGCCAATCATTGAAATTTCATTACGCTGCTAAAAGTACTAACTTTTATGACACTTACAGACAGACATCTTGCTGTTGATCCTACCGACAGCGCCACCAAACAGTTTTGCTAACTACGAGTATGTTTCACTATGTACCTACTCTGTGGTTCCAGTGAGCCACCGCTGCAAGCGAGTCCTTCAGGACTGCGGCTTCGGCGACTGCCTGCTGAACTCGCTGCCCATCGCGAGATGGCTGCCGCGGTACAAGCCCAGCCAGTACCTCATCGGCGACCTGGTCGCCGGCGCCACCACCGCCGTCATGCACATACCGCAAGGTAAAGTCACTGTTCTGGCAACGGCGGGACAGTCACGCGCTAGCTGTGAGCAAGTTTGGACGTGCGCTGGACGCATTACCTACTCCACCTATTGAAAGATCAAAAGCCAGTCAACATCAATATTTTTATAGCTTAACTAGTGGACGCCCGCAGCTTCGCTGGAATTAGACATAACAATAGTTTCGTTTACACCTAGTAATATTATATAGCCTATGTCACCCAGTGAAGATGCAGCTTTCTAATGGTGAAAGAATTCTTAAAATCGGTCCAGTAGTTTTTGTGTGAAAACATTACGAACGAACAAATGTTTCGTCTTTATAAAATTATGTAGAATGTAGAATCCCTTGGTGCGGACACCATTATTTAATGATCTTCTATTGTAATTATACCATCATTATTTAATGATCTTCTATTGTAATTTTTCCTTTTTTTTCGTTATTATTAATATTGTTTTTAAGTTTAATTCTTTATATCTGTGTACCTGTGTGTGTGAATAAACATTTCCTATTGTTATTATCATGAATTTGACTTTGCAGGCATGGCTTACGCTCTGCTAGCGGAGGTGCCGCCCATAGTGGGTCTGTACATGGCGTTCTTCCCGGTCCTGATCTACGTCATCTTCGGCACCTCGCCCCACGTCTCCATGGGGACCTTCGCCGTGGCCTGCCTTATGGCGGGGAAGGTAACATTACCTACCTTTTATGGATGTGAGATAGAAAACGAGCTTGCAGCACCACCCATCCGCTACCGCCCATGATAACTATGACTTTGAATGAGACTCTTATGAAACGAGGATAGCAGAGTTAATAAGAACATTAGTTGGTAAGTTCGTTAGTGGGTATGAGGACTGGAGACTGTTAGCGATAGTCCTGTTAGTTAGGTAATGTTAGTAAGAGTCTTGTTCAAAGTCAGTCACAGTTGCATTGCTAATCTTGAGGACTAAGATGGTTGTCTCTAAAGAAGTGTAACCGTAACCACACCTTTCCAACTAGACCACAATTGCTTTAAAAACAATTATTACACGGCAGAAACGGTACTAGGTACCGTGGCGGGCGGTGGTACTGCCCGAGTGAAATTACTCAAAATATTACGTTTACGACTTTATTTCAGGACTTTTCTATTACCGTGGCAAGAACAGTTGGTGTAACAACCCTCTGCCTACCCTTTGGGAAATAGGTGTGATGTTATTTTATGTAGCAAGACTATATTTACATTGAATATCCAAAATTTTCTTAATTTTTCCATCTGGTAACCCTACTTTATAAGCTTTTAACACTCAAACCACAGTTTTTAATAGATAATGAATTCCTCAAATTTTCAGGTAGTGACACAATATGCGACCCATCCTGACCCTGCCAGTGTGATCAACGGAACGAGCATAGTCACAGGTGAGAACATATCTTTACATCCTTACCATTTTACCATCCGTTCCGTTGGTGACGCTGTAGAGACCGATAGGACCAGCAGAATGTGTCTATTTAAAACTATTTCTTTTTCAGATGTATCACTTGGCGCCCCCGAAATGCCGGTATATACTCCGTTGCAAGTTCTCAGCATAGTATGTCTTACTGTTGGCATAATACAAGTAAGTACTCGTATGTTAAGAAAACTACATCAACTATACTTTACAGGGTGAATTTTTCAAGTGGGCGTGCATGCCCAAATCCGTAACTTGATTTAATAAAAACTAAAACTGCATTATTGTACTTTTTTAAAATATTATCAATGTCAAAGTAAAATGAGGTGATTCGGCATGCATAAGAAAAGTCTAGGTAACAACTAATTATAATTTAAAAAAAACACGCTTTTGTAGATTACCGAAAATCGCTAATCCTTAAGATCCAGGTCAGGATAATGGGATAAACTATTTAAATTATTGCATCGTCATCGGTTCTAGATAAGTGTGCAAAGATTCAAATTAATCCGATGTTTTGATGGGAGTGAATATCACGTTCAAAGATTCCGTTACATAGATACATTCAGTCATATCACAAGCTAATAAAAGAGTGTTGAAAAGGAGATATAAAGCTATTCTAAATTGACTAATATTGATAGTTGAAGTTACCGGCTTACTCACGTGTGATTTAAGTCGGAAATAGGCCGACTAGTTTCGATCTATTACGATGATCATCTTCAGGAGTGAACGCGCTCGCGGCGGGCACGGCGTACATTTCGCGCTAGTGGACGACAGTGATGTCATAACAGAGCGAGCTGAAAAAAAAATTCTCCAGCGGCGAAAAATATATAAACTTAATAAAAAAGATATAGTAGAATTTCGTCATTCATGCATTCATTTTGTCTTGTGTCCAGGTGGCAATGTGGGTGCTGCGCCTGGGGGCCGTGTCCACGCTGCTGTCGGAGCCGCTGGTGTCGGGCTTCACCACGGCGGCCTCCTTCCACGTGCTGGCCTCGCAGCTCAAGGACCTGGTGGGGGTCAGGATACCCAAAGTGGGCTCCAACTACAAAGTTGTCTTTGTAAGTCGTTCTTTTACATATCCCAAAAAGATTCTATATTTAGTGGTTGTTAAAGAATTCGTGGTCCGGTTACACCATCACTATCATTAAGTGCCATGTTAGATGGTGAGCCACCCCAAAACCCAATAATACTTTACCCGAGCTGTAGGAACCTAGGATCTCTAGCTCAGCTTAAGACCACTAGACCAACGAGAAGGTTGCATATTGTATTTAAAAAAAGTAATTTAATACTTAATGTGTAAATTTGTTTCTGTAATTTATAGAGGCGTAATAACCCGAATCAAATAAAAAAATATGTCTAAACATTTCTATTTGACACAGTTAATTAGTAAAATGTTGCGTCGACTCCAGACAGTGATCGAGCTATCGAAGAACCTTCCCAACCTGAACTGGGCCGCGCTGACCATCTCCGTCGTGGCGTGTACTATCATCGCGCTCAATAATGAGCTGCTCAAGGTACCTATTATTTATTTTATTTATTTATTTATTCAACTTTATTGACACCTCTAAAGAGATACACAATGGGCGGACTTAATGCCTTATGGCATTTTCTACCAGATAAACCCTGGTTGAGTGGGGAAAAGATGCCATAGGTGGAAAAAGAAAAAAACAGATTACAATTAATTACAACACATGTCATACATAAAATACGTATAAATACATAATAAGTTATAAGTAATATTGTAATGAATATGAACGAACTCCTATTTGATTCATTTTTTTATTTAATTTAAGAACGCGGGATACTCTGTGATCATAAGGACCAATCAGAGCGCAGCATCTGTTTGCCGCGCATTTTGTGACGAACAGCCAATCTGTGGGCATAAAATAACTTTTAAAAGTGCAGCAAGGTGTTCGCGGGAATTCAGGAGAGAGAATGAATGGAGTCAGCGCGGGCCAGGCTCATAAGATTAGCAAATAAATGTAATTTTGTTAAGAAATAAAGTTTTTCATGCAGTTAATAAATAAGGATATTATTTAATTTTCGTGTCCCAGCCGTGGGTGAGCAAGCGCAGCCGCGTCCCCGTGCCGATAGAGCTGTTGGCCATCGTCATCGGCACGCTCGTGTCGCGGTTCTGCCACCTGCACGAGCAGTTCGGTATCTCGCTCGTCGGGAACATACCTACTGGGTACGTATTGTGGACTAATTAAATCATTTATAGCCTAGAACAGGAGTCGGCAACCTGTGGCTCTTTGGATGTGAAGCTTCGGCTCTTTAGTTAACTATAGATTTTATAAAAAAAAAAACATTTAAAAATCGAATCTGAATCGATTAACGAGGAATAGGCAACATTTATATCTGTCAGTACCACTGAGCAAGTAATCACTACGTTTTTGTCAGTACTTGCTTTTCGCCGCACCCTTCCCCCGTGACACGCGTCGTCACTGTGGTGAGTCCGTCGGTTTTTAATTAAATAATATTTTCTAATTTGTTGCAAAAACACTACTTATACATATATGAATAAATAGATTTGTTCTTTTATCAAAAAACTTTATTTATGCAAGTGCTATATATTGTTGGCAAGAAAAAAAATTTTGGCTCTTTGAAAATTTTGGAAAATTGTAATTTTTAACTCTTCCCACTCAAAAGGTTACTTACCTACCTCTGGCATCTGGCCTAGAAGCACGCTTAATAAATAAAGATGTAGCATTTCGTTGGAATCTACTGTAGAGTGAGGTGTAGTCTGCCTACACACGCGGGGCTTCAAGTCGAGTGCAAGAAAATTTAACTAGCGAGCAGACGGTATATTAAATGAAATAAAATATTTTTATTTACTTTATTGTACACGCTTAACGAATATTAAAAATCTAAGTTTCTAGTTATTTAAGTCCATGTATAACTATCTCAATTCTATCATTAGGTTACCTTGAATTGCCAAGCAATGGTTGTGAATACCAAAATCAGGTATCTGTATTTTCTATCTACCCGCAGGCTGCCAGTGCCCGAAGTGCCGCCGATAGAGCTGCTACCCTCGGTCGCCCTGGACGCGTTCACAATAACCATGGTGACCTACACCATCTCCATGTCGATGGCGCTCATCTTCGCGTCCAAGGAGAAGTACGAGGTGGACGCCAATCAGGAGCTCTTGGCTTTGGTGAGAATTTAACATTTATGAATATTGAAATTTCCTTTGACTATACATATGTATAATTTTTTTTTTAATTTTTTGCATACTATTTATTATTTTAATACATATTCCCGCCGATGTTATCTTTCGGGGTCCTCATATTTAATTATTTATTTAATGTAACTATTTATAATTATCTTATTCTAATCTTATCATTAAGTTATTAAATACGTAATTAAATTTATCACATAATTTAACTTAAATTTAATTTATTAAGTAACCTGTAAAAGTATTAAAGTTTTAATATACTTTGCAATCCTTGACGGGCATATATGGGCGAATTCGGTAGTAACCTGCCTGTTGCCAGGGGTCGTGGGTTCAAATTTCATTTAGGGCAAAGATTCGTGTCACGAATATCATCCATCCATCCATCAGCCTTATTTTTTTTTTCACGAACATTTTCACACACGACCATCTGACCCTAAATTAGGCGCGAGTCTGTAGTACTATGTGTGTCAGAGACTGATATACTTACATATATATTTTTAAATACATACTTAAATAGATAATATTAACATCCAGACACAGAACAAACACAAGTGTTCGTCACACGAATGTTTGTCCTGAGTGGGATTCGAACCCACGACCCCTGGCGCAACAAACATGGTACTACCGATTGCGCCAACGGGCACGTCATGCCTTATAAAATCCACATAGGCCTCCCTTAATCGGTGCCCTCCAGATCCTGTGCCTTCTGAATCCTGCTGACTTGTTCAGCTCATCATATTTATTTATTTATTCAACTCTATTGACACCTCTAAAGAGATATACAATGGGGGACTTAATGCCTTATGGCATTTACCAGTCAAACCCTGGTTGAGTGGTATTATATATATATTATTATTATCATATGGTCTCGTGTTCTTGTCCAGGGCGCCAGCAACGTGTTCGGCTCGTTCTTCTGCTGCGCCCCCCTCTGCGCCAGTTTGTCGCGATCGTATATTCAGTATCAGGTAAATTATACATAACGTGTAGACAGCCTCGCTGGTCTAGTGCACGCAAGCGCGACAATAGCTAAGCTAGATGCCCTGGGTTCGATTCCAGACTCGGGCAACATTTTTCTGTCTTGAACTATCTTGAACTATTTTTAACACGCTTTTATTACGTCGACCTGTATGTAACTAACTATGAAATGGAATCTAAGGTAACTAGTTTAACCATCTTTCACGGATCGTAGCGTGATGAAAATTGGCAGCTGTATGTAGTTCTGATGACAATACAATAATATGGTACTGTCGAACTGATCTGATGATGGAGCCGGAAGATATGAACTGGAATTTCATGATGGAACATCGTATCATAGCTGTTTTTGGATTTCTTAGAAAAGTCTTGTAATGAAATTTTGACACGATTAGGTTTCAAGGTCTGATGATTAAGCCGGAAGATAGGCACTGGCATTCCGTGATGGAATATCGTATCACAGTCGATTACGTGGCCTTTGAACACATATTTTTGGTTTTTACGTGCATTTATAAAAGCGTGTTTTTCTAGTTTTTTTTAAACTACATATTAATTTATTCTATCTTGAATAACTTCACAACGCTGCCTACCCCTTAGGAGAAACAGAGGAGGTTAGCTCGCTTGCGACCACTAGACCAAACAGGAAGTCATTCAATTTTTTTTTTATATCTATATATATAAAAGGAGAAGGTGACTGACTGACTGACTGACTGACTGACTGACTGACTGACTGACATATCAACGCAGGGCCTAAACTATAAGGGCTAGAAACTTGAAATTTTGCACAGGGGTTCCTTTTATAACGTAGGGGAGCACTAAGAAAGGATTTTTGAAAATTCACCCCCTAAGGGGGTAAAACGGGGGTGCAAAGTTAGTATGAAACTTTGCCGTTTTTGAAATAGTTAGACGGGTAGACGTCGTTAATGGGTCTAATTCTACGCGAGCGAAGCTGCGGGCGTCCAGTAGTTTTGACATAATTAGAAGAAATCCTCCCATCCATCCCTGTAGCGTCCATAGCCCATAGGCTCGCGTCGATTCAATGTGATAGAAAGAGTTAAGCAACGACGGGCGCGGTCGGTTTGTGGATGGGTGACCGCTAGTGGCAACATTTCATAGACGCTACCGTGCTTCGGAGGGCACGTAAAGCCGTCCCGATTGTTTTCAATGCTGGAAACAGTAGTTAAGCCTTGTCGAAGACCTTCGGGCGGCTTGAGAACATTCGACACTGGGTTGGCCACTAACCCCTCCACCAATCCGCAATGGAGCAGCGTGGTGGAGTATGCTCTAGACCTCCCGCAGCAGTGTCTGTGGGGGAGACACGTGCCCAGCAGTGGGACGTCTATGAGTCGCAGCGATGTTCACTGAGTGACACAGGCTGTATAATACATATTACTAGATGTAAACAAAACTATTGTTACGTCTAAAGCGTGTCACACATTACGCAGATACGATAATATTTTATCTGCGTATAAAAACTTATATTATCTGAAAGTATCACACACTACGCAGATACGATAATATACGAAATACACTTTTTTTTTGGTGCGGATCATATTATACAGTATGATGAATTCTGATACAAATGCCATTATCATTGGCATATGCCAATGATTTTGATTTATTAGACAGCTCCTCAGAAGAGGATTATGATTTTGAATTTGATGCCCGTGTTGCGTTACAATGTACTAAAAGGCGAAAAATTTGGGTGGAAAGGCATATAAAACTTATAAATGATCGAGGTGAATTTAATCTCTTCAAGGATCTATCAGATAACAAATTTACCATCTATTTCCGAAAACCAAGGGCGACATTTATGGCGATTCATGACTTGATCAAAGGGGATATAAAAAAAAAATACTAAAATGCGAGAATGCATTTCTACCGAAGAAAGACTGGCTGTTTGTTTAAGGCAAGTAAGCAATTAATATTTTTACAGGGTTTAAGGGACAACTAACAACAAAATTCGGGAGGATTATTATGATTTAGAAAAATTTCAACACAGAAGTTTTTGATTAGCTGTCACTCTAGTTTATTATTGTAGGTATACTATATCAAAGTACAGTAGGTACTTGAACCGACATGTCGACACATGTCAGTTTCCCCCCGTCCGCCTCACGGCATACCGCGCCGCCTCAGTGCAAAACAACCTGTATAAAATCTGTTGCATCGGCAGATGTTATCTGCCCATCTGTTGATATATGTCGGTGCCGATAGATGCTTGACGGTAAAATATAAGTGATCTGCGTAGTGTGTGTTGCTCCTTGAGTTTAGTATAGAGACCGATATGGACAGATATGCGCTCAGATACAGATATCTTACCGCATCTGCGTAGTGTGTGACACGCTTAATTCCACGCGAGCGAAGCTGCGGACGTCCACTAGAGGCCACTAGGTGACTCTTTATACTATGCCACTAGTGTACAATAACACGAATCATTCGTCATGTCGACGTTGCAGGCGGGCAGCAAGACGGGCGTGACGTCAGTGGTGAGCGCGCTGCTCATCCTGAGCGTGCTGCTGTGGGTGGGGCCGTTCTTCGAGCGGCTGCCGCGCTGCGTGCTGGCCTCCATCATCGTGGTGTCGCTCAAGGGCATGTTCATGCAGGTCAAGGAGCTGGCCAAGTGAGTTGCCCGCAGCCTCCTAATAACACTATCCTCTCGTCCTGAGCGTGCTGCTGTGGGTGGGGCCGTTCTTCGAGCGGCTGCCGCGCTGCGTGCTGGCCTCCATCATCGTGGTGTCGCTCAAGGGCATGTTCATGCAGGTCAAGGAGCTGGCCAAGTGAGTTGCCCGCAGCCTCCTAATAACACTATCCTCTCGTCCTGAGCGTGCTACTGTGGGTGGGGCCGTTCTTCGAGCGGCTGCCGCGCTGCGTGCTGGCCTCCATCATCGTGGTGTCGCTCAAGGGCATGTTCATGCAGGTCAAGGAGCTGGCCAAGTGAGTTGCCCGCAGCCTCCTAATAACACTATCCTCTCGTCCTGAGCGTGCTGCTGTGGGTGGGGCCGTTCTTCGAGCGGCTGCCGCGCTGCGTGCTGGCCTCCATCATCGTGGTGTCGCTCAAGGGCATGTTCATGCAGGTCAAGGAGCTGGCCAAGTGAGTTGCCCGCAGCCTCCTAATAACACTATCCTCTCGTCCTGAGCGTGCTGCTGTGGGTGGGGCCGTTCTTCGAGCGGCTGCCGCGCTGCGTGCTCGCCTCCATCATCGTGGTGTCGCTCAAGGGCATGTTCATGCAGGTCAAGGAGCTGGCCAAGTGAGTTGCCCGCAGCCTCCTAATAACACTATCCTCTCGTCCTGAGCGTGCTGCTGTGGGTGGGGCCGTTCTTCGAGCGGCTGCCGCGCTGCGTGCTGGCCTCCATCATCGTGGTGTCGCTCAAGGGCATGTTCATGCAGGTCAAGGAGCTGGCCAAGTGAGTTGCCCGCAGCCTCCTAATAACACTATCCTCTCGTCCTGAGCGTGCTGCTGTGGGTGGGGCCGTTCTTCGAGCGGCTGCCGCGCTGCGTGCTGGCCTCCATCATCGTGGTGTCGCTCAAGGGCATGTTCATGCAGGTCAAGGAGCTGGCCAAGTGAGTTGCCCGTGGCCTCCTAATAACGCTATCCTCTCGTCCTGAGCGTGCTGCTGTGGGTGGGGCCGTTCTTCGAGCGGCTGCCGCGCTGCGTGCTCGCCTCCATCATCGTGGTGTCGCTCAAGGGCATGTTCATGCAGGTCAAGGAGCTGGCCAAGTGAGTTGCCCGCAGCCTCCTAATAACACTATCCTCTCGTCCTGAGCGTGCTGCTGTGGGTGGGGCCGTTCTTCGAGCGGCTGCCGCGCTGCGTGCTGGCCTCCATCATCGTGGTGTCGCTCAAGGGCATGTTCATGCAGGTCAAGGAGCTGGCCAAGTGAGTTGCCCGCAGCCTCCTAATAACACTATCCTCTCGTCCTGAGCGTGCTGCTGTGGGTGGGGCCGTTCTTCGAGCGGCTGCCGCGCTGCGTGCTGGCCTCCATCATCGTGGTGTCGCTCAAGGGCATGTTCATGCAGGTCAAGGAGCTGGCCAAGTGAGTTGCCCGTGGCCTCCTAATAACACTATCCTCTCGTCCTGAGCGTGCTGCTGTGGGTGGGGCCGTTCTTCGAGCGGCTGCCGCGCTGCGTGCTGGCCTCCATCATCGTGGTGTCGCTCAAGGGCATGTTCATGCAGGTCAAGGAGCTGGCCAAGTGAGTTGCCCGTGGCCTCCTAATAACACTATCCTCTCGTCCTGAGCGTGCTGCTGTGGGTGGGGCCGTTCTTCGAGCGGCTGCCGCGCTGCGTGCTGGCCTCCATCATCGTGGTGTCGCTCAAGGGCATGTTCATGCAGGTCAAGGAGCTGGCCAAGTGAGTTGCCCGTGGCCTCCTAATAACACTATCCTCTCGTCCTGAGCGTGCTGCTGTGGGTGGGGCCGTTCTTCGAGCGGCTGCCGCGCTGCGTGCTGGCCTCCATCATCGTGGTGTCGCTCAAGGGCATGTTCATGCAGGTCAAGGAGCTGGCCAATTGAGTTGCCCGTGGCCTCCTAATAACACTATCCTCTCGTCCTGAGCGTGCTGCTGTGGGTGGGGCCGTTCTTCGAGCGGCTGCCGCGCTGCGTGCTGGCCTCCATCATCGTGGTGTCGCTCAAGGGCATGTTCATGCAGGTCAAGGAGCTGGCCAAGTGAGTTGCCCGTGGCCTCCTAATAACACTATCCTCTCGTCCTGAGCGTGCTGCTGTGGGTGGGGCCGTTCTTCGAGCGGCTGCCGCGCTGCGTGCTGGCCTCCATCATCGTGGTGTCGCTCAAGGGCATGTTCATGCAGGTCAAGGAGCTGGCCAAGTGAGTTGCCCGTGGCCTCCTAATAACACTATCCTCTCGTCCTGAGCGTGCTGCTGTGGGTGGGGCCGTTCTTCGAGCGGCTGCCGCGCTGCGTGCTGGCCTCCATCATCGTGGTGTCGCTCAAGGGCATGTTCATGCAGGTCAAGGAGCTGGCCAAGTGAGTTGCCCGTGGCCTCCTAATAACACTATCCTCTCGTCCTGAGCGTGCTGCTGTGGGTGGGGCCGTTCTTCGAGCAGCTGCCGCGCTGCGTGCTGGCCTCCATCATCGTGGTGTCGCTCAAGGGCATGTTCATGCAGGTCAAGGAGCTGGCCAAGTGAGTTGCCCGTGGCCTCCTAATAACACTATCCTCTCGTCCTGAGCGTGCTGCTGTGGGTGGGGCCGTTCTTCGAGCGGCTGCCGCGCTGCGTGCTGGCCTCCATCATCGTGGTGTCGCTCAAGGGCATGTTCATGCAGGTCAAGGAGCTGGCCAAGTGAGTTGCCCGTGGCCTCCTAATAACACTATCCTCTCGTCCTGAGCGTGCTGCTGTGGGTGGGGCCGTTCTTCGAGCGGCTGCCGCGCTGCGTGCTGGCCTCCATCATCGTGGTGTCGCTCAAGGGCATGTTCATGCAGGTCAAGGAGCTGGCCAAGTGAGTTGCCCGTGGCCTCCTAATAACACTACCTATCCGTTCTTTGTCCCACTGTTGGGCAAGGGTCTCCTCTCAGAATGGGAGGGATTAGGCCTTAGTCCACCACGCTGGTCAAGTGCGGATTGCCAGACTTCACATGCCGTCGAGAACATTATGAAGAATTCTCAGGTATCTTCTCTCGTAACGAGTAGGTATATAATATAAAGAAGAATATTATTGTTTGCTTCAGATTTTGGAAACTGAGCAAGTTGGACGCGATGGTGTGGCTCGTCACCTTCTTAGTGACGATGCTGGTCAACATTGACATCGGGTAAGTGTTCATATAGATCAGTGTTTCCCAACGTGGGGCGTGTTGCCGGTCGGAGTGTTAGGTTATTTTCGTTACGGAATTTCTGGATTCGGTCTCCACGCTCAAGGCCCGCGATGCAATAGCTTAAAAATGCTGTAAATAATTATTTTAATACAGTTGCTCAAAAAGTGGCGTATTACAGGGACGTATAGCGTTCGGGAAGTGAGCTATTACACACTCGTGCTTTTTCTTTACCTTTTCCGAACTCGTGCGTTCTCTTTCCCAACTGTCAAAATAATGTCTATTAAAAAGAAAAAACCAACCACGAAGTTTTTACTAAAAAAAAATTCATAGAAGTTTTTATGATTCATGCAAATATTTCTAAAAAGAAGCTACTAATTTGTTTCAATATCAGATATAATGATTTGATTCAATGAGTTAGGTTAGGTTTCATTTCATTTCATCTCATTAAATTTCATGTCAATAAAAAAATTCTACTGAAGACTTGGCTGTATGGGCATAGTTTCCTTTGCCTACCCAGAATGGGTGAAGAAAACAAAATAAATCTCTGAAATACTCTGTATTCTTTTACGGTTGGCGCCATTTTCCAAAAATGCTCTTTGCGAGTTTAGTTTGTGTTTTTATTATTTTATTAAATTGCTTCATTTTTCGCAACTGTATTAAAAATAGTTGTTCAGTACACGTGCAGAACCGTCATTGCAACTTGTTCCGACTGTCAACCCTCGCCTTCCGGCTCGGGTAGACATTTGTCGGAACTCTTTGCAATGACAGGCTTTCCGCACTTGTAATGAAAATTAAATATACTATTAAGTATAATTTCGTTTGAAATTATCAACAGGGTAATTCGTTGTAAAAACTAAATATTACTTTATCTTGCTAGAACTACCTGCCTTGAGAACATACAGGCGTGATGTTATGTTTTGTAATCTATATAAAAGGAGAAGCTGACTGACTGACTGACTGACTGACTGACTGACTGACTGACATATCAACGCAGAGCCTAAACTGTAAGGGTTAGAAAGTTGAAATTTTGCACAGGGGTTCCTTTTATAACGTAGGGGAGCACTAAGAAAGGATTTTTGAAAATTCACCCTCTAAGGGGATAAAACAGGGGTGCAAATTTAGTATGAAACTTTGCCATTTTTGAAGTCAAATGGGCAACCGGAACCCTTGCAGACGTCGTTGATGGGTCTAATTCTACGCGAGCGAAGCTGCGGGCGTCCACTAGTTGAATATATTTCAATCCTTACGCTCTGCTACTTTTTCAATTGAAATACATAAATTATGATACCTACTGTATTTCAAATTAACTCTGAGTATGAAACTTCACTTGTACACAACATACTCTTCGGACAAAGCCCTCGTATAATTATGATAGAACTTCACGTACAGGTAAATTCGTTTAATCATTAAGTATCGTAAGTATCGTAATTAATCTTCTTTTTCCAGCCTAGGAGCAGGTCTACTGGCAAGCGTCGGGGCGCTCTTCTGTCGGTCTCAGAAGCCCTACACGTGTCTCCTGGGGCGAGTTCTCGATACAGACCTGTATTTGGACACAAAACGATACAGAGCTGTGAGTAAATATTTCAAGTAATTTTAGATATCAACCGTGCTTCGGAGGGCACGTGAGCCGCTGCGACCCATAGACGTCCCACTGCTGGGCACGGGTCTCCCCCGCAGACACAGCTGCGGGAGGTCTAGAGCATACTCCACCACGCTGCTCCAATGCTGATTGGTGGAGGGGTTAGTGGCCAACCCAATGGCGAATGTTCTCAAGCCACCCGAAGCTTAACGACTGTTTCCACCATTGAAAACAACCGGGACCGACGGCTTTACGTGCCCTCCGAAGCACGGTAGCGTCCATGAAACTTTGCCACTAGCGGTCACCCATCCACAAACCGACCGCGCCCGTCGTCGCTTAACTCTTTCGATCACATTGCCGCTGGGGTTTGAACCCGGACCGCTCGAGTGAGAGGCGAGTTCGATAGCCACTGGGCTGTCACCGCTGTAATTCGCTGCGACCCATAGACGTCCCACTGCTGGGCACGGGTCTCCCCCACATACTCAGAGGTCTAGAGCATACTCCACCACGCTGCTCCAATGCGGATTGGTGGAGACTTAACCGCTATAATGATGACTAACCGCTGTAATTACTTACATGTAATTAATTACTTACACTCAATAATTACTTACATTTTATTGTTTTCAATTAGTTACTCATACTCTGACACAAGCACGCCTCGGCTAAGCATGTCCATCTCGTGGTCATTATGTACGCACAGAATGAAGTACTGGATGGTGTACATGAACATTACGCTACCTAACACGAACAGCCACCATCGCATGAGGTCTATAACCCCGATTTTATATACCGAGGTTTGCGGCAATCGGTTTCTGACTATTACCTCGACGTTGCTCATTGACATTTTTGTTGCTCATTCGGATTAATGTCGATGTTGAATAGATATTTTTGTAGCTCATTCGGTTTAATGTCGATGTTGAATAGATATTTTTGTAGCTCATTCGGTTTAATGTCGATGTTGAATAGATATTTTTGTAGCTCATTCGGATTAATGTCGATGTTGAATTGATATTTTTGTAGGTCATTCGAATTATAACTTAAAAAACATTTTACTGTCGTATGCTGTTCATAGCCACAGTATTCTAGTTCGGTACACTATTAATTTTATTAATTCGTGGAAATTCGTAAATATTTTCACATGAAACCTTTCGTATTGGTCATTTTAATTTTGTTTATTTTCACACAAAATAATATTTTTACATGATAAACTGAAATGTTGAAATTGATTTTTGACTTGACATTACTCGTGACATGACGTATCAAACCAATACAGAACATATCAAAGGAACAAACTCAAAAAACCGAAATGAACTATGAAATAACGCGCAGATAATTTATGAAATCTTGAGATGAGCATGAAATTATGATTACCTATGAAACTTCAATGAGTAACACTATTTAAACCACCATAGATTTATAGATATGCCTAGGTAGCTAATAACTAATAACCTGAAGATGTCAAAATGATTAAACACTTCCAACCAGTAAATCACTATTATAGACTACTAGTGGACGCCCGCAGCTTCGCTCGCGTAGAATCAGACCCATTAACGACGTCTGCCCGCGTTCGGGTTGCCCACTTGACTTAAAAAACGGCAAAGTTTCATATTAACTTTGCACCCCCGTTTTACCCCCTTAGGGGATGAATTTTCAAAAATCCTTTCTTAGTGCTCCACTACGTTATAAAAGGAACCCCTGTGCGAAATTTCAAGTTTCTAACCCTTATAGTTTAGGCCCTGCGTTGATATGTCAGTCAGTCAGTCAGTCAGTCAGTCAGTCAGTCACCTTCTCCTTTTTTATTTTTTTGATATAATTATCCCACTATATATAGTTCCCTTTGATATAGTCCCCTAATATAGGTTTGTTTAATATTACATAATATATCGTCTCCCAGGCGGAGGAGTTACCTGGCATCAAGATATTCCACTACTGCGGGGGCCTCAACTTCGCCAGTAAGAACCTCTTCCGAGCGACTCTCTTCAGGAAGATCGGATACCTGAAGCCCTCGGAGGCCCACGATGAAGAGGACCTCACCAAGAGTGACACTTACGAGTGGGACCCCACTATTGGGAATAGGGTGAGTACGTAAAGTAGTGTTAAAAACTTGCAAATTTTAATATTTACTAGTGGACCCCGCAGCTTCGCTCGCGTGGGATTAGACATAACAATAGTTTCGTTTACACCTAGTAATATTATATAGCCTAAGTCACTCAGTAAAGATGCAGCTTTCTAATGGTGAAAGAATTTTTGAAATCGGTCCAGTAGTTTTGGTGTGAAAACATTACAAATAAATCTTTCCTCTTTATAATATTGGCATAGATACGTGAAGATAAATCTTTCTATCCCTTTTTACGAAAATTACGTGGATAGAGATTACGTGGAGTTTTTTATTGTTATCTCTTCTGTTCTTTTTCTGATGCAATAAATTATATTGTATTGTATTATGTAGGCAAGAAGTGCAAAGCGCTAAAATTGTTATATTATGATTAATAAAAGAAAAATTTGATGGGTGACCGCTAGTGGTAAAATTTTATGGGCTACTATGCTTCGGAGGGCACGTTAAGCCGTGGATCCCGGTGGATTTTCAATTGTAAAAACAATCGTTAAGAAATTGACTCTGTCGAAGAAACTAAGAACATTTGAGACTGGGTTGGCCACTAACCCTTCCACCAATCCGCATTGGAGCAGCGTGGTGGAGTAGCTACGCTCTAGACCTCCCGCAGCTATGTCCTCGAGACCCGTGCCCAACAGTGGGACGTCTATGGGTTGTAGCTTACTTGTCAGCCAAACTCCATCTATAGATTACTAGCCTATGAAATTATGGTGGTGTGTATTTTGTGTGTTTTTTTTTGCGTGAACCAACCTATTTCGGTCGTATTGCTTCGAGCGACTTCCATACAGGTTCTACCAACAATAAATAAAATGTTCACGCACTCAGCCAATACCGGCCGGACCGGATTTCGAACACAGGACTTCGTCAATTGGCGTCAATCAACGACGCGCCGCGAAATCAAGATTCAATGTGATAAGTGCCTAAGTTTTTAAGTAATGGCTGTCGTTGTTTTGTAGGACGTAGGTGAACTATTTAATAGTAGGTTGTATTGGTAATGGTATTTATTGGTAGGTTGTATTGGTAATGGTAAGTATATAATGGTAGGCTAACGAATTTAATAAATGTCAATTTGTAAACATGTGTAGACAGCAGTTTAGGTTTATTCGAATTTTAATGTAGGTATACAGCGACTGTCAAATATGACACATATTGACCAGTGACTTTGACATATTGGTAATGGTATTTAATGGTAGGTTGTATTGGTAATGGTATTTATTGGTAGGCGAACAAATTTAATAAATGTCAATTTGTAAACATGTGTAGACAGCAGTTTAAGTTTAATAGAATTTTAATGTATACGGCGACTGTCAAATATCACACATATTGACAGTGACTATGACATATTGGTAATGGTATTTAATGGTAGGTTGTATTGGTAATGGTATTTATTGGCAGGCGAACGAATTTAATAAATGTCAATTTTTTACTTTTAAAATAGATGATTATTTGATTATTTTTAAAATAGATTGACTTGTAAAATAGATATATTGTATGCATTCATATTGTATGCATACCTTTCTCAAATAATCATTTTTCCCATCTTTGCGGTGCTTGGGGCATATGTTAAAAACATAAAATATCTGTTAAGTTATTTGCTATATACTTCTATATATAGTACTCGTATGTATATATTTGCGGGTCTACTCTCGCTATGTTCGATGTTCATCCGATATCCTCCATTTCGTTGACAGGCTATCACTATGCTTTTGTATTAATTATACTAAATATTGTAAGCAGGTGGCATATGGGGTGATTCTTGGCATACACGATTGGCTGTCTTGTGTCTGTCCTAATCATATCATGGTCATACTGTACATTTTTCTGTAAAAATTAATTTGAATTTTAAAAGAGTACTGAGATTTTTTTCCTCCGGCTTTTTTCTCTCTCGGCCTTCACTAGGGCATAGGATAAGAATATTGTAGTTCTTCCTTAAGCCGATGACCAGGTAGATAGTCTATCGTGACTTAGAGCTTAGCTTAGTGGTAGGTAATTATTGTAAATTAGCCATAAGGCAGGTTAGGCACCTGTGTAGGATTAGCTATTCATTCAAGGATAAATAGCTCATCCTTTGCTTTATATTAATCAGTTTAGAATAGCATTATATCTCTTTAAGTAGTTTGTAGTTACCTAGACTTTCGTTAAGCGTGTGTAATCACCTCATAGCGAAATAAATTATTTGAATTATTGAATTGAATTCGTTCAGAGCTAAACTTTCGTGCACTCTTCGTACAGTAGTACTTACTTGGTAGTAGTAGTACTAGTAGTATATTTTCTGTTGATGTTCAGGTGCAGTGCGTGATCATAGACGCGACGGCGCTCTCGTACGTGGACGCGCCAGGCGTTAAGAGCTTGGTGGCGGCGCGGCGAGAGCTCGTCGCCAGCGACATCACCGTGCTGCTGGCGGGGGCCAACGGTACGTGATAAACTATTGAGTAATCTATATATTATCTGTATATATAAAAGGAGAAGGTGACTGACTGACTGACTGACTGACTGACATATCAACGCAGGGCCTAAACTATAAGGGTTAGAAACTTAAACTTTTGCACAGGGGTACCTTTTATAGCGTAGGGGAGCACTAAGAAAGGCTTTTTGAAAATTCACCCCCTAAGGGGGTAAAACGGGGATGCAAAGTTAGTATGAAACTTTGCCGTTTTTGAAGTCAAGTGGGCAACCCAAACGCGGGCAGACGTCGTTAATGGGTCTAATTCTACGCAAGCGAAGCTGCGGGCGTCCACTAGTTAATTATACCGTTAAAAAATTATTTAAAAAAAAAGGTTTTTAAAACTTTTTTTTTATTTTCATGCATTGTCATCGGAACCAAATATGTGTGCCGAATTTCAGTTCGATAGCTTCAGTGGAAGTGGGTGAAATATTGATTGCAAGATTCCAGGGCATGGATACATAGGAGTTATTAAAAACTGGACGTAATCCAAGGATATTACCACTAGCTAGTTCTAACGGTGTCCCTCGTTTCATTTCATTTATTTATTTGCTTTGAATACATTTTACAAGGTGTTATATATTATATTATGGTATGGTATTCAGCTATATCTTACGTAGGTACTAATAGCATACAATTATTAGATATTTACCTTCTTGGCTGAAAAAAAATCTAATAATTAATACTAGAATACAGGCTTATATTATTATTAGATATATTAATTAACTCGGGCTACATGTTTATAGCGCTACTGAGTTTTTGAAATGCGTTTTTCGTTGGAGATTTTACGTTGTTCTTTCATATAAGAACCATGTACATTTCATATATTTACTATAAATAGTTATACAGGTTGTCTCACGGCCATACCAAAAAGAGCGAAAGTACCATAAATAGGATTTACATAGGAAGTTTTACTAAAAAAAAAACTTCATTTTGTTTTTAAAAATTTAGACGAACAAAAAGATTTTTTTTAAATCGAACTGGTACTTCTACAGATAGTGAGTTTAAACAAACAGACAAAAAAAATCTCTCCCGCTTTATAATATTAGTATAGATATTTTTATTTATCCTCCTGTCTCCCCAGGGCCCGTACTAGAGATGATCGAGCGATACAACTCCCTGGAAACAGAGCAGCTTCAGTTGGATACGTTCCCCACGGTGCACGATGCCGTAGTCTACTATAGGATACTGCAAGCGAGGAAGGACACCCTCAGCATACCCGCTTGATGGCAACACCATACTGTGATGGAGCAGCGTGGTGCTCCGGAACACTTTAGTTGTCATGTAAGTTAGAAATTTGACCACAATCTATATAAAATGGCTAAGACAGAATACTAAAAAAACATTTTGATCGCAGTCTGTCAGTCGATTCTTTATTTTTTATGCGTTTTTTTTAAATTGTTTAGTACAAACAAAAAACTATAGAGCTAACAAAAAACTATAGAGCTAACTATAAATTATAAGGTATTATAAGATGAGTTTATTATTTTTATTGATACGAAAACCAAATAAAATAAACATCAAACTTATTTATTCATCAGCTTGTTAGATATTGTCTAATCTAAACTTATCTATAGAAAAAAAAACTTTAAAAATAAATCTGTCATTGGCTGCACGCTACGACAAAATGTCGGTAAAAAAGCATCTTAAGGATCAGTTAAATATTATATTTCTTAAACGCTGACTCAATTAGCGCGCTGTGAAAAGAGCAAGGCTCGATATTTTTCGTTACGTTATATTTATTTCGATATTTTTTATTATTATCGTACCAAATTGATTAATCAATAATAATATAATGTAAATGTACATAGTGTACTTAACTTCATTGTACTTAATTACTAAACTTAATTTTTCATCAGTAAATAAATATTATCCACATGTATAATCTCTCTCTACATCTGATTTTATCTATTAAAAAATATCACATTTTTGATTCAATATATTCTGTGATTCAATTAAAATTTCATAAAAAAGAAAAAATATCTGGAATACCATTAACAACATTATCGAGTTTTAACTGTCTTAGTTCAGGCTATTTTTTATATAAAAGTCGTGCCTTGTACCTACAATGGATTGTGGTGACCTCTAGCGGATAAGTTGGTAGGACCAATTGTATAAAAACGTCTCATATTTTATTAAGAACTATGTTAATTTGTATGTGACTGTACATTATTAGTCATTATTGATTGTAAATATTCTGTATAGGTAGAGTTGAATTACACGTGTAATAGTGAAGGTTTATGTATGAATGTATGTAATTTGTATTCGAGACCCAGTTGATGATCTTTTCAATAACTCTTTTTGTATTCATTTACGAAACCACACTAGTCCTTTAGGATCAGGTGTATATCGCTTCGCTTCGCTGCGACCCATAGACGTCCCACTGCTGGGCACAGGTCTCTCCCACAGACACTTCTGCGGGAGGTCTAGAGCATACTCCACCACGCTGCTCCAATGCGGATTGGTGGAGGGGTTAGTGGCCAACCCAGTGTCGAATGTTCTCAAGCCACCCGAAGGTCTTCGACAAGGCTTAACGACTCCAGCATTGAAAACAACCGGGACCGACGGCTTTACGTGCCCTCCGAAGCACGGTAGCGCCCATGAAATTTTTGCCACTAGCGGTCATCCATCCACAAACCGACTGCGCCCGTCGTTGCTTAACACTTTCGATCACATTGAATCGAAGCGAGCCACTGGGCTATGGACGCTACAGGTGTATATGTATACTATAAAATAGGTAATTGCCTATATTGTCTGGTATATATTAATGAAATAAAGTAATATTGTATCAGGATCAGTATTACATTATAATACGGACCAGCATGAAAGTGTAGCTCTGAATATTGATAGCATTGATACCCATGCGCATCTATCCCCTTCGAATTTCCCAGACCGACAGCTTTATTCGTGCCGACAGCTTTAATAGGTATAATATATTATTCAAAACTGGTAAAATTTGTTGATATAAAAAATTATCGAATTGTTTTGTCGATTGTAAATAAATAAAATTGGAACCGCTGTACGTGACTATCTGGTTAGCCCAATGGTTGGCTGGTAGAGAATGATTTATGCATTAACCGCGCCATTTGTACCCTGTACTTTTGTATGTGGTTCAATAAAGATAAATTAATAAATAAAAAATTGTATACTTGTAATAATAATGGTAGGTATACAGATACTTTGTAAGACTGCAGAGTCGCCGTGATTGTGGGAGCTGGACGCTCATGCACATAGTATATCTGTGCATTATTTATGGGTGTTTCCACAGATGCGTTTTGCATAGTGAAGCGTTTTTCTCATACATTTGACATGCCGTCGCGTCGCGCCGATTCGGCCCTTAGATTCCGCCGTATGAAAAGCCTGCTCCGATCGCGTTTGTGGAAACGCACCTTAAACACTACATCTATTCTGATACGAATTTTGATTTTATGTTTCAAAAATGTTAATACTATTTTTATATATTTTTATATGTATATTTATACTGTAAATACTACCTTTTTATTAAAATAAGTACTACGCTGCAATTTTCTTTTCAATATTAACAGTTTTTTTTTTAATTTTTACCTATCATGGTTATACTGCCATCAAGATGATTCTGTTAAACGCAAACCCAAAAATAATGTACTTATCATATAGGTACATATTATTATATTAATAATCAAATTCACATATTTATTTAAAATATCTTCACATCGACATTTACTTTTAACTAATAGTCTGGATCGAATCGGGTAGTTGTATTTATTTGTAATATTTTTAATAAGTTTTTAAGCCACAAACATTGTGATATTCATAAAGATATATTTTTTTATTTATTCCAAATGAATCCTACTTAACTATTAATCGATCATTATTATAGTTAGTAAGAATAATGGTAACCATTGATGATAGTAAACGATATACTAAAAGGGACTGTGGTTATTTTGACGATAAAGAGAGTTGTCGTTTAATGGAGATAAGAAAAATCTGTATTAGAAAAATTAAAAGTTTATTTCGGACTAAGGAGCCAGTTCTACATTTTACTGAGCAATTAATAGTCAAGACTTAAATTATGATATTTTGGTTATGTAGTCACCGATGCGTTGCTAATTAGTAAGTACATATATCGACAACATAATGGATATTTTTAATATGTAGTAATTTAAGTCTTAAGAAGATTTTATAATGAACCAATCGCATTGAATTAGGTACTTATTTGAAATAAGAAGCTAGATGAATACAAAATGTCTGTATGAGCGTGTTTAAAAACAGAACAACGATCGTTAGTAACTTTAGATACAAAGGACTTTTCGTAAGATGAGTTATTGTTTTGTGATATTTAGTAATTCGATATATTATTAAACTTTGTACTTATTGTTAGAACAATAAATATTGTGAAAACAAAGTATCTTTTCTTTAATATTTCACTCATTTTTATTGAGCGAAGGGTTCAGATATTACATAAATTCCTACCTGTACGAATGCTAGGCAAATCTATATTTGCTCAATTGTGGGTACAGCTCCCCCCTGGAATACGTGGCTATTGTGGTATGAATTGAATAACCTCACTTAACATTTTGTTTCGACGTGGCGGAAACATCCAAAGATCCCTAATACTCTGGGGGAGGCTGGGGTATATGTATTCTATATCTCATATATAATACATATACATATTATAATATTACTTGTTATTACTTCAGGTATGTTTGAAGGAAAAACCAGATGCTGAGTAGGCATCATAACTATAATATCAACAGATACGGAGGATTAAAATCGACCAAATGTAGAAACTTATGTAAAAGCCCGCCAAGTTATCATTAAAACTATACGTACGTAGGTACGTACTACGTACTCTGAATTGAAGTGTAGAAGACCACAGAACAGAACACTTTTATCTGTTCTGTGTAGAAGACAAACAATGTATAGCTAAAATACAAAAAATAATTTATTGGGGATGTCTATAGCACCGACCAACTTTACATTTTTAAGCATTATCGGAAATTTTTCCTGTCTGTAAAGTACGTAATAGATCCAGTACTCCCCGAAAAAAGTTGGAATACATGGGGGTAGCGGGGTGACAACTCTCTTCTACATGCGTGCGTCAAATATGTTCGAGCTCCCGTTGTACCAGTCGATTTCGCCACAGAATACAAGAGCAAAAGTGTACAAATCAGCATCATTTAATTCTGTGCGTTTAAGTGGTATTGGGGGATAAAATATATAGAAAAAATATCATAATGGACGATAAAGAAAGGTTGAAACTCCAACGTAGCACCTTTCCCAACTCAATCTTTCGGGTCGGATTTCGAAACGTGCCACCTTGATATTATATAGGGTGTGTTGTGTTGTACATGTTACCTAACTTGGCCCATTCTCTGCCGTACATAAAACTTAGTCAAAAAGTTGTTAATGAAGTGTGTCTATCGTTGATAATTACTTTTAAAGATATACATTACATGAAGTGTATCTGATTCCTAAGTAATTAATAATTCGTATCGTGGTGTCAGATATATAAGCCAGACTTTAAGATATAGTAGATTGTGTGGTGATTAGTGTTCATTGGGCCAGATATTGGACAGAATGGCGGCCGTGTATTTCGTAGGGCTTTTGGCCATTTTGGGGCTTTCTCAGGTAGATATATATCAGGTTTTATTAAAATTAGGCAAAAGGGCTTATTTATATGTATTACATATATAAATAAGCCCTTACTTTGCCTTTAAAATTCTGCTCTGGTCCGTTAAACATATTCCGGCCCAAGGATTTGCGGTCGCGTCGTCGCGCGGATCCCGTGGGAAATTTAAAAGGGTTACATATACTTGATAGCTTTATGGGTTTGTTCAACGTACTCTGTCTATTTCTTCTTCATCTCATTTAAATAATAATAATATCTTGGACATTCTCACACGCACGCGGCCATCTGACCCCAAAGTAGGCGCGAGCCTGTGATATGGGTGTCAGGGACTGTTATACATACATAGATATTTTAAAATACATACATACATAAATAGATAATATAGATATAATATAGATAATATTAACATCCAGACACAGAACAAATACAAGTGTTCGTCACACGAATATTTATCCTGAGTGATTCGAACCCACGACCCCTAGCGCAACAGAGGTCACTATCGATTGCGTCAACGGGCCTGTCAAATATCATTTGCTTTCAGGCCATTCCGTTGACTGGCGAGCCAGCAATCATCGAAGAAATTCGTGGAGGTAAGAGAAGCCATTATTATTTTATATATCTACTCTCCAATGCATTTCACTAGCTGTCGACCGCGACTTTACCCGTGTAAAATATAGCCTATAGCACTCGGGGATAATGTAGCTTGATCTGTTCATTATTTTGTAAGATTGCCCCTTTAACACAAACTTACGAACAACCTCTTTATATAATATATATTTGTAAGGGAATGTCTTTATGTGGATGGCAGACATCAATCTAGCATTTCGTAAACAGATTCTAGTTTACATAAAATACCTAGATTTCAACATTCATCTTCAACTTGAATTGACAAGCATGCTTATCACAGATAAAGTTTCAATTTCTTAAGAGACTTGTGTCCAGCAATGAGGATCCTAAGGCTCTACCTTAGGATCATAAGGCTCTACCTTAGGATCCCTGGGGAACATCGATCAAACTGTGATCAAAACGGTGCTGCCTGATTTACTTATTTTTTTAATTCCTTTCGTCGTCAAGATTACGTTGTAAATAATTAATCATGATTAACGGATCAGCCGATAAAAAAATTTGTAATCCAAAATAAGGCAAGTTATCTTAATATTAACATTACCTACACAGTCATTAGTACTTAGGTTAACTAAAATGATACCTACTGAACAGGAATGCGAAGATAAGCGCGAGCTTACAAGCGTATCTGAACAGCAGCCTTCATCGGATACAAATCGTCTATTGGTCCATAGTCCACCCCTAGCCAAGTGCAGACATCAGACTTCACATGTCATTCGGAACACTAAGCAGAATCGTAAGGCCCCAGGTTCCATGTTGTGAAAAGGTGACTTTAGTTTTTTGAATTGCACCATAGGAAGATAACTTAATGTTTGATAAGGTAGGGCATTGACCCTCAATAGTGCT
Organism: Carterocephalus palaemon; assembly: GCA_944567765.1. Classification (NCBI taxonomy): domain Eukaryota; kingdom Metazoa; phylum Arthropoda; class Insecta; order Lepidoptera; family Hesperiidae; genus Carterocephalus; species Carterocephalus palaemon. The sequence goes on along the minus strand of OX155657.1, from coordinate 10,203,900 downwards.
AGGCCCATTGTAACATGGTGTAAGCTCAGATTAAGGAAATAATTGTAGGGTTGTACAATAGGTAAAGTTTTTAACCTCACTTTTTGATGATTACGTGGCGGGGTGAGTGACCTTATTTCCGAATCACAGGTTTGAATCCCGTGGATTTTTATTTCGCAGATAAATATTTGTACTCAGGTCATCTATGTTAAATTGTTATGTTTTCTGTGTGTGTCCGCGGCGACACAGGCTTCCCGCAGGGGTGTGTAGCGTTTATATTTATTTAGGTACTTACGTACTTCCTCCAGTGGGAGGAAATTTCCTCTAACTAAAGTTAGACAACATGAAAACCTGATGACGCTTATTACCAACTTAATAGAATACGCCCGCAGCTTCGCTCGAGTGGAATATTTTCTAGTTCACTGGGTTGGTCACTAGATAACCCCTCCACCAATCCGCATTGGAGCAGTGTGGTGGAGTATGCTCTATACCCCCGCAGCAGTCTGTGGGAGGCCCGTACCCGACAGTTTGACGTCTGGGTTGTAGCTATAAGAATTATTATTTATTTTGACAAATTCATACTGCAAAGGAACAAAATTTGAAAGCCGCAAAGTAATGGGGCACTCTGGCACTCTGGGTTTCAAGCAATTCATCTCATCCCCAGCGTCATCCCGTATCGTGGGGGGCTGGGAGGCCACGGAGGGGCAGATCCCGTACCAGGTGAGCCTGCGCAACGTGAACACCAACGGCGGCGTCACCGGCTGCGGGGGCTCCGTCATCCACCACCAGTGGATCCTGACTGCCGCGCACTGCCTCGCTCGGTATGCTGGCATCGCTCTATTTAATTTATTTCATCCGCAGAACAACCGCCCGAAAGTGTAGTCACAATATGCCACAATTACTACACATACTACACAAAGTTTTACATTAATTTCGGCACCCAGTTGTATGCGGAATATAATAAAATATTTTAATTATTCCTTCATTTTCCCTAAATAGCATCGAGTACCTATCAAGCCGTGCGAAATGTTACTTCGCTGTAGATTAGAAAAAAAAATCAAAAAATTGTATACAGCCCGATGTGTGAACAGTGATTTCGTTGATTGATCATCGTAATCGATCGAAACTAGTCGGCCTATTTCCGACTTAAATCACACGTGAGTAAGCCGATAACTTCAACTATCCAACTCATTTGTATTGTATTTATTATTGTATATTATAGACACAGTCGGGTAGTTGACCGCTTAGTGAGGGTAGCAGCTAACAATATTGTATCGGAAATAACCCGATCCTGACCGAACCCTCACCCCACAGCCGCATAACGTTCGTGGTGCGCCTGGGGGTGCAGAACCTGACCCGGCCGGGCTACCTGGTGGAGACGGACCGCAAGTTCCTGCACCCCGGCTACAACGAGGTCACCGCCGGCGTGCAGACGGCGGACATCGCGCTGCTCGGCCTCGAACACTCCATCCCCTACGGATGTAAGTAGCTTGTGTTGATACATTATCAATATATTATCTACATGATGAAATATGAAAATACATTCCCAGATCCTCGCTCTACGCATGACATACTCGTATTTGGCTGTATGTCTCGATGCCTTGACCATATAAAAAACATTTGAAATGTAGATTATTAAAAACTACAAATAAACCACAGAGTACATTTTTGAAATAAACTCTCTTTTTCGCTGTCTGTCATATAGTGCACTGGCGTTTTATTTAACTCATCTTTCTCGATTATTTTATTTTACCTACTCAAATATAAAAAATAAAGTCAATAATACATACAATACTTCTTACTTTATCTAACCTTTGTCCCACAGCGCTGGTGCAGCCCGTGCGCCTGCAGAGCAGCGAGACCAAGAACACGGACTACAGCGGGCAGCGGCTCACCGTCAGCGGGTTCGGCCTCACTGATGACTCCTGGCTCGGTCAGAACCCTTTTAAGTACAGTTAGCGGCACGACAGTTTAGCTCTGACTTGGAATGCGCAGAAGCGGAAATGGTATCGTCTTGCGCGGGGCGAGCGGGGCAGTCGTAAGGGCTGATTGGCTGGCCAGCCGTTTTATGTCCTGATACCCCATTTAGCTACACTTTGGAGCGGCAGTGCAATTAACGGTAGTCAGTACTAATGCGCCACTACCACATAAGTAGATGAATATGGATGTAGATGAAGCTGCCGCAATTTCAAACTAAAAATGTAGTCAAATTACGAATCTCGACCATGACTCTCTATTATAAAACAGTAATAGTAATAGACGGTATGTAAAATATACTCTGTGGTAATAGAGCTCGCCACCATGTAGATCTATGTCACAGACTAGATAATACAGATATTAGTATGTTAATAATTATTAAGTACATCTATAATAAACTCTTATTTTGAATGTTGTATACTTTTTTGAAACGGTATCTCTACGGAAGACATAGTATTATAGTACTAATCCTTCGCGCCAATTTAGAACTGCGAAAATTTAGAATAATAAAAAAAAATATAAAGATAATCTTTACCACACCAAAATAACAGGCGGTTCAATTTATTAAATTAAATATTTATAAAGGTTATGCATATTTAATATAAAAAAAATCATTAGGTAGTTGCTCGCTAACAGTCCACTTTTTAAAGAAAACGTGACGGTATGTCAGGCGGTCGTGCCTCCGAGACGCTGCTGTGGGTGCACCTGCGTGGCATCAGCAACGCGGAGTGTCTCTCGTGGTACCCGAACAGCCAGGTCATCAGGGAGCAGACCGTCTGCGCGGCCTACTACAACCACACATCGCAGTCATCCTGCTCGGTAAGTTCATCCATCCATCCAATTTTCGAGAGGCACCTAATCTTATAGTCTGCCGATTAAAACTTACCGCTGCGAAATATTTCAATCAATAAATCAAATAATAATAAATTAAATAACGAAAATTGTTATACTGTTGTTACTTGCGGATTTGTTTTATGAATTCTAGACATTTTTTTTTATCTTTAGCGAATTTGTTTTATGAATTCTATACTATTTTTTTATGTACTCTAATTTTTTTAAATTATTTTATTATTATTGTCATTCATTGACATTCACGATTTCATTGTCGGTCCTTGTTAAGAGTGCAATATGTACCTACTTCAAATTCATCCGACGTTTTGAATGTTGCAAATCACGTTCAAATATTCCGTTACATATACCAATAAATAATTACATACATGCTAATAATGTCGTGTTATATAATAACAAGATTTGCGCCCTCCGTTTCGCGATCACATTCAACTGATATTATTTTCGGCTTTAGTTATGATAGTTAATTTTAACTTCCGTAATAACAGCCCGGCTAGCTCAGTCGGTAGAGCATGAGACTCTTAATCTCAGGGTCGTGGGTTCGAGCCCCACGTTGGGCGGAATTATTTTTATAATAGCATATAACATTATTTTTCCTGTGAACTTTTTTTTCTTCTAATATTGGTTGAATATTGATTAAATTAAAATATTTATAACATAATTCTAATTTATAACATAAGTTAGTAAAAAAGCATAGTTATCTAAAAAACCTGGCGTATCTGACATCACGCTGCCGCATGCCGGTAAAAAGGTGACCTGGATTCCAAGCTGACACTTATTGATAGCATTAACCTCTGTTTTTGCCTTTTTATTATGCGAAGAGAATAGCAAACGATCATGCAGTTACTATGCAATGTCGCCTATAAAATCTATCCGAAAATATCGATCATTACTTTATTATTAGTCCTCGAGATCGTAGGATAGAAATAGACTAGACTGAAATTAGCAGTTATTAGAAAGATTATCCGTGTGAAAGTCACTCGTGTATTTTTGATTAAATAGTACCATTAATGTAATGTACTATTTTGTGACATTTGGGGCATTTAGATGATTTAGTCATAGTATAAAGAGTCGCTCTAATTTAGTCGCTTCTTGCATGAATCGATTTTTTTGTCTTTCAAAGGCGGTCCCGTGGCTTTCCAATGCTGCCATCAAGTTGTAATAACTTGATGGAAACTAACGGCAGTTACGGCTTAATAACGTGACTTACATTCACGCAAGTGCACGAAGGAAGAATAATAATTAAATGGTTCCACAGTTATAACTCTTGACATTTATTTTCACACTGTTTTCAGGGCGACAGTGGCGGCCCCCTCACCATCGCGGACGCGGACGGCAAGCCCACCATAATAGGCGTCGTCAGCTTCGGCTCCAGCCGCGGCTGCAACAACGCCTGGCCGGCTGGTGAGTGGCTCCCTCTATGGTTTACTATGCGAACATCACAACTTGTCGCTACTTCCTGCTACTCGACAATAGATGGCGCTGAATAATATTAATATTGCCGCGTTTATCAGTGGCATGGCAATGAATAGCTCGATTCTTCCTCGAGCTATTCAAGGAGAATATTATGTTTACATTAATTTCATCTTGCTAAAAAGATAAGAGTTCCATCGCCGGTAGATATTTATTTATCAGGTAAACATTTGTACTCTGACACTAGTTGTACTTTTCTCCCTGCTTATACTAGTCAGGACGGAGAAAGGCGATGTGTGTAATCTCTTGTTTATTTTTCCTAAAACCAGCTTTCAAATCAAAGATCATGCGCACGACATGCATATAAATGATTATAGTATCCTGTAATAAGTAGCCTGAATCTCCGTACCAATTTTTTTATTCCAGGGTACGTGCGTCCCGGCCATTACCACAGTTGGTTCACAGAGGTCACAGGCCTGAACTTTGATTGGTCCAGTGAAGACATCCAACCGGAGCAACCGGAAGAACCGGAGCAACCGGAGGAACCTGAGCAACCGGAAGAACCTGAGCAACCGGAGGAACCTGAGCAACCGGAGGAACCTGAGCAACCAGAGGAACCTGAGCAACCGGAAGAGAGTTGGGTCAACATCGTTGATGCTTGAGCTACTGAATTACAATACAATTAAAGTTTTAATGCTCAAGACAGTGAAATTCCAAAAACTTAAATTTGTTTCCTAATTTTAAAATATTTATAATTTTGAAGAAAAAAAATTTACTTCCCAAAAAGTGGTTTTATTGTACATCCATGTGTACCGCTGGTACACAATGCACGGCTCTTCTAGAATGAGGGGTCCGATTCAGATTAGGTAAGTCTTCATTATATGGTGTATTTGTCTATGATATTTATTTATTTAATTACTTTATGTATTTGTTGTGAACTGGATTTATAGAGAATGAGGTCAATTTCTTAACCAGATTTCTAGATCCAGTTCTGGAGACTGCTAGACTTGGGGTGGACGCACAATACGTTGCGCATCATCGTTCTTGGACAGTCAATTAGATTATCTATTATCAACTAAACATCTTAACGACCCAACGCATCTCCGTCAGATGTGCGTTCATCCTTAAAGGCGAGCCAAAGGTTTGCAATTATTTTTTTCTCTGTACTAAATAAAACAATAAATAAGAGGTTACTCATAGCTTTATTCCGATATTATAAAGGCATTCCTTAAACATTCAACAACAACAGTACGGGCCTGCACAGACACACCTACACACAAATTATCCCTCGTCTGCGCAGCTCCCAATATTGTACAAAAAGAAATAATTGTGTGATCACTTTGTGATAAGATTATTATATACACAATAATACACATATCACACTAGATACATAATATACAAACCTACCGATTATCATAATTCCGTTTAAGTGTCGGTCGTGTGATGAAAATACCTAATAAGTATATTATCATCAAACGTAGAATAATAAAGATTTATATTAAGAAGAACTTTGCGTGTACAACCAATTTGAATTTATCGTCAATGTGAAAAGCATATTTCGAATAATATCGTGACGTTTTGTAGGAACTCGTCCGCCAGCATTACTAGATAATAAAATATGTTGGAAGATATTTTTGATTTGATGCGAGAACTGCGAACGGGCCAACGCACAGCCTTCTCTTTTGTTCGATACTTGTAGGATTTCAAGGGAAAGGGATATAAATCATTATCAGTACAAATGTAACAAAATTAATTTTACAACTTTAATCGAAGTCCAATTTCTAATAATATTCAATTAAGTTGGAATGTATACTTCATTTTATTTATAAAACACTAAACATTTTGCGTTGCATTGAATTAATTGCATTAACAACTTTGCTTTAAAATTATGTAATTATTTTTTTCTAACACAGAAGTGTTATTATGAACAAAGTGAATAGTGACCAATGCTCTCACTGGTATAAAAAGAATACGGGGCACTCGCAGCACCACTAATCAGCTTTGGGGTTTGCAGCAGGGTTGTTGCGAATATCAGCATCAGCATCAGCATCAGCTGATTATCAGCATTGGTTTCAACATCAGCATCAGCATCAGCATCCGCATTAATCGATGCTGATTTTATTGCTGATATTCCAGTCGTGACATGACCGTTGAAGGCGGGGCTTAGCTATGACGGCGTGGGTTTTTGACCAATTAAAGATCGTAAAATTGTCAGTCGTTCTTCGAGCGAACTTCACTTGTTCGTTCGAATGTTAGTAAACGTACACAAATTTGACTCATTTTAACGCATTTTTTCACAGTATTAATATAATTTCCCTTTTATTTAAAATGCCTAAGGTAAAGTCACCTAATTCCGCGGTATTTTCACGATAACTAGAAAGAACATAAAATATTAAGCATTTATATTTCCTTTCTGTTGTAATTAATAGTTTTATCCAAAGTATTAGTTATCTTATTTTTGAAATATGTTCACTGTTTCACAAAAAAGTTGATTAAAAATGTAAAATTAAATAAAAACGAGAAAAAGTGCGAAGCGCCTAATTCCGAGGTAAAAATCCTAATTCCGAGGCATTTGGGTCCTAATTCCGAGTGTACAAAATACAAAGGAAAAGGTGGGTGAGAATGATGTTCAAAAGTCAATCTATCTATAAAAATCTATTTATTTCAGTCTGTTCTTTGTGATGATTAATGAAATGGTCACGGTTTTTAATTGTAAATAAAATCACATAACTTATAAGAACGTAATATAAAAAATATCAAAATCAACATAGAAATTACCAACAATAATTATCACATAAGATTATTTAACTTACTAAAACCTTACATAATATGTTTCCTAATAAGCTGTGTAAAATACTGAACACTCTATTTAACGTATACCGTTACCGCGGACTTAGGGTTTCATATAACCTTATTCCGACTTAAATACATCGGAATAGCTTTTTAATTACTAAATCAAGTTTTCTAATTCTGAGTACTAAAAAGTAATACATTTTTTCATATTAAATAAATCAACTCAAAATTGATTGCATTAGATCAGATCTAAAATCTTAAGAACGTAATCATAAAACTGCTTTCGAAATTTGAAAAATATGTGACATCTATGAAATCATTATTCCGTGGTATGCCTCGGTAATTAGGAACTACCTAAAATATTTGGAATCTAATGCCGCGGTATTTTAAAATCTCATTTTCTCCTCAATTAGTAAATAAAATACTCAAATGATAAGTATTTTCAATACAAAATATATCCCTTCAAATATTTTAACCAAAACAAACACTCGCACAGTGTAAAACTACAATGTAAAACACTATTTAGAAAAACGTATAATTCACGTGCGTAAGGTCCAGAATGTATGAAGCAAGCATTCGAGTCGGCTGCTTGCGAAAAACCTATCGTTTATTTTAAAATGTTCTCATACTAAAGCAATTTTTTGCATGTACAAATATGAAGAGATAAATTATTTATTGAATAATGTTAGTTGCAAGCAAAATGAACTTGTAATTTGGCCGAAAACACGGATTTTGTAAATACCTCGGAATATGGTGCCACTTTTGGAACCCCGCGGAATTAAGTGACTTTACCTTAATAAAGTTATCACTTTTACCAACAACTTCATAGTTTCAATTTCATGTTTCAATAAAATCAGCATCAGCATCAGCATCAGCTGATATTAATTTAAAAAATCAGCATCAGCATCAGCATCAGCTGATATTGAAAAAACCTACATCAGCAACAACCCTGGTTTGCAGGATACATATCTAACCTGTATTAATGCACTGCCATTACTTTATTTCATTTTCACTTTGTATTATTACATTGTCAGTGAAATGTTTACCACAAACGAATAAAGCATTTTTTGGAAATTATTCATTTACACATACAAACACTACCTCTTTATGATAATATTAATAACTTGATAATATTAATAACTTGGGGCCCTTGCAGGGATTTCATAACCATGATTAAATGGAAATATATGGTCATTCTATTGAAGGAACATTTAAAATGCAAGCATAAATCTGCAAAACCTAAATGCAACACATTAATAGAAGCGTTTTACCTACCAATAAAACGCATATTAATTTACTTACCTTATTCGAAGCTTATTAATTTGAGATAGGCACTACGTTTCCCGCCTTTGTTATATCTGTACTCTTCTTCCGTATATCTATCTCTTTCCATCATCACACCACCACAGGCAGAGTGGGGGGATCGCGTGTTGCGAGCTCCGACAATTTTATTCTTCATTGTGTCTCAAATCACCAGGCAGAGTTTAACATATAAGCTTCGAATAAGGTAAGTAAATTAATATGCGTTTTATTGGTAGGTAAAACGCTTCTATTAATTTGACTTGACCGTTATTCGAAGCTTATTAATTTGAGACCTGTTTGTTATCGCCTGGTGGGGGTGAATCGGACGCCAATGTGATAGGATGCTTAAAAAGTATTACTATAGAAGATAGAAATATTATGATGATGATGGAGAAATTGTATGATTAATTAATTAATTATTTAAAAATGTATTGATTAAGATATAAATTTGTAGATGAGTCCTACAAAAACATTTTAATCAATAGGATTGAAAAACATTGTAACAGAATTACTATTAATATTATTAGTAGCGGAAGAGGGCAGGACTGTTCGCCTGTAATATTTACAAAAGGTATTTTGGGTTCGCCAATTTCCCCGAGATAGAATGTCCTCCATAGGAAAATTATCAACCCAATTCTTTGACGACACTGCTGACCGAATGCTCCCTGGAGAAGCTTTAATGCCTGCCTCTTTAAACAAGGTTTTTAGCCACCCTGAAATAATAGTTTTTGAAGCAGGTCTCTCCGGCCCTCTTACAGATATAAACAAATTATGTAAGCTACCAGACTTTCTACGAGAATCAAGCAAATCAATTGTCCTGGAGATCCAATACACTGGGTTCAAATTTCTATTTTCTTGATTAACTAACAATTTCCATCCAGACTGTCTGTGATCCGATGAATCTGTTTTCGAACCGAAAACCGGCCAGAAGACAATTGCATCAGCCATTCTACAACAATGATCTTTATCGATCATTAGCAATGTTAAATCATGGATTCTCCTTCCTGAACAAAGCAATAATAGAGTAGCAGTATGTCTTTGAACCTGGAAAATATTATTATGGTCAACTTTATAACTTTTCAAAAATAACGCCAAGCTATCTATATTCCAAATTGGTGGCTTAGCCTGAACTGGTTTTTGTAAAGCTATAGATTTCAAGATTTGCTTAACTAAAATGTGAGAACTAATTTGTCCAGCAACATCTGAGTTGCAAAGGGTCGAGATAACAGATTTATGTAAGAGAATAGTATTGTATGATAAGTTGTGAACTAGGTGTAAATCAGATAGAAATCTGGCTACTTCACCTCCTTTTGGATTGAATGAATCAATTTGATATTGACGAGACCAATCCAACCATCTTTTCCAGGCAATATCATATGTTTTACGAGTAGAAGCACGCCATGAACTTTGCAGGAGTTTAACCTGGTTATCGTTCCAGTCCTTCAAGTTCCCAGACCACCCCCACACTTCCAAACCTCTAATGTCATTTCTTGTACTCTCGGTGGTGGGAGACCCGTCCCGACATCTAACAGGACTTCGCTGAGACGTCGCAGTGTGTACGGGGGTGCTACTGCTCGGGCCTTCAGGTCCGCTCGCCAGAATACTCGATCCCATCGAGGTACTACTAGTAGGAATGTCCCTTGTGCGTTGTTGAGATGACTCAGCACCCTGGGTATTAGACAAGGTGGAGGAAACACCCACGCAAGAGGGAACGTCCAGGCTCGTGAGAAAGCATCGTGAAATAATGCTTCCCGGTCGTTCAGGTCCAGTGTTGCATAATTTGCTACCACATGTGCTCGTCTGGAAGCGAAGAGATCTATTACTGGTATGCCAAATTTCTGAAAAACTTTGTCTGTACATTCTGTTAGAAGGTGCCATTCTGTATCGATACGCAGTCTCGACAAATGGTCCGCGTGACCATTGTAAATTCCCGGTATATGAAAAATATTCAGATGTATTTGATAGTCCTCTAATATTTGATAAATCTGATAAGTTAGATTCATAAGCGGACCCGATTTGGTCCCGCCCTCGTGACGGAGGTAGGCGATCACAGTTTTGTTGTCGCATTGTGTCAAAACTGTACTCCCGCTCACGAGGCGACAGTGATCTTGCAAGACCTTTAGGATTACCAGCATTTCTTTTTGGTTGCAATGAAGATGTCTTTCGTGGACTAACCAAGGCCCTGAAAGAGATTGATTGTTCAATTGCGCTCCCCATGCGATGTCCGAGGCATCCGTAGTTAGATAATTGGTTGGGGGAGGCATATGAATGGGTGACGAACGCTCGCAGTTCTGGAGCCACCATTGTAAATCGTTCATTACCTCGGGAGGTATGATATGCCACCTGTGGTTCGATTTCAGCAATCGATTGAGAAAACTTAGTATAGCTCGATAGTTGAGTCGACCTCTCGGAACGGCAAAGCTTGCAAAATTCAATAGCCCCGCAAGGCTCTGTATTTCTTCGAGGTTTGTGCGTTTTCTGTCTATAAGTTGCGTAATCTTGGTGGACAGACCCGGCAGCTTCGCTTTGGGAAGTTGTTTTTGATTTGTCCAAGGGTTCCATTGAATACCTAAGTATATTAGACTCTTCGATGGCGACAGGACTGATTTCTCGTAATTGACAATCCATCCTAGCCACTCTAAAGTTCGAATGACGATTTGAGTGTGGTCGAGCAAATCCTGTGAGTCTTGATGAGCTATCAGGAAGTCGTCCAAATATACTAGAATTCGGATGCCCTTTTTCCTGAGCGTCTGGGCTATCCAATTGGTCATTGTGGCAAAGACCTTTGGCGCAGTACTGAGACCGAATGGTAAGCATGTCATTTCCCACAGCTGCTTGCGATACATGAGGCGAAGGAACCTCCTGTGGCTGGGAGAGATCGGGACATGAAAATATGCCTGAGACAGGTCTATTTTGCAAAGCCAGTCGTTTGCCTGTAAAAAATCTGGTACCCGAAAAACATTGAGAAGCTTGAACTTTTCCGTCATTACAAAACGGTTCAGTGCCCGTAAATTGAAAATTGGGCGGGCAGATCCGTTGCTTTTGCGAACTAAAAACATTGACGAGAGGAAACTTGGTGATAGCGGAACCCGTTCCAGAACGCCTTGCGATTTCATTTTGTCGATCACAGCCTCCATTTCGGTTATATGGGGTGTGGCCACAGTTTTTTTGTGAAAACCTGGATACAAGAGTGGAGGCCTTTTCCTGAAGGGTATGCGATACCCGGTTATTATTTTTAGTATGACCTTTGGTGCTTCCAACTGCCTCCATCGATCGACAAATTGAGCTAGGCGGCCTGCTTTGAAATTCCTCATGTCAAAATTTTCGTCGTTTAGGATCAGTGGCATTGCGAGATTGATTTGCATTGATTGATTGAGTGAATGCCCGTTTTTGTCCGGACTTGTGCTGATTCCGGGACTTCGAGTTATTTCGTGTGGCAGCTCGCCCTCGAAAGGTATCACGATCATTTAGCCGCTGACCTTGTCTTTGATAGTATGCGTTAAAGCCACCCTGCGAGGGCTGACTAGCGTGACAGCAGCTATGTGTACTTGCGTACAAACCCTGCGAGGGTTTATTGATTAAAGCGTGTTCCTGCGAGGAGACACTAGGCTTACTAGCCCCTACCTGCGAGGTAGAGGCCTGCGCCTTTTTTACAGGCCAGAAACACTTACGGACTCCACCAGCTTTCTCTATTGCTGCCGTAAATTTCTCAGCATTAAATAAGTTTGTACATGTCGGCGGAATCTTCCGTAGTGTAGACCTTACCAAAGCATCCTTAGTCTGTTTAGTGACACAATCACGACGCATTTGTAATATCTCAGCACGATGACCACAAACCAACTGTAACATATCTGAAGAAATTTTTTGGTACTCACCGTCAGAGATAAGTTCTGCTAATTTTAAACTAAGAGCTTCATGATTTGGTTCTGCATCTCTAACCCACTGCATAAAATCCCTCAACAGGTTATTAAGTGCATCCCTTTGCTTTATAATACCTAGTGTTAGGGCTGCAAAAGCTCTGTCTGCATGTATAAGATTACGAGGGGATTGAAACATCGCAACCTCTTCATTAATTTCTAAATCAGTAAAACCTGGCGAGTGATTGTATAACTTCTGGGTTTCGGAATATCTAATTTCATTCCAGGTGCTATCGTCCAAATGTTGAAGATCACATAAGAGTTTCAAATAAGATTCAGAAGTCTTGGGCATCGAAGGTTCTTTTAATTTAGTTTGCATATTGAGGGTAATTTGATGCTCATTAGGTACCTCGACACTAGAGACGTAGTCATCAGGTTGGTAAAGGTTACGACTTACGTTCGAACTAATTGATAAAGAGTCCTCTATTAAATTATAATTATTGGTACTCGCTTGACTATGGCGGGTAGACAAACATTTTCGCAGTTCTTGTACCTCTTTGGATAGTTTGCGAAGCTTCCGATCCGATTTGAGGTGTCTACGTTTGCCCCCCCTTTTCTTTTTGCGTTGGCCACGTCGGCATTTCCTAGAACCCGAAGAAGTAGAACAGGAGCTGTCGCTGCTGTTACTGCTGCTCGAGCTCGAGCTACTACTACGACGTTCTCTGCGTGACGTTGATGGCCCCGCGATTGGCTCAGAATTTTTAAAAATGTCCCTTTTATCCATGCTAAAATAATATCACTCGATGGAAAAATAAATAAAATAAAAGAACGAACGGGTAATCCGTTAGTCAAAGAAAAGAAAAATAATTATGAGGGTAGATTACTTTTAGTTATTTAGTATTGGTAATGCAATATTATAGTTTGATCACAACCCAGGTATACACACATTACAATAAAACACATAATTTAAGAACTCGTAACCTGGAACGGACATGCAGTTCATTACCAACAAAAAAAAGAAAAGAAACTAATAAATGTAGGTAGATCACTCATGATTCTTTAAACCTATTGTTACATTATTTCTTTAATGAAGAAATGTAAAAAGAAAATTATGTTACGAATTATAAAGTCAAAAATAACTCACGTGAAATGTTCCAGCTGTTTCGTTAAACAACACTGTACAAGTAAGTAGTTAGCACAATATAATCCGAAATTATTATTTTAATGAAATTATTTTTAAAAAGAAATTATTATAAAGAATTAAAAAATATAAAAATTAAATTGAAAATGGTGTCAGCGTTTACACTAGCACACCGCGCCGGCGGGAAACTTAGACGCCAATGAAGAATAAAATTGTCGGAGCTCGCAACACGCGATCCCCCCACTCTGCCTGTGGTGGTGTGATGATGGAAAGAGATAGATATACGGAAGAAGAGTACAGATATAACAAAGGCGGGAAACGTAGTGCCTATCTCAAATTAATAAGCTTCGAATAACGGTCAAGTCAAATTAATATCTATTATACCATTGTATTTATATAATCTGTTGTTTTAAAGTTTATTTGAAATCCTAAGGTTGTTTTATGATAAGTAATCATTAGTAAGTTATTCTCCTTGATACACAGTATCAGAACACGGTGACTTTACAATCAATTTTCATTTTAAACCAGAGCTTACTTTGTGCTTAACACTCTAAATATTACTGTTGATTAGTCTTGGGTTACCCTAACCCTTACATCCCGTCCATCCATCCACCCATATAACCTCTACCTATCAGCTGCTTCTACGTCCTGCTCAACGTCTCCCACACCGTTTACAACTGTATCTTCTGCCATCAGCTGGAGAATCTTCTCGCAGTGCTCCTTCTCCTCGATGAACCTTCCACTGCTCACATCTTCAACCTTGAGGTGGTCTTCCAGGGTCTGTTGAAGACCCAACGCGGGGTCCTTGTAGATAGGCCTCACCTGCGCTGGCTGCATCTCGATCAGAGCGGCCAGGATGCTAAGCAGGTACTCTGTGGCATTGCTCCTGCCCGCCCTGAAGGTCTCCACTACGGCCTGTATCATGTTGTTCTTTATGAATTTATCTGTAACCGAATTAATCAACTGTTTTAAAAAATATATAATGAGGCAGTCTTAATTTTACTTAAGACGTAAAATAGCCTGTTTTTCCCTGTTTTTCTGCTGTCCCTTCGTTTGTGTGAAGAAAGCCTAGCATGAATCTAACCTAACATAACATCGAGTTGAACAGGTCGTTTATTCTTGCCGGGGATCGAACATACATTTTCTACGAACTTGTAGTAGTAATATTACAGGACGACTGTTTATTTACTGTAGTAGACAAATATTTTTACAAGCTGACGAGCTTGCGTGACAACAGTTACTCACCCCTGGCCGCGGCGCTGGTCCGGCACATGTGCGTGACGAGGAAGGCCGCGCTGGCGAGCTCCGCGTGGCCCGCGCCGCGCAGCGCAGTGGCCAGCACGTCGCAGCCGCCCTCCTCCACGAACGCCAACAGTTACTCACCCCTGGCCGCGGCGCTGGTCCGGCAGAGGTGCGTGACGAGGAAGGCCGCGCTGGCGAGCTCCGCGTGGCCCGCGCCGCGCAGCGCAGTGGCCAGCACGTCGCAGCCGCCCTCCTCCACGAACGCCAACAGTTACTCACCCCTGGCCGCGGCGCTGGTCCGGCAGAGGTGCGTGACGAGGAAGGCCGCGCTGGCGAGCTCCGCGTGGCCCGCGCCGCGCAGCGCAGTGGCCAGCACGTCGCAGCCGCCCTCCTCCACGAACGCCCGCGTCGTCGGCTCGAAGTTGCGGATCATGCCTGCAACACCAAACGTTCATCATAAAACCTTCAAACTGTCCATAATTGAGTCTTGTTCAAAGTCAGTCACAGTTGTCATGGGCGGCAGCGGATGGGTGGTGCTGCAAGCTCGTTAGCTACCTTGTAAAACTATTTTCACAATACATTGTTATACCTACCCTGCGTAGGTAGGTATACAGCGACTGTCACCGCTATAAATACATTTATCCAACACTAGTGGACGCCCAGCAGCTTCACTCGAGTGGAATTAGAAATAACAATAGTTTCGTTTACACCTAGTAATATTGTATAGCCTATGTCACTCAGTGAACATGTAGCTTTCTAACGGTGAAAGAATTTTTGAAATCGGTAAAGTAGTTTTTGTGTGAAAACATTACAAACAAATGTTTCATTTTTATTATTTTTAAAAGATCTTATTTAACTTCAGTCGTATGTATGTCCTGAAATCTTGCAATCAATATTTCACCCACTTACACTGAAGCTATCGAGCTGAAAGGAGATGTTTCAAATCCGGCCCAGTATATGTACAGTACCTCGAAAAATCGAGAAAAATCCGTGAAATTTGGGAAAAATACAGATAAATTGCTTAAATGCATACTTTTCTTGTAATAATTTTATACTTATCAATTATTTTTATCGAGTTTCAACATGGCGTCCCGCCAATTTAGGTTACTCTGTGGTAAAAAAAAAAGTCAGTAAACCATAGATCGACCATTGATCATAGATCGTGAACCGTCTAGTGTCACTTCAATTCACAAACTAATAGGGGATACTACGTACTTCAATTGCTTTCGTTGCCGATCGTGGTTTGATGTTCCGTTCGTTTGAATTTCTTGAGTTATTTTTAACAACCTGGCTTTCGTTTTTTGGATTTTTGTTTACATAAGTAAAAACATATCAGCTGTGTATTTGATAGTTGAATCAAAACATCGCTAATTACTTTGGTAATTAGCTAACTTAGCTTACTTAGTTAATATTCCGACGATTGAATATTCTGTACTTATATAAAAACTTAAATAATATAAAAATCTTTAGAGGGAAAAATAAAATAGGTATGTACTCGTTCTCAGTGTTACATACAATCCATTTGAATCATAGACAATTATGACAAATAAACGTCATGCAAATGTCAAACTTCAATCAAATCTGTCAACACGATAGCTTACCGCCATGACGGATTAATGTTTTGTGTTGCAATTTCAAGTGTACATTTTTGTGCTTTACATCCAAACTAAGCCAATTTAAAGTAATTGGATAGTTGAAAACTGTTTTAATTGTGTTTCTCCATTTTTTAGTATGGTGTACATAGACGTGGCCGGAGCTCCATACATCCCTGAAACATCTCCTTTGGCACACATATTTGGTTTCGATGACAATGCATGAAAATAAATAAAAATTAATATAATATTAAAAAAAGGTTTTTTTTTTAATTATTGTAATATATTATAGATTATCTCCACCAATCCGCATTGGAGCAGCGTGATGGAGTATGCTCTAGACCTCCCGCAGCATAGTCTGTGGGGGAGACCCGTGCCCAGCAGTGGGACGTCTATGGGTCGCAGCGATTATAATTATATTAGTATAGATATAGACAACTCACTGGAGATCGCCCTCAGAGTCCTGTCCTCCGGTATGCCCTTGTCCCGCAGCCAGTGCAGCAGCAGGCTCAGCAGGCCGGCGTGCATCGCGCGCGTCTGGCACCGCGGGTTGTTCTGGCAGACCAGCGCCAGCGTGAGGTTGGCCCAGCGGTGCAGCGCCGTGTTCTCGGTGGCGTAGCACAGTGGGAACATTGAGAAGCCGCCCATCTTCTCGAAATCTGCAAATATTGCAAACATTTAATTGTACGCCAATGATATTTTAAGAAAGATACGTCACGTTCATACTGCACGCACAACAAAATCGTTCCGCGACACATACATACATGTGCATGTAGTGTTTTAGGATATCCTGTTAATTACATGTAAGGAAAGGATAAATAAATAAACAAACGGTAGAAAATGGAACTCTATTAATATATCCATACTAATATTATAAATGCGAAAGTAACTCTGTCTGTCTGTCTGTCTGTGTCGCTTTCACGCCAAAACTACTGAACCGATTTAAATGAAATTTGGTACACATATAGTCTTTAGCCTGAGAAAGGACATAGGCTACTTTTTATTTGGAAAAAAGTGTTGTAAGGGGTTTAAAAGGGGGTTGAAAGGTTATATGAAAGGTTTGTCACTTTCAGAACTAGAAGCATAAAATTTATATTATAGGCTGTTGATTAGATATAAATAAATATGGAAGTTTGTAAAAATTTTGTAAGGGTGTAAAATAAACATATATTATTATGTCTAATTCCACGCGAGCGAAGCTGCGGGCGTCCACTAGTATATTATATATATTGTCCATCTGAGATTATCTGGTGTATTGAGCCCCTTAACAGTTGTATCCAATAACATGATAACAAAAACTCACCATTTGCAACATCAATATCATCTATGTACTCTCCCAGCTCCTGGAAGGCTGTGGTCACTTCTGCCGGCAATTGATCATTTACTCCTATTTTGCTGATGATATCGGGGTCCGTCAGTACGGTGATATTCCTCTGGAGTACCTCGTCAATCCGGATTGTGTGCGCGTTCAATGCATTTTGCAGAAATGTCCTTCTCTGTAACAAGAATTGACAACATTTAATTTTTTTAACATACTCATATTATTATTTTACTAAAAGCAAATGAAAAAAACTAACTAATGTTGTCATTTTAAAAAAAACTAACGTTTTCACTTAAGTTTATAAATCATCACATCCTAAAAAGTCTTACAACACCAAAAAACTTCATTGGTATGGCTGAATACTCTTTAATGGCAACCATAACTCTTGGAGTCACTTGCTTGGCAAACTCTATTATTTTCATAGATGAGATTTGTATCATTGGACATTTAATCACTGACATCTATTTGACACAAATAATAACATAGATTATGGCATATTATATTATAATGATTATAGCCTAACACACAGGTAGACCTGATGGTAGGTTGTCACCATTCTAATGTAAGTAATTATTGCCAAAAATAGGCTTGACTTTCCATAGTTAACTACTAGTTTTGAGCTCATTTTTTAATAAAGTATTATTTTCCGAGCAGCCAAATTTTTGTTGGAGGTGGGGGAGTCCTCTCTCTCTACCTCTCTCTCTACCTCTTCATCCATAGGACCCAGTTCTGAGTTTCCCGGAGCATCCTCTGCCTTGGTTGCCTCCATCGCGAACCGCAGGAGACCCTAGAAAATGATGACTATTGAATGTTGGCCCATGACTGTTATCATGATATTAGATAGGCCTTCAGATCAGTCATGGCATTTATGGCAGAGACCGAAATTTATTTACTAACAGCAGATATTAGATTCAGGTTAAGAATATCCCTGACTGGAGCAGATGTTCACGTAGCAATCAACCTTTGCAATGCAATTTATATTTAAGGGAAAACCATCTAAATTTCCTAGTTTAATTCACACCAGGGCGAAACATGTGGACATAAAAACGAAATCCCATGATCTAAGGCGCAATATTTAAAAAACCACATACTTGTAAGGTTCTGGGCTGCCTAGGCTGGTCCGCCACCGGCTGCAGGTTCCGTGAGGACTCATCGTTGACCGGGTACCCCAGGGCACCGGCAATAACGTTGCTGCTTCCCGGATTATCAGACGCCATTTTACAAGGCAATTCCCACACTGTATTAATAATATAATTTTATGGTTAACCACTACAACTAAACTAGCTGATATCACATGAAACTAAATTCAAATCGTATGATTCATGCTTCCTGATTCCTGCCTGATGAAATTTTC
The DNA here is from genome assembly GCA_944567765.1 of Carterocephalus palaemon. Taxonomy (NCBI): domain Eukaryota; kingdom Metazoa; phylum Arthropoda; class Insecta; order Lepidoptera; family Hesperiidae; genus Carterocephalus; species Carterocephalus palaemon. The sequence continues at coordinate 10,185,080 of OX155657.1, read as the reverse complement.
CGACGAATTCGTGGAACAACTAAAATAATCACTTGAAAACTAGAATCAGTGATTACTTGCTCAGTGCAGTGCTAGAATCAACTATAATATTTTCAAATGTCACTGTCACAATGTCACATTCACTTACATGTCATGTCATGTCCAGGGCTACGTTCTTTTACCTCGCCCGACGACGGGCGTTCACTCCAAGCCGAGCGACGATGGGGCGACGTCCGTCATCCGACGTTTACGAACGACACTGCATAGCTGTTACTGTCAAAATAGACATTTTTGTCATTTTTTGTTTACATTATGTACAATAGTCGTTTCGTTTGAATTGTGGAAATCTTTTTACGTAGAATCAAGCTAAATCCGTAAAAAAAGACCAGTTTTAAGTGGCCAAATGGATCGCCAGATCGTCAGAATTGTTTTGGTGCCTTTTACTATTGTGTCCTTCACAACATTTGCCTGAGCCATACTGATCTCCATATTCAAGAGTATGTTGATGAGGGCATGCTTCATCTCCACTCCACCAGACCTAAGACAACAGTGACACAAGCAATGTAGAAGTTGATCGGAATATTGCGAGATGAAATAGCTGCAACACTATTTTCTCAGAGGGGGATAAGTTTACCCTAAGAACTGTTTTTCATTCAGTTTCTAGTTTTTAGAATTATAAAGATATATAATGGAGTGTTGTAGTTGAGGAGTTTTGATTGTTTTGAAGAATTATTTTGGCTCCATGTGCAGGCCAGGTCCACGGTACCATATTGACCGAAGTTACATAGCTATGTCAAATTTTAGCTCAATTGGATGCCAGCAAGTGCTTAGAAAATGGATTGCAAATTGTGAATTGGAACATCATGCCATCAAAGCAAGTTACATAAAAGCTTATAAAAATCCTGTGAATGTACTAAAATGTGACTTTAATTGATGTAACTGAGTGAAGAACACTTCATTGAATAAACAATAATCTGAATGAAATTGTTTCCATTTTGAAAATTAGATTTTATTATGTACATTGTACCCCATGTACTTATTACAAACATAAAAATCACAGGGTAATTTTTACTGCCATATATTAAATTTAAAGCTATTTATTTAATGTGTCCTTCAGGATAAAAAGTACCCTATTTCCTATTCCAGGGTCTTGAGTTCCATACAATGCATGCATGTATAAATGCATACTTTTTGACTTTTTTACATTTTTCATTAAGATGTAACAAAATTAAAACCACGTTATATATCATCACAGTTTTATTAAAATCCATCCGTTTAGTCTAAAATACATAGAATACACTTTAATGTACACACAAAGTAATTACAAAAACACAATATTGAATTATCGAAGAGATTACAAAAGGTACAACCGGCCTTGATCGTCGTAATATTAACTGGCCATTTTGAGTAACAATATTCATTGTTTCCATTTTGATTCGATTCAACGATGAATATAATGAAGATAGATTTAATATATTTACACGAAACACTGTTTAGCGCGAATGAAAACTTAAATTATTAATATCCTGAAAAATCTAAAAATGTTTATTTCAAAGAAGTGCCAAATGTCAAAATAGAAGCTATAAAGACAGTTGACAATATGTTAAAACGTCAGGGTGACTTTCACCCACCTATTTCGTGGGGTGACCGGTGCGTCGTCGGGCGACATATGAACGGCTAATAATGATCGTCGAGCGATCACCCGATGGTTTTAGAACGCGGATAATGTCATCGAGCGTCGTCGGGCGAGGTAAAAGAACGTAGCCCAGTGTTACCAGAATATTTTTTCTCGAATCGCCTCGCCGGAGCGCTCGTGTAGCCCCGAGATAGAAGATAGATAGCCCCATCATGGCGCACAGATAGTTAGGGCGGGAAAGTTTAAATAAATTCATGAGCTTATTATTACTTTTATATTTATTAAATTCGTACTATTATTTAACAATAACTTTTTTGAATAAATAATTAAATTTTAAAAATTATATAATTAAAATTTTTATAATAACTTAAATAATTAAATATTATAAAATATTATCTTAATATGTATTATAAAATAACAGTATATTTATGTATTTTTTAAATGTTAAATATTTTTTATATATTAATCTTTGATAGAACTGACTTAAACATTTTTTAACATACTAAAACAGGATAAATTACCTAATTTAGTTGATCACAAATCTTATGGCTTATGGAGTTCGCATTGTTGCTTGTGTGTTTTTTAATCTATTTAAGCAAGTTAAAGTCATTTGACCATTACCCCCTTAGGGGATGAATTTTCAAAAATCCTTTCTTAGTGCTAAAAGGAACTCCTGTGCAAAATTTCAAGTTTCTAACCCTTATAGTTTAGGCCCTGCGTTGATATGTCAGTCAGTCAGTCAGCTTCTCCTTTTATATATATAGATAACAATAAATAACCTGTTGGCGTTATCGATACCAAGACATGAATTTATTCGAAATGTAAGAAAATCTACGTCTTCCTGAATTAATCAAGTTAAAAGAAAATAATTGATTGGTGCTTTATTTGCACACATTGTTCAATATTATCTCTAGTCATCAGTTGAACTGATATCCCAAGTAGAGTAGCATGTTGACAGTAAAATACAGGTCTTACAATTTAATCTCGTTGATAAGCGCTCAGATAAGTTATCATAAAGATAAACTATATTTTAGCGTAAATATATTTTCATAACAGCAAGTTATACGGTTTACGTGTCTACACGCCCATTTAATTTTATTGTTTTGAAGAATTTTTCATCGAAATACATAAAAATACAAGATAAGAAAACATTTTATAAGTCGTCTAGCTAGTATACTGTAAGTGTTATTTTATTTATTTAAAAATATTCCAAAACACTTCTAGAATTATTATTATTATATAATTTACAATGTGTAATATATAGGTTTAAAGACATTTATTCTCATAAAGACTTACATTAGTCACTTACAATATATTGTTTTCAGCACTATGATAATTTCAAACATTATTGTGATGAATCAAGCTTATTAATACAGGATAATTGATTGTCATTATCCTGTATTAATTTGTACCTAATTGTATTCTTTAAACGAATAAACAAGTGTATCATGTACACTTGTTTATTTCTCGGTTACTTTTGTCACCTGTTCTATCAAAAATATTCTGTGACCTACTACTGTAACTGTACTACTACTCGTATCCTGATTGAAATTCACTGTACTGAAATTCAATAATCTAATGATGTGATGACTGACTGACTGACTGACTGACTGACTCACTGACTGACTGACTGACATATCAACGCAGGGCCTAAACCATAAGGGCTAGAAACTTGAAATTTTGCACAGGGGTTCCTTTTATAACGTAGGGGAGCACTAAGAAAGGATTTTTGAAAATTCACCCCCTAAGGGGGTAAAACGGGGGTGCAAAGTTAGTATGAAACTTTGCCGTTTTTGATTTTATTCGAATGAAATTCAGTACCTATGAAGGTTTTTTATTGAGTTTCGAAAATCATCTCTTAAGGCGGTAAAAGGGGGGTGCAAAGTTAGTTGAAGTCATGTGGGCAACCCGAACGCGGGCAGACGTCGTTAATGTGTCTAATTCCACGCGAGCGAAGCTGCGGGCGTCCACTAGTATATGTATGTATATGATAATTACACTCTCCACTTTTAAAAGAAAGTGACAAATCTAAATACCTATCTCATATTTAAGTATTTGTAATGAAAATTAAAATAAGCCTTTACCTGCGATGTACCATTACAAACAGTTTCATGTGAGAACTATTGTTGTCAGCGTAAAATTAACAAGGGTCTACAAGAATTTCTTTAAGATGCGATTAACTTATTCTTTCAAATTCCAAAAGGCAGCCCTATTTATGAACCGAAGTAACTTAAACAAGGCATGATTTAAAAACACGTTATTTTCCAGAATTTGGTTAGTAATACCACAGACAGACTACATACATTACTCTATGGTAATACTTACCTAATATTCTTTGAGCTCCATTAATTGAAACCGATATGGTTCTTGATGTACGGGGCTGGGCAGATTTTAAATAAAGTACAAAATCTGAAGTGCCCTAATTCTACTCTACATATTTCGATAACTCATTGTCGAACTCAAATCTCAACCGTTGTTATTGTGATGTTCCTACCTAGATAATAATCGCCCAAGGTTGTTTTGCTATATGATGACGTCGATATTGAATTGAAAACAAAACAAATGTAGAAAATTTAAAGATAATGACATTAATCAGACATTTCACACGTTCAAAAATATGTTTTGCACGAACACGGTTTGGCCAAAGGTCGCCTGAAAAGCGAGAAAGAATAAAACATGACCTAGTTTTTAAAAAAAAAAGCACTTATTTTCAATCCACAAACCGCCATTGATTTACTACTAAACTACGCGTTTTATGGTAACTTGCAATAAAGATATCCTATAATTACGTACGGGCTCTTCTTCTATTGCAAAATTCAATGAAAATTAATTAATTAAATGGTTTTATTTTTCAGCACAAGATACATTGCAGCAAGAATTACTAGAATTATTCGTTTTTTGACAGTTAAATAAACTAGCGTTGCATATCTCCCGAAAATTCTCGAAATTACTGTAAATTTCGATTCTTGGAAAATTCAGGAAATAGAAGATAAATAAAAACAGCTGAAATCTATAACATCGTTCGTTAGGTAAGTATATTTTAAGGAAAAATAGCTTTACAAATGGTATGTAAATATCTAAGAAACTTACTTTAACTTAGAACTAAAACAATGCAGTTAATGAAACCGGTCAAGTGGGAGTCGGACTCGCACCCGTAGGGTTCTGTCATAGAATAAAGAGTCGCTCCGGAGCGACTCTTTATTCTATGGTTCTGTACCTACTGCGATACCACCAATCGATTTTTAAGGTGACTCTTAAGGTGACCTATATTTAACTTTTTTATTGTTTATTGTGATAGCGGCCACCCTTACACAATACGTGTATATTATTGTGGCAGGTATTCTGTGAAAATTTCCGGTGTCTAACTGTTTCCATTCATGAGATAGAGCCTTGTGATAGACAGACTGATAATGGAGGGATTTACTTCATTTGGTTCATATATCAATGTTTATCAGCATCTAAGTACAATCGATGCCTGGACACTGGCCGCTCTGTTTTTATGTCATCAATGAGCTGCAAGACTTTAATTTTAAAAGTCCTCATTTGCTTTTCCGACATGTTTTTGAATTCCGGAAGGAGACTCAAGAAGAAATACTTCATATGATCCTTTTCGCTTTGATCTGGAGAACAATATTTTTGTTCAGTTTTTGCCCGCAAGTGCTCCGGTATAGAGAATTCTGTTTCACTCGATAGCCGTCGACAAGGAGTATTTATTTCCGCTTGTGGGGTCAATTTTTCATGAGTTTCTGTTGGAAACTCATGACCGTTTTGAGCATCATCCCATGTCGTCTGCGAAGGCGAATCTTCATCTTCATGAAATGAAATTCTATTGTCTTCATCCTTTATCGGTACAATAAGATCTTCCCTTTCTCTCTCTTCATTCTCTTCAGCACCCGATGCTTCCTCCCGAAAGATAGAGTCATCCATGGGCTTAGAGAAAGGTACAATAAAATTTAGATACCTACTTAAGTAGTAGGTCCTCTTGGGTTTGGCATTCTTTGATGGTTTGAAACTGCGTCTGAAGGTTGATCTGATGTTGCGCCACTTATCCTTGCATTCAGCCACTAAAACATAGGAATTAAAACATTTTTTTTTAAGCTTTACTCATTGCAAACTAGCAAGAACTTTTTTGTTCCTTATTTGAACGGTTACAATACTGGAAGAATTCTTCGTACCTGGTAACTGTATCGCCTTTGATATCTCCAGCCAAGCTTCGTCCGTCACGTCTTTTCTGGCGTAATCGGGCAGCGTGCTATTGTACAGACATTCGTGTTTTTCTACTTCCAATACCAGTGTGACATGTATATCTCGCTCCATTTTTACCGCTTACGTACCGCTCTAGCGTCTCGCAACACTTGAGACCCGGAATGCTGAGCTGTTATGGCCGTACCGCCATTGAGCCGTACCGCTGACGCGCATGCGCCGTACCGTACCCGCTTGGCCCGCTTGTTGCGCTGAATGCCGAGCGGCAACTGAGGGGGACAGGCGTTTTACCGATCGTACCTCCTCAGCCCACTCATTCAATACAATAAACCCGTCCGATGAAGGATTTTGGGGACGTTGTTGTATAATTCCTGAGGTTGTAGCGCGTTAGATTGAATGAAATGACATTAATTTATATTGTAATTCTAGTTATTTAGTCACCTGTCGAGCCTAGGAAGTTGAAGTTAAAAATTAAATTATTTGTTACAAAATCATTTGGATTATTTTAACGTATCAGTAGGTAATATATTTAGGATCCTTTCCTCATTATTTAACAGGTGGGTAGATCTTGAAATTTTCAAAAGCCTTCCAGCATGTCTACTTGTTAAAAAGAAATGTATTTCTCAATTCCAGCAATGGCGCCACGCCAGGACATCATAGTGCAGCCGAACCGGATCCAGGTAGAGCAGACCCGGCCTCCGCCCCCGCCGCCGCCGGGGCGCCTGCAGCGGCCCCCGCACGACAACCCCGCCGTCTACCTCGAGCGGTCGCAGAATGCGCGCAGGAATACCGCTACCGTGCAACGTCAGCGCACTTAAAGCCACTGGAATACCGCTACCGTGCAACGTCAGCGCACTTAAAGCCACTGGAATACCGCTACCGTGCAACGTCAGCGCACTTAATGCCACTGGAATACCGCTACCGTGCAACGTCAGCGCACTTAATGCAAAAAGTGATTTTCGCGGCAATAAACGACATTAGTAGTAATAAGATCGCTAGCAGTGTGCGCCTGGCCTTACAGTATAGATGGATGATGTGTATGAAATGTTAGACTAGCCTTTGTGTCAGATAAGCATAGCTGTACTTTGGGCAATCTATTAACGAGCGATCATTGAAGCGCGCGGAATCACCGCCATCGTGCAACGTTAGTGCTCTAAGCACTTGAGTATCTATGGGCTACCTTTACTGCGCGTTCACACCAAGACACATGCAACATATTAAAATACGAAACTCGTCACATTGTACAAATCGCTCCTGTTTTGATGGCGCTCTCCTCCTGTATAAAATACATTAGGAACTTATTTAATTATTGATAGGCCATGTACTGTACAATAAATAGAAGAATAAGAACATAGTCTTTGTTGATTGGACGTAAAAAATGGTACAATTGTTGTAGAATGTCTTAGGACTGAATGTTTTGCGTTTAAAGTAGAATCTGGCTAGTAATTAATCATTTTGTACAGAATTATCAATTCTGTGACGTTTTGTTTCGCTGAAAGTTTGACACATCAAGTGTTGGTGCGAAAGTTCCCGAAACATCGACAAGAACTTGTCAAAAAACATGTGTTCTTGTTGGATAGCCGGTGTGTACGCACCGTTACAGTGTAATGTAGGTTGTTAATGTTTTTCTGTATATTGTGGCTGTGACTTGTCCCCAAATATAAATCTAATGATATTAATATACGTTACAAGAGGTAGCTAAGCCACCAACGCACGAATTGGTGTCACTTGTGACCATTCCAGTCAGTCGAGCTGTCACCTGTCATTGTGATCGCGCGCGCTAACTGTACTGATTACAAATAGCTGTCTCTTTCACTCTTACGCTTTGTGTATTTCCTGTCGCACTTATAACGTGTGTGTAGATATACAATGTTATTAAATATGTATGTATGTGTCGCGGAACGATTTTGTTGTGCGTGCAGTATGAACGTGACGTATCTTTCTTAAAATATCATTGGTAGGGATCATAGAAATTGGATTTATTAGTAGGCGAAATTCAATTTTTCGATAGGGCGATACTACGTCTATTCCCGATCCAAAGAAATTGAATTATGTTGTCAAGACCCAATCCGACTGTAGGTATAGGGTACTTGTATTAGAAATGGAAAGGGATTAAATATTCCTAATAATAATAACTGTGTGCATATTGCAAACGGTTTGATGTTTAATAGATGCAATTTACAGTTCTTCTAATTTACGATTTATTTTGCCAAACTTTGAGCAACGTACCTAGTCTCTTTTATCTAGACATATTTTCCTGATGTAATATGTCATAAGTTAAGGGCTGTCAAATCCAGAATATTTATTTTAATAACCCAGTAATAATAAAAACATAACATCCCTAATCGCACTTTTGTGGTAGTATGTTGTAATTCCTGTTGTAATTATTTAAATTTAAACATTTTTTTAAGAAAGAACAATGAAAATACCTATAGAAACAATAAAATATTTTACTTTTGACTTGATGTCAATACTAGGAACTAGGAAATAGATTTGAGAGATGATAAACGGAACAAATTGTTTTTGAATGACCAACCTAGCCATAGATTTATTACTATAATTTCATCATATTCATTCCTGAACAAATATATAGGCGAAACAAAATGTCGCGATTGTATCGATATTACAATCATTAAAGTAATAATTCTATGCTTTGGTATACATACTCTTGTATTTCTGAATAACTAAATAACTATTATAAGTAGATGATAAGCGAATACAAGTATTATTTATATATTTAAGCAATTTAGGTAATTTAGGTAATTTTTTGGTTATAGAAGTACCAATACCTATACTAATAAGAGAATAATACCTATATGTATAAATAAGAGTTCGTTATTGTGGAGTAATAAAAATAAGATTAAATCGATTAAGTATTATTATTTAACGTGGTGGGTGAATAACTAATTGTATAGGTAAGGTAAGGTACACATTTTGCTTAAATATTTACCTTAAGTCATTATTCATAGATTTTAATGTCAACGTTATGTGGCATGCATGTAAACTTAAAGTAGATAGGTACCAGTCAACGGTTCTTAACTTTTTTTCTGTTGATGTCAGAATGTACATAGGTACTAGTTAATCATGTGGTAAGTTGGTAAGTTACTTGATCTGTGGTTTGTTCTGTTACCCAGAGAAGATGGTGAAATATAAGTAATCCACGACGTGTCCAGGACTCCGTAGATAGAGCTGTGGTGTAGGTATTTGGTAGATAAACAGGTATTAATTTGTACATACTAGATAGTGGCTAGGCCTACATACATAACCAGATAGGAAATTTCCTATCTAGTAGTTATCTACTTACTAGCAGCTTTTCGTTCAAAATATTAAAATAAAACCATAAAACACGGTTTTATTTTAATGCACAGTGTGAAACCAGTTTAACAATACCATATTTTATGCAGGCGTCATTATTTCGTCTTATAATTGATTAGCAACAAGCAGTAAAAATAAATATGACAGCAAGTGGCGTGCACGGAGCGGCAACGTCGCGCGATCGATCCGTGAAAGCATCGTTTCAAGTTTCTTATTTTCGATCCCGCTATAGTTAAACCGCCACAAGGGCGCGTTTAAGAAGCCTTATTTCAAGTATATAAAGTCGATAATTGCTTGTTTGTAGCGTCTGTCGTAGTGACATGCAATAGTATTATCGATTTCGGCAATGATACAAAGAAATGATTATACCTATTCTAGTATGTAGTTGCGTAGTAAGTATTTATATTAACATCATGGCAAGATATCGTTGGCCCACTGAGCACGTTGAGATAAGAAATGAATTGAGGCTAGGTATTTCGAACTCCTCTTTCTATCACTCTCTCACACCTAGATCTCAAGAAGGCGTTATAGAAAAGAAAATAACAATTTGAGGGATAAATTCTGAATTTTTCTTAAAATAATTGACAAGGCATCCTTGGTTGGCACCTTTTTTTAGTATCTTTTTTATTTTCTAAACCACGTTTTAACTTAAATTAAACGACCTCGATTCCTGCTAAGACCTGACTTTGTATTTTTTTTAATGTAGTGTAGTGAACGTTATCGTGTATCCAGCCCCTAGATTAAATATTTAATCTTTTTTTTTTTCAGAATTCTATTATTGTTCTATTGTCATCATAATTACAACCCTTGCTTTGTCCCACTGCTGGGCACGGGTCTCCTCTCAGAATGGGAAGGATTAGGCTTTAGTCCACCACGTTGGCCAAATGCGGATTGGCAGACTTCACATGCCTTCGAGAACATTATGAAGAACTCTCAGGCATAGAGGTTTCCTCACGATGTGTCCTACACCGTTATAACAGGTGACTTAATTTCTTAAATCGCACATAACTTAGTAATCTTAGAGATATTGTAAAGTGTTAATTTCTCCCTATGTGTCGGTCTTACCCCCATCAGTCTATATGTACCTATATAATATTAATTTATTTATGTAAGTAAATAAATAGTCATAGATAAGTTAATACCTACAAATAGCTAGGAAGTATAAACAGGAAAAACTGACAGTTAATTAATTATATACACCTAGCAACATTTTAGAGGACTACAAACAAGTTACACATATATAAGTATGTGAATTTGATAAGTTGATTTAGTTGAACGATATAGGTATTAATTGCGTATATTAGACCACTGAAAGAATAATCGCAAATAGTAGGTAGGTATTACTAATTTGTGCACGAGAATATAGACAAAGTCATAGGCACGACCTAGTTCGATACACATAAGGGGATTACAGACAGTAACGTACTTAGGCTTAAACACAGTACGCTTAAAAGCTTAGGGCTGTATTTTAAACCGTAAATCTCGTAAACGCGACATACGCAATGCGACACTTTATAACGTTATTCTGTTTCTCTGCGAAACTTTGAGTATTTTGTGACTTTGAAATAACTTTAAAGTGAAACTTTGACTATTTTGTGACTTTGAAATAACTTAAGTGTATTTTCCATGGCTTTTGTTAAGTATATACATAGATTAATGATATATTTAGATCAAAACAGTGCACCGATTGTGACCACTCAATAATTTGGCCTATACATTTTTACCGGGAAAATACATTAAATAAAACAAAACCCTTTGTTTTACCACCTACCACCCATATTACCGAATTGCCGTTAAAGGACAAATATTTAAGAATGTAACCGAATGTCTGGTTCATGTAGATTTTTCTTCCCGGACCTCCTGAAAAAAGAAAATTGTCTATTTCATTGTCTATTTCATTGAACAGGAAAGGAACAAAGTGAAATTACATGACTAAACCAAGTGTAGGTATTAGGTAGGTAAATTTTAACTTGAATGAATTCACCGCTGGTAGGATAAAAACGCTATCTATTTGCGAAAATTGATTAAAACTACATCGTGAAGTCACATACGGAATGTTTGCTGCGTGAAAAATTTGGTATAGGTATAGTCTATTCTAAACTTTTTCCATACATACAGCATAAGTTTATTACTATTACCACAGTATAATGATATATTGAATAAGTACAATAAAGTATTTTATGGGGAACTGTGTTCGCTTCTACAATAAAATACCCGGAAATATTACTTGTCTCTCAGAGAACTTTCTATAAAATTAATGACTACTTGAACGATAGAAATGCTTGGTGCGATGTATCTCCAGCTCCACTTGTTCAATAATAATGTACCTTGATCAAATTATAAAAATTGTACTTAAATTTTGAAAAGAGTAACTAGGTACCGAGTTTCTTGCCGTGTTCTTCTCGGTAGCATCAACTTTGTGAACCGGCGGTAGATACAAAAATGTTATGAAGTTCATTAAGCGTATACAAAATACTATATAGGTACTTACTTATTAATAATATAAATATAATATCAGATAGATAACATATAATTACTCTGTGGTATTTTAGTGGTCCTCTGCCCACAGTCAAAGGCATTCGGCGCTGACTCCCACTCAGATGTTTACAACGCGCGCAGACATGCATAGACAAGTAAAAGTTGTGTCGCGTCGACGAGAGCTCGCTCGGCTCCAGAAACCTTGATCTCGGGCAAACTAAGCCCGACATAGCTGTTCTAAGCTCGGCTTACCTGGAGCGCTGCCTGTGTCCATTGAACGATCACATAATCTATATATGTAAAAGGAGAAGCTGACTGACTGACTGACATATCAACGCGACTGAAGTTTAAGGGTTAGAAACTTGAAATTTTGCAAAGGGGTTCCTTTTATAACGTAGGGGAGCACTAAGAAAGGATTTTTGAAAATTCACCCCCTAGGGGTAAAACGGGGGTGCAGTTAGTATGAAACTTTGCCGTTTTTTGAAGTCAAGTGGGCAACCCGAACGCGGGCAGACGTCGTTAATGGGTCTAATTCTACGCGAGCGAAGCTGCGGGCGTCCACTAGTTTTCAAATAGACAAACATTCAACAAGATGCGAGTACAGGCGCGGTCACAGCCTGAAATTTTGGGGGTGGTCACCAAAACTACGTAGTTCGGTTCGGTTCCTTGTTTCTAAACTAGATGTCATTTCCAAGTTATTTTGGCCATCGGACGTAGTTCATAAAAACTCGGCCGGACGGTAGTCGGATAGCTAGAAATTTCCTTTTATTATTTGGCAAATTTTTGAGATTTGTCAATTTGACCTTAGATTTTGGGGGGGGTCATGTCCCCTGTGACCCCCCCCCCTTCGGACCGCGCCTGTGCGAGTATACAGTTAGATTGCTAATAGATAGCAAACGAGCGTGCAGCTCCACCCAACCTTTGCCGCTAATTACAACTAAGACTGGATTTTTTTAATTTTCTTTTTATTAATTTATCAACGATAAATACATTATTAACTAAAAAAAACTTAAGCATATGAAAGAACATTGAATGCGTAGTCAATTACAGGTCTTACCAATACATTACAGGTAGTAGGTTTTATAAAGAGGTACTTTACTTACAATTTATCGACTTTGAATATGGCTCGAACAAGGACTGGGATGATTAGTCCAGTGGACCCTATACATAGGCTCTACCACCTATGTAAAGTTTTCATATTAGCTCTAACATCTACATTAAATTGATTAAAAATGGCGCGATAAGCTCTCCTCTTGGACCCCTTTGGTGAAGTCAACGACCTTTTCGCGGACCCCAGGCTCAGAACCCGGCGGGGGCAGATATTTATTTTTCATGGATAAGTATTTGTGTTTGGGTCATGAGTGTTGGGTTGGTTTGTCTGTCCGCCACACGCATCAACCACCGTGTGGGTTTGAGTGTGAAAGCGTGTATTTAAAAAAGAAAAGTCTATATTAACTAGTACGGCGTGTCCTTACTCAAAAAAGAAAGTTCGTTTACCTACCCGTTAACTCTTTATTCTCTTGTTATCTTTTTTATGACTCTTTATTTAGTTTGTTAGCCACGGCGTGATCAAATTAAATTGTATTAACATACAAATGAAATTGAATTTGTTAAATTATTTAGCATTATTGAGAAGTCTAACCAATGGATATTTATTATTATTGAGTAACGTGGGTCAAAGGTCAAATTTATCAAAATAATAGTATCTTCTAAATTTAATCTACTACTTAACATTACTGGTTCGCGTATCCTTTGCTTATATGTAACAGTAAACTCGTCTTAGCAACCAAGAAAGATCGTCAAGTCTCAATTAAGTATACGACATTACCGCACAGAAGAATGCTGAGAAGAGGTGCCATGGAAACAAACTTTACGTAGACTTAGAAGCAGGTATGCAATGCATAGATATAGAACAACTGGGTCGGTCATCCCGAGCTGAGTTACAAAGTAGGCGAAAATAAAGGTAAAACACACTGAGCCTGAACAAGTACGAACATTATTTTATTGGAAGACACTAGGTACGATATGATTTTAGGGTTTTAGTGATACCAGGCGTGGTTTGTTGACGCAAACAAAATCACCCATGCTATTTATCTATCTATACTCACTCATATTATAAAGAGGAAACATTTGTTTGTAATGTTTTCACACAAAATGACTGGGTCTAACTTACCAGTCACAATTATGGCCACTTAACGCAGTTTGGTTACATTCAGACCATTAAAATTATTGTAAATTCTTGTAAGTAAATTCTTATATTACGTGGATTAGGTATATTATGGAGTTTGTACGTACGATTTTTATATACTTAGATCTAGATGTAGCGTAGGGTTAACATTGAATAACCTTGAATTTGTTTGTCAGGGAATGATGGTATTGTTAGCCACGAGCGAAGCCATACACCCTAGATGCTTACTTAAATTAAACACCACAGACAAATACATTACAGGGCGCATGTCGACGCATTAACAACGACGTCCTGGCATTAAGTAGGCGTCAACAGTAACGCTAAGTAACTAGTTTATTTAATTTGTACAATTTGACTACATTAGTCTTTTACTGAAACGAGGGAAAGTACAAAAATAAGTATTTTTAAAGTGTGCCCTAAATTTGCATAACTCAGCGGTTCGATACCTAAGTACCTAAGAAGCGTTGGGTGCAGTATGCAAAGCAGAAGTACTGTAGTCCATTAATAATGTCATTTCTAAGAAGTTTTTCCGCCTGAATTTATCTAAGTAATATAAGTGTTACGACAGGACACGATATTTCACGAGTAGAAGCATAAACGAGTATTTAACCACACAAGAGTGTGGAACATAGTCAAGAAGTTTCCAACTCGTTACATTCCATTTAAATTGTTTATTCAATTTACGTGTGCCCAAAATAGCGTAGCCGACGTTAGCACGTATTCGGAGTCCAAGAATATTAAAAAATATCCATTTCCAGCTGAAAGTGGGACAATTTAAGAAATTCCACCGCAAAATACAATTTCTCGTGATTAATGGGGCACATAATGTAATGGCGCAGTGTGCCGCCGCCCTTACTACGCGGCGTTGCCGCTCCGAACGCGGCCATTGCAAGGCGGGATCGTTCATGCTCGTTGCTCGGATGCCCGGCTGGTCGGAAACCAGAGCCCGAGCGAGAGATATGATAGATAATACAAAATATACCCTACGCCAACCCGAACCCAGGACGAACTAAACGACGCGGACGAGAGAAACGCAGAACGGAGGAGACGCCGCACCGCATCCGCACTAAACTTAACTACACTACAGCTACACTAGCTAGACACTACCGCAGTAGCGGTCCTAGTAAGCGGACGTGTATCACGTCGTACAGCGTATTACGTACACATTTTTCGTATTTAAACACGACGAAATAAGCCTGAATGCACTGGAGTAATATGTGGGCTTGGTAAGAACGGTAAGTCAAGCTATGTGTGAATTGCAGACACAGAGACTACGTGGCTAACGTAATAATTAGATATTGCCTTGTACCGACCCGCAAAAAATATTAATAACACGGGATTATGTTGTGATTATAATTAATTATAAATGATACATTCAGAGACTGGCTAGCGGCGATAACGATGAGTTTCTTAGATAGAACATTCTGTGATCATTAAAAAGAATTATGATGTTGTTTTCCTTTCATAACGTAACAGTATTTGTTTAATGGTTTGTTTATTCCATGTTTCTTTGCCTTTACCGTAAGAGACAGTGACATTAATTTATTTAAAACTAGCTTTTGCCCGCTGCTTCGCCGAGGAAAAATTAGTTCTGTTGACGTTGTGTCCGAATTAGTCCGAAAGCTTTTCAATAAACGTTCAAAGCATTCCAAGGGAACATACTTCCGGGATGAAAAGTATCCTATCTTGTACATAATGTATATGGATTCTTTTGTATCTAGGTATGTATGTATGATGTTGATAGATATATTATGAAGATATGACATGTAAGATAATCTAGACAGGAATGAAAATCCTGTCATACACCAGGCAATGAATAAATGCTTCTCGGCTGCCTATCCTTAAAGATTCGCAAGTCACTTTTTAAAACAACGTATATTAGGTCCCGACTCACCTACGCGTCCCCGGCATGGTACGCTCTGACCAGCGCCACCACCCGGAAGAACCTGGAATCAACCCAAACAAAGGTGTTGCGTACGATAGCTGAGGCTCCTCGCTACGTGCGTAACACCACCATAAGAAGAGACCTGAAAATCCCGGAGTTGGAGGAGTTCATCGGGGGGCTTGCGAACCGCATGTTCGCCCGGGCGGACGCCTCCAGCTTCGCGCACCTAAGAGACCTGGCCCCGCTTCATGCGAGGCCTCCGGACCGGAGAGGGCTACCGCGCGACATCATCGCGCAGGGAGCCCCTCCACAACAATCTTGAATCCACCAATCCGCTCACCGCCTTCAAGCCGCCGTTCCGACCGCTAGCGGGCTCCTGCTGGGCTTCTCACAAGGGATCCACCTGGTAGGGCCTGACCGCTCGGGCGGCGTGAAGAAAGCGTGGTGAGCGCGCCAGAAGCCAACAACGGACAGCACGCTGTCCAGCCCAAGGACCGGCCCGTCGTCACGGGCCGCGAAAGAAATCGCAGGCAAGGGGATATATAGGCCCCGTCTCTGCTTCCCCACGCCCCCACGGGCGCGTGAGAAGACCAACGTCTCTTTAAAACAAACTATTACACGTTAAATTCGCAAGGTTCTGCATGTGTTTGAAATGTTTGAATAGTCTGTGATTGACGGGCATTGTTCCGTGCTGTCTCTCTCTAGCGCGGCCGCCTCGCTCTAACATATTTCCTGCAGGCCTGTCAGATCTGAATAACAAATGATGGGTGAGATGAAATGTAAGACTTGCATTGGGTACTTAAGACGTTCAATACAAATTTAATTCTTTTTCTGTAGATAATGTTGATATAGATACCATTTACCGCGGCACGGATGGAGGTACCTGGTACCACGCAATTCTTGCTCTGTTTCATGTAAATTCGTGGTCACATGTTCGTATAACAATAAAATGGTCATTATGTATGTATGTATATGTACAAATGTACAACTGCCTAATCAACAAATATCCAAAGTAATACTTATCAATTTAGTTCGTACTACCTCGTACTAAGCTAGCTATTCAGCCAGCATACATACTCACCACAAACACAATTAGGTTCTTAATGATGGTTAACATATTTTACTGGATATGATAATAGATTAGGTAGGTTACCTACTTGTTTAATTGTTCTGCTAAATTAGTCGGTCAGAAAAAGTCAATATAACCACAGAATAATAGATATAACTGAGAGTTGTATTGTTATGTGTAGTGTAGCTAGTTATTATATGGTAAGTAGGTACTAGGTACTCAGTTACGATTGTAAAGCTTTAGAGTAATCCTTATCTCATGATAATTTATACGGAGAAAAGAAAACAGACTCGGGTTTACATACATTCTTGTACCTATTATATTATTCCTAGAAAAAATGTAAAGAACCGTCCATGTAAGAGGCAAAGCAGCGCTGAAATTGGGTGTGTTTATCTTTTTTATGTTGGCAGCGCCGTATTTATGGTATCGTTAGGTTGGCAGGCGTGACCTTGAGAGTTATTCAAAATGGCTTCTGTATTTTTACGCACGAAAAAAGCAGTGAGCTTTCCAAGCAATATGTTATAGGTTGAGGTTAGGTATGCTAGGTATTTCTAAAGTGTTCGTCTCTGTAACTCCGGAGCAGAATACTACTACCCTTGCCTATTGTAAGAGACTAAAAAGGTTTGTGGATGGGTGACCGCTAGTGGCAAAATTTCATGGATGCTACCGTGCTTCGGAGGGCACGTAAAGTTGTCGGTCCCGGTTGTTTTCAGTGGTGAAAACAATCGTTGAACCTTGTCGAAGACCTTCTGGTAGCTTGATACCTCCACCAATCCGCATTGGAGCAGCGTGGTGGAGTATATTCTAGACCTCCCGCAGATCAGATCTGTCAGTCTGCGGGGGAGACCCGTGCCCAGCAGTGGGACGTCTATGGGTTGCATCTCGACTTCCTTTAATTTTTGAGGATAAAAAAAATAACTACAAAACAACATGTCGTAAGTATGGACTATATTTTTACACATCAAAGTAATTGTAATTCAAAATTTTGCTGTTTTTAGGGCCGACCGCTATCTAGAGAGCTGTTGGAGTGTTGGACCTTTTCCCCGACCATCCGGGGGTTATAGTGGCTAACGGTTGCGCGCGGTACGCATGCGCGAATATACTGTCTCCCACGCCCAACAGCGGGGATGTCCACCCACGGCTCACCCCTGAAGCAAATGCCCGGATAGGACCATCCTGACATCCGGATTCCTTCACGCAGGGGCACACAGCGCGAATGAAAAGGAAGAGTTTCGGTCTTTTGTGTTCGTATGTTCTTGTTTAAATAACATATTATTTAGTAATTTTTTCACTGTCCATTATTTTAATTTTAAACATAATATTATTTATTATTTTTGTAAATAATAAAAAACTATACATGAAATAAAGAAATAGGCGGCGATTATTAAAATATATAGTAATTCAAAATTCTGCTGTTTTTAAGGCCGACCGCTATCTAGAGAGCTGTTGGAGTGTTGGACCTTTTCCCCGACCATCCGGGGGTTATAGTGGCTAACGGTTGCGCGCGGTACGCATGCGCGAATATACTGTCTCCCACGCCCAACAGCGGGGATGTCCACCCACGGCTCACCCCTGAAGCAATTGCCCGGATAGGACCATCCTGACATCCGGATTCCTTCACGCAGGGGCACACAGCGCGAATGAAAAGGAAGAGTTTCGGTCTTTCGTGTTCGTATGTTCTTGTTTAAATAACATATTATTTAGTAATTTGTTCACTGTCCATTATTTTAATTTTAAACATAATATTATTTATTATTTTTGTAAATAATAAAAAACTATAAAGGAAATAAAGAAATAGGCGGCTGTAGTGTATGCGCCAGGTCAGTCACGCGCTAGCGGTGAGCCAGTACGGATGTGGGCCGAACGCATTACCTACTTCACCTATTGAGTGATCAAAGGCGTGTTTTATTTATATATGGACACCCAAACACTACAGCGACCTTCATACTTTGCCGATATGAAAAAAAACATTAATACAGGATTTCTTAGAATAATAAAGAGAAACATAAAAAAGTAAAAAACTATTTTTATAGCTGCTTTTGTTTCCACGGCTGGCCTGAAAAGATAGACACCATATTATATGTTTATAGTACATGCGTAGCTCTAAATGTTTGTTCTAAAGGTGAAAAATATTGGTACCTACTAACATAATAAAGATGTGAGAACGTCATGAATTAAGTAGTTATCACTGATATAAGAACTTATGTCATTTGGCTCTAAAATATGTTTTACTAAACGAATGACAAGTAATGAACCGGTGGATTAACTATCCTGATAATGATATTGATTTTATTTCCAAAATGGCGGGCTGTGGATTTCAGGTCCATAAATCTTACACTTTAGTGCATTTTTACCCAATCGAGATGAAGATAATCAAAAAACAAAACAAGAAAGTGCCTAAAAGGTTATCAGTAGGACGGCGTAGCGTCCATAGCCCAATGGCTCGCCTCGATTCAATGTGATCGAAAGAGTTAGGCAACGACGGGCGCGGTCAGTTTGTTGGATGGGTGACCGCTAGTGGCAACATTTCATGGACGTTACCGTGCTTCGGAGGGCACGTAAAGCCGTCGCTCCCGGTTGTTTTCAATGGTGAAAACAGGTCGTGTTAAATTATATTTAATCGTAAGTTCATAGGCCAATTTTCTTACCTCTTTATTAGATAGTCCAAAATATATATCTGCACATCGCATTAAACATTTTGAAAACACTTGTTCTTGGTCTTTAATAAAAACTCGATTATGTGCTCTGTACCCCATTTCTTCTTCTTCCTCGCCGGATGCATCTCGCTTTCGAATGTATCTTAGAAGAGAGCAGTGGTTTAACCTATGCTTGTCTGCCGATTCTCGAAGTGTATCTCCATCTTTTACCTCCGCATATGCGTCTCTATATCTGCACAAGTCCATCTGCCCCCTGGAAGTTTTTCTTACGCGAACTCTCGGCATCTAGAAAACAACAAAAAATAATATATTAACTGTTTCAAATGTACCCACAAAAATTGTTTCAACCGTCCCCAACCCCGCCATTGGTAAGATACAGTTTACAGTAATGGTAGAAATAATAGCACATTCAAACTAGCCATCATTCTGTATTCTATAAGCTTCACTTAAATCACAAACACTCACTCAATTCACTTGAATAGATCAACATGGTAATAGCATAAATCTCAGAACAAAAATATGTACTTACTTTCGGGCACTGAGTTAAATATACTTTTGGGTATCAAAATACAATATGGCCACCTATAAACGTAGACTGCGCGCGGTGAGCTACGTCACACTGAGATTCGTGTTCGGTTCGGACCTGTCTCCCGTTTCGTCCTCCCCTTCAGACCCCTTCAACCCTTCACTCCCCGCGCAACTATTCGCGAGATATTTGTTTTGTTTGAACCGTCCTTTGTTTCAACCGTACCCATTTTACCCTACGTACCACAAAAATAAATGATTTACACAAAAACGTCCCCCGGTTGGAAATCGAACGTGTCACCAAGTCCGTCTAACTAAATCTACTAATAAAGAGGAAACATTTGTTTGTAATGTTTTCACACAAAACTACTGGACTGATTTCAAAAATTCTTTCACCATTAAAAAGCTGCATCTTCACTGAGTGACATAGCCTATATACTATTACTAGGTGTAAACGAAACTATTGTTATGTCTAATTCCACGCGAGCTAAGCTGCGGGCGTCAACTAGTAGTTATTAATTATCTGCAGCGCCCGACTGGTGACATGGTGAATGATCATTAATGCGCAAGGAAAGTATGTACAGTTATCCACACACGAGCCGGCATGTATTGATTTTACGCTATTGCGGGCAGGTATACTCCGGGGAACCGCTCCACAGAGCATCGAGCCTTTATATGAAGAACCTAATAAACATAACATTAGCAATAAAAATAATACTATGCTAGCTAGCTAGCTAACTAACTAACTAGCTAAACGACGCAAGCCATTGGGCTATGTATGCTACGTACGAACGAACGTTTTGAACGAACTATACTGCACATCAGATTTTCGTTTGTATTGTATTAAAACATGCATTGCGTCGTCGCTATAATAAAATCATATAACTGCCGATGGAAGAAAAACCAGCAAGACAATATTTTTCAGTACAACCCGTTGTGTATTCTTATTTCTTACTGTCACTTCTAAACTAACCCAAGCCAACACTTTTGTTATGTCTAGGAATTTAATGTAAATTCCTAGACATAACAAAAGTTTAAAATGTTTAGAATCTGAGGTCCATTTGAATCGGAAGGTTGAATCATAATTTGAATATTAGTTTGTAGAGCACGCAGCGAAATTCTCTCGCTTGTGTCTGTGTTCCAGTTGCAGGCTGTAATTATAGTGCTTGGCTTCCGTGAAGGTCACACGACCCCCTCGCAACCCCTGACGCCCCCTGACGCCCCCTCGGGTCACCCAACCTCCCTCTACGGACGGATGTGTTTGAAAAGAGCGGGAGAGCATTTTCATTTTGTTTGTGCACAGATAAAATAAAACTTAATGTAAATGAATTGCTAGTTTTTTTTTATTCAGTATGCATTGTACACATGCAGAATAAACTTAGTTGTTTAGTGAAATAAATGAAATCATCATCCTCATCACAATCACATCACTCTTTCGTTGGTGCGTGCCGCTTGGATTTGAACCCGGACCACCGCCACAGAACAGATAAAACCTCTTTTAACTGTTCTGTGGTCACCACCTTGCACTGCAAATAAATGAAATAAGTCGTCGCTGCGACCCATAGAAGTCCCACTGCTGGGCACGGGTCTCCTCTGACTTCAAAAACGGCCAAGTTTCATACTAACTTTGCACCCCCGTTTTACCCCCTTAGGGGGTGAATTTTCAAAAATCCTTTCTTAGTGCTCCCTTACGCTATAAAAGGAACCCCTGTGCAAAATTTCATGTTTCTAACCCTTATAGTTTTGGCCCTGCGTTGATATGTCAGTCAGTCAGTCAGCTTCTCCTTTTATATATGTATATAGATAGACTAGTGGACGCCCGCAGCTTCGCTCGCGTTGCACATTCACTAACTTCAAAAACGGCAAAGCTTCATACTAACTTTGCACCCCCGTTTTACCCGCTTAGGGGATGAATTTTCAAATTTTTCTCGCCGTAAAAACCATCCTTGAACTTCAACGAACATTTAAAAAAAAGAATTGGCCAAATTGGTCCAGGCGTTGTTGAGTTATGCGCTTACCAACACATTTTGCGATTCATTTTTATAATATAGATAGAGAATCTCCCGAGAATCCAAAGTAGATCAATGTAACTAAGCTACTAAATACAGCCAGATATAGCTCGGCTTACCCCAATCCAGGCGGGATGTCCGCTTATCAGAACACGCTCTTAATTACGGAGGGCAGCGCCCGCATTGTATCCGAATGTTCAACGGATAACCCAGCTGAATATAAGCCTCCTAGTAATCCAATCAATAACGTAGTTAAAGCATAGTAAACACACTACAGATGTAGTTAAATTAGGTAGGTACATACTTGCTTAGATACTTAATTACTTTTCGCTACGACCCATAGACGTCCTATTGCTGGGCACGGGTCTCCCACACAGACACTGCTGCGTGAGTTCTAGAGCGTATGCTCTAGTAGAACTCACGCAGTGTGGTGGGGTATTCCACCACGCTGCTCCAATGCGGATTGGTGGAGGGGTTAGTGGCCAACCCAGTGTGGAATGTTCTCAAGCCACCCGAAGCTCTTCGAGAAGGCTTAACGACTGTTTCCAACCGACCGCGCCCTTCGTTGCTTAACTCTTTCGATCACATTGAATCTACGCGAGCCATTGGGCTATGGACGCTACTTACTTTTACAAGCAATTAAAAATTTTGAAAATACATAACTATTGCGCCTGGCTCTATGGAGAGAGTTATGCTCTGAATTTCAGTATGACCGAATCTGGAATGATACAATTTACAACCCTCAGCGACATAGTTTGCAGAGTTAGCAAGTTGAAGTGGCAAGGAGCTGGCCACGTCGTTCGGTGGACTAATAAGCGGTGGAGAAGAATATGTCCCCGAAAATCAGAAGCCGCCGTTGGACAAGGTAAAGAAGGCAGCTGGTCATCACTGGATTCCATTCAAAAGACAATGAAAAATTGCATAAGAATAAGTATTCCTTCATATTCCCTAAATAGCAACATGATCTCCCGAGATACACATTTCGCGATAGATTTCGAAGTTTCTGTATTCTGACATTCTGATGTATTACTATGTATCTAAGTTTCGATCCATCCATCCAGCCATCAGCTTCGTAGGTTAGGTCGGCCGGCGGGCGCCGCTAATAGAAAATGATAAACGTTCTCACATTTTATCACTAAAACATTCCTGGCCTTTGCCGTGCTTGGAAAAATTGCCGTAGTTTTTTCATTCCCATTTACTATTTGTATTTTCTAGGTTGCATTACGCGCGTATCTAACACTCGTTAAAAATTAAAAAGTTACCTGCACGTATGTGTAAAGACTAGTAGGTACAAGAGTTTGTTACGTAAATTGGAAGTGACGAGCAAAATAAATCGTTAAAAATGTTTTTTTTAAAAAGAAGCTTTTTATAACTTTTTTTATTTTCGTGCATTGTCATCGGAACCAAATATGTGTGCCAAATTTCAGCTCGATAGCTTCAGTGGAAGTGGGTGAAATATTGATTGCAAGATTTCAGGACATACATACATAAATACATACGAGTGAAGTTACTCGTAAATAAAAGCTTTTAAAATATGGTATCTTTAAGTGTCACTTAATGGTTCATTAAGCATATTTTATTTATATGCAACTTAAAGCATATATGAAAGGAAGTATCTATACTAATATCATAAAGAGGAAACATTTGTTTGTAATGTTTTCACACAAAAACTACTGGACCGATTTCAAAAATTCTTTCACCGTTAGAAAGCTGCATCTTCACTGAGTGACATAGGCTATATAATTTTACTAGGTGTAAACGTAACTATTGTTGTCTAATTCTACGCGAGTAAAGCTGCGGATGTCCAAATATCACGAAATACACAGTAATATATAAAGGAGACCATCATCAGGAAGGATATCATTTTACTTCAACTGTGGGAGCCAAAGGAGCCTTCTCGTTAGGAGAGTTGAAACGTTTGTTTTTTTTTTGGAAGGACTTTTGCGGTCATAAATACTCTTACGGCGTCACCGAATAGGAATGTATGTCTATGTATGTAATCACTGTCAGTTATGGACGTCACGGTGAACTCTATGCTCTATGACTTCTCTATATTGCTCAGACTGGCCAGTCAGACCAATAAGACCATCACTCAGACCTTTAAATAAAATATATTGCCATATTGTTTCCTAAGCAGATGCAGGTACTACACCTGCCTATTTGTAGTGTGTGACATCTGCCAATGGCAGTTGGCCAGCGTGGTGGTCTAACCCCTCCCAGTGCGAGAGAAGACCCATGCCAAACAGCGGAACAATGAAAGAATGGGTAGTGGTAGTGGTAGCTTCGAGCTCGTTTGCTATTCTTCATATTAGAAAATCACCTAGCCAGTTAGGTAGGTACCCAAACACGTTCAGAGAAATTCTATTCGAGCGAAGCAAATAAGTCAACGAACATAACATTAAATTAATATCCCTTTAAAATTTATTAGTAAAATCATAAAATTAACATTGCAAATACACGAAATTCGTATGCAAATCCTTGAAGCAATCCTCGGTTCGGATTCTCTCCATGCAAAGTAGTTGTTTAGTAAGTCACATACTCAGTAATAAAGAGGCATGAGTTTCCTGGGAACCATTAACATGAACTTTCAAAAGACCTAACTACGACCTAACGTAGGATAAGTAAGGTATATGTGCTCATAGCACACTTAAATCTGATAAAAATGCGCACGTTTTGCCCAGTATCACGTCAGTACGAGATGTATTTTCACTGTTTCAATGTCAAGGAAATGCCATTTGCTAACGCTGGATATGTAAGTATTCATGGATTACCCATAAAAAGCTAGTTATAAATTTACCAACACCTTTCTGATACCTTATAATTGACCTTGAAATTGTTCACGATGACATGGTAGGTAGGCCTCCAAGAACACTTGATATTCTACCTACCCAGTACATGTAACCAGCTACCCATACAATTTTTCCGAATATGAAACGGAATTCCTTGCGTGACATGAAAGATACATTATTAGGTAGGTATCTACTACAAGAACAATTAGCAAAGCAAATTAAAGGTTTGTAGTGTGTCGGCGGTGGTGCGGTGGTGCAGTGGTGCGGTGGTGGCGAGTGGGCCGTAGTATGTAGGTTACGTGGAGCACATGGCGCGGCATGAGCGGCCGCCGCTAGGGCCGGCAGGTATAGGGCCGCGCGGACACTTTCGTAACGTGCGCGCTGGCAACGCCGCGCGACCGACGACCTCGCGTTATCGCATACCGCGCACCGATACCGCAAAAAGGTCACCACTCTCCACCATGAGCTAACGACGTCTTCTTCGGTGTCCAAACAATTGCAGACGCATCTCGGTTCCTTCGTCCGATCCCATGGCGTCGTGATAAAAAGTTTTGTCGTAGTGCTCGGCAGTGCGTTGCGACGTGGCGCGCCTTCCGCCGCCGCCGTCTCGCTCCTGCCCGCGCCCCGGCCCCGCCCCCCGCTGCTCGCCCCGCCGCCTGGCGGCAGAGTCGCGCTACGCGACGTCTATACACCGTTGCCACTTCGTACTTATAATTTCGCTGGACGTAAATTTCAACCGAAACAGTTCAATGGACTTTTTCGAAAACTCTAAACGTGTCAGCCGACGTGAAACGTCTCGTGTCGCTATCGTATGAAAAAGAAAGTGGTGTTGCGCATTACGTAAAGTTATATTTGTGATTGCCGAGTGTGATATTCGTGTCCGCGCGTGTTACTACTGTGCCCGGTCCCGTTACGGGATTCTGTGTCCTATAGGGGCTATAGGCTCTAAGGTGAGTCCTCGATGTTATAGGTGCAGTGAAACAACAACATTAGGTGTTGCGTTTAGAGAGTTGGGTGAAAATTGTAGCTCCTCTTCCCCTCCTTTTACCGTTTCGCCATTGCAACGCGTGTACTGAGAAGTTAACTGCGTAAAATGATGTGTTGGCGTGGTTTCCCGAGTTGGCACACGTCGTGGGCACCGGGGTCGCTGACTGGCGATGGTCGCCGCAGCACGTGCTGACACGCAGTTATGTAAGACGGGCTTATCATGCGGAGGGCACTGGTCGCGGTTTATTTTCGTGCTAGTGCCCTTTAGAGCCGCTAAAATAACCCCGATATTGGCCAGGCGACACAAGCCGCCGCTCTCTGTAGGCCTGCGCTACAAGGCTAATGCCTTTCACTGCATGTATCAGACACCTCGACCAAAACCTTTTACCTATTTATTCTGATAGTCTGGAAAATCTAATTTTTAAATTCTAATACAAATTGTTTTCGATTTTACCTGTGATGACTCACGACCACGACATTGTTTATGAAAATGTTCATAGCCGTCTATAGGCGGATAACTAATGAAAATAGTTAATTTTATACTCAGATTTGTGCCAGTACTAATATTTAATTCTATTTTAATAGACAGGTACCTATTTTACAATTATCACCACTACACTACACTATATACACTACACTATCAGTATTAATTAAGCAACTAGGAATGGAATTACATATGTTATAATATCGATGGTCATAATGTCCACTGAAAATTTAAACAAGGACGTGTGTACCTTTTCATAACGTGACTGTGTTGGAAAATAAAAAAATAATTTGGACCTTCGACCACAGAAGAATAAATTATAGATGAAGAAGGTAGGTTCTTCCTTGATCGAGGACAGATTGTTTTTCAGTCAAGAAAGCATTTTTTAGACAAATGGACACGACATACCGTCGAAATTAAATCCACAGATAAATTAAGCTGCAATTTAAAATACAGTCCTTTATAATGCCCACTTACATTACCTCTTCAGAATCCCGTCAACAGAAATATCGCACATAGGTACCGAAGTAGGTCCTTACCTCCAGTAGTAGGTACCTTGTACCGTGGAGTACCTAGTGGTACAATCAAAGGCCATAATTGCAGTAGCAACCTGTGTTCCTGAACGGTTCAGTGTAGATTTAATTGTGTGTGACTAGAACACGACATATGGTCTGTATGACGACAGCAGATGCGTGTGGTCAACAGGAAATAAAGGTATGTGTTTATTAGAAGTGTCTGCATAGAAATAGGGCGTAAGTGCGATTACAAAACCTTGTGGGACTGCTACTGCATTTTTGACCTCGACCGTAACTAAAAACTATCTACGATATAATAAACAGTAGTTCTAAAAGGGTTATTCAAACCAAAGTACATCTAAAACCAAGGGAGTAAATGCCATTGTTTTTATCCTAATCTGAGTCAGGTAGATTTATATTCTAGTCAAAGATAGACTACACAATACTACACAAACATAGAAGGCAAGTAAGGGTTGGGGTACTCATAACAGGGAGAAGGTTTTGCCGTCACACCCTGCTCTATCATTGAATTTATTTAGCTATAGCTGCTCTATTTCAAAACCTGAAGTAGCTCATAGGTACGTAGGTATTAATAACGGTTCTCGTCCTTTTATACAACTTGTTTTACGATTGAGAAAACCTTTCAAAGGTACCCCGAAACGTCGTTGGACTAATAATATGAAATGTACGGTGACAGTTATTAAATTTCTACCCCTAAATCTCTTTATAACGATGCACAGTTTTAGACTATAAACGTCAACTCCTACACAATATTGTTGTGCCATATAGGCCATACACAGAGTCGTCTTTCCATTGGTCGCTGGATGTTCGGTTCGAGCTCAAGAGTCCCATTTCAGTCGCGTCCATTTAATCGCTGGCAAATGCTTACACGCATTAGGAGATCAGCAAAAGCCGTCTATGGTGGAGGCCACAGAACAGATAAAAGAGGTGGTGGCAGATGGTGCGCAAAGTGCCTTCTGATCTCCGACCTCCTGTGGATCGGATCCTCAAGGGCGTTGTGTTCACGCGCCGTTCTACAGCCTCTTATTCCGATGACTTGCTAGCTGAACGAAGCCATTGCATCCCAGCACCTTTATTTGCTGAGCATACCATTAAACACTGCAGCGAAAGATCCACGCCGATCGCTGTCAGCGTGTGTCGCTGGTCAGTCAGCCAGCGTGTCCCTCAGTATCCTGGAGCACGTCGCACTCGTGGCAACCCGGTTACCCTCGCTACCCGCTGCAGATGCCCACCGAAGCATCCATGCCATGTGAGTACCTGCACCATCCTAAACGTTAACCGTCAACTATCCAGCGGTTAAGATGGGGGTGGATGGCTTCCACCGTTCCACGATAAGAAAGGGCTGCATTGTTCTAATCCCAAGCTGCGTGGACGATACCGCAGAGTACAGAGACCGTCTGCCTTCCGGGCACTGCACCGGGCCGGCACTGATGACAAGTTATTTGCGGCACTCCATCTCCTATATCAGTGAAAGAAGGTTGTAGGAAAACTATCATGCCTGAAGTTATCCACAATATTCACGATAAAGGTGTGAAACTGTGAAGTGGTTTTCAGCACTTAGCCTCATGATGGCTGGTGAATTGCTTTCACCATAATGTATACGCAATGGTTGAAGTGATCAGGTTATAATGAGTCTAGGGTATATGTAAAAACAATTTATTACATTCAATACCAATCAGGTTATTTAAATTGCAATATTCCTGTTTGTTGAAATACCAAATTCTGCGGTTACTAATAATAATATTCTATTAGTTATATATTATAATTCAAGTCGTGTTAGTTACATTTATCTACGCCCCGAATAGTACAACAACAAGTAATAAAACATCGGAAGAATTACTATTTCCAACTATCTCGTAAATCTGTTCCCTAGGGATTCTTTTATGTTAGTTGTTTACATGTTAATCCACTGACACGATTTTCTTGAAATTTTGGTACAGAAATAACTTTAAAAAACCTAATTCACGCTAACGAATTATTAGGGCGTAACGAAGTTCGCGGGAACAGCTGTATTACTAAAAATGGCTCGCATATTAAGATTTGTCGTCAATAATAAGTTTTGAAGCATACTTAAATGAATGTATGTATACATATATTATATAAGAGTGAATAATTAACCGCGATTTGGAGGTCACGTTGTGTGTCAGTCTCGGTTGTCAGCGTCATCATCATCATCATTAGCCTTTTAAAGGTCCACTGCTGACCATCCTCTCCTAATCGACGCCACTCCGACCGGTCCTGTGCCTTCTGAATCCATCGGTTTCCCGCTGCCTTCTTCAGGTCCGTCCACCTTGTGCAATTGCGGCCTGTGCTCCTTTTTCCAAGTCGAGGTCTCCGTTCGACGAATTTCGGTTGTCAGCGTAGAGTAGAAGAATTAGGTTGACCAGTAACCTGCGCCAATCCGCACTGTGACAGAATGAATTATAGACCGTAGCACGCCCGAGGCCTTGTCACTTGATAGAAGATATCCGTGCCCTCCAGTGGCCAATTGCAGCCAATTATGAAATGCTGCAATTCCATTCCCAGTATCGTACTTTGCTTACCTGCCGTTACATTTACTAGCGATGTAAATACATGTATGTGGAGTTGGCAGGAAGCCCAGTTCTCCAGAATTAAAGAAAAATTAGTTATCCGCCTACGTAACGTCAGAAAATCAACTCTATTTCGAATTTCGAGTTCGAACAGCTGACTGGTGAATAATTTTGGAAGTAGCCCAGATACAGAGTTCTATAATTTCTATACCATTTTGCTATCGCATCTCTTTCATCATTCCATTAACACCTCACAAGAAATCAGCACAGAATCTATATATATATAAAAGGAGAAGGTGACTGACTGACTGACTGACTGACTGACTGACTGACTGACTGACTGACTGACTGACTGACATATCAACGCAGGGCCTAAACTATAAGGGTTAGAAACTTGAAATTTTGCACAGGGGTTCCTTTTATAACGTAGGGGAGCACTAAGAAAGGATTTTTGAAAATTCATCCCCTAAGGGGGTAAAACGGGGGTGCAAAGTTGGTATGAAACTTTGCCGTTTTTGAAGTTAGTGAATGTCTAATTCCACGCGAGCGAAGCTGCGGGCGTCCACTATATAGAATAATTTAAGTGCATTAGGAGCTAATGGATCTGTGCATATTGCAATATCTTAGGTCTGATCACTAAGTTCAAAACGAAAATGCTTTTTTAATACAGTTGCTCAAAAAGTGGCATATTACAGGGACGTATAGCGTTCGGGAAGTGAGCTATTACACACTCGTGCTTTTTCTTTACCTTTTCCGAACTCGTGCGTTCTCTTTCCCAACTGTCAAAATAATGTCTATTAAAAAGAAAAAACCAACCACGAAAAAAAAAATTCATTGAAGTTTTTATGTTTCATGCAAATATTTCTAAAAAGAAGCTACTAATTTGTTTCAATATCAGATTTAATGATTTGATTCAATGAATTAGGTTAGGTTTCATTTCATTTCATCTCATTAAATTTCATGTCAATAAAAAAATTCTACTGAAGACTTGGCTGTATGGGCATAGTTCCCTTCGCCTACCCAGAATGGGTGAAGAAAACAAAAAAAAATCTCTGCAATACTCTGTATTCTTTTACGGTTGGCGCCATTTTCCAAAAATGTTCTTTGCGAGTTTAGTTTGTGTTTTTATTATTTTATCAAATTGCTTCATTTTTTCGCAACTGTATTAAAAACAGTTGTTCAGTACACGTGCGGAACCGTCATTGCAACTTGTTCCGACTGTCAACCCTCGCCTTCGGCTCGGGTAGACATTTGTCGGAACTCTTTGCAATGACAGGCTTTCCGCACTTGTAGCGAAATATACTATTTTAATACAGTTGCTCAAAAAGTGGCGTATTACAGGGACGTTTAGCGTTCGGGAAGTGAGCTATTACACACTCGTGCTTTTTCTTTACCTTTTCCGAACTCGTGCGTTCTCTTTCCCAACCGTCAAAATAATGTCTATTAAAAAGAAAAAACCAACCACGAAGTTTTTACTAAAAAAAAATTCATAGAAGTTTTTATGATTCATGCAAATATTTCTAAAAAGAAGCTACTAATTAGTTTCAATATCAGATTTAATGATTTGATTCAATGAGTTAGGTTAGGTTTCACTTCATTTCATCTCATTAAATTTCATGTCAATAAAAAAATTCTACTGAAGACTTGGCTGTATGGGCATAGTTCCCTTTGCCTACCCAGAATGGGTGAAGAAAACAAAAAAAAATCTCTGCAGTACTCTGTATTCTTTTACGGTTGGCGCCATTTTCTAAAAATGTTCTTTGCGAGTTTAGTTTGTGTTTTTATTATTTTATTAAATTGCTTCATTTTTTCGCAACTGTATTAAAAATAGTTGTTCAGTACACGTGCGGAACCGTCATTGCAACTTGTTCCGACTGTCAACCCTCGCCTTCGGCTCGGGTAGACATTTGTCGGAACTCTTTGCAATGACAGGCTTTCCGCACTTGTAGCGAAATATACTATTCTCAAACGACTACACTTTGCATGTTACTGGACCTGATTTTTTTAATTATATTTTTTACATTTGATAAAAATACACGGTTGACAGCAATAATTAATTTGTAATATTAAGTAGTTATTCTGTGATACTTCATAAGTATAAAGTAAAGTTAT
The DNA here is from genome assembly GCA_944567765.1 of Carterocephalus palaemon. Taxonomy (NCBI): domain Eukaryota; kingdom Metazoa; phylum Arthropoda; class Insecta; order Lepidoptera; family Hesperiidae; genus Carterocephalus; species Carterocephalus palaemon. Next base: position 10,153,697 of record OX155657.1, on the reverse strand, counting down.
TGTAGGATTAACGATCAATAGATAATCCAATATATTTATGTATGTTTAAGTAAATAAATGTTTTGTTGCTTTATACTAATCAATTTAGAACAGCATTATATCTCTTTTCTTTAAGTAGTTTGGAGTTACCTAGACTTTCGTTATGCGTGTCCAATCACCTCGTAGCGCAATAAATTATTTGACTTTGACTTTGTCCTTAGTTACCACATATTCCGTGGATCAGACCTTGGGATAGATATTCGAGAAACGGTTAGCCATGCCAGTTTTATTCTGTTCCTTGCATTAGAGAGAGGGAGATACAGACATGGACCAGGTATGGTAATGACGCGACACGCAGTAGGTAAGGATTTTTTAATGTAAAAAACGCTTTATTGTAATTGTCGTACATTGGCATACTGTTAATACCTAAGTTCCTTAATTAGTATCTCAAGTACGAGTAGGTAGGTAATAGGTATTACCAGATAGTAATAAAGAGGTCAACCACGCTATTGTCAACAAGTGCACTTAGTAACTTTCCGCAGAACTAAAACAAATATTTAATAGAGGATAGTTTTTATTCACTCGGGGAATTCTTTGGATGAAAATATTCATCAATACTTATTGAAAAGCTCGACTTTCTCGCTCTAATATTGTCACCCATCCTACCGCAACATAGATTTTTTTTTAAATCTAATAACCGCACCCGACGTTGAACGTACGATCCACGCCTAAAGACGAACTCAGCCAATATGTGTGTTATTGTTGCAGGTGCCAGTTGGTGCAGTGTGTGGTCGTGGGCGTGGGGTTGGGGAGTGTGTGTGTGTGAGTGCGCGATGGCCAGCTAGCGGGGCGGTGCGCCGCGGCATGCCGCGCTAGCCATGCCGGCGAGCTCATGGCCCAGTACACGCAACTCACTCCGCCGATGCACAGGTAATACTTTACTATGTACATGTGTCGGCACGAAAGTTGTACACGCAGCTCACTCCGCCGATGCACAGGTAACACTTAACTAAGTACATGTGTTGGCACGAAAGTTGCTAGCTAGCTTGAAAGCTCTCTAAATTCGGAGGGTAAAGATGCTGTGCGCCAGCATGTGGTGTCGATGCGGGGGACGTAATACGGCGTCCCGCGCACGACGATACTTTAAATTTCGAATTCGGCGCATTCAAGGTCAGAGCGACACTTTCGTGCCGTAAACAATACTCCCTACATATCCTAGGGTACGGTTTCGCTAATTCTTTCACGTTCAGTCAGTTGACAGTGCCGTGGTATGTGGAAGAAACGTTTTACTTCGCCAAAAACAATAATCGTTAACTCGGATCATTAACAATGTCAGCGTTACAAATATTCAAGCGCACATAGGTGGTAAAGAGACACACATAGATGCTCGACACAGCCGTGACAAAACTAAAAAATACAAATTTTTTAGTTATACGAGAATATTATTTTCTTGCCATATAAAATGGTGTGATGAAGTAACTTGACGATGATGACGATGAAGTACTCAGGAAGTATTATCTATTATAATTACCTTCTATCGTGAACTAGGGTTGCCAACTTTATTTCGACTAAATATAGTATTTTTTTAAATAAAGTCAAAGACATTTTTGTTTTTTTTTGGGCACTTCAAGACAAAAAAGATATTCAACTTTTTTGTTTTCAAAAAATATGCTATATGCAATACATTTTAAAATTAATGTAAATGAAAAGCTTATTGTTCCATCTAGTGTCGAAATAAAGTATTTCTGCGTAATAAATATTTTTTTCACAGTATATAGTACGCAGACAAAAATTTAGTGCAATACTATATAACTATTTTAAAACTGTTGGCAACCCTATCGTGAACTGTTTATGTATCTGATGTTTCCGTTGTATGTTTCACTTCTTTCCAAAATGTTATATCAAACGATTTTCGTAGTACAAGTTAGATTAGAGCCTGTTTTTCTTCCTTGACCGAAGATAATTGCTCCGGGTCGCAGACACACTACATGTGTGTAGTAATGGTGTCTGTGTTTGGTACATGTCAATGGATAATAGTAGAAAAAAAAGCTATTAATCGTTGTGTATCCAGGACCTGTAACAACGGAAACAAAACATCGTATTACGTAGGCTTGAAAATGTGTATTATTAACACTTCGACCTTGTATGAAGCGCGAACGCCTACAGATATTGTGAGCAAGTCGACAGTTCAAGGGCGCTAATTAAAATATCAAAAAAACAGACTTCAAAAAAGAGTCAGAAATAATCATTAATAATAAGTTACTATAATAAGTCCCACAGTCACAGTTCAGTGATGTCGAGAGTATACTCCAGCACATTGCTTTAATGCGGATTGATTCACTTATACACTTGACATTTTAATATCGTTAGTTTGTAGTTGTAGTGTTAGTATTTTTTTAGCCACCCAGGCTTCGCTGACCCTCTAAACCTCTCTTTCATTCCGCTGTAGAGAGATAAACACACCAAATATGCCCTTATTATTATATTATTAGTTTTTTATATGAAATTGATAAAGAATCTAATTTGTGATAAGGCCTTTCAAATAAAAAAGAATCATCAAAACCCATAGTAACACAACTATTACTAAAATTGCTACCCTTATTATGCTTGTTTACTACTACTCTAGGGATAGATTTTTTAATGAAATATGTGTGGGACCACCTTCGATGTATGTTCTGTCAAACACAAAAAGAATCATCAAAATCGGTTAATAAACGACGAAGTTATATAAGTACATACTTTAAAAACATAGAACCTCCTCCTTTTTTAGAAGTCGGTTAAAAAATTGCTAGGTACTATAAAATATTCCGCCTATTTTTCGCGTGGGGGTATTTCTTGATAAACGTACCTAAATAAAAATAAACCCCAGGAGAACCGGGGGTGGTGCTCTTCTAATGTTCCGGAACTCAGATTGTGTACATGTAATCTATACTAATATTATAAAAAGAGGAAATATTTGTTTGTAATGTTTTCACACAAAAACTACTGGACCGATTCCAAAAATTCTTTCACCATTAGAAAGCTGCATCTTCACTGTGTGACATAGGCTTTATAATATTATTAGGTGTAAACGAAACTATTGTTATGTCTAATTCCACGCGAGCGAAGCTCTTTCACAATTTAGAAATGGTGAAAGAATTTTTGAAATCGGTCCAGTAGTTTTTGTGTGAAAACATTACAAACAAATCTTTCCTTTTTATAGTATTAGTGTACTGTATTCTGTGGTATTAGTATAGATTAGTATAGATAGGTAATAGCATTTTTTTTAAAAGCTTTTATTTAACTTCACTCGTATGTATGTATTCATGTATGTCCTGGAATCTTGCAATCAATATTTCACCCACTTCCACTGAAGCTATCGAGCTGAAATTTGGCACACGTATTAGGTTCCGATGACAATGCATGAAAATTAAAAAAAAAGTTTAAAAAAAAAAAAAAATTTACAGTATTATTGTTTCTTACATAGATAAGATACAATATAGTATATAGCAATTATAGCAAGATAGCAATTAAAACGCAAGAGATTGAAACCGAGTAGGTATGTCGCAATGAAGGCCTACTTGGAAAATAGGTAACTGAAATAGTTAGTGATTCATTGCATCAGATGAAGATACAAACATAGGTGCAGCCTCTAGACTCCGAACAGTAATCTCAGTAATTTCATTATTATTATAAATGTGCGCTTGCGCGGCGGCACGTAGTACTAATTAAGTTATTTTCTGGATAAGAAATGTGAACCATATAGTAGGGGCAACATGAGTTTTAAGTCTGCTGGGACATATCCCTTAAAAATGTTTTTGACGTGATAACGTCTTATAAATTGATGAACAGCGCATATGAAAAAGTGTATCCCGTTCCGCTTCCGTTTCCGTTGAGTGTTTTTATTAAATTAATTTTTAATTTTATTATATTAATTTTACACATGACAACATTGGCGTTTCCATGGTTCCGAATAGGGATGTTGCTAATATTCGCATCCGCATCCGCACATGCGGAACATCCGCATCGATTTTGACATCCTCATCTGCATCCGCATCCGTATAAATCGATGCGGAGCTGATGCGGATGCGGATGTGTAGCAGGTCGCGACAAGAAAGAAAGGGGAGGGCCCGGCGAGTGGCGCGTGTAGACCGCACGTGCTGCCAGGAAAGCGATAATTAATTTTGTTTTGGACTTCGGTGAATCGCTATTGTTTTGTTGTGACAACTGACAAGATCTGACGCGCGCTTTTTTTTTTTTATTGTGGTATAGTTGCATACATCTAAGTATTGTTTACGTACGTATTTACGTAAGTATTGTACAACGTATTACGTTAAGTAAAGTGAGTGCTGCTTTTTTAATTCAAATTGACTTTTGTTAACGTCTTAGATAAGTAAAGTATGCCACCACCTACGCAAAGTGAAATTTGGATCTATTTTAAACCTGTTGAAAATGACCGGGATAAATCTCAGTGTAAAATATGTAGTAAAACATATTCTCGAAAGGGTCGAACTACATCGTCGCTAAAAAATCATCTAAAATCAATGCAACCTGAAGAGTTCACTTTGTTTGAAAAAGCGAATAACGAAAAACAATTACAGAAAATAAAAACGGATGCCGGTAAGTTGTATTTTAAACAAAATTACCTAATTTATTTAGGTACTTACTTAGTTATACTTGTATTGTATATTATAGCTTTGGATATTGTAGTAGTTTTGGGTAATTATATACGTATCTAAAAATAACGATATAATTTGGCTAAACGTAATTTCCCTAATATGGCCCGAGCCTACCAAGTTGTAAAACTGAGTTTTGAATCTGAAATCTTAGATTTGTCATATAAACTGGAATTTAGTTAAAAGTGTAGTAGAAAGTTAAGTTTTTTTTATACAGATCCGCATCCGCATCCGCGTATGTGAGCCTCTTAAAATCCGCATCCGCGGATGTGGAAAAAAGTGGATCCGCAATATCCCTAGTTCCGAAATAGGGAACTGTCAAAATAAATATATATAGACTTGTCTGTTGTCTGTTATCTTTTTATTTTCAATTCTCCGTTTTTTGTATTGTATAAAATAATGATTATGACGTTATCACGTAAATCTATCGTCCGTAAACCGACTTTACAGACAACAATTTTTTTTAGCATATGAGTAGTGCCTATTTCTGACTTAAATCACACGTGAGTAAGCCGGTAACTTCAACTACTAATATAGACACTCACGAATCGTTCAGTACTATATGACGAAACATTCGGATTGGACATGTCTCGGTGTACCCGAGACATGTCCCGGCTGGAAACCCCCGTATGGAAACCCCACTATGGCTACTCCCACACAGATAGTATCTGCTATCGTTATTTACACCGCCAATTCATAATCCTTAGGCGTTGGTTTGTGTGTTCGTAATTTCGTATTAATTAATCTATTTCGGTCCTTTCCCACACCAGTTTCTCGAAGGTCTTTGTGATTAGCAGAGCTTGCAAAGATGCTTTTGTTGACAAAACCTCTTATGACAAGGACGTTTAGAACCAAACTCACGCGCCATTGAGCTGTCAAACAGTGGACGGAACTTGACAACGTATATTTCTACTTGGTTAAATTTCTATTGGTATAGCACTCAGGACATAGGCTATTTTTTGCGTCTGAAAAAATCTCGCCGTTGAGTTGCTGTATATTAAGTACAGCCTAATAAGTATTCGTACGAATTCGTGGTAGAAATAATGTGTAGCGAGCATGCTATCAGAAGCCATCGTGCTAGGTGTACGGCCCCTTCGCCTGGGGTACCGTCCCCAAGCTCAGCCCTGCAACGGGGCCACGTTATCGGCAGTGCAGTATTTCCTCCTGATAGTGCACTGCAAACATTGTCGGCCCATTACAGCTCAGCGCACGAAAGTTTAGCTCTGAAAGAAATTCATAGGGGATAGATGCGGCGACGTAATGCGGCTGGCTAACCAATCAGCGCTTACGAGTTACGAGTGATAACCCGCTCGCCCCGCTCTATACCTTAACTTAACGGGGCCATGTTATCAGCAGTGCAGTATTTCCTCTATGATAGTGCACTGTAGCGTCCATAGCCTAGTGGCTCGCGTCGATTCAATGTGATCGAAAGAGTTCAGCAACGACGGGCAACGTCGGTTTGTGGATGTGTGACCGCTAGTGGCTAAATTTCATGGATGCTACCGTGCTTCGGAGGGCACGTAAAGCACGTTAATTTTTTTCCTTTTTATTATTATTTTTGGTTTTGTTTTTGGACAATCATGGACTGATAGGCTGTGAATTCCCCAAAGTGTAAACGATTCCAACGTTAAATCAAGCAATAATAATTTTGATCAATTCGACGATAACTCAAAGGTCAGAGGTTACGAAATTTCAACTCAATCTTAACTGTAATTCAAGTTCTTAATGAACAACAACTATTTAATATTTGTCTGAGGTCAAATTACACTCAAGATTGTTAGTATCTAAGCTGAGATGATCATAAAGTTAGATAGAAGTCATTATTACAAAGTTAAAGTAAGTTTGCTTCGCTATAAGATGATTGGGCATGCTGAAAAGGAACAAATAATATGGACCTATTAACTATTTAATATAATATAGTAATTACGTCTTAAGATAAAACAAATATTGGGATTACTTGCTTAATTAAGATGAAACAAAGATTAGCAAGTAATCCCAATATAAATAGCAATAATTTCTTCGAAGGGCACGTTAATCCGTTCGTCCCGGTTGTTTTCAATAATAAAAATATGTTGATCTAGCTAGAGTATAAATAATTTTTTTTTTTCATCTAAATCCGTTTATGGTTTTTTAAACAATGCGTGAACAGACATGATATTTTCGAAAAACACATTTTTGTTTTGTTTAAAAACTGGTTATTGTAATTCACCGGAATTGAAATTTTAAAAAAATATTCTATGTACCGAATAAAATCATTTTCAGTTTTATTATTTATTTAATCTATTTATTGAGTTTATAATTAAAATAAATTAAATAAAAATATTTTGGTGTAGATAGATAGATTTTCTTTCAAGTTAGTTACTAAGGATTATTTATTTTAATAATTAACTAACTTCCCGCGGTTCCGCCCGTACGGTCTGGAGTACCTCTACTTGGAAGGCTTTGGGCAGTCAGACTGACTCAAGGCTAAGCCTCTGCAATCCAGTCTAGACCACAGCTCATTCAATCGATATTGAGATACACTAGCCTAGATAGAGCTAACCGCTAACTTTGGGAACATATCTATCTATACTGCAACATATCTATCTATACTGACCCAAAACGAACGAATCGATTGCCCCGATCTAGCCGAGCGAATAACAAAGTTGGAATGGCCAATTAGAGTTGATGTATTTTAGTATTGTCTGCCGCCGTTGTAGGTGGTATGTTATTTAATGGTAGTACATTACATGGCGGCGGTAGCACCAAACCTTATGCAAGTCCGCAAAGAGCAAGATACCAGACATTCCAGTGGTGATAATTGGCTACTGGGATCCAGTAAAGAAAACGACATTATAATAAATAAATAAATATCTTGGACATTCTCACACACGGCCATCTGACCCCAAAGTAGGCGCGAGCCTGTTATATGGGTGTCAGAGACTGATATACATACATAGATATTTTTAAATACATACATACTTAAATAGATAATATTAACATCCAGACAAAGAACAAACACAAGTGTTCGTTACACGAATATTTGTCCTGAGTGGGATTCGAACCTGCGACCCCTAGCGCAAGTGTGTGTACTACACATCTCTGCCTACCCATTCGAAGAAATACAGGCGTATTATATAATGTTATTTTATTACTTGCAAGTGCTTTCTTAGTTCTTAGTTACTTTAAACTCAATCTAGGATAGCCTTATACATTTTGCTGGACCGGATCCGAGGGCAAAGTCTCATTTAACATAATTTATGTAAAAAATCTGGTTCTTGAATTGAATTTTAAAATTTAAATTAACCTACAGCTTATAAGTCTCAGGCTCATTAAGATTATAATTCAACGAAAAGAGTGATATTTAGAGAAAATATTCAAATATGTTAAAGTAAAGTGGAAGGTGTTTTTTATGTAAAGCTATAAGATAGTCATTATCAATTAAAATAATAATTTAAAAAAAGACGTGTGGCAATCGGAGACTGCCGCGGTAAAGCTATTGCATAGCATTTTTTATCAACTTATGCAATTATAATTATTTATTGATTTTATTTATATCATAAGCAAAAATCAAAATTATTTCGCTCTTAACGTAACAGGTTATTTTCGTTACGGAATTTCTCGATTCGGTTTCCACGCACGCAACGGATTCGGATGTCATTTGCCAAGTCATTTATTAATATGTCCTTCGATCACGGAAGAAAATATATTGTATCTTATTCACTCAACTGATTCCGTGAACTTTTTAGAATGTTGCTCTCTATATATCACTTTTGTTTCTATTTTACAACTAGTATCTAATATCTATATTGGTTGCAGTCTCCTCCCATCGGTGATCTGAGATTATAGGTTTTGATAATTAAACTCTGTTCTGTTGTTTGTAAAGTACATACTGTCCTTTGTAGAAGTATTTCAGCCCACTCCATTTTTGAGTTGATAGACTGCCTTCCCACTCCCACTCCCACTGCTGGTCTCCGCGCAGAATGAGAAGATTTATGCAAGGTTCATTGCGATGAGCTCAAGGCAGTTACTTGATAACTATGACCCAAGTAGGTATAGGTACTGGGGTCATAGTTTGGTCCATTTCATCAATCACTTCCAATTTTGGAGGACTCGTTTGTTGAGGGGCCTATCTTTAAATACTCTTAACTACGCGTAGGAAAAGTAGACATACTTAATCATTAGTAGTAGTAAATGTAAACGTTTTGAAAAGGCAAAGCCTTCGACTCCCGCGTGATGCAGCCAGAATTTCGCTATGTCTGTGGGGAAAACCCGTGCCTAGCAGTGGGACGTCTATGGGTCGCAGTGAAGTGTATTTTCGTAAATTCTTGATCCGGCTGCTTCCTTTTACACATACATACATATACTCCCTCCTGTATTCCATAAGGCTTGCCAAACCTACAGTTAATTCATAGTTACATAAATACATACACTTTTGTACACATACGCTTTTTCTGTTTTCTTATGACCCTTCATGATAAAGAAATATTTATTCATAACTAGTGGACGCCCGCAGCTTCGCGTTACACATTCACTAACTTCAAAAACGGCAAAGCTTCATACTAACTTTGCACCCCCGTTTTACCCCCTTAGGGGATGAATTTTCAAATTTTTCTCGCCGTAAAAACCATCCTTGAACTTCAACGAACATTTAGAAAAAAGAATTGGCCAAATTGGTCCAGGCGTTGTTGAGTTATGCGCTTACCAACACATTTTGCGATTCATTTTTATTATTCATCAGTTATCAGTTATCCGTCAGAATAAACCGTACCTCGTATACCAACCTAAAACTTTGTATTATTTCACCCTTCGCCCTCGTGCCTTCCAAATCACCTTTCAGAAACCTTTCCTGACCTTCAACAAAGGCATATAAAGCGCCGAATTCTGAAATGTCTAGGCGATTCACATTTGGTCGAGCCGGGAAAGGAACAGGCCATTCCGGCCCTTGTAATTGGCCATAGACGACCCACGGCTCCAAAACCCTCGTTTTATTAGCACTTGAGGTACGTAGGGTTATCTCAAAACCAGGCAAAATTCTAATATCCTGCTGTGGGTTAATTTGAACGTATTTCTTCGTAATGTCCAGTACAAAACGTATACCAAAGACAATTGAAACATCGCCTTTATTCGGTATCAGTCCCGGTCAATATTCAAAATGAACAGTATTCTAAATTAATATTTCGCGTTTTGAGTAAAGATCAGACAACACAGCAGCTAAATTAATTAAATGTTATGAATAGACTATTCTTAAATATACCTTAGCTTAGCGCATTGTCGAATGCGCAACGAGATTTTTAACCGGAATTCTCTAGCGTTTTCATAAAATTGTAATTTAAATTCAAGTAGAAGCTTAATTACGCTGTTGTTTTTCTTAGACCTCCAGGAGGGCTCCCATTGCGGCGTGTCTTCCTCCGGGGTTTTGTCTTTTTAATTTAGGAATGTCTAAACATTGCTTCTCCTATTGTTGCGAATTTTATTTCCTTTCATATAATACCATGTTCTTCTAAACAACACGATTAGATATTACGTATATTACAGCTTAAGTTTTTTCTGTTCATTTACTAAAATGGAATTTACCAACTTGAATGTGGCAACTATTGATCTGTAAAAAAACATTTTCCACTTGGCTGATTTTTCCTCAGTATTTTACAATTTTCTATCTGTGAGAAAATTCGTTCCCGAGCGAGAGTGGAATGATAATGAATTTCTTCAAGACTTAGTTCAGTAACCGTACGGAAATAAAATTAAGTCTCTAGTAACTCGAGTTGTTTTGACTTGATTTGGGACACCAGCAGACCCGCAACTAAAGTCTACATTATTAAACACAGGATCTTTCAACTTTTTAATCACTCACCGATTCCGAGAATAGAATTAAAGATCGAACATTTTAACATACCATTTCCACACCTAATTAATTGCGTGCGCAATTTTGCTCGTTCCAGCTATTCTAACTCTTATAACTATAGACATAAGGAACAACCGCGCATGCAACAATGACTAAGTGGAGAAATTAAAATAGTTGATCTTCATTGCATTCGTTACTGAATGCGGTCGAGTGATGCATTTTCAGTGCTTCCTTTTTTAGCTAGAATAGCAAACAGGCACGTAGCATCAATTTTTCCGGCGTTATAAATGTTAGTTGATCAAAACTCGTCAGTATGAATGAACTATTGGTTGATGGAGCTTACCGTGCTTCGGAGGGCACGTAAAGCTGTCGGTCCCGGTTGTTTTCAATGCTGGAAACAGTCGTTAAGCCTTGTCGAAGACCTTCGGGTGGCTTGAGAACATTCGACACTGGGTTGGCCACGAACCCCTGCACCAATCCGCATTGGAGCAGCGTGGTGGAGTATGCTCTAGACCTCCCGCAGCAGTGTCTGTGGGGGAGACCCGTGCCCAACAGTGGGACGACTATGGGTCGCAGCGATTGGTTGATGGAAGTGATAGTCAATGGGTTTTGAAATTGATACACCTAGAAACTCGGATGCTTCATTTGTACCCGTCGTAGCAATAGTCTCTCCACCTATTATTATATTATTATGTAATTAACCTCACTTCTAGACATAACTTGTGAAAACTGAGTACTGCACACCAATTTATTTTACAACAGCAAATACAATAGAATATTATGTTTTACTTAATCTAATAATGCCAAAATTGCCAAATACAGACGAGAATGGTATGCATTGTACAATATGTAATTCACATTCACTATATATTCACTTCAACTTTATAGTTGGTGCAATAAATCTTCATTTTACTTTTTTTTTTATATAAGATAATAAACAAGTATTATTTGTTCTTCTTGGTCTTTTGCAATTTCATTACTTCTTATTTTGTTCTTTGCCAATTTCATCAATTTGACAAGAATATTTTCTGAGCATTCCCAATTAGGAAAAATAAGTTGTCAGATGAGAGTTTCCGGAATCTGAGAGTAAATTAGTAATTTTATGACTCCATCGTTAAGGTGATTTAGTCCGCATAAAACATTTACTATGGCGGCATTTTAAATCTAATTACGTAGTACGCCTACTTGCAGAACTATGAGTTCTAGTTAAACTCGGCTGGTTAAATTTATGGCCTCGGAGCTCTTCAACGACATGAAACCAGTTTAATTAATTAAATCGGACTTTTACAAGCTTTAACGTAATTATGTCGTAGCACCAACGGCTGGCGTCGATTCTATGTGATCGAAAGAGTTAACGTTAGCACCGACGGGCGCGGTCGGTTTGTGGATGGGTGACCGCTAGTGGCAAAATGTCATGGCCGCTACCGTGCTTCGGGGGGCACGTAGAGCCGTCGGCCCCAGTTGTTTTCAATGGTGGAAACAGTCGCTAAGCCTTGTCGTAGACCTTCGGGTGGCTTAAGAGCATTCGACACTGGGTTGGCCACTAACCCTTCCACCAATACGCATTGGAGCAGCGTGGTGAAGTATGATCTAGACCTCCTGCAGCTGTGTCTGTGGCGGAGACCCGTTCCCAGCAGTGGGACGTCTATGGGTTGCAGTGAACGTAATTATGTACCAGTACCATCCTCTGCTAGCTTGTCTTAGCGCCATCTGAACCTGCAACTTAAACACATTTAGGATTAAATTAATTATTGTTATTAAATAAATAAATTAATTAATTAATTAAATTCATTGCCCGTCATTACAGTATGGACACTCCCGATGACGGTGGTCGTTACTAACCGAAACTAGTATGCTTTATCGACTTACCCATTGCAATAAAATCGCTTTAAACCAATAACGTCATATTTTACAAATAAATAATGTTTTCTCAAATGATTGCGAACAGTGGTATTTACAAGAAATCGAAATCCGTCAAGTGTATAAAATGTTCTCAAAACCATAAAATTATTCTTAAGCGCAAAAGGAATGATGACGACGATTAAAAAAGAGGGAAACATCCATGGTCTGTCATAATGAAAAGTTCATTTAAATTCTCTATGCAAATATGCATTATAACGTTCGTCAGAGATAAGTACTTTTTCATAACGCAGCTTTAGCGTAAGCTTGTCTAATGTCTATCTAGGTTCCTATAGTATCTAGTGTTTATAACTACCCGTACTAACTAACTAACTAACTAACTACATTACTGACCCTCTGAAGCACGGAAGATCTCCATAAATTTTTGTCGCTAGAAGTCAACATCCCAAATCCTGACCGCGTGCGATTTTGCTTAATTTTGTCGATTACGTACACAAGCTGCGGCGCTGTAGGCGTTTCGTAACAATTCTTACGTAGCCTTACATAACATTAACCAGGTCTAAGCCCCTGGAGGCGCAGACGTCTCGAACCATCCTAATTACAGCTGACCCTAATTACTGGAAGATATAGCCCGGGGCCAGGCGCTGTCCCAAAAGATATCCCTACCGCATTTGATCTATGCGTCAGGTAGAGTAATCGGCCAAGTGCGAGTCGGGCTCGCGCACTAAGGGTTCCGTATCATTATCTATAAAAACGGCAAAAAATATCATGTCTGTTGAATGAGAGCTCACTTCAATTTTTGTTTTTTAGTATTTGTTGTCATAGTCCCTACAGAAATACATCATCTGTGAAAATTTCAACTGTCTAACTATCACGGTTCATGAAACAGACGGACAGCCTGGCTGGTGACAGACGGACAGCGGAGCCTTAGTAATAGGGTCCCGATTTACCCTTCGGATTCGAAACCCTGAAAAAGGATGAGAATAAATTTTAAGAGCAAACTTTTTAGTCGATACTTATATCAAAGAACACAATACAATGTAATTATAATCCAATAGCGTTTAAGCTCTTTTGAAATCATCTATACTAATATATAAAGAGGAAAGATTTGATTGTTTGTTTGAATCGAATAGGCTTCAAAACTACTGAACCGATTTGAAAAATTCTTTCACTGTTGGAAAGCTACACTATCCCCGGGTGACATAGGCTAAATTTTATTTTGGAAAAAAATAGGGTTCCGTAAGATATTTGGGTTTTTCGGACACAAGGTGTAAAAAATCAACCAGAAAAGTTACTTATTTTGCGTACGCTGCCTAAAATATAAAAGATAGAACCATAAAATGTTCTAATTAATTGTAGATCTTATAAATATCTATAAAAAAAACCGCGACACACTATACCTATCTATGTCGAGTGAGGCACAACAACCATTTTTTTATCTTGAATTTTTTTTGGACTACATTTACAGTTGATGTAGATAATATTTGGTCTTTGAATGATTAAAATTGGACGTTTGGTTTTGAAGTGTCTGTCTGTCTGTCTGTCTGTTTCGCTTTCACGCCAAAACTACTGAACCGATTTAAATGAAATTTGGTACACAGTCTAGAGCCTGACAAAGGACATAGACACTTTTTAATTGGAAAAAAGTGTTGTAATGGGTTGAAAAGGGAGATGAAAGGTTGTATGAAAGTATTGTCAATTTCAAAACTAGAAGCATATAACTTAAATTTTAGGCTGTTGATAAGGTATAATTCTTACTAATCCTATCCTACTAATATTATAAAGGGGAAAGTTTGTAAGTATGTATGTATGTATGGATGGATGTGTGTTACTTTTTCACGTAAAAAGTACTGAATGGATTTTAATGAAACTTTACAATAATATAGCTTATACATCAGAATAACACACAGGCTAAAATGTATAAAGATATTGTGTGAATTGTCCAAAATATGACGATAAGTGTCAAGTAAGTAGGAAAAAATCTAGCATCTGCGAGCTATTCTGGCGTGCGCTGCCAAAAAAAAAAAAAAAACTACTGGACGGATTATAAAATTCTTTCACCATTAGAAAGCTGCATCTTCACTGAGTGACATAGGCTATATAATATTACTAGGCGTAAACGAAACTATTGTTATAATCTATATATGTAAAATAAAGTCGTGTTAAATTTTTATTTTTTTAGTAACCTGACGCAAATAGGGTTTATGTGTGTGTATTATAATTTTGATTTTTATATAAAATACCCGTGCGAAGCCGGGGCGGACCACTAGTATTTAATACAAGTAATTCTGGACTATAGTCCGTTCAACGAAACGAGATTCCAGACGTAAACAAACCGACTGCAAGGCCATTCGCTTATGCAGGGTTTTGTAACATTTTTTACTTACTCTAATTTATAAAATGTAAAATAAATTTATATTTTGATAATTACCTACTACTTAACCACTCAAATGTCCGGGCGTATTTATACGCCTAAAAAAATAAGTGTCAAATGTCCAGGGCGTATTTATGCGCCTTTTTTTTCATAGGAATCCTATGCAAACTCTGGGCGTATAAATACGCCCGGACATTTGGTGTTTATTTATATGGAATCTGTATTAAATTTCCTTTCTCTGGGTAGGTAAAACATATAAACCGACGAAACCAATATTTTCTATAAAATGTTTGAAGTGGGTGACGCCATCTTTTCTTAAGTGGTTGTAATCTGATCTTTTCATATGTAAACAAAAGTTTATCTATTATCCCACTGTATTAGTGTTAAATATACTATAACAACTAAAAAATAATAAATAACTACAAAATAAAAAGTCCGTCCAAATGTTTTCAAACTCATCAATAGCCTCGTTTGACCTTCAGCATTATTGCCGTGAGCCGTGCGGAAGATAGAAAACAAACAAGATAGAAAGAGATAGAATATATTTTGTTTGTTCCGTCGTCACTACGAGTCAATGCTCGGCGTTGTTTACGTCTGGAATCTCGTTTCGTTGAACGGACTATATATAGCTAGTAAATTATAGCCACATTAGAAAATGGTCTTGATTTTGCTTTTTGTGTTATAAGCCCATCTAAGATTACGTATAACGACCATGAATCAGCCTACCGTTGTAGATGATTTGCAATTCTTATCAAGCAATGATAAATTGCTACGTTCTGTCGCAAAAACTTATGATTCTGTTTTTGCTGCAAAAATTACTTGAACACCACCAACGTTGTTAGTGAACCATTGTCTCCGGCAGATGCCTTTTGATTCTCACACAGAATAGACAAAATGTCTGCCGGATCATTATTTCGGCCACATTCATTAAGTTCTGAGACAATGTGTTCCAAAATACGGCATATTTATACAATTTTGAACTTTGGAAATCTCCCGCCCCAATATATTAGTGGGTACTTGAATAGAGCTTTCGACTATTCAGAGGCGTTGCGAGGCTTAATGACGTCACTAATGGCTGTAAAGTGTGGTACAGACGATCAAGTATTAACGTTGACACTTTATATTCGAACTTCGAAGACGCTTGTATTTTGCAAGCTAAAGCCGGGTCCAGATATTTATCATTTGCCAGACTCGATCCCCGTATCCGTATCGCCGTATCCCGTATCAAGCTCCGTAACTACTATTTGTGGACGCATTTTGTTTACTCCGTATCAATCTTGTATCAATGCATCGTATCTTGGTATTGCGTATCGGTATCTCCTTTGATGATCGGACAAAAACCGACACGACATGGGTCGGGCCGTATCATAACGGCGTATCGAGATCGCGTATCATGATACGCGTATCATCACCCGTCCACATATGCGATCATGCTACGCGTCTGTGATACGGATACGGTGATCGGATCGGGCAAATGATACATATCTGGACCCGCACATGTGTCAGTTTCCGCGATCCGATCCCTGTATCCGTATCGCCGTATCCCTTGATACGGGATCTAGATATGGGCGCCTGTTTTTTCCGTGTCAATTAATCGTGTCTTCAGGATCTCGTATCAAACTATCATCAGTTTTGTGTCAGCTCTCGAGCCGGCATGTCGTCGTTGATAGAATTTAGCAATTATCATTCACAATGTTGTTACAAAAAGATCAAAACTATAACATGTGGTGGGAAACGGAGTTATTTAGAAACAGGAACAGACTTTGATGAGATACCTTAATTTTTAAAGTGAAACTTTTATTACATCGTTCTGAAAATTTTGGTTTGTCTTTCGCATGTCGCATGACGCATGTCGCATTACATTTTAAAATTGAATCTAAAATTTTATTCTATACATGCCTTAGAATATTGATTAATTCGAATGGTCACATCGGCCACAAAATTAAAAATACCGGATACTACATAAAGGAAAGCAATTTCATTAGAAGAAAGATTGAAGCATTATTTTGAGATTTTTTGCCAACGTGATTCCAATATAAGTCTACAATATTTATTCAAGTGTTCCGGAGACCTCTCAAGCTATCGTTGAGGTATGAAAAGGCAATATTAAGGTAAAATAATATTTATTATTAAGGAAACAATTGTTCATTACTAAACATAATCATCATCATCAAGAATCACTGGAGAACTTCGATCCACTTCTGATGCTGGTGAATATTTGATTTGTACTTGATTTTCAACCATGGTTGGTGCTGGTCTTTCTTCTCTGTATGAATTGGAAGAAGCTACTGACATTTGTGAATGGCTAGTCTCAGCCATAGAATACGATGTAGAATAGAACCCGCTCTGATTGTCATACTGACCACAATCAGCGTTATACAGGAGGTTGTTAATTTGATGTTCCACAGCGATGTAGGTTTGTTTGGAATAACTCCTAAATTTGCCAGCCAAATAATTCGCATATAGCTGATACTGGTCTAATTCAGCGGGTGCAGTAGAAGCAGGGGCTGCCGCGGCAGCCAAGGCTGATGATTGCCGCAAATCAAATGCCGTATGCAGCATTGGGTCTGGGGGCTCGTGTTTTCGCTTTTTCACACGTGGAGATTTGAGTGCCGATTGTGTATTCATTGTATTATGGGTTGTTTGGTCCTTGGATTCAGGGTTCACGGTGGAAGGTCGTTCCTGTGGTTGATCACGATCTGGACCTGACTGATCATTTTCATCATATTCAGATTCCGTTGATGCGCGGTCTTGGCCTTCCTGAAATCAAAATTAATATGAAATCAATATAATTATATGATTTCTTACCTTTTTATCGCATCAAAAATGGGAGGAATTTTGCTCCATGTTAGACAACTTCTTCGAAGAGTTCTTTGAATATAAATATGATTTTAGTGTTGTTAAGTTCGCTTTTGTGGATGCTTTTCATACATTTATATTTGTCGATGTAGGGTGTCATAAAAGAATTTCCGATTGAGGTATTATATTATTGCATTCTTAAAGAAAAATTGTGGTTAGGCTGTAGATATTATTATGTACTTACATTATTGATTCTCTGGCGAGATTTGTTTCTATTCATTAGAAACTGCAGGTAATTAAAGGCAAACCAAGTAGAGTGGTACACCTCATCGGCTCCTATAATTTAAAATTACATAATAATTACTACAAAGATATTGAAATAAGCTTTGCTGTATAAATAATAATACCATGGACATTCTCACACACGGCCATCTTGCCCCAAATTAGGCGCGAGTCTGGATTTGTGTACGCCAATAGGCTCACCAAGTCACCACCAATTATATGGTATCTAAATATAATTGGTCAAAAGTGGGTTTAGGTTCTAGAACACACCCCTGCCTACCCCGGCAACACAGGCGTGATGTTATGTAATAACACAATGTTGATATAGTAATATCAATATAAAAGATGTTTCAAACTACATATAAATGTATATAATGATTACGAGTAAGTACGTACTAACCTTTTCTCGCTGTCCTGTATTTTTTCATTTTCGCCTTTTCGCGGCGCAGGGCTGCCAACAGGTACTCCATTTTTTTCTTTATTTCTTCTACATTACAATTCATTTCTACAGCGATATCTTCCCAGGCGTCCTGCTTCATATTTCTATTATAATAATCCTTGTCGCTAGGGTCCCACAGCACTTTTTTTCCTCTGTATGCCTCTATAAATTTGATAACCTTCTCTTTGTTCCAACTCATGTTTAATACACTTATCTACATACATAGACAGAGCGGAGCGCACGTGCGACACGCGACTGCCGCGTCCAGACTGACTCGCCGTCGCGTATCCGTATCTCCAATCTCCATTGATGATCGGACAAAAACCGTGCGGCGTATCACAGCGGCGCGAGGCGTATCTTTATCGCATCCACATAGGCTCAATACAGCGATGGAGGGGGTAAAGGGCCCCATATACGGTACGATCGATCTGACGGAAATCGTAAACGATCGATCGTCACAAAAATGCCAAGCAATAAATTGAGTAAATCGTTAACGATCTTGACATAGGTACACTAGCAATTAGTTTAATAGTGAAAGAATTTTTGAAATCGGTCCAGTAGTTTTTGTGGAAACATTACAAACAAATCTTTCCTCTTTATAATATTAGTATAGAAGTATAGATTATTCCCTATCAAGGACTTTCTTAAGTAGGTACTAAAGTAGTATGAGCTATCGGAATCGCCCTTTTGCGGAAAAATATACGACATCGTATATAGTAGGTAGAAGTGCAGAAATCTTTTTGACGGCTGTCTCCGCGGCGGCCAACAAGCTTTGTCTGTCTGTCTCTAGCCCTTTACGTCCGTCATTAAAACTTTACGAGTGAAAGACATTTCGACCTTTGTAGCTCCACATCAGCCCGCTTGTAATTTGGGAGATGCTGGATTATTATGGCCCTTTCTATTTTACAACCTCTATGTCCTCTGCAGTTCTGGACATCCCATTCGCACGAGAGATTAAATTTAGATTAATTTAGATTAGATTAATTAAATTAAGATTAATATTAAGAATATTGTATGACTACATTCAAATTCAAATGTTTTATTTATCATTAGGTATAGGTTTGTCATAGTGGTAAGATATACAAAAAATAAAATATATCTCTTTAGAGGTGTTAATAAAGTTGAATAAATAAATGACTATTCACTGAGTGACCTAGGCTATATAATAAATAAATAAATAAATAAATAAATATCTTGGACATTCTCACACACGGCCATCTGACCCCAAAGTAGGCGCGAGCCTGTGATATGGGTGTCGGAGACTGATATACATACATAGATATTTTAAATACATACTTAAATAGATAATATTAACATCCAGACACAGAACAAATACAAGTGTTCGTCACACGAATATTTGTCCTGAGTGGGATTCGAACCCACGACCTTTGGCGCAACAGACAGGGTCACTACCGATTGCGCCAACGGGCCTGTCAATATAATATGAAACTTAGTCTAATTCCACGCGAGCGAAGCTGCGGGCGTCCACTAGTATGAAATAAGCGGCGACAGCCTAGTGGCTATCGAACGCACGCACCAATAACTTTTCTAAGTTATGTGCAATTTAAGAAATTAAATGTCAACTTCTGCAACGTTGCAGGAAACACCTTGAGGAAAACCTGCATGCCTGAGAGTACTCCATAATGTTCCCGAAGGGATGTGAAGTCTGCCAATCCATACTTGGCCAGCGTGGTGGTCTAGGCCTAACTCCTCCTATTACGAACCCGTGCCCAATAGTGGGACAAAGAAAAGGGTTGTGGTGGGATAGGGAACCATGAAGCCAGCAGTGGATATCGTCTTATTTAAATTCTCTTTTAGACTTCTTTGCCTCTAGTGAAATGAATCGGACATTTCATGTTTTTAATCATTTCATTTCATCATGACAGGCCCGTTGGCGCAATCGGTAGTGACCCTGTCTGTTGCGCCAAAGGTCGTGGGTTCGAATCCCACTCAGGACAAATATTCGTGTGACGAACACTTGTATTTGTTCTGTGTCTGGATGTCAATATTATCTATTTAAGTATGTATTTAAAAATATCTATGTATGTATATCAGTCTCTGACACCCATAACACAGGCTCGCGCCTACTTTGGGGTCAGATGGCCGTGTGTGAGAATGTCCAAGATTTATTATTTATTATTATTATTATTATTATTTTGTTTTGATTACTATCGATGATTTATATCATTCACGGCAGCGGGCGAAATCCATCCATCCATCCGATAATCAAGCGTCGGATGGAGGCCGATCAAATTTTTATTGGAATTGCGAAGAGTTACGCAGAAATCAATAGATATCCGTCCCGCAGTGCGCAGCGACTCAGGGAAGCTATTAATCACGGTTTAATCGATCATTCGGGGCGCCTGGTCGGCCGAGCTGATGTTATCCTTGGACTTCGGACCATCATTCCGTTTGTTTGAATCGAGTAGGAGTGGGGTGGCTGCCGATTTTTCGTCAAATAATCACATCTTATAGAGTCGGTCCACATTTATTTGTTTCCGTTTTTTTTACCGTCTGAAAAAATATTTTTTTTCTTTTTTTTTTACATTTCTTTTTTAAAAGCTTTTATTTAACATCACTCGTATGTATCTTGTAAGTATGTATGTCCTGGAATCTTGCAATCAATATTTCACCCACTTCCTAAGCTATCGAGCTGAAATTTGGCACACATATTTGGTTTCTTAACTAAAGGTGTAACTCTAGATAAGCACCTGTTTTGTGTGTTTAATATGGGATTGCGTTCTGGGGTGGGTGATGGAAATGGAACGCACTCTAAAACATAGAATCTATGTACATAGTTCAAGTTATAGTTCTATGGCGCGAGGTGTCAAATATAATCTGTATCAATCTCTTCACTGTCATGTCCTTTCATAATGAATCTTGTAATTTCTATTGAGTAATAAATAATACTAAATTAACTAAATTACCAATTTATTATTTTGCTAAAACCTTCAGTTTCGATGACAATGCACGAAAATAAAATAAAAAGTTATAAGAAGCTTTTTTTTTTAAATATTTTTAATAATAATTTTTTTTGTATGATGCAAGTTCGGAATGTCTTATTCCACCCACCCTGTTGTTGAGTTCCCAGAATGTAGTGTTTGTACCACACTTGTATGTCTGATGCCAAGAAGTCTTCATATCCATATTGACTTCGCAAGTGAGAGGCGAGTTCGATAGCCACTGGATTGTCACCGATTCATTTGTCACTTTCAACGCGCATATAATATGTATGTATATTTTACACATATCGTGTGCGTGCTATTGTATTGATTCGATAGACGAAAACACATTTCGATTGTGCCCTTGGCGTTATCGCTATCGTCACCATCAGCCGTCGACAACTCACGTTTCAAAACGCAAAACAAGATACCCGGCAAATTGATCCCCTATCGGCCCCGCGTCATGCCGTCGCGATATCTGATACTGTGTCCACATTCTTGATTACCACGTCATTTCACGTCTAAAATAAGAATGCTTTGGTGACATGGTAACCAAAATGGTTGTACGGTACGGTTCTTAGCAGATGGGTCACGTGTTACATCTGCAATCAATTAATGTGTTGTTTGTTAGTCATCGTGGTTCGTGAAGTTTAGTATGTTACTATTACGGTGTAGGTACTGATATACTTGGTCGAAGTAAATGCGGCGTCCAATAGGACCACAGTCTTCAAAGCACTGTAGCTCGGGACCAGAATAGTGCTATGGTAGCCCCTGCCTGTCGTAAAAGGCGACTAAAAGGGGACTTCTGGGGTTGCGGGCGGTGAGAGGGGGAGCTCGAATTGTCCATCATGTGACCCCGGGAAAGACGACGCTGTTTGTGGCTGTACAGCGTAGTGTAAACCGGGAAGAGCCCGTTTTGGGCGCAGCGCTGGAGGGGCCCGGTGCGTTCTACGAGAGGTCCCGGAGCCCTCCTGTAGCGCCGGAGAAGGCCACCGAGTGGGGTTTAGTGGGTGAAAGTCCCACATAACCCGGCGTCTCTCCCACGACGTTCGGTACCTTTTCAAGGTTTCCCACTTGTAAAACAAAAAAAAAAGAACTGAATGATTGACTTGACTAGTAACCTTATCCTGATTTTATCCCATAATTATGAAATTACTTATCATGAAAAACAAACGAGTACCGTCAAGGATTCCGTTGACAAACCCTGTCCTTTATCTTCGTCCAGACTTCCAGAGGCTTGGCTTCTTATATAATTAATACCTTACTCCCTAACACGCTAAGACGCCTATGTGCCTTATAAACAACCTTACATGAGAAGCTATACCAAATGAGAGACAACTCGGTACAACAACACCTACTTTCTTAGAAGACAGGTTTCTCAACTTACATAAGCAGAGAAAACACGAAGAACTAAAAGAGCGTGGATGCAAGAAACGGCAGCAACCATACAATTGCTAATTCCGTCAGAAATCGATACAATGAGTTCATTGTACTGCGAATGCGACCGTGTCACTATTTGGGTCAGGCCGCTCATTGTGGGGTCTGCGGAGTGGAGTGAATGCACTCGGGCAAGTGTCAAATTGGTAATGGCTGTGCCGTGGAAGGTTCTGGCTTCGTTGGGTTTCTTCCTATCTTGACAGAACTGGCTTGTATTGACATTGTTAATGTTAAGTTGTCGTGGTGGACAAATTGCGTAAAATTTGTTCATGGACTTCTTTTTTTTTCTTCAAGACTTCTTTTTTCTTTTTTTCAATCTGTGAAAGATCCCTGACCACTCGGGTGGGGGAAGAGGCCGGGTTATGTGAGATTTCTACTCACTAAAACCCCCCCGGCAACCTTCTAGCACATTTAGGGAGTCTCCGAGATCTCCAACAGAACGCACTTGCGCAAAGCTCTTGGCTCATCCCAGGGCTAAGCTCTGAACTTCGCCGAGCATAGCAGACAACTCGTACGGTCTGCCATCTTCTAAAGTGACGCTGATAGGTATCGGGCTGAGCCCCTATCTACGCGTTAGCGCTTTTAATTCTAAATTCTGAATCGAGGACCGCATCGGGAACATGAAAGCCGTATTTTAAATATGTCATCAAGTTAAGTAGGTAGGGAAAATCAAAGTTACTTACATTTTCTCCATAAAAACGCCATCAGCTTTAGATAGCTAAACATTATTTATCGTTTATCCACGCACCCGCGGCTAATAGCCAGATAGCGTGACGGTAATAACGGTTTCCCGTATCCTGCTTGCGAAGAGTTAAAGAAAAAAACCTGAGATTCATTTTGTTCGGTTGACGGAGTTTAACTCAGTAGTCCAGATCCGCCAAAGTATATGAACTACTAGCTATAATCCACAGACGCACAAGTCTCCCGAACAGACAGCTGCGGGATGTACAGAGCTTAGATACTACTTCAATGCGGATTGGTGGGGTGGTCGACCCAGTGTCGAACGTTCTCTACCACCCGACGTCATTTACAAGGTTTATCTATTGTTTTTTCCGTTGAAAACAACCGGGACCAACGGCTTAACGTGCCCTCCGAAGGTCCTCCGAGTCCAGTTGCTATCCACAAAGCTCTTTAAGCTCTAATAAACTTGAAATACCCAACTGCTGAGACTCTCTAACGTAATAAAATAATGTGTTTATGACATGAACAAAAATGTTCTTACTAAGGTCGACACGTATTTTTTCCCGCTCCAAACAAGCGTCATAATTCAAATTTAAACCTCATTGTATACAAACGTTGCTTTTTAGATGTTAATAAGACGTTTTCAGGAAATTTTTTTCGCTCCCAGCTCAATCACGAATGACATTACGTACGGCGTACGTTTCGGGCGGTAACGCAGGACGGCACTGTCACCGGTCACGGCTGAACACTTTTTGTGCATCAAAATAAAATTTAAGTGGCGGCAAAAAATCGTTAAAAAATTAAATTATCAGTCTTTTGAATCACGTCAGTCTGCCAACAAAGGCGTAATTGACGTACGTAAGTGAAGTTTTATTTTGCAGCTAAATTTTTATACCAAATACAATATTATATTTTAAAAATATTTTATTTTGATGTGTACAATAAGTAGCAACCGAATAGCGATTCTTATTTAATTATTTATTAGAGAAAAAGAAAATATTTTGTCAATTGCCCTTACATATAAGATTTATGCCCGTTTTCACCAACCACACTTAAGTCATCCCCTTACTAAGTACCATTTAGTGTAGGTGATACCCTAAAACAACACTTACTTAATTTTCGTTTTCACCAAGCTAAGTGACACTTTACTAGGTTATACTTAAAATTTAGGGATTAACATAGCCGTATATTTACCGATTTTTTACCGATTAAGTTTTTTTCAATATTTCATGACTTTTTCTTAAATTTAATTATTCTAGGATATATAAAATAATTAAAAACACTTGTACGAATACTAAAACATTTTTTTCTTACCGTTTATAATATTTTTTGGCTTAGTAAACCTATCTGCCAATAAATATGATAAGTATAATTTAGGTACTTGCCTGCTGATTATATACATTGGGAAAAATAGACTAGCAATTTTTTTTTAATGCAACCTTCACACTGCGTTGTTCTTGCTCGCTGGTTGGTAACTACGAATTCTTCACGTTTTTTTTTATGGATACAAGATAGCAAACGAGCTTGCAGCACCACCCATCCGTTGCCGCCCATGACAACTGTGACTGACTTCGAACAAGACTCTATTAGGGACTGGAATGGTTAGTCCAATTAGTTGAGAGTTAATTATAACATTAGTTGGTCAGTTCGTTAGTAGGTATGAGGACTGGGGACTGTTAGTGAAAGTTAGTCATGTTAGTTTATGTTAGTAATAGTCCAGTTAGTACTTGTTAGTAGGAGTCTCGTTCTAAGTCAGTCACAGATGTGTTGCTACCCTTGAGGACTAAGATGGTCCCTTCTAAAGAAGTGTAACCGGAAACCACACCTTTCCGACCGGACCATAATTGCTTTAAAAACAATTATTACACGGCAGAAATGGTAGGTACTAGGTACCGTGGCGGGCAGTGGTACTGCCCCGTGCGAACTCTATATGGAACCAATTAGGTTTCATATAAAACCTATTTGGTTCCCTATAGGCTCTACCACCTAACAAACGTCACGTAAAGTCACAATAGCTTCCGAAACCCTTTTTATGATACGGCTGCATGCAGCGATGCTGATCCCTCCTATATCAGCTATTGTCTGCAAGTGACTTCCGGTGGCATAAAATCTTAGAGCACACAGTAACTGAATGATGGGTTAGACAGATTTATTCCTGAAGACAAACAAAGGTATGAAAAAAAGTAACCTTATATCTATAAAATAAAAGTAGGTATAGTACTTACCTGTCATCAGCAAATTCTAATAATTCTTTAAACCTATATTTTGCACAAAAATATTTGTCATCATGCTTTAAAAAAAGTCTGGCCTCTCTTCATAAATTCGCGGTCTAGTCATAAATCGAGGATTACTGATTTGATTAGTGAGTCAAAGAAATCAGTTAAATCTTTGCTCATTTTGATAAAATTTCACAAAATAACACGTCAAGTAGGTCAGTTACATAGTTAGGGACTGGTTAAGGGAGGAATATTCGGGCCCCTAAAATTTAGGTGACACATAAGTCTTTAGGTATCCCTTAACGGTTGGTGAAATCGAATTTACACATAAGGGTCATCTAAATTGACATAAGTGTTACTTAAAATTTAGGGGATGTTGGTGAAAACGGGCATAAAGTCTACTAGCTTCTTACATAAAATATCTGTATTATATATCTCGTGAAACCATGAACACACATAACAGAACATAATTTAAATCAGAATAGAAATAAGGGCAAACCACATAAAAATTAGATAAGTAGTATAGGATAAATAGGTATTCATAGTACAAATATTGAATTTAATGTATCAGTTACCAAACAGTTGGTTGTTGATTTGTACAGGCAATAGGTAAATATCTTGGACATTCTCACACACGGTCATCTGACCTCAAAGTAGGCGCGAGCCTGTGCTATGGGTGTGAGAGACTGATATACATACATAGATATTTTAAATATATACATAATATTAACATCCAGACACAGAACAAATACAAGTGTTCGTCACACGAATATTTGTTCTTAGTGGGATTCGAACCCACGACCCCTGGCGCAACAGACAAGGATAGAAATTGCAATAGATTTAATTGTTAATATATATTTTTAAAAGTATTAGTCTTGCCTCATGAGTTCTAACGTTATTTACCCCATTCCACTTTCCACATAAACAGTTGAAAATTACAAATTAAACAACATAATCTTACCACAATGTTCGACGATTATCCAACCACACATTAAAATTATTAAAATTTTCCTAGAAAAAATATTTAAGAAAGAAAAAAGAATTTATTTGCTAAAAATAAAATAATAGCAAATGGGTCAGCCCAGTTGCGACATAACACCGCAACACTGATTTTCAGTACAGCCTGTTTAGTAGGTGAAAGTAGCTCGAACTGGCTAACAGTACCTGTTATTACTTAATATGAAAGAACTAAAATGAAAAACAAAAAAAATAAGGGATAAAAAATAAACAAGAGAACAAAAGTCAATATTTTTTTTGGCATTGTGTCATGGTGCCTTAATAATACAAATTGAGCATACATTTATTTATCAACCCTTAACACATTCCTTGCTGACCACTCGGATCCGAGTGGGGCGGGTCTATATTAGCGGCGCCTCCCACTCGCATCCGAGCGAGCGTCCCGTTCATTTTGTAGTAGTCAGTAAACCGCCAGCGTTTGAAGCGTTCAAGGTTGCTTTTCGCGGCCACTCTGGTAATATAGTCAACTTAGGAAAACGAGTATTGCTTTCATTCATAAAGTGTGGTAGTGATTTGTACACACGATCGTACGGAAAGTATTTTCGCGCCATAATGGACAGTAAGGCTGGGTCGTCCAAAAGTAAAAATAAATCGATTATTATAACATCTCGTGCTAAAAAACAGAGTCGACAAAGTGATGATTATGACTCGGAAGGTTCTGGAGAATATATTGATGAAGAAGTGTATCCGCAAGTAGTTCATGAAGAGGAATTTTCTTCAAGTTCAGAAGGATCTGGTAGCGACAGTGATTTAAGTATTTATAATTCAAGATTGAAAACGAAGACGACGAGCAGTAGACCACGTGCTGATGATACACCAGCCCAACCTTCAAGGTCATCAGCATCAAAGCAAGGTTTAAGTGAGTCAAATAGTAGCCCTATTATTCAACGTTACCGATTGAAACCTATGTTTAGAGATGGCCGCACGAGAGTGAATACACCAGGTACATGTGATACATCTGCTCAATCTTCAAAGTTACCAGATTCAGATGTCGGTTCCTCAGAATCAAAGCCGGTGCCACGCCAACTAGAATTAGGAGCCACTAGCGATTGGAGCAGTAATCCAATTTCAATGAAAATTATTGATTTTACTAAGAAACAGGAACTTTTAGTGCCACCTCCAACAAATCCTTACGAAGCATTCCGTTTATTAATTGACGACGATTTATTGGATCTTATTGTTCGAGAGACGAATGCAAACGCATTAAGAGTGGCTACTGCAGATAATGTGGAGCAATATTCAAGAATAAAAAATTGGAAAGATTTAACTAGGGAAGAACTGCTGACATTTCTTGGACTCCTTCTTCACACTGGAACAATTCAACTAAACCGTTTAAGCGATTATTGGAAACGACACTATTTATTTAATATTCCATGCTTCGGACAATTCATGTCCCGAAACCGTTTTTTTCTGATATTACGATGCCTGCACTTTACGTCTGAAACAATCGAGGAAGACCGTCTAAAAAAAATTCGCCCACTTATGGATCATTTTAACAATAAAATGAACACTATTTATTGTCCGGGTAAACAGTTGTCATTGGACGAGTCCATGGTTTTGTGGCGCGGTCGATTGCTGTTCAGACAGTACATTAAGAACAAAAGGCAGAAACATGGTATTAAGCTTTATGTCCTAGCTGAGCCAGATGGTACCGTTTTAAAATACCAAGCTTACGCAGGTGAAAATGATGAGACATCAGGTCAAGGACATACTTGTAATGCATGTAAGATCGTCTTTAATCTCCTAAAAGAGAGACTAGATTCTGGCCACCATGTTTATATGGATAATTACTACAACTCATATAGTTTGGCTGTGAAATTGCTAGATCGACAGACGTACTGCACAGGAACGTTGAGAAAAAACCGCAAAGATAATCCTGTTGATATAGAGACTATCTCATTGAAAAAAGGAGAAAACAAATCCTTATTCTTGAATGGTGTTCATATTGGAAAATGGAGGGATAGAGATAGACGTTGCGTACTGTATATTTCCACAAAACATGATGACGAGATGATGGAAACTACTTCCAAAAGCGGATCTGTAGCACTGAAGCCAATGGCAATTGTCCATTATGATAATTTTACGTCGGGCTTAGATCTTCAAGATCAGATGCTGGCTTATTATCCAGTCCAAAGAAAGACGCTGCGCTGGTACAAGAAGCTGTTTGTGCATATGCTGCAAATGAGCCTCAGTAATGCATTTTACTTGTACAACAAATTTTCGGCGAACGATGATATAAATCTGTATAATTTCCGTTTGAAGATACTGGAGACGCTTCTACCTGATCCTAATGAAGTCAATCGACGCAACGTTTTGAAAGTGAAGCACAAACTCACTAAAATAGAAAAGACCCGAGCGAGAATAAAGAAAGTAGGAAGTGTCGTGAAAGAAACCACTGAAGTGGCCCGAAAAGATTGCAAAGGCTGCAGAGCACAGAAGAAGAGGGTGCAAACAATTTACGAATGTCAGCAATGTGAAGGCTCTCCAGGTTTCTGTACAAAATGTTTCTGCCTAGCACATTCCTAAGTTTTTTGAAATTGCATTTTTTATATTTTATTTATTTGATGTCAAGATAGCAGTCATTTTTGCTAGTGACAATTTTTTTTATTTTGGATTTTGTTTCAGTTCTTTGTACTTTTCTTTGAGTATCTCACTGTTATTCAGAGTGACAATTTTTTAATTAAACTTATAATTATGATGGTTTTCGATACTTTTGACTGTATTGCTTTTAATTGATTTTTGATACTTTTGATTGTATCGCTACTTTGCTCAGATTTATTAATGTCTTCCTAAATAAATAATTCACCAAATGCATATAGTTATTTTATTTACTATTTTTTTAAAAGATAACAAGACACGTCTCACATGATGATGGTACGTCTGAACTGTATGTTATGTATGTATGTATAAATGTGTGTATGTCCTGTGTGTGTGTGTCATATGTTACAAGATTTTGCTCAAGAACCGAAGTAAAATAAGGTAAAAACTGGTTTTGATTAGTTTCCTTACATAACTTTGATCAAGATTCTGGAATTTGATCAAAAAACACGGGTTTGTCAAAATCTTGTGACATATTAGTACGCAAAAATAATACGCGTGATGTTATGTTCGATAGATAGTTAAAGTATTCTCAGAACCTCAATGCACTTAACTCGGATGATAACCAGATGACTCTTTCAACGTTGTCATACTGCGTATTTATGAAATTCAAATATAGATAACGTTATCAATGGACCTGTTATGGCGACGTAACTTGTACCGTGCGTGAGTAATCTTGCCAGACAGTCTAATTATGTTGCCCATTAACTTGAGCATCGACAAATAGAAAGAAAGAAAATTATTTTATTTTCATTAACAATTAAGTACCTACACTAAAATACACAGATACAATTAATAAATTTAAAGGGATGAAAATTTGGACGCCAAATAAAGCTGTTTTATTAAAAGCTTTTATTTAACTTCACTCGTATGTATGTATCTATGTATGTATGTCCAGGAATCTTGCAATCAATATTTCAACCACTTCCTGAAGATATCGAGCTGAAATTTGGCACACATATTTGGTTCCGATGACAATGCATGAAAATAAATAAAAATTAAAAAAAAATTTAATTTAAAAATAAGCTTTTTTTAAAAAAAAAAATTAAATTGTTATTAATTCATATTGTTGCTGGAACCTAACCAACAAGTAACAAGGTCACGTGACGCAACGTCAATGAAATTTCATAATAAGTATTTTTCTATTGACTAATAACCTTGGCTCATTATGATTTTTCTACGTTGAGTACCTCTGCTGGTAAGGCTGCTTCGTTAGTTAGTCTGCTAAGCTAGAAGTCCTGGGTTCGATGTCCGTTTTGCGCAAATTATAGGACAACTCGGAGTTTGAAATTGCGACTGTTGTATATGACAAATTGGCAATTCACACCTTTTATGGGACGCATAAAAAACTGGTAAAAACTGTAACCGTCAGGCAGGCATCCATGTAACCAACTATTGAACATGTTGTGTCAAACCAATGGTAGTGTGTAATGTTTTCTTGTTAATTTAATGTAGTTATTTAAAATGCTTCGATTAATCGTGTTCACATACTTAATTTCAATCGAAACTTCAATTCCACACACCTCCGTACAAGTTATTTTCGTTACAGAACATTTAAGAGGTACAAAGTTTTTGCTTCACGTAATTATTATTATGTATCTCTTTAAATTTCACGGGTCCAGATTATGTGGACTCTGTAATTTGGATGGCTTGCGTGGGGACACAGGTCCAACACGTAGAGGCCCCTTCGAGACATTTTAATGAGTTATGATGTACCACCCTCGATCGACTGCACCATCAATTAGTACATCCGAATATGATTATACGACTAATAATTGTTTGCCAATGAAGTGATTTGATACTTGACATGTTTCGAACTGAACTAGAGCACTTCAAAACTATAATTCTTCAAACTGGGTGAGCCGCAATCGCCGCAATCGCCGCACGCCGCAGCCGCAGTGCAGTGTAATAATAATAGGAGGCATGTAAACAATCGGGTGGAGAGGTAGCCATCAGCTGAGCTGAATTGTATCAACGCTCGACTCCATGCGACGTTGCCGCTCCGCTCCGCTCGCGCGCGTTGCCGCTCTGTGCAGTACATCACAACAAGACTTGTTTGGCAATTCGTATCGGATATATTCTGTGGATCCGTGAGGTGTTTGTATAAACTTGTTACCTACATGTTGTTTTTATACCTACTTTATATTTATCTCTATTATGTACCTATTTATTTACATTAACCAGGGAAGTGTCGATTCGTTAAGGTTCATTGTCTGATTGAATAGGTTTCTTTAATGGATAGCAAACCAACTTGTACCACAATCATCCGCTGCCGCACATGACAACTGGGAAGATTAGTCCAGTTAGTTACCAGAAGGTGTTAATAAGAAAATTGGCGGATCAGTTCGTAGATATGAGGACTGGTGTAGGGACTATTAGTGATAGTTAGTTCTGTTAGTTATTTTAAGCAAGTCCATTTAGTACCTAACTGTTAGTAGTCTCGTTCCAAGTCGGTCACAGATAATTAAATAAACACTGCTTTCTGTATCTAGATACAGATAAGTTCTGCGACGCCATTTTTGAATCCATTCTTGATCGGCAAGTATATAATATAAAAACGCGGTAAAAACGTTGAATTAACGGTCCGCAGCCAATTAAGCAAGCGAAGGTCCGAGTGGCTCCAAATTTCTGTTTCGCTTTAATTGGCCCGGGCATGAACCCCGGACCGCCTGGACCGGTTCCCTTAATAACCCCACAGACGGCTCCAGAATAAAAGCGGTTGTTAATGATAACCAAGAATGGCTGTACACAAAATTGATTCAGAGTTAGCCACATGACCAGGCTTGGCTCCAAACGATGAAACTTGCAACAATTAAAGACGTGTCATATTTTAAAATATGTGTTTAAATTGCCGTACTTATTATGTATACATACCAGCATAATTTTAAAAATACATGTTTTTAATCAGGAACTATAATATAACTTACTTAACCCTACGTGTGCTAGTCCGACCCGCACTTGATCGGTTTTATTTAAGAGGGCAGTTAAAAATTAAAGGAAAAATAAAAGAAAACTATGTACTTCCAAACATCTTTATTAGGTTATTTGCTTTTAATTCTCTATTGATTGTTGCTACAAACAGACAGACGTTTAAATGATATATGTATATGTACATACATTCAACAGCTTCTTAAATATATTTATTGCGATTGTCGTATAATAAGATCTCTTTGCTCTGAGGTCGTGCACGTACATAAAAAAGTACCTAAAGCTAAAGGTATTTTATTTAGCGACTTCTCAGTTGTCAACGGGCAACTGTTGTATTAATAGTAACAAGAGTGACAGCGTACATTCTGTTCGCTATGATGGAGCAATATATGGGTAATGGGTATATTGCAGCATATTGCGTATAGTATTAAGTGTATGGTATGGCTGTCTCATTGCGTACTTACATATTAATTCTGTATGTCTGGTCTGGTAGTATTACCAGGTCGTTGCCAATATAATAATATCACGCTACTCCACTGCTCTTGCTCAGATTGCTCTCCTTATTCCTCCCTAGGTCCTCTGCTGGACTCTAATATTATCATCAAAACACAGCCTGAGGCATCCTAAACAATGTAGGTATTGAAGAAGACAGGAAAGAATTCTCACGAGCCATTCAAAAACTAGCTAGTTCGGCGACGGTGACGTAACGAGCGGCGCGCGGGGTGAAATAATAAATAATAATAGGAGGCGAGCTGGCAACGCCGCGGCCGCGGCCGCGTGGCTGCGGGGCGGCAACGCGCGGATCGATGCGGCCGAGATGTTGCCACTTGCGGTGCGTGCGGCTGTGTGCGTGTGTGTGTGCGTGACGGCTGACATTTCATACCGCCGATACTGTCTTGGCGGGATACCAGTATATTGCTACTTGGTTAACGTTAACGGCTAGGCAGAACTGTGCCATGAAATCTGACCTGTGAAATTGGAATTATTATAAAAATAGAATAATAATATACCATAAAGAACACACGTATCGTGAAATCCATAAAATCCATACTAATCTATATATATAAAAGGAGAAGGTGACTGACCGACTGACTGACTGACTGACTGACTGACTGACTGACTGACTGACATATCAACGCAGGGCCTAAACTATAAGGGCTAGAAACTTGAAATTTTGCACAGGGGTTCCTTTTATAACGTAGGGGAGCACTAAGAAAGGATATTTGAAAATTCACCCCCTAAGGGGGTAAAACGGGGGTGCAAATTTAGTATAAAACTGCCGTTTTTGAAGTCAAGTGGGCAACCGGAACGCGGGCAGACGTCGTTGATGGGTCTAATTCTACGCGAGCGAAGCTGCGGGCGTCCACTAGTCTATATATATAAAAGGAGAAGCTGACTGACTGACTGACTGACTGACATATCAACGCAGGGCCTAAACTATAAGGGTTAGAAACTCGACATTTTGCACAGGGGTTCCTTTTATAACGTAGGGGAGCACTAAGAAAGGATTTTTGAAAATTCACCCCCTAAGGGGGTAACACGGGGTTCCAAAGTTAGTATGAAACTTTGCCGTTTTTGAAATAAAGTGAGCAACCCGATCGCGGGCAGATGTTAATGGGTCTAATTCTACGCGAGCGAAGCTGCGGGCGTCCACTAGTAAATTATAAATGCGAAAGTAACTCTGTCTGTCTGTCTCGCTTTCACGCCAAAACTACTGAACCGATTTAAATGAAATTTGGTACACAGATAGTCTGAGAAAGGACTGTATGTCCCTGACTGTATGTACTTTTTAATTGGAAAAAAAGGGTTGAAAAGGGGGATGAAAGGTTGTATGAAAGTATTGTCATTTTTGACGAACATAAATTATAATGTCAATGACGAAAATGTTATTATGCCATAAATCTGTATTTGATTTGTGCATAAACAAAATCTACGTACTCTACCTACTTTATTCAACGTAAGTAAATTCTAAATGGATAAAAATATCATGATAATTCAAGTTAGGGTTAAATTGGTTCACTAATTTGAAATTAAATAAAAGGCTTGTTTAAAATAGCCGCTAATCGAATGTCGTCGTCTAATCGGTAACTGACACCATTATGTCAAACATATTTTCATATAGTTGTGGAGTGGAAAGTTTTGAAATGAAACCTAGAGTAGTCAAAACTTAGATATTATGCATCACCAACAAAGTCCACTTACTTTGTTGGTTGTTGTTGATGCATTTTTCAGGTGACTAGTGGACGCCCGCAGCTTCGCTTGCGTTTAGATATAACGAATGTTTCGTTTAGGTTAAGGATTTATCCGGAACAACTCTACCAATTAAAATGCAAATAGAAGAAATATTAGCGGGAGAAAAGTCCATAGATATGTCCAGCTATTCCAAGCTACATACATACACATCTACATTACTGTAATAACTAAATCGTTTAATAAAAAATTAAAAATAAAGACGCTTTTGGAGATAACTAAAGTAAAATGTAATTTTTTTTTTAATTATTCCATTGTCATCGGTCCTTGATAAAAGTAAAAGTCAAACTCCGTGCCGCTCTTCACGCGCGGTATCTTTTTTTAACTTTCCATTATCTCGTAAACTATAGGTTCAATTGACATGCTATGAAGAACAAAGTATTATCTTCATAAAATGTTCTGGATGATGAAGTAGCTTTCGTTCGTAAGGATTCATAAGCCATGTGTAATAAAACCGCTCGTAAAGCTTAATGCGTGGTGTACCTGTGTTATTTATTGTACTTAGTAATGGGGAGAGCAAAGATTTTCAACTTAAGATCTCAAGATCTCAAGTCATTCGTTCGGTCATACATAACTTATAAGTAGAAATGTAAATAGAAAAACGTTTAGTTCGGAAAATGTAACGTACACAAAACATTTTAAAAAAATATAGAAAGAAACTTAAGACAAAAAAGGTATGTACTTCTGCGAAAAAGTATAATAAATTATAGTATAATAAATTATTCGTCATTGTATTTACATTGTATTAAGTGCATGAGTTATGTCATGATTTCTCTCTCTTTATGATTGTATGGTGTGTTTGTGTGTACATTTTATTTTTATTTTTAAAAGTATTTTCTTGCTCCTAATTATAATTTAAACTAGTAGTCTATAATATCTGTAATAGTTATAAGTGGAAACTATAGATTATGAATCCATTTTTTTTGTATCATCTATGTGCTCATGTAACATTGTTTGTTTCCCAAATAAATAAAAATAAAATAAAATAAATAAAATAAAATATCTCAAATTGTTGCTTCTAAGTTGTCACTAAGGAAACAACATATCCGTGATAATTATTCAAACATTATGAGAATACTGTATTATTAGTATTGGGACCGCTCGAATACAAGTTAACCTACCTAACATAGCTATTTAAACAGGAGATATATCACATTTCCTGTCATCAGCTCTAAATGTTAAATTATGATTATCTACAAACAAAACCTACCTGTTATTTGACTTTTCTGTGTAGCATATTGCGACGACGTGTCGTGTCGACACTATGTGAAAATCAATTATGTATATCTACGCTACGCATATTGTAATAACATGAAAAAGCAAACGAGTATGCTCCTGTATGGGTTATTTTTATGTTAAACGTAACATAACATCACTTTTAATCTATTATGTTTGGTCCCATAAAAACTGGTGGTGCTTGTGTGAGCCTAAAATGAATTTAAATCAATGGGTCAATTTTTTCTGTACTTAATTGTAGCAGCCGTTACTTTGCGGAACTCCTTAAAAATCGTAAAGACTACGATTAACCGTCGTAGAGGCTACTTACCCTGAGGATGCCTTGTTTTGGGGCGAAACACGTGTTTGTGTGTGTGTTTGTGTGTGTATTCTTTGATCGCATGTGCATGTTTTCCTGTGTGGGAGGGAGGGAGGTGCTGCGTGCATGAAGGTATACATACATCACCATACATTTTTGTTCGCGGATTAGTTGCAAAGTAGATTAATTTTAGGTTTTTCTGTACTCACATAATATAGATCCTCCTCCCACATGTGGGAATAAGTGGGGAATGGAAGACAATCCTACTGCATACATACAGGCCTCCGCCCGATCAGTGCCCTCTGAATGCAGCGTTTTTCTGTCGCCTACATTACGTAGGTAGGTACCTACTTTATACAACAGGAATTCACACACGTAGTATATTATTATTAACGTATGGAGGATAATATTAGAGCGATATCCGGGCTAAGTGTGCGAGGAGGCACCTGCCTCCCTTCTCTCCCCCCACTCGTCCCTCCCCCTCTGTACCCCCCGGCGCACAGATGGTGCCATTATCATCAGGTGCCCAGTATTACGGGATAACGGGGCAGACGGCTTAATGCCACTCTAGAAAATAGAAATGCATTTTACACTTAGTTGTAAGTACCCCCTAGTAAAACGCGTATAAAATGATATGCGCCTAAGATGAGTGGTGACAGCCCAGTGGCTATCGAACTCGCTCTTACTCGAGCGGTCCGGGTTCAAACCCAGCGGTGACTTTTTTAAGTTATGTGCGATTTAAAAAATTAAATGTCGTTTGCTATAATGGTGAAGGATAGATCGTGAGGAAACCTGAGAGTTCTTCATAAAGTTCTTTCTTCAAAGTGAGCTGTGAATGTTTTCGATTTAATCACCTCTATTCCGTCCGTACTCTATGGCCGGTGTTGTCGGTGCAACCTCTATCCCGTGCGTACTCTACGGCCGGTGTTCCGGTGAACGGCGCGGCGGCGCCCGCCTACTCTATTTCGTCGCGGTGTTCAAGGTTACAGAGAAATCACATCGCATTTGTCATTCGACGCGACCGAGTGTACGTACCTGTTCCTTGGTCACGCCTTGGTCGCGCTTGTGTAACTAAGTGTGGCTAAGTAGCCTGTGTGACCAAGACATTAGTCAGGCTGAGGAAAAGAGTGAAATAATATGAAATGTTCTTTCTTTGTAGTTAATGTCTTATCTCTAGATAGGACATTATTAGAAATAGAAATAGAAATAGAAATAGAAAATATTTATTGGGTACAGAAAATACAACAACAAAAGAAAAATACAATAACATTTGAAGGGACTTATAAACTAATTATTTTTAAGTTGCACCTCTGTCCCAAAAGGCGTGCACTCAGCATATGCTACGGCAGTAACCGTAGCGCTGATTTTCAGTGCAGCCTTGGAGACAGTATTCGGACGATGAGATAGTATCATTAGATTAGACCCATAAAACTTAATTATCAACAAGTAATTCACTAAACTAACTATTAACTAAATGAGAGTGGTAGTGCCTTGTGTGCAAGCGAGGTAGTAGGTACCTACTATAGTTATTGTTTTATTATACATAAATATTAAAATACGATATATACAAAGGTGTATAGATAAATGAGTAATAGTTTAAAAAATACACAAATTATAGATAGGTAACTATGTATTAACTTAGAAAACAAACTTTATTAGTTAATTATGTATGTACCTGGAACTAGTATTATTATCATCTATTTTGAAGTGTTTGAAGTTATTTTTCTTAATTTTTATAGGCAGTTATAAGCGGTATGTATATGTAGTATTTTTGTAAAAGAAGAAAATATTAAAATGTACAATGGCTAAAATATATTGCATTATAATGTTTAATGTTTAATAGACAAATAATATATATTTATTAAACTTTGATACTTCTGATTGACGGGCCCGTTGCGCCCTGACGCAGCAAATAACAGGCTCGCGCCTACTTTGTAAGTCCGCAATAATCACACATTGGCACTATTTATTGACTTGATCGATTAATGCATATAAGTACCAAAGTATTTTAGGAAAGTAAGTAGGTAGGTA
This sequence comes from Carterocephalus palaemon, assembly GCA_944567765.1. Taxonomy (NCBI): domain Eukaryota; kingdom Metazoa; phylum Arthropoda; class Insecta; order Lepidoptera; family Hesperiidae; genus Carterocephalus; species Carterocephalus palaemon. The sequence goes on along the minus strand of OX155657.1, from coordinate 10,115,851 downwards.
GGTACCTATACCCTGTACAAGATAGCTTGATCTTTTTGACAGACTGGCTAGTGATGGGAAACAGAAAATATCTAGAGGTCCAAAAAATAACGTTTTAAAATACTTGTAACTGTGACGAGATGGTGTGGGTGTATTATGTGTGAAATTCTTTATTGCACTAGACATATAAATGGCTTATATGGCCAGTCGATAGAACGATGGAATGCGTAATTAAAATTAGAATTCAATTTATTTTTTTACCTTATTTTTTCTAAAAAGAGTTATACCACCTAAAGTGACCCCAACCACTAGCCAAAGAAACCCCAACCAAAAGGACACCGGTTCGTAACAATAACTTAACAATGATCTTTAATAATGATTTTTTGTAATCGATATTTGTAACGGTTACTGCCTGTTATTCGTGTCCCATCCGTCCGACCGATGTAACATTGTACAAACGTCTATTAATTTTAGTGTTCCTATTTCAATTTTACTTTGAAGCAATAAAAAGTCTTAAAATTTTCGGATAACGCTTGAATCTTAAGGGACTTTGGTGTTATATGTATTTTTTTAATATTATTACAATTTTTAAAATCATTTAATTAAGAAAATAATATGGTCGTCATTCCAAAGTTATGTCGATCACTAAAATTTACATCTGTCAAAAAGATCAAGCTATCTTGTACAGGGTATACCTTCCCTAGTTACGTCATTCGCATGGTTTGTTCCAAAGGCGTATCAAAGAGAAACAACAAACAAACAACCAGAAATACGTAAAATATTTTAAGTAAAATATATAAAGTTCAAAAAGATACGATGGTTGATGGTAAACTTACATTTTGGATGCCATATTTCCACAAATTATATATTATTAAGTATATTTGTTGTATACTTATTATTTTTTTTATAATCGCTGGATTATGGCACATGACCGGTCGGAGTGGCGTCGTTTAGGAGAGGCCTATGTCCAGCAGTGGACCAATAAAGGCTGATGATGATTATGACGATTTCCACATTCCTACAATAAATGAGACACAAAAGAGCGTTCCTTCTACTAGAAGTCTAGAAATAAGCATAACAGTAGTCTCTACGATGGACGGACACCGACGGCCGACGGCCACCGAAATGGCAACAAACAAACAACCGAACCGCATCTATCCGCTCCTCGGCGAACGAGATGCTCAGCAACAAGTCCGTCGCGCTGGCAACGCCGCGGCGAAAGTTGCGGGCTGGCAACGCCGCGCGATCGATACGCGGCTTGGGACACTGCGTATGTGCGGCGTGGACGTCCGCGCGCGTGAGGTGTAGGACACGTGGTCGGGTGGTGCGGACCCATATAGATAGATAGATAGATACATTTATTTTTATCACATTTCAGCATCATTACATTAAACAGTTACAGTTTTACACGTAACATTTATAAATTGGTCATCTTGGTTTTGTGTCAGCTTAGTTATACGGGTCGTACTGATAATATTAGTTGACCAGATCAATGCTGTGATAAATTCCCTAGCGCCAGTAGCCCACCTGTGCTCTGCAGATATGAATTTTATTGATTACTTCTACGTTATTTCAGCTCGTAAATAGTTTTTTTTTTATCAGAAAAGAAGGGCTTTGTCGCTAACGCGATTATGCCTGCTCATGACATATTGAGCACTCACAACACAACAACTCACAAGATATTGAGTTACAACTTCTATTATCTATGTACTAACTTATATAGTTTCTTAGCAACGTCAAACGATGCATCAGGCAAAATACTATTACAGCACCCAATGTTATACATATATTAGACTTGCTGACCCCGCATACGTTGTTCTGCCATATTAAATGTCGAACGACGGTTAAAAATAAAAATACTAAAATAGTGTATAAAAAACATTTTCCAGTGCACCAAATTGTGAATCTAAACCATTCTCGAATCCCCTTGAACACAAAAACAAAAAATTTCATCAACATCTATCCAGCTGTTTAGGAGAAGTTCACTGTCATACACACGTACACAAAAAATATATATATTAAGATGTACATTTTCCCTAACATTTAAATTCCGGCTACAATACATTACGATATGATGCACATCATCGACAACATTGCATGACAGGCATAAAGGGGAAGAATTGTCCATGAGGTGTGAGAATTTGTTACCTGGCATGTGTCCAGATCTGAGTCGAAGAGTTGCAACCAACTCACGTCAAATGATCTGTATAGTCTATCCAAGATCGTTTATACGAGTATGGCTGGATCGTGCGGTACCATGCCTCTCTCTTGACCTCAGATCGAAATATTAGTTCCACAGGTAAAACCAATGAATCTTTAAAAATGTATAGGATACGAAGATCAATCCGGTTTATTTCTTTACATCCCCTGTCGTTCAACGTTGCTCATCCTCTAACTATTCTATTGCATGAAATAATAAAGTAACCAGGTCCTGGTTCCGAGTTCTAGCTGTTACTACAACGTAGCCCAATTTTTAAATCTCTTATTACTTTTATTTTACAAAATCAGATATGTAAAGATTGTTTACAAAATAAGACATAATACCTAAAAAAAATCATGCATTTCACTCATTCTCATAATTCAACTGATTAAGAGTCAATATAATCAATTTTCATTAATTTACCTGTGTACCTACATAACCGCGCTAGGAGTCGGATAAGAATGGGCTTGTATCGTCATTACGCAAGCGATACAGACAGTAAAAATAGGAAAATAGATTTCAGATAAATAAATAAGTACGTGTGTATAACCGGCACAGCCAGGGACGCGCCGCCTATCCTCTCTAACGACAGTTTTTATTACTCATCCAACGCTATTCCATTGTCTCTGGCTTTTATTGTATCGAACAATGTAAAAGGTAACAATTTTATTGCGGTGCAATCACACTTGAACGATCTTGCATTCAACCGTCCTACAATGAAGCTGAATGCACACTAGCCATCTCTGAGAATCTGAGCTAAACGGTTTTGTGTGTCAAAAAAATGGTTCAACCCAAGCAAACTGACTTACTCACAAATTTTAATCCTTATTGGTTTTTGACGACTGATTGAAAATCTTGACCATATCCATCCATGCCATATCTTTTCGTTTTTGTTTTGGAGAAAAGCACCCATTCTTCCTTATGGGTCTCTTCTATGGCGTTTTCGAACTCACCGCATCTTCAGGGCTCATAAAGCGAATACCTCGATGTTTATCTTTGGTTTTTTAAAAGCTTTTATTTAACTTCACTCGTATGTATGTATGTGCTGGAATCTTGCAATCAATATTTCACCCACTTCCACTGAAACTTTCGAGCTGACATTTTGCACACATATTTTTTAGAATAAATGAAACTCGCAGGTCGCAAGGTCGTCCCGTCATCGCAGGTTATTTTCTCGACCCCTGCCATTGTAATATTCTTCGTTTTGCGGAGTGCACTGAAGCGTTGTCGTGGTGATAGAGGATCCTGCTTCGAGGGCGCTGCTGTCGATCATTTTCCAAGACAACAGGCAAGCCTGCAGTAACTGTGCTTCCATCTTCCAGCACAACTGTCGTGAAATGACCTTCCGAACAAAGAACGCAATCATCATTTTTCCTTGACTTCTTCCTTTCTTTGCCTTAATTGGCTTATCCTCAAAATAAAACACCCACTCAGCCATAGATTTACACTCAGCAGTCTTTTGGTTTCGGGTTTGTGGCAATATAGCTATATCTAAAAACTTTCATTGAAATCTAGGTATAATAATATACACATAAACTAAAAGAAAAGATTTAATGTTATTGCATATTATGGAATGGTTTGAATGACGTTTATTTTTTGATAAGGCGTGCGTATGAAAATACATATATATCATCCATATTTTCATACATTACAATAGTGTTCGCGAGTATGCGAGGTTATAGGTTCTTCATTATTATTATTAGTTTGTTATATAAGAATTTATTATATTATCGCAACAAGCAAATTTGATATAATCTCTTTTATCCTTTTGTGCTGCTGACATCTGGTTTTTACATAACAGCTAAGGTATAGAATAAGACCATGGTTATTACAAAAACGTTTATTTAAGTCTCAGAGACGGTAAAACAGGTTTAAAAACTATATTATTGGAATTATTAAGGCATGAAGTCCTTTTCAATCCGCTTTGTTACCCTCCGTTGATCGTGCGTCCCTCTGTAACAGCTGCGGACGGGTCTTTCATTAAACTATTCTGTAGATGGACTACAGAATAGTTTAATGAAAAATTGGTAAAAGAATTGTATTCTTTGTTAATCGAACTCTACTACTGTCGGCTCCGTTTTGATGTTCCTTGCTAGGCCTCTTAAATTTTTAACTAGCCTCAAAACGTCGCTACGGAACTCCAACTTCTGGTCTAAAGTGAGCGATCGAACCGCTGGCAACAGTGATTCGAAGAACGACCTGTCGTCGTCTTCAACGCATTTGCGACTGTCCTTCTCTACAATCTCAATTCTACGTCGCTTTAATACTCTTAAGTCTACGTTAGCATCTTCTGTATCGCTAGGCCACGTGAGGCTATTGCTGTCGATGGTTTTCTTGGTGGCTTGCAAGGAGTCCTCCTCGGACCCCTCCTGTTCTGCCTCGTCGTCGGTGGAGAAGGTCCGGGTGTACAGGTCGCTGAGGAAGGCCAGGTGGCGAGCGTATACGTACCCTCGCTTGGGCTCCTGCCGTTTCATGTTTCTGACATACGAGTCCCTAATGTTACGCCACTTGTTATGGAGCTTGCGGTCTGAAATAATTAAATTTTCGATGTTTATTATCTTTTTTAAGTATATTTGGTATCCGGATTAACGCCAAGAATATAATAATAGCAGTAATGATGTTCGATGTTTACAAATACGTCTAACTGACATTATTTGGTATAATATTCAGCGTTTAGACTGTATGAATATATTTAAGTCTAAAAGAGAAAAATCATGCTACGATTTTAAAATATAAAGATGTAATATAGCTTTGCAGTGGTAATGTATAAATATAAATAGTAGTAACACGACATGCTTTTAAACAAGAGCTACTAGAGACTGCTGCATTGCGACAGACATAAATAGATCCCGTGGGGGCTGACGTGACGGGTTAAACCGTTAAGACCGTTTCGTTCTAGTATAGTTAGTCAAACTAACTCTGTGAAGTGCATCTAAGCTACAACCCATATGCGACTCGCATGTCGCGGGTATCCCACAGCTGGGAGCTGGACCTCCCAGCTCCGTCACGTTGCTGTTATGCTTTGTCACTCAAGTTGCCACTCGGTGGTCTTAGCGATTGTTTTACAATTGAAAACAACCTGTACGGAAGCGCTAATGAAATTGGACTTACTTATTGGCATACATATTAATATTAATTTTTATTAATTACTTCGACTTGCTATACAAAGCTTTTTTTATGTACCTATCTCGTTGCGACCCATATACATCCCACTGCTGGGCACGGGTCTCAGCTAGTATGAACTATGAATTAAGGTCAAGCCCAGCTTACACCACATACACACGCATGTATATTGTGTAACCAATTCTATGAAGAAAATATAAAAATATATAATAGTTAGTTGTGTTTCATTCAGTCCTATTGTAGCCTCAGTAAACAATAAACATTTCATTCCACCGCAGTGATGAGACCACGAGCTATACTGCCTATCTATGCTTGCGAAGCTGTGGTTTTATGGCGAGCCGTCTGGCTAACGGTAAACGCTATGTCAAGGCTTCTAACATGTGTGTTTCTCGTATTAGACTTTTATCTATATGTACTTATATACTAATATTATATAGAGGAAAGATTTGTTTGTAATGTTTTCACACTAAAACTACTGGACCCATTTCAAAAATTCTTTCACCATTAGAAAGCTGCATCTTCACTGAGTGACATAGGCTATATAATATTACTAGGAACGAAGCTATTGTTATGTCTAATTCCACGAGAGCGAAGCTGCGGACGTCCACTAGTATACTTAAAAAGCGTACAAGGATACTCTGGAATTAAACCTCGTGGGTGTTGTGATCGCAAGCGCGACTGTTAAGCTAGAGGCTCAGGGTTCGATTCCCGTGTCGGGCAAGTATTATTGAGTTTTTCTTTGAAATGCCTACCTTGTAGTAGCTCGGAGTCGGAGGATTTTTGCTCGGTGTATAGCAAAAGGCTTACCAATTTATATTACATTGGACCTAAACTGGTAAAAAAAGCTGTAACTATACTTACACACCTCTGCCTACCCACCCTTTCTGGGAAATACACGCGTGATGTTATGTAAGGTTACTCTCGTTCTTAACATTATATATATACATACAAACCTTTGTTGTAAGGTTTGTATGTATATATATAAATATTAAAAACCTTTATATTATTGAACGGTCGACGATCTAGTCCTAAAGGATCTCGTTACGAAAGGTGTAGTCAACACACGTTAATAGAAAAGCACTAGGTATTTAATACCTACTAAAATAATTACTGAAATTTTATAATTTGATGACCTTGAATGACAGATATTTTTTTAAATCATATCCACACGATTAAGTGCAAACGAATAAACTACGAACTAACTATCACAATCGCAGTCCCCACTCCTACTAACGAACTGACCAACTACTGTTCTTAAAATTGTCACTGTCACAAGCACAACTCATGGCGGCAGCGGAAAAGGAATGAATCGTATACTGAATCAATATAGGTTCATCCGTTCAAGAGCAACGTTGTTTTTCAACACATACAGACAGACACATCAAACTTTTTGAGCAATTCTTTTTCGTTAATGTAAACAACAAAATTTAAGAGGTAAGTACGTAGGTAGGTACCTACTTTTCCTTTAATTTTTTCACTTTTAAAACGATGCTTCTGTTATACACTTCATACATTTTTTTACTATACTCACAGATGTCCATTTTCTCCAACGGCGGGAGATCGTCAAAATCAATAATGAATTTCCTCGCGATCTTCTCCCACGCCGCCTGCTTCTTCCTCATGTGCCGGTTGTCCTCGCAGTTCAGGTCCCATATCACCGGGTTGTTTTTTATCTCCTCAATAAAGCTCTCAATGTCCAGGTTATAAGTGCTGCCGTCCGTTTGCAATTTACTCATTTTGCCTATTTTATACTCGTTGTTTTGCATGGGTAGTGCGTAGGCGCCTTTATAGTGAACGGGCCTGATTCGTCGGAAACGTTACAAGAACATAATATCAAAAAACATAAAATATCGATAGATAAGCATGAGCACATTACTTGATAAGCCTAAGTTTGTCTCGGTCGTACACTAGAGATGTAATATCTATTTTAAACTTAAAAACATGTAAATAAATAATACTTAATTGTTCACGTGTTGAATAATGATCGCGATTTACATAACCGTTAGCCGTGTGCGCCCGAACCGGCCGGTCGGTGGAATGGTGCGATACGAGCCGCGCGGCTGCCGCCCGCGTCCGCTGCGGTTACGCTGGCGAGCTGGCAACGTCGCGCGGGCGACGCCGCCGCGTGGCTGCCGGCGCGGCAACGTCGCGCGGAGCGGCAACGCCGCGCTTGCGAATTGTTGAGTAGAACGCGAACACGACCGGGTTTTCTTGTTCCGAGTATGATACCGTACGAGGGAAATGGAATTTTACGTTTTTACAATTTTTTTTTGTGTCCCCCTGCAGGGATACGATCCCGTTTGCAGTCGTACAGTTGTCGCGAATATATCATTCGATACCTACCTAGGTACTAGCGGTAGCTTTGTCAAATTCCTCAGAGTACAGAACCAAACCAAATGCAAAGAAACTTTAAAATACTACAACTATGTATGCCAAATGTTAGACTGGGTGCAGTTTAATGTACCAACATAAAAAAATACTTAAATGAATTCGGTATGAATGAAAGTAAGCATGCAAGAATTTCAATATATTTTAATGTATTTCCTTTCAAGGACCTAAAGTTATTTATGTACGTTGCCTTAGTAGGTGACCTTGTAGTTAAGTTACTTAAGATAAGCAAGTAGGTAGGTACTTCGTGTGACTTCGATAATCGATGAATGGGAATTGGGAACTGACTGTGCTATAGCAGGTTTCAGTATTGTACTGCGCATTTTACAAAGACGACTGCGTAAATTATGTAGTTCATTACAAGGACGTTTAGTGTAAGGGTGACTTATGGTGATAGCTAGCTGGTGAGGGCTAGCGCGACCCCCGTCGATTTCCCCTGCTAATCATGATTTACGCATCAATTATTAGATTTTTGGGATTTTCAAGGCGAAATTATTATTTACAATGCCTTTCTTTATACATATGTAATAACAACAGTTAGAGACAGTCAATGTATCATGTAACATGTAACGTACGATGAATGCCAGAGTTCTCCATTCCGCTTCGGGTAGGGTCTAGGGTTAGGGTTGCCAACATTTTTTCGACAGTTCGACTAAATATACATTTTCTACATAAAGTATTAAAAAATATAGTAGTATTTTAAGAAGAGAGGAAAAATAATCGATTTTTTTTATTAATTATTTAATTTTATACAAACTACATATTGTCACTTCTTGAATTTCGTACTATTTTTTTGTCTTCAATAAATGTGTCATATGCTTTCTAGCAATCAATGTTTTTATTGAAATATAGTTTTTTTGCGTATTATTAATATTATTATGTTTCTTTAACAGTATAAATACACTATACTATAGTACGGTTGGCAACCCTATCTTGAATTTCTCGTTGGAGTCAATAGATATTACAAGACCTGAGTACAAAGTTACAAACATACCTACCTACTGTATTTTCCAAATAAATCCATCCGACTGGAGATTGAACAGGTACTTACTGAATTATGTACTAACTTAATTAAGTCCCACGTCGTTAAGTACCTACCTACTCTCTGACTAAAACTATCTAACACATTCTACTTACATGCAGCCTGATATAAACTAGCCTACTCCTGTTCAACGAACTACCAGTGAAAGTGTACCAACTACCCAGGAATAGAACCCGAACCTCGTCTTTTAAGTAACCACGTAAGCACCAATAACTCAACTGTTTTCTAGTGACGACCGAACATTTCCAATTTAATACTAAAACTTGCAAAATGGCCGCCCTAATGGTTCAGATAATGCCTTTTATGGCCCCTCTGAGACCAGTCTTGTGAAATATATCTTTGAACTTAAAGGATTCATTAATTCTTATTTTTTTGTTACAGGTAATACTGACTTTAGTATAAATAAGTACTATTTTCAACGATTTTTCAAGTTTACTTCAAACACAACTTATTATGAAGCGAAAACTGAGCAGTAAGTAAAACTACATGCATTAATAATTTCTAATAATAATTACTACATACATAATAAATTGACGGGCCTGTTGGCGCAATCGGTAGTGACCCTGCCTGTTACGCCAGGGTTCGAATCCCACTCAGGACAAACATTCGTGTGACGAACACTTGTGTTTGTTCTGTATCTGGATGTTTAAGAGGATATCAGTCGACCGTCACTTTTGAAGAATAGGTTTTTACCAAAAATATTGCCGTCGCGCTGAGCCCCTTAGCGTGCGATAGAGAGAAGCGCAGTCTCGAACTGATTTTACCTTTCACTTTTTCCATACAAACGTAATCCCCTGTTTCCTCCTCGAAATCTAGACCGATTTCAATATTTCTTTCAGTTAAAATGTAGAACAGGGTCTAAGCTATGCCCGTGCTTTTTTGGGATATGTTAGTAATTACCAGTTTGCTTGATGTTTGAAAATGTATGTAAAAAAGTCGATTTTTTTGATTTTAAATGATTTTTTTTCTCTTCTATTAATCAAATTATGAAAAAAAAACAAAACGTACAGTCATGGCAGAGGTACGTATAAATCGTATGGTATTTTTTTCTCTTCTGTAACTTCTTTATCCTAGGAGGAAACAGGGGACTACGTTTGTATGGAAAAAGTGTCGACTTGTTCGCTTGTGATATCCTCTTAATTAGTATCTATTTAAGTATGTATTTAAAAATATATATGTATGTATATCAGTCTCTGTCACCTACAGGCTCGCGCCTAATTTGGGGTCAGATGGCCGTGTGTGAGAATGAATGTCCATGATATTTATTATTATTTTTATATATATAGGTATATTAATAATTACTTTTTATAGGTGATATAACAATAACAATGCAACCTACTTATTATGGTCTTACCCAAGAAGAAAACAGGTAATAAAAATGAATACGTTGTTGACGAAACATAAAACAGCAAAGCTGCCAAGATCCACAAGGGCGGTCGCTCGTCTGCCGCGCCAGGCGGCGCCACTTGGCGGGAACTTGTCTATGGCATCAACTGCCAACTTTTTATATCCTTCGGAACCGCGCCATTAAATTTGAACTTTAAACTCTGCTACAGTTTAACGAGATTAACATATTCGTCACTGACGTTTTTATATAATAACTAGTGGACGCCCGCAGCTTCACTCGCGTGGAATTAGACATGATAATAGATTCTTCTTAACGCGTTAACTTTATTTTTATCTAATCAAAAGCCTAAAATATAAATTTTATGCTTCTAGTTCTGAAAATGACAATTTTTTCATACAAACTTTCATCCCCATTTTCAAGCCTTTACAACACCATTTTCCAATTAAAAAGTAGCCTATGTCCTTTCTCAGGCTCCAGACTATCTGTGTATCAAATTTCATTTAAATCTGTTCAGTAGTTTTGGTGTGAAAGCGAGACAGACAGACAAGAGTTACATTCGCATTTATAATATTAGTATGGATAATCTCTATAATTATAATCTTTTACTGTTATTGTTATGAGGATGTTTACAAATTTTGTTGTACAGAGCCACCTAGTAAGCATAAGTATATGCCTGTGTCAGGTGGCCCTACTCTTCCATATCTCTTTAAATATATTAGACAATTATATATATTTATAGTTGAAATTACCGGCTTATTCACGTGATTCAAGTCGGAAATAGGCCGACTAGTTTCGGTCGATTACGATGACCATCTTCAGGAGTGAACGCGCTCGGCGGCACGACGTACACTTTAAAGCTATAGTTAAAAGTACGTTCCGAATGACCTTGTTCAGATTATGTTTTAAAATTACTACTTAGTAAATTAATATTCGTAAGATTGTCTTGTTGCGTCATTTCGCGACTGTATTCACGGATAGTATCTAAGTTTAAATCAATCAATCAGTCAATCTTTGTACAATACGAGGTGATTGGACACGCTCCAACAAAATATAACTTAATTATTGACTGAGTAGTTTTGAGTAAGTGAAATAACGCAAAGGCACCGAATTCCGACCGCTTATCGGCGTTTTATGTTTGAATCCCAAAAAGATAACAAAATTCAATTTATGAAGTTTAAAAATTAATACGTTTTGGTGGTCATATATTTTTTTTAACTAAAATATTAAGACAAAGTAGTCTAAGTGGTACATTTTATATCAAAATCTTGACTTTTCAATGCAGATCAAATGAAATACTAAGATCCCCGTTTTCCGACCGCCCAGTGGTGTTTTGCTTGAATCCGACCGCTTAGGCGCCGAATTCCGACCGGTCCGTGACGTTTTGACTAAAATGAACTTAATTGTCTACCAATACGGTGTGAATTTGTTTAAAAATAACAAGATTTTATAGTTGTAATCTGTTTTTTGTTTAACGTTCTTAGATTACATACGTTTTTACATTTACATTTTAATCATCCGATAATTATCGGATAACTATCAATGAACATCTTGATAATTTCCAACCCTGGGGAGGGGATGTTATCTCCCCAAAGCTTTTCACCGCTGCATTGAAGATGTGTTCAAGCTGATGGAGTGGAAAGGTCGCGGCATCAACATCAACGGAGAACGCCTCACACACCTTCAATTTGCCGATGATATATATAGTCATGTTGGTGGAATCGCTGGACGACCTCAACACCATGCTAGGAGACCTGAACAGCGCCTCGCAACGGGTGGGTTTGAAAATGAACATGGACAAAACTAAGATCATGTGCATGTCAAATCTATACCGGTTGTTGTTGACGGCGCTGCTCTCGAAGTTGTTGACGAGTAGCACGTTTATCTGGGACAAGTGGTCCAGTTGGGTAAGTCCAACTTCGAGAAAGAGGTCACTCGCAGAATCCAGCACGGGTGGGCAGCGTTAGGGAAGCTACGACATATCTTCACATCCAAATTACCTCAGTGCCTGAAGACGAGTTTTCGAGCAATGTGTGTTGCCAGTGATGACATATGGATCCGAGACGTGGTCCTTTACCGTCGGTCTGATCCGCAAGCTCATAGTCGCTCAGCGCGCTATGGAGAGAGCTATGCTCGGTATTTCTCTACGGGACCGGATTCGCAACGATGAAATCCGTAGACGAACGAAGGTCACCGACATAGCTCGCAGGATTAGCGAACTGAAGTGGCAATGGGCAGGCCACGTCGCTCGACGGACTGATAACCGTTGGGTAGTAAAAGTCCTCGAGTGGAGACCGCGTCTCGGAAAACGAAGTATTGGCCGCCTTACGACGAGGTGGACTGACGACCTGAAGAAGACAGCGGGAAACCGTTGGATTCAGAGGGCGCAGGATCGGGAGGAGTGGCGACGATTGAGGGAGGCCTATGTCCGGCAGTGGACCCAAAAAGGCTGATGAATGGATGGTCGCAATCAAGTACATTGAAAACGTGATTGCGACCTGCACGGACGGAAACAGGGAAGAGGCAAATAAAGTGTACCGTATTTCCGACCATTATTAAAGTTTGTCTATTATTCAACTAAAACAATGTATGTGGTTTATGTTTAATCAAAAAAATGTCATGTAAACCTTAAAACGCTGAATATCATCAAAGAACACCCCAAAAACTTGATATGTTAAGTAAAATATTTATTTATAACAACACAGATACTTTGTAAAAAATCAAGAAAGTCTTGAAAAATCTTTATGTTTCGAGTCAAATAACATTGAATGTAATGATTTTAGAGTAGGTCGTATACCGGTTCCCTTAAGTATCACAAAATTTACTTAAACAATCGAACGTGAAAAATAAGTTTTTAGTGAAAACAAAGCTAATAATTAACTTTCAGTGCGAAGTACAAAAATCTTGTTTCCGCCCAACCGGTCGGATTGCGGAACTTACGATTTTTAGAGAGACCTCATTCCGTCCAATCTTAATAACTTGATAAACCTATCATTTTATTAAAATTCGGAGTTTAAACTTTGTAATTAAGATCACTGTAAGTGTATTTATACGATAAAAACACAAAATACTTACTGGTAGGCTCACTTCCGCAAAAATCGAGATTAGTATGATTCTCTACTTTTAACTTTTTTTACATTACGAAACAATCAAAATGCACCCTTTCGCAGTTTTGAACCAACTGACGTTTTGTTTGTTACGATTTTAAAACCGTTTTTTGTCAATTGACACACGAATATTGAGTGAATAAAATGCGTTAAATTTCGTGAGTCTTAGGTGTGAAATTTAAAAGTTTTAACGACTTTTTCGAAACGGTCGGATAGAGGAGGCCGGTCGGAGACCGGTGCCGTTGCGTTAACCTCAACAACAGTGTAGCATAAGTACATTTCATATATCTTCTATATATATAAAAGAAAGTCGTGTTAGTTACACCATTTATAACTCAAGAATGGCCGAACCGATTTGGCTGAAAATTTGTCAGGAGGTACCTTAGAACCGGGGGACTGCTATAGGATACTTTTTACACCGTTCCGTTTTATTTTATTTTTTAGTGACAGTTGATACTTTGACAATTTGGAATTTTTGTTCGACCAGTTGATGTGTTTGTTTTACAGAGTACATTTTAAATGTTTGTTTCGAGTTTCTAATAACTTATTGTGTCGATATTATCATTAACAATACCATGCCGCGACCAAGACAATCAATTCTTTTCCGATAAAGCCGTAATCCACCTAGGATTCGAAACATTGCGAATCAAAGGGCACGTGAAGAGCGCCGCGTTTGTATGGCGACTTCGTGCTTCTCAATCACAAGAGCAAAACGAGGCAGCCACTGGAACGGCTCGGTTGGCAATGCGAAATCGTGGATCAAAGCTCAGAGATCAAGAACTAGATAATTTTTTTTTAACGATTTCAGAACTGATTACTGTCCGCCACCTGAACCATTACATTCATTGTTTCTTGGCGAAACACCAGAATCACGACATTTTCTAGCAAACATTCGAAAATATAATAGTTGTTTCCAAATGACATGATTTGGGGCAGTCATTATGGAAGAACGAGGATTTAATCCGACATTAAAGGTGTGTATTAATTTATTTATTTTTTGTACTTACAAAGAATAAAGTAGAACATTAACATACTATAATTATTACTATGTGATGTATGCAAATTATAAAAAAAATATTTATATATCAGTAATACTGACTGCTTTTGATTTTGTAGATACAAGGACAGACCTATTTACCATTGAATCGGATCATTACAACCTCTCGAAGATGCACAAAATATTTTTTTACAATTATACTGCATGGGCAACATGATCGACGTCAAGAGATTCAGCAATGAAAAGAGCAATTAAACATGATCTGCAGCAAATACTTCCTGAACTTCATGCGTTGGTCAGGTTGTTCAAGAGTGCTTTGGAGCGCATGACAAATGAGGACTACAAAGTGGTGATCAGAGCGGATAAACAACCATCTGGAAAACACGAACGCACATTTAACGCTCCAGATTAAGTCAAATTAATAATTTATTAACATTAATTTAAGATCATCTGCATTATTTGATCTTGCGCATGAAAATAAAACGAGAAATGTCGTCTATCACAAGATAATACGAGTATATAATTAAATGGTTAATAAAGATTCATTAAAATAATTAATTTGTTTTATTTATATTATGTACTATGCTAATAAAGATAAAATCAAAAATATACTCATTTATTTCCTGCGCGGAACAAAGTTCGCGGGGTTAGCTAGTTTATTATAACATGAAAAATAATTAAGTGCCTGTATCGAAATGTGTCCTCCATTTTTAATCTCAAGTATAAACATTTCGAATTATTTAGGTTAGTAGGTATGTATTTCAATTGTCCGTAAAACAAGTCCGTTATTTAACAACGAGCATATATCACACTTAATGGCATGCTGCCTTTAATTTACAGGCATATAAATCTGAGTAAGCAGTATACAATGCTGCGTGACCTTCAACAGTTTAGTTTTTTTTAACTAGGCATCCATCCATCAAAGCCAAATTTCTAAAAATACTTAATTAAATACATTATAGTTAATTCAACTTTGTATTTAGTGCGTATTTTTCCTTCTGTGATCGAAGACTGAAACTATCCACCCATCAGCCTGTTGAGGTCCACTGCTGGACATAGGTAGCCTACCTAAGGTAGGCCTCTCTTAATCGGCGCCACTCGGTTATTAGCTCAGTAACGTTTAATACAAGATAAATTAAATACACGTACCTACTGAAACTTACACAAATCTATCAGTATGTATTATTCTGTGAATCCACTGACAATAATGATACTACACATATTGGTAAAATAAAATTACATAGTTTCACTTAAGATGTTTTTTTATTTACTTAAGTAATTGCTTAATTATTTACTTAAAACAGAACAGTTACCTAAATATAATTATAACAGGACATATTTTTACTTTTATAATAACAATTAACGAAATAATATTTACTTATTTATTTATCTATGCTTATCTTGTAAATTTATCACTTGTTACAAATGCAAAGCTTTTAATTTGTACACTCAAATGTCACTTACATTCACTATGAACAGCGTCATCAACGCATTGACAGAACTTATCCGGGCCTCATTTAACTACTGGCAACATTCACGCCACCAACTGTTTGATCGCTGCGACCCATACACGTCCCACTGCTGGGCACGGGTCTCCCCCACAGACACAGCTGCGGGAGGTCTAGAGCGTACTCCAATGGGGATTGGTGGCGGAGTTAGTGGCCAACTCAGTTTCGAATGTTCTTAAACCACTGTTTCCACCATTGAAAACAACCGGGACCGACGGCTTTACGTGCTCTCCGAAGCACGGTAGCGTCCATGAAATTTTGCCACTAGCGGTCACCCATCCACAAATCGACCGCGCCCGTCGTCGCTTAACTCTTTCGATCACATCGACGCGAGCCATTGTGCTATGGACGCTACTGGCAATCTGGACTGTCGTGCCTGTGTTTCAAGTCTGGATGCAGTCCCTTGTCGTGCCCCGCTGAGAAGTGGCTGGCGACTGCCTCCTGCATGACGCTAGCGATCTGCGCGCGCGCCCACATCTTCACGTTGAGCGGCAGCTGTCTCATCTCGGGGAGGAACGAGAGGAGGAATAGTCTATCGCTGTCAGATTCGTCAGAGATGTCCGCTATAGGAAACACGGGCATTTCCACCTCCTCGCTGGGCAGGTTCTCAGTCTTGGGCTCGTGCTTCACTCGTCTCTTCCGCTTGGGCTTGGAGACCACGGGCTCGTCCAGTGGGTCGCTGTGGTCCACGCTGTCGTCGTGGCCGCTCGGCGTCTCGGTCGCATTGCTGCCGTCGACCTCGTCCTCGCTGGAAGACAAAAGAGTATATCAAACTGACCTGATAAAGATGTTAGCATGAGTTAAAGTGTAGCTAGATTTCCTGGGATGTCTGATGTCAGCAATTTCCCAATGCCGATATTTATGGCGCCGGAGGGCACCGGTGCGTTCTCCCAGAGATCCCGGAGCCCTCTACAAGCGCCGAGGCCACGAATCCCACTCGTAAAAAAAAATAAAAAGAAGAATCTTTATGAATATTCCTTAATAGATTCGACTTCCAAGCGAACCTCTTTGTGACCGCATCTCTGAAAGTACAGCTTAACTACAGAGCGTGCCAAAGCAATATACATACATAGTACATATAAATAAAATAAAAATAAAAAAGCCTTTTATTTCTTGCATAAATTCACTTTTACATTGATAATTTTTAATTTAATATTTACGTCATGACCTAATTTTATTTAATAACATTAGTTGTACAGTACTCCCAAATTAATAATGCGCATAGAAATCTTCGTTACTGTTCGGCAAAGGTCGTATTCCCCGAGCGTCGGAAGACGATATGTGTATAGAGTGGTTAAGTGCATTTTCTTAAAAATGGTTTTCAAACACAGGTTTACATTAAAATCTAATCATTATAATCTCAGTTCAAAAGTATTTACAGCACTGATCATTCCAGAATAATATTAAAATTACAAATAATTAATCAGAATCAAGGAGGATCTCTATTCCTGACATCCTAGATTCATCAGAACTTTCATTATGCTCTTGTTCATTTACACTTTCCCCACTGCTATCACCCGTGTAAATAATCATTTCATCGGAAAAACTATCGATTCTTGGGTCAAATTTTCTATATTCATTTTCGCATTTAACAGCGTGATCACAAACTTTTTTCCATTCTTCTGATCCTATATTATTGATTTTTCTAATATAGCATCTTTAACTGACTTGACAGTCATTGCAATATTTTTTTTGGCTACGTGATGCTTTATTTGGGACCAAATATTTTCAATGGGGTTAAAATCGGGATGATATGGTGGCAATCGTATAATTTTATGCCCATGTTCCTCCATTATACGGTCTATGGCGAATTCTGTATATTTTTCTTTATGACTTTTAATAATTTCATACAAATCGGGTTTCAGTTTCTTTGGGTCATGCGGAATAAACTATTTCAATTTGAGTAAGATAATTAAAGTTGAAATTAAATTCAACTTTGAAAACAAAACCAAGAAGGGTGTGTAATAGCAGCTCTTTAAAATTCACCAGTATATAAAGACGACTGACGGACCTTTGACTGACCGGCGACAGCCGCCGACCAACCGAATTGTTTTCAATTTTTTCACATGATTTGACATATGACTTTGACTCCTGTTTCTTTCGAACAAGGTGCAAAATGCAAGTGCATTGTTGAGGGCTTTCTCCGATTCAATGATTCGGGTGTTTCCGGGAATACGACAATTAGCGAAGATTTGCATGCGCATTATTAATTTGGGAGTACTGTATGTCATATTTGTCCATAAATAATATTAAATGTCATTATTAGCAAATTATTAGAATAAATTAAATGTCATTGTTGTTTTTTTTTAAATTGTTATAAATGTCAATATTTGTTTGTTCAATGTTCAATCAGTTTCCATTTTCTGCAAGAACCCCTTCACAGGTAAAGGCCTCCTCCAATGATAGCCACTTTTCTCTATCCTGTGCTACTTTTTGCCATAGTGGGCCTGCCGTCTTTTTAATTTCGTCGTCCCAACGTGTGTAGGGTCTCCCTACGCAGCGCTTCCCTTGGGGGCCTTTCCAACATGTCACCCTTTTTGTCCAGCGCCCATCTAGAAGTCGCGCTACATGTCCTGCCCACTTCCATTTTAATTTTTTGGCGAATCCTAGAGCATTGATAGCTTTTGTCTTGTCTCGTATTGTTGTATGTCGTATTTTGTGTCTTTTATTTATATTTAACATACTCCGCTCCATTCCACGTTGGCAAGTGACAATCTTGTTTTTTACTTTAATAGTGAACTTCCACGTCTGGCAGCCGTACGTCAGACACGGTAAAAGGCATGTGTTCATTACTTTGGTTTTTAGAGCTATTGGCATGTTACTTTTGAAAATTTCTTTTAAACTCCAGTATTTATTCCAGGTCGATTGGGCCCTTCGTTCGATTTCAAGTTCATTGCTTTTCCTGTCAAAACCAATTTGTTTTCCAAGGTATATGTAATAGTCAGTATATTGAAGCGGGTTTCCTTCAACTGTTATGATAGTTTTGGTACTGTTAGTCATTGTCATTGTTTTAGTAAGATTTATTTGAAGGCCAACTTCCTTGCTCGCACTGTGCAGTGCTTGGACCATTGTCTGCAGCTGAGAGGGACTTTCCGAGAGCAGCACTAGGTCGTCTGCAAATCTAAGGTGGCTTAAGTATTTCCCTTGAATGTATAATCCACATCTCCTCCAGTCTAATTTACTAATGATTGACTCCAGTACAGCGATAAATATTTTTGGGGAGAGTACATAGTACATACATACATACATTCATACATTCATTCATACATTCAAAAACATAACCCTCCTTCTGGCGCATTCGGGTAAAAACGCATAATTTAAATAATTGTAACTTTGTCGTAATTCTGACTGGTCCTGGCTTTGTAGGTCAGGTAATGTTCTACCCACGTCAAGTTGGTATACCGACGTATGTGTCATTGTCTGCTGGGCCACATTATCGGGTTGCGTTGTCGGTATAAACAACATCGTACGTAGAAGTACGAGTATAGCCGCTCACATCGATTGTTCCACTCATGCACATTCATGGAATACGTCGCGAATCGACGGAGAAAGTGCGAATATTCGCTGAATCCCAATAATGTAGCCCCGCCAATTTCATCAAAAACTATGTAAGTAAGTATCCAAAGAAAACGCCAATTTCTTTGTAAGTATCCATTATTTCAATTTCTTGAAAATGGCGTGAAAGCGAGACAGACAGACAGAGTTACTTTGGCATCTATAGAATATTAGTATGGATTACCAACAAAATTATCTGTTGTACTATAAGCAGTGATAGCCCAGTGGCTATCGAACTCACCTCTCTCGAGCGGTCCGGGTTCAAACCCCAGCGCAGCGGCACGCACCATAACTTTTCTAAGTTATGTGCGATTTAAGAAATTAAATGTCATTTGCTATAACGGTGAAGATCGTGAGGAAACCTGCATGCCTGAGAGTTCATCATAATGTTCTTCATTTGGCCAGCGTGGTGGACTAAGGCCCAATCCCTCCCATTCTGAGACCCGTGCCCAACAGTGGGACAAAAGAAAGGGTTGTGATTATAATGACTATTAAGTATTCTGTGTCTGAACTCTGAAGCCTTCAAGGCACACTTTCAATACGTGATTAAAACCACGAGTAGAGTAAACTATAGATAGATAACCCCAGTCGATATTGCGATGTTCTCTAACTTTGTTCATTAATGTAACTGCTATTTGCTTTATCGTCTCCTCATTACATTGTTTTACTTTTATAATGATATCATAATTAGTCTCAGTGAAATTGCGCTTAATTATACCAAACAATACTTACGTAGGAAACTTTGCTAACATTGTTGTTTAAGTATGTGTATTTTCTTTGACTAACAAAACTTAAACAAGCTTCATTATTACTTCTTATCCATTATAAATTAACTAGTGGACGCCCGCATATTCGCTCGCGTGGTATTAGACGTAACAATAGTTTCGTTTAAACTAACTAGTATTATACAGGCCTATATCACTCAGTGAAGATGCAGCTTTCTAATAGTGAAAGAAATTTTGAAATCGGTCCAGTAGTTTTTGTGTGAAAACATTATAAAAACACATCTTTCCTCTTTATAATATTACTAGTGGACGGCCCGCAGCTTCGCTCGCGTGGAATTAGACATTCACTAACTTCAAAAACGGCAATGTTTCACACAAACATTGCACCCCCGTTTTACCCCCTTAGGGGATGAATTTTCAAAAATCCTTTCTTAGTGGTGCTCCCCTACGTTATAAAAGGAACCCCTGTGCAAAATTTCAAGTTTCTAACCCTTATAGAGATAAGGCCCTGCGTTGATATGTCAGTCAGTCAGTCAGCTTCTCCTTTTATACCTATAGATGTAGTTCTATACTAGGTCACAGCTCGCAAGTGATTGTTTGTTCTAGAATCGGTACGAATTGATTCATCTGCCTTAGCGATGGAAATGTCATTACGAAATAATATGCGGTTTGCGGTTACATTGTGGTTACATCTTCGGTTACGTACAGCTATCTGCATTTGATAACAAGGTATGATTCATATTTCATACTTTCATATTCAATACCAATCTTTACTGGGCGTGCGACCTTTGACCTTGGCCGTGTGTCATAATGGTTCACATACATTATTATGTTTTCTATGTCGCAATAAATAAGTATTTGTTCATCGTAGTTCATGCTTTCCATGTATATTAGTAGTCACATAATAAATAAAAGTACACAACAGCCTATCGTGATTCGGAAAGCACGCTATGCCGTCGGTCCCGGTTGTTTTCAATGGTGAAAACAATCGTTAAGCCTTGACGAAGACCTTCCGGTGACTTAAGAACATTCTACACTGGATGGCCACTAACAACACCACCAATCCGCATTGTAGTAGTGTGGTGGAAGACTCTTGCTCAGCTGTGGGACGTCTATGGGTTGCAGCTACACAACTAAACTAAGCAGGCTCGTCGCTCCACCTGTGATTGTCAAGGGGTGGAGATTTGCATGAGGGAATCTAATCTTACGTTAGGAAATGGTCCTGCAGTTCGTTTCCATTCTCCCCTCTTTCCAGGGGAAATGGACTCGCGCGTACATTTGTCAGTGTCAAGTTTTCAAACAGTCACCGTTACTTACTCGTCGCTGATTGGTCCGTCGTACCCGCCGAGGAAGCTCATCCTACGGAAGTACATGTAGACCCGCCGGTGGACGCGCACGCCGGAGCGGCGCGCGCGCAGCTCCCGGTTGTACGCGTCGCGCAGGGACCGCCACTTGCGCTGCAGTTGGAGAACTGTGGGGTTTGTGATATTAGGCAAGAGAATAGTGCTACGGTAGCCCCTGCCTGTCGTAAAAGGCGACTAAAAGGGGGCTTCTGGGGTCTCGGGCGGTGAGAGTGGAAGCTCGAATCGTCCATTATGTGACCCCGGGAAAGACGTCGCTGTTTGTGGCTGTACAGCGTTGTGTAAACCGGGAAGAGCCCGCCTTGGGCGCAGCGCCGGAGGGGAGCGGCGCGTTCTACAAGAGATCCCGGAGCCCTCCTGTAGCGCCGGAGTAGGCCACCGAGCGGGTTTTAGTGGGTGAAAGTCCCACATAACCCGGCGTCGCTCCTACGACGTTCGGGTTGCCTTTTAAAGGTTTCTCGCTCGTTAAACAAAAAAAAAGGCAAGGGTTCCCGTAACCCAATCAATAGTTCAGTATCGTTTAAAAATCGAACGATTATTAAGTGGTGGTGTATGCTTTAGACCTCCCGCAGCTGTGCCTGTCGGGGAGTGGGATGTCTATGGGTCGCAGCGAAGGATTATAACATTTCAAGCTAAAACTCAAGTGTCCGTACAACCTATAGCTTCCAGCTCAGTACAGCTGGCAGGTACCGGTACCTCTGTCGTAGGCTGTGGCCTTGCTGAAGGTGGCCCAGTCGCTGTAGAGGCTGGCGCCGACCTCCTTCCACAGCATCAGCTTCTCCTCGCGGTCCAGCGGCTGGTCGGCGCGGTACAGGCCGGGCCGCGCCTTCAGAACAACAAGGATTTGTAGCCCGGTCACAATATCTATGCACCCGGCGTCAATGAGTCATGTGCCGACATGCTCTGGTACGGTTTGACAAACTAGCATCACTAGGAATTTTATTAAATAAAATTACTCTTTTTGTGCGATGATTAAATTAAAGTTTTGTTTCTAAATTTATACATGATTACGTAATAGAAAATGCATTAGCGATGTACAGAGATATTATGACCGTGTTATTATGTATATTATTATAACACGGCCAGTTGTATACAGCTGGCGCACGAAAGTGTAGCTCTGACCTTGAATGCGCAAAACTCGATATTGAAGGGCAAATCGGACCAACGAGACATTAAAAGCCATCTTGGAAATAATTTGACAATAGAAACCAATTATTGTGTGCACTTTTTTTAGATATTTTAAGCTGTATATACAACGTACTGTATAGTATGTTGTATACAGCTTAAAATATCTAAAAAAGTACACATACGACATACTCGTATAGTATGTTGCAGTAATATTAAGAACAAATACATTTTGTCTTTTCTTATTTTCTTTCTTTCTTTCTTCTCTTCTTTCTTATGTTAAGAGTTCGCTCTTTGCAATGGGACCACAGACTTCTATGATAAGACGGCCAGTTGTTTCACGAAATGCGCCATGTCTACGTGGCACACTTTGCCTATCTACTATATATAGGGCTGCCATCCGTCCGGGTTTCCCCGGATTTGTCATAGTTTGGAAGACGTCCGGGGAGCGTCCGGGCGGGGTTTTAATTGTAGTCCGGGTGAAACCCGGACTAAAATAAAAGTCCGGGTTTTCGATCAGATCCCGTTCCCATAATTTATGTAAATAAAACTACAGCCACTTTGAAGGCATTTTAATGTTATTGCTTAAAGAATTACCAAATTAAAAACTATAACTTAGTTTTCTTTTTAATTTAAATTAAGTAGTTACACATTTCTATGAATGTAAACAACAAATTTATAATAAACATGTAGGATTGCTAAAAAAAGTTACGATTTATGGTTTTTTAAGTTTTAGTTCTGATTATAGTCTATTTTAAAATATGAGGACATTTTGATGTTATTAAAAATACTTTAAATATACATTGTGTAAGTGTATGAAAAAAGTATTGAAATGTCCGGGGTGAAAGGTCCAAAATCCGGGGAACTTACGCTTCCGGTCCGGGGGGCAGGTTTTAGAGATGGCAGCCCTAACTATATAGAATGTTATCGTATCGTATTGTATTCATTGTATTGTATACCTTAACTTCTTCGATCAGCTTGATAGGGTTGAACTCGTACATGCCCAGCTTGGGCGCGTTCTTCAGTGACGTCACGTAGACAGACATGGGGCCCAGCCCCTGGCTCGGCTCCGACCCGGAGCTTGCTGCCTGGGAGATACACAGATATAGATATAATACTAGTGGACGCCCGCAGCTTCGCTCGCGTGGTATTGACATAATAATATATTCTTCTTAACGCGTTAACTTTAGCTCCACAAATTTGTAATAAATGTGTTATCCTATGTTTATTTTAAACCCTTTAAGGGTAACATTTTTACAAACTTTAAATGTCATTATTTATACCTAATCAACAGTCTAAAATATAAATTTTATGCTTCTAGTGCTGAAAATGACAATACTGTCATACTACCTTTCATCCCCCTTTTTTTTATGGATACAGGATAGCAAACGAGCTTGCAGCACCACCCATCCGCTGCCGCCCATGACAACTGTGACTGACTTTGAACAAGACTCAATTAGGGACTGGGATGGTTAGTCCAATTAGTTCAGAAAGTTAATTAGAACATTAGTTGGTCAGTTCGTTAGTAGGTATGAGGACTGGGGACTGTTAGTGATAGTTAGTCCTGTTATTTGGTGTTAGTAATAGTCCAGTTAGTACTTGTTAGTAGGAGTCTTGTTCTAAGTCAGTCACAGATGTGTTGCTACCCTTGAGGACTAAGATGGTCGCCTCTAAAGAAGTGTAACCGGAATCCACACCTTTCCAACCGGACCACAATTACTTTAAAAACAATTATTACACGGCAGAAATGGTACTAGGTACCGTGGCGGGCGGTGGTACTGCCCCGGGCGAACTCTATATGGAACCAATTAGCTTTCATATAAAACCTATTTGGTTCCCTATAGGCTCTACCACCTATCAAAACCAATTTCAACCCTTTACAACACTTTTTTCACAATTACAACACTGCAATTAAAAGTAGCCTATGTCCATTCTCAGGCTCTAGACTATCTGTGTACCAAATTTCATTTAAATCGGTTCAGTAGTTTTGGCGTGAAAGCGAGACAGATAGACATTTAACATCTGCCTCGGCCGTGGGTTGAGTTGAATAATATAATTTTCAGATCCAATTAAAAATGAGTGTTCAAATTGAGTATTATTAAGATCGTCAGCGTCAGATGGAAAGTACAGTCAAGCGAGTACGTGAGGAAGTTTATGTAGATCGAAAAAAGTAATGGAGACAGAATCCCGCCTTGCGGGACACCAGAAGTTACTGTTAGACCAGTCTGAAACTTTCCTGTGTACCCGGACTGCCTGCTGTCGCCCACGCAGGTATGGAGAGAACAACTCAAGAACCTAGAGCAGTCTAGAGCGATTATTCTTAAAAAAAATGAACCATCCATCCTCAGCGACCCTCACTACCTACTAGGATAAAGTTAGTGTTCGTAAGAAAGCATGAGTTAAGTGTTCTAGTGCAAACGAAGCGATCCATTTAAATTAAATTATTTTATACTAGTGGACGCCCGCAGCTTTGCTCGCAAGGAATAACAATAGTTTTGTTTACACCAGTAATATTATATAGCTTATGTCGAAGATGCAGCTTTCTAATGGTGAAAGAATTTCTGAAATCGGTCCAGTAGTTTTTGCGTGAAAACATTACAAAGAAATCGTTCCTCTTTATAATATTAGTAAAGACAGGTTAATTATATTAATTACAAGGATATAAATAGTTATGTGTGATAATGCAATAACATTGTAAGTACATAGTACATACTAACAGTACTAAGTATAAGTCCATATATACATAAAGAAAACAAATAATATATTTGGAAAAAGACTATTCTAAAGGGAATGAATCACCATGCTTCAAATAGAATATAGTTGTCGGTGTCTCTCAGCGTCTTGATTCAGAACACCCTCTCGCAGACTCGCCGACAGTAAGACAGAGACACGTGAACGTACGCGGACATTGCGTAATAGCTGCGACAGCGAGCGAATACCTCGCCCTCGCCGTGGAAGACGTGCGACCGAAAAGACGCGGATCCACAGCGAGCGCGACCGTGCGACTGGCGCGGCGCGACTGCCAGTGCCAGTGCCCGCGGTCGCCGGTCGCCCGTCGCGGTCGCCGTGCGCAAGTCCGCCCGGACGATTGGCTGCGTTTATGCGACACGCCCCCTGCGACCGGCGTGTCGCGCGTGTCGTAAACCTAAACACGGTCAATGGGCTTGACTCGCTTGCGTCATCGCATCGCGGCGTCTGCTGTTCTGTTCCATCGATTGCGTGTTTATTTTACGTTATCTCGTCGTTGGTATTCAGTTTGTTTTGCTGATTAGTGATAACACTTTTATAGAAAATGGAACAGGGTACAACGTAAAATGTACTCGGTGACAGGGTAAATTCTGGAACCACAACCTTTGTATGGCACTGACAATGCCACTTTATCTCTAAGCTGGGGTGTCCACCAGAGGAAAGTTGTCAACTTACGTATTGGCAACACTAACATTTGTTTTCGTAGAGTGTAGATAGATAGAGGCAGTTTTTCAACTTACGTATTGGCAACACTAACATTTTGTTTTCGTAGAGTGTAGATAGATAGAGAGGCAGTTTTTCAACTTACGTATTGGCAACACTAACATTTTGTTTTCGTAGAGTGTAGATAGATAGAGGGGCAGTTTTAAATTTAACGAATCTTAAGATAACATACATTAAATACCTATAGATTAGATTAGGTATGTACTGAAATAAATGTACATACCTATATTTTGTAATAATAATTTTTCGTAAATAAACTTACAAAATAATTAAGGTTAAAAATTACTTAAGTACCATAATTATTACAATACTAATAAACTTTAATGCGTTTTATGTCAACTTGAACGTCAGGAGCTGTTCGAAAAACACCAACTGTACGGCTCGTTCGCAGTCGACTGTCGAATGAAGTAGAGACAAGTAGAGAGAATTAGTTGGGCTAATTGTGGAATTTATAACTGAGAAACAGCACGTCTAGTCTTTGGAGCGAACTCGTTTGTGAGCGCATTCTTTGCTTACCAAATGTCAAATTCAAATTCAGAATAGGTAGGATGTTTTATTTTTTTGTAGGATAAAGGTGCTGTATTATGTACACTGCCTATCCTTTTTCAAAATATTTGAATTTAGATTTGTTTTAAAGTAAATTTGCTCTATGCAACGCAACTCTTACTATTTAAGTGCACGAAACAATTTCGTTATGACTGTATTCGTTATGACTATACACAGTGTGTGTGTGTACAGTGAGTTTTATGCATAAAATCCAGTTTAATTTACCTACTTATCAAGCTACTACCAGACTGCTACGTCGATGTATGCATGAGAATGATAAATATTGCAAGTACTACTCGTACTATGATAGTATGTGATATTTCACAATCTGAGATAACCTAACCCCATTGTCGGTACAAAACTCAACTAGCCAAAGCAGTGGCGGATCTAGCCAAGGGGCAAAGGGCATGCCCAAGACATGTGATAGTGAATAAGGGGGAAAAACACATATAAAATATTAGGTATTTTTCGATTTCCCTTTAGCAATTTCATTAGATTTTATTCAAATCACGTCTTATCGGTGCTAGATTGATAAAACATATCAGCAATCCATCGGTGGCTTTGAAAAAAGCCGTTTGGTTTGGCCGATTGCTTGAGTCTGAGCGAATTAATCTAGGGTAAGCTGGCTGTCCCCCGCTGGCCTTATTGAACAAAATAGACAAAACATATTTTTTTAAAGTAACACAAATTGACTAGTATTTAAATTCTAAATCAAAACGTCTATCTTTCTTATGAAATGACTTAATTACGTCGGCATAAAATGTTGGTGAACGTTCACTGTTTTTCAATAGCTATTAACGATAATTATATGCATATTATTAATTAGTCATTAGAAAAAATATGCAACACCAACAATACAATTTATTCGTGTGTGAACCAGCGACCCATGATCTGTCTCATAAGGGCCTTACTTATCTGCAAAATATCCAAATTAGGAGTTGGTTTCGGCGAAGTACTTAATCAACAGTTTTGTTTGATCAAAATGTAAATGATTTTACCTTTTCTCGAGTAAGTTTTGGACACATTTAATCACACACACATCAATACCGTCACAAGGGACAATTACTTCCATCACCGATATCATCACGAATGTCCTAAATAAAACAACAAAATGAAAAAACACCGAACGAAACATCGCGTCGCGCTTCAAGGTCAAATCAAACTAAATATTTTCGTTGAAATTTGTTCATATTGAGTGAGTGTAATTTGGTAGTTCATTCAAAGCGGGTTGCCATGATAATAGGATCACATTTTCCCTCGATTTCTCAGACAATTATTACCTACAGAACTTTTAAATTCAACATAAACGTGTCAACTGTGCGATGATAACCAGATTTTCAAACTTATACATACTTATTTACTTTCAAATCTAAAAGGGAAACATATTTATGTATGCAAAACATATTTATGTTTAACCATTTAGATTTAGCTATTCGGGTTATTTTAAAATAAAAAGGCAAATTACATAAAGATAAATTATATTTATTATTCTTGTTGTGTGTACCCTGCCCGTCATTTCAAAATTTTACCCTAAAAATAGACAGCGTATTTCACTATGTGCTCCCCGAACACAAATCAAGGGATTTTTTCCCAATATTTCCCATTTTTGCTCATATCATATTTCATTCGCGATAACAGTCTATCTTTGTCGTTTTGAGTACGTTAGACAGAGAAAGGTTGCTCGAATCGGGACTGCAGATTGACTGTTAAAAGTCATACGACACACACACAACGATGCGCTGTGGTGGTGTGGCGTGAAATGCGTGAATACAGAGTCTATCTTAGTCGTTTTGAGTACGTTAGACAGAGAAAGGTTGCAGATTCCGTCATATTCGGGCCTGCAGGGCTTTTTAAGTGGCGTGAATAGATTTGAGGTCGAACGCAATTCGCGCAAACGCGACGAGTTTCGCGCGCTTTCCGCGCGGTCTTTAGGTGATGAATGACTAATGTAATTCTGTTGCCATTAGTGACGTTACGTTACTAAGTGAGTGGGTTAGGTGTTAGGGCATGCCTGGCTTTTTGGATTCTATGGTGGCCCCGCCACTGAGCCAAAGTGTCATTTTGGCAGTAAACTAAGTAAACTAATCTCACATAGATTAGTATACCTTTGTAGAATTTTTACTTTTTTCAGTAAAGCAGAAAAACGATTTGTTATTAACATTTATATTTGAAATGCCATAGATACAATAGGTATTTGTAGAGCGGAGCGAAGACTCTTTATACTATGGTTGTGTGAAGATATTGATGTCATGTAAAAACTGCCAAAAGGACACTGGCTAGTTGACATTTGTACCGACGATATTAACTATCCTATCCATAATAATCGTCTAATAATCGTCAAATAACATATCTATCCTACCTGCCTATCCATAATAATCGCTCGGTTGTGTTGAGCGTCAAATGGTCTGCCTGGCCGGCCTGCTTGCAATTTGCCTTTCAAATTAGTGTTTGTGTTAAAAAAAAGTACTGCGCATACATTTTGTATTCTTCGATAAACGCGCGACGTTGCCAGCTCCACGCGGATTTACGCGAGTTCACGCGACGTTGCCAACTGGGCATATTGTTTTTCTTACAAAAAGAGTATTCGATGCACTTTTCGTGTACCGTAAATGTAACTATGTACGAGTTTTTGTACGAGCTGTTGTTTTTGAAATTTAAATTTGAATTAGATATTAAACAATAGGCGCAATTTAGAATTGTAACGTGGTAATTGTTTGTATTGTTACATTACACAAGCATTGTTCTGTGATAATTTTATGTGGAGTAGGTATGTGGGTGTACTGCAAGGCATAATTAAATGTATACATATACTTAATCTACCATGTATACGGTTCAAGTACGAAGCGAAGCGACTTATTAAGCAACTAGTGGACGCCCGCAGCTTCGCTCGCGTAGAATTAGACCCATTAACGACGTCTGCCCGCGTTCGGGTTGCCCACTTGACTTCAAAAACGGCAAAGTTTCATACTAACTTTGCACCCCCGTTTTACCCCCTTAGGGGGTGAATTTTCAAAAATCCTTTCTTAGTGTTCCCCTACATTATAAAAGGAACCTCTGTGCAAAATTTCAAGTTTCTAACCCTTATAGTTTAGGCCCTGCGTTGATATGTCAGTCAGTCAGTCAGTCAGTCAGTCAGTCAGTCAGTCAGTCAGTCAGTCAGCTTCTCCTTTTATATATATAGATTATTAGATTAATATTATTTTTAAACGGTGAAAATCGAACATTAAACGTCACAATATTTTCAATGGAATTTTAAATCTCTTTGTGTCCTACAAGAGAGTAGGTGTGAGTCTGTGCGATGGATGGTGAACCTAAATGTGTAGATTACAGTTACAAACGGGTGACTGTCTTTCTATAAAGGTATATTTTAGAACTAGTCTTCTTTTACGCAGTTGCTGCTTCAGTAAGTTATCTGAACTAAAAATATGTATTTAGAAAGAAAGACGAATTTCGTGCACTTAGAAAACAAGGTTAAGTATACCTAAACGCTGTTTACGCGTAAGTATAATTTAAGACATAGGTATTTAACTAAGGTTATAGAAACCTATTACTTACTTCACACCGAGCCCGTCTCACCAGGCCCAAACACCACATGGGACTGGGATCTAAACAAGGTGAAAAGCACTGAACAAACACCTCTGCCTACTCTGTTGAGAATATACGGGCGTGATGTTATATAAGTTAAATTAGAGACGAATAAAGAAATATAAGTTTTTTTCTGACTAGGTAAAAACTTAGGAAAAATGTTCCATTGATCCTCTCTCATCTATAAAAGTTCTTTTCTCCAGCTTTTCTTAGGGGGAGGGGGGAGGAGAAGGCTCCCCCACACCGAACTTTGCCCCTCCGACCCCCACTTCCAACTTCAATGCGTAATCCTTTAACAAAACTACGTGGAAGAAAAAATTGGATTCAATCAGAGGTTTTCTCAATATGGCATTTAATTTTATTCAAAGGTGATGTTCCAAAAATACTTGGAACTTGGACGTAGTCGAGTACCTACAGCTTAGTGGAAGTAGATAATAGTCATAGAAAACATTCCTTACAATCCAATTTCTAGATTTCATCTTGGTTTGACGTCAATATTTTTTAAAAGCTTTTATTTAACTTCACTCGTATGTATGTGTGTTCTGGAATCTTGCAATCAATATTTCACCCACTTACTTTCACTGAAGCTATCGAGCTGAAATTTGGCAAACATATTTGGTTCCGATGACAATGCATGAAAATAAAAAAAAGTTTTAAAAAGCTTTTTAAAAAATAATTTTTTTTCTGGTATAGGTAATTATTTTTATGGATGACATATTGTAACACTGAATTAATTTGGCGCATGGCCAATAGGATTCATGTCGCCTGCATCTGATATTGTCATACGATCGTAATACGTCTTGAAATACTTTAATATCAAAATAAATATGAATGTTCTACTGTGCAGTATACTGAAATACTGCCTGAGTAGTTGTTGATTAAAAAAATTTGTTATATAAATAAATACAAGTACCTAATGAAGCCTTCAAGCGAAAGACCGCATGTCGAAGTAGGTACTTGAGTAGGAGCAATGAGAGTAAAAACTTAGATTAATGATTGGTCTTCGGCCGAGACTCAATCATTTGTCTGAGTAAAAATTTGTTGTTCAATCTAAGCATGACGTGCATTGTTTTTGCGACGTTGCCAACTCGTACAATTATCTTATGCCTACTTAGTTTCAGACGCGAAATTCGATGTATTATAGAAAGACCAAAAAGAGTTGTTTTGTGGTCTTCTCCAAAAGTTCCAAATATATATTTTATGATTGTAGTACCTATCTAAATATGCAGGTAGCCACAGTTGTCACAATTTGATCAATGCACTGCGGTTCCGGAAGATAAATATAAAAAAATACTATTTTCGGAAAGTTAAAGCTATGTGTTAAAGCTATAAAAGTTAGGCTATAAAGTTAAAGCAATAAAGTCTTTAAACCTGTTTCCTATTGTCCTGTGTCCTATATCTGTCTGACTGACTACTTCTTAGGGAGGGTTTTGTTAGGTTTTCTTGATGATTTTTGAATTATTAGACAGTCGCAGTGGCGCACTTGTGGACGTCAATTTGAAGTGCATAGTTCCACTTTTTAGAAGGAATGTAGGAACCTGTACTGATTTATTTTCTGTGCTTAAGTATTATTTATTAAAGCTGTAATCTCATAAAGATGGTACCTGGTTATATAGGCCCTGTGAAAAATACATACTTAACAGCTTAACAGCAAAAACCGGCCACTCACGAACTTGCTCGTGCAATTTGGCAGTGAAAGAAACAGCGTGGCAGTGTACAGAGCGGCAACGTCGCATAGCGGTCGCCGCAGCCCGCACGGAGCGGCAACGTCGCCCGTAGTACGTCAATACAGAATGGGCAGTGCGTGCGAATGCGAAGTACCTACATATAGCGAATGTTGAATAATGGAATGTCGGACCGGTCGGAATGTGTTACGAAAATGAAACTGTTTTTGATTTGTCAACTGACTGTGCCTTTTGCTTCCTCGCGTGGTAGTTTGATTGCAGTGTTTCTATGGACAATACTTTGGGAACATATTCTACCTAGGTACCTAATTATTGAGAGTATTAAACGCCGCGCCGGGACTAACTATCACTAACAGTCCCTAGTCCTTATACCCACTAACGAACTGACCAACTAATGTTTAAATTAACTCTCTCAGCATTGGACTAACCATCCAACTTCCTATTTGAGTCCTGTTCAAAGTCAGTCACAGTTGTCATGGGCGACATACATACGAGTGAAGTTAAATAAATGCTTTTAAAAAGCAAGCGTCTATTTACCTACAGACTTTACGGATCGTCGTGATTACTTCCTACAATCTAAACAACCCAAGTCTTGCTAATTGTGTCTTTATAATTGAAACTAAATTGTCTTAGAAATAATTTCATTTATTAAAAATACAAAAACGTGCAAATTAACAACGGGTGCTAATTTACTTCTAATTGAATAACATTATTCCTCTAAAAACGTACATTGTCCTTAGAATTATTAATTTAGCCACCATAAGTGGCTGAATTATATCAAAATCGTCTACAAATTGCTATCTAAGCCACTATATACATCTAATTTAACATAATTTTGTGTTGTACAAGTCAGACTCCCGTTTTTTGCGTGAACAAATAAAGCTTGACCTGACCTTTACCCTTCGATCAATAATACCCTGTCCCTAACAAAACTTCGAGTTGATTATGTCGTTAAAATATTCAGGTGGCATTTATAAAATGAGTGATTCGTTGACTTATAATTTCCAATTAACAACCACAAAATTAAATTGATCTATGCCAGGTGCTGCTATATCCATGTTATGAGTATTTACAGGTTAATAAGGTATAAGATATACTTCATACTTACCTACCCCTACAAATAAATACAGGGGAAATTTAAGGAAATTTAAGCCTGACGTTAAGTAAACTTGATTACCTAAAATAATGTTGACATGACTTATTTAATACAATCGTACTTTGATTTATATACATCTACGAGTGTAATCTATCTATACTTCTATACTAATATGTATTAAAAAGAGGAAACATAATAAATAAATAAATAAAGTCCTCGGTATATAACCAATTATTAAGTAGTATTCTGTGGTATAACATGACAACTTGATCAAATAAAACACCAGTTACTATTACAAAAAGAAGAATCAATGCCGAATTGATAGAAAAAGCGTCGCCAAGTTACGAAGAAACATCATCATCATCATCCTGATTGTCCTGCGACTCGTCCACGGACTCCGGCGGCTCGAACTTGGCCGTCTGGTCCGGCACGCAGGTGATGAAGTAGGGCTCGCTCGGACCGGACTTGTCTTGGTACGCGAACTCCTCCACAACCTCCTGCACCCTGTTCCTGAACGACAGCTGCAAATGTTTCGGAATCGTCCGCACATGTGGTAACAGACTCTTGAAGAAGTGCAGATGTTCTTCGTTGACCGAATCGGAACGTTTTACTTTCTCACGATACCGTTTGTGCTTCTTCGAGTGGTCGATTCGCTTGTCGAGAGGACTGGGCGAGTTTGGGGTGGAAGTGTCCATGGAGTCGCTGGAATCCTCGTCGCGCTTCGGGTTCTTGGTGCTGACGCGCGGAGTGACCACCTCCTCGAGGAACTGCAAAGGGCGGTAGTACCGCCAGCGAGGCTCGTACGTCAGAACCTCCTCCTCGGACACAGAGGGCGGTATCTTGCCGAACTCCACTGAAAACTGATCGCGGAGGTACTTCCATTTTTTGCGGATCTTGTTTTCTGGAAGAGAATTGAGAATATTAGAATATACTGCCTTTTTAATTGCTTACAATTGCAACGTAGATACAACGGAAACACACAGTTTGTCTACAGATACAATGAACGGAGCTACCATGTATTGAGATGAATTGTTTATTTGCTTGCTTAGTTTTATAAGGGTCACCAACTCACCACCCTTAATAGAATTCCCTGTGATGCAAATTTCGAAATGCAATTTAACATACTAGGTCTCAATTATCGACCTGTATAATATAAATTAGGCTGGTATCGAACTGTGCTTATCAGTCACCGGCACTAATCAAAGCACTAACAAGGACGAGACTACAACAGACAACTAAGACCTGTTGGCGCAATCGGTAGTGACCCTGCCTGTTACGCCAGGGGACGTGCGTTCGAATCCCGCTCAGGACAAACATTCGAGTGACGAACACTTGTGTTTGTTCTGTCTGGCTGTTAATTGTATATACGAGTATGTTGATATGTATTTAATAATATCTATGTATGTATATCAAGTCTCACACCTATAGTACAGGCTCGCATCTAGTTTAGGGTCAGGTGGCCGTGTGTGAGAATGTCCATGATATTTATAAGAACAACTTGATAATTAATTTAGGTATTTGATAAGAGTCCAATTCCCGAAATGGCGAGCAATGCTATTTTAATGTTTTGTTTTTAATAGGTATTTTATTCGCATCAAAAAAGTCATAGCAATGAATTTATGCCTTGCCAGTAATTAAAGGCTTTTATTTAACACTCGTATGTATATATAATGTATGTAAGAATCTTGCAATCAATATTTCACCCCCTTCCACTAAAGCTATCGAGCTGAAATTTGGCATACATATTTGGTTCCGATGACAATGCCCGATTCAAAAATTTAATATTTGAAACACGCCAACTTTATCGATCGCCAGTCTTGGATGTAGTATGGATGTGGGATTGTGGGTTATCTGTAGTTGTATGCCTAATGTCGGTAACGTTGTATCTATATCGCTACACGATGCGCTGGGAACACGCCAGTCACCGCACGTGCTACTCGTATGACATGCCTGTTCATGTTGAAATTATTCAGCAAATAAACCAACTGATTTATGACAATAATGCTTGTTTGTATTGGAACTGTTTGCTGGGTGAATAAGCTGACGTGAGCGCAAACAGCTACGCTCAGGCATATACATACATTTGGTTGTCTACAACAAAACGAGTGATATTAAATTAGTACCTATGAAGTTTTTTATGTATATCGTAAAGTGCTCCCTTTCTTTGTCCTGGGCACGGGTCACCTCTTAGACTGGGAGGGATTAGGCCTTAGTCAACCACGCTTGCCAATTGTGGATTGGTAGACTTCACGTGCCTTCGAGAACATTATGATGAACTCTCAGGTTTCCTCACGATGTGTCCTTCACAGTTATAGCAAGAGACATTTATTTTTTTAAATCGCACAACATCACTGCTTTTGATTAAGGATGTATTACATAAAATCACGCCTACATTACTCAGCAGGGGTAGGCGGAGGCTTACATGCTACTCACACTGTTCGTCCATGTTAGGTGTTTGCCTATCACCATACACCGGACACTAATAGCTCACTAACTCCGTGCTGTTACTGGGAATTTCAACATACGAAAACTTGATTATACTTTGCTCGACCCGGGAACCGACCCCAACATAACAAATACCTTCCTTGTTCCTTAAGCACTGTAGCATAGGGAAGGCCTTTGACGATGTAAACGTTAGCATAGAATCTTCCGTCACCCGGGTCACTCACCGTCGGCTCGCAGCTCAGCGGCGATCTCCCGCCAGCACTTGTCCAGCACGTGTCGGTTGCTGTGCAGCTTGTTGCCCCTATCCCACAGCTGGGGCCGCCGCCGCACCAGGCTTATGAGCGCGTCTATGTTTAGGCTCATCGTACCGTCGCGACGGGGCGCGGTCGACCTAGAGCGTGAGCGTACTGTATAACGCTGCGTATATGAGGGGGTACGTCGGGGTACAGCGGGGTATGACGGGGTAGAACATGGTGCGGTAGTAGACGGGGTAGCAGGCGCGCGGCGACCGACGCCGGCAGTCGGCAGGCGCAGACTAATCGGAGCCGGCTGTCGGCGCGGGGGGCGAGCGACCTCTGCCCGTACGGGGCAATAGGGATGTCTACCTACACTCGAGCTATTCGCCCAGCCCAGTGAGATGTTGTCTCTTCTATTGCTGACTACTCCAGGGCCATCTGCCGAATTATTCGAGCTATTCGGCCAGTGAAATGTTGCCTCTTCTATTGCTGACTACTCCATGTCACATGAGACCCTCTGCCGAGCTATGACGTGAATTCGAATCATAAGCAATTATTAAAAATACTAAATCTATACTAATATTATAAAGAGGAAATGTTTGTTTGTAATCTTTTCACACAAAAACTACTGGAACGATTTCAAAAATTCTTTCACCATTACAAAGCTGCATCTTTACTGAGTGACATAGGCTATATATAGGTAATATTACTATACTAGGTGTAAACGAAATTTGTTATGTCTAATTTTACGCAAGCGAAGCTGCGGGGCGTCCACTATATCATATTTTATATATAATAATATGTTTTAAAATATGCTGTTTCTTTTTTTATCGACATTTTCTTCGTTAGAAGGAAATACTTTTTCACTTATCTTCTTCCCCGAATTCTCCAAATCATTCCGAAAGTACTAAAAGTTTCATGTTACGAGAAATAATAATTTATTCTTTGAGTAAGAAGGATAATTTTTTCTATTGATATGTGATTTTACTTTACCTTATAACAAAGTGTGTGTTTTCTTGTTTCAGGTAAATAACGGGTTTCCTTTCCGAGGGGAAGTACCTGACGGGTGGATCGATGAGTGGTGAACAAGGGAAGTTCAAGGTGATTGTTTAGCGAACGCTGCTTTTTTAAATATATCCTGTATCCGGTTTGAGCTATGGAAACGTCAGGAAGACTAACTATCATCTAGTATTTTAGTAGTTTAATCTAATTAATAGGATTAGTAGTTGGTTAAATGTCATTTGTACCGTTCGCGCGTTCATAGCCCAATGGTTCGCGTCGATTCAATGTGAGCGAAAGTGTTAAGCAACGCCGGGTGCGGTCGGTTTGCGGATGGGTGACCGCTAGTGACAAAATATCATAGACGCTACCGTGCTTCGGAGGGCACGTTAAGCCCGGTTGTTTTCAATGGTAAAACAACAGGGTGTCTTGAGGATCCTTGACACTGAGTCGGCCCCTAATACCTCCACCGATCCGCATTGGAGCAGCGTGGTGGAGTATGCTCCAGAACTTTGCACGTCAGGGAAAGCAGAGGTATAACACCTCTGCTTTCCCTGACGTGCGTTTAGGTCCCATGTAATAATAGCCTACCCATAGTACTCATACATCCATCAGCTTTTCAAGGTCCACTGCTGGACATAGGCCATAGCAGCAATAAACATATCCATACACATACACACACACATACCATCTACCTGTAAGTTTCAAGTTAGATACTCCCATTAATTACCTAATTGGGTTCGGACCCAGGACCTAGCTTAGCAGTAGAAAGATGCACGACGAGGCAGCATTTGTGTAAAAACGCAGACAAAACCGCGCTGCCGAGCCATGGCAGCGCCAACACGAGTCGACGAACTGTATAGCGTAATAAATGAAAGTATTGATTTTCTCCGCTCGTTCGATTTCCCGGCGCCCGCCGCCCTCTTGCCAACCTGCCAGTGGATAGCAGTGGAGCGCAATGATGGATCATGCGTGTTTCGAAAGTCACGGGGCAAGTACCAATTATATTAAACAACATTGTTGCAAACAAACTACAAGAAGTATATGTATCTACGTTAGGTAAAATTTGGAAAATATATTGATATACAGAGTGCGAGTCAGACTCGCGCACTAAGGGTTAACGTTAACTATTTTTAATATTTACCTAAAATAGCAAAAAACATTCTTTTTGTAAATTTTTTACTGTAGAACTACTTCGTACTGTAGAACTTCGTTCGCTCTTCTTCCAAACTTACTATCACTACTCTTCCGCATAAAAGTGGGTTTTTCCACTATTCTTAATATGTATTATATGAATTATTTTAATGAATAATATTTAAATTTTACTGTTTTCTTCCCTAGAAAGTTGTTTCAACTGAGGTAACACTTAATTTGAATCAGTGCATGTTTAACTTATCGTATAAATGTTTATCTTGTTGGTGTAACTTATTAAATAAATAAATAAATTTTGTCCGAAATCGAATCTTCGTCACATAGCACATAGTTAGTAACATAGTTAGTTAGTTAGTAAGTTAGTACATTACTTCGATTGGTTCAGAAAATCAGACTTGTCAATAAACACTACGCCCACGAGGCTGCTGAGCAGTCTCAACCGGACGCAGTACCTCCATCGGTTAGTCACCGCTTCTAAATATAGAGATATCTAAGGTAAGCTCGAGGCCAAACTCGCCGAACGGACGTCTGACGGAAGGTCAACTGGGTTGCTTCCGACAAGGCTTAACGACTGCTGTGTCTTGCAGCTCGCAGTGTAGCTCAATAGCCCAGTTAACCCACCGGCCTTATTTTCGATAGGCACGAGACAAAACGAGTTAGTTATTGCAATTAAAAATAATAAAATAATTTCTTGGACATTCTCACACACGGCCATCTGACCCCAAAGTAGGCGCGAGCCTGTAGGATGGGTGCGAGACTGATATACATACATAGATATTTTAAATGCATTGTATATAGATAATATTAAAATCCAGGCACAGAACAAATACAAGTGTTCATCACACGAATATTTGTCATGAGTGGAATTCGAACCCACGACCCCGGGCGCACTACCGATTGCGCCAACGGGCCTGTCAAATTTTGTCAAAAAATTGTCTTGGATCTGTATTTTTAAGATCTGTATGCCTAGTCTAGTTCTTGAGATGGTAAGGTAATCCGTAATTCAATCGTCGTCATTGTAAGTTACGTACGGGTGACCTCTAGTGAGAAAATTTCATGGCGCTTCCGTGCTTCGGAGGGCACGTTAATTCGTCTGTCCCGCTGGTTTTCAATGGTGAAAACAATCGTTAAACCTTGTCGAGTATAATAATACTTGTTAGAATTAATACGTATTATTGTTATTATGTTGGGCACGGGTCTCCTCTCAGAATGGGAGTCTTCTTAGTCCACCACGCTGGCCAAGTGCGGATTGGCAGACTTCACATTCCTTCGAGAACATTCTGAGAGGAGACCCGTGCCCAACAGTGGGACGTCTATGGGTCGCAGGCGTCGCAGCGATTGTTATTATTAGTATTTAGGTACTACATATTTGGTTTACCACATAGGAATTACTAACTAATTCAGCTTAGAGATTCGATTACCAGCCATTTCCCATGCCGCAGTAGCTAATACGGATACCTGCCTGTTACCTACACTACACTTGCCAAGCAGATAAGACATTAGGTTATAAGCGTTATCAATGATATCATTCTGAGAAACATCCCAGTATTCTTTGACGGAGTAGGTAGGAAATAATGTAAAAGAATCTCAGGGAATAAAGACAGCCATAATAATAATAACAAATCCTATGTAATCACAACACAACATTCACGCACGACCCGACGCGATGTGCTGAATCAGTGCGGCGGCGTTGCCAGTGCCACCTCGCGCGACGTTGCCGCCCCGGCCGTTGGCGCCATGTTGCCGCTCCGTCGATCCGCGAGCGCGGGCCGTGCGACGTTGCCGCCCCGCGCCTCTATACCGTAAATACCATTCATTCAATTAGTAGCTACGAAGTTTTAATGAATTCGAAAAATACCTACGTGTACCTGCAATTTGTTTTGCCCATTATATCGTGTTTTGTTTTGATGCGGTTTCATAGTAATCGTTAGGATCAATAAACTTCGACGCTCGATGCTAATTGTGTCACATAAGTATCTATAATAAACTAGTGGACGCCCGCAGCTTCGCTCGCGTAGAATTAGACCCATTAACGACGTCTACCCGTCTAACGACTTCAAAAACGGCAAATTTTCATACTAACTTTGCACCCCCGTTTTACCCCCTTAGGGGGTGAATTTTCAAAAATCCTTTCTTAGTGCTCCCCTACGTTATAAAAGGAACCCCTGTGCAAACTTTCTTCTACGACGACGATTTCTTCTATCTATATATATAAAAGAAAGTCGTGTTAGTTACACCACTTATAACTCAAGAACGGCAGAACAGATTTGGCTGAAAATTGGTAGGGAGGTAGCTTAGAGCCAGGAGACGGACATAGGATACTTTTTATCCCGTTCGACAGCGTTCCCGTGTGACTTGACATGAAACGTCAGTCACTATAAAACGTGGTATAACAAAAAAGAATCAGACTCGGAATAACAAAACGCAAATGACAGCTATGTAATTGACGTATAATGACAGCTATGTAATCTACTATATAAAAATAAGTCGGGTTTTCCTTCCTGACGCTATAACTCCAGAACGCACGAACCGATTTCCACGGTTTTGCATTCGTTGGAAAGGTCTCGGGCTCGGTGAGGTTTATAGCAAAGAAAATTCAGGAAAAATTTCAACAGAAAAGCGGGAAAAATCTTTTTTCACATACAGCGCCATCTCTGATACATAGCATGTACTACAAACCAATATTTTAAGTAGATGGCGCCGGTGCGTGATAGGTAGTGGTAGGGGTAGATGTAGGGGTAGTAGTAGTGGTAGGGGTAGTGTTAGTGGTAGGTGTAGTGGTAGGGGTAGTGGTACTGGTAGGGGTAGTGGTAGGGGTAGTGGTAGTGGTAATGGTAGTGGTAGGGGTAGGGGTAGTGGTAGAGGTAGGGGTAGTGGTAGGGGTAGTGGTAGGGGTAGTGGTAGGTGTAGTGTTAGTGGTAGGGGTAGGGGTAGGGGTAGTGGTATTGGTAATGGTTGGGGTAGGGGTAGTGGTAGAGGTAGGGGTAGTGGTAGGAGTAGTGGTAGGGGTAGTGGTAGGGGTAGTGGTAGGGGTAGTGGTAGGGGTAGTGGTAGTAGTAGGTGTAGTGGTATTGGTAGTGGTAGTTGTAGTCCACACACTTACATTAAGTTCTCCCAAAATATTCAGTAAAAATTATTTATATGGCAAAACAACGTTTGCCGGGTCAGCTAGTATATATATAAAAGAAAGTCGTGTTAGTTACACCACTTATAACTCAAGAACGGCAGAACAGATTTGGCTGAAAATTGGTAGGGAGGTAGCTTAGAGCCAGGAGACGGACATAGGATACTTTTTATCCCGTTCGACAGCGTTCCCGTGTGACTTGACATGAAACGTCAGTCACTATAAAACGTGGTATAACAAAAAAGAATCAGACTCGGAATAACAAAACGCAAATGACAGCTATGTAATTGACGTATAATGACAACTATGTAATCTACTATATAAAAATAAGTCGGGTTTTCCTTCCTGACGCTATAACTCCAGAACGCACGAACCGATTTCCACGGTTTTGCATTCGTTGGAAAGGTCTCGGGCTCCGTGAGGTTTATAGCAAAGAAAATTCAGGAAAAATTTCAACAGAAAAGCGGGAAAAATCTTTTTTCACATACAGCGCCATCTCTGATACATAGCATGTACTACAAACCAATATTTTAAGTAGATGGCGCCGGTGCGTGATAGGTAGTGGTAGGGGTAGATGTAGGGGTAGTGGTAGGGGTAGTGTTAGTGGTAGGTGTAGTGGTAGGGGTAGTGGTAGTGGTAGGGGTAGTGGTAGTGGTAGTGGTATTGGTAATGGTAGGGGTAGGGGTAGGGGTAGTGGTAGTGGTAGGGGTAGTGGTAGGGGTAGTGGTAGGGGTATTGGTAGGTGTAGTGTTAGTGGTAGGGGTAGGGGTAGTGGTATTGGTAATGGTAGTGGTAGAGGTAGGGGTAGTGGTAGGAGTAGGGGTAGTGGTAGGGGTAGTGGTAGGGGTAGTGGTAGGGGTAGTGTTAGTGGTAGGGGTAGTGGTAGTAGTAGGTGTAGTGGTATTGGTAGTGGTAGTTGTAGTCCACACACTTACATGAAGTTCTCCCAAAATATTCAGTAAAAATTATTTATATGGCAAAACAACGTTTGCCGGGTCAGCTAGTTTATATATATAGATAAGCTGTGTCGTTGTCTATTTATACATAACTAGTTGTTGTTCAGTTGTATCAGACAGTTCGCAATTAACTAACATAAAGGTATGTATGGCACGTATACGAATCTAACTGAAACTAATTAACTAACAGCACAATAAAAACCTAGCTACCTAGTTACCTACCGGTTTTCCGGCTGAAAAAAGTTCATGGTTTCAAACACGTTTTAAATAAGTGTTCCTACACGTTTAAAAATATGTATTTAATTTAAAGTTAACAGTAGATGGCAAGTGAAATTTATAATATGTGAAGCTTACCTAAGACGTGAAGCGACCTACACGTGAAGCTTTTCCCTAAAATTGGATTAATCCATCGATATGAAAGACAAAGATGGCCATATGCTTATAAAATGTACACGAAATGACAATAGTAACGCCATCTATTGGTTGTCTATAATTTTTAAGCATAATTACGTAGTTACTAGGCTAACTAGGGCACTTGTACTACATATTAAGTATTCTGTGCTAGGGCTTACAAACATTGATATTTTTTCTGTGTCGGATATTTTACACGGAAAAGCTCAGGAATATAATGAATTTATTTTATTTACCAGGTAAATTTACAAAATACTTACGAATATAGGCTTACGCCATGTTCCCTTCCTTCACCATACGTGGTCTTGCACCGACGTAGGGCGCAACACGGCATATTTCGTTAAAAAATAGTTTTATTTGTATACTTTTTGTCGGAGAGACAGCAGACAAGACAACTTGTCGTGACTGTATGAACTGACGTGAGTAGAACTTTTAGTAATAGGTAACTGTTTGGGTTAACGTAGTAATACATATTGCTATGGATGGGGTACAGTAAATCTTTGGATTAATCTTAAACTAAATTATGTCAGTAAGTAGTAAGTTTTCCCGGGAAAAGTATGAAAACTACCGAATTAGGTCACCAGCTCCGCAAAAGGGCCTAGGCCCTATGCGAGCGACTACCCCTCCTCCCCCTCTTCCCCCTCCTCCCCCTCCCCACGCCACACCTCCCATACCTCCTGCTGGTAGTCATTAATTCTGGGATTTATCTTTGCCTTGTATATTACATTGTAGCTATAGTTTGTTCAAAACGCTATGGCATAAAAGGTCGATAACCTTTTGGAACATCCGATAAGGGGTTGCAACCCTTTTTCTATGAAGTTATTTTTCGTAGGCACTTAATCTAATTGTTATTAGTACAATGAAAAAAAGAAAAACATACATACACATTGTTTAAATATAAAAGTAACATAGAATATACGCATTCTTACAATTTTAATTCATCAATAGAATAAGTACATTAACCTGGACAATTCACTATAATTTAAATAAATAAACGCTTA
The DNA here is from genome assembly GCA_944567765.1 of Carterocephalus palaemon. Classification (NCBI taxonomy): domain Eukaryota; kingdom Metazoa; phylum Arthropoda; class Insecta; order Lepidoptera; family Hesperiidae; genus Carterocephalus; species Carterocephalus palaemon. The sequence goes on along the minus strand of OX155657.1, from coordinate 10,072,689 downwards.
AAGGATCATCCCGGTGCAAATTTTATTTTTATGTAAAAACGATTATTTCTTTTATTTGTACTTAAAAATTTTAACGCTCGTTTTATTCCTGCGGTTAATTTACTTTTATACCATAGCGTTTTGAACGAACTATACATAGAACAAACCAACTTACTTACTGATAAGACTTGGTCTTCTAAAGTTCGAAACTATTCCGTTACGTGTTGCATAAAGACATTGTAGACTATCCAGGGTCACGTGACATAACACCATAAGAAACATTATTTATAGGACGGGGGTGTGGGCAGTTATGCCCACAAGCCACTGCGACCTAAAGAGATCTATTGTAGCTATAAGAAGAATATACATAGTCGAATATATGATCGTCGTAATAGATCGAAACTAGTCGGCCTATTTCCGACTTAAATCACACGCGAGTAAGCCGGTAACTTCAACTATGAATATAGACACTCACGAATCGTTCAGAAATAAAATATTACTGTGTTGTATGTAGATCTGTTTGTTTCCCTGGCCCTGCCAACCCCGCGGCCCCAGAATGCGGGCAACAACTTAAAACTATGCCCAAACTGGCCTGAAGCGCTGACGGCGTGCCAAAGAACAGTTGATATTGAATTGCAGAGCCTCTCTACAGAGAGCTGGATGTGGACGGCTGCCAACGCAGCTATGCGTGCAGGGGTACAGCACTTGGAAGGGGGAGCCACGATAGCTGAACGGTGGATGCCTGGGAGGCTGGTATCCTTGCCCTGACTATTATATACATATTATTATATACTAGTGTACGCCCGCATCTTCGCTCGATTAGACGTAACAATAGTTTCGCTTACACCTAGTAATATTATAGCATGTCACTCAGTGAAGATGCAGCTTTCTAATGGAGAAAGAATTTTTGAAATCGGTCCTTTATATTTTTGTGTGAAAACATTACAAACAAATGTTTCCTCTTTACAATATTAGTATGTATATAAATGGGAAAATCTATTTGTTGATTTGATGGTTTGTTAGACCAGTGATGGGCAAACTACGGCCCGCGGGCCATCTCCGGCCCGCGAAAGTATTTAATCCGGCCCGCCGAGGGTCCGTCGACATGGATAAGTATATGGCCCGTTATAATTACGTTTTGACGGTCGGGAAGAAAAAGTAGATTCTACTTAGTAGAATAATAGATGCATAACCTATAGGTGAAGCTAAACTAGCCGCGTAGTTCATGTGTTGCGTAATACGGGCAGGGCCGGATTTAGAGGCGTGGAGGCCTCGAGCAACAAAGGAGGAGGCCCCCTGGCCCCAATTTATTTTCCAAATGAGCTGAACAACTTTTTTCAGTCGAGTTTTTCAATCAATAATTTATTGTGAAACCGAATAGATTATTTTAGTATTTAACAAACATATAAAAATATAGATAAATGATTTCAGTAGCCACACAGCTGGAAACAGCTTTCGAAAATATTATGGAAAAACAAAAACAATTCTATATGTCTCACACGCCTAACAAGGCAGAGCCTTCGAATAAAAGTTAAATTGATTATTATTTTTTAGGGTAAAAGGTATTTTGTAATATTTGTGTTTAATGCTGTAATGTTTTATAAAATTATATTAAAAGCTTTAACACAAAATGCATTTTTTCTATAATTCTGGCCCTCCTCTAGAATTTCTAAACGTATGTGGCCCACCATTAAAAAAGTTTGCCCACCACTGTGTTAGACGGTCTTCCTTACCGGAACGATATGGATCGATGTCAGTTTTGCACGGATGTAGTTTATGGCTGGAGAGTGCATAGGCACACTTTAATAACCCACAGATTTTTAATAATTTTTTAACCATCGATAAAATTCTAAATCTTGGTCGGATGATCCGCGTAACTGCGAATAAAGCAAAATTTTGATTTGTGGTAGTCTGCAGCTTGCCGCCAAAAACGGCACTATGGACTTTTTATAAAACTTTTTTTAAGTAAAAGCATTTAAAACCCTTCATGGCAGAGTGAGTTCTAATTTACGTTACAGAAGTAAGTAAAGTGGTACAATTCTTGATGATGAAAAACGATTTTATAGTGAGCGTAGCCGCGAGTAAGCTAGTTTCTTATTATAATGATGTAGCTTAAAGAATGGAGTCGTCCAGAATCAGTCACGACGTATTTAGTTCCAATGGTTAACTAGTACTATTACATCCTTAAACTAGGACGATTTAGAGTACTGAGTAGTTGCGAGTAAGCAACGCACATAGAGTACATACAGCATAGAAGTCGATGTTCAAACAAAACTACCAACCGAGGCTTGTTTGTGTGCGTGCCCCGCGCCGCCTTTCAGACCCATGCGTGTGTGCAGCACGCAGAGCGATATAACGCACACAGCTATTGGTTCAAGATCCCAGTGCCGCCAGACGTTACTTATTTTCTCACAAACAATTTATATGCGATAAGCTAGTGTTAGTACATACTTTGAGCGTGTGCATACTCGCTAGCTTGGGTAGACGGCCAATTCATTGGTATCAGATGCTGAAAATCGAAAATTTCAGTACCAACTTTTCTTATTTTCTCATGGCTGATTTTCACATATGTTTTAGTTAGTTATGTTACAAATTAATAATAACTATTGCCAGACACCTTCCGTCGGCCCTTACCCTTGCCAGACGCCTTAAAGATCCAGAAAAAATGATGTAAGTTTACTTATTTTCTCAAGCTTGATTTTTATGCACGACACTTGGGGAACTATTTCAACACTGTTAGTCAGCAGCCAGACCAATCGGATGGGCCAAACGTCCAGCCAGACACATATAAAGTGCCGCTAGGTATAGAGCGTGAGGTCATTATTTGTACGATTGAGAGTGACAAATTAAAGTCTCAGTACTGATTTTAACATATGTTTTAGTTAGTTATGTTACAAATTAATAATAAATATTGCCAGACACCTTCCGTCGGCCCTTACCCTTGCCAGACGCCTTAAAGATCCAGAAAAAATGATGTAAGTTTACTTATTTTCTCAGGCTTGATTTTTATGCACGACACTTGGGGAACTATTTCAACACTGTTAGTCAGCAGCCAGACCAATCGGATGGGCCAAACGTCCAGCCAGACACATATAAAGTGCCGCTAGGTATAGAGCGTGAAGGGCCGACGGAAGGTGTCTGGCAATAGTTATTATTAATTTGTAACATAACTAACTAAAACATATGTTAAAACCAGTACTGAGACTTTAATTTGTCACTCTCAATCGTACAAATAATGACCTCACGCTCTATACCTAGCGGCACTTTATATGTGTCTGGCTGGACGTTTGGCCCATCCAATTGGTCTGGCTGCTGACTAACAGTGTTGAAATAGTTCCCCAAGTGTCGTGCATAAAAATCAAGCCTGAGAAAATAAGTAAACTTACATCATTTTTTCTGGATCTTTAAGGCGTCTGGCAAGGGTAAGGGCCGACGGAAGGTGTCTGGCAATATTTATTATTAATTTGTAACATAACTAACTAAAACATATGTTAAAATCAGTACTGAGACTTTAATTTGTCACTCTCAATCGTACAAATAATGACCTCACGCTCTATACCTAGCGGCACTTTATATGGTCTGGCTGGACGTTTGGCCCATCCGATTGGTCTGGCTGCTGACTAACAGTGTTGAAATAGTTCCCCAAGTGTCGTGCATAAAAATCAAGCTTGAGAAAATAAGTAAACTTACATCATTTTTTCTGGATCTTTAAGGCGTCTGGCAAGGGTAAGGGCCGACGGAAGGTGTCTGGCAATAGTTATTATTAATTTGTAACATAACTAACTAAAACATATGTGAAAATCAGCCATGAGAAAATAAGAAAAGTTGGTACTGAAATTTTCGATTTTCAGCATCTGATACCAATGAATTGGCCGTCTACCCAAGCTAGCGAGTATGCACACGCTCAAAGTATGTACTAACACTAGCTTATCGCATATAAATTGTTTGTGAGAAAATAAGTAACGTCTGGCGGCACTGGGATCTTGCTCTAATGCGTGTGTGCAGCACGCAGAGCGATATAACGCACACAGCCATGCGTGTGTGCAGCACGCAGAGCGATATAACGCACACAAAGATTTATACTTCGTTCGTGTTTTAAGGCGGCCATTCGCGGCTAGGCAGTTGCCGATGCCGCATCGATACTATTTATTCATCGCGCGCCAACTTGTGTTAATTGTGATTGTTTCATTTTAAAAAATGTCCAGTTCACAGAAACGTTATTGCAGTGTTTTTGGATGCCCCAAAAACAGTTTGGAAAACCCGGAGTTATCTTTCTTTACGATACCTACTGAAAAAGACAGGTGAGTACCTACTAACGTATGGGAAAGTATACCAATGGTACCTGTGCACCCGACAATTGATGTCCAACCCGGGGATCGAACCTACGACCTTTAGCTAAGCAGTCGCGATTGCGACCACTAGACCAGCGATTACTTAGAAAATAGGGATGTTTACTTTGACGTGGCATTTTCCCAAGCAAATTATTTTTTTCTTTAATTTCAGACGCCAACAATGGCTGCAATTAATTGACCGCGAGGACTTATTAAATAAAAGCTTAGGAGCTCGCGTATGCGAAGCACATTTCAATGTAAATGACGTCATTGTAAGGAGCCAACGGAAAACGTTGAAGAAGAATTGTTTGCCATGTATGCATTTGCCAGACGTAAGTGGTGGAGTATGCTCTAGACCTCCCGCAGCTGCGTCTGTGGTGGAGACCCGTGCCCGGCAGTGGGACGTCCATGGGTCGCAGCGAAGTGGTGAAGAGAAACAGACACAAACCGACATAACAACAGCCAGCACTTCATGTCAGACTCAGAAGTTATTGAAGTCGGATAACCTTACTCAAACTCCCAAGTCATTTTCTGAAGACACCCCACTCTCAAGAAAACTGAAATTGGAGTTGTTAAGTTGTAAAAAACAATTGAGATTAATTGAAAGAGAACAAAACAATAAGAAGAATGCGCAACAAATGTTTTTTAAGTTATGCGACCGCTTCTTATCAAAGAACTTAGCTGAGATTGTAAAAGCTCAAATCCACCTAAATTCGTGTAATAAAGGAAATAGGTACACATTCGCTTACAAAATGTTTTGCTTGAATTTGTATTACGGTAGCCCACAAGCTTACCGTTTATTACAAAAAACTATTTCTCTGCCCTGCAGAACTACGTTAAATAAGTTACATATACCTTTATACACGCAAGTGAACGATGACTTAATGGCTGCTCTTAAAATAAATGTTAATAATATGAATGAAAAAGATAAGCAATGTACTATAGTAGTGGAAACTAATCTTTTTTACAATATAAAAAATGACAAAATCATCGGATTCCACGAAGTGGACGGCGTTCAATCACCATTACCGGCAACGCGTGCGCTAGTGGTCATGGTAAGGGGTATTTTTGTAAAATGGTCCCAAGTTGTAGGGTTTGCATTGCTGTCGGAATGCAAAAGTGATGAAAACGTTACAAAATGGATTGATAAAATTATATTAAAATTATTTGAAATAGGTCTAAATGTGCGTGTCTTTGTATCAGATCCAGGCTTTGATTTGTTTAACGAGGCCGAAAGACGAGGAATTACCGTAGATAAAACTTACTTTACTATTGCGGATCGTAAAATCTATTATATTTTTGATGTTCCTGCTCTGATAAAACTTATAAGAAATAATATGATGATTTATAATTTTCATTATAACAATGGTGTTGCAAAATTTGAACACATATTGCAATTCTACGAGTACGATCAAAACAAGACCTTTAAACAAGTCTATAAGTTGACAAACAGTCATATAAATCCTACAAATTCCGAAAAAAGTAAAGTTAGTTACGCGACGCAACTTCTCAGTAGGTCCGTAGCATCGGGTTTGTCAACGTATATAGATTTTAATATTATAGACGTATCAGCAAGACAAACTGTAATATTTATAAAAATGATGAATGACTTGTTCGACGCATTAAACTCCTCAACCGCCCATCATAGTTATTCCCACAAAAATGCATTTTGTGGGAATCAAGAACAAATAGATTTCTATAATGATATGTTTAAATTATTTCAATCATTAAAATTATATAATCCAAAAAATGGAAATGAGGTCACCGAATCTGTGAAATTTATTTTGGGATTCAAAGTAACAATCCAATCAGTGATGAATCTCTTTAATGACTTAAAAAAGGAAGGATACAAATATATATTAACAAGGAGGTTAAATCAAGATGTAATCGATAACTTTTTTGGTAAGATTAGAGCTAAAAATAGATTTGAAGGAAAACCGACGAGCAGGCAATTTATTTCTGCATTCCGTAGGTTATATTTTGCCAATATGACACACGAACCTAAAGAAAGTAACTGTGCTGAAGACCTTACAAATTTTCTCGTAAGGTTAAAAGATTTTGAAGAGACAGCAAGCGTCGTCCATACCGATGTAAACGTGACCGACAATGGAAACATTTTACATGAAATTAAGTGCTCAGACTACGCACAGCTTAATTTACCAGAAGAAAATGTCTTTTTTTATGTCTGTGGAACCCTACTAAAGAAGTGTTTTGATCATCATAATGATTGTAAAATATTTAAATTTTATTTGGATACTGATCAACGCGATTCCAAATTAAGCGCAGAATCACCGTTCTTAATGATTCCTCCTGACGATTTTGTTGCCTACATTGAACGAATGGAGCAGGTGTTATGTAAAGTGTTTGAACAAAATTATATACATTGGAAAATTGGAAAATCAATTTATGACCAAATTAAAGATATAGATTTTTCAGCACCCTGTCCGTGTTTTCCAAAAATATATTTGCAAAAATTATATATTCGTATGAGAATATTCCTCGCTGTCACGGCATTCAACCAAAGAAAATATTGTAATTTTTACAAGCTAGAGGAAGGGCAAAAATAGTCCTCTAGTAGATTCCATAAAAGGATTCTGTTTTGCCAAACGAACAATATTTCTATTATCACGCTGCGATGTCTTCCTTTGTATGGGCGCGCGCGAAATATTTGAAGACGTTTGATTCGTATTTAAATGCCTTACCTTACAGCATGAAAAACCATTGTTTTCGAACAATACAGATGATCAGATATTTTTATACTACCAATTCTTTTCACGAAGTATTAGTATGACTTCCCTTCTAGATTTGACGCAATTTTTATTTTTACCCATTGTTATATTACGAAAGATATCGTTTTAACAATAATAATTTAACATAATGGCATGGCACCAACATTAAAAAATAATTGATGTTCGATATTTAAATTTCAAAAAAATAATGAAACTGTTCAGCTTTCTTAATTATGTGGCCAGCCAGTTAGAAGTCATGTTATAATTAGTGTTAGGTTAGTTTATTGGATGTATAAAACTTATCCGTTTGCTTTTCAATTAGTATCGTGTCTAAATGAATGTATCGATAGTATGAAAACATTTTGTAATGACACAAAATTAATTAAACATTGTTTTTAAGAAATTATGTTAGTTTGTTTTATCACACATAAGCGTTTTTGATTATATGACCATCACAGTATTTATGGAATTTTAGTAAGATATTCGAATTGATTTATATTCCTATACTGAATGGAAGCACACTGGAAGCTAAATGTAAACCTGTGCACCTGTGCTTATGACAATCATAAGCAGTTTCTCGAGAAAGAAACTGCTGTGAAACTTCAACTGTCCTAAATTACATACACCTCCATCCACGAAATTTTCATGAAAGTTTCTTCTACACGCATTAATAAGTATTCCTACATCCTACTCTGGATTGCTCAGTGACCTACTGTTTATTTACTTTATTCCATTATCATCTCTTACAAAGCACACTTCAAATAGGTATTGGTAAGCGGTCAAATTATACCACAAATAGGGAAATACACCGCTTTTGTGACAGGAAAATACATCATATTGCAGGACAGTTCTCAGGGCGCAGTTCAGTGTCCCGGATCGTACTAGTATTTAATCTGTGCCCGCACAGACTGTCACGTCTCTACTATTTATATGCAACATGCAGTGTGCAGCTCTTGTAGTCTCGTAGATAATGTAGTGCTTAAGACTCCCCACGCTTGCGTCAGATAGAAGTACTTAGGTACTTTGATGGATCATACGAATTCCGATATGTGGGTGTAGTGTATTTTAACAGTGCATGTTGCGTTTATAGAAACGCCCATATGCGAAAGGGTAGCGTCGATCGCACGTGATCCACCGTGTTAAGCAACGTCAGGCGTGGTCGGTAGATGGCGCGAGTGGCTAAATGTCATGGGCACTCGCGTCCTGTGTTTCGGAGGTTACCTGGAGCCTTCGTCGTAGATCTGCTAGAGACCATTCGATACTAGCCCCCACTAATCCGCATCTGTGCAGCGTGGCAAAGTATGCTCGAGAACTCCGTCAGCTATGGGAGAGACGCGTGCCCAACAGTGGTGCTTGTGGGATGTACTCCAGCTTGAGTTTCTAACAGGTAGCCTAGTATTATTTACTTAGAAATGTCATATACGATAACTGCTGTAGCTTATGACTTTGAACAAGACTCATAAGAGTTCAAAAGTGCGGAGCGGTTTGCGGATGGGTGACCGCTAGTGACCGCTAGTCTAGTAAAACTTCATGGACGCTACCGTGCTTCGGAGGGTACGTTAAGCTGTCGTCCCGGTAATTTAGGTCTTAGGGTGGATTGAGAACATTGGGTTTTCCACTCCACCAATCCGTATTGAAGCTGCGTGGTGCTGTGTGCTCTGGACCTCTCGCAGCTGTGTCTGGGAGGTGACCCGTGTCCAACAGTCGTGTATGGATTGTAGCCATGTCATGGGCAGCAACGGATGGATAGTGGCTGCATGATCGTTTGCCATCTTACACCATAAAACATGAATGAGCACATCATTACGTTAAAGTCATAAATCTAGCGATCGCGCAGTGCCCGGGAAGGTTGCGAAATGCGAACCATATTCATCGGGGGATAGAAGCCATAAAAACTCGAAGCGGAGATAAAATCGATCGTCGACATCCGGACAACCGAGAGGCTTACTCGTTTGTTTAAGCTATTTAATTTTGTGTCATACGCTTTTTTGGGCTCCGTATGCAAAAGATGAAAAATGTTTAGCGCTGAACGAAATTTGGAAGGGATAGTTGCGCATGGGGTATCAGTGCGCGGATGTTATACGGCTGGCAAACCAATCAGAACTTTGCCCGCGCCAAGGTTAGCGCCACCATTACGCCACGCCTGATGTCTACTTTTAATCATTCTCACTTTACTGAACTGTAGGTATATGTAGGCACGTAATTTGGGCTAACGTTGTCTGACACAAAATGCTCTCAGTATGATAAGTCCGCCTTTTGTACCTTATTTAGGTATGTTAAAGCGTTCATAAATAAATAACTAAATACAGAGAATTTCAAAATTCACAATTGACTAATTTGATACAGGTACAATTATCAAAATTCAAGTGGAGCTTGATTTGACCAAGCGGTTTTTTTCGTAGTAGCGCAAGTTGAAAGTATTTTGTAATAGCTAACCGACACGGATGCAGCTTAACTTAACACAATCGATCGGTTGATAAAGTCTCAAGGCCACGGACACTTCAGGATAATGACCTCTTTCGAAACAATCTTGAATCGAGGAATTAAAAAAACATTACTCAAGCGAGTTTACTAAAACCAAATGACAAAATTGTGTTGGGATTTTACTAAGCTTATGCAAGCTTGCCTTAAAATTTACCCCGGACATGTTTGGCCACTTCCGAGGGCAACCGAGTAATTCTTACCGTCCCAATGGAAATTCCTGACCCGGACTCTGGCTGTTAACGTAATTCAGTTCATTTCTAAGTTCTCCGAAAATACCGGATTTTAGAAGCTTTTTATTCTATGAAAATATACCACAGTAGTCCATGGATAATGTCATAATAACTATCCGTAGAGGGAAGACAGAAGACACTTGTTTTTATGAGGTCTTACAATTTCTTTGGTTAAACCACAAGATCAGAGAAATGATCATTAATTAAATCAAAGCATTTGACAACTCTAAACTGACTAAACCTAAGGAGTTATTACACTTCATGCTTTCCTTACATGTCTTAACCTCAAAAAAAACAACATACAGTCGAATGGACCTTTTTGAAGTCGGTAAAAGATACCAGTAATTGTCTACACACATAAAAGAAAAAAGTTTTTTACGAATAATTACAGTTATTGTGGTTTAAACCTCAAGAACCGGCACAAACATTTCATTTTAAGGCAGGAAAGTGAACCAAGATCCACAGATCAACAGTCAGGGTCATTGACCAAAACGCTACAGAGTCGTCGGTATAGTAAGAGTACCATGAGAGTACTAACTCCGTGGAGGCTTGGGGGCGTGGGTATGACTTTGATAACATAACAGATACCACGTGCCTACTGGTACTTGTGAACTGCCGGGTAGAGAGGACAGCCTCGAGATCCCAAGCCCTCCATCCATAGAGAGGCTGCAGAAGGCCGCGACAAGTAGGTACTTGCTATATTATATGCAAAACCTCATTTTGCTTAGATTCTTTTTAAAAGCCAACTTGTCACTTGTAACAACAATATGTCAAAATGTCATTATTGTCATTTCGTGTAGTGCCGGCCAGTTATATAAAATGTACTCTGTGGTGCCGGCGGAGAAGTTAGCCAGCTTCGCAGTGTTTCGGAAGAAAAATGGTATTATATTCTGTGTTGGTGCTACTTGGCTGCAATCCGTTGGCTCACTGCAGGACTCGGCAGCACTCACAGGACTCCTCGCTGCTGGCAAGCTTTGAAGAATCACCCACGCTGCTGCAGTGTGCGTATTAATGTACATGTTCTAAATCCGATCCGTGTATCGATCAGAAATACCTCAATACATCCTACCAAATGTTGCTCCTGCAGGTCTGCACTTAGCATAATCAGGGATTAGCCAGAGAGGATAGTACCTCTTTGGATTGATTCATTGATTCACTGAGTAAAGATTAGTCGGAGAGGATACCACCATTGATTCATTAAGTAAAAATATGTTAGAAATGTTGCCTCCAATAACAATCCAGTGTTAGCAAATGGATATTGTTGAAATCTGTAAGAATCGTCTTCATATTTCGTAACGGCATCTTGATAGGTACGTTGACAGTGCCTTTAGCCGTACTTTTCCAGTGTTACCTCAAGTTCTACCCTCACATAAGTTCGTAATTCGATGCCTTTTGAGATCCTGTTTGGGCGAATGACGCGAATAAGGCAGAAATTAAGACGACTCGGTTTACTTCTCGGCAGCTGGTCGGCCCGGTGAGTCAGGTGTCAGGGGCCTTTCACCGCAACACATTTTGCTCTTTTTCCGGACGCGACGTGGTAATGAGTAACTGTTGTTATGTTCCAACAGATACCAGAGATGGCTTACCTATCAAAGACATTTAATAGGTACCTACAACAAGTGCGAGATTTGTGTTTCCATATTGGTTGCATTGAGGTGATAGAATATGTCACTGAATTGTAATGTTATACTGAAATTAGTCAGTAGTTGGATGTTTTCTTTTATATTACGTGTGATAAGTGGTTGATTTTTCTTTTCTGGGACCAGTAAACGAGCACGCAGAATTATCCATCCGCAATCGCCCATGAAAACTTATGAGTCAGTCACGTTCAAAGTCGGTCACGTCTAGAATGCAGCCGCTCGTGTCTAGAAATGTGTATCTATCCAGTTTACCGCATAGCATTGTAATTTGTATCGTTATGTAAGTATGTATGTATGAAATATATTGAAACCTACGCGAATCTAAACATGACGCGGAAAACCAACTACGGAAGGAGGTCATACTCGGAGTAAATACTCGGAACGAAACTAGCAATTAACTTTGTTTTAGAACGGTAGCGCGACTTTCTCGTGTTTATATCTCGTATTTATCTTGGAAGCAGAAATAGGCGATATAGCGTCATGCGTGGGCTTTGTTTATTATGCAGCAACTTCAGACACTTATTCTAGAGGACAGCAACTAATTCTGAACGGTACGGTAAGGAACCTATCTGAGAACGTAATTATTTTGTAATTGTATCTAACGGTAGGTAAATAACATTCTCCTTATTATACGAAGGACTAAGATCCGCGCTCGTCAGTGAGCCCATTGAAAACGGATTATGTTGGTGATAAAATCAAGTCCCATGGTATCTTGCCTCAATTACAGTCCAACGGCTTATTCCCTCTAGTCCCACTTGCAATGCAACGTTGTTACCTCCTAGCTAAGCTCGCAGTCGCGGTATCCTACTAGCTAGTCAGTAAACTAAAAACAGATAAAAAATACAATGTTTTTATTTTGAGAGAGCGCGCCGCTGGCGTAACCGGCGCTTTGAATTGCAAATGGCCGCGGCGGGGCGGCAACGTCGCGCGTTCGCCGTGGCAACGCCGCGTGCGTAATTTTATCAAGCGACGATCTTATATTTTATCTGTTATCAAAAGGCGTTCGCCGCTTGGAGGACTCCGCTTCTGTCTATTGTCTATACATATTAAGATACACGAGCGTACTTTAACGTCCCATAAGTGTTCGCGTGCATTGTACTACTCGATTTCTGCATTCTTATTATTGCAATAATTTATTAAGTCTCGTCTGGAATTACAATTCTGGAGGTACATGCAATATCTTTGGTTAAGACACAGGTTTTTTTTTGCGTAGGTACGTAATAATGTCGCTAAATAATCCCGCCGAAACCTTATTACTTCGTTTCACGTCCATTTTGCAATATGAAACGAAAGTTAGGCTTTGTTTCGAACTCTCGAATGGGGAGTGAAGGCTACCTTTCTACTGTTCTCATCTCAAACAAAATTATAGGCTTCCATTTTTACTCAACTTTTTTCTTTCTGCAAAGTTTGGATTTTCAAGAATCTACCTTTCTACTGTTCTTATCTAAAACACAATTGTAGGCTACCTATTTTACTCAACTTATTTCTTTCTGCAAGAATTTTGTCGAAACTATTGTAACAATTTTTTTGCAAAAATGATGACGAGGAAAAAATGTCCAATTCACTTCAGTTCAATACATTCATCGGCCCGTTTTACTTTTTCATTAAGTTCTATCACAAATATTGAATTATCGAACCCGAGGGAGAAGCGAGGGGCTTAGGCCGCCGCGGCGCCGGGGGCGCGGGGGGGGGGGGAGACCTTGAGGGGATCAGCTGTTCTATTGTGAAGGGCTCGCAAGTGGAGCGGAGGGTGTATAGCAGGTATGCGGTATCCTTGTAGGGTTGGGATAGCTGTGTCGTAACAATTTTGTACATAAATTTGCCGCTTGGCAGAGTTAGCCTGTTTGGCCGAAGGTTTTCATCTCCACAAAAGAGCCTATAGGGAACCAAATAGGTTTTATATGAAACCTATTTTGATTTATATAGAGTTCGTCCGGTATCACCGCCCGGTACCTAGTACTAGGGCTGCCATCTCTAAAACCTGCTCCCCCGTACCGGAAGCGTAAGTTCCCCGGATTTTGGACAAAAAAGTATTGAAATGTCCGGGGTGAAAGCATTTCAATACTTTTTTATCATAACATCAAAATGTCTTCAAATTTTAAAATAGACTATAATCAGAACTAAAACTTAAAAAACCATAAATTGTAACTTTTTTTAGTAATGCTACATGTTTATTTCAATACCAGCTGACCCGGCAAACGTTGTTTTGCCATATAAATAATTTTTGGTTGATCGTAGAGGGTTGAAAATTCAGGGTTGTATGTATTTTCTAATGTTGTATCATAAAAAAATACAAAAGTAAAAATGTATCTAACAATTAAAAAAAAAAATTTTGGGATGGACTACCCTTAACATTTAGGAGGATGAAAAATAGATGTTAGTCGATTCTCAGACCTACTGAATACGCATATAAAATTTGGTAAAAATCGGTAAAGCCGTTTCGGAGGAGTACTGCAACAAACATTGTGACACGGAAATTTTATGTTTATTTCTATATATTGCAGACAAACAAAACAAAATTTGTTGTTTTCATCCATTCATCCTTTTTGGGTCCACTGCTGGACATAGGCCTCCCTCAATCGTCGCCACTCCTCCCGATCCTGTGCCCTCTGAATCAAACGGTATCCCGCTGACTTCTTCAGGTAGTCAGTCGGGGGGCGGCCAATACTTCGTTTTCCGAGATGCGGTCTCCACTCGATGACTTTTCTTACCCAACGGTTATCAGTCCGCCGAGCGACGGGGCCTTCCCAAGTGACACTTCAGTTCGCTGATCCTGCGAGCTATGTCGGTAACCTTCGTTCGTCTACTGATTTCATCGTTGCGAATCCGGTCCCGTAGAGAAATACCGAGGATAGCTCTCTCCATAAGCAATAACATTAAAATGCCTTCAAAGTGATGTAGTTTTATTTACATGAATTATGGGAACGGGATCTGATCGAAAACCCGGACTTTTATTGCAGTCCGGGTTTAACCCGGACTACAATAAAAACCCCGCCCGGACGCTCCCGGACGTCTTCCAAACTATGACAAATCCGGGGAAACCCGGACGGATGGCAGCCCTACCTAGTACCATCTTTTGAAGTGTGTGAAATGCTTCAGAACGCCTTTGATACACTTACTAGTGTTCCTACGAACGAAGGCGAAGTAGCCGAAGTTCAAAGAGATTTTAAGTTTTAAGTACTTCGAGCGGCCTTTTCATACAAACACTTTGATATCAATTTTAGTTCACGAATGTCACAAATGTTGAAAACATCCAACACTGAAATTCGCAGTGATTTGTTACCTCGAGGTGGCATGTAAGGAGAATTTGGACTCTTATAATGCGTGAACATTATTATCATCACCAAAGATCTCATCATTGCCACTGGCTAGTAAATCCGGTCTTGCTTTTGCTTGACAGATTCTTGGAATTCATTAAACCAGTTTTTTCCGGTCTAATCTAAATCTTATCACAGTCTAATCGCTTGCCAGACGGTGACGACATACGATCCATAGAATCCATAGAATAGAATTCCTAATTAAAGGTGATATGCTATAAACTGACTGATATAGATAATAACTAAATTAAATAGATCGGTCCAGTCCCAAAACATACAATTACATATATACAATTGCCACTCCCTGGCAGGGTCAAAGCAAAAAACTATTGAATATTGATTTTCCTTCCAGAAGCGTTCAGTATCTAGCAATGACGAGGGAGTTAAACGAGGAATGACCTGACAGTAGACGCTCTGACAATACTGACTAATGAACAGGCCGCGCCCCAAGAGAAATGAGCTGGTTGGTATAAATTCCAACTGCGGACGCCATTTTATGCGGTTCAGTTGTCTTGTCAACAGCATTTACCAGCATTGTACTTCTTATACTTTCTGATGGGAAAGTATGGGTTTGTCAACCATAAAAAATACCCTACTTTTCTAATAATAATATAGGGAGTCCAGAAAGCGCATGGAGCGGTAATAACGTTATGACACCACGGTTGATCGATTTTCCCCATTTTCTCGCCAGACCCGCAAGCTAGGGCCAGTAATAGTTTGCTGTTATTATATACAAAGCCAAAAGAACCTAAAAGAAGATTGGATACAGCTCAAAACTATTAAAATAGAATGACATATCTCGCTTGTGCTATAGTGAAACATAAATTACTTAAATAAATTACTTCTAACTTAGTACATAAGTCTTTTAACACCATAATTAAAACGAGTTCTCGGTGTTTGCTCCAAGGCTTTGGAAGCTTTAAATTGCGTTTAATCCTCAGAATCGGAGGGACATGTAAATCCTTTCGTTGATCCAAAAAGTTATACCATTTGCTGGATACAGATCTAGCGTTTTTACTTAAATCGTTCTCTCCCGACTAGTTAATAGCCATACGCATCCCCCATCCCCCTTCTGTTCCTCGGTTAGCTCCGCAGGGCTGGCACTGGATAGGATAGAATAGACGCTCGCTCCGTATCGTGGCTTCGCTCTTCCGAAGTTCCGACCTCCCACTTCGTTCGGTTTAGTAAGCGTTGCTACTCCAACGAGTACGCACGCATTGTTGATGATTCAAACGGATGTATGTTATCGTAATAAATTACGACGATATAGCATTTATGTTCTTCCGATTGTATTTAATCTGTCTCATTCAATCACTCGTTATTGACAGAATATTAAATATTTACCGCTGCCGCACTACAGTGGTGTGAACCATTGCTTACTCGTTATCATCATTTTCTTTTTACTTTATGTAATATTTTTTTGTTATAAACTACCATAATTGTGATTAACATTTGCACGAGTTAATAATCATCACTTAAAATGTTGATGCCTTTTAATTACAATACTTGTAAATGCGTAGTACAAGCAGACACGAGTATCATTTAAAATACTACAATGTTACTGTTCCCCTGCGTAGTTTAACTAGTCTACTAAGTTAGTCTATTTATTTAATCTTGTTTCTGAAACCATGAGAGAAACTCTTAATCTTAATACCTACTTGAGGAGCCGAAAAAACTTAGTAACGTTTTTGTTAAAATCAGTTTCGACTTTCGAATTGAAATACAGTTCTCGTAGATTCACGAAAAAACTGTTATTCCTTGCAAAAAGTCGTAAATTTAGGACAAAATCGGTTATTTATTGCAAAATTCGTTATTGAATTTTAGTGATATTGAAATTTTTGGGGGATGGTATTTCGTCTAGTTTACAAAAGTGGCCGTACCAATTTTATACCTGTTCCATTATAGTTAAGTAAATAGTGTAATCGATATTATTTTATTTAATGTGCGATTGAACTAAGAATTATCTTGGTCTGTGGGCAAAATCCTTCCTTAATCTTATCTTCTAACTTAACTCTAAAATTCAACATTTTTTTTGTATGTTGAGCTAACAGTAAAGTATATCTTTTAGACGACTGGTCACTGTACCATAAGTATCATTACCATTACCAAGCAATTTATTACGAAGGAAAAAGTATATTATGTATATTAAGACCACTTTCACATAAATCTAAAAATTATTTTATATTTATTTCTATTTCAGGTATGCACGTGCTGCGAACTAATTACGTCGTAGATTAAGCATTTTCGTTTCGGTAAGTTTATTTTGGAAATTATGCTTTTAAGTCAGAGTTCATTTTATTACACAGCCTTTAATTTACTTGGTTGAATGATATTTTTCTTCCTCCTGTTCACTTTCGTTACCTTCTCTCATTTCATCCGAATTAATCACGAAGTATCGTTTCTCAGTAGTCAGCACTCGACAGATGCTCGAGTTGTCTTAGCGTAGGTTGTAAGACTTGTAAGTGCCACGCGCCCGTACCTATTGACGGTCACAGTGCGACTGCCGCGAGCTCCATTCAACAGGCCGAGAGGATGTGGGCGGGGCGAGCGGGGCGCTACGTCATTGGGCGAGCGGTTGGCGCGCAGTGATGGCCGCCGCCGCATTTGGCCAATGAGCGGCGCGCGGACCGAACGCGCGTCCGTCCGGCCCGAGTGCGACGTTGCCAGCTCAACAGAAAAAAATACCAGATTCGACCTTCTTAGGACCCCCGGTTTTTTTTTGTTTGGCCGCGTTATCATTCGGGAGCCGGGTTCCTGAACCGCGCGTGTGATGGTGTACGTTCTCAGGTGGTTCTGTTCGTGTAGTGTTTAGTGTGATGGTGTGGTCGGCGCCTTCTGGGGAAGTCCTCATAGACATCGTTTCAAGGTACCAGATTTGGATTGTTTTATGTCTGACGTGGCCGCAGTGGACGCTGGCGTCTCGCAGTCGAACGCATCTCGAACTATCGAGGAGTGTGTCAAGGAGCTAGGCCATCGTGTTGTTGGTGAGTGAGTTTTGAGCTGAATGCACTCATTGATCAAACCGTATGTAGGTCGTCGCGATACCCAGTAGGTGCATTACGCGAGCTAGTTTTGCCACGTGGTTTGCCTACTGTCACGTCTCGAACGACCTCTGTTATAACTTTGTTAGTGAAGACTTTGTTGTTATCTAGAACCTACTTAGACGATGGTTAGTTAGGTTAAGCTGTATCTGTATTTAGCTAATTAGTACGTACTGTGGAAATAGAGACAGATATCGTTGGCATAGAAAGACAATGCCACAAATTACAAAGATAACTTAATGCAGTTATTCCGTTATTCAGTTGTGTGACTATGTCATTATTGATATAAGTAGCTTCCAGGTAGGAGTGACCTGCTTTGATGACTCATTACCATCAGTTTGAGTCATACATACATTTTAATGTGAATTCATTGTAATGTTGACATGGAACCTTACCTAATTCTTGGAGTTTTCATGCTTAGATCAGATCAGAGGGGACGACGTAGGTACTGGGTTTTGATAGGACTGCGTATCTGTGTGTAGGTAGGTACTTACTGGTGGTAGTGAGGCTACCAGGCCCCTAGCAAGATATTCCAGGTTCCTAATAACATATTTTTAGTGCTCCTCACGAAAAATCTGTAGAACATAAAACACAAAATTCCTTCACTATCGCAACATACCTACCAGAAATATGGCGTCTATGCTTTTCTCGAAGTCGCGACTACAAAGTACTACTATTGTCTATACTTTTATACTAATATTATAAAGAGGAAAAAGTTGTTTGTAATGTTTTCACACAAAAACTACTGGTTTGAAAAATTCATTCACCATTAGAAAGCTGCATCTTCACTGAGTGACATAGGCTATATAATATTACTAGGTGTAACCAAAACTATTGTTACGTCTAATTCCACGCGAGCGAAGCTGCGGGCATCCACTAGTAGAACATAAAACACAAAATTCCTTCACTACCGCAACATACCTACCTGAAATATGGGGTCTATCTATACTTTTCTCGAGGTCGAGACTCCTTAAAAAAGAGAAACCTCACTTGCCCAGCTTTGGGTTGACGATGAAACTATGCGGTGTAGTAGTGACGTTAAATATGAAGGCAGTCATCATCTTCGTAACAAGTTCACAATTCACTATCCCACTATTGGGCATGGGCTGGGTCTCCTCTCGAAGTGTAAGACGTTGGCCAAGTGTGAATTGGCAGACTTCACATGCCTGCGAGAAAATATTGATATTTAGTAAACGTGGAATCGTTACTAACTAACTTTGCATGAACACACGAGAATACATAATCAAAAGACTTTTCAAAGCACGTTGAAGCTTGTATTTGATTAATAAGTAGGTATGCAGTTGTCTAACTTCTAAAATTGTACACGGCCTTTAGTCTCTGTTTATACCCAAATAGGACACAGGTTTGAGTTTATGTACGAACTAAAATGGATTTAGACATAACAATAGTTTCGTTTACACCTAGTAATATAATATAGCCTATGTCACTCAGTGAAGATGCAGCTTTCTAATGGTGAAAGAATTTTTGAAATCGGTCCAGTAGTTTTTGTGTGGAAACATTACAAACAAATCTT
Organism: Carterocephalus palaemon; assembly: GCA_944567765.1. Classification (NCBI taxonomy): domain Eukaryota; kingdom Metazoa; phylum Arthropoda; class Insecta; order Lepidoptera; family Hesperiidae; genus Carterocephalus; species Carterocephalus palaemon. The sequence goes on along the minus strand of OX155657.1, from coordinate 10,053,404 downwards.
TCCTCTTTATAATATTAGTATAGATGCAGGCAATGCGTACAATTTGACGATGTGATGAAACCCATGTCGTTTCACCAAACCTCAGACCCGGAAACGCTTATCCGTCACAAAGGTCTGCCCCCACTGGGCATTGAACCAAGGCCCTCGCTCAAACAGCAGGTAGGTACGTCTGAGCAGGTAGGCGTCAAAAGATCGATATAGCAGTGGTGAACTCCTCTTGACAAGATGCGAAATAACCGCGATATATACCACGTATATACCACGTGCAGTACGCAGCCTGCACCTGTCCTATGATGGTAGAGCTGCAACATGACGCTACAACGCTTCTATACATATTAGATGCCTGTGTAGAATGCCTGTCTGTCTGTCTGTCTGTACGCGATCAACTCAAAAACTACTGAACAGATTTGTACACATGCGGTATTCGTCCAAGGTATATATATATTGAGGTTTTGTGTAAATTGCACGCGAGCGAAGCTGCGGGCGTCCACTAGTTTCTATATAAAGCGGTACCTAACGAATGAAATAATGTAGGCAAGGTAATTATAGTTTCTGAAAGCCTAATACCTAGAACTCTAGAATCCGCTGGAAGTGTTATTATTGGATTGGCATGTCGACACAGTTCCCTAGATGCCGGTCTACTTATAAGTAAAACACGTGTTAGGCATATTTGTTAAGTTAAAAACACCTTGACAGTTCACGACGCAAGCCAAAGAGAACGTTTAATTTATCTCTTACAAAAGACTTTAATAAGCTGAGGTCATAAATCATTGTGAATTAATGATTCCGAAGGTAACTATGTATATATCGCCTGGTGTTGCGAGGCCGCTCTGAGATTGAGAACAGCGAGCATGGACGGCCCTGACCGTCGTTCTGTTTTTAAAAATACATGTGAATAATTTATTATTATGTTTGACTAGAGGACGCCCGCAGCTTCGCTCGCGTGGAATCAGACATCAACAGTTTCGTTTACCAAGCCATCCTCCAGCTAGATTCTAGATGTAGCCGTCCTCCTCAAAGGCAGACATTGCCGGTCGAACTCTAACCTTCGAAATTTATGCGTAGGGACGTTATCGGGCTGAAATGTAACTTTTCAATATTTTTATTCATTCAGCTGGTAACAGAGCTGCAGAGTATGTAAATATTTGTTACAAATATGAATATTTATAACTTGAAACAATTCGAGATTTATTCTATGTACCTACAGAAGCGGACTCGTTACTTTTATTATAGCCATGTACCTATATGTTGAACCTATTTTAAGATGTTTTCGGTTTACGAAGATCATAAACACCGGTTTTCATTAATCATTAGGAAGGACGATTTGGCTAAGTATACATATAAGCATATTTTATTATTATATGAATTTAAAATCAGATTTATGTTTACGTAAACTTTGGCTGAACGTGAATGATGTGTAAATAAACTACTTACCATATTTTCAATTAATCAATAATCAATATTCATAAGAGGGAAGGTATATAACCAGTAGTTACCTACAGTTTTTTTTAATTTAACTTCATGAGAAATCATAGAAAACAAATTGAAAACATGTTTTGTTTCTAAATTCCACTAACAGTATAATGCAAAATGTAGTGAAATCTAATTCAAAGGAATCTTTTTAATTTGGAAATTTGATCTTTGAAACTACTGACTTAAAAAATAAATTCGCGATTTTTTTCCTTTGTAGAACGTCGTCATCGACTTAAATTTACTTAAATCTTTGACGGCTTATAAAACCACAGGCACATTGAAACCAATATAAAATAGCCTTTTCATTATTTTTATCCTTTTACACGGGAACCGGTATTATAACGGCTCCGACCTCGAGAGAGAAAGGATCTGTCCGGGCAACGGCAAAAAGATTGAGATTACCTTTGTGGGAGGGTCCGTTCCATTTGCGATACTTTACAAATAAAGATACCTCGAATGAAATATTTCGTTCTTTTAGGATTAGCATTTGCCTATACTTAATGAAACCTTTACATTTGGACCAAGTACGTAATGATTAACAAAAATAAAGTAACATTATATGACAGTTAAGAAATTAAACTTCACTTGCTGTAAAGGTGAAGGACACATCGTGAGGAAACCTACATGCCTGAGAGTTCTTCTAATGTTCTGGAAGGCACGTGAAGTCTGCCAATCCGCACTTGGCCAGCGTGGTGGACTAAGGCCTTTTTTTTTTTTTAACGATGGGAATATTATGCCTTTACGCACGGAGTGTGGGACTCGCCGGCCTACTGCCGGAATACCCACTAAAACCCATCGGGCACCATCCTCAGCGCTCCGGGAGGGCTCCGGGATCTCTGTGTAGAACGCACCGGTGCCCTCCAGCGCGGTGCCTGGGCAGGCTCGTCACGGGAGTAAAAATCCCTCCCGTTCTGACCGGAGACCCGTGCCCAACATGCCTTCGAGAACATTATGATGAACTCTCAGGCAAGCAGGTTTCCTCAGATGTGTCCTTCACCGTTACAGCAAGTGACATTTAATATCTTAAATCGCACATAACTTTGAAAAGTCATTGGTGCGTGCCGCTGGGGTTTGAACCCGGACCGCTCGAGTGAGAGGCGAGTTCGATAGCCACTGGGCTGTCACTGCTGTACCTGGCCGTCACCACTGTGTGGTGTGCTTTACCGGGCAGAATTCCAAACTTCCTAACTTCAAGTTAATAACCTAATAATAGTTTATCCAATCATGGACGTCATGATGTCAATATTATCAATATTATGGATGTCAATATTATCTATTTAAGTATGTATTTAAAAATATCTATGTATGTATATCAGTCTCTGACACCCATAACACAGGCTCGCGCCTACTTTGGAGTCAGATGGCCGTGTGTGAGAATGTCCAAGATATTTATTATATTTATTTATTTATGGAATCAAACCTAGGACCTCTAGCCAACGAGGCAGTTGGTCAAGTCTTTCTCTTAGCTTGCATGTTCAACGGCCGCATATGAAAGCGGTGGCAGCCGGCGCTATCAGATCTCCATTCTTGTTTTGACACCAAGACTGGTTTCGCCGCTGAGATCTTATTTCGTTATTGTTTGATACTTGCCTCGTCTGTCTGGACGTTTATACTGGTTAGTTACTTGACTGGAGGACGTGTGGGGTATTGTTTTGTTAAACGTTAATTGTTAAGGTAAACGTCGACTTACCTGCGGATAAACACACCCTTAAATGCACACAGACAGTGCTTCATCTGCATTCCAACCCCCAACATTCATGGCATCTGTGCAGATTTAAAATGAATAAGAACTTATAGACCGGTCACAATATCTGTGCACCACGATGGAAATGCTGGGCTGCATTCTATCACATAATCATGTGTACATTTAGTAAGAAAACTTTAATTCAGTCATTAACACAATAAATAGTAATTGTTGTTATTAAAATTCCTAGCGGTGCTTGTTAGGCACAGGGTGCTTGTTTGTCCGACATGATTATCATCGACGCCAGATGCACAGATATTATGACCGGGCTATACGTACTAACATAGTCAGCGGTCACTATGTAATTTTCACTCTTATACTATGCTTAATCCAGCAGAAAGTGTTCAAAAGCTGATGAATTTGCATATTTATAGGACAGAATTCAATTCAGAAACTTTTACCCGCCGCATACCTACGTCTCTCACTTTGCTCCAAATTCGACCATCGTAATGCGACTACATTTTATTTCGTTTACGTCACGTTACTTTTTAGGCCTGATATTATTAAGGCCCGATGACTCAGGACATTCTTCTCCCGAGATCGCGCCAACACGCACTGTGGAACCGAGTTATGCTAGGTACTGAATTAAATAACTCGAAACATTTACAGAAAAATTAAATTAACTTCATATGATTGTTCATTACTTAACGACTTTGTGTGCAGATAATAGCACGAGATGTCATTTCGCTGCAATGTTTGTGAAGTAAAAATCAAATTGTCTGTAAAGTCAAAAAATAATTGTCAGTTCTTGTCGAGATGATAAATATTAAGAGGAAGTTGATATTTTCTTTGGTTAGTATTTTAGAAATGATAGTATGGACATGAGATAGTAATTCATTGAAGTAGATTACAGCCCAAATAAAAATCGTTAGCAAATTAGAAACGTGTCAGATGCGTTGGTAGTGCTAACAGTTGTTATTGCCACCATGGACAACTAAGCAGTGGCAGCCTTTCATTCCAGAACACAAAAGGTAAAACCAAATACACTGCTGAAGTGGGTGTTCTACTTGTTGCCCTGGACGAAACGCACACAGGGTCTACCACCTAGCTACACATTAACAACACGACACCGTCAACGTCAACAGCTTCGCGTGACGGAAGGCAAAAATTATTCAAATAGCTCGGAGTTGTTTACGAGTCACGCCAATGACTCACCGGACCGAAGGAAGATGTTCGAAGTAGAAAGTTGGTCAGAATCTAGGTAAAGGCGGTATCTGTCGTCTGCAACGATAGAGGCTGCACGGGGATGCATTGGCTTGATCTTATCTGCCAGATATATAGCTAAACCTATGAATATCAGTCTCTGACTGGGTGTCAGAGACTGATAGTCAATAGGTACAGTACATGGTACACTGCCTAGTTTAGGATCAGATTGCCGTGTGTGGGGTCGTCCATGATATTTACTTATTTATTCTAAGCCTGTTTCCTTCAAAATCATAATATATATTTTATTGCTATTAACGTTGCTCGATGAATCATCAGCTGTTTGCCAGTAATTCAGTTATGTTAAAAGCAGAGCGGCAGTCATCAGAGGCAGGCATCTCTTCTTTCTATTTCTGGCTTTCCCGTAAACTCTTTTGTGGATCAGATCAAAATAATGATCCCTTTAGACTTGATTGCGTGTCGTCATTCGCCAGTTATTATCCGTATCTCGGATAAGCGCCTAGTCGACGTTTTGAGAGGAAATACGTCGGTATTGCTAGATCTGTTGCCGTCCCACTGTGCACGTGCAGTGTGACAAAGACAGCAGCAATTGAGTCTATTCGTTTTTCATACTTGATAAAATATCTAATTCCCAGATTCCTCAAAAGGGTTTTAACTATGTCTATGTTTTACTTTACTCGTAGATACGTTATCTATTTTGTTTTCTGATTCACCTGAAAATTTAGGTGTATTGTGAAAACAATAGATGTCAATATCCAGCGAACAGGAAACTTCGTTGATCCTTACATTGATGAAGCCCGCATTTCCTCTTGTAGATTCTCAACAGTATCCTAGCTTCCCTACGCTACCCAGAAACCACTTACGAGCAGGTAGCCCGCATGCCTGTCACCGTAAAATACAAAGTAACGACAAACTCGGTGCACCATGATGCAATCACACTTAGAAATTAACATTAAACAACCATAAATCTCGAATGACAGCACCGTGTTCTAGAATAACATAGAACGTAGTTGTTGGTAAACAGTTTGAACAACTGGTCTTTCAACATCACGCAATACGCCGTCGATTCTGTAATTTAAGGTTATTAAATCAAGGTCATTCGAGAGTTTGAATAAGTGTTCAACAAGGTCAACCGTTGTCGGAGCAACTTTGATTAAAACACTGATTTGCGGCATTGTGAAGGCGACGCAGCAAACCATGATATTTTAAGTGGCATCATTAAAATGGTGCGTAGTCTCTGCGTTTAGTTGATCACATCTGTGGCCGGTGTTAAATACGTTTCCATTGAAGACAATAGGTAGACGCATCATATTAATACATTGATATATTGCCAGTTGCAGTGACACGTTTAAGTGGTTTCAATAGCTAGATTCTAAATCTATCTGGTTTCAAATTCATTTGAAACCAGTTTACTATAGGTAAAAATCTACCAGGTAGATTTATTTCTTCAGAAATAAACGCTGACACGTACAAATAATTATGTGAAATACATTTGAATGAATTATATATGAATGGAAGAAATGGTTATGAGTTTAAATATTATTCCAGGAATCATGACAGTAGGGAAGTATGAAAATATATTGTAGTAGTGTAGTGACTACACTTTACTACACAATATTTTCATCAGAACCATTAATGATTAATGTAAGATCCATTTTCCATCCAAAGCTTTTGAGTTTGAATTGATCGAGTTACTGAAAACAATAATGTCTCATATTATTTGTCTTATAAAGCCAGCACATAGAATTATGCATAAATTTAACCTATATCAAACCAACCTTATTTCCTCTTAATTATTGATTCTGGTATACATATAGAATTCGGAACGTTATACGTATATAATGTAGCTTTGACCAAGATAGATTGGAGAATCGATATCCTCGATGTTGTCGATGAGATCACCACTCGTACTTCTCAGAATCGTGACGGGGTATCGTAACTACTCGTAATAACTTATTCTGTCTGAAGGAACACCTCTTCTTCTAGAAGAACGTAAATCGTGTACTTCAAGGTTCAAAACTACTGTGATGTCCCTGGTGTCGCAATTGTGGGCACAGGTCTTCCCCACAGACACAGCTTCGCGAGGTCTAGAGCATATTCCGCCACGACCATCTTGGTCCTGAAGGGTAGCAACGCATGTGATCGGCTTTGAGCGAGACATTTACGAGACTTGTTCTACGTCTGTCCCAGTTGTCATGTGCGGAAAAGTTTAACGTGTGCCGACCATACAGCTCTGCCAGTGGATCAATCCGTATAATTGATATGATATCAATAACTTTCCCTGACCCCTAGCTATCAGCCGGCACTCCAAAGTCTGCAACGCGTCGCCCGCGACCGATGCCACTGATTAGAATGTTTCACAATCAATTTGCGTCATTATGCGCTAACCGTGCCGCTGTACCGCTTACCGCTTTACCGCTGTTTGCGTTCATCTGTTTAGCATATTCGATTGTATCGACTTTATGCTAACTAGGTCAATTAAGTTCGTTCAACGTGTTATTTTTACTTGAGCGTATAATATACTCAATTAGAGAACTATTCTTATTTCTAATCTCAAACTGATCCAGCTCTTTCGTACAGCACTCCTCACGTCGCGAACTCCTCACCCTCATGCATGCGTGCGTGAGCATGGCTGGCTTCCTGTGCGTTTGCTATTTTACATTATTTCTTGTATATGAAATACTAGTGGACGCCCGCAGCTTCGCTCGCGTGGAATTATACTTATCAATAGTTTCGTGAAGATGCAGCTTTCTAATGGTGAAAGAATTTTTGAAATCGGTCGAGTAGTTTATGTGTGAAAACATTACAAACAAATGTTTCCTTTTTATAATATTAGTATAGAAGTATAGATTGTATTGCCTCCACCAATCCTCATTCGTACAGCGTGGTGGACCTGGTTAAGTAGAGAGAAGAAAGCCGTGCATCAACCCGATAATGAGTTGCAGTCAGTTGACGTTATCGTTGAATTTCTTATTCAAGTAACTAAATAAAATCAACTCAATGACTGACTGACTTGACAAGCAGACGTGTGTCACGATTGTACCGTATAAAGTCTGTTTCTCTTGAGTTGTCTTATTTGTAAAGTTGTTATTTTTATTTGAAACTAGTGGACGCCCGCAGCTTCGCTCGCGTTACGCTTCATACTAACTTTGCACCCCCGTTTTACCCCCCTAGGGGATGAATTTTCAAATTTTTCTCGCCATAAAAACCATCCTTGAACTTCAACGAACATTTTAAAAAAAGAATTGTCCAAATCGGTCCAGGCGTTGTTGAGTTATGCGCTTACCAACACATTTTGCGATTCATTTTTATTATATAGATTATTTTAGAATTTTTTAACAGTAAACAGAAATTAGTCAAATGCGTTAAATGACTATTTATTCTGATCGCCTTTTAATTTCTTGTCTATCTTATTTTTATCACAAATTACGACAGCGAGACACTTAAGATTGTTTACTAAATAGCCCAAGTCTGAGAGCACGGAGTGTCTAGAAATGATCGGTAGTCGTTAGCATAAGACGTGGGTAGTCTTGAAGTTAATATACGTATACGCAAATAAACCACTTGGGAGTTTTTATGTTGTTATCTATAAAGTATTCATAAGAACCTTTTATAATAAAAATATTTCGTCGACATCCAACGGCGCGTTGACGAGCACGTAAAACTAAATAACCGGTTAAGCCGTTATCAAGCATATTAAGCCTTATCAAAACCGCTCAGTCTCAATGAATATGCCTTAAGATGTCATAATAAAAGTAGTAAAATGATAAGACCAACAGCCTTTCTCAGCAAACTCTTTCGTATTAACATTTTCAGCATTCGTTGCCCAAAATACGTCGCAAAAGAAAAAATTACTACGTCCCTACCGGACGTCCTTCGGGGTTCTCGACCCAAATTGCTCCTCAAACTTAGAAGGGCTCCCGGATACTTTGCGTCGATGTCACTTCAAGTGACGTAGCATGTAGCGTGTTGGACGTAGTCTTTTTTAAAAGCTTTTACTTAACTTCACTCGTATGTATTCATGTCCTGGAATCTTGCAATCAATATTTCACCCACTTCCACTGAAGCTATCGAGCTGACATTTGGCACACATATTAGGTTCCGATGACAATGCAATAATATGGTACTGTCAAACTGATCTGATGATGGAGCCGGAAGATATTAACTGGAACTTCATGATGGAATATCGTATCATAGTCGTGTTTGCACTTGTGGTAAAGTCTTGTAATGAACTTTGACCACGATTAGGTTTCAAGGTCAAGTTATAAAAGCTTTTTAAAAAAAAATTTTTTTTACAGTATAGTTATTTTGTTATATCGACGGTGACGGATCTGTAGATCGACTCCTTATAAGAAGTAACTTGAATAATTCATGAGTGTTTATATATAGGTTAAAATGTCTGTATTTATTTTAAATAAAACTGTAACATAATTAATTATGCCTATTGGTATTCTCGACCAGATAGCCCTGGTTGAAATTAATAATTATTAAAATCTTAAGCGGGTTTTTTCTAAGTCTAAAATTATCATAATTCATAATCATCATAATATTCTTTGTTGCAAGAATGTAGTTCTTTACAAGAAGGTGGAATAACAGATATATTCAACAGTTACACCGGTTAGGTTACACAGTACACACACAGTAAACATTAAATAATAATAATTAAAATTTAAGGCTTCGCAACATTTTCACTATTTAAATGTCAATTATATTGAGTTCAATAGTATGAATGTCAATTATATTTCAGAGTTCATGAAATCAACATACTTTGTGCTACTCGTTTTTACGTAAAATTACGTCTCAAAGTAACGCCTTAAAGTAATTTTAACAAAGCTTTGTTTTATTAAAAGCTTTTATTTAACTTCACTCGTATGTATGTATGTCCTGGAATCTTGCAATCAATATTTCACCCACTTCCACTGAAGCTATCGAGCTGAAATTTGGCACACATATTAGGTTCCGATGACAATGCAATAATATGGTACTGTCGGACTGATCTGATGATGGAGCCGGAAGATATTAACTGGAACTTCATGATGGAATATCGTATCATAGTCGTGTTTGCACTTGTGGTAAAGTCTTGTAATGAACTTTGACCACGATTAGGTTTCAAGGTCAAGTTATAAAAGCTTTTTAAAAAAAAATTTTTTTACAGTATATTTTTGTTTTAAATCAAAGTTTTCCGCTGTCTTCCTCAAGTATGCAATGACCATAGTAATTTTCCCATATCTTGCCGTATTTAACTTAACATTAACAATACTTTTACGAGTTTGTTGTCCTTGAAGATAAACTAGATTCATTAATGTTCGAATACGGGCCAAATTTTTCGTGTATATTTATTTCGAAACACTAACAAATATCTCGCTCAAACTTTGCCAAAATGTTCTCTTGGACGCTTGTAAGCGAGACTTTCGCATATAAAAATAAATATAAGTAAACATACATCTTTCAACTTCCTCTTGGCTGTCGTTCCGCACACAGCGACATGATTTTATTTCGCTGAGGAATCGGGAAAATGTTTCATGCTGTGATTGCGAGATGTGACCAGTGTTGTGGCGGCGTGACCTAGATAATCTTAAAGGCAGGGTTGTTGTCAAAGCATCGCATTCAATACCAGGAAGATCCTCAGTGAAACATTAAAAATAAAATATAGAAACTTTGTTCGCATACGATAAAGATGTGACGTGATGAGATTCTTTACATTTTTAAACGATTTTATTTCTGTTATATCCCTTTCTACGCTATTTCTTGCTTTAATCGGTGACAGCCCAGTGGCTATCGAACTCGCCTCTCACTCGAGCGTTCCGGGTTCAAGCCCCAGTGGGACGCACCAATGACTTTTCTAAGTTACGAGTATGTGCGATTTAAGCAATTAAATGTCACTTGCTATAATGGTGAAGCCACATCGTGAGGAAACCTGCATGCCTGAGAGTTCATCATAACGTTTTCGAAGGTATGCGAAGTCTGCCAATCCGCACTTGGCCAGCGTGGTGGACTAAGGCCTAATCCCTTCCATTCTGAGATGGGACCCGAGCCCAACAGTGGGACAAAGAAAGGGTTGTGATGATGATGATGACGCTATTTCCTTAAGCAAAACTGTAATCCATACATTAAAAGATCAGCATTATGCTCTAGAACTTTCTTCCTCAATTCACCGGCTCCGCGACAATTGCCCTGCAAGGCTTGTTTCACTTCGTCTCCGGTCCGCTTCCAAACTTTCCAACACAAACACGATGTTACTCAAACTAACCCCCGCTGTTTGCTGTTTTTCTGCTGGCTCAGAATCCATTATCGGCATCCTGCCTACGATTCACAATGCGTTATTTATTTGCATCTTCCTGTTTTTTCACTTTTACTACTACTTACTACTAAAAGTTTGCTTCTGTCTACTTCTTTCTTATCTTCATTACTTACGGAATCGTTATCCGGACCAATAGTATATTAATCTATTTAAACCGTTCTTTAGCTTTTGGCAAAATATTTTAGCATCTCTTATGGTGTTTTGTTGCCAACCTACTCGTATCTACAGAGACTACAGATCTATCAGAATTACAAAATGTGTGTACAAATTTACTTTACTCATAGCTGCAGCTAATGGCACTTGAAAATTTAAGGAATGTTAATTCCACTATCGTACACTGGGCTCGATTAGCTCTATCAATATTTATCATTTGCGGCATTAGTTACTTTGTAAAGAACGTTTTTACATAAACTCCGAGATATAGCATACAGATACAGAGAGACAATGTGTTGCCGGGGCTTTTGAACCGGATGCGAAGATATTGAGTGACAACACTGAGAACTAACTTTATATGCCGTTTACATTTTCTGTTATCCGCGCATGCCCTTCAGTGTGTCTACAAATCTACGAAGGAACAATGCGCGTTAAATTTAAAATGAATGTCAATGTTACTATGACGTCACGATAAGATGAATTATGAATTATGTATCCGGATACAAAGGAAAGCGTAGATAACGATTCAAACGTACTCATATCGCTAGTGCCTCATAATCATGATCCTTATGAGTAAGAAGTTAAGATCGATATCTGAATACGTATTTTGTATGTGTAATAATGACTGTCTATATATGTTTACGCTGATAAAAATAAATAGAATACATTGATTGAGAGAAGCAAAAATGTAAATAATGATTACCTACTTCAATAATGTACAATTACAATGTGTAACACTTAAGGAAACAATACATATTTATGAATAATTCTGTAATAAGTGTTGATGTAATTTGCATATTGCTCGACATTTATGTCGGCTTAATGTCGAAATCGAAAATCGTGTTCAAAGGACCACACATTTTCAAACAAGTAAACCTTGACACTGGAGTACAGGTCGCCCTTCGACAAGGTGGACAGTCGACCTGAAGAAGACGACGGGAAACCGCTGGATTCAGAAGGCACAGGACCGGTCGGAGAGGCTTCATTTAGGGGAGGCCTATGTCCAGCAGTGGACCTAAAAAGGCTGATGGATGGATGAAAACAGTGAAACTCCATAAGGATTTTCGCCTACACTCTCCTAAGTCCCGTGTTATACAGTCCGTTTAACTCAGTTAATTCCGAAATCGGTACAATCAAAGCAAGACAAGCCATGCGACGACATCACATGGCTTATCACGTGCATTGAACGTTGAACTGCGCTCGACGGCCACGTGATGGGCCTTATCACGTACTTAGTTATGTAAGATAACACATTTAGGTGATAATGTTTTAATTGTTTGTTGCTAGAATTCGCCAAAAACTCTTTGGACTTGAGAGGCTTACTTTTGGGCACGAGTTTGTCTGATAGCCTATCATGGCTTCTAAAGCGAGTTCCATCCTCGGATTAGAAGTCTAAAATCTTAACAATCCTTGACGATTTCACAGAATAGGTATTAATAAATTATTCACAGATCTCTGGCGCATTTAGGCAATCATGGGACACTTAGGTTTAGTGAGGTATTTGTCCCGTGCGTTGAAATTTTGTACCGGATCCAGGTAGACCTTGGAACCTTAACTATCAAGGAGCAGTAAAGTTGAATTACTGCAGAGATCCAATTGCAGAATTATTCTTGGCAACTGTGTGTTGTGTGTGCCGCCAGGTAAATACTTGGGTTACGAAACGATCGCTTTGATAAACGATCACTGCGGATGACGTCTCTTGTTTTGAGAAAATTATTTCAGCATTTGTAATCTTTTTTTATGTTTCACAAGAAGTGAGGTTGGTGGAAAAATATATTGCCACACAGTCTTATGAGAAGGTGGACTCTTATGAGTACGATCAAGTTACAATTATTAATACAATGGCATAAGTAAATATGGTATAATTTTTGTTCAACTATAATATAATAAATATAATATAAATAAACGCCCGCAGCTTCGCCCTTGTGGATTTAGACTGCAGTAGTTTCGTTAGGCTCAGTGGCGTGCCTTGGGAGAGGCCTATGTCCAACAGTGGACTAATGTGGACTGAAGAGGGAGAAGAGAGATTCACTTTAGTCAGAAATTTCATCCCCTTTTTCAATACTTTATAGATTGAAAATACAAAATCGCTGAATTTGTATTGGAGATAATATATTTTCATATCTTATATTCTTAATTCTAGGTAAAAATACAATACCTTGGGCGTGCCTTGAATAGTTGAAAATATTTGAAATCGGTCCAGTAGGTTTTGTGTGAAAACATTACAATCAAATGTTTCCTCTTTATAATATTAGTATAGAAGTATAGATTTAGAAAATATAGAACTATTGCGTCCCCGGTAATTTTTGTTGTATCTGAAACTGTATGCAGTGTTTTCCTCAATAAATTAACGCCTATTCTAATCAGCTGAACAATGTAACAATACCGTCTGACCTCACTTAACTTATAGAAAGGTCACCGAGCGTTGATTTGTCTTCGTTCACAAGTAACAGTGGCGTGCACCGGCTTGCTTGCATCCAGAAATAACTTCACAAAAAACGTGTGGAGACGGGACGTGGGGTTGCATTGAAATAGAGTGCTTATTTCGAGAGCAGTCAAGGACAAAGTTTCACCCACCCACGTCTCTTCAGTCAGGTGTTCGTGCATTTTTTCGTCTGCGATGTTTCGTTCCCAGTTTCGTTGATTTATTTTCACGCTTTTCTTGTTTAAGAATCCTTGTTACGTTGCACTGATTAGAATCCATCTAACCATTAGATGGTTTGAGTTTGGTACTTAATAGTCATCATTTAATTTCTAGTTTTTATACATATATGTGTACTTATACAGTTTTATCTATTCTAGAAGCTGCTAATTGCTATCGTTTCTTGGCACTTTATACATTTTTAAGCTCCTTTTCGTTTTTAGTTTGCTTTTCTGTTTTTTTTGGCAGTGCGATAGTGAAGACGATAAAGTTGGATTTGTACATATCTTTATTTGCTTAGAATATTGTAATATAGTTTTATTTAATAAGTTGCGAGTTCACGATTGATGGAGAAGTGAGGAGGGATTTATGAGAATCGTTAGTGTTTGGTAGTAGGATTATTTGGTTTTCCAACATTTTTAATTTAAATTGAAAAGAGCTAATAACATAGCAGGTTAACTAAAAATAAAATAACCTGCTTATACGATATAAGAACGTGTACGTAGAACATATATAAATTGTTGCATATCTCTAACTTAGTAAAATGCCTGTATTGCTATATGAATGAGATTGTATCTTTTTGAAACTTCACTTTGTTGAAAACAGGTTTTCTCATATTGAATGCCAAAAGTCAATTTATAATTGAACTTATGGAAACGCAACATACTCGTTTAGCAGTCAGATATATAATATGGGTTTCTAAGAAATGTGCACACGTCGGCACAGGCCTGCAATTTTAGATGGTAGGCTACACGGCACAACTAATGATTCAATTAATTAACATTATGTCACAAACCACCAGCTAGTACGTTAGTACTCGTCGCAAGCTGCTAACTAATAGTGTAATTTGTCAAAACACGCTATTTATCGTCATCATAGACGATACGTAGTCGAGTAAGTTTGAAGTGTTCTAAATCAGAAGAACTGTTGGAATTGAACGTATATTAAAAATAATTCATATTAGGTATTTATCTTAAAATGAGTGTGAAATTAACTTTTTTTCTTATTTCTTATTTATTTTCTTCGAAATTAATTATTATCTGTGTTCCTCAGTGTAAACCTTTCATACGCTGTTTACCACTAGCTCGTTACTCACTAGTTTATCTGTGGGCTGAGATGGTGCAATGCTGGTGCTTTTGAACCTGTGGCCAGATAGCGATGTAGACGTGTGTTGTTTTCATTCAGCCGAAGCCGCCGCATGATTAGCAGACGTAGCGTCATCGCCTGTTTTGTTTTTATACTTGGATGCCGCGTTACTTGTTATGATGCTAAGACTAATATTAACATGCAACAAACAAGATACATACTATTTGGGACTGCTTATCGAATTGCTATTGTTAAAATGAGCCGAAACGTGGTGTTTGCAACGTTCGTCTCAAGGTGAATGAAGGACATTGGGTTTGGCTGTGATTCTGCCATTGCGGATGAATAGGAAAGGGAAATAATGGAACAGTCGGTTTCAATTCGTATATTATTATTTTATATTTTATTATTAGACTTTGTATTTTTTATACACGTTTGCATTATTATGAGGTACATGTTTATAACTTTCTTAATATTCGATAATACTTAAAATTTTATAGAAAATTTTCGATGTTTAAGCAAGATTTGAAGGTAGTAGAAGATGTACTGACACATGGTATATTATAATTAAATTTGCTTGGGAATTTAAGAGAACCCAGTGTGATAGCTAAATTTTGCGGGAATACAAAACGCAAATTAAATACTACAGAGGAGGGGACCGTACTTCAAATGATATTGTTCGCGTGGTAATGTTTGCCGCTGAAATATGGGACGAAGGTCCGGGCAGACCCTTTTCGGGTATTTGCTTTCGCTACAGAGTGTGGGTCGTGGGTGACGTGGAACCTTAACAATGCCGGGGTTCACTCAACAAATGAATCGGAAGATTTCTGGGAACTCTTCTCTGGGAAGTCTCGGTTTTGCTTTTGTTTTGTACTTCGTGGCTTCAGACTGTTTTCCAACGCATATTTTGATAGGATAGGTAACATTATTTAGCCATATTACAGTGTTGCTTTACGCAATGCTTTTTAGATCATCAATATGGTTTCGTACATTGCACAGAATCTTATGAATTAGTCATTGTTCCAGCGATTGTCAATTTATTTCATAATCAAATTACGTTAAATATTTAACGTTATGTCACCTATTATAAACATGTTAATTATCTGTGGTGTTCCTTACCGCCGTTCTGGAAGACATAAAAAGATCCATAAAAGTATAAGTAAGTAGGTATCAATCAAAAATAGTTGAAAAACAAAATGTAATAAGAAATTGCACGAATGAAAACGTCTATAAAGGAGCTTTCATAATGTCAAATTTAACTGAGTTTACAGCAAAAAGCTTTATAAGTACCTACTTGGGTGTACTTACCTTCTTCAGACAAAAACTAGTATAGAATGGAAGATAACTAATGGACGGGACACGTGGTGTCTTTATATTAGCTGTGCTTTGTTTGTTGTCTTTGGTTTCCAGTTTTTAAGACGTCAAAAAACGTCTAAGATCGTTCTTGTTTGTGCGTATAAAGACGTCTCTATTTATATTCTGTATAGTGCGTTGCTGTGTTTCCATCTGCCCGCTGACATAATGATGATAAAATAAACATAAGTAGGTATTTAAGTGTCTAGTGAAGTGGCGCATGGCGTGTTAATTATGTATGCAACATAATTAAAAACTGTAAATAAATCAACGAAAAATTAAGTGACACCTTTTTTCTTTTGGTTGTGTAGTGATTTGGGATATTATTAGACTACGGTAAGAATAGACTTATTTTTCTTTCATATCGTCGGAACTTCAATTCTATTTCTGATATTAAAATCAATGAAAATAATTAAAGGAAATGTCATCGTTTTAAAATGGCTTTATCAAGAAATTATGCGTCATCCTTGATGGCAGAATTTCAAATTGGCGTTGGCAAAATCATAAACAAATAGGTTAATTTACATAATTTAGCTGTGAACGCTGAATCATCTTTTCGCTTAGCAACAATATGTCTATTAATAATCGTGTGTGCAATATATCGGCTTGTCTATCAATCAGAGTCCGATCACGACTGCAGCGTTGCCGCAGGCGTGTCATTCACCCAAAGAAAGCGTGCTTACACGAACAACACCGGCCGCGCGGCCGCGTTCGCTCCGAAGAAACTTCCACAGATTAAATATTATCTGCGCGTACACGACGCGACGCACACAGGCGCGCCGAGTCGAGTGACCTTCGCGACTGGCTGGCAACAGCGTAGTACGCTACACCTATACACGTATAGGACGAATAACAAAGTAGTTCTGCTTAGCTCGATGACCCGATCCGACGGCCGCCATGCTTGTGAGCTTGTGACGCATCGCTCGTTTCCCGCGCAAAACGACGTATCTACAGTCGCGGACGCTCCCAAATCAACCTCTATTTGCTTGTCGATAAAACTTATTATCAAACACAACTCCGTGTGTATACAATGTTTTATTGACGATGTGTGAGTGGAAAGTGTATTTTTGTACGCGTACAAGTGCACCGTTTCGAAAACTGTTCGAAACAGACATTGCGTTTACACGTAACATTCAATTTTACACTTTATCTCGTATCGATAGGGTCGTGTTCGGGACGGGCGGCGCGGACGCGCGCTTGGTTTCGTAAGAAACATTCAAGCGCACTTGAGTTATGTTGAGAAAAATAGACGTACTGTGTGAATCTGCACGCCTGGCGATACTTACATCGCCGAGTGTATGACCGAACTATCCGGGTGGCATTTGTCTTTACAAACCCATCTATAGTTAGCACGCTCACATAGCGGATTTGTCTGAAAAGGTTAAGACATGTGACCTTCATAGAATAGTGCTAAAAAATGGGTTTATTCACTTATTAATTTGTGATTGTTGTATTGCGCGACGCACGGCAAACAGAAAACGTGCCGATTGTGATGTTGTAAAAGGTCCTGGGTTCGATTCTCAAGGCGGTCAATGTATTATTTGGCTTTTTTAACTTGAATTCCCAGTACTAGGTCGGAGTATTGTGCCCAGTGTATGGCAGTAACCGTACAGTAACTGGGTGTATTTACTTAACGCCTCTGCCAACCACATCGGGGAAATCAACGCGTGTAATTATGTTTCGTACATAATGTACGTTGACCACATAAACTCGCGAATTGGGACTAGAAACGGAACATTGCGTTTATGACTTATTTATCAGCGGAAGCCCGTCAGTTTTAAAATTCAATCGCTTTTTTCGTTTTTTTAGGTCGCTAACGGTCTGTTAAATGCACGCTACGTACGTATTTTAATTTGGATTCTCTTTGGGCTTTTAACTTGTTCACGTCATTACTGCGTAGAAACCGACGTAGGTATACGTTCTGCTGAGTTTGCCTCATCATCATCATCATCATCACAACCCATTCTTTGTCCCACTATTGGGCTCGGGTCCCCTCTCAGAATGGGAGGGATTAGGCCTTAGTCCACCACGCTGGCCAAGTGCGGATTGGAACACTTCGCATACCTTCGAGAACGTTATGATGAACTCTCAGGCATGCAGGTTTCCTCACGATGTGTCCTTCGTTATAGCAAGTGACATTTAATTTCTTAAATCGCACATAACTTAGAAAAGTCATTGGTGCGTGCCACTGGGGTTTGAACCCGGACCGCTCGTGTGAGAGGCGAGTTCGATAGCCACTGGGTCGAGTGCCTGCTGTGGTATAAATATGGACATCACTCGGGGCTGCGTGTAGGAGGCGATCTTGGTGTCGAAACTCTATTGTAGGTATTTGTAGTCCCAATTATGGACGACGACGTCCTTCTGGCCGAATGCGTCGGTCCGATCACGAGTACGGGTGACCTAGAGGTCACGCGACCTTTTACGTACAGTTGCTCCTTCATAAATACCCTAGTGTCGTATTAGAAGCGATTGAACGATAAAACAGAGGTTTAGAATAGTTAGTCATAGTGTAAAGTGTAAATCAAACATAATTTCAACGTAGGTACTGCAATACAAGCAGTAGAAAACGTTAAAAAAATGTATTACAATATCACTAACTAGTGGACGCCCGCAGCTTCGCTCGCGTGGAATATTATATAGCCTATGTCACTAAGTGAAGATGCAGCTTTCTAATGGTGAAAGAGTTTTTGAAATCGGTCCAGTAGTTTTTGTGTGAAAACATTACAAACAAATCTTTCCTCTTTATAATGTTAGTAAATTGATATACTACTACCAAACTAAGTATTAATTTTGGCCTATAAGCCGATGTTTTTTTTTCTCAACGATTATTGTTACAAATGCTTGTTTTCTAACGGTTAAGTATCAGGATGTTACTTTGACACCATCGAATTCCTTTTCGCTGGATACACTCGAGCAAACAAGCTCGCAGTTCTACCATTCGCGTCTCCTTCAACATAATCATTGTTAATTGTATCAGGCGTTACTTTGCGGAACTCCATTATTACAAACCAAAGATTAATCTACCTTGCAACCATCCGCGAACAAAAATGTATGGTGGTGTATGTATACCTTCATGCACGCAGCACCTCCCTCCCTCCCACACAGGAAACATGCACACGCGATAAATGCACACACCAACACACATACCAACACGTGTTTCGCCCCAAAACAAGGCATCCTCAGGGCAAGTAGACTCCACGACGGTTAATCGCAAAGTGAGTCTAATAATAATCATATTAATCATTGTTGCTTTACAAATATGAAAGGCGCGAATGGCAATTAAACTCACTTCTTTATGGATATAAGATAGCAAACGAGCTTGCAACACCACCCATCCGCTGCCGCCCATGACAACTGTGACTGACGTTGAACAAGACAAATAGGGACTGGAATGGTTTGTCCAGTTAGCTGAGAAAGTTAATAAGAACATTAATTGGGCAGTTCTGTAGTGGATATGAGGACTGGGGAGTGTTAGTGATAGTTAGTCCTGTTAGTTGGTGTTAGTAATTAATTTAGAAGTTTTTCTTTATGATACGGGTACGTAAAGTAGGTGTTATGTGTAAACTTCTCTACTCTCTTCCCGCGTGCAGTGCGCACCGCGCCCGTGTGTTGCTGCATACGGTGAAAACCCGTGGGTGCAGGCTGGCCCAAGCTGCCTTTCTCTCGCCAAACGAGATATACCTGTTCGAGTTTAGAAACTTGGGTAATGGCTTAATTAAAAGTTCTTATCAGAACTTAGAAATATATATTCCACTGATTTATTTCCGGATCCCGATGGTTCCCCGTCCCACTGCATCACATAAGTATTGCATACCATATGCATATCACCCGTCCATAGCAGAATTCAAAATGCCGCCATGATACTCCTATTATTCAAGTTTATGATCACATTGATTACACTAGCCGACGCACGTAATTTATGGATAATTTATTGTTTTAAGTATTGATTAAAAATAACATGTTTTTTTTGCCATGATTTCTGCCTCTCTATAGTATATCTACAATTTATCATAGTTTCATGATTTTCTGTTAATTGTGTGGTTTAAGACGTGTGGTGTACTTAAACTAATTAAAAACCTAAAATTAAATTTTGCGCAATACGAATATTAACGAATTTATATTATGGTTAATATTTTCATTTAAAATAATTGTTGTAAGATTCTTAAATATTTTTTCTTTTTCAGGTACTATTCGTAGAATCTGATTGAGTTGGGTAGTGGCTTCTGTCACCCTGGGAGGGGAGCTCGCTCGGGCCTCCAGTTGGTTCAGCTAGCAAGGTAGGAGGCTAGGAGACATGGAAGACCAGGACCTGAATCTTTAATCCGAGTAGTTTAGTTCCTCTTCAAGCTCGATGGGAAAAGGTCTGATCGAAATAAGGCTGTCTTGTCAGGATTCGGTATATTAAGATTGGATACAGAGATTTAACTGAATTTTTTTGGACTATAGAAGTGTTATTCTTTTATTGTATTACTTTTTTCTTACATCAACTGATTATTAGACGATTCTTCAACCTGACAATCTACACATTGCTCTTGTCATCGTCGTAACGCATAAATATATACGCGCCCACGCGGGGGTCCCACTGTCTCAATTCAACCTAACAATTATAAGAGAGCTTTGTTTATAGCGTCGAATAATCCACTTAATTTATAACATTGTTTTTAATAACTAACGCCCAAGCGCGGAATACCTAGTAGGCCCAAGATACGATTATAATCTATTAAAAAGAAAATATAAACACATGTACACATTTGTAAGCCGAACCCACTCCACTTGTTCAATAATAATGTAATGTGTTCAAATTATAAAAAAATTAAATTTTGAAAAGAGTAACTACCGAGTTTCTCGCCCTGTTCTTCTCGGTAGCATCAACTTTGTGAACCGGCGGTAGATACAAAAATGTTATGACGTTCATTAAGCGTATACAAAATACCATATAATGAAAAATACATAAATCTGAATCTGAATAATTAAAGATAATATTAAACCTATACGTTTATTTCTGCAAAGGCTAAAACTCAGCGTCTACAAAGTTAGCTTCAGCTAGTAAGTCCAACTTGCGCATGAGTTGAATCGAATAAGGTTTGACATTCGATTCGTCCGGTGGCAACGCACATGTGTGGTCGCCGCAGACGATACCTTTGATCTGTGGCCCGCCATATGCCAGTGGGCACAGTCCTGGCTTCAAAGAACGGACAGACAAATAAATATGCGCAGACGGATGTTGCATCTTAGTTGCAGGGTTGGCTCGAATATCGGGATTTAATCGGATTAGACGCATGCATGGTATGGCATGAACCACTTGTTCTTGTAATAAACAGGTATTTTATGCTGTGAAAAATTTCATGGTCGCTACCGTGCTTCGGAGGGCACGTAAAGCCGTCGGTCCCGGTTGTTTTCAATGCTGGACACAGTCTTTAAGCCTCGTCGAAGACCTTCGGGTGGCTTGAGAACATTCGACGCTGGGTTGGTGGAGTATCTAGACCTCCCGCAGCTGCGTCTGTGGGGGAGACCCGTGCCCAGCAGTGGGACTTCCATGGGTCGCAGCGAGCGATATGCTGTGAAAGCCGTGCCAGCGGTTCAGGGAGAAAAATGTATATTCGATTATGTATAAAACTACTAGCAGAGAAAATGTACAAAAGTATGTTACAAATTCAAACCCCACCCTTCGGTGGATTTTTATTGGGCTTAAAATAGGATCCCAAAGGGTTCCACTTAAGAACCGGTGACGCATTGGCATCCATTGGTTCTGTTGTCGCCCGTATCCATTAGCTCAGGCTTTTTCTTAAGATTAAGGTGGTCTCTGCTTGTTCGTAAGGCTTAAATTTCCTTGCAACCGTGAAAATAATCACACAATTGGCAGCCCTGTCGCAAAACACGGATGTACAGCGTCGTGGGGAGCGCGAGACGCGTTTGGTCTATTAATGGGACTAATTGCCTTCGGGCCCGGCCAGCATCTAGATGTGACAGGTCTAATTTCCCAGCCGGGTGAAGAACGACTCTGACTGTGGCCTGTGGTACGGTGTGTTGCCAGCGGTGTTTTTGTACAGCATACTCGCCCGAGGAATAGTACCTTTCTTTTTTTTGTTTATCGAATCGGAAACCTTAAAAAGGTACCCGAACGTCGTGGGAGCGATTCCGGGTTATGTGAGACTTTCACCCATTCTCCCTCTCTCACCGCCCGCAACCCCAGAAGTCCCCTTTTAGTCGCCTTTTACGACAGGCGGGGCTACCGTAGCACTATTCTATATATAAGGGATGTAGTACCTACAAGCACGGTAGCCAATGAAATGTTGCCACTAGCGGTCACCCATCCACAAACCGACCGCGCCCGTCGTTGCCTAACTCTATCGATCACATTGAATCGACGCGAGCCATTGGGCTATGGACGCTACGCCGTAGGACAGTATCTCCGCGTCCATCAAAACGGGCTCCATGCCCTGCCAATTGGGTCACAAAATGAACGCTTATACCACGCCGCAGTGAGCGATTACGCCGCCCATCAGACCGGTGCCGAACGCCCCGGCTTTTAGGCAATCCCAGACAATGGTGATCCAAATTAACTCGACCCACACAATGGGGCGCATTCCGCCGTGTCTTTTGTTGTGGATGTATTCCGCAATGTGACGTGCCAACCTCTATGTTGGTTGGCATTCAGCGCTGTAGTTGAGCGGTGTTCTGTCAGAGCGGTTGCCCAGATTTCCTTGTCCCGGTCCAGCATTTTTAACGGTCAACTTGAGTATTTATATTGAGAATAGTTAGTCCTGTTAGTTGGTGTTAGTAATAGTCCAGTTAGTACTTAGTAGTAGGAGTCTCGATCTAAGTCACACACCTTTCCAACCGGACCATAATTGCTATTACACGGCAGAAATGGTGGCGGGCGGTGGTACTGCCGCGGGCGAACTCTATATGGAACCAATTAGGTTTCATATAAAACCTATTTGGTTCCCTATAGGCTCTACCACCTACCATACTTAAATAAATATAATTGATAAGCTCAATTTAAAATGTGTCAATTATAACATATCATCATGCCTGTATTTCTATGAAGGGGTTGGGATAGTCAGAGATCCGTAATAACACGAACTCTTCAACAGTTGTGTTTATTTTCCATGTATGGCGTGGTGAGGCTATTGCCATTCACCTTTCTTTTTATCATATAATATTAGTATAGAAGAATATAATATGTTACAATGATATCATATTTTAATTATTCGGACATCAAACTACACCTATCACCTCGAGGTAACAAATGAGGAGACACAAATTTCGTTCGTTACGGCCGTCCACTTAGACGACGTTATAGTATATCGTCATTGCAACTTATAACACTCGGGTATTGAGTGTTTGTTTGTTTATGTGTGTCCAATCCGCAACACATGGAATTAATCACTTTTAAAATTATTCAAATTGTGAACGCTGGGGCTGCATGCCCGTTTGCAATTAAAAAAAAATTGCACTCCGGGAGTCCCGGCAGAAGTGAAAACTTGATTATTAACAGTAGGCCTATATCATACTCGATGAGCCGTCAAATTGTTGTTTAAAATTCAACCTATAAGAGTGGCCTGATCTATACTACTATTAATCTATACTAATATTATAAAGGGGAAACGTGTTTGTAATGTTTTCACACAAAAACTACTTGGTCGATTTCAACAATTCTTTCACCATTAGATAGCTGCATCTTCACTGAGTGACACAGACTATATAATATTGTATGTTTTTTATGAGAATAAATTATTTAAACCTAACCTATATTACTAGGTGTGAACGAAACTATTTCGTCTAAGTCTAATTCCACACGAGCGAAGCTGCGGGCGTCCACTATACTTCTATAAAGGTAACATATTCGCATGTACCTCTATTTTAATTGATAAAACAATATGCCTAGAACAGTACTATCAATATTATAGTCCAATAGTTTGATTATAAAGTCTACTAGTAAGGGTGTAGTGGCGTCATTGAGATGAACGAAAAAAAGATGCGACTATTAAAGCAAAAATCCTGCGGTAATTTAATCGGTGACGAGACTCTTGTCGTAAACCGCGGGAGCGCTCACGTGCACAAGGCTTCCCGGGCAAGCGGAGCACACCACCGGCATATACTGTTACAGTGGGCGTCATCTCTTCATACCCTGCACTTGTACGGACGTATAAATAATAATAATAAACTAGTAGACGCCCGCAGCTTCGCTCGCGTAGAATTAGACCCATTAACGACGTCTGCCCGCGTTCGGGTTGCCCACTTGACTTCAAAAACGGCAAAGTTTCATACTAACTTTGCCCCCCCCCCGTTTTACCCCCTTAGGGGATGAATTTTCAAAAATCCTTTCTTAGTGCTCCCCTATGTTATAAAAGGAACCCCTGTGCAAAATTTCAAGTTTCTTACCCTTATAGTTTAGACCCTGCGTTGATATGTCAGTCAGTCAGTCAGTCAGTCAGTCAGTCAGTCAGTCAGTCAGCTTCCCCTTTTATAGATATCTTGGACATTCTCACACACGGCCATCTGACCCCAAAGTAGGCGCGAGTCTGTCTGTACTATCACAGAGACTGATATACATACGTAGATATTTTTAAATACATACTTAAATAGATAATATTAACATTCTGTAACACCACCACACTTCGGCACCACACACACACACACGACCAACGCTGAACGCATCAAATATAGATTCTAATCTTCACAAAGAACCTTCGAAAATATCGATGTAATCCTTTCTCTTCTTTCTTTGTGGTTTTGAGCCACGCCCATTAGTGATTTAACGCTCAAACGCAGACCGATAAGCCGTGTCCAGTCAACATTTTTTTGAAGTGAAAACTTCTTTAGCGGCGTTGAGCACTTTTTCTGTAATGGGTATAAAATCTTAAACTGGCGTCAGGACACGTGACCTGATCGAAAAAGCGTAAGACGGATGGAGAGTAGACAGCTATCCCCTCTCTACGGCGCGGCGAAAATGTATGCCTGGGCCTACTGTTAATAATCAAGTTTTCACTTCTGCCGGCACTCCCGGAGTGCAATTTTTTTTTAATTGCAAACGGGCATGCAGCCCCAGCGTTCACAATTTGAATAATTTTAAAAGTGATTAATTCCATGTGTTGCGGATTGGACACACATAAACAAACAAACACTCAATACCCGAGTGTTATAAGTTGCAATGACGATATACTATAACGTCGTCTAAGTGGACGGCCGTAACGAACGAAATTTGTGTCTCCTCATTTGTTACCTCGAGGTGATAGGTGTAGTTTGATGTCCGAATAATTAAAATATGATATCATTGTAACATATTATATTCTTCTATACTAATATTTTAAAGAGGAAACATTTGTTTGTAATGTTTTCACACCAAAACTACTGGACCGATTTCAAAAATTCTTTCACCGTTACAAAACCGCTCTGAGTCTGAGTCTGAGTGACATAGGCTATATAATATTACTAGGTGTAAACGAAACTATAATTCGTCGCTGACGTTACCAAAAGGCGTATCTCATAAAAAGTGAAAATTGAGTTATATACACCAAAGTGATCGTCTTGTTATGCTTTATGTCGTCACAAAGAGGCGTTTCTCTAACTCTTTTGGTTTAAAAAATATCCACCGGGCTTATCTCAAAAATCAGTGGAAAGAGCCGTAACATATAGACGTACATTGAGTAACGCCTATTGACAAATGTGATGCTTATAAAATTTGACGGCACAAAAAGCCCTATATCAAACATTGCATTTGAATCCCACTATTGCAGGGCTAAAACTACACGTGAATATTATCACCATGACTTGTCAGCTATATTTAAAAGAAGCTATTTAGCTAAAAGACGCACCATCTTTTACTTGCAGAGTTAAATATTAGGTCTGACAATCATCCTGTGCCTGGATTAACCCTTAACAAGACAGTCTTAAAATCTGTGAACCTGTCTTTCCACAGGCCTAAAAAAGATCAGTGCAGCCTTTGCTGCCTTGCACTGCATTTAAGTAAGGTAAAACACAAACAAAAGAGTTGCGAGAGAAATATACTATAGGTAAGAGAATTGAAAGAAACAAGAAAAGCGCAAAAGAAAAGATTCGGCACACAGTGCCATTGGGTATGCGTTGAAGAAGGCTGGAGATATTTTTCTCCCCTCACAGAAAATGGCTCGACCTGCACAACCTTATGACGTTCGACCATTACAACACAAAGACAAAAATTTTAAAGACTTTTCTCGCAAAATAAAAATACTCTCTCTACGTAAAGATAACACTAATTACAGTTAATTGGACAGAAATGGCGGTAATACATGTTCGCAGAGAAAACCCCACTACAATATTGTTTAAAACTAGCCATACAGAGACATCATATAGGTCTATAGTTATAAAAAGAACCGAAACTAAATATTTAAAAGATGATGTACCTTGATTGAACTTCGAACGTTAAAAAATATCCAAGGCAATGTATGCTGATCTTTTAAGTCTTTGCTCAGGTAGAACTGGTATTATCAGACTATGCTTTTGTTCTGTAGACTTGATTAATAGACTAAATAATAAAAAAACTTATTTCTTATTATATTTTTGTATTATAACTTATTATAATATAATATAAATTTTTTTTATAAGCAATGAGTTGGGCGTAAATATAATCTTGACTCTATATATTTTAAAATTGGGACTCGACAAACAGGCGTATATGACTTGGAAGCCTTTTTTTATATATATATACTTGTGTTATGTCATTGCTGTAAAATTATAATAAGACCCCAACTATTAAGATGTAATCACCACACAGTTTTATTTGCCTCAGTGCCTTAATAATCAAAGCAAAAGAGAAAATGTTCACGAATCGGGAAAATATAAACGTTTTTTGGCTCTACTGAAAAGTTACAAAAAATGAGATACGCCTATACGTAACGTTAGCGACGAATTATGTCTAATTCCACGCGAGCGAAGCTGCGGGCGTCCACTAGTCTATTAATAAAATTGTCATCCAAAATATAAATGTCAGAGATTCAAAGTATTTCAAAGTATTCAGTGTTCGCGTACGGCACATTTCGTTGTGAGTTTTGTAAGAATATGTTACGTGCTGATGCGAAATTAAGCAAAATGTGCCGGTTTCGGAGCGCTGATGACATAAATCTACATTTTTACGCGTGTAGTTGTAGTATGACAGTGTTATCGTACTTTGATATAATATTGAAATGTGTTTAGCGACGTGTCGGTGAGACGTGGGCTTCGCGCGGCAAGAGATTAGCGGGTCGTCGCCCTCGCTCGACGCACACAGCGATCGGACATCTCAGCTGCTGCTAGCACCGCTAATGAGGTGCTGCTTATTAATGCATTAGAAATATAAATAGAAATAGAAATAGAAAAAACCTTATTTCACATTTACACCGCAGCAGAGTACAAATACACAACAATAAGGTTTAAAACTATATAAGTATAAGGTTTACTGCAGTAGTCAATGTGAAAAACGTAACGCACTCAGCTTTGCTACGGCATTAATGCCGCAACGCTGGTTTTCAGTGTGTCCGTTTTTTTTTGTCGCATAGTTTGGGTTATCGTGATGAGTATAAGTATTTTGAGTTAAAGCATTGTGGTGTAGACAGTAATATTTTTAAAATAAATGAAAAGCCAAAAAAAATCTTATACATACTTAAAAAGAAAGAAAACATATTATTATGAATAATCATAAAAATTGAAACTGGTAAAGGAAATGGAAGGAAGATTTACAAATTTCAACGAATTTTAAGGATTTTGACAACAATGATAAGTAAATGAATGTAGTGTGTGTGTTAATTTTAATTAATAGAAGCTAGACTGCCTCGTTGGTCTGGTGGTGGCCTGGGTGGCCTGAGTTCGATCGCCTGCTCGGGCAAAGTTGGGATTTTCTAATTTTAAATTCCCAGCCGCAGAGTCTGATTTGAGCCCGCTGCGGTTTATGGCAATAGTCTCACCGCCACATTGGATCTGACTGGTGAAAAGTTACACAAAATTTAAAGTTTAATAACTTTTACTGCAGTAGTTTATGATGTATTCAACGCGGCAAAACCCGCGCGCACTTACTACTCGCTTGAGATAAGAGTAGTCTCCTAGTGAAGTTGGTATAATGTATGTTATGTAGTAGCTGGTTACGTAAACAAGATTAGTAAGTGCTGTCTACTCTAGCAGTTCGCAGCACCTGCCTCCCTCTCAACTTTAAAATTGATTTTAAAAAACGCGTTATCCGTTGTTATATTGCAAACGAGCATGTGTTTAACATTAGATCCAGTTGTTATAATAATATAGCATAGCCGTTGGCCCGTTGGCGCAATACAGGCCCGTTGGTTCGTTGGTCGTGGGTTCGAATCGAATCCCACTCGGGACAAATATTCGTGTGACGAACACTTCTATTTGTTCTGTGTCTGGATGTTAATAATTATCTATCTAAGTATGTATTTATAAATATCTATGTATGTATATCAGTCTCTGACACCCATATTACAGGCTCGCGCCTACTTTGGGGTCGAATGGCCGTGTGTGAGAATGTCCAAGATATTTATTTATTTATTTATTTATTTATTTATTTATTTATTTATTTATTTGTAGCATGTGTCGAGTGAGTGGCATTTAGTCCAGCTTGAAGCTGGTTGCAGGTTCGTAGCTATCTGTCGACTAGAAGGTACGCACTCGGATGTACAAGCAGCAAGCAGTATACTTTCAACCGAAACATTTACAACATCAGCAAAGCTAAGCTTCACAACATAATCTGAATGCGGTGGATAAAAATAGCCCGGTCGGCGCGTCCGGTTGTTCACTCCGTGTAATAATCCCACGTCGGTCGGTCCGTCCGTTCGTAATGTTGGTTCGTTTCGTAAATAAACGAACGCCCGCGGCAAACCGGGCACCAGGCTTTGGTGATTCAAACCGTCCTGTAGTAAGGTCTCAGGTTTATGTAAAACATGACATACTGGTGGATGATCGCAGCTTCGCTCGCGTGGAATTAGACTTTTGGTCATTATTCTATGATAATAGATCGCGTTAACTTTAGCTCCACACATTTATAATGAATCCGTAAATTTGTTATCCCCAACAACATAACACACTATAACATGTACATAACAACAACATATACATAATATAACATTTTTACCAACTTTGAAGGCCATATTTATTTATATCTGATCAACAGCCTAAAATATAAATATTTCTGAAAATGACAATACTTTCATACATCCTTTCATCCCCTTTTCAACCCTATACAACACTTTTTTCGGATTAAAAAGTAGTCCTATGTCCTTTCTCAGGCTCTAGAGTATTTATGTACTAAATTTCATTTAAATCGGTTCAGTAGTTTTGGCGTGAAAGCGATACAGACAGAGTTACTTTCGCATTTATAATTGAATGGGTTACACATTACATGCCTTGATGTGGTTACATTACTTGACCATTCAAACCCCCTTTCTGGACCCCATAGGAGGGGTGAATACTAACTAATTCGTCTCGCGTTATTGTCTTTATTCAGGGAATGCAAGAATTACAACGGTTAAATGGCTTAAGCAAGTGGTAGGTTGTTACTTCTGTGGTCAAATAAATACTTCTACCCCTAAATTACCAATCGTATTTGAAAATAAGTACTAAGCTCACTACTCGTATAATTGACCCTTATACATGACAGAACAAGCATTAATCTACTTTGCAACAATCCGCGAACAAAATTGTATGGTGGTGTATGTATATCTTGATGCATGCAGCAGAGATATACATACTCATACACCACCATACATTTTTGTTCGCGGATTGTTGCAAAGTAGATTAATGTTTGTTTTGTATTAATGGAGTTCCGCAAAGAAACGCCTGATTCAATTAATTTCCTTATAGATGACCTTGCCTTGTTGGACGACATTCGATTCCTATTTTAGGCAGATATATTCATATGGCCAGATTGATAAAATCGAAATATAAAAAAAATATTTTTTTCTGTACAACTGACAACTGGAAATATTATTGGGTAGTTACATAATCCTTTTGATTGTTGTAATTGTATTCAATCGTCTGCACGGGGCTCTGCAAAGCCGACGATGCCAAACGACTTTCCCAATGCATAGAACAATGTGTCTCTTTGTCCCCGTCGGGGTACGGAGCGGGCGCGCTATCAGCGTGACCTTGAGGGGTCGCCGGCTTATCACCTCGTGCCCTTGGCATTTGTACTGACGGAGGACGCTTGTAGGTTAAGCATAAATATGCACTTCAAAATCCTAAGTTAATTAAGTGTAATAAATTGCCTCGTTGGTGTAGTGGTCGCAAGCGCGACTGCTAAGCTACTAGTCCAAGGTTCAATCTCAGGGTCGGGCAATGTATTATTGGGTTTTTCTAACTTAACTTCTTTCTTGGTATCTCGGATGTATTTGTGCCCGATGAATGGAAATAGGCTCACCACCTATTACATAGTAACCTAAACATGATTGCTAAAATGTTGGTATACACACCTCTGACTATCCCTTCTGAGGAATTCAGGCGTGATATTATGTTGTTTTGTAAAATAAATTGATGAAATTTGTGCCCCTTTCCTTTGTTTCGTGTCATACTTGAAGGCATATTGATGATATAAAACAAATTTAAAGTTCCTAGTTCAGGAATGTTACAAATATCAAAAGAAACATACAACTTAATAACATAAATACTGAGTAATATGAGTTACTTTGAGGTAACAATTAAGAGAGCATAATTTTTGTACGCTATGCCTTGTCTATTGTTAATACAGTTTTAAACGTTTTTCATATGAATTTTTTATTCTACCTTAAGAAAAAATACATTTCTTTTAGAGTTTGATTACAATACAATAATTCTGTAACAGCGAAAATTTTATAATGACAGTGTATGTAAGTGATAATTAATTATAATTAAACAATTACAAGAAATTAACTATTACAACAATTGCATTACTAAATCGCAAATCGTTTATTAACACGTGTCTGTCTTATCGGCTATTAATAGGGACGTTATCTCGTCCACATTCACGTGACCCGCCCCGACACGTGACGTCACCTCGTAAACACTGTAGTTACGATTATCTCGGCTCGGGACTACGTACATAGCTTTTCATTCATTTTAAACTTGTTTCGAAACAACAACATACAGTTCGCGGCGAGAAAGACTACCTGAACTAAATCCGTAGGGGATAGATGCGCATGGATGATCTCTGTAATGCTGGCCTCTATATATTCTCTAGAACTAAATATCATGTGAATATAGTTGAATAGGTACTATTTAAATGTCATCTTAAGGTTCCTTTTATTATTTTTCATTTTAAATAACAGCTTAGGATATATAACGATTTAAAGTAGGTTATGAATATGAACCATTGTCGCTAATTTTCCTACTTGCTTATATCATTTGGTTTGCAGTCGGGCTTTTTTTTTGCAACTTGTCCTATTTCCTATTCCAGTCACATAAAATTTGACATATTTGAACCGGTTCATTCATAACTCAAGTCGTTCCACAAAATCTATCTTGTTTAATTAATACGGGCCTTAGCCATTAATCATGTCCACACAAAAATCTTTTCTCATTACATCTCCCTGCACTTTGCGTAACAATGCGCTTATAAGCGCCAGTGGCATTGGCCGAACCGGTCGTTTGGCACCAGCTGCACGTTAGCATATGCATGCATTGCATATTTATTGCATCGGATAGTGTTGCGTGCGCCGGAAATTGCTAGCAATAGCCGGTTCCGAGCCGCTGTGCCCCGAGCGCTTCTACTTTCACTGGCCGACATGCAGCCGAGTGAGTAGGTGCGTTTGTGGAGCGAGTTCAAAATTTCAAATACCTATAGAATATAGAATTTGCATTGTTGTTGACGAGAGAGTTCTGAGACGAATCAAAGCATTATTCGCTATAATTGTTCCCGTGAAATTGAAATGTGAACTTCGATCATGATAATGATCTACTTAGAACTGACTACTAACTATACTTTGGTGTGATTATCAAATAGGGTATATCTACCGGGCTGGCTTTGTCAGATTTCACCACCCCAACTTTTTTTCCCTCTTTTTCTCCCACAGTTTGGCACGGGTCTCGTCTAGAAATGGGAGGGATTAGGCCTTAGCCCTCCACGCTGGCCATGTGCGGATTTGCACTTCTAACATTAAACGTAGAAAGGTGTTAGGTATTTCATAAGAAACTAATTAACATAATAATAAAATTGCAATTAAACGTACTTATATAAACCTTAAATGGAAGCTGTGCGTTGGTCTGCTAGGAAACTAGAACCAAACACAGTATTTCACCATGATGTTACCGCAAATTAAGCAGTGAATGTCATAATAACTTTACTGGAATTTTTTTGATTCATTGATAAACGGAAATATCTATATCAACATGGCTTTAGACTCATGCCAACAATTCGTAAAGTATCAAAGGTCTTCAAAGATTTCGCAGAAATGATAATATGTCCGCTAAAATTTATTTCTCGAACAGAGAGAAACGTAAATAAACGAATTTTTATATCCTCTCATAATACTACGAATTCTTAGTGAATTATAATTTTTACGGATGTAGGTCACAGAGTCATCTACTATATAAAAATAAGTCGGGTTTTCCTTCCTGACGCTATAACTCCAGAACGCACGAACCGATTTCCACGGTTTTGCATTCGTTGGAAAGGTCTCGGGCTCCGTGAGGTTTATAGCAAAGAAAATTCAGGAAAAATTTCAACAGAAAAGCGGGAAAATCTTTTTTCCCAATATTTTAACTAGATGGCGCCAGTGCGTGATAGGTAGTGGTAGGGGTAGTGGTAGGGGTTGTGGTAGGGGTAGTGGTAGATGTAGGGGTAGTGGTAGTGGTAGGGGTAGTGGTAGGGGTAGTGGTAGTGGTAATGGTAGTGGTAGTGGTAGTGGTATTGGTAGTGGTAGTGGTAGGGGTAGTGGTAGGGGTAGTGGTAGGGGTAGTGGTAGGAGTAGTGGTAGGGGGAGTGGTAGTGGTAGGGGTAGGGGTAGTGTTAGTGGTAGGGGTAGTGGTAGTGGTAGGGGTAGTGGTAGTAGTAGTGGTAGTGGTATTGGCTTACATGAAGTTCTCCCAAAATATTCAGTAAAAATTATTTATATGGCAAAACAACGTTTGCCGGGTCAGCTAGTATTAAATATTTCTTGCGATATTTCCATGCTTTCGTCTGCATTCTTTTTCGTTTTAGTCTGTGCCATGCAGGCTTAAATATTTATTTTGACGTGTACATTTTTTTAACCATTCTAGGCAGACTATACCCTGTACAAGATAGCTTGATCTTTTTGACAGATGTAAATTTTTCAGATCGACATAACTTTGCAATGACGAACATATTAATTTATTGATGTTAAATATTGTAAAAATATTAAAAAAATACATATGGGTGTGTTGCACCATGTAACTATAACAATAACCATGCCGTCAAATCCCCGGTTAAGCAACATTTGCGTTGCACCATTATAGTAACGGTTGTAATGACGTCATAACTTAACGCTAACATTAACTGCTCGATTTTGGCCGGTTATTGCTATTGTTAAAGTCAAATGAACTGTCAACTTCACAATAATCTACAAATTGTTTGGAAAAGATATATAAAATTTTAGTCTAAAACTTATTATGGCCTTAATTCATGATATTCTGTGGGAATCCAGTTCTTCTGATGACGATAGTGATAACAATATAACCGAATTGCGAAAGAAAAAAGTATCGTTGCGACCCATAGACGTCCCACTGCTGGGCACGGGTCTCCCCCACAGACGCAGCTGCGGAAGGTCTAGAGCATACTCCACCACGCTGCTCCAATGCGGATTGGTGGAGGGGTTAGTGGCCAACCCAGTGTCGAATGTTCTCATGCCACCCGAAGGTCTTCGACAAGGCTTAACGACTGTTTCCAACATTGAAAACAACCGGGACCGACGGCTTTACGTGCCCCCCGAAGCTCGGTAGCGTCCACGAATTTTTGCCACTAGCGGTCACCCATAAAAAAAAAAATTTTTCAACCTCGAATTGATCGATTTCGAAAATGGGATGATCTTGAATTTTTGGACAGATTTCGGATTTCCAAAGGCTTTGCTAGGGCGCTGGCTGCTCATTTAGGACCCTTGCTGAAAAGTAGGACCATGAAGTAAGTTTCTATTATAGTTAGCTTCAACACATAAATGGCCCACTACTGGGCACGGGTCTCTCTTCACGAGGAGGCCGAGAGCATACTCCACCACGCTGCTCCAGTGCGGATTGGTGGAGGGGTAAGTGGCCAACCCGAGGCCAAGACGAGAACGCTCAAGAAATGTTTGCCACTAGCGGTCACCCATCCAACTACCAACCGCGCCCATTGTTGCTTAACTTTGTCGATCACATAGGATCGACGCAAGCCGCCGGGCCATGAGCGCAATTATAGCTACTAATACTCAATCTTATTATAATAACTAATCTATTGAGTTGTGTGAAAATTTGATAGCGATATCAGGTGTCAAACTGCCGCTGCTTATTTACTTAACATTAACTTTGACAATGACGAACAATTTCACGGTGCAACACACAATTGTTAAATACTATTGTCGCCGTTATTGTTACCGCTAAAGTTAACTTTGACGAAAACTATAACAGAGCCTACGGTGCAATCCACCCTAAAGGTTCAAGCGTTATCCGAAAATTTTAAGACTTTTTATTGCTTCAAAGTAAAATGTTACATCGGTCGGACGGATGGGACACGAATAACAGGCAGTAACTGTTACAAATATCGATTACAAAAATCATTATTAAAGATCATTGTTAAGTTATTGTTACAAACGGGGATCCTTTTGGTTGGGGTCTCTTTAGCTGGTATAACTCTTTTTAGAAAAATAAGGAAAAAAAATTGAATTCTAATTTGAATTACGCATTCCATCGTTCCATCGACTGGCCATTTAAACCGAACGTGTGCAATAAAGAATTTCACACATAATACACCCACACCATCTCATCACAGTTACAAGTATTTTAAAACGTTATTTTTTGGACTACAAGATATTTTCTGTTTCCCATCACTAGCCCGTCTGTCAAAAAGATCAAGCTAAGTTGTACAGGGTATAGCTGTGTGACAATGTTTAATTATTGCGTGTTTTAATTATTCCAAAAATTTTGCATCAATGCTTCCTCCTTGTCGTGCTATTTTCTGTATGTTTGTCACTTAGGTTGTTCGTAGTTCAGTTTTAGGTACACGATCATGGAAAAGCCACGTAGGGCGCGGTCAGTACGTGGATACGTAACTAAACCGCTTGTGGCAAAACTCAATTAGGGACTCGGACGGTTAGTTCAGTTAGCAACCATCACCACAACACTTTCTTTGACCCAATGTTGGGCGCGGGTCTCCTCTCCTAATGGAAGGGGTTGACCTCAGTCCACCATGCTGGCCAAATGCGGATTGGTAGACTTCCCATGCCTTCGAGCACACCGTTACGTACAGCAGGTGACATTTAATTTTTATTAAATCGCACATACCTTCATTAAAAGTCAATTGGCGTGCCGGTTGGGTTTGAACCCGCACCTCTCGAGTTAGAGGCGAGTTAGATAACCGCTGTGTCTACGTTATACCAAGAACAATTAGAATCACGCCAACCGCTTGCTATTCAGCACCACCAGAGCAATATCAAATGTACCAGAGGTAATAACTCTTCCACGCCGTTTCCTAATCCCTTGCACGGTGAGTCAGGGGCCATCCGGCACCAACAATGGCGTGATTCACGGCGCGGCATATCCGCGCGGGACCGCCGTGCCGTGCCGTGCCGTGCCGTGCATTGTTTGCGTCACACAATACATATTCATATCAACCTCTTTACGCCGATCTATCGGCTGCATCTTTCTCTTTGGAATCGATCACAGAAGAAAAAATATGGATACTTCATGATAGCACACATCGTGTCACCAACAAAAGTACTCTCAATTCAAAAAGACCTATCATTTTTATTAAAAGCTTTTATTTAACTTCACTCGTATGTATGTATGTACTATGTATGTCCTGGAAACTTGCAATCAATATTTCACCCACTTCCACTGAATCTATCG